>OY728139.1:704904304-706356583 GCA_963277665.1 Viscum album
TTAGTAATGGTTAGTTTATCTAGTAGATGATAAAATCACCAAGAACCAAGGATAAAAACACCTTGAACCATTTATGGTTCATGTTTTAGTCTTCCACATGTCCACCCCTGTATCTCTCTTGGATTGGTTTCTCCTCAAATCCAAACATGAACCTTCTCCACTAATTTGGGAGATCCATCCATTACATATTATTATACTCACACGAAGGTTAGGTAAATGGGTTTAAATAAAATAAATCATGTCTACATAGGAAGTTACATAATAATAGGAGAATGGAACATTGGCTAACAATTTAATTTAATAATAAATTAAATGAAACCAATCACATACAAGGGTCTAGTCTTGGATCATGATTATCCATTTTCATGAGATGAATTTTTCTATTAATAAAACTAGTATTCAATTATTAATTGTTCTAATTGAATATTTATCACACTCAAATTAATTAATTATGTTAATTATTTAATGAATTATTTTATATTAATCCTCACATGAATTTTATTGTGATTCTCATATATCATAATTTTAATAGAATTAAAAAATTATTTAAAATGATCTATGTTGATAAATGTACCTTGGTTGAAACATAGTGAGTACCCATTCGAACTACCCAACATCTATTATACTAATATAATATTTACTCTTGAGACATGGGTCATACATGACTTATCAGATACTTTCATGACTTGTACTATCAATTTAATTATTACATAGACTACATGATTGTTCGGTCACATTTTATTAATTAATGCTTGTATAATAAAAACTATTATAATACTCATAAAAAGATCAAAATATTACCAAAAAATTAATTAAAAATTTATATTTTTTAAAACATATAATTTGGAATGTCCTACCAAATAAATGACCACACACAAGTACATGTTGACAATGTTTTCATGGTATAATAAATCAATTTTATTTTTTTATAATTTGTTAAAATTACATGGAATTTAAACTAGATTTACACGGTGAATATGTTTTCTAACCATATATCCACGACACACGTATAGGGACTCAACAAGTAATAGTGAGATGGAATCTTTTTAGAGTATACAGAATGTTTATGGGATACATTTCATGTGGTCTCCAAGTTATTTGGTCACTAGTATGGTAGGCTGTGTATAATGATACATGACCCATCTATGACTAAAGAAATTCACATTGTGTATGGAAGTTACACGACATGTACATCTGCTGACAGTGCTCTAGTATGGTTTAATCAACACATAGTGTATAATTAAATTTATAAAATGTAATAAACATAAATTACTTGAATTAATTCTAAATTAGTTCTTGGTGAATTAAATACTAGTACACTGTGATTACTCTTGTGTTATCTAACTAGATATCCCAACACCATAAGATGAGATATTTGAATTTATTTCATTCATAAAATTAATCAATTTGATTCTATTTATGAGAAATGTAAAGGAAAGGGAATATCTACAAATTTATATTAATTATCAATTAAAATATAATTGAAAGAAAATATCTCAAATGCATAAATCAATAAATGATCATTAAATAAATATAAACAAAATTTATGACCTGTTCTGATTCCACTTGAATGTTTCAGGTACAATAGATGCATGTGATAGGTCATGCTCAAATTTTCTTCTTGTCATTATCGATAATTGATATGAGATATTTTTTATAATTAATTTATGAAAATAAATAATTTTCCTGTGATAAATTATTTCATTGTTGATGGATGTGACAACGGGTCTATATTGTACCATCATTGAGTTGTAAGAATCTAGGGCAGATTCCCTCTACCAGTTATAAACACATGTTCCAAAAATCTCTGAATGTCATTGTAGGAATCTCTATGTTCTAGTGGATAAGATACTGATTCGTACATCATTCATCTTTAATCACCTCGAGAATCACTTCAAATGGATTCTTTGTGATCTCTCTAAAATCTAGAGATAGAGGTGGAGGAAGTTCACTCTCTGTTCGTGAGTGGATTCTTGGAGGAGTCTTTCTATGGATTTGAAAGGATTCTCTGGATTTTTTGTTCACAACAAAAAAAATGAATTTTCTCTCCTGAAAAAAATATATAATTGGGTTTATATACAGCTAGGTTTAGAAATATATAATTGCACATGTACCCTTTATAATTTATTTAATCCCTATGGAACCCCATGTCTATAATAATAATAATAATAATAATAATAATAATAATAATAATAATAATAATAATAATTCTTGTCATATTCTAAACTCATGGATTAAAATTAAATATCATTTCATTATTCACCAATATATAACTAAATATTATATTCACTAAAAAGAAAATAAGTATTTATTAAATATTTCTCTTACGTAATATTTTCCTGAATAACTGGTGAATAAATATATGTGATTGAGAAAACATGAATAATTATTAATCAACTAGTTGGAATAATATTCATTAATCTTTTTAAATAACAAATAAAAATATATTATTTAATTGAGATTCTGCATATGATTAGTTTGTGACCCTCTAGGCCTCTTTCTCAGTGGCATTAGAAGAAGTTACTGAAAGTCCATGGTAAGCATATAGAAACACACGAAGGAACACATAGAGAAATAATCTAATTCATTAATGACATAATACCACATATCGATTCTTACCATGTAATATAATCCCTTTATTATTACATCTCTAATCACGATGGTTGCTAGCTAGTACCATCCACTTATAGGCTCGATGTA
Source organism: Viscum album (assembly GCA_963277665.1). Classification (NCBI taxonomy): domain Eukaryota; kingdom Viridiplantae; phylum Streptophyta; class Magnoliopsida; order Santalales; family Viscaceae; genus Viscum; species Viscum album. Next base: position 704,907,005 of record OY728139.1, read on the forward strand.
TCTTTCTTTGAATTTCTAGAAATAAAAATTGCATATAGAACACCATGGACAGAGAATTATTTACGATATAACATTTCCATGAAAGGGCATGGGATATAAACATATACTAAATTATAGAAGTCACAAATCCTTTCTTGCATTATTCCTTAATTCATTATTACTCATGAAATACCCAACATATCCTACCTCAATGTGAACATATATCATCACAACATTCATTAATAAATCAATTACCTGACTTATAATACTCATTAATAATAATATTATAATCAATGGATCAATACACACATCCATATATAGAAACATCCAATGACACATAAAAATGTGGTTTCATACTAATGGGACTCTTTATCATAGTATCCTACATTGGATATTACAAAGGTCACACACTATGAGATGATGCGTCAAGGTTTTATGAGTCTCCACCTCTGAAAGCCCAAATCATTTTTTTCCATCAAATGATTTCATCCAGTTGTAGGAATTATATTTATGAATACTATCATGGAACTTCTGGGTTTTCATCATAGCGGGGAACTAATATAACATTGTAGTATGTCTAATACTCTTGGGACATTATCACATACTATGATAGGTAGAAGAAAAATCATTATGTGATATTGAGTTTATTAATATTCAAAACTATGAATACATGTTAACATAAAGTATACATAAGTTGGTTATAGGGTAAAAAATCCAACACATTTCAAGTTCTAGTTCTAGAAGAGGTTGCAGAGGGTATTGGGTTCATAGGTATTACTGAGTAAAACCTATCACCCATAGACCAAAATTCAATATGATAATAGGATACTAGTTTTAGGGGAAATTCTCTGAGCATGAATCCTTGATTTTATAGGTTTATTGGATAAAAACAAACAAATATTCATGTTTTCTTATAATAAAAGTTTCTAGTTGACCATAGATGGCTCCATACGAAGCCATATATGGTAGGTTGTTCCATTCACCCTTACGCTGGTTAGAGGTATGAGATTTATCACTACTAGGTCATCATCTCATCCAGGAGACTTCAGAGAAAATTCATCTTATTAGAAAGTGGGTTTCTACATCTCTGTCTTGAAAGATTTCATAAGTCGATCGTCACTAATGACCACTAGAGTTCAAGGAAGGGATTCGGGATTTCTTGTCAGTTTCACATAGAATGGGGAATAAAAACATTCAAAAAACAACGGAAGCTATCTCATAGTATTGTTGTTCCCTTATAGATTTTTAAGGGATCCAGGATGGTAGAATATAGGTTGTAGTTACTATAGAGGAACTGATCCATCCGTGGTGTCTTCTACATTTCTAAAATTCATCTATATCATTTTGATCTTTCACAAATTCTTCTTCTCGAAGAGGTTGATTTATAGGTAGGTGCATCCTTTGAGGATAATCCAATCTATAATATTGACTGAGGAATGATAGTTCTGTGAGGCCATACAGTTCCTCTTGTGTTGGTGATATGAAAACATGACTACTTATAGGATGAGACTTGGGAGTGACAAGCTGATGTATGTGCCCAATGGACAGAGTTATTCTCAACTGATGCTTGAAGACCCTTGTAAGGGAAATTTGGAGATTAATGGATTTAATGGGGGAATGTTGTATGAAAAATGATTGTTTATGAGGTATGAAGCATTTTTATTTCCATTAATATCATTAATTTTATCCTAATTGTAGTATCTAGAGGGTTAATAGTGTAACATTTGTGTTTAGAGCTTATATGGAGCCCAGGGTGAAAGCTTTTGTAGTAGGAAGTTGGGCCACACAATTGGTAGAAACCATGCCTCCCAGGCTGCACCATTTGGATTAACTGTGCAGCGGTATTTTAGTTCACTATATAGGGATTCACGGTTTGATGAAACCATGAAATAAGAGAAGCACACCCATGAATTTTCAGAATAAATTTTGATAGATAGAAATTCCATGGTTGAAACATGGGTTTTAAAACTATTCACTATGACCATGTGATGGGGGTCTTGAGTCAGTGAAGGGTTCATTGTTGGCACACAATTTATCCAGCTGTGCAACCAAACTGTGAGACCTGATACTTTGAGGGGGAATGAACATTTTTCTCTTAATTATTTATATGTTTAAACATCCACTTATTTCCCTAATTTATCAAGTTGTGGCTACCCCTTACTTACATTGTGATCTCCCACCGAATCCTAACTAAGGATTTATTTATATCTCTTTGATATGACCATTTATTTATCTACTTCTAAAATAATTGGATCTATAATAGTGATCTCTATATTCCTATTTCACTGTTTTCCATTTTAATTTCTATCAGTGATTCTATTTTAATGAAGCATATTATTCCCTATATTCAAGGAATTCATCTATTCATCCATTTTCCTTTGATCTGCACTGAATTAAAGGATAATAATGGACTACTGTATTTATACCATGTCGAGGTTGATGGTGTCATGCCTTTCCCTCAAATAAGGGGTGTTTCTATATTATGGCACTGTGTCTCTCTCTAGTTTTTTGGGAGATGAAAATAAATTTACTTAAACTAAATGAAAGAGATTAACATAGATGACCCATGACTTCCATTGAAGAGTAATTAATGTTCAATGTCATGACCCGCCTTCTTCAAGATATGGCAAGGAGAGAAAAAGTGCCACACCATTCCATCTTCAAGATTAAGATGAGATAATGACCCCCCTCAGTCCCACCTTCAATAGGCCCTAGAGTGGCGACTAGCACCAAGGGTATAGAATCTCAAATAAAATGAAAGGCATTTCCCTTTTTAATTAAAACCGGGTCGGGAGATAAGATGGTAAACCCCAAGAAACACTAAATACTACAGGTAAATGTAATCCCAAAACCCATTCCCACATACATGTTCAAAAGTAAAGCTAATACAATGTACAAAAAACTCCAAAATAAAGTAACAAAAGAAAAGAGACTAATCATAAATACAACCACTATCCCAATGCCCAAGCTAGTAAAGCCCAGTACGGTCCTCAACTTATTCCCTAAAACCTAAAAATAGTATATAGACATAGGGTGAGTATACAAGTATACCCAGTAGGGAAACTAAATCCATCCATGCATAATTTTGGGAACATAACAATACGCACGTGATTAAATTGTAGAACCTCAAAGCACCTAATGAGAAATGCTAACCAGACCAACCTCACTAAAGCACAGTCCCCATAAAACACAAGTCAAGTAATATAGTAGTATAAGCCCATCGACAATCAGATACCCCACACCACATTCACACTTGTTTACCGATCATTCCTAAGGGCTAACGTCTTGATGTTACCACTCTTCCAAACGCTGCCCCATTGCCACAACCCACGCGCACAGACCTATGCCTCAACCAAACCACACATCTCGCCTGTAGACACATGAGCCACAAAAACAACACCACTCCCCCAAAGACACATGGGCCTCATCCAAAATACACATGGAAAAAATCATGGTATGTAGACACCTAGTCCCCTCATCTACAACAAACCAACCCGAAGGATCTTGGACTATGGTAAGCCTCAAGCAATTATATCCTGCCCAAATACGCTCGACCGGTAAGAACCCTGAAGAGGGTTTGAGGAAGAAAGCCATCAACCAGACATCCATCTTCCCATTAGATGTTGGGAAATACACCCACCCCCATGAAATGGAGGTGTTCGGAATATGTTTCTCAAAAATGTTTGGGTGCTTAAACAAATTACAAGGAACCAAAATTTATACATATAAGTAAACAAACACTCATCCCAACCTATGGGTCCCTAAAAAAACAGCCAGACCACCATACCAACCTTTCATTCTATATATATATGAACAAACGCACAAACAACCACTTCCGAATCATAAACCAAGCCCCTTTTTCAATCAAACAATTTCATTATATTTATTAAGGGGTTCACTTTAATTTTTTACCGCACTACCCTGGGAATCATCCAAGCTAAATAATTTTTATTTTAACACCCATTCATAGAAACAACAGATAACAAAAAACTTCTAGTCCCACTACACACCCCTTTTTTCACTAGACAACCATTAATCCACTACCAATTGTCATTATACAATGTTATAACACAAAATTATTCCCTTGCAACCAAAATGGTAGTTATGGTTCCCAAATATGCCCCAGATGTAGTCCCACTACATAACAAGCCCATAACCACATTACTGTCCCACTCCCCAATCTCTCTTTATGGTAACAACAAAAATAGTATGTCCCAATACATATAAGTGTAGTGAACCTAGCCTTTTTTACAGAACATTACATGATTTTAAGCATAATTATATATCAGAGTACAAGATGAGGACTGTGATGTCTAGCGTATTTGAATACTAGGTACATAAAACATAAAAAATGGGGATATAAAAAAACTTGTTTATTTAATCTCCATAAATAGTTCATAACTTTTCTGGAGCCCTTACATCTTCATAGGGTACCCTGGGGAACACATGAACAATGGGATGGGAAAATAGACCATTAAATGAACGAACATGAGGATACATCTTAAGAACATGAGTTAGGAGTCAAGACATAATGATATCCAAAGTATGGAACATATGATATCATATCATATAAGCATGGGATCATGTAAACATGGAATTATATAAATATGTAAGAATCATAAAACATGTCTTTAGTATAGATAAAGGATAAATTCCAATCCCATTTATCATTTTATTATGGGTTAAGGATAACCGCCAATCCTTATTCCTTTTTTAGTACATGTAATGTCTAACCTCCAATCACGTTTCCCATTTTTATACTGGTCAATGCTAACTGCCAATCCCGTTTCACATCACATCTCATGAGACTTAACTTTAGCCCATTCATTGGAGCGCTATCTGGGCACACCCATATAATAATTTTCATGAATATTCATTACACATAAATTATCCTACATAATCAACCATACAGAATCATAAGGGTACCGATGGAAGGAATTGGGTACCACAATCACGACATATAGCATAACCAATGGGAATATCATGAAAGTGTCCATGAAAGAAAGGGATTAGAAAATTCATCGATGTTAAAAAGGTAAAATAGGAATATAAAATGGTAAGTGGTGTAAAATATAACTGAAAACATGTAGGAAATGTATTTTAGAAACATTATCATTAAAGCATTTTTGTGCGGTTTGAAGGAAAATACCATGGAGATTTCAAAATAGAAAAGAGGAAAATATTTTATATAAAACCAGAATTGAACGAATAAGTTTTTAATAATAAAAATATGATTTTATAAAGACAATGTTTGATTAAAACAAGGGATAAAGGGCACTTTAAATTGGGCAAATATTTGGGAAGTTCCCATAAAACAGGTTTGCTTATTGAAAAGTTATAAGGAGAGAATCCTTTAAAAACATGTATATCCCCAAAAGGGAGTGATGAATGGGTATTCATAAATTATTTATAATAACTAAACAGAATTTATAATATGTACATAAGTAGATAATATAAATCAATTTTAATATAAATAAAGATAAAGAAACCTGAAATAACAAAAAGGTTTGGGTAGAATTGGTTACAGTTTATTGGCATTGTGTCGGGTGTACCTAAGAGGGATTAATGAGAGATAAAATGGATTTATAATAATTTATAAATCACGAGGGAAGTATGATGGAGATTTTTAAACATAACCCATAATTTTTTATTATGCATAAAAATTTATAGCATAGAGGAAAATATTGCATAAGAGTGAAATGAAGACGATCCCTTACCTTAAATCTCGTGGTGTTATACACATGTTATTAATGACCTGAATAAAAACATTTGGTATATTAATTAATAAATAAATAACCTCATATATATTTAAAATATTAATTATACCCTTTTTAAGTTCATTCATTACCTTTTTGATTTGTTATAAGGTTCAATTTCATTGTTCGGGCTCGTTTGCTTACATAGTTTTAATGTCCAGTTCACTTATTTTCATGTTTGGATAAACAAGTAAGATGAAAGTGGTTGTGAAGAATAGAAGTTATATGATATTATTGAACATCTAGGAGATTCAATGGTTTCAAAATTAATTTGTTTACTTTGAGTGAAGTCTAATTATTATATAAAACCTTAGTGACAACTATTTTTGTTAAACAATGTGTTTGATTATAGTGAACATGTTTTTCATGATAACATAATACCATTAGTAAAAAATGAATACTGAACCATAAAAAGGATATAATATAATAATCTGGTTCAACCATAACACAAATGGTTTCATGACCTGAATTAATTATGATAATAGAAATTGATAATCTGTTCTCCTTGAATGTGCTAAATTTTCACATCTCCAACAGTGCTTTCATTTCATTCAAATAAAATATGGGGAAAGGAGAGAATATAATGAATTACCCCATTAGCATAATATAATTATTTTATATATAAGTTACTGGACTAATCATACCATTTGGGTTAAGGGAGGTGAGGAAAGAAACAAAAAGAAAAGAACATAAAATAAATGAATTAATTGGAAAGAGGAATTTACCCCTTGAGTCTACCTCCATTGAGAACCTCTTTAGGGGGGATGTTTTGGAATTTTGAAGAGATAGGAACTTTGGAAATGGTGAAGGATATTGGGGAGAGATTTGGGTTGAATATTGGTAAGGAACAAGGCTTGGGAGTAGTTACGAGAAGAGGGAGTGAGGGGGGTTTTATAGTGGAGGAGATGAGAGTTTTCATAATTTTATAATCATTAGTTTATTAATTTACCTTAAGACCAGAAATAGTGATGATTCCATGACCATGAAAATTAATAAATTCAAGTGATTTCAATATTTGTGTGCTTACATATTTTGTGATGTTTAAAATAGTGGATTTGAATTATAATTTATTTATATGGTAAATTAATATATTTTAGTAATCAATAAAAATTCATGTATTTCAGATATATACCAAAAATTCACCATAACCATTTTTCGACGTGTAGTATCCAAAAATGAAATATATTTTTATAATAAAATTTTCTATATATGAAGATTTTATAATTTACTTGAAAACATAATTTAGTATTAAAAACCAGTTTTAAAACATTCATTTACTTATTTTAAAATATAGGTATATCATACATTCAACTTTAATATTATTTATATATTTTCATAGGTAAGTTTACTATTCATTAGGGTATATCAACATTCATAAGGGTATGCTACTATTCATAAGGTTAGGTAACTATTTACCAAAAATTATGTTTTTCTTATCGGACTACAAATAACATACTTGTCACAGTCATGTATGTCAGATTTTCAAAATTCCGAACATAGAAGTAACAGACATATGTTTAAGGGTCACATAGAAATTAATAGTTTATTATGTTTTGATTTCATATCATTATATGAAATATTTATAAGATAGAAATACCCATTTATAAAACATTGTGTTGTTACATTCTTCCCCCCTTATGAAATTTTTCCCTTGAAATTTTGTTTTACATTCTAAGGCATAAAAAGGTGTGTGTACTTTTCCATCATTGCTTCCTCAAGTTCTCATGTTACCTCATCATACTTAGGTTTCACCTGATTACAATGACTATATGAGTAGTCATGTTGGGTAGAACTTTGTCTTTGATATCCACGATCTTCACTGGTTTCTCATCATAAGAAAAATCATTCTCCAATAGTACCACCTCTAAAGATATTACATGTGAAGGGTATGGTATGTACTTTCTTAAGAGGGATACATGAAAGACATCATGTACTTTCGATATGTTACGTGGAAGTGTCATTCGATAGGCCACAACCCTGACATGATCAAGAATATTGAAGGGACCAATGTACCTAGGACTTAACGTCACTTTCATTCCAAAACACATGACCTTATTCCATAGAGATATGTGTTGAAATACCATGTCTCTAACGTTGAACTCAAGGTCTCGTCAATGGTTTTACACATAACGCTTCTGTCGACATTGGCCTGCCATCATATGATGCAGAATGGTTTTCACATTCTTCACCATTTCTTAAACCATTTCAGGTTCTAGAATCTTATGCTCACTAGCATCATCCTAACACATTAGGGTTCTACACCTTTTCACATAAAGGGATTTATATGGTTCCATTCAGATGCTCGAGTGGAAATTGTTATTATAAGAGAATTCAACCAGTGGAATTTGTTGGTCCCATATTCCATTGAATTTCATAGAACATGCACTCAACATGTATTTTAGTGTCTGATTAGTTCACTAAAATTGGCCATTAGTTTGAGGATGATAGGCTGCACTGAAGTTCAGTTTAATTCTTAGAAAAGGTTAGATAATTTTCCAGAACTATGAGGAGAATCTAGGATCACGATCAGATTCAATAGATAGTGGAAATCCATGTAGCATTATAACTTATTTGATGTAAATACATGCAATTTTATCCATCTATAAGTCCCCTAGAATCACAATAAAGTTAGTTGTCTTTATAAGATGATCTACAATAACCCATATAGCATTGTTTCCTCTGAATGTCCTTGAATGTACAGTGACAAAGTCCATTATAAGATTCTCCCTCTTCTATGTTGTTATGAGTGTTGGTTGAATCATACCCTTATATTTTTTCCTCTCATCCTTCACTTGTTGACATATCAGGCACTTTGATGTATATTTAGCAATCTTTCTTTTCATATTGTCCAAGATAAAGTTTTCTCAGAGATCTCGATACATCATTGTTCCCCCTGGGTGGGTAGAGAAGGTCAAGCTCTGTGCATCATTCAAAAGCTCATTCTTTATCTCAGGATCATATGGAACACATAATCGTTACCCAAATCATACAAATACTTCCTCATCCACCTTAATCTTTGAGGATTTCTCATATCTTATAGCTTCCTCCCTTTTCAGAATTTCCACATCCTTTCTTTGAGCATCCTTTATATTCTCCAAGAGAGATGGTTGAGAAATATCTTGAGAAAGGATTTATGATGTTCCTCCCTTAATGATTCCATTTTATACCCTATGAAAATAAAATATGATCGGATCATTTAAATTCTCATCATTGATAGAGATGCGGGATCCGTTCTAATTAGAGCCTCTGCAACCTTATTTGCATTAACAGGATGGTACTAGATTGAGCAGTCATAATCCTTGATAATCTCTATCCATATTCGATGGATCATATTAATCGCTTTTTGTGTGAATATATATTTGAGACTCTTGTGGTCAGTATATATCTCACACTTCTCCCGATAGAGATAATGCCTCCATATTTTCAACGCAAAGATAACTGCCTCCAACTCCAGATCATGTTTGGGATAGTTTAACTCATGGATTTTCAACATCCTTAAAGAATAGGCTAACACTTTATCATTTTACATCATCACGTATCCTAATACCTTTTGTGATGAATTACTGTACACCACAATGAGTTCTCCACTAAATGGGAGTGTGAGTACTTGCATAGTGATAAGCCTCTTTTTCAAATCTGTGAAACAATATTCACATTCCTTAGTCCTGAAAAAGATTATTCCCTTCTGTGTCATCTTGGTCATTGGGTTTGACAATAATGAATATTTCTTCACAAATTATCAATAATACCCAGATAGACCTAACAAGCTACGAATCACTATTAAAGATGTTGTCCTAGGCCACTCTTCAATTGCCTTTTTCATGGAAGGGTCTATAGATATCCCTTTGTTGGTGATAACATGCACCAAGAATGATACTCTCTCCATCCAATACATACATTTAAAAAACTTTTCAAACAAATTCCCCCTAACAATGTCATTAACACATTATTCAAATACTCTTCATGTTCATCATTTCTCTTGGAGTATATCAAAATATATTCAATAAAGAATACAAAAAATTTGTTGAGGTAATCTTTAAAAACTCTATTCATTTAAATCCATGAAAATTTCTAGATCATTAGTGAGTCTTAAGGGAATCACTATGAATTCATTGTGTTCATACCTTTTTCAAAAGGAAGTCTTGGGTATATCTTCCTTCCTCGCCTTTAGTTGATGATATCCCAACCTAATTCCCACCTTAGAGAAATAACTGGACCTACGAATCTGATCGAACAAGTAATATATCCATGGGAGGGGATACATGATCATTATTGTGATTTTATGGATTTCACGATAATCAATGCATAGGAACATTAATCAATCCTTATTCTTGATGAAGAGGACTGGTGCACCCCATAGTGAAGCACTCAAACATATAAAATTGTTTTCTAGATTCTCCTACAACTGCTTCTTTAGCTACTCTAGCTCAATGGTGTCCATTATTTGAGGTGTATTTGAGATTGGAAGAGATCCAGAGATATGTTCAATTGAGAACTCAAACTCTCGATCAGGAAGAACACCAGACAAATAATTGGGGAATACATCAGTGTAATCCCTCGCGATGGGTGTGTCATCAAGCATGAGTCTCTCTTTTATCTCAATCATTTGAGCTAGATATTCTTGGGCATAAGGAAACAATATCCATACATGGGATGAATATTATAAAGGATATTCATATTCCTCCTTAAACTTGTAATGATGAAGTATATCCTAACATGTGATTCCTTAGGTTTAAATCTAGGTTATCCTCAATCTATTTCTTATCATATATTCATATTTGGAATTTTTGCCCCCAAATAGTGTTTTGTACTAAGATCACGAATCTACTAAATCATATCTCCCATGAATGTCATAACCAAGAGAGCAACAATTCCCATTTTCATGCACCAGTTCCAATTTGAGTCAAGCTCAAAGTGTTGTTTTCAGGTTTTACCTCCATATAAATCATTGCCACAACCACCTCTACCTACATGTATCTAGATATGGATTTATTTTCTTGATAAACCACTAACTCAATACAATTGAAAATTTTGGGATGTTTTCTTATACTTCGTCTAATCCTAAAGGTTCTCACTAAGGAGCTCCATTTCTAATCTCCAAAAATAACTATACCATCCTCTGATACCAACTGTAGTGACTCTAGCATTTTTTACATAACATTACATGATTTTAAACATAATCAATACATCATATTACAAGCCAAGGATCTTGAAGTATTGTGCCTTTGATTAATAGGTACATAAAACATGAAACATGGGGATACAAAAGAAAACATCATTATTTAATCTCTATAAAGAGCTCCTAAATTTCTCCGAGACTTACATCTACATATTGTACCCTAGGGAACACATGAACAAAAGGATGAGCTAAAAATACAAGTAAGGGAATTAACATAAGGATACATCATAAGAACATGAGTTATGAGTCAAGACATAATGATATCCAAAGCATGGAACATATGAAATAATATCATATAAGCATGGGATCATATAAACATGGAATCATATAAACATTGCAGAATCATAAAACATGTATTTAGAATGGTCCAAGGATAGCCTCCAATCCTATTTCCCATTTTAGTATGGGTCAAGTCTAACTTCCAATGTCAATTCCCATTTTAGTATAGGTCAAGGCTATCCGCTTACCATGTTTCCCCTTTTAGTACGGGTCAAAGCTAACCACCAATCCTGTTTCACATTCTATATAATGAGACATAACATTACCCAAGGAGTTGGAGCGCTATCTGGGTGCACCCATCTCAATATTTTCATGAATATTCTTTCAACATAAATAATGATACAAAATCATCAATACATAAACATAAGGGTAACCATAGAAATAATTGGGTACCATAATCATCACAAAAAGCCTAACCAATGGGCGTATCATGAATGTGTCCATGAAAGATAGGGATTAGAACATAAAAGGAAATTCATAAGGTAAAATAGGTATATAATATGATACGTTGTTTAAAAAATATGTGACAATATATAAAAAATGTTTTTCAGAAACATTAGCATTAAAACATTTAAGTGCGGTTTTAAGGAAAATACTATTGAGCTTTTAAAATAGAAAAGTGGACAATATTTTATATAAGACTAGAATTGAACCAAGAAGGTTATCATAATAAAAATACTGATTTTATAAAGACAATTAATAATTGAAATAAATGATAGAGTGCACTTGAAATTGGGGAAAAATTTGGGAAGTTCCCTTAAACCAGGTTTTCTTATCGGAAAGTTCTAAGGAAGGAATCTTTTAGAAACATGTATATCCACGAAAGAGAGTGAGGAAAGGGTCTTCATAAATGAATACTGTAACACTAAATATAATTTATAATAATTACATAAATAGTTAAGATAACTCCATTTTTATATAAGGAATGATAAGGCAACACGAAATAACAAAAAGGTTCGGGTAGAATTCGTTAAGGTTTATTAGCATGGTGTCAGGTGTACCCTAGAGGGATTGATGAGAGAGAAAAGGGGTTTATCATCATTTATAAATCAATAGGGATGTATGGGGAGGTTATAAAACATACCCCATCATTTGGGATGACAACTAAAAAGGCATAGCATAGAGGAAAATCTTGATTAAGAGTGAAATGAAGAGGACCCCTTAACTAAAATATGGCGGTGTTCTACACTTGTTATTAGTGGCCTTAATAAACAAATTAGGATTATTATTTAATTAATACAGAACATCATCTATATGTAAATGATTTAGTATAACATTTTTATGTTCATTCAAAACATTTTTTATTTGTTATAAGGTTCAATTTCATTGTTTGGGATCGTTTTCTTACATGGTTTTAATGACCGGTTCACTTATATTCATGTTTAGATAAACATTTAAGATGAATGTGGTTGTCTAGAATTGAAGTTATATGATATTAGTGAAAATCCAATAGATTACATGGTTTCAAATTTAATTTGGTTACTTAGAGTGAAGTTGAATTTTTATATAAAACCTTAGTGACAACCGTTTTTATTAAATGGTGGGTTTGATTACAATGAACATGTTTTTCTTTAAAACATAATACCATTAGTACAAAAGGATTAAAGAACCACAAAAAGGATATATTAAATATAAAATAATTTGGTTCAACCATAACACAAATGGTTTAATGACCATAATTAAATACGATAATATAAATTGATAAACTGTTGTTCTTGAATGGGATAAATTAACACATCTCAAATGGTGCTTTCATTTCATTCAAATAAAAGATGTGGAAAGGAGAGAAGATAATAAAGTTTCCCACTAGCATAGTATAATTCCAGTACATGTATGTTACTAGATTTATCATACCATTTGGTTCAAGGGAGATGGGGAAATAAATAAAAATAAAAGAACATAAATGAAATGAAAGAATTGGAAAGAGGAATTTACCTCTTGAGACTACCTCCTTTGAGAACATATTAAGGGGAGCAGTTTTGGTATTTTGAATAGTCTAGGAGCCTTTGGATGTGGGGTAGGAGATTGGGGAGATGTTTGGGAAAAATATTGTCAAGGTACAAGGCTTGAGAGTGGTGAAGAGAAGAGGGAGTGAGGGGGTTTTATAATGGAAGAGAGGAGGGTTTTCATAATTTTATAATCATTAGTTTATTAATTTTTTTCAAGACCAGCAATAATGATGATTACATGTCCAAGAACAGTAATAAATGCTCATGAGTTCTAGATATGGGTTCTTACATCACTTGTGATTTTGGGAAAAGTGGATTTGAATTATAATGCATTTATAAGGCAAATTAATGTATTTTACTATTCCCTAGAAATTCAAGTATTTCAGAAAAATACCAAAAATTCACTATAACAATTTTTCAACATGTAGAATCCAAAAATGAAATCCATTTTTTAAAAATATTTTTCTATGTATGATTAATTTAATATTTAATTAAATTTATAATTTATTTTTAAAAATATAGTTTTAAAACATTCATTTAGTTATTCTAAAATATATGTATATCATAATTTCAACATGAATATTGTTTATACACTATCATAGTTAAGGTTACTATTCATAAGCGTATATCACTATTCATAAGGGTATGTAACTATTCATAAGGGTAGGTTACTATTCATAAAAAATTATGTTTTTCTTATCGGAATCAAAATAACTTACAGGTCACATCCATGTATTTCAGATTTTAGAAATTCCAAACATAGAAGTGACAAACTTATGTTTTAGGGTCACATAGAAATTATTAGTTCATTAGGTTTTGATTTCATATGATTATATGAAATATTTATTAGAGAAGAATTTCTATTTATAAAACATTGGGTCGTTATAGTAAGTCTATCCATTTCACAATCAATCAATCTCTCAAACTGGGATTCCAATACACCACCTGTACTTCCCAAATTCAAAGCCCATAGCTACTACCATTAACCACACTGTCGCAACACACGCATACCGGTCCCTTTTTACAAAACCAACTCCTCTGTCCACCTCTTTATCCAAAAACTACAAAAGGATAGAACCCCATAAAACACATAGCACATGGCCCCACCATCATGTCATGGGTATTCTAATTTAGCCAACATGGGTTCTTTAATTACAATTTAAATAACGGGGGTGATCAAAGAACTGAGTTTATCCCAGGGAATAAATTTAATTAACCATGTGTACATAAGAAAATTTCATGTTATAGGAAATTATGAAGCATTATTACAAACAATTAGAACACCACTAATTCTTAATAAAATACAAACATCATCCATGATTTTCAGAAGAAATACAACCACAAAAATCCATAATGAAACAAGGATAAAAAAATAAAAATAGGCAATAAAACATAAAACCACTCCCAGCCTGTCATTTCATTGAACCCGTTATATTTTGATCATATTCCCTCATTATTTATTTCTTGTTTGAAGAAAAGTATTCCACCCTCTTCATTAGAAATAATAAGTACACCCACCAAGAATGAAGAAAAATTAAAAAGAGGCAGAATAAATCTCTACTTGAAACTACAAGTGACCAAAGTTTTTCATTGCGCCAAGAATAGGGTGTCACATGTGTATCTATAAATAACTCCATGAAAAATAAGTTGGAGGGGGATCTATCGGAGGCACATGACTCATCCGTAGAGAAACACATTAGGCGCACCAATAAGGAATGAAAAGTTTTTTAGGAAGGGAATATCCCGATGTTGAAGAGCCAAATCCTATATTAATGAAAAATGGCTTAAAAATCCATTATCATAGGATCATGGTCAAGATCACATTGTTTGAGTATCTTAAATCCACCATAATGTTAGTATATTAATGATATACTTAATAACCTTTTAAACAACCATAAAAACTTCTAAAAAAGGCTTCAAACTTGGTTTATATCAATTAAAACATAAAAGGGGTGAATGTAGAAAACAAGAAAAAACTAGAAACAATGTAAATGAGTCACTAATGGGGGAGTCACCAACACTGACCCTCCAATGGGTGAGCTATGGATTCCACCTAACAACGTTGATCTACAAATTCAATGACCCACTGATTCCTAATCCTACCGATGTCTCGACCTACCGACGCCTCGACTTACCGATGCCCTGACCTACCGACGCCCTAACTCCCTGACACTGACACCCTAGACTCACTATCATTGATGCCCCTAAGTCACTAATGCCAACACCCCTGACTTACTGATACTGACACCCATGAGTCATTGATGCACAGACATGCCAATGACAACACCCTGAGTCACCGATGGGAAAACTAGAAATTCGGAAAACACTTGTAACAAGATATCATTGCCTCCATAACACCTAAAACACTAGATTTTCACAATGGAATGTCTAGAGGAAATCCATGTCATTACATTAGATACCTATAAATCTATTCTCATCCTCGATAATTCAAAACTATACTAGAATAAAGGAGTTCTGAAATACCACCCCTTAAGATACCTCTTAGGAACAAACCACCACACGTTATTCGAAAACTAGAGTGGAAACCTCGACATAGAAGTACACATCCTTGAAATATATCTCTTAAAAAAATGTTAAAACACTAAGGCCCCACTACCCCAAAAAAACACACAAACACCAAAGGTCACACTATCAAGACACATGGATTAGGGATCTCCTTCCTCCATGTCAGGATACTATCCTCTTTAGGTGGCACTAACTCTCTTGCATGGGTATAATTGCATCCACATTAATGAATCTTGATTATGGATTAGTCCCTACCCTCCCCATAGACTAGTCTTTTCCAAATCATTTAGATAATAGGGAAATAACTCATCTGATAATGAAAAAGGTCAAGCATTACATCATAGAACAAATCAAAAAATTAAGAAACAGAAAAACAACCTAGAACAACTCTGAATAGTGGCCAAGCATCTGTGCCTCCCACTCCCAAGTACTCTCCTTGAGGCCACCATGCCTCCATGACACACAGACCAAAGTAATGGTCCATCCACAAATTACATTCTCCCCACGATCCTCGATTCATTCTGGTCGCTCCACAAATGCCACATCATCCTCGATATACAAGTCTCCCCACTCAATTATGTGGGAGACATCGTGTAGATATCTATGGAGTTGAGAGAAATGGAAGATGTCGGGGATCCTCTCCAATAGCAGTGTAATTAATAGCTAATATTTCACCTCACCAACTCGTACCAACATGTTGAAAGGTTTGATGAACTGAGGATAAAGATTGCTTCTCTTACCGAACCTCGCTTCCCACATTGAGGGGAAACCATCAAGAAAACATACTACCCAATATTGAACTCCAAGGGCCACCTCCTATTATTGGAATAAAACATCTTTTTTCATATGAAACCTTCATCCTCTCATAAAAATGTTTCATCTTCTCTGTTGTACTCTGCACCACACCCAGACAAAGAATGCATGCCTCCCCAACTTCCATCCAACACAAGGGTGAAAGACAAAACCTCCCATATAGAGATTCTAATGAAGACATACAAATTAAAGAGTGATAGATATTATTTTATGAAAATTATACCAAAGTAAAATGACTCACCAATGTCCAACTGAAGTCTAGAACACATGCTCGCAACATGTCCAATGACCGAATGGTCCACTCTATCTGCCCATCCCCCTGAGGGTGGAAAGAAGTGTTGTGGCGTAACTCGGTGACAATGGAATTCTGAAATCCCCTCAAAACATTATACATAAAATGTGTGTCCTGATATGATACAATGGATTTTGAAACTCCATGCAGCTGCACCTCCTCATCCATATACCTATGGGCTAAGGCATCCACTGTGCTCAACTCCTAGATCGCCAAGAGGTGAGCTGACTTCATCAACCAATCCACTACAATCCAAAGAGAATTACATAAACTATGATTCATGGGTAATAATATGATGAAATAACTCAATATTTCATCCCAATTCTTCTTAAGAATGTTTAAGGGATGCAACAGACTGATGAGAACACAGTGCTCAGACTTCATCTGCCGAGACACTAGGCAAGTTGTCACAAACTCTACCACTGCCAGCTTCACCCCGGGCCACCATAAGTGTTCTCTAAAGGATTGATACATATTATAAACTCTAGGATGAACCACCAGGGTTGATCTATGAATCTCAAAGATAACTCCATTAATAATTTCCACTAGGATAAACAACTTCTCATAGAGCAACAACTGATTCTGACAATCCTCTGACCATCCCTTCGGAGCATGACCCCGGATAGTGTGATCATGAAACACTTTAGTCTTTGAGTCTATCCACTAATACTCCTCCTCCTTCTGTATTATGAAATACTACCTATCATAAAAAATATAAAAACCTCTTCCATCATCCGCCCTTTCATCTAGACACAAGGTGGATGGCTACTCCATTTCCTTCCAATAATTCATGGATTCCTGGAGAACCTCCTTCTGCAACTTTTTTCTCAATGATTTGGGAACCACATTCCACTTTCTAATTGTGTAATAGATATTGAAGTCATTTTCCTAGAGAAACACCATCGAATTTCACTGTCGCATGTTTTGGTCTTGCTGGGAGAAGATATACGTCAAGATCTTGTGATATGTGAAGACCACAAAGAGATCTATGATAAGGTAATGTCGCTAAAAATTTAGCATTAAAATGACCATTGAAATATCTATATCATTGGTTTCATAGTTTCATTCGTGTAGATGTAACTACCTAGACCCATAAAAGATCAGTCCCTACTACTAAATCAGCACACATCTCAAGCCTATACTGTAAGATTCATAGAACACCTCGAACATCACTCCCTCCTCTGGAAGCCTAATCATGAGAGAACATACCAAATTCCCCTTCAGGTAGATGAAATCTACATGACATTTCTCATTACACATGAAGTTCTGGTATTTTATAGTCTAATTTATCAAAATATCTTCAACTCAAGAGATGTCAGTCAAAAATCTATAGTAATAACCCACAAGACCCAAGAAGATGTGAACCACTACTACGTTATTGGGTGCTTCCAAGGAATCAATCCACTAATCCTTTGATGGGTCCACTTCTATCCCACGATGAGACCCCACGTGTCCAAGGATGTGCACCTCTCACGTCTAGAACTTGAACTTGGAATACATACCATAGAGATTTTGGTGTTAGAGGACATCTAAGATAGTATTCATACGGACAACGTGATCCTCATCTGACCTCAAGTAGATCAGGATGTCTTTGATGAACACGATGACAAACTGATCCAGTAACTTGCAGAAGATAGATTTCATGAGTTCCATGAACATGGATAGTGCATTCATAATGCTGAAGGGCATGACCACATATTTGAAGTGTCCATACCTTCACCTGAAAGCAGACTTCGAGATATCACCCTCTTTCACCCTCAACTAGTGATATACAGACTGTAATTCAATATTCGAAAACCAACCTACTCCCTTTATCTAGTCAAAAAGATCATCGACCTTTGGGATAGCATAATGGTTCTTAACTGTCACTGAATTCAGTCTCCAATAATCTATGAACAACCTTAGACCACTGTCTTACTTCTTTGAGAACAAGAATAGAGCACACGATGACAAAAAAATTGGCTGGATAAAGCCCTTCCTCATCAGGTCGTCAACCTGAATTCGCAACTCCTAAAACTTAAGAAGGTGCCATCGGATATGGATCCATCGAAATCAGATGCACACTGGGTTACAGGTTTATTCCGAACATGAAGTCACATTGAGAGGGTAGAGTAAAAAGCTCCTCTGAGAAGAAATCCATGAATTCTTTAACAACCCATTGAATCTACACAATCTCTATGTACGCTGATCCCAATGATATCTCTTCCCACAAGGAGAGAAGAGGCTCCACACACATACTGCCCACCATACAGCTCTGTTCACCAAAGAAAATGTCATGTTGGATATCCACACATGAAAACACGACTCCCCAATAGAAGCAATCGATAAATGAGTGCAAAAAACAACTAGTCGATGCCTAAGATGTCATCATATGGCTGCATCTATAGCTTAAGAATCCATACTAGACTGATGCGGCCCCAAACTCAGTCTACATCCCCAAAAACATCAATCAAATTATTCTAACCATTATCTAGAGTACTCAACACCATGGGTACGAGAATTCTATCTTCATATAGTCTTAAGGCATGGTCTAGAATGGGTGAAACAAAGGAGTTCCAAGTTCTTGAATCAAAAAAAGTGAAATCAGGTATTCTAAATAGACTGATTGCACCTCAAATAGCCTATATACCCACTGTAACTCCTTTCTCGATGGTGTGAAACTGCCCACACCCATCTCCTCTACCATATTATGTCGACCACCTCCCTGATCATGCCCTGGTCAATGTTCCTGAGGATCACCCTAATGTTGGCCTCCTCCAAAACTGTATACCATTAGTGTGGTGGGAGATCACTGCCCCTACTACTAGAAAGGGCTGCCCGACAACAGCTACTGAGGTGGGCGCTGAACCTAGCCACCCCAATCGTACTGCACTGGAATTGGGAACTTGTTCACAAGATGAACATGACATCCATAGACAAAGAACCTCAATACTAGTACTAGGGAAAATGCATGAGGTCCAGAAGATCAGAACAGGAACTGTTAAGGCCTACTCCCCACTTTCAAAAACCTAGAATGTCCTGACACTAGAGAATTTATGTTGACTGGCTTCCTATTCGACGAACTCATCTTACTCACCTCTCGTGGTACACACCCTATGAGTGCATCGTCTACACTACTTTAGACTTCTTATGAACTTCTATGTACGTCAGAAGAGAAATTGGAGTGGCGACATATTAAAGAGAAGGTTAGAGTGTATCCTACAAGAATCTCACCCATGATTCCTCATTTAGAAATAGTTTCGTTGTGAAGCATAGGAGATCCTAGAACTTGATCCCTAGTTTCCTCACTGACATACTCCACTACTAGAGGGAGAGCAGCTCATACCTCTGCTCAACCATCATCATTGAAGAAATTAACTCTGCGCAAAACTCCTTCTCAATGTCATCCGTTGATACGTCAGTCTCATTCCAATCCATAAGGAAAAACGTTCACCACTGATGCACCACTCCTCACATCTGGCTCACTACTAGAGGAACCAAGTACTCTCTAGAGCACAGATCATGGTAAAGGTGATTTTTAGCTCCTCAAGCCAGTCCTCCATCTCTGAGAATAAAATGCATCATGCGTACTTTCCCAAGGTCTGTCTCTAGAAAGCACAAATGGTATTTTTCCACAAGTAGCCTTACTCCTCTCGATCGGCCCTCTTCTGATCAACTGGGTCATCCTACTGGGCCTCTACTGCTCGTATTACATGTGGGTGACATCCGGGTGCCATAGCTGAAAAAAGGGTAAATAAGGAACTCCTAAGCCTAGGTAGTATGAAAATTTCCTTGTTAAGATTTTTTTTAACTCTTTATTTAAATTTTAATTCCCAAAACACCCAACACAAATAAGAAAACAAGTCATAATGATGCATTTACCTTTATATGGGTCTCTACCCTACAACTAGTGTATCCTCACTTGGTCTTTCAATATGCCATGAATCCTTGTATCGAATCATGCGGCCCCCTAAAACCCTGTGTCCTAGCCGGTCTTCCCTGGCCTATTTCACACACCAAGATTTCCTAACACCATTTCCATACCATCCCATGAAATCCTCACTATGTATAACATCAAAATAAATCATATCTCTCAAAACCTATATTTGATAATACTTTTTCATGACCCACCTTCTTCAAGATGAGGGAAGGAGTTGCAATGTTCTAAACCCTTCATTATTAATGATGAATAAAAGATAATGACACTTCAAGTCACACCTATAATAGGCCCTAGAGTGACAACTAGCACTAAGGGTATAGAATCTCACAAAAAATGGAAGACATTACCTTTTTTGGTGAAAAAAGGTTGGTATATAAGATGGTAAATCCCAAGAAACTCCAAATAATAAAAGTAAATGCAAGGAAACAAACTTTCCCCATATGCATGCTCAATATTAATGATGATACAATGTAAAAAAATACAAAATAAAGTACCAAAATCAAAGAGACTAAGAAACAACACATCAAATATCCAGATGTCTAAGATAGTAAAGTCCAGAACTATCCTTAAGGTCCTCCTGGACACCTAACAATAGTTTAAAAATGTAGGGAGAGTATTCAAGTATACCCAATAGGGAAACTAATTCCACCCATGCACAAGTGGGGGAACACACTGATTCCCATATTAGTAAATAGTAGAACCCCAAAAAACCTACCATGTAATACTAACCATCCCAACCTCACCAAGGCACACTCACCAAATAACGCATCTCATGTAATGTAGTAGTATAAGCACATCGACATTCAGGTACCCCACACCACTTTCCCACTAGATAACTGGTCATTCCTTCTGGCTAATGCCTTGACGATACCTATCTTCCAAATGTAGCCACATTTCCACAACTTGCCCACACACACATAGGAACCACATATCTCTCCCATAGATACCTAGGCCAACATAACCACACCTCTCACCCAAAGACACCTGGTCCACATCCTGAAGACACTTGGGGAAAACAATACTAGCATGTAGACACCCAGGTACCTCATCTACAATAAAACTTCTCAAAGGAACTTGGAATATGGTAAGACTCAGGCCATCATATCCTACACAAATATTCTTGAGTGGTAAGAACCTGGAAGAGGGTGCGAAGAAGAATGTCAGTAACCATAAATCTATCCTCCCATTGGGACGTTGGGAAAGACACCCTCCCCCCATAAAATGGAGGTGTTTGGCACATAGTTCTCAATAAGGGTGGGGTGAATATTAAAAATAAATGGAACTAAAATTTATACATATAAGTAAACAAACACTCAGCCTAACATTCGAGTCCCAAAAAACAACCGGACCACCATAACCACCTTTATTTTAATCCCTGTTTGCAAAACCATGAAAATAGCCATTGTCAAAGAACAAACCCAACCCCTTTTTCATTCAACATATTTCTATTTATTTATTAAGGGGTTCAATATAATTATTTCCATCACTAACCTAGGAAACTAACAAGGTAAATCATTTCCATTTTAACACCCATTCATTGAAACTACAAATAATAACCAACTTGTAGTCCCACTACACACCCCCTTTTCACTAAACACCCATCAATCAACTACGAACTGCCATTCTACAAAGTTATACCACAAAATTATTCCCTTCAACCAAAACCTATATCTCCACTTACCAATAAAAACCCACATGTAATACCACTTCATAACAATACCATAACCACATTGCAGTCCCACTAATCAATGTCTCTTGATGGTCACAACACAAACAGAGACAGTCCCACTGCTTACCAGTCTATCCATTGCACAGTCAATGAGTCACACAAATTAGAATTCCAACATACCACCCATACTTTCCCATACACAAGGACCACAACTAATACCATTAACCGTAGCTCTACTACAAACACATAACAAACCCTTCTTACACAACCAACTCCTCTATCCACCTATGTACCCATAACCTAAACAAGTCAAGAACCCCATAAAACACACTACATATGGACACACCATCAAGTCAAGGGTATTCTGATTAAGCTAACATGGGTTATTTAATTACACTACAAATAACCAGGGTGATCAAATAATATGTATGATCCTAGGGAATCCATTTAGTTAACAATGTGTACATGATAATGATGATGTCATACTACGACCAATTTTCAATCATTATTACAAATAAAAAATAGAACACCGACTATGCGTAAGAAAATAACACAAATGTACATGATTTTCAGAAGACATAAATCCACAAAAATCTTTTAAGAAACATGTATATTAAAATAAAAATAAGTGATAAAACATAAAACCTCACCCATCCAATTATTTCATTGACCCCGTTATCTTTTGACCATATTCCCTCCTTATTTATTACTTGTTTTAAGAAAAGTATTCTCAAAATAATTGTAAGGAATCATTTCTACACCCCCCACAATATGAACAATTAAAGAGAGGTAGAATGAATAACTAAATGAATCAATAGGCTTCTAAATCTTCTCATTGCACCAAGAATAGGGGAGCAGGCGTGTAGTAGGAAAAAACACCAAGAAAACTGAGAAGGAGGGGGATGTAGAATAGGTGCATGACTCATATAAGGATTAACAATTTAGGAACACCTTGAGGGAATAGAAAACATACTGGTAAGGGAAGATCTCATCTTTGAAAAGCCGGATCCTATATTGATGGAAGAACAGTCTCAAAAATCCATTCTCATGGGATAATAGTCAAGATCACACAGTTTGAGAATCTCAAATCCCTCAAAATGTTAGGATATTAATGATATACCTAATAACCTTTGAAAATCCTATAAAAACACCCATACAAGGCTTGAAAATTGGTTTACATCAATTAAAATGCAAGAGAAGCAAAAGTGGAAAAAATGGGAAAAATGGAAAAACTATACATGAGCCACCAATGGGTGAGTCACCAACGCTGATTAGCCAAAATGTGAGCTAATGACACATCCTACCATTGTTGAGCCACTGACACTGAGCTACCAACACAATTAGTTACCGACATGTCGACCTACTGACATCCAGACCTACCGATGCCTCGACCTACCGATGAACTAACCTACCAACACCCTGACTCGCCAACATCAACTCCCTAGACTCTCTGACACCTACACCCTTAAATCACCAATGATGATGCCCTTTAATTATCGATACTGATTCCCCTAAGACATTGATACACTGACATGACGATTCATAAGCCCTGAGTCACCACTGAGAAAACTAAAAGTTTAGAAAACTCTTGAAACAATCTATCATTGCCTCCCAGAACACCAAAACACTATATTATCACAAAGGAATGGCCTGGGGAAATCCAGGTCACTACATACAATTACCTCGAATTGAAACCACCCCTTGTGTGTGTAGTTAAATTACATTAAACCACACTATTGACTTATTTTATTTATTATCCTTTTGAGGTGTGTGTTTTCGTTCTATTTATATAAGAATGTAAAACAAATTAATTTACTTGAAAATTGATTTGACTAAATTAGGGAATAGAATATCATTTCCCTTGGACTTGGTCCATTATCATTTCCCTCTTATGCTTTAGCTATATTTCATAATTGAAATATCCAATTGAAATGAATATAAGGATTTCTGTGATGTTGGGTCTTATAATCCTATGATTTTATATAAACAACCTTGTGAGGTGAGTTAATTGACTTTATATATGTGAAGACAAATTGTATTAATATGCACGTTTATATGGTATGGTTAGATCGTGGATCCATGACCATTCTAATTGACATGTTGAGAGTGATAGGTGAGTTCAAATTTGGAATCTTCATAGATGCACTCTTCTAGCTTGAATAAACAAATGAATATAATGAATTATTATTATGCACCTTGGTTGATACATGGATCCTATATGAATTACATGGATAGAATCATTTGGAAACTGAATCATATATTTTTGAGTGAAATTTGGACTTATTTATGGACTTCCCAAGACGGAATCAGAGGGAAAACTGCTATAATGACACGAGTGATACTTGGAATCCCCGGGTGGACTTCCAAGGATGGATGAAAATGGAATCTAGTCATGTACACTATGAGTGAAATTTGGGATAACTTTATAGACCACCATGGACATACTCAGTGGGTAAAATAAGTTTACAACATCTAGTGTGATACCAAGATTCCAATGAGGGATGCATGGGATGAGCTTGTAATATGTTTGTCATAATTGGACCAATTCCTTGGTTCCAAATTATGAACAAAAAGGAAAATCTTATGGTACATTTGAAATGAAAATAAAATTAAATTATTTTACAACATGTCTGTCAAGAAAAAGAAAAAGCTTGGATTCAGTCAGAGCCTTACTTATAAATGATGGACTTATTATACACAATTTGTTGGATAAGATATATGGTGGATACATGCACTATGATCTTAGACCCAAGACTTTATAATAAATTAAATCATGATAAAATGATTGTTAAGATAGATTTTTTTGTTGAAGCAGGTTGAAGAGGACAGGTGTTTAATGGGGACCTAGTCCTATGTGTGTTATTCACATACCAAACTTAAATTATAGCTTTATTATTACCTTAAAACCAGATATTATATAATCATAGACTAGATGACATTAGATACCATTGGTGTTGTCTTACTGAATGTATGTCAAACCATTATCAGGTCGTATTTATAGAACCCAGACAAACTTCAGGGATATAAGTAGGGATAAGGGAAATCATTATTTTGTCAATACAGGATTAGTTGTATCATGGGAGTGTTGGAGAATAGGACTGAGCTATTTCTTGTGATTATATAAGGAGATAGCCCTTCCTATCCTTTTTAGTTTTTTTGGTATACTTCTATATATGTGTACCTACTTTCATGTCCTCTTTTATTTTATTTTCTATAGAATTCCATGATCATAATTTTCTATATGGAATTGATAGATGCAATTATTTGGTTATTTATATTATGGATAGTTATTATTCATATGTCCATTTATCTTTAGGCTTCATCTACTATTTGATATTATTATACCGATGTGCTACAACCTGATCATGATTGTACAATCTACCTACCATTCCACCATGGACCCTCACTACTATTCGGAAACCACTAGTTTATGTATAGGTTCTCATGAGGCAAGGAGGAAGATAATATTGAAACTGCAACAATATAGGTGGATGAAAAATCCAACGAAGAACCAGTTTCCTATGAGGCATTACCAATTAATTATGATCAAGTACTATTTGAGTCTGGACAATGATGGTCAACCAGGGGGAAAAGATAATTATTATGACATTCAAACTTTGTCACTTGGAGAAATATTGTGTACTGATTATTATCATAGGATGGAGAGACATATTCTTTTGTACAAGAGGCCAAGATTCTACATGTGTCATCATAGATGGTGGAGATGAAAGAGGGACCTTATGACCTACACAATAACAAGACATGATATCTTGTTACATTACTGCAAGGATGGATGACTATTAGAAAATATCGGTCTTTAAAGTCAAGAATTCTCAAAAGTATATAGAATAAGGATATTTATGAAATATTGGGGAACAAAGGATATGATCTAAAGGAAGTTATTAATTTCAGTGAAATATTTTCTCTAATTATTAGACAAATAACTATTTGGATAGTTTTGGTGATGTTTGAAATATATAGATTTCATTTAGGGTAGCATTATGTGAAGAATTATATTTTTCCATGGTGATCTTGATGATGATATCTATATTATACAAATAGAATAATTAAAAGAATATTGAAAATGGAACATTTTTTGTAGGTTGAACAAACAAATATATGGTCTCAACTTGGAACTGAGGTAATGGTACAAGAGATTTGATTCCTATTCCATGTGATTTGGATACAAAAAACTGCATTCAGATCATTCTGCATAGGTTAAGGGTTCATATGGTATTTATTTCATCATTTTTCTATTGTATGTGGATGGCATGTAGGTTTTAGGCTCCAATAATGATCATATCTAAAAGATAATGGCACAGTTGTCCAGTGAGTTTTCAGTTAATGACATGGGATCATCAAACAAGATTCTTGGGATTCATATTTACTAAGACAAAAATAATGGGATGATTTGACTATCATAGAATAATTACTAATGGAAAATTTTGAAAATCATCAACATGAAATATTATAAGTTAATCCATAACATTCTTCCCATTAATTTTAATTTATCCTCTACTTTGAGTCCTAACAGTGAAGGAGAGTGGATAGAGATTTGTCGAGTATCATATGAATCTTTTATGAGGATTCTAATGTTCACTATGGTTTGTACTAGAAAAAAAAATTGAACATGAAATCAGAGTAGTTAGTTGGTACCCAGATAATATAGTAAGAGATAATTGAAACGTAGTGAATAAGATCCTGAGATACATCAAGGAGACCTTAGATGCTTCATTATGTTATGGAAATCAGAATTTGATATCAAAGTCTATGTTGATTCAGATTTTTTAGGTGCTTCTTACTAGATAAAATCCACTACTTGTTATGTTTTTACACCTAAAATAAGAGTTGTGAACTATTTTTCAATGTTACCATCAATTGTGCTTCTATACATGATGGAGGTTGAGTAAATTTTAGCTACATAGGATTACAAATAGGTGATGTAGATGAGAATATATTATGAGGATATCAAGCATATATAGGGCCAGATTCTGTTATTTTGTGATAGTCCTAGAATATTGAACATTGAACGAAATCCATACATTAATTCTAGGATAAATTAAATTGGGGTATAATATAACCTTTTTTTCAATTTGTGGAAGAGAAAAGAAGTGTGAACATGCATAAAATCCACACTAAATAAAGTACAGATGATTTCAATATGAATGTTATTGATTCTGAAAAGTTAAAATTGTTAAAATATTCGAATGGTATTGTGGTGACATGATAATCATATTTTGAATCTAGAATTGATTTGTGGAGATGTGATTGGTTCCTAATAAAATCTCCAAGTGTATGATATTTTAGTGGTTTTTTATTATGAAGATGGTGGTCACCCGCTTTATTTTTCAAGGGGGACTGGTAGAGGATGATGTGGTTGGTGGCCAACCCCACCTACAAGGATATATAAAGGGAGGATAAGGGGGTGAATTTCATATAAAAGTGAGTCAATTCCATTATATTTAGTAATAAAAAATACACTCAAGAAGCACCAATAATTATTCATTTTTTAGTGTTATTTTGTGAGGATAATTACCCCACAAAATCAAGAGAGATATTTAAGAGGGGTTCTTCTTGTAATAGTGAAGATTTTGTACCCAATTTTACCCATAATTGTTCTTTTTATTTATCCATGGTTTTTTAACCCTTTCATTTTAGGGTTTTTTACACATCACATATGATGTCCACTTATTTTCCCAATTTTCAAATTATTTTATGTCACTATTATTGGTGCACCAGTTGTCCAATAATTTTCAATCCAAATAGAAATGTATCACATTTCCATAATGAAAATTCTAATACTCATATAAAATCCAGTAATACACAGACATATTGTATATTGCATGAACCTTCGATGCAGTTATGGGTGTATCTATGTTTTCTAGTTCCAGGTACAGAGAGATGAAATTTTCCACTACTCTACTTCCATCCCGATTTAGGTACACAACTAGTTTCCATTTGTATTCATCATATTCAAACTTATTATAAGAGACCTATTTGTGGAGAATCAGTCATTCCTAGATAAACATTTGATTTTAAAGGCCTGATGAGAAGTTATAGTTCTTCTTGAAAAACCTATCATTGTGCCAAGTCCGCTAACATGGATGATTGGATTGATGGTCATTCTGGGCATAATGCATGGAATATTTTCCAATACTACATGCTGTATGAATGTCAAATAACATGATCAATACAAAAATAGTATCATGTAAATTAATATGTTCTCCAAACATAATACTAACATTTGAAATATATAATAAATTATTAAAAAACATGTACAACTACATATATTTTGGTCTTTGATATGAATAAAGAGCTCTCAAAATGGATAAATGTAATGAATGTTTCCTTATCATACCCCCCGTACTAGTGGAACCATATCAGGCTTAAATTATGTGAGACTCATTGATTTTATCCCACATAAATGAATGATATCTTTTGACTACTATATATTATAAACAATTTTGATGGAGTGTACCAAAATAATAATATTGAGTCTTAATTACTTAGGATAACATCATTTAAATAGTGACAAAATTGCTTTCATGAGTTTTTTTAAATTAAATTATAATGTCTAATAATTTAAAAAAAGAATCCCTTATTATCCCAACACAATATTTATTTAATACAATATCATGTTGGTTATTTCTATATTCTCCTACTTAAATAGTGTGATATTACATTATGATTTTTAATAAATTCAATCAGTTATTATTTGCATGTATATGACATTAATAATAATTAAGGATGATATTCAAGAGTAATGGAGGTCATACATTATCTATTAAATGTATTCTCTTTCATGTACTAAAACACTAAATTTTTTCCTATCATAATAAAAATGGGTTATATATTTATATAATCATGAACAACGTCCAGATTCTTCACACCTGGAGAGAGGGGAACATGGTTGTTGACTACATGGCCTTGGTGGACTTTAATGGCCTGGAGAAAGTGTTTTTGCACTCTAAGATATGTATTAAACCTGATGAGATTGACTTTATTAAAGGAGACGCTTTAGGGTTTCACCATCTCAGGCCCCCGTAGTTTCTTCTTAAAGGTGGGGTTGGGCAATGTGATTTCCTTCCATGCTTCTCTTTTTTCACTTTTCATTCCTATTATTTATATAGAAAATTACATGATGATGATGATGATTAAAAACATTTTATAAGTCCTTGTGTTAACTGTAAAAAACATTATAATCAATACATGTAATGAATACTACTTAGTAACAATGACTATACTTTCAATATGTATAATAATTGTCATGTAATGTAACCCCTCCATCGAAAGGCTGAAAATCATAATATTTGTTATAATTTATTCAATTGAAACCATACATTTTTGATGTTTCTCTATAGATAACCACTTTAATTATATGTTTTTATAACCTTTGAAACGAAATCCATTCTTTGAGATGAATACATATATGGTGATATTGGATATTTCATTGAGGTTTACACTTAACCTTTTCCCCAATATAAAAATATTTACAAAAAAATTTATTTTTAAATATATAAACCATATATAAATAATTTTTTTCCTTTTTATTTTAAATAAAAAATCTATCCAATTTATATACATTATAAAAATTCATTAATATATATATATATATATACCTATACAATTAATGTTTATTTATAAATATCTATCTATTAAAAAACAAATATATACTTATGTGTATATTCTAATATATATAAATAAATACTTATTTGTATATATTTATGTGTGTATGTGTGAAATATAAATGTATATATGTGTGTACATATGTGTGTGTCAATATCGTGTAAATACATAATATATATATATATATATGTACTAGTACCTCACCTAGTCATGTGCACGAAATAATCATTTAATTGAAAATTCAAAGTATCATGATCATAATTTTGAGTTATTAAAACAATATATAGATAAAATTAGTAGAATAAATAACAAAAATTTAAAATATTTAATTCAGAATAAATTTGTAGATAAAGATTATATGTAACATATGTAAAACATCACATCAAAACCTAATTTAAAAGATGAAATGTAAAATGGAAGGTTTTTTCTTTTAAAGATCTGAATACACTATCACAAATACCCCTTTTCACAGTTCTATGAATTTCTTTTATCAGCACTAGAAACCACTTTTATCAGTGCTAGAAAAGAACGAATAATCTATGCGATGTGAAAAGCGGTGTCCCTTTAATCAATGCTGAAAACGTGCTATTAATGGCCGTATTATCAGTGCTAAAAAAGTGTTTATAAAATGGATAATTTTTCAGAGAAAGAATTGTGATGATAAGAGACACCTTTATAAGAACTTTTTTAGCACTAATAAATGTCCCCTTTTATTAGTGCTAAAAAATTCACCGAAAAAGATCAAAAGATATATTTTTTGTAAATCAGAGGGTGAAACACCCCCATTTTATTAGCGCTCGACCCCCTTTTAACAATGCTCATCAGGCCTCCCCATCCTGTTATCAGTTCTCAAATTCCCCCTTTTACAGTTCCAGGCACCCTCTTCACACGCCTTCGTGCCCTTTCTTTTACTGGGATTCAAACCTCATACCACTCTTTCATACGCCCGAACCTTTTCCACTCATGTATATTGGTTTGTTCTTTATTTTAGGATAATTATATTTCTATATATTTCTTTACATTTTTTATCCACACACAAACACACACATATATATATATTTAAAAACAAATATAAAATATATTTTTTGTGTTTGTGTGTGTATGTGTGTTTTTGTAAATAGATACATAAATAAATACATACACACATAAAAACATTCATACATACCTAAATACATACATACATACATATATACATACAAACATACATAAACTCTTGCTTGCATGCGTACATACATACATACATACATACATACATAGATACATACATACATACATACATACAAACAAACAAACAAACAAACAAACAAACAAACAAACAAACAAACATACATACAGACACACACACACACATTCATATATACATGGATACATACATACATACAAACATAAATACATACATACATACATACATACATCCATACATACAGACATACATACATTCAAACATACATATATACATACATACATACATACATACAGACATACATACATACATACATTTATATGTATTTTTTCTTCTATAAATATAACTATACATATTGATATATATTTAGATATATTATATATTAATATTTTTATAAATATGTTAGAATATATAGATAAATTTAAATCTATTTGTTAATACTCATACACAAATATATTTTTATATTTATATATCAACATTATATATAAATTAATTATATAGGTGTATAAATATTCATACATTTTTATTCTAAATAAAATGGATATTTTTTTATTTAGATAAATTTTATATATTTACAATGATATTTTATATGTAAACGATTTTCATATTTTTTTATTAAATTATTCTTTTATGAGTGAATATATAATAAATATGTATATATATTTTTTTATATTTGTTGACAAATTAAAGTAAATTATTAAAAATGATTAAAATTCAATACTATTGTATCTATATGAATGTAATCATTTGGAATTAATTCAGTCTCCACAAAAATATACAATAATACCCCCTTAACCAAGTCTAAAATTCCATTGAATGGTAAAAAATAGGGATACCCCAGATCAAAAGGACACACAAAACAAAATTTATGGGTGTTAGATTTTCAAGTCACATTTTCAACTTATTTTATATCATTTATTGATTTATTGACTTATTTATACACTCATGTGGTTATCAAATTACTATCACTAAATAATAAGTAAAAAATTAATAATTAATATTATAATTTTAGTTATTTTACAATACATTTTCACTAAATTGGTAATATATTATGTTTAAATGCATATTTAGGTTTAAATAAATCATAATTTATACAATATATTACATTTATATCTATATAAATATGTTTACATATTAATATATGATTATTACTGATAAATATCTTTTTTATGAAAGATAATTTTTATCAAAACTAAAAACTGTTATTTTAGCGCTGATACAAGACATAATTTTATCAACACTAAGAAAAGCACTGAAAAAAGTACCCTTTATTAGTGCTAACAATGTGATTATAATTGGGGCACTTTTATCAACACTAAAAGAATTATGAAAGGGGTTCTATTATCAAAAATTTTTTAGACCTGATAAAATATCATTTTTAAATTTTTTTATCACTGATAAATGTACTCCATTTATCTCCAAACATTTAGAACAGATAAATGGTAGCACTTGATAATGTTGTTTCTGTGGTAGTGACATAAACATTTTTCATAACACATTGAATTATCAACAGAAAAATACATTTATAAAAATTAAAAGTTTTGAGGAATGAAGTAAAAATAAAATAAGGAATCTATTTTGGATTTGAAGACAGAACACCATAATAATGAAAGTATAAAGAAGTTGACCTCTACATTAAATCTTTCAAAATCACTTCACCAAATTTTATACCCCCAATAACACATATTTAATGTTTTCTACATTTAAATATTTGGTATAAATAAAACTGTAATGAAGAAAAAAATGGGAAATTGAAGGGAAAAAATGCGTATAAAGTAATGAATTCAAAATATTATGTCAAACAAATGTTGGAATCATTAAAATTACACCAATAGTGTAAAAAGTATCTATAATATTTTTTATATAAGTGTACTAATGATATCAATAAGAATTTTCATATAAAAACACAACAAAACTATAAAAACAATCTAAAAAGTGAATAAAAACACATGTACAATATAATAAGGGTTTTGAAATAATAGATATAAGATTTTTCATAGGTAATCACACACACATATTAAATGAAATAAAATGAATACTGATAACAGATCATATATTTCGTATGTAGTCATACACACTTAGTAAAGAATATGGATCTAATTCCACATTAGCCAACAATTCTACTTGTTTATTACACCTTCAGTGGTCGATCTACATTGTCGTCAAATGAAAGACAAAATATGTTGTGATGATGACACTGATCATCATATCTTTTAGGAGAATGTGTATGAGTATTTATGTAATAATGCATTGAATATTTTAATATAAGATTCAAATTTAATTCATTATAGATAATAGAAATAAAAAAAATTATTACATTGTAGATTCAAAAACATTATAATGAAATCACATAATTCATAGAAAAATAATAATAATAGACAATATAACATTCTTAGAAGAAAATATGATAAATAAGATCATATTATGTAATTTAAACAAAAACGTGATTTGAAATTTGGATAAATAACTAGATATAAGGAGACTGGCACATTTTTTTAGGGAAGGGAAGACAAATGGTTTTGAAAAACATACCACTTATTAGGGGAGGAGAAAAAATTGGATACATGGATAATTGATGGTGGGGAAAAGATGGTGAGGCATAGTGGATATAGTGATACCTAAATATCAAGCCTTTAACAATTGAGATATTATTTCATGACTAATAATGAAAAGCCAATTCATAACATCAAATGAAAAATTATAATGTAAATAATAATCATGTCAAAATAAATAATAAATAATAAATTAGAATAATATATTTTAAAATATGAAATTAATAATGATGAAATTTACATTCTTATCAATAAATTAATTAAATACATGTCCAATTTATCATGTTAAATATAGAAGATTCAATGAAAATAATAATATAGGATATTTTGAACATATAATAGAAAATTCTAAATATGAAATGTTATATTTTAGTTACATTATCATGTAATTGGTAAACAATTTACAATAACAATAGTTAGCTTATGGTTTAATGTAATAGTGATATGAATCTAATGTCAACATTTTCAAGTGGTTTCTATTTGATAATATAAATAATAAATTATAATGTAAAAAAATTTCATGTCACAATAAATAATAACTAACCAATTTAAATAGTAGATTTTAGAATCATGAAATTAGTAGGGAAAAATTATTTATTGTTACAACTTGGGTAATTAAATAGAAGTTGAATCCAACGTGATAATTTTAAAAGATTCAATGAAAATAGTAATATAAGAGATTTTGAAAATATAATTTTGGGATTAGAAATGTGTTATTAACTAAATACATAAATTACAACTGGATTAAAAATGTAATTGGATAATAATTTTAATTTCATGACATAAATTAAAAAACGAATAATTTCCCATTGAAAATAGTAGTAAAGAAAGACATAATCATTTTTCTTATTGGTTAACAATTTATTGTATGAATTATAAATTATTGACCAATTACAAAAATATAAATTGTAAATTGAATTTTTTTTCCAATTATAGAAATATAAATTACTGACCAATTACGAAAATAAAAATTGTAAATTGTTAACCAATTTCATTTTCTCAGGATGTGAAAATTAGTGAATCAAGAGATTTTGAAAAGATCTTATTAATATATATCATAAATATATTTCATAAACATGTTACTAGAAAAAAACTTTCATATATATTAGAATCATAATACAAGGATATGGAACTTGGAGAGGGAAAAAATTCCTTGATTGGGTGTATCATTTTGAAAAAAGAAGATAATACCTATAAATTTGATAATATTGAGAGAAATTTAATGGCGGTTTTATTTTTTTGGGTAAATAATAGTTTTCCTCATTGCTTCTTTTATAAATTTTGGTAATGAAACAGAGTGATATTGATATAATAATGTTCACAAGTCTTTGTTAATTTTTATTTTTCTATAACATTAATTTATATTGTTGTTCTATCTACTATTGATGACAACATTAAGATATCCAATGAAATGACAGAAATATATTGAATTTACAAGAATTTTTAATAGAGAAAACTCCATGATTATTGATCAAAGTGAATTTTTGTCAAATTATTTCTTTCATTAATCCTATTTAAGTGTGTATAGAGGTATGAAATCAAATGGATTTATTGATTTTATCCATTTTAAAATACCTAAACTAATTAAATTTAATTATACGTGGATCTCAATCAAGATTCTCTATAATTATTCTCATGAAAATGATAGTAGTTGAGGGGATATAATCTAATAAAAATCTACAGATGAGAATTATTTAGGGAACCATTGGTATTATTATAATAATTTTAATGCTTATTTAATTTGATTTATTTTAAAAACCCTATTCTAAATTCAAATAAAGAATATGAATTTTTGTAAATTGTATACAAAATAAATTAACAATAATACATGCAGCGATCACTTGTGTAAAACCAATAAAGAACTATATGTCAAGTAGTGAATAATATTTCTAAAAACTAACATACCCAAGACTTGAGCTAAAAAACATATGATGCTATCAACAATGTTCTAAAAAACACTATTTATGAGTGAAAATAGTATTGAAAGGGAACAAATATTTTTATTATTATCACATCTTTCTTAAAAAAATAATGAAAGGACACCAAATATTTCATTATTTTCCTTAGGATGGATCAATCTTTCCTAATATGAACTTTGGTAAATATTTATTGGATATGTACACATGTCACTGTATACAATACCAAGACTCTAGTATGAATTTCACATGGTCCACCTATCTAATTTATGTATCTAAATACATTACATGTATTCATTAATTTATACCATATAAAATATGTATAAAAATATTTTCCGCATATATGAATATATGTTGTAGTGTTTTTTCCATATCACAATGTGTGCATATTGCTATGTAATATTAAATAACTGGACATATTTTAGTGTAGTAAATAATATCACATATTATAGTGTAATATATATAGTGCCTCTATTATATGATGATTGCATATATTATAGAGTGTACATATATGTTTAATGGTAGAAATATAAATGAATAAATATAAAAAAATAATACAATAAAAGATTCATTAGTAGAAAAATTAGTTTTTCTTAGAGTGAGGATTTGGGTGACCACCATTTGGTAGTCTATATTGACCATATTAGCGACCACAAAATAGTGGTCACAAGATCTTTAAACATCCCCTCAATAATTTTATTCCCCTTCCCTCTCATTCTACATACCCCTCTCACATCGACCATTCTCCCCCACCCCCACATTCACACTATGAATTTCATCATCCATCTTTTATAGATCCCTACCACCCTTGTCGAACCCCATCGTCGAGTGTCACCATTGAGACCTCCTAAACCTATTGACCCCCTATCATTGAGGCCCCCATAAATACCTATAACTGTGACCCATTATTGATCCCTCTCACCCTATTCAAGCCCTCTTTGTTGGGACCCTCATCGACTCCTGTCATTGATCCCCCATTCCCCACACTCAGTTACCCATCGTTAATCCCCCTTCCGTCGAACCCCATCCTTACCATGCTATTGAACTCCCTTCCACATCATTGTATCACCCCATCCCCCTCCACTATTGTGGATCCCCCATATAATCCACCCATCATCGTCCTCCTGGATACTGGCCCATATATATATAGACCCTCTCATATGAGGTGCAGATACTTCCCCTTACTTCTCTACCAACAATTTGTGTCTGAAAAGTGACCCATGCCCCATTATTTTGGTTAATATACTCATACCCCTGGAACTCACTTTTTTGCATCTGACCATCCCCATTAATTATTATTCTATACAAAAAACCATAACCCCTTATCATGGTATGTTTCCCATATTTATTTATGGTGATAATTTCTTTATCCAGAACCATAATCTAAAGTTTAAATAGTTTTATCTTCAATAAAAAAATGTTTTGGGACCATATAATTTTGTAAATTATTCTGTAATGGTTTACTTTGATATTTGAATTCACTGATTACTTCTTCATGAACAACAATGAAATTTGAGTCTTCTTATCAATCATTTTGGGTGCAATTTTATCATAAGTTTTCATTTATTATATTTGTGTAGAAAATTCAATTTTAAAAATTTCCATATTACATTTTATATTGATATATGGTGTTGAAGTTGAACATTATTCAATTTCATCTTCATGGGATAATATATTATTTGAGTTTAATTATTATTCTTACACTATAAATGGTTTTATGTTCTTAGAATTGAGGGAAATGATTATTTTTCTACTTATTTTTTGATACTAGAATAATATTATGATTCCCTTACCCTCAATTTTCATTGAAATTTTAGTTTATTATTTCTTATTTTTATTTTCATTGGATATTGAAGATACTTATTTTTCACCCTTTTCTTCTATTTATTTATCATGTATTTTTTAACTTTTTTTTCGAATAACGAACCCATGTAGAAAAATATGTAACGTAGTTTTTTTATTTCATTCTTTAATTTAGTTTGTTATTATAAGAATCAATTATTTATAGAATTTTTGTGCGTGTTTGTTCATGCACACATATGAACAGTTCATCCATGTAATATATTTCATTATTATATATATGTTTAAATTCGTTGATCAATATAATTGATAGGCTCTATATTATGATATTTAATGAGTCCCTCACAATATTGAATCTATTGTTCATTATTTTCTTTAATTGTATATTCTTATATTATTTGTTTAACATTTTATAACTTCTATATCTGGTTTGGTATCACTGATATTTTTTTGTTCCTCCAAAAAATTTCTCAGACTATGGATTCATTGGTTAAAATGTTTTAATTATATGAGTTTATTTGTAATTTTAATACGATATTTCAATTATTTACTTTATATTAAATAAAAATAAAAATAAGTACTATATTAATATGCAAGAATGGTTTTATGCTAATTATTATGAGGGGAATAATAAATTTGGGTATTTCACCAATGGATTTCAATGTTATTTATTTAGTTTCCTATACAGAAAATGCGAAAGCATATATTTCATAAAACATGATACTATTAGGGGACATCTATTTCTGAATGGATTTTTAAAAAACTAAAAGACACAGACACATAATGGAGAAGAGTATGTTTAGTATCACCAATCAGAAAGTATTTATACGGATGTTGATTCAAGAATATTTAATCCTATGGACATAATGACCAATGATTTGATATTTTTTTTCATCTTGGAGACATTGATGTTGTAAATGATGACATTGGATGGAGTAAACCATGTTCATCTGCAAATGGTGAAGCATTAAAAATTTTAAAATTCTTGATAATGCATATACTGAATTTCATAATGGATGAAGTAAATTATGTAAATTTTCCTTCATAAATGAATTGTTACACATGAGTTCATTTAATCAATAAACAGACACCCCATTCGATATGTTTTTGATACAATTGAATAAGGTTCTCCCTATTGGAAATAAGATTACTGAGTCATACTATCATGCTCACAAGTTCACCAATGAACATGGTTTTACATCTAATACCATTGATGTGTGTCACAATAAATATATGTTTTTCAGAAAAGAAAATGTGTAATTGAATACTTTTGATTTTTTATGTTCATCTATGTGGAAGGATAATGAGATTAATTAATGTAGTCAAATTCATCCTATCATGGTCTTGAATTATGGAAAACTAGTTATCACTATAAAAAACTGTTATTTTCCACTGAAATCAAGGTTGAAGAGTTTTACATATAAGATAAAATTGATATAAAAAATACTTGGAAATCATAGAAAAAAAGATTTTTATTAATTGATTAGCCCAAAATATTCTTTGGAATGTTACGAGTTTGATTAATGAAAACCATAAATATCCTAGTATGGTTAAAATGATCAACTGGGTTTGGTGTAGATGGTTTTAACCCATTTAGGTCCATGGTTGGAACAACACATAGTACATGGATAGTGGACTTGGTTTCATACAACATTATCAAATGGGTATATATGAAGAAACCATTTTTGTTACTTTTTAATCTAATTAAGGGATCAAGAGGACCTGGTAATAAAATTGATGTTTATATGAAACAATTTAATGAAGTTCTGTATGAATTTTGTGAAGATGGTGTAATGAATTTTCAATCGGAAGATAATGAAATGTTTAGTCTTTGGTACAGTTTATTATATTTAATTATTGTCTTCTTAGAATATTATAACATAGTATGTTGGAGTAAAAAGGGGAAATTTACTATCCTTATTGTATGAAAAGTAATAAATCTATATAGA
This sequence comes from Viscum album, assembly GCA_963277665.1. Classification (NCBI taxonomy): domain Eukaryota; kingdom Viridiplantae; phylum Streptophyta; class Magnoliopsida; order Santalales; family Viscaceae; genus Viscum; species Viscum album. The sequence continues at coordinate 704,946,392 of OY728139.1, forward strand.
TTAAGCACCATAGAAAGTGGACATACCTTGTTTTGAGAGGATTACTTCATCTATTTCATAGGTTCAAAAAATAGGTTCTTATTTTATGGGACTAGAGATAATGGATCATCACCACAAATAATGTATGTGGATCAAAATCATACACAACATGATCTAGAAAACATCCACACAATTTATGTTTTTGAAGATTTATTGACTTTGACATTTCCTTATATTCCTACTAAAAATTGATATTGCATCCATAATTTGAAGAATCAAAATTTTTTCTTAAAATTAACTTATTAGACATATATTATTTTAAGACATAATTTATATTTGATTCAAATTGAAAAAAATTATTTGATAATATATTGTTCACCATTTAAGGCGTCAAGGGGAAGCCAAAATATAATACCCATGGTCGATGTCATTTTCAAGGAATCTGATTGAGAAAAAAATTACATTTATAGAGGGGTGATGGTAATAAAGCATATATTCCTTATGTGTACTACATAGTGAGTAAAAAAATAAAGAAAGATTTCTATTAATTTTGATAACCATCAAGGCGATTGATTGTTATTTTTTTTAATATTTTTAACTAAGTTAATGTGATGAGCATGAAATTGTATGGGTTTAAATGTGATGAACATCATATTTTGATTCTATAGTTAATCCCATATTCAAGTAGTGATTGTTTACATACCCATGTTGTTGAGCCATTGATTGAATCTTATATTTTTTTAAGACAATTGTCTTCAAGGAACAATCACATCAGTGATTTGAAAATGTAGCAGGATAAGACTATACATGCACTACGTCTCCTAGATAAAGTATTTACAATTTTTAGATTTCATGGCCCACGTGAATTTGAATTTAGCTGGTGAATTCATTAATCATGGTTCCCTGAAAATCAGAAGGATGATTTCTATATAACGATGGTTAAATAAATTGTTACAGTGTGTGTGAAGCAAAGCTTATCAAGAAACTTCAATTTCAAAGGGATATTTTATGGTTGAGTGAACAAATTTTTGTTCTTCATTGATTTAAGATTTTGAAATAATGATAGATAAACCCTCCCAGATTGACAAGGGTCCAATTGGTGAGGGGATAATGTTTGATATGCATAATGACTAGTGAGTTCAAGATCATCGATACATATTATTGAAAACTCCATAAATTATTCCATTGGTATAGTAAGTTTCATAATTGATATATTATTCCATATATTTTTATATTTTAGTTATTATTACATATTACTGTGTTGTAATTGAGGATTCATATCACTGATTTGAAACAAGAAAGGCCCCATGAAACTTACCATCAAATCCAAAAACATTATTTCCACACTTTTCATATCTGGTTAAAGACCCATTTTTTATAAATAAATGATATAATGTTTTTATAATGCAAATGATTAGTGTTTTCACTACCCTTTACCTCATAAATTATGTGTAATTTACATATTCAAGAGATTTTTTATTTAAGTTGTCATATCGTGAGTGAAGAAATAAAAAAACTATCTGATGGCCTATTTATTTTTTCTCATCTCTATAAGTATTTGGATGATTACAGATTATGATTCCGTATTAGTGAAATTTGTGTGAACCAAGAAACATAGAACACTGATGTTGGTTGTTCATCTATTCATACAGGTTATTATTATGGATTTTATATGGATTTTATTGAGGTTATTTATGGTTATGTCTTAAAGAATATTTTGTTAAGGAGTGATTTGGTGGATCTAGTTTGTGGAATAATAGTTGACCATTACCAACTTATATTGATAAGATTTAATAATACCATATTTAATGATGACCGAGTAAGAAATGATTCCTCAATAATGAAATTACAGGAAGAGAATGTTTATGTTTTCAGTATTAATTCTTACTGGAAAGGTGTGGTGAAAATTCATAGAAGTGTGTTTTTTTGATTAACAGATATGAATCATATATTGTCAACTTTATTGAACAAACACATGAATAATGAACTATATCTATATGAGTAGAATAATTACAATGGGATCGAGAGACATTTAAAAAAGATATAATAGGCATGTATGATTAGTGAATGGTTTTATTTTTTCCAGTTAACATTTGTTATAATATTTATGTATTATATGTATAAAAATTTATTTATTTAAATAAATTTTTATTAATATAGGTATATCACATGGTGGTCAGATTGGTTCACCTGATGTCATTGTAATGTATGTTTTTTTCTTTAAATTAATTTATAGAAATTTTTTATGTATATTTCCTTGTATATTTATAATTTTTAATTTAAAATTTATTCATTGACAATTAAATTAGTAATTCATGTTTATCAGGATCTCGTGCTTCTTTCAGCAAACAAAGGGGTCCAGGTAGACATGTACGATCCTGGAACTCTGAATCTCGATTAGATATGTTATCTAACGACACATTTCATCCAATTAGAGAATATGTGAGTGCATTGATTTGTTAGTTGGGGAATATGATACAAGACTGACATAGACTCCATACGATAACTCATGATGAGAATTTATTCCCATAGAATATGATTGACAGATTATGGTGGGAGGTTTAGGTAAATTCAATATTAAATATTTCAAGACATTATTTTCATCATTATTACATCTTCTAACTTTTTTTAACATGATAACTTTATATCCTATCCTGATGATTTTCAGTCATTATGCAATGAAAAATTCAGAAAATTATGGAAGGATTACAAGGTTAGGGTTAAAGGAGATTACTGGATACCATGTTCGGGTGTTCTAGGAATTCAACAATGAGTCTCTTCGGGTGTTCTTCTCATGAAATAGAAAAATTTGGTTCCGTTCTAGTCATGTGAGGTGATGATGGTAATTTGTTTTTTATTTTCATCTATAAATGACTCTATTTTTCCATATTTTTATTAACTGAATATGTTGAATGTATTTTTAGTTCGCTCGTTATTCACATAATCAGTCAATGCAGTGCCTTCCTCCTAGACTTAGTACTCGACGTGTGTCATTGATTAGACATGAGGTAAGATTAAAATCCACTTTTAATTCATATATTAAAAATATTATAGTATAACTTGAATAAAAATATGAATTTTGTAGAAACCCTTATTATTGTTGCACAAGAAGGAAAATTCAACTTATTGGATGTCGATATGGGAAAGGAGTCATCAAGTGGATGATCCCGATGTTTCCAGCATTATAGAAAGAAAATTATTTAAAAAACTATATTTTTATTTCAAAGAAATTAATCAAAAATTTTCATTAAAGCAATTGGTATATTTTATAGGATTAGTTTAGTGTTGAGTTAGTAGAATTTATAGAGAATAAACATCATAGTATTGTTCACATATATGAGATATTTTGTTTTGTCTTGGGTTGTGATGGTAATGGTTATTCTTTTACTTATGACATTGGTTTCCCATAATGTTCATTTGTTAGAGAAGAGGAAATGGGTGCATGAAATGATATATAGATGCACACATAGACAGAGATAGATGCTATCAAGAAGGCTATGACACATAGTTCAAATGAGTAGATTTAGAAGTTACATGTAAAGTAAGAGGAGAAATTATCACAGATGTAAGCACGTTTTGACCAAGTGATGATGCAACATCATTATGATGATACAAAGGTGTTTTTATAGGTAAAAAATAAAATGAACCATAATAATATTTTATATTATTGATATGATTAAGATACATAATATTTATATTTGTTTTAGACATCGAATACAACTCGTGTCCATTGTCTTGGGTTAATTGGTGATCCATATGAGGATTCACCTTATTCATGATGTAATTTACTTCAAAAATATAATGGTTAACATTTAATTTTAGACAAATAATTTAGATGAATATTTTTTGTTTCCATGGAGACCCCACAAAATATCCTAATAATTTTAAGATGAATATATTAGATTAAATCCAAAACAGATCCTACAGCTGTTGATACCACATATTATATAGTAAATTAAATGCAGCAATGATACCAAATTTTATTCCATTATTCCTTTATCCATTTAAAACATTTCTATTTGTTCTTCCTCACAAAAATAGATCCAAACAATATCACTCTACCTACATTATCATAATTATGATAAATATATCTTGAAGTGAATTATTTTCTTTTCTTAACTTCTCTTCTATCAAAAGTCCAGGTCGTGTTTTCAAAAAAATAATACTAATATCTCAACCATCATAGACATCAGAAATTCAACAAAATTTTATTTTATTCTTTGCACCATATGTCTGAATAAGGATCATATATTTTGTGAATTAATCCTTCCCATAAATATTAGATAGTGAATTATTCAGATGAAAGTTTATTTGGAATGCACTATTTGGTATCCTTGATAATTTTAGATTGATTACACTCTCCTCATGAGACTTTTCCATCATAGAAGAACCTCTATAGTGATAACAATCCTCTCACACTTTTTCCCAAATGAAAATATTTATAATTGTTTCAATTATTTTGATGGAACATTTTAGGGTTTGAAAAAATATTTTTACATTCATTGGGATGGATGTTAATAAATTTTGACATGTTTTTATGCCTTTATCATCATAGTTTTAGCATGTCCTATTTGGTCACAAATAGTGTAGATGAAAATGTTTTCTCTGTTATGGTTTTTTTGAAACATAATATTGAGACTACATATTTTCTTCATCAGATCATTCATTTTATTCTTATTTATTTACTTTATCTCAAACTAATATTCCCATATCAACTTCACATTACTCCACAGTTATATCAAAATTTTATATTAAAATATTTAAATTTTTATATATTCAACTTATTCCCAATAATATTTTCATATTGGATTTCAATAATTTATCCAATTGTTTTGTTATAATATTTATATTAATTTAAAATTAATTAATAAACATATAAAATAAGTTACATCCTAGCATATTTAAACTATTTTTTTCATTTCCATATTGATAATAACACATTTACTTCTGAAAAAATATAATTACCTAAGTTTGGATTATTTCGGTAAAAAACATTATTAGGGGTATTACTTTTAATTTAACTTTATTTGGGTCTGTTGGAGATATAAAATGATTTATGAACTAAATCCTACCTATATGTCTCTAGTTGATTCGTTTCAAGGAGCGTTGTTAATGCCACAATTTTTATAATATAATTATTTCTTCCAATAACTATATTCATTATTTATCTTATACTATTAAAATAAGATTTTTTTCCCATTCTTCAAAAATTTATCTTCTACTAGAGTATTCATAAACATCGTGCCGTTGTGTGCCTAAAATCTTTAAATTTTTAGCCCTTGCATTATTTACACTAATATCAATTAAAGAGAAATTCTCTTGAAAAAATTAAATTTATGAGAAAGAACAACCAGTACTTCAATAATACTACAGTCATCAATAGATAAGAAAAAAATAGTTTTTTACATCTAGAGGTTTATGTATCATTGGAAAACCCACATCCATATGTATGATCATGATAAATCATTTTGACTTCTTCTCTTTTTGGATTGTATGTTTTTCAATCAATATTACATTTTTAACTAGCATGGAATATATGTGTGTGATCAGGAGTAATCATAGAGATATCTCAATAATTTCATTATATACCAAGTTCTCCAAATTTATTGCGTTCATATGGAAAAGCTTATTTTGAAACATTTTGGATTCCTATTCCTTGTAAAATATACTCCTATCCTATTATCTATCAATATGATTGAGTTTACCCATTATGTGAAAACCTAAAAAATGACTAAGACATCAATTTGTTTGATTGTGTGATTTTTCTGGTTAAACTTCTCTTTATGATCCAATAAAAAAGGATAACTATAGCTAAGTAATTTTTTTACTTAGGAAATCTAATCACAGTACTTCTAGGAACATATTTTTCTTCCACTAATCCTTTCCTCCCCGAAGAAAATAATTTTACCCTCTTCATTGTAAAACTGAACAGCTTCAGATTTATTTTATTCGATACTAGTGATAATGAAATTATTCCCTATCATGGGCTATGTAAAATTACTATCTAGAATCATGGTTATATACCTTCCCATTTACACTATGTATATTAATGTAATATTAGATTTCTCATATATTTTATTCTTAATAAATTATAATGGGTTCAACTTTTTTGAATATGTATATGACTATTGTTCTTCTCGGTCTATCAATCCTTTATCAACATTCATAATTGAAAAAATGTTTTCATTTTTTATGCAGTCTTGTATTAACATGTAATCCATCCCCAAGTCTCTTTTTTAAAAATTCATTTTTACTCTTGATGGAAAAATAAACACATTGAGATAAAACATTTACAATACAATCAACAGACAGTAAAAGAATATTTAGTAAATAAAATTTATCTCACCAGGTTTTCACTATCATACTCTTTAAAATTTCACTTAGTAAAGGATCCCAAATTTTGTTTTGAAATATCATTACATAATAAGAAAACCTATTTTTGTTGTATTTATCACTATTTGTGTCATAAATAGAAGGCTTTTGAGTGTTGTGAATATTAATCATTAATCAAGAAATTATTTCTTTTTCATTTTCATCAACCACTACTTATTTGTTTCTTTTAGTAAAGGTTGACCATTGATTTACCTTTTAATTTAGAGTACTACACATTTGGTTTATCAACTACTAATTAAGTGGACACCTTGTGATCTTATGTAGCATTTTAAGGGATGAACCATTTGAACACCCTAATTCCATACGTGGAGTATAAAGTCCTTATTGATAATATAAATTTGTCCTCAACATAATGGATTCATATTCTAGTACTTTTATTATTTGGAAATATTATTTAACTTTGTTTTTCTAGCCATCAATAATACAAACATTTATTTAACATTGAATATGAGTTCAATTAACATTTATTAATTAAATTTATAGAATATCAATATTTTTGATTTTTAATATCTAATTTCAATTATAATATTTCCCATTATTTTTTCAGAATATAGAGTTGGAAATCTTGTAATAATACATTAGATAAATTTTTAGAACAATATATGTCAATATTTTAAAGACATATATCTTGAAAAACTTTAATATTATCTCTACCCTCAATTATAGAAGATTTATCATTGATATAATCTACTTTCTAAATAGATACAAAAATGTGAAGGAATTATTCAAAAAGGTTTCTACAATCATCAACCACATCTAAATAACTTCTTCAAGTCTATAATACTATTTCAAAAGTATGTTCCTCATCATGAAGAATTGTTTCGTTGGTTTCCTCTTTCAGTTCACACTTTTAACGATTTCATCATCAATTTTATTATTTCATTATTATCCAAATATTTTTAGGTAACTGACGTACGATATTCCTGACTTTACGATATAAAAAATAATCATGAGGAAACATACCAATGAATTAAAATTTTCTTCTTCTGATTTTAGAGGAATGAAAATATACCATCTCATCAAATCTCTACCTCCATATTTATTTTTGATAGGGTGTTTATTTATATCCTTTAATTTTAAAAAATGAGAATTTTATTGAAGTGTTGAATCATTATCATTACTCGTCATTAAATTTCCCATATGTGTGCTATAGATTCTTCCTAATGTTACCTACTTCAGATCATTATATTTAAGAACCATAAAATTTGGAATGAGTGGAGGAGGTTTTATTATTCATATTAATTTATAACTTTTGGTATCATTTATTATCTCCATAAAATGAAACATTACTCCCATAGTAGTATTTACATGTAACAAAATGCATCAAATAATTCATTCAGGTTATTCTAAAATTTTTAAACTTATTCTAGAAGGCTTTATCAATTATTGTAAATCTTAATCAACCAAGGTATACAAAATTTCCTCGTACATTTCATATAAGGTCATTCATAGAATAACTTTTTAATAGTTATGGTTAGATAAATTCCCCACTAAATCACTATTAGACTTTATATCGATATCTAATTATTTATTATCCACATCATAATGATATCCACTTCGTATACAACCCATGATCCCATTTATTGCTTCTATGTATATGTATATACCCAATGACAAATGATATTTCTTTATTTTCATTCTAGTGATGAAAATTTGTAGATTAAACGTTGGGATTCTATTATAGTTGACAATAGTTTAAATAAATCCATAATAAAAGAAACTTAACCTAGTAACATTAGATATGATACCAATTTTTGGTCCCAAATATTTTTTATACCCAGTGAGAGGGGGGATGAATTATGGTACGATACCAATTGTTTTTCATAAAAATGTTATTTGTCTGGGAGGATTGAAAGCACCCATTTTGTGTCATAAAACACCAAAACACTTGTATAATAGTAATTTACATATAAAACAACCCTTGAGTGAATTGAAATCATAGAAAACTACATATTTATTATTTGTGATTTGTACGAGGAGAGGTCATGTTAATCGAATGTGCATTCTTCCCAGAATGAATGAATATGTGGTTTTGAAAGGTTTTGGTGTCATTTAAAAACACACATGGTTAAAAATATTCCAAACTTACTATAGATTCCATGAAATCATAAAAAAAACACTGTAGAGTGAATTGTGAAATAGTTGAGTATGCGTTATATCAATCAAAGGTTTTAATTTCCCGGGATGATGGGAAGCACACTTATAGTTTCATAAAGCATAAAAATGTGTGTTTAACAATTAGTTATGTTGAAAAAGGCCCTGGAATGACTTAAAATCACACAAAAAACTTATTTTTATTTTTGAAATTTACAAGTAGAATCCATGTCCTCCAGACAATCAATTTGGAAAGAATGAATGAATATATGATTTTTAATGGTTTGAAGGCAAGTTAAAAGGTTTGTCTGGCAGTTAAATCCTACTGAATGACATTTAAATGCCTTGAAATTAGACCAATAAATTAATAGAGTGAATTTGTAAATATTCAAGTAGAAAGAACATTAATCCAAGATGGTGTTTAACTGAGACGGATGAAAACACACTTTGAGTATCATAAATCACCAAAACATTAATTTAATGGTTATATACATAGAGAATAACCTCATAATGACCATAAATCATAGGAAAAATATATTATTATTATTTGTGATGTTTACATGGAGAAGAAATTTCAATCGAATGTGTGGTCTACCCAAATGACCGAATATGTGGGTTTTAAAGGTCTAAAGCCATTTGAAAACAGGTGAGGGGTCAAAACCAATTACAAATTTGTTTAATTCTATAAAATTTGATGAAAAATTATAGAGTGAATTTTGAAATGGTTGAGTAGATGGTATATCAATCGGAGGTTCTGTTTTTCTAAGATGATGGAAAATGAACTTTTAGTTTCATAAAACACAAAAACATGAATTAAATGGTCATATTTGTAGAAAAATACCTCAGAATGACTAGAAAATATATGAATTATTATTATTATTGTAGTGTAAAAGAATACATAATGTCATTTGAACAAGAATGTGTTTCCCTGAGAAGATGGAAAACAAACCTTTAGTGTCATGAAACACCATAAAACATGTTTAATGGTCAGATCCTTAAAAAATGACCTTGTAATGACATGAAATCAAAAAAACCAGCTTCTTATTATTTTTTATGTGAATTAGTATATGACATATCAATTGGATGTGCAGTATTATTAGAAAAATTTAATATTTGGGTTTTAAAGGTCTGAAATCCTTTAGAAAATGTGGGGGTCAAAAGAAAACGAACGATATCTTAATTCCATGAAAAAATATTGGAAAAACATTAGAGTGATTTTTAAAATGTTCGTCTAGATGGTACATCAATCAGATGTGATGAGTTCCTGGAATGATAGAAAATGAACTTTTAGTGTCATATAATACTGAAACATGCATTTAACGGTCATATATATAGAGAACAACCTCAAAATGACTTGAAACCATAGGAAAAAAGACATATTGTTTTATTGTTATTGATTTATATGTGTAGTTGGAATGTCAATAGGATGATCAGTATAACCTAAGTGGCCAAATAATCTATTTATAAAGGATTCTCGTACATTAAAAATTTGTGTCTAGGTGTTAAAACCAACCTAAAAACATTAGAATTCAATGAAATTAGGTGATAATAATAATAGAGTTTATTATTAAATTTTCTAGGATATGTAATTTCAATATGATATGGAGTTTTATTAGGAGGATTGAAAGCACACTTTTTGTGTCATAAAACACTAAAACCTGCTTTTAATAGCCATATCCATAAAAAACAACATTGTAATGAATTGAAGTCATAATAAAGCCATATTAATATTGTTTTTGATGTGTAAGAGATATAGAATTACAATTGAGTTTTTGGAATTCATGCAATTTCTGAATACAAAATTTCTAAAGGTTTTACTCCCTTTTAAAATATATGGGGTCAAAACCAACCGAACAACCTCTAAATGCCATAAAATTATATGGAAACAATTTCATAGTGAATTGTGAAATTGTCATGTAGATGGTACTTTAATCGGAGGTTATATTTTACTAATATGATGGAGAATGAAATTTTAGTGTCATAAAATACCAAAAAATTCATTTGTCGGACATATATGAAGAAAATGACCTCAAAATAACTTAAATCACATAAAAACCATATTATTATTGTTATTATTGAAGTGTATGAGTATATAAAATGTCAATCAGACAAGTGGTCTTCCCATAACTGTTGAATTTTTTTTGAAAGGTTTGACACCCTCTAAAATGGTGTGTCTGGGGGTTAAAAGCAACCGAATAGAATCCAAATTCCATGAAATTAGATAAAAACAACAATAGAGTGAATTTTGAAATGGTTAAGTAGACAAAAAATCAATCTAACCTCGTGTTTATTTTTTCTGACTGAAAATGAACTTTTAGTATCATAAAACACCAAAATGTATATCTAATAGTCATATCAATAGAAAATATCCTTAGAATTACTTGAAATTATTGAATGACTATACTATTAATTTTCTAAAGGTTTGATTCCCTTTAGAAAATGTAGGGGTCAAAATAAACTGAACGACCCTTGAATTCTGTGAAACCAGACAAAAGAAATATAGTGAATTTTAAAATTTTTGAGTACAGGATACACCAATCAGAGGTTAAATTTTCTAGAGACGATGAAAAGCAAACTTTTATTCTCAAAAAACACCAAAATGTGCATTTAATGGTCATATATATAGATAAAGTCCCCATAATAACTTGATGTGCTAAGAAAACCATCATATTATTATTAGTGATCTTTACAAGAAGAAAACAATGAAATTGAACAAGTAGTCTGGATGAAATGACTAAATATGCAGTTGTTAAAGTTTTGATGCCATTTTAAATGGTGAATCTAACACTCAAAACCCCAGAACAACATCTAGATGATTTCAAATTAGGGGAAAAAATTGTAGAGTGAATTTTGATATGTTTGGGTTGAAAAAATGTCAATCTAAGTTGGTGTTTTCTTGGGAAGACCAAAAATAAAATTTTAGTGTCATAACTCACAAAAATACGCTTTTTAAGGTCATATCCACAAGAAATGACCACAAAATGATATTGAATCATAGGAAAATTGAATAATTTTTATTTGTTATGTGTATGATGTAGCAACATATCTATCAGATGTACTATCTTCCTAGAATGACTGAATATATTATTTTTAATGGTTTGATGCCATTTAAAAATAGTTGGGGCATCAAAAACATATGAAAATACATAGAATAAATAGAAATGAGATGAAAAAAATTGTAGAGGGAATTTGTAAATGGTAGAGTAAATGGTACGTTAATATATGGTGTCGTTTTATTGGGAAAATGGAAAATGAATTGTTAATGTCATAAAACAACAAAACACACATTTAATGGTGATATATATATATACACATTAAAATTAATTAACTTAATAATTAAAAATTATTATTATTATTCATGATGTCTACAAGAAGACAACATGAAAATCAGACATATAGTCTATTCAGAATGACAGAATAAGTTGTTATAAATTTTCATAAATGATTAAAAATTATTAATATCTTTTAAAATTTAAAGAATTTTGGTCTATTTAAATATGTTTTAAATGAAATATTTTACTTTAATTCAATTTTTAGTTGTGATATTTTTTTATGCACTAATTATTCTATTAAATTTTGTCATGAAGTTTTATTGGATGTTGGTTTTGGAGCTTGGAAGATGAATAAGAAAATAGATTTATAGGATATTTATTTTTTTATATTTTTGAAATATTATTTCATTTTTGAAATATGGTAGTTTTTTTTTAATTCTATAGTGAATTTCTAAAAAACTAAAAAATTTATAGTGGCCTATATATGGCAGTCCCTATTGGTCGGACTATGTGAACCTATAACAACTATGATATGGGGCTGCAATTAGATGGATGACTTGGACGATAGGGAATGACATTTGATGATGGATAAAGGTGATCCTGAGGTGTTCTATATCAACCTTCAAAAGGTTATTTCAATAGGTGACCTCGACCTAGGGTATAGAATTTTCTAAATGGTAGACTCTATATTCAACAAAAAAGGCCAAAAACATATGCCGCTTAGCAGATGTTGGGTGGCCTCTATAGAACATTAATGATGAATTTTAGTGTTATTTATAAGAATTTTTTCTACTAGTGGTGGTTCCATAATTGTTCTGGTGGATAATGAAGTATTTAAGAGTTGAACCCCTCAGTTATTACTTTCTGTAGCTCCATGATAGGAATTCTCCTTAGAAAAATTTGGTAAAAAATTGTTATAAATTAAATATATTTTTCATAAAAAAATACACACAGTTGTTAGAGATTACATATTTCATTCAATGTATTTCATATTTAAAAAGAATCATATTTAATTATTATTTTATATAATATTTAATGTAATATGATAAGAATTTGGAAAACTAATATAAATTTTTAAAAAACATAGAACATGTTTTGGACCTATAGAGTATCAACTGTAACTTGTACATTTTTTATATGCTAAAAAATGTGCATTTTTTGATCAAATATTTTAACTGCATGAAAAATTAAATAAATGGTTTCTTATATTTTAAATGTTAATGTGTATCCACATAATAAAATAGATTGAATGACAATGTGCATGGATGGAACAAATATAATTGTATAAATTTTTTCATACATAATGTGTATATTGTAAGAGTGGTAATAGTAAAAGGAGAAATGTATACAGTATGTAATCTAAAATAAAGTCATCATCTCTATATAACATATTAAACATTATTATCCTAAATCGAAGAAGTTGATAGTTTTAATAGTGAAGATCATTTTTAAATTTGGGAGTCAGGGTATAAAAGGAAAATTTGTGTTCTTTGATATAGATTAAGAAGGTCATGAATTAATTTCACAAGAAATGTCTACATTTAAAATTAGTTTTTTTTAATTTGGAATGAATCTATCATTAATGAATTAATGAAATATATAATTTTTTGGGTAGAATTATTCATTAATGAAAAATTTTGTAGATGAAGGGAAGAACCTAGAAATTTTGATACCATATCTTTTGATTTATAGATAAATGAATAATTACCTAAAAATGAATTGGTAAAGAATAAGAAATGAAAAATACAAATATGAAAAGAAAAAAAAATTATAGAATAAAAAAGAAGACAACCATTAGTTTCAGAATCAAAGAAGATATGTTATTATGTATGAAGTGAATGTGAGATAACTCTTCATGATGGAGAACTGAAATGTTTTTACAAAAATGACATGTGTTCAAAGATCCACTACATGATAAGGTTGTGGAGTTGAGGTAAAAAAACAAGGGGGAGTATTTGGTGAGTGGTTATAGAGTAATGATGGAAGATCCAGGCCCAAGTGAACCTAAGAGAAAATAAGGCATAATCAGGAAAGGAGGAGGAAAAGGGTTGGATATTGTGGGTGATGTGAGTTTTAGGATGAGGCGAGGTGATCGTGGCTTAGGGGAGGTAGATGAAGAACCATGGGGAATAAGGGACAACATAAGGGATTATGGTGGAAACAAAGAGATTGTACTGTGGGATAGATGGAGAAGCCGAAAACTAAAAATTTATTATGATATATGTGAGGAAATTATATTTGACTACAGGAGAGGCTAAAAGAGTATTAAATGTGGAAGGATATCTTGGTAGTAGGGCTTAAAGTATATGGATGATAAGAAATGAATTTGGATTCATTTGTAGAGAGAGGAAGAGAAAGGAAGAATACAATATGGTAATAGTGATGCGCAGTTAGATAAACCCGGTTATGTCACTTATAATTTTTGGGACGCCTCTTAGTATAACTATATATTTTATAAATATACCACTATTATTAAATATATTATTTTTTTGACAAACAATAAATATTGTATATAAACATATTTAAAATATATATTTATAAATATGTTACTAAAAATTACATCTAAATATAAAATTATATGTAAATATTTATAAAAATATATATATATATTTTCACATGTATACATATAACAATGTATAATACTTATATATAATAAAAAATATATATAATTTTAAAATTTATTTAAAAATATTCATATAAATCACATATAAATTATTATTATCCTCTACCATGGTAAAAGAAATGACAATGACATTAACCCAAACCTTTAACTACATCATCTCTTTTAAAAGCCCATAAAAAACCCAAAGAGAATGATATTTCATACACACAGATAATACGAAAAAAACCAAAAAAACAGGTAGTTTAAAAATTCTGATTTTAGGAATATAATACTTTTTATAATTTGGATGGATTTAGCTGATTGTTATCCCATTATCGTGCAAAGAAACACCATGTTTATGATGGATTCTAAAATATTACCACCGCCATCAATTTCTCATCAATGTCTAAAGAGTTTTCCATAAATAACCATCCATTGAGGTTAGTGAACATGGCTAGAGAGATGAACTGATTGAATCCTAAGACTATTGGGGAGGAATAAGATCAGTATTGAAATAAAAACAATGTTGTGACAATACCCATTGAAAATGGATCATATAAATAAAAGATGAAAATAAAAGGAGACATGTAAATTTAATGTAGAAAACCCTCCGAAATAAATGATTATAAAACTATGGGTAAACTCTGAGAAAATCCACTAATAATCAGTGATTAAAAAAAATCCAAGTAAAGTCCAAAACATTATTACCAAAAATAGTATTTAAATATTTGTTGAAAACCCACACCCTGATATTCTCATGTTCTCTATGATAATTTTCCATAAAAAAACATGACACCTCAGAGATCAAAACTAAATATATAATGTTTTTTCAACACCTATTTACAATGACCTATTTTCTACTGCTCTCTATTGTCCACAATCTCACATAATTGTTGTCCAACCTACCCACTGACTCACTACAATCCTCTATACAACTATGATCATGTATCTTTTCTAGGTTTCTCCCTCTATCCATTTTTAAAATACCTCATGTACAACTCACATATCTTCCCACAGATCCTGTTCAAAATACATGTAAATATATCTCCCATATCTCTCTGCCTCAAAAAATGGAATACCATATATTTGAATATGAAAAAATGATATCTTATAAAAAAAATCCCACGATATAGGCTAAAAGATATTAATCTATCCCTTCATCCCAACAAAGAAGGTGATTGAATTCAAATAAACTCTATTGTATTTTATTCCAGTTGGAATCACACCAACCATCACCCTCTATAAAAAATATGACATCTCTATTTTTTTATCTCTATAAGAAACCAAAATTCTACCCCTAAAAAAAGAACTCCAAATCTAGAGGTCCTGTAGGAATTAATTTTTCTCTCTTCTCAACATCCTGTGAGATTTATTATACTCTAAGAGCATCACCTCGATCCATGATATTAATTATTTCTTCACTATTGGAACTCTCTAATGAAGAATAATTAACTCAAATTCCTGAAACATCTGGCCTAACATGCTTCAGCTTCCAAAATTTCCTCATCATTGTCGATGTTCATTGACTCATGCATAACGATCACCTAGGCCACAAATCTAATAAATTCTTCTTTGAAAATATAGTTGTTACATCACCACACACCTTTACATCTATCATATTTAGTGTGTTATTAATTATACCTCAATCATATAATACCAATACTCTATAAAATTCATATATGATATTTACAAGAGAACTTATGAATCCATCATCATCAAGAGTATAAACAGATGTGAAATTAGACAGTATAAATGGTTCATGTTTCATATCCCTCAATGTAAGTTTACAACCTATATTAATTGTCATCCAAATATCACATATAATAATGACACCAAAAAATATCTTCTTCCCTTATTCAATCTACCAAAGTCACCTTCTTCATAAGAATAAAATTGTTTCCTCATTGTTGAAATATGTAATGAAACTAATGAATCGAACACCCATTAGAAGTATAGATCTAACTGGTGATAATAAATTCCAACTAAAAGTAAATTGACCTCAATCTTTATAATACATATGCCAGTATCCTCTGAATTAGGGTCATGTTCCTTATTTTATTTCTTATGAGTTTTCATTTCATAATAATTTCTCTACACATCACCCACCTTATTAAAAAATAATCACTTGACATTTATTCTTATCTTTGAGAAGCCTCTTTAATTATCACATCTATCTACTATATCCAGAATACTTACCAGAATCTTCTCAATCATTCTTCATTTTTTCTTATTCTCATTCATCAACAATGATGAAATCACATCATCCAAATTATATGTGGATTTTCTAAAAGGTAATGTGGTAATGAGTTTATCATATGAATCAGGAAATGAACCAAAACGAAGTAATGATTTTCCTTATTATTATATTTCAATAGGTTCTGTGATACATTAAATACTGATCTTGACCTCCATAAAAGTCATCATAGTTATATGTTTATTGAACACATCCAAGTGGTCTCCTAAATCTCTATTCTCCAATATTTAAAAATAATAAAATTTATTTTTCATATATAATAAATTTTCGATGGACTTTTATTTATACATTCTTTTAATATTTTTTTATATCTCCTTTGCATCCGTCATATACATCCCTTCCAAAAAGGTATTATCAGCCAAGTACATCTGAATCATGTGTATCGCAAATGATCTCAAATACTACCAATATCCACCACTCATTATCTCAAGATTCTCTAATTTTTTCTTTTCACCCTTATTATCTTCTAATGGACCAAAATAATTTTAACTAATTAATTCCATATAGTAAAAAAATTTCTATTGGATAGTTTGATGTGGATAAATCCCATACCATGAATTATCTATATCCAATCAGAAATAAATATATATAAATCCCTCAGGTACACATTTTTATGGAGGACATATTTTGGTTTCAAAATAAAAACTTGATGGGGACAAATAAATTATGTGAATCCACAACAAAAATGAGGAACATAAAAAATCATAATATAAATGGTGTTGCGATAATTTAATGTGGAAGAACACTCCGATGTAGAGGATTAAAATTACATGGAGAAACTCTAATAAAATAACCTAATAATCAGAGATTACAAAAAAAAGGCTGAAATGAGAATCTTCATAACAATATAGAGAAGCTATATGAATTTCAACATCCTGATACACTAATAATCTCTCTAAATATAATGTAGGTCCAAAATAACCCATCATAGATAAAAAATGAACACAAGACATCATTGTTAAACCTCGTTTCACAACCATATTTTGTACTGATTACTACTTTCCATGCCCTCAAACTTTTTCTAACCAACCATCCAACTTCTTCGCTACATGCCCCTGTAAAAAATTATATTTTACCTTCACCATTTTTTATCTCCACAAAAACACACCCCATAGACATGATTATCAGAAACAATTTCAATACAAGGCTCCACCATGGATCCACATGCTCTAAACTAATCCATCATTATCATTTAAAAACTAATTTGTGTTCATCCACATCACACTTGGTCTACACAATGCCTTTGATTCCAATTTTCAGTATTATTCTTCCCGTAGCCTTAGGTCTTTCATTACCAACACATTAACCCTAATGTACTTCTATCCTAAAAACGGTGGGTCGTTGGAGAAATTTATCATCAACGATTATATTTGACCTAGTATCCCTTAGGGAAGCCTGTGTGGGATTTTGTTTTCACCCAAAAAATACCAATGAGGAGAAAAAAAATTGCTACCTGCTCATTGTTGTATATGTTTTCTAAAATAAAACTGGTTAAATATGTGAATAATGTATTTCCTGAGGATCCTCTTTTGAAATTTCATGTTCGACTTGTGGAGGCATCAGAAGAGGTATTTTTCCCTTACCTTCTGCACACCCATTGGGGAAGCACCAAATCATCCGACAATATCATCTAGAATAATAACATGACTTTGATGAGGAAACTATGATATGGGATGGAAAAATTGTTAGATAGAAAGAATTTGGGGTGCCCAATCTCTTCCTTCATTCAAATAAATGTACTTTTAAGGGTCTAGATCAGTGTAGTCTAACCCACTACAGGTTCCCAAAGCTCTTGGTTCTTGGAGGAATCTTATATTGGGTCTAGATGGGCCTGACTCCAAAAATCTAGAAGAATATAGAATACACAGCACATAAGTATGTTTCATGTCATTTATCCAAAGCTACTGACTTGTTAAGGCTAGTTCATAGAGAGTTACACAAAATAAAGTAATTCTAGGTTAAAAGGTTTGATCTTACTTATTTTTCAGTGAGATCTAAAACCTGACATTTACATGACTTGTAAATGGTTACACATCATGTAAATTCCAAGTGTAGTGCACCTATAAAAGATAGTAGAAATAAATATTTCATCAAACCCTATGGGAAGTTATTAACCCTATCAACTTCCAGGAGACCAGATGGTTATTGATCATTAGCTTCCCATCATCGATCGTTGGTGATCCAAGATGTGTACTTTGTTTTCAAGAAGGTTCTCCTTAATCAGGACCGTTTCCTATAGTTTCTTATCTCCATGCTATGATTCTTTATCTATAATGTTTTAATGAGGTATATTTGTTGTTTGTGGTGCATTTATGGAATGGATTATTTAAGAGATCATAGTTTCCTCATGAGAGTGGTGATCATGATCCACTACATTGGTCCATTATTTTGTGAAGAATATTGAATCCTTTAAGGTTAGGGATTCATTTATTATCTAGTTTAATTTACATAAAAACATAAATTGAGTATGCTTTATCCCTTTGGATGGGAATGTAATTAACCTAATAATATTATTAAATTGAATAATAAATAACTAGTTAGTGATCATATATTGATTCTTGATACCCTAATAATAGGTTTCGACTTTTTTTTCTAGATTGTGTGATATATATGATAAGATATTTTGGAATTTTATTATTCTCTAAGAAGTATATTTAAATTGCTAAATAACATAGATATGGAACTAACTAATAATTAATTATCTTATTTAAACTTTAATAAGAGGCATGTTTTTAATTTACTGTTCGATGTAATTTGATGATAATCAAATTGACTTAATTAACATATTTAATTAAATGTGATCTTCCATGTATTAATGTAATTGATAAATAATTTAAATCATGATAATTATTTTTGTTGATAATAATAAAAAGGGATAAAAATGAAAATGGTTTTATTGTTAAAATAATGATTAGCTTTTGATATCATATTATAGTTTGTTACCTTTTTGTAGTTGGAAACCAGGAATAATGATTCATTTAAATCAATATGGAATATGAATTTTTTATATAAAGATATTTTTCAGGGCTTAATTTCCAATTTTCCTGATAAGGTTCAGTGCCTTGTGTTGTATCCATGAGAGCTCATTTATGTATGATTTATGAATTAATTTTTTAGGGCCTAGATTGACCAATTATCAATGCTTGTTTGTTCCTTGTTACTTTTTTTGATGTGATCAAGATGAAAAATTCAATATGTAATGTGATGTGGGGATGAGGGGTTTGTATGTGATGTGAGCCTAGGATGAATGATGTTATGTGGGTGGAGAGGCCCTGATGATGTGGAATCTGTTTACACATGTGATAGAGAGATGCATTGGAATATTCATGGGGGTGTCGTGGATGACATTGGAGATGATGGAATAGCTTGAAGCAGATCTTACTCACTGATGTGATGTTGAAAATTGGGATTCCCTCTTTTGAATATGTTTAATTGTTTATGACTGGGTTTATTGTTTTATCTCTATTCCTTTCTCCATTGTGTGAAGTAGTTCAATGTGCTTGGTTATGTGTTTCCTCTCGGTGGTAGCTTAGGATGGATTTCCTAGAGCACCAAAATTTTTAATGATACCAATAATGAATAAATTAATTTTTAACCCATGGGGTTGGTTGATGATGGAATGAAAAATATAAAAAAAATTTAATCTTGATAAATTGTGGAATCATATTTGATTATACTTTGACGGAATGAAATTTATTTTGAGGATTAATTTTATATAATGTTGAAGAATATTGTTGGTTAATTCAAGTCTAATTAACTAATTAACATACGGAAAAGATAAAAATAAAAGATTTAATTTATGTATCTCTTTAAATTATTGTGTGATTATAGGATATATTATCTTTGTATTAGAAGCTAAGAGTCTGAGAAATGATATCATTAGTTGTAACGGCCCAAAATTTTGAATAAATCTTGTATCCTAATTTCATGTGTTATTTTATTTTATTTTTTATACTCAACAAAAATGTTTTGTTTGATAAACATGATTATAATTAAAATGAGACCATTGGGTTCTGACTATTATATGACCATTGTTCAATATGACCGTTTTGAACAAAATGTTTTGATTATTGTCTCTAAATACAAGTAATCTTGGTTAATTATTATAGAAAGAAGATTCGATGGCCTCACCTAGTAGTCATGGACCGATCGAAGCCCATCTAACAGAACTTGGGAAGGAGGTAGCACCATTGGGCTTTGCTATGGACCAAACCCAAGCCGAACTTCGTCATGTGAAGCTATAACGGAATCACCTTCGTGAGAAGTTCAAACTGATATAAATTACTACTCGGGCAATGTTGGCCGAGCCTCCCTCGGACTCTCTCACCTTAGCACACCTTACACTTAGGTCCTATGCTGGTGTGATAGGGGGCTATGTAAGGAGACCGTAACTGCCTTGTGTAATACTTTGTTTTAAATAAAAATGTGGATTTCTTCTTATGATGAAGTTTTTGAATCTTTAAATGACCGGATAAATATAGTATGCATATTTTTGATGAATTTTAGAAAAAGGATATTTTAAAATTGTTTATGTAAACCTTAAATAATTAAAAATGTGTAATGATTTTCAAAAAATTGTCTTCTACAATTATGTTCAGTACAAAATATGGAGTCTAATAAGATCAACTTGATTTTTGATGAATAGTAAATTATGAATAGTGATTTTATGATTAGGATTAGTAATATGACCAAATGGATTAGTAATCTCACTTAAAGAAAGTTTTAAAATAATCTAGGAACCTTGATTAAGTAATGTGATTCAATAAAATGGTTAAATAACGGTTTCATAAATTATTATTCAAGTATTAGTTTTTTCAGGTGAATAGTGTTTTTTTAATTAAAAATTAAATTAAAAATATTTAGAAAATTATTTTTATAAAATGGATTCCATTTTTGAACTCAGAGCACCGATATTATGTTATGGTAATTTTTGTGGGTTTTTCTGAAAAAATGAAAATTCGGTGAATTGTGTATTTATTTAAAAAATAAATTAAAAATATTTAGAAAATTATTTTTATAAAATGGAGTTCATTTTTGAAATCGGAGCATTGATATTTGATTAAGGTGAAATTATGGGATCTTTCTGAGAAAGTTGAATTTTTAGTGAATAATGAAAATACAGTTTTAGGGTTTCGGTATGTTTAATGACATCATAACTGTGTCATGATGATGTCATGAGTTTTTTTAAGGGTTGTCCGGCCAAGGGTTATTAATTATTGTGTGGGGGTCCCCATGTGGCCTAACTGTATGGGAAGTACCATGGGATGGACCATGCTTTTGAGAAAACCACTTTTGAGGTGTCCCTTGGCCATTAATGCCTTGTCCCCTCAATTTCCCTATAAATACCAACCCCTCCTCTCATCCATTCGACTCCCCACTCTTCCCCAACGAATTTATGGTCTCATTACCTCCCAAGGAGTCCTCCCATGGTTCCCCCAAGCCCTCAAGGTCCCATCCTTTGAGGTTTAAGAGTTACATTTTAAGGTAAGGGATCTGATCCCTCGCTTTCTTTTCAAGTGATCTCTTTTATGTAAATTATTTTATACTCCATGTTCTTATGTTGGAGGATGTTCTTTTATATTCATTATACTATCCATTTTATTTTCATATGATGAGTGACCCCCTCTTACTCTCATCATTTCATTTTATGAAGTTTTATGTGGCGCCGTTAGGCTGCCGAATTTTTAAGGGATTCTTTCACCCTTCTCATTTTTCATGTTCGATTTTCATATCAAGTCATTCAAGTTCATTTTTTTATGTTGGGGTATGATATATATATTTATCATACTGATCTTTTATGATCTAATGATGAGAGAACCCATTTGATCTCTTTAATTCAGTATTTTGACGTTTTAAGTGGCGTCGTTAGGCCGACAAATTTTTAATTGGTTCTTCACCCTTCTCATTTTGAAGTTCTACTTTCATGTCAATTCATTCAAGTTCCTTTTTTTTATGTTGGGGTATGATCTCTATATTTATCATACTCATCTTTTATGATCTAATGATGAGAGACCCCATTTGATCTCTTTAATTCAGTATTTTGAAGTTTTAAGTGGCGCCGTTAGGATGCCGAATTTTTAAGTGGTTATTCACCCTTCTCATTTTGAAGTTCTACTTTCATGTCAATTCATTCAAGTTCCTTTTTTTGTTGGGGTATTATATCTATATTTATCATACTGATCTTTTATGATCTAATGACGAGAGACCCCATTTGATCTCTTTAATTCAGTATTTTGAAGTTTTAAGTGGCGCCGTTAGGCTGCCGAATTTTTAAGTGGTTCTTCACCCTTCTCATTTTGAAGTTCTACTTTCATGTCAATTCATTCAAGTTCCTTTTTTTATGTTGGGGTATGATCTCTATATTTATCATACTGATATTTTATGATCTAATGATGAGAGACCTCATTTGATCTCTTTAATTCAGTATTTTGATGTTTTAAGTGGCGTCGTTAGGCTGCCGAATTTTTAAGTGGTTCTTCACCTTTCTCGTTTTGAAGTTCTACTTTTATGTCAATTATTTCAAGTTCCTTTTTGTTTTTTTGGGGTATGATCTCTATGTATATCATACTTATATTTTATGACCATATGATGAGAGACCCCATTTGATCTCATCAATTCAGTATTTTGAAGTTTAAGTGGCGTCATTAGGCTGCTAAACTTTTAAGTGGTCCTTGCACCTTTCTCCCTTTTAAAAGTTCTAATTCCATGTCAAGTATTGAAAGTTCCTATTTATTATGTTGGGGTATGATATTTATATCTATCATACTGATTTTTTTTATGTTCATATGATGAGAGACCCTATTTAATCTCATCAATTCATTTTTGGTTGAAGTTTATGTAACGCTGTTAGGCTGCCGAATTTTCATAAGAGAAATATTATTTTTTTCTTCCTTTCATGTTCTTCATTACATATGGTATATTTTCAAATTTCATTACCATGTTCTTAAATACCTTATATTCTGTCCCTCTACTGTTTTTTGGGTCATTTATGAATGTTAGACCCATGTCCCCTCTCTTTTCAATGTTTTCTAAAACCCTGAAACATAGCCATTATGCTGCAGAATTTTCGTCTCAAAATGCCTCTCTCTTTTCTCAAAAATATTTTATGTTATAAAGTGAATACTCAAAGCTACTATTTCTACAGGGGTATTCACATATATATATCAAAATGTTCTATTTTAAATTCTGGGATTTACATACATAAGACCCGCTCTCCCCTTCTGTGGGTTTAAAGTGACGTAAAGATCATGTCTTTAAAGCAGTTTTTAAAACGTTATAATTATGAAATGAAACCCATTTATTTTATGATATATGGGTTATTTATGAAATGTTTGATGACGATATATGTGGCTCACATGATTATAAAGGAAAATTTAAGGGTGTGCCCTGATAGCGCTCTAATGCATTGGGTAATTATGTAACCACTAGAGATTACAATTTTCACGATACCTTGGTGAATAACCTTGGTAATTTTTAAATGACACCTTGGGGATGGACCTTGGTGATATGTTCATGATTGTCTATGTTAAATTATGTAGCCACATATTCATGTTATGAAAATTTTATTTTTATTATGATATCCCTCATGATTTCATTCTCATGCTTTAAAGTTCTTTTCATGACTTTATTGAAGTATCTCAAGTTCACATGTAAAATGTTTCTCTTGTTTTCCTTACTGGGCCTTCTGCTCACCCTTTCCTTTGATGTATGTCCCCAGGTTCTGAGATGCAGTAATGAACCTAGGATGAACATAAGGAGAATCCTTTCAAGTGTTTAATAAGAATGTTTTTTTGTTTCATGTTTTAAGTTCCTGGATTCCAAGACACTAAACCTCAAAGATCCTCAGTTTTGTAAAATGCAATGAAAGTTTATGTGATAAAAAGGTGGGATGTTATAGTTGGTATCAAAGTATGGTTTAGTTATTTGTGGAAATTAGGATATGAAAACTTTAGGAAGAAGCCTATAGACAAGTTAAAGTTTTGGAAATCTTCCTGGTATTTTGGTGAGTATTGAGTAAGGGGTTGCCAAGAAAATACATCCCTGTCTGGATACGAGCAGGAAGAGGTGGCTCTGGCACAGATGTACATAGGGGTAAAACCCGAAAACACCGCTTTGAGCTAGACTCGAACGGGAATTGGTACACGACAACGGGCCTTGCTACACTCTTGGTTACGACACTCCTGGGGGATATGCTTTGGTAAATTCATAAGATTAGTATGAACCATTGTTAAAGGAACAAAGATAAAATAAAATAAAGATTCACATAAGAATATATGATCATGGATAACCGAGATGGGAACCTAGGGGATCACATGTTAGGGTATACTTTTCAACTACAAGTTATCCTTATATGCTTTAAGTTTCTTTTCATGATTATTGGCTAAGTATTTAAGCCCCTAATTATAGTTCTTTTCTTAGTTAATGGCGGGAAATGGAAGAACATGTCTCAACAACCAATGTGATAGGAAATGATATGATTGCCGTATTAATATGATAGAGATGATCAGGGGATTAAAATATGATTTTTATTTTGGATGACGTTCACTATTTTAGGGACCCTATATGATCGAGGTAAATAGATTACAACGATATTTTCATTGAGTAGTAAGGTTGACTTATATTTGAATAATATATGAATTTAAGGTGGACTTATAGTAATTTAGGTTACTTATGGGAATGATTAACCTATCTTGGGTTAAATATGATTATGTTAGATACTTTTGTTATAAGATGTTAGGAGTGGTTGATGTTGTTTGGAGATAAACAATGAAGTTTATTTTGGAAGACTATGTTTTCAAATCCTTCTTGTATTTGGGTTTCAATCTTAGTTTGGTTTATTTTGAGGAATTTTAAGGACCGTTATTTATGGAATAGACTATGATGAAATTTGGGTAGTACCATGGAACATTGAATATTTAAAAGTAGTTTCTATTCCTATGGGATTATTTCTTTTTGAAGAGTTGTTTTACCTTACCCTTTCGGTTTTTGGGAAAATGTTTAAAGATGAAAGAAAGATATAGTTAATCTTTTGTGGATTATGAGATTCTCTAGAAGATGATTCTTGTGTTTTGATGAGACCAAGTAGTTTTGAATGCTCATAGTTTCGAGAAAAGATTAGTGTTGGGTAGAAACTTATTAATGGATGAAACACTACATGAAGGTAGTTATATTTCTTTATGTTTTTGTTCTATGATGTAAATAAATTCCTCAAAGTAATGAAAAGGAACATAAAACAAAAATGTTGTTGGTTTACGTTTCCTAGTAGGTAATCAAATACCGCTTGCACACATCATAATTTTGGGATTTTCTGGTGGCTAACTTCCTCCTAATCATGTTTTCTATCACTATCCTTTAGGACGTGACCCTTTGTTTTCTCCTCCATGTCCATGTTTCCTACATGGAATCCTAGTATGAGTAAACTCGGGTGACCTTTGTACTTCCTTTTCATTCATTTAAAGTAATGGTGTCACAGACTCTTTTTCCGATGTGGGACTTTCAATGAAATTTCAAAACCCAATTTTTAAAATTGCAAGGACGCAATTTCTTAAGGGGGGAAGATTGTAACGGCCCGAAATTTTGAATAAATATTGTTTCCTAATTTCATGTGATATTTTATTTTATTTTTTATACTCAACAAAAATGTTTTATTTGATAAACATGATTATAATTAAAATGAGACCATTGGGTTATGACTGTTATATGACCATTGGTCAATATGACCGTTTTGGACAAAATGTTTTGATTATTGTCTCTAAATACAAGTAATCTTGGTTAATTATTATAGAAAGAAGATTCGATGGCCTCACCTAGTTGTCTTGGACCGATCGAAGCCCATCTAACTGATCTTGGGAAGGAGGTAGCACCATTGGGCTTTGCTCTGGACCAAACCCAAGCCGAACTTCATCATGTGAAGCTAGAACGGAATCGCCTTCGCGAGAAGTTCAAACTGATAGAAATTACTACTCGGGCAATGTTGGTCGAGCCTCCCTCGGACTCTCTCACCTTATCACACCTTACACTTATGTCCTATGCTGGTGTGATAAGGGGCTATGTAAGGAGACCGTAACTGCCTTGTGTAATACTTTGTTTTAAATAAAAATTGGGATTTATTCTTATGATGATGTTTTTGAATTTTCAAATGACTGGATAAATATAGTATGCATATTTTTGATTAATTTTAGAAAAAGGATATTTCAAAAATGTTTATGTAAACCTTAAATAATTAAAAATGTGTAATGATTTTCAAAAAATGGTCTTCTACAATTATGTTCAGTACAAAATTTGGAGTCTAATAAGATCAACATTATTTTTGATGAATAGTAAATTATGAATAGTGATTTTATGATTAGGATTAGTAATATGACCAAATGGATTAGTAATCTCACTTAAAGAAAGTTTTTAAATAATCCAGGCACCTTGATTAAGTAATGTGATTCAATAAAATGGTTAAATAACGGTTTCATAAATTATTATTCAAGTATTAGTTTTTTCAGGTGAATAGTGTTTTATTAAATTAAAAATTAAATTAAAATTATTTAGAAAATTATTTTTATAAAATGGATTTCATTTTTGAACTCAAAGCACCGATATTATGTTATGGTAATTTTTGTGGTTTTTTCTGAAAAAATGAATTTTCGGTGAATAGTGTATTTATTTAAAAAATAAATTAAAAATATTTAGAAAATTATTTTTATAAAATGGAGTTCATTTTTGAAATCAGAGCATTGATATTTGATTAAGGTGAAATTATGGGATCTTTCTGAGAAAGTTGAATTTTCAGTGAATAGTGAAAATACAGTTTAAGGGTTTCTGTATGTTTAATGACATCATAACTGTGTCATGATGATGTCATGAGTTCTTTTAAGGATTGGCCGGCCAAGGGTGATGAATTATTGTGTGGGGGTCCCCATGTGGCCTAACTTTATGGGAAGTACCATGGGAGGGCCCATGCTTTTGAGAAAACCACTTTTGAGGTGTCCCTTGGCCATTAATGCCTTGTCCCATCACTTTCCCTATAAATACCAAGCCCTCCTTTCATCAATTCGACTCCCCACTCTTCCCCAACGAATTTCTGGTCTCATTACCTCCCAAGGAGTCCTCCCAAGGTGCCCCCAAGCCCTCAAGGTCCCATCCATTGAGGTTTAAGAGTTACATTTTAAGGTAAGGGATCCGACCCCTCTCTTTCTTTTCAAGTGATCTCTTTTATGTCAATTATTTTATACTCCATGTTCTTATGTTGGAGGATGTTCTTTTATATTCATTATACTTTCCATTTTATTTTCATATTATTAGATACCCCCTCTTACTCTCATCATTTCATTTTATGAAGTTTTAAGTGGCGCCGTTAGGCTGCCGAATTTTTAAGGGATTCTTTCACCCTTCTCATTTTTCAAGTTCGATTTTCATATCAAGTCATTCAAGTTCATTTTTTTATGTTGGGGTATTATCTCTATATTTATCATACTGATATTTTATGATCTAATGATGAGAGACCCCATTTGATCTCTTTAATTCAGTATTTTGAAGTATTAAGTGGCGCTGTTAGGCTGCCGAATTTTTAAGTGGTTCTTCACCCTTCTCATTTTGAAGTACTACTTTCATGTCAATTCATTCAAGTTACTTTTTTTTATGTTGGGGTATGATCTCTATATTTATCATACTGATATTTTATGATCTAATGATGAGAGACCCCATTTGATCTCCTTAATTCAGTATTTTGATGTTTTAAGTGGCACCGTTAGGCTGCCGAATTTTTAAGTGGTTCTTCACCCTTCTCATTTTGAAGTTCTACTTTCATGTCAATTCATTCAAGTTCCTTTTTTTTTGTTGGGGTATGATATCTATATTTATCATACTTAAATTTTATGATCTAATGACGAGAGACCCCATTTGATCTCTTTAATTCAGTATTTTGAAGTATTAAGTGGCGCCGTTAGGCCGCCGAATTTTTAAGTGGTTCTTCACCCTTCTCATTTTGAAGTTCTACTTTCATGTCAATTCATTCAAGTTCCTTTTTTTATGTTGGGTAATGATCTCTATATTTATCATACTGATATTTTATGATATAATTATGAGATACCCCATTTGATCTCTTTAATTCAGTATTTTGAAGTTTTAAGTGGCGCAGTTAGGCTGCCGAATTTTTAAGTGGTTCTTCACCCTTCTCATTTTGAAGTTCTACTTTCATGTCAATTATTTCAAGTTCCTTTTTGTTGTGTTGGGGTGTGATCTCTATGTCTATCATACTGATATTTTATGACCATATGATGAGATACCCCATTTGATCTCTTAAATTCAGTATTTTGAAGTTTAAGTGGCGTCGTTAGGCTGGTAAACATTTAAGTGGTCCTTGCACCTTTCTCCCTTTTCAAAGTTCTAATTCCATGTCAAGTATTGCAAGTTCCTTTTTATTATGTTGGGGTATGATATCTATATCTATCATACTGATTTTTTTTTATGTTCATATGATGAGAGACCCTATTTAATCTCATCAATTCATTTTTGGTTGAAATTTATGTAACGCTGTTAGGCTGCCGAATTTTCATAAGAGAAATATTATTTTTGTCTTCCTTTCATGTTCTTCATTTCATATGGTATATTTTCAAATTTCATTACCATGTTCTTAAATCCCTTATATTCTGTCCCTATAATGTTTTATGGGTCATTTATGAATGTTAGACCCATGTCCCCTCTCTTTTCAATGTTTTCTAAAACCCTGAAACATAGCCATTATGCTGCAGAATTTTCATCTCATAATGCCTCTCTCTTTTCTCAAAAATACTTTATGTTATAAAGTGAATACTCAAAGCTCCTATTTCTATAGGGTTATTTACATATATATCAAAATTTTCTATTTTAAAATCTGGGATTTACATACATGAGACCCGCTCTCCCCTTCCGTGGGTTTAAAGTGACGTAAAGATCATGTCTTTAAAGCAGTTTTTAAAACGTTATGATTATGAAATGAAACCCATTTATTTTATGCTATATGGGTTATTTATGAAATGTTTGATGATGATATATGTGGCTCACATGATTATAAAGGCAAATTTAAGGGTGCACCATGATAGCTCTCCAATGCATTGGGTAATGATGTAACCCCTAGAGATTACAATTTTCACGATACCTTGGTGAATAACCTTGGTAATTTTCAAATGACACCTTGGGGACGTACCTTGGTGATATTTCCATGATTGTGTATGTTAAATTATGTAGCCACATATTCATGTTATGAAAATGTTATTTTTATTATGATATGCCTCATGATTTCATTCTCATGCCTTAATGTTCTTTTCATGACTTTATTGAAGTATCTCAAGTTCACATGTAAAATGTTTCTCTTGTTTTCCTTACTGGGCCTTATGCTCACCCTTTCCTTTGATGTATGTCCCCAGGTTCTGAGATGCAGTAATAAACTTCGGATGAACATAAGGAGAATCCTTTCAAGTGTTTAAGAAGAATGTTTTTTTTGTTTCATGTTTTATGTTCCTGGTTTCCAAGACACTAAACCTTAAAGATCCTCGGTTTTGTAAAATGTAATGAAAGTTTATGTGATAAAAAGGCGGGATGTTATATTAGTTGATTCTAAGACTATGTTATGATGATATTGTGGTATGAGATATATTATATCCTTTATATTCTATGATTTCATATGATGCCCCACCAACGATGGTTAGGGAGACTCACACCCATTAGACATTGGGTTGGTGTTTTCCCCATCATCCTTGTGGAAGGATGAATTGATGACTAACCCCTATTGCTCTGTTCACTTATCTTGGTAGTTACATGTACTGGTATACATGATAATAAGATTCCCCATATATCTTTTTAAATGTATGTAGTGGAGTGTGGTTATTTCACCCACATGTATTACTGGTTATAGTATCCCAATGATTGTTATAGTTTTGACGTGTGTAGGATGTGATGTCTTCTGTTACCTTACTCGGATTATGGACTGTAATGGTTTGCAGAATAATACCCGATGTATGATACATTTCATACCGACTATGATGGATCCATAAAACTTCTTGGTTACTATATATGTAGGTGTGATATGGGATTATAGGATGATGTAATGCACGAGGTGCATGTTATGATGCCTTGCCCAGGTGTCTTCGGGATGGACTATTTTGGATAGCGATGGACTCAAACGTGCAATGGTGGGGAATATCACTAAACCAGTGGGAATGTGGGAGTAGGGCACCCTTGATTATTCATTACTATATTATATTATCTCTTGTATGTGATACGTTTTCAGATTTTTCCATGGTGAGGCTCGGAACATAGTACACCTATTTTGGTGTCGAGTTAGTTTCACTATTGTTCACTATGGTTTAACTAGCTTTCTTTATCTTTTGCGTGATAAGATCTGAAGAGGATCCTACTATGTATACTATTATTCTCATACTATATATAGACACACACACACACACACACACACTATTTTTAGGTCAAATTGAGTAGGTTAGAGATCAGACTCGATTTTACTAGCTCAGGGTGTTTCTAGAGTTGTATGGGATTTGTGGTTGTTATCATATTTACATTTTTGGTACTTATAACTTCCTTTTATATTTTGATAGTATTTTATAGAATTATATTTTTAATATTGGGATATATATATATATATGTCTCATTTGGGGTTGATTGGTGTAGCCATCTTATCTCTAACTTCTATATGTTCTCTTAGAGGGTAATGCCTCCTAAATGCATGTTTGTTATACCCTCGGTGCTTGTCTCCATCCCGAGGCCTAAAAGAGGCAGGACACAAGCAGTCAGTATCTCTATATACCTTAATTATGGTATCTTTATTTGGAGGGTTTCATTGAACCTTATTAAATCTATCATTAATTTCTCTCGGTATGGTTCAAATTAGGAATTTATAATGTTACGAACCATACTAACTACAAAGGCATATTATAGTAGAAATGTAGGGTAAAACCCACAAAGAGAAGAGAACACAACTATGAAAACTAAAAAATAAGGTTTAGGTCATTCCAAGTTCATTTTTATTCAATTAATATAATGATGTAATTAATATAAATGATGTAAAATATAGAAATACAAGGAAGGGGAATCAGTTTCATTATGCTGTTTTTCTAAAAATAAATCTTGACTGCACTTGAAAAATGATAATACTCAATGGATACAAAATCAATCATATTTAACAGATATATATATGGTAAAACACTAACAATATACCCTATAATCTCAATTCATAGTCGTATTATCAATTTAAAATAACTACAGTGCTTTAATATTAGATTGTCATTGTTGAAGAATAATCACATTCATTTGTCATGAAGTACATATCTTAATGATGTTGGTTTTATTCCTCTATTAAACACACATGGTCCATGAATTAATAACATATATGATAATAATTAGTTTCAATAGGATTCCAACTGAATATAATCATTTCACAATTAAATAATGAAATAAAACACATTGATATATACCTATTTCGACAAATTCCACTCTCCCCTATATATTCATCCAATCATTATTGGGTGATCACCAATAATGAATAAAATACATTCCATCAGTATGGGAGTATATATGAGAGAATTAGAAGGTAATTTAATAAAATAGATATTGATATTTAAAAAGAAAAAAATCTGATAATTAAATCTAATAAATAAAAGAAAAACAAAAAGAAAACCTATTTATGAAGAAATTTTGGTCGAAACCCTATGACAACCTCTTGAAAGTCGCACCTCAGGTGTTGAATTAAATTAAATTTATCTATATTAAAAACATTATTTATAGGCTTGTATAGCATTTTTCTAGGGTATTTGGGAAAAATATTGAGTCTCATGGCTTGCTAGGTGGTCAAACATATGAGAATCTCATCAGAAGATGCGCTGAAAATCAAATCTTTTTGCTGTATTGGGGACATACACTATGTGTAATGGAAATTCACGTCGTGTAATGAAAATACCATATTTTCTCTAAATATATTGAATCTAGGAGTGTCTCACGTGAATCTCACCTGAATTTTGGGAATTTTGCTCTTTTAAAGACATGTAACAGGATGTCATGTCGTGTAACAATGATTCACGACATGCTTGATGGTCTGCTTCACATATTATAGTAGTGGTGAAATGAAAATAAACATCATGTAATGGTTCTAAAAAATGTTTAATGTGTGATTTAATCACTGATACCTCCATTTCATTATTCTTATTATGTTTTGTGCCTCCATAAGCGCTTTATGATACCTCAAAATCCGGTGTCGCACCGCATTGTTGTTCCTCATTTTCCCAATTTTCTTTTATAATGCTCCAAATTTGAATCCTTCATAAGAATTTGGAAATAATTAATATTAGGAACATATATTATGTTAAATCAATTAATATTCAGTGAATTCAAATATAAAAGTGCCTCAAATTATGTATACAAAGTAGAGATATCAGTCATGAAAGAGTGGTATCAAGTGTTTAGGTTGAGGTATAGGATGAAGTTGGGAGTTAGGCATAGGTGAGATTACATGGGTTTTGAGGTATATGAAGTCAGATAATTTAGTAATAAATGCAAACATGGGTGACCGGCTGAGACATCAATATTTAGGTTCCCATGTGATCTGATGCACAAACCATTAATTTTACTGAGCCCGTTAATATAAGTGTTACAGGTAACAATTTAGGGACCTACTAAAGGATCGTGCATCATTATTCATTGATTCTTTTTGAAATGTATAATCCTTGGGATAATTTGAATCATTAAAAAGATAATAGTTAAATAATTATTTAATGTTAAGTATTATATATTCATAGATTAAGAACTCTAAGAATTTTTTTCTTTTTACAGGCATGGCTATAGGTCGACATCCACATCAGGTTTTTACTAAAGATGTTCAACGTGATGTGCAAGAAGATCACCATAGAGTGGAGGTTGATGATGATGACACATGGATGAGGGCACTGTTCATGTTTTAGTTATAGAGTTAATAGAATAATGAGGGATCTATTTCAGATTTAGTCACGAAATACTTATTGGAGGAGGATGCTGTAGATTTTCGTGCTAGGAAGGACCACTCGGTTTTGTTTTCTGTAACAATGTTGCCTGGAGAATCAAGTTAGTGGTGGTTTTTTCTCTTAGGGATCATGAGGCATCAAAAGTCTCATGGGTGAATTTCCACGACCAGTTCTGAGATGAGTTTGTTTCTTCATCCGTGAAGGCAGTGAGTCGATATGACCTACATACATTTAAATAAAGGAGTTATTATGTGGGAGAGTTTGGGATCCATTTAAGGAACCTTCTATGATATAATTAAAACCTATTTAAATATGATTAGTCTTATAAAAGGCATATTGAGGAGGCTTTTCATCTAGATATATAGTTCTAGGGGATCCCATTTATGCTGAAGATGTATCACGAGGTGCCGGTGAGTGAAGAGGTTGATGAAAGGATGATAGCTAGAACCATATCTTCATAATATGGGTGTTTTTAGGATTTCTAAATAATTAAATATAATTTCTAGGTTTCCTAACTATTAGAATAAAATAGTATTTAGTTATCTAGTGGTAGGTCTCAACCTTAAACATGTCATTTCACTAGGGGTTGCTGTTATCAGACCCATGACAAAGGATCAGAAACATGTTTTTCCTGTGGAGGTCATGGTCTTTAGTGGAAGGTGTGACTAAACATTATGAGAAGTAGTCGTGTGTTAGGTGTTCCACTTTAGGATTCTCCATTTAAGTATTTTCATCCAAGGCAGCAGTAGTAGTGTGCTCTAATTTGGGATAAGCAGAGAGGAGTTGGGTCAGGAAGAGTACAACCATGAGATTCTTCTCATCCTAATAGAGGAGAGTGTGTCCATGGAGGTGGTTTTCATTAGGTTCAGTAAGTCCATAGGGTTGGTCTATGTCAGCATTGTTATTTAGTGTTTCTAGTTATAGGTGACGTATATGTTGTTCTAGGTACCATTTTCTTGATTTCTACTATGATTCGCAACCTCTCCTCCATTATTTAAGAGAGACACACTCCTTTATATAACCTAAACACATACATGATTTGGGATTCAAGGTATAAAGGTTTCTATTTCCCGTATCAATGACTATTTCAGTTGGACGTTAAGATGAATTGTTTGATGTATGAAGATACTATGATCTAGTAATGGGGTGTCACCACCCTCTAGGATACTTCCTATGATTATAGATACAACCATTTGATATTATCCTTTTCATGGACTAGTTGTATTTATTATAGGCTATCATGGATTTATTCAATAGGTAGGTAGTGATTAATGATGCTTATGGAGATCCACCAGTTTTTACTTGTGAGAAAGACCATCATATGGGTCAAATTTATATCACATCCTTGTAATATTTGATGGCCGAGTTGATGGTGAGCTCATCATATGTTCATCAGTTGATGATTCCCAAAGTTGTAAAAGAGTACCCTAACTTATATCTATATGTGGTTATAGAATTAACCTATAGACAAGAGATAGAGATTGAGATAATTCTCTAGATATGTGTGTCTCCCACCTTAATGTCTCTATATAGTATGAAACCATACGAGTTGCGCGAGGTATTAGTAAAATTTGATAATATGTTGTACTGAGGTTGTGTTCGTCTTGGTGTGTCACCTTCATTGAACCGGTTTTTTTGTAAAGGAGGATGATGGTAGTTTGTAGATTTTTATTTATTATCATCTCTTGAACCAAGTGCTAATGAATAACCTCTATTATCTTCCATGGATTTATT
This sequence comes from Viscum album, assembly GCA_963277665.1. Taxonomy (NCBI): domain Eukaryota; kingdom Viridiplantae; phylum Streptophyta; class Magnoliopsida; order Santalales; family Viscaceae; genus Viscum; species Viscum album. The sequence goes on from OY728139.1 coordinate 704,981,693, forward strand.
ACTTATTCAATCATCTGAAGGGAGAAAGTTTTCTTTGAAAGATTGATTTTTTGTCAAGATATCATGAGATGCATGTGATGGATGTGGATATCCCAAAGGCTTATTTTTGTTGTCTCCATGAGAATTATGTTTTTTTTGTTATTTAGTTCAATGGTATGAGGTCTCCATATATGTTTATAGTGTAAATGAATGAAATATAAAGAGTGTTCCAGGATATGTTCATGGTGGTTTTCATCAACAACATCCTTGTGTACACCATGTTTGAGGATGAGTACATAGAGCATCTACGTATCACTTTAAGAGTTATTCTTCATTAGTAGCTATTTGGGATGTTGTTTAAGTGTATGTTCTAGGATCATGAATTTTATTTCATGGGGAATGTTCTATCCCCATTGAGAGTATATGTGGATTCTTTGAAGATATGTGTGGTTGCATCTTGGGAACACCTCAAGAAAGTAGTAGAGGTGTGGAGTTTATTTGGTTTTGCTGGATATTACAGGATGCTTGTATCCATATTCTCATAGTTTGGGAATCATTTGACAACTATCACTAGAATGGATTAGGTTTTATTGTGGAGTTACCATTCTTAGGAAGCTTTTGAGTACCTAACATAGAATTTGGTAATTTCTCCAGCCCGTTGTTTTCCAGTGGGTGAGTTTAGTTTAAGGATTTATGAAATGTGTCACATCTTGGGTTGGGTTTCCTTCTGATGTAATATAGATATATTGTTCCTTATGGTTCTTGTAAGTTACATCCCCATGAGAGTAACTATTCCACCCATGATATTGAGATGGTGGAAGTAGAGTTTCCATTGATGTTTTGGGAACATTACATCATGAGTGATATTTTTTTTGTTTTTTACCAACCATAAGGAGCCTAAGGTATGTCGTTTCACAATTTTATTTTAACTAACATTAGTGTTAGGGGATGGAATTAATTAACTATTATGAATTTTAGATTTCATATATGCTATGAAAATGAAATGTTTTTGTCGATGTGTTGAACAAGAATTCATACATTGATTTTGTGCATGAATATGGAAATTCATGGAGAGTCATGGAAGAACTATCAATGATGCATCTAGATATGGGAGAAGTTAGAGGTAGAGGTAGTATTTTCTGGATAGTAGTGCAGTCCGTTTTCATGCATTCAGTTGAGGAGTCCTAGATAAGGGATTCTGAGTTTGAGGGATGGAGAGACTGAGATTTTTAGTGAGGCCCCTAATGGTTGGTCTGAGGGTGGATAACCCTGTGTGTTTCTCTAGGGAAGGATTTTCATTCCTTTAGTGATGTGTGAGATTGTTCTAAATGAGTTCCATAGTTCTATTTTGGCTATACATTCCAACATGGAAAACATGTACCAATATTATAGAGGTCAGTTTTGGTTTCCAAGGTTGAAGAAGGAAACTGCATTGTCTGTTTCATGACATTCAGTCTGTCCAATAGTTAAGGATGATCACTATGTTCTTGGTGGTATACTCCATCCATTAGGTGTTCCCCAGTGGATGTCAGAGGACATATACACTGAATTTATTAACAGGTAACCTCGATCTCATGGAGGATATGATTCTATATGGATTATAGTGGATTGTTTAACAGAATCATCCCACTTTATATCAATCGTGGAGCCACAGTCTGTTGAGTTTTTATCGATGTAGTACCCATAGAGGTGGTGTGATTCCATGGATTCCCAAGGTGATCATATCGGTTCAAGATCCTTATTTTACCTGATGGGTGTGAAGAGGTCTCTAGTATGATTTTGGCTCTCAGTTATGCCATAACAATGCTTTTCATCCACATACAGATGATCAAATAGAGCAGAAAACCCATAATTTCGAAGACATTATGTGCTCTTATAGCCTATATATTTGAGGTCAAAGGATGAGGCTGTAACACCCGAGACTTTTATGTTATATAAACCCTCAAAGGAATTTTTTTCTACACAACACTTGCTTGGCTTGCTTTACACGCAATCGCGACCTTCCTCGATAGCTTGCGTCGTACGCAATACCGAGTTTCACTAAACAACAATATGCTATTAAAACTAGCCGTTATGAATAGTAATAACCACTTTTTGAAATTTTATAAATTTTATTTTTTAAAATGGACTTCATTTTTGGACTCAGAATATCGAAATTTGCCTAGGGTGAAATTTTGGTATTTTTCTGAAAACTTTCAATTTTTGATGAATAGTGAAACCACTAAGTGGTTGGTTAAAAACTGAATTTTGCATAAAACATAATTTTACCGCTTCTGTGAATGGAATTTCGAAAATCCGACATACACGGTTGATATCAGTAAGTAAAATGTGGTTCAATGAGATAAAAATAATTTTTTGGTGAATAGTAACTTTTTACGATTTTTACCGCGGTTAATAGTAAATAGGGTAACTAAGGGTAAATATGATATTAATATTACCCTAACACATGTCCTAATTCTATTGGACAAGTGTAATTCGACCAAAATCAAACTTAGGAATAAAATATGACCATTTAGGCCCACTTGGATTAGATTAGGACATTTATTATTAATTTATTTAAAGAATGGTTAAAATAGTTAAAATCAATGTTTAATAAGTAAATCATTTTTCATATAGGGTTATACATAAGATAAATTCGATTGTAAATATTCATTAGAAAGCTAAAAAGATTTCCTACATTATGGTATTTTATTTGTAATTTTTATACATCAAATAATTTAATTTATTTATGACACAGAGATGATGCAGTAATTATCTTATTAATGAAATATTGTCAAAATTGATAATATAAATACCAAAATAAATGTAATTTAAGACTTTTTATGAATTCAACTAATTTTCTAGGTTACTATGATATATTAATGTTGATTTAAGCAACTTGGTTCGAACATATAATTCTGTTATGACTTTCACAAAAATCATATATCAAATAGTGTCAAAATTGACACAAAATAGTTTTTAAATCAAATATTATATTATTAATTGTTATTTTATTCCTCAAAATCTAAGGTTCGGCCAAATGACATAGATAAGGATATATATATTAATAATAAACAATTTGGGGTTCTTTTGGAATGTTATAGTAAGTGTATTAACCATATAGTGAAAGAAAACAAAAAGACACGGTAAAAGTTAAATTAATTAACTTAGAGTTAAATCTAATTGATAAGGTTAAAATAATACCCTAAACTTGTCTAAATCCTATTGGTTGATAGGATTTCGACCCATCCCCACTTTAGCTTCGAAATAAGACCCTTTGGAACCATTATAAACCGATTTTGACTTTAATATAAAATAATATTTTGAGATATTCCTAAGGTGCCCCTCTCCACCCTTATAAAAGGGAACCTCCTCCCCCTCCTCCTCACACCAATTTGAGCACTCAATATCGGCCAACCCCTGAAATTTTCTCCTCTCCACTTCCCTAGAATAATCCTAGAGGTCCTGGTCTTATCCAAAGACCAATCTTAGTTCCTTAAGTGGAGGATTCAAAGAGGCGTTCCAAAGAAGAGGTAATATCCATTACCGATCTTTTCAATTTCTTTCTTCTTCAACTTCTTCTTCTTTAATTGTTTCATGATAAAGTAATAACATCAGTATTACATACATACTTATATGTTATTATAAATATGAAACATCCCTAATTCACCTTCTATCCATCCTACGGAAAAATGAAATCACCGGCGTGCGTACGTACGGAATACCGTCTCCACGCCGTGGTGTAATCTATTTTCCACCATCACCTTACAAGGATTGGTATAATGGTGTAATGAGTAACTATATATGATTATTATTAAGTAATATTGATACTGAAATAATATATATATATACTCCAATACAATTCCACGATCATAGGAACGATATCATCACTCGTGCGTACGTACGGAATACCGTCTCCACGATGTGATGCGACTCGTTCTACATGATCTTCATTTCATAATGATTATATAAATGAATTGAATGAATGAATATGGTATATACTACACTAATACCATTCTGGAAATGAATTATCTATAACCTAAAGATAAGAATAAGAATTTATTCAACAAAACACGCATAAGAACAAAAAGTTATAAAGACCCGAGTAACAAGTGACAATGAAATATTACTAACAAGAAGCAAATAATATGACCATATCATATCAATATGTATGATTCTGGAATAAGTCAAAAACATTATTTAAACCATTATACAGGAGATTCGGACACGAACAAAGAAAATCTGACCTAAGGTAAGGGAAATATCACAATCTCATTTTTATCCGAGATTGTTTATTCGTAAGTATTTACTGGGGTGTATTTTATCATCCACATCCATGTTTACTCAATATGAAATATTATTTCCATCCATATAAAATTGGTTAAATCCATTTTTACCCTTCGGTGAGTTTTTAGTAATACGTATGAAAGGAATCTTTTGTCGTTTTTCGTACGAGGTACTTTTTGACTTTTCCGACAAAAGTACGAAGAATGTTTTTTTTAACTTATACGGCACGAATGGATTTCTACTATTTTATAAAGCCTTATTTTCATGAAGCTTCCTCTAAAAGATTTCATGACTATTTTCAATAAAATCTCTTTCTTTTAAAATTGCATGATGTTTTGTGAAAAGAAATTGATTTTGAAGAAGAAAGGATATTTTCCTCAAGAATTCAATTCAAGTGTTTTATCAAAATTATTTTCCATCTAAGATAATAAAGGGTTCTGTTTCTATCCATATTTTTACATTTATTTGACTATGTTGTGATGGAATTATGTTTATGAATTCCTTTATCTTATATGAATTGATTTATGATGTCATGATGTTTCAAGAATCCCATTTTTGTTACATGTGTTATGCGATGATGTATGTTTTATGATTATGTGGCACACATAAGAAAGGATTCATTATAAGATGGGTGGGACCTATATCTCCCTCCAATGCATTGGGTAAAGATTTTATATCTCATGAGATAGACATGGCTGGAACGGAAGGTTATTTCGGTTCAGTGATATAGGACTGAAATGAGGAGTGAACTCGGTTCAGAAAGGGACTTTGTCCACTAAGATAGTCTTGGCAATGAGTCGTGACTAACAAGAAATGATTTTCCATGATTATGTGTGCATGCCACAAAGTTTCAAGTTTTATGTTATGATTATGGGGATCTCATTTTCACTTCTATGATTTATTCCATGTTAAGATATTATGATCTCTTTTGCAGGTTTTGATTTTCATAAAGATATGATATGATTTTTATTTCCTTTATTTGCCCTTGCTGAGCATTTGAGCTCACCCTTTTATGTTTTCTTTTCCCCAGGTTAGGAAGATGGATATTAAGTAGAATATGCTAAAAGGGACCCTAGATATGATGAAATAAATGGGAGACACTGTAGAAGATTTATGAACCAGTTGTTTATGTTTCCCAGTTTCTAAAGACACTATACCTATATGGTCCTTTGTGGTTTTGTCATATGTTGTAATAAGTGTGCTTCAATTTCGAAGTATTAACACTGTATGTAAAGTATGGGTCGTTATAGTTGGTATCAGAGGAAAGGTATAGTCAACCTTTGGAAACTAGGATGTGAAAACCTTAGTAAGAACCCTAAGGATAAGTCTAAGCATAGAACACAATCTTAGAAATGGCCATGAAAAACCTAGGATAAGACCATAAGCATGAAATTTTTTTTCTTGAATTATGTGGTTTCCTATTATAATTAGTGTTGCTCACACTATTCTTCTTGGTTTTAGTCAATGGCTGGAACCCGAAGGAACCGTGTTAATGTGGAATGCGATGGGAAATGCAATGATTGTCCCCCTGAGCAACCAAACGATATGGGAGATGGAATGCAAAATCTTGTAGCCATGCTCACACAACTTTCTCAAGCTATGAATCATGCAGGATTTCCAAAAGAACAAAGGAGGGAGCAACATTCTGTTGAATCCTTCATGAGGCAGCGTCCACCTTCTTTCAGCGGGTCTACTGATCCATTAGTTTCTGAACAATGGATTAGTACTACTGAAAAGATATTTTCAGTTCTTCAATGTTCTGAGCATGATAAAGACATCCTAGCAGTGTATCGTTTGGAAGGAGATGCGGATCAATGGTGGAATCTTGTTAAGAATACGAGGCAAAGGGATGAAATTGAGTCTATGGAATGGGACGAGTTCAAGAACTTATTTTTCAATAAGTACTTCCCTCGTATTCTCCGAACAAAGATGGAGAAAGAGTTCCTTGAACTGAAGCAAAGGGATGATGAATCTGTTAGTACCTATGAAGCAAATTTTACAAGACTTGCAAGGTACGCTTCTGGTATTATTATCCAACCTGAGAGTAAGATCGATCGATTCTTTAGTGGCTTAAAACCAAGTCTTAGAAGGGCATTAGCCATAAGGGACTTCAATAGCTACGAGGAAATCGTTCGATGTGCTCTCAAAGTCGAGATGGAGATTGGAGTAACCCATCAGTCACATGGGTTTGATAAGAAGAGGAAGATGGAATTCAAAGAAAAATATAAAGAGCACACGGAAAAGAAGATGAGTTTTTCCTTATGCTCAAAGTGTGGAAAGAAACATGGAGGGAGTTGTCTTAAAGGGACAAGTAAATGTTTTAAATGTGGAAAAGAAGGTCATCGGGCATTTGAATGCCGTGATAATGGGAAGAAGATGTCTAATGATGCAAACAAAGGAAGGGATACACAGAATGAACCTACTACACTTCAATGTTTCAAGTGCAAGGAGATGGGGCATTATGCCAATCAATGCCCAAATCCAAGGGTTGATGATGATGGTCGACGTCAACAAACTCTTAAGGCTAAAGACAAAGGAAAGTCACATGCAATTTCTATCAGCGATGTGGAGTACGATAACGATGTGGTGAAAGGTACACTTACCATCCACTCTAAAGTAGAAAATGTTTTATTTGATTCTGGATCCACCCACTCTTTTATTTCTGAATACTTTTCTAAGGGTATCACCGTATTACCTCAACAATTAGATGTTGAGTTAGCTGTGACAACACCTAATGGCACATCAATCGCATCAAAAGTTTATAATTCTTCTCCGATCAAAGTTTGTGGGAAAGTGCTTCCTGCAAATCTTGTGATCCTTCCTTTAGTGGAATTTGATGTGATTCTTGGCATGGATTGGCTTTCTCTACATGGAGCTCATATCGATTGCCAAAGAAGGGAAGTCACATTTCATATTCCAGATCAATCTACGATCGTCTATCAATGCAAGGATGAACATAACCTTCCAGTGGAAATTTATTCCATCTTATGGGTATTGATTCCACTAAATGAAGGTTATTTATCTCAAATGGTTGGTGAGAAACTCACGATTAAGAATATTCCCATTGTACGGGAGTTTGATGATGTCTTTCCGGAGGAATTGTCGGGTCTTCCACCAAATCGTGAAGTTGAGTTTTCAATAGAACTCATACCGGGTGCTTTGCCTATTTCAAAGACACCTTATAGAATGGCCCCAATTGAGTTGCAGGAATTGAAGAAGCAACTCCAAGAGAATCTTGATAAGGGATTCATACGCCCTAGTGCGTCACCTTGGGGAGCACCTGTTCTATTTGTTAAGAAGAAAGATGGATCAATGAGACTTTGCATTGATTATCGAGATCTTAACAAGATCACTATCAAGAACAAATATCCTCTCCCACGCATTGATGACTTATTTGACCAACTACGCGGAGCTCAATACTTTTCCACGATTGATCTTCGTTCGGGGTATCATCAATTAAGGGTCAAAAGGGAGGATATACCAAATACGGCTTTCCGTACAAGGTATGGACACTATGAATTTATAGTGATGCCATTTGGTCTTACTAATGCCCCTTCTATCTTCATGGATCTAATGAATAGAGTCTTTAGAGACTATCTTGATCAATTTGTGGTAGTCTTTATAGACGATATTCTTGTCTATTCAAAGAGCAAGGAAGAGCATGAAGATCACTTGAGAATTATATTGAATACCCTGAGAAAGGAGAAGCTTTATGCCAAATTTACCAAGTGTGAATTTTGGCTTCAAAAAGTTGCATTTTTGGGTCATATAATCTCAAAAGAGGGGATATCTATGGATCCAGCAAAAACAGAGGTTATCGAAAGATGGTCAAGACCAACAACAGTAACTGAGATCCGAAGTTTTATTGGTTTGGCTGGATATTATCGACGTTTTGTAAAATATTTTTCACGATTATCTAATCTAATCACCAAGTTGACTCAGAAGGGAGTTAAGTTTGTCTGGACAGAGGAATGTGAAGAGAATTTCAAGGAGTTGAAAAGAAGGTTATCCAGTGCACCTGTGCTCTCACTGCCTTGTAGTGGAGAAAGGTTTGTGATCTACAGTGATGAATCCAAGAAGGGATTGGGGTGTGTTCTTATGCAAAAAGATATGGTGATAGCTTATGCCTCACGACAGTTGAAAATCCATGAGCAAAATTACCCAACACAGGATTTGGAGTTGGCTGCGGTAATCTTTGCATTAAAGATTTGGAGGCATTACCTTTATGGTGAAAGGTGTGATATTTATACTGATCATAAAAGTTTAAAGTATATTTTCACACAAAAGGAGTTGAATATGTGTCAAAGAAGATGGTTGGAGCTGATTAAGGATTATGACTGCTCAATCCATTACCACCCTGGGAAAGCAAACAAGGTGGCAGATGCATTAAGTCGACAAGACCATGCTAGTTTATCCATGATGAGGATCACAAAAGATCCAATATTTATGGATTTACAAAGGATGGATCTTGGAATTATAATGGAAGGGGAAAAATCATATCTTTCTCAAATGAATGTTCAACCATCTATACATGTGAAGATTAAAGAGGCACAGAAAGAAGATGTCGAGTTACAAAAGAAGGTGAGAAATGTTCCTGAATTCAACCTTGATTGTGATGGGATAATAAAGTTCAGGAATAGGGTTTGCGTTCCTCCCATCCCCGAATTAAAGAAAGATCTGCTGGATGAGGCTCATAGTTCTTCATTCTCTATTCATCCTGGAAGCACGAAGATGTATAGGGACCTGAAAGAGTACTTCTGGTGGGAAGGCATGAAAAGAGATGTTGCTGAATATGTATCTCGATGCTTGGTTTGTCAACAAGTTAAAGATGAGAGACAGAAGTCTAAGGGGATGTTACAAACATTACCCATACCCGAATGGAAATGGGAAAACATCACTATGGACTTTGTCACAGGACTTCCTAAAACATCCAAAGGCAATAATGTTATCTGGGTCATAGTTGATCGTCTTACAAAGTCTGCACACTTCATTGCTATTAGAGAGGATTTCTCTCTAGATCAGCTTGCCAGGATATATATAAAGGAAGTGGTAAGATTTCATGGAGTACCACTTTCTATTATATCAGATCGAGATCCGAGATTTACCTCGAAGTTCTGGCGAAGTCTTCAGCATACTCTGGATACAGAGTTGAGTTTCATCACTGCTTATCATCCCCAGACAGACGGTCAGTCTGAGAGAAAAATTCAAACCCTAGAAGATATGTTGAGAGCATGCTCTATGGATTTCAAAGGAGGTTGGGATCAACACCTACCTTTGGTGGAATTTTCTTATAATAATAGCTTTCACTCCAGTATTCAGATGGCTCATTATGAAGCTCTCTATGGAAAGAAATGCAGGGCTCCAACTTGCTGGGATGAAGTTGTGGAAAGAAAGCTATTAGGACCTGATCTCGTTGATGAAATGGCAGAAAAGGTTAGATCTATTCAACAACACATAAGAGCAGCTCAGAGTCGACAGAAAAGTTATGCCGACAACCGAAGAAAAGACCTAGAGTTTGAAGTGGGCGATAAAGTGTTCTTACGAATATCTCCCTGGAAGAGGGTTATGAGATTTGGAAAGAAGGGGAAGTTGAGCCCTAGATATATCGGTCCTTTTGAAATACTAGATCGTGTTGGGAAGGTAGCTTACCTATTGGAGCTTCCACCGAATCTCTCTCAAGTTCACAGTGTGTTCCACGTATCTCTCCTGAGAAAGTACATACCAGATCCTTCACATGTACTCAGCTCAGAAGTTATACTGCTGGAGCAAGATCTTTCTTATGAAGAAAAGCCGATAGAGATTCTGGATCGTAGCAAAAAAGTCCTACGAAACAAGACCACTCGCTTGGTGAAAGTTTTATGGAGGAACCACCAACTTGAAGAAGCTACATGGGAGCTTGAGGATATGATGAGGGAGAAGTATCCTCATTTGTTTGTTTCAAAGTGACGAATTTCGAGCGCGAAATTCTTTTTAAGGGGGGTAGAATGTAACACCCGAGACTTTTATGTTATATAAACCATCAAAGGAATTTTTTTCTACACAACACTTGCTTGGCTTGCTTTACACGCAATCGCGACCTTCCTCGATAGCTTGCGTCGTACGCAATACCGAGTTTCACTAAACAACAATATGCTATTAAAACTAGCCGTTATGAATAGTAATAACCACTTTTTGAAATTTTATAAATTTTATTTTTCAAAATGGACTTCATTTTTGGACTCAGAATATCGAAATTATCCTAGGATGAAATTTTGGTATTTTTCTGAAAACTTTCAATTTTTGATGAATAGTGAAACCACTAAGTGGTAGGTTAAAAACTGAATTTTGCATAAAACTTAATTTTACCGCTTCTGTGAATGGAATTTCGAAAATCCGACAGACACGGTTGATATCAGTAAGTAAAATGTGGTTCAATGAGATAAAAATAATTTTTTGGTGAATAGTAACTTTTTACGATTTTTACCGTGGTTAATAGTAAATAGGGTAACTAAGGGTAAATATGATATTAATATTACCCTAACACATGTCCTAATTCTATTGGACAAGTGTAATTCGACCAAAAACAAACTTAGGAATAAAATATGACCATTTAGGCCCACTTGGATTAGATTAGGACATTTATTATTAATTTATTTAAAGAAGGGTTAAAATAGTTAAAATCAAAGTTTAATAAGTAAATCATTTTTAATATGGGGTTATACATAAGATAAATTCGATTGTAAATATTAATTATAAAGATAAAAAGATTTCCTACATGATGGTATTTTATTTGTAATTTTTAGACATCAAATAATTTAATTTATTTATGACACAAAGATGATGCAGTAATTATCTTATTAATGAAATATTGACAAAATTGATAATATAAATACCGAAATAAATGTAATTTAAGACTTTTTATGAATTCCACTAATTTTCTAGGTTACTATGATATATTAATGTTGATTTAATCAACTTGGTTCGAATATATAATTCTGTTATGACTTTCACAAAAATCATATATCAAATAGTGTCAAAATTGACACAAAATAGTTTTTAAATCAAATATTATATTATTAATTGTTATTTTATTCCTAAAAATCTATGGTTCGGCCAAATGACTTAGATAAGGATATATATATTAATAATAAACAATTTGGGGTTCGTTTGTCATGTTATAGTAAGTGTATTAACCATATAGTGAAAGAAAACAAAAAGACACGGTAAAAGTTAAATTAATTAACTTAGAGTTAAATCTAATTGATAAGGTTAAAATAATACCCTAAACTTGTCGAAATCCTATTGGTTGATAGGATTTCGACCCATCCCCACTTTAGCTTCGAAATAAGACCCTTTGGAACCATTATAAACCGATTTTGACTTTAATATAAAATAATATTTTGAGATATTCCTAAGGTGCCCCTCTCCTCCCTTATAAAAGGGCACCTCCTCCCCCTCCGCCTCACACCAATTTGAGCACTCAAGCTCGGCCAACCCCTGCCATTTTCTCCTCTCCACTTCCCTAGAATAATCCTAGAGGTCCTGGTCTTCTCCAAAGACCAATCTTAGTTCCTTAAGTGGAGGATTCAAAGAGGCGTTCCAAAGAAGAGGTAATATCCATTACCGATCTTTTCAATTTCTTTCTTCTTCAACTTCTTCTTCTTTAGTTGTTTCATGATAAAGTAATAAAATCAGTATTACTTACATACTGATATGTTATTATAAATATGAAACAACCCTAATTCACCTTCTATCCATCCTACGGAAAAATGAAATCACCGCGCGTGCGTACGTACGGAATACCGTCTCCACGCTGTGGTGTAATCTATTTTCCACCATCACCTTACAAGGATGGTTATAATGGTGTAATGAGTAACTATATATGATTATTATTAAGTAATATTGATACTGAAATAATATATATATATACTCCAATACAATTCCACGATCATAGGAACGATATCATCACTCGTGCGTACGTACGGAATACCGTCTCCACGATGTGATGCGACTCGTTCTACATGATCTTCATTTCATAATGATTATATAAATGAATTGAATGAATTAATATGGTATATACTACACTAATACAATTCTGGAAATGAATTATCTATAACCTAAAGATAAGAATAAGAATTTATTCAACAAAACACGCATAAGAACAAAAAGTTATAAAGACCCGAGTAACAAGTAACAATGAAATATTACTAACAAGAAGCTAATAATATGACCATATCATATCAATATGTATGATTCTGGAATAAGTCAATAACATTATTTAAACCATTATACAGGAGCTTCGGACACGAACAAAGCAAATCAGACCTAAGGTAAGGGAAATATCACAATCTCATTTTTATCCGAGATTGTTTATTCGTAAGTATTTACTGGGGTGTATTTTATCATCCACATCCATGTTTACTCAATATGTAATATTATTTCCATCCACCTAAAATTGATTAAATCCATTTTTACCCTTCGGTGAGTTTTTAGTAATACGTATGAAAGGAATCTTTTGTCGTTTTTCGTACGAGGTACTTTTTGACTTTTCCGACAAAAGTACGAAGAATGTTTTTTTTAACTTATACGGCACGAACGGATTTCTACTGTTTTATAAAGCCTTATTTACATGAAGCTTCCTATAAAAGATTTCATGACTATTTTCAATAAAATCTCTTTCTTTTAAAATTTCATGATGTTTTGTGAAAAGAAATTGATTTTGAAGAAGAAAGGATATTTTCCTCAAGAATTCAATTCAAGTGTTTTATCAAAAAAAATTTCCATCTAAGATAATAAAGGGTTCGGTTTCTATCCATATTTTTACATTGATTTGACTATGTTGTGATGGAATTATGTTTATGAATTCCTTTATCTTATATGAATTGATTTATGATGTCATGATGTTTCAAGAATCCCATTTTTGTTACATGTGTTATGCGATGATGTATGTTTTATGATTATGTGGCACACATAAGAAAGGATTCATTATAAGATGGGTGGGACCTATATCTCCCTCCAATGCATTGGGTAAAGATTTTATATCTCATGAGATAGACATGGCTGGAACGGAAGGTTATTTCGGTTCAGTGATACAGGACTGAAACGAGGAGTGAACTCGGTTCAGAAAGGGACTTTGTCCACTAAGATTGTCTTGGCAATGAGTCGTGACTAACAAGAAATGATTTTCCATGATTATGTGTGCATGCCACAAAGTTTCAAGTTTTATGTTATGATTATGGGGATCTCATTTTCACTTCTATGATTTATTCCATGTTAAGATATTATGATCTATTTTGCAGGTTTTGATTTTCATAAAGATATGATATGATTTTTATTTCCTTTATTTGCCCTTGCTGAGCATTTGAGCTCACCCTTTTATGTTTTCTTTTCCCCAGGTCAGGAAGATTGATATTAAGTAGAATATGCTAAAAGGGACCCTAGATATGATGAAATAAATGGGAGACACTGTAGAAGATTTATGAACCAGTTGTTTATGTTTCCCAGTTTCTAAAGACACTATACCTATACGGTCCTTTGTGGTTTTGTCATATGTTGTAATAAGTGTGCTTCAATTTCGAAGTATTAACAATGTATGTAAAGTATGGGTCGTTATAGAGGCACCCACCCTTGGTCATTTTTTTATATAATAATAGTTTCTACACTACCATTGGTATGGAACTACTTGAATCTCTGTATGGATGACATTTCCATTCTACGTTGCGCTAGACCAGGGTTGAAGAGGCAACGATTCATGGGACAGAACATGTACAGAATGTGACATAGATGGTTCATGTAATAAATATGAATATTAATGAAGTGCAGGATAGTTTTAAATCCCATATTAATCCTAGGAAGTGACCTCTAGAGTTTGACATTGAAGATCATGTGTTCTCAAAAGTGATTCCATGTAGTGGGAACTGATGGTTTCCCAGTGGGAGTAACATTTCTTCTTGGTTTGTACGGAATTTCAAGGTTTTTTCTCTTGTTAGAGCCATTGAGTATCAGATAAAAGATCCCCCAGAGATCATTTGAATATAAAATGTTTTTTATGTAATAAATCTTCTTTGTTATCTTCTTTATGACTCCCTTGTCACCAAATGGGGTGAGATCAATGTGGATTATGAAGTGACATTTGAGAAACAGTAAATGGAGATCAAGGTCCCCCATGATAAGGTGTTGTGTACGAAACTTATTCCCTTGGTTTGGGTCCTGTGGTAACACAATGGAATGGCAGAGAGTACCTGGGAACGTGATTCATAGATAGGCACTCGGTTCCAAGAGATTTTTAATGTTTATCTCCCACTTTTAACATTGTTCTCTTGTAGATATTAACATTTCTAGTTTAAGAGATGCTTTACTCTTCTTTATTATTATGGATTGACTTTTTCTGAGGGGTATCAACCCTAGGATTGTCTTTAAGAGTTATTTGTTGATTTTTTATGGTATTTCATTTTTTTACTCTGAATAAGGTGGTTGATCTCATATGATGGGGAGATATTTAATAGGTATCTCATAGGGTGGATGTCCGGATGACCCCTTGGAATTCTAATACGGGCAGGGTTTTGGATTCCCAAGGATGATAATTTTTGAGGGGTATCCAATGTAGTACCCTAGATTTAGGTCGTCTATCCCTTTTTTTGAAACTGATTCTCTTGGTTCTTAGAGGAGGCCTAGTGTGAGTCTGGAGAGTTACATCTACTAAATGTTGGAAGCCTGGAGAATATATAGTGTGAAAAAAAAATTATGTCGTGTAATAAAAATTTATGACTTTTAATGGCCATATCAAGTGGAGTTAAATGAAATGTATTTATTCTATGTTAATATGTTCTATGTGATTTTTTAAGTGATATTTGAATCCCAATGTTTACATGACATGTAAATTTCCAATGCAACACACTTATAAAAGGATACTATTCTTGATTTTCCTAAAAACCAATAAATATTTGCACTCCCTCTCGATTTAAAGGAAACTAGAAGACCTCCTTTTAGGTTTTTTAATACACCTTCTATGGGGATAATCCTTGTCTTCCTATATTGGAATCTTAGTGATCCATGTTGTGTTCTTTCAATGTGTTCTAGTGGGTTCTCCTTGATCAGGCATGTTTCTTCTCCCCATACTATGATGCATTATCTCCTCTGTTCTAATGAGGTTTCTTTATTATTTTAAGTGTTTTTGTGTAATGACATATTTAGGAGATCATAGTCTCCTTATAGGAGAGGTGATAAAGATCCACAACATTGGTATGTTCTCATACGAAGAAAATTGATTATTTAGAGGTAGGGGATTTGCTGATTCAATTATTTTATTTACTTGAAATCAATAATTGTGCAGGGTTAATACCTTTTGATGTAAATGGAATGAACCAAATAAAATATTGAACATGGTCAATAAATAATTAATAGTGATTTTATGTTTATTCTTTATACCATGATATCATGTTACCTCTTGTTCTTCTAGAATGTGTGATATCTATGATATGATTTGTTAGCATGTTATTATTATTGGAGTAGCATGTGAAAATTTGTGAATAATTTCAGACTGAAATTAATTGATAATTAATTGGATTATGAATAATTGAAAAGAGGCATGTTTGTATTATGGTGGTAAATGTAGTTCAATGATAATTAAATTAATGTAATGTGAATTTTTAATTTAATATGATCATCCATGTGTTAATGGTTTGATATATAATTTGAAGCATGATACAGATTGTTGTTGAAAATAATAAAAATCCATGATGATGAGAATGGTTTTGCTGATAAAAACATGTTTATATTTTGATAACTTGTTATAGTTTAATTCCTTAGGATTATCATAATTGGAACCTATGAATAATGAATCAATTAATTCAATATGGAATAAGAACCGGTCGTTTGATAAGGATAATTGATAGGGCCTGAGTCTCATGTTTCACTGAGAAGGATGAGTGTCTTGTGTTAGATCCATAGGATATTGTTTATGTGTGAAGGCTGGACTATTGTTTTTAGGGCATATATTTACATTTTAGATAAACTTGTTTGTATTATGACTCTTTTGTGATGTTCTCCAGATTTTAGATTTGTTATGTGATTTGATATGAGGAAGAGAGGATCAAATGTAATGTGGGACTGGGATAGATGATATAATGTCGGTGGGAAGGTCTTGATGATGTGTAAGTATATGATTCCTATGATGGAAAGATGTATCGAAATATTCATGTTGGTGTAGGGAATTTCATGAAAGATGATGGATTAGGTTACATCTAGGCCTACTAGTTGATGTGATACTAGGAGAAGGGATTCTTTTTTATGATTTTTTAATGTATGATGGTTTGGATTCTTATTTTATTTTCATCTCATTACCCACTTGTTGAGGTTGTTTGATATTCTTGGTTTTATGCTTCTTCTTGGTGGTAGCATATGATGCTTTTCTTAGAGTACCTGAAAAAGAAATGATGATAACAATGAATAAATAAATGGTTGACCGATAGGTTAGGTTGATGATGGAATAAAAATAATCAAATGAAGTTAATCTTGATAAACTATGGACTTGTTTTGGATCAAGTAATAAATGTAGCTCTTTATATTCTAGTGTTCTTATAGGATATCTTGTTGTAGTAGTAAAAGTCGGATGCTTGAGTGACATTAGCTGTAGTTGATTCTAAAACATGGTTATGATCATTGTTTTTTTGTGAGATATATTATATCCTTAATATTATGTGATTTAATATGATTACTCACCCATGTTGGTTAGGGTGACTAACAACCAATGGTATCTAGGAGGTTGTTTTCCCTAACATCATGGTGGGACAATGGATGGAAGACTACCCCCTTCGGCCCTGTTATCTTCTTTTAAAAGTTACATGCGATAATATGAATGATGACTACAGTACCCATATATGTGTGTAGAGGGATCTAGGGTCTTTTTTTTATTTCATAAACATGTACAACCAGATATGGTAACCAGAGTATTATTATATGTATAGAGTACGTTGTTCGTGATGTCTTGGGGAACCTTACTCGGTGTATGGGCTGTAATGGATTGAGGTATAATACTCTATGTATGATGCATGTCATACGGGATATGGTGGCTCCAAAAACTAATCAGTTACAATATATGGTGGTGTGATATGGAATTTTGTGATGACATGATACATGAGGTGAATTTCATGACACCTTGCTGAGGTATGTTCATGATGACTGATTTTGGAGAGAGATGGCTCATGACATGTGATGTTAGGGAAGAGTGACAATCTAGTGGGGAAGTGGGAGCGGGGTACCGATGAAGTTTCATTACTATGTTATATTCATTCTTTCAGCTGATACTTCGTGAGAGTTATACAGGGAGATATTGAGAACATAATAAACTCTTTTAGGTGATGAGTTAGTTTCAATGTTGTTCAGTGTGCTTTAGCATGAATTCTTTATCTTTTTCAGGAGTGGGTCTGGGGAGGATCTTACTGAGTATACTGATATTCTCACTCTACATATATATGAATTGTTTTTATGTTATCCATAGATGGTTGAAGATTGGGATGGATATTACTAGCTTGCGGTCTTTTAAGAGTTGTATGGGATTTAGGGTTGTATCTATCTTTACCTTGTTGGTACTTGTAGCTTTCTTTTCAAATGTTATAGTACTATATGAAATTGTATGTTTTCAAATGGGATTTCATTATTTATATATTTCTTAGTAGGTCTGGATTGGTGTATCTATATTATCTCTATCTTCTTCATGTTCTCCTAGATTTTAATGCCTCCCATATTCGTGTTTATTATAACCTTAATGATAGTCTCCAACCCTGGGCCAATTGGAGGTGTGACTCGAGTAGTCACTATCTGTCTCTCATCATTGCAACATATTTGTGGGGAGGGGGTTATAAAAATACTCATAATGAATCTAGATAAACAAATGGATTGGGAATTATGTGAACATCAGATGTATCTACATCTGTTGGTTTCAAGTACAGGGAGATGATGTTTTCCAATCCTCGACTGTTGTCCCATTTGGGGTACACAACTAGTTTCCATTTGTATTCGACTTCTTCACACATTCACTACAGTAGATCACATATTATGATGTGCTAGATTTTAGCAGCACTAAACATAAAGCCCTAATAAAGGGATAACCTTTATAAGTGCCAGTTAAAAGCGCTGATAAAGGTGACTTTATCAATGATAAAAAAAAATCCCTGATAAAGGCTTATATTTTTTTAGTTCATTTTATAGTGTTGATAAATGTGAATATTTATCACTTATCTGCTTAGTGCTGATAATTTTTTAAAATAGAAAATTTTTAATATATATAATTAACATATTTATATTAACACAATAATGTTTTTTTGTATAAATTAGTTGAAAAATTACAGTATATAAATAATATAAATATGATATTTTAATTTATATTCAAATAATTTATATATTTATATAAATATAAATAATATATTTTTAATATTTGATATTGATTATATATTTATAATCGTTAATGTGTATGTGAATATATGTGTATGCAATATGTTTTGTGTGTGTGTTTTGTGTATATGTATATATAGATGTTGTATGTGTATAGATGTAAGTATTTATACGTATATTTATACATGTACGTGGGATGTACATATATACAGAAATTTTTTTCAGGAGGATGAATAATACTTTCAACATGTTTGTAATTTATATGAATAATATTTATTCATTTTTGTTTATTAATTTTTAACATTTAGAATATGTTTGATATTTTTTTAATTAATCTGTCTAAATGATTTTTTTAAATAATTATGTTTTCTCAATAATTATTTATAAAATTATAAAAATATATATATATTTTAAAAAGTATTTATAATATTATAAATAAATAAACATATATTTAAATATTTATAATAACTGTCATAAATATATTTAAATAATAAATATTCATATTAGGTTTATAATTATATATATTTATATCTGAATACACAAATATATTTATATATATATATATAATTATATAATCAAATTTATATTTATATTGAAATATTTATAAATGTATTTCATTACAAATATAATTATAAAGAAATATATTTATGTTTTAATAGTTATAAAATTGAAATAAATATATTTAAATAATTCAAAGAATTATAATATTTATAATATTTATTTTTTCTCAATGACTGAGTCTATTTATAATTTGGAGATAGAAAAACAATATCTTGAGGGTTTGAAAAAAAAAATTGTGTGAAACAAACTGGTCTCTAATTCGTGAGGTTGTGTGGAGACTGTCACTATGCATGATGATGGTGGTGAAAAGGAGGATTTTGAACCATCTACCTCAATAGTTACTAATTCTATTATTGTATAGTGTGCGAGTGATGTTGTGAGGATCTAGTATAGGCCCTGGAAATTCTGGTGCATTATGAAATGAATCATTTTTCACTCTTGGAAATGTTGTTGGAATATAGTCCTTAGATGTACCTAGGGCAGTTGAGGAGAAGTAAGATGATGTCAAGATCTTTAATGATCGAAGTGGACCATGGGACACCTTAAAATAGAGGGGTGTTCGTCACCCTCAGGGTCATGGAAGGTGCTATGGAAGACCATTTTTATTTTTTTCCAGTGGGAATGGGGTTCTTTTACTATTATGTTAGATTGGTGGCATGTGGGATGTGAAATTTTTTCGCATCCCCATGACTCTCTAAATATATCATCGGGGCCAATGGTTTATAAACCTATGAATCAAACCAAGGATACTTATACTCATCTCACTCTAGAAAAGGAAAATATCATTGATAAATACTTTGTGATCATCAATCAAAATAAGCCACATTCTGAGTGGGAAACCACGGATGATGCTGGTGACTCTGAGTATGAATCTGGGGCTGAACGTGATACATTTGATTTTTATACTTTTTTCCTTAATGGAGGGTTGGAATTCATGTATTTTCCCATCCAACTATTTTCCTATTGTCATTTACTTTTTTTTCTAATAAATTTTATCAGTATGGGTTGGCTTGATAACTTGTACTTTGACCTATTTTCTAAAATTATATAAATATATTAATAATTATATAAAAATTCTTATAAATATATCTCTGAGAAAGGTATGAGTGTCATTCCACAAGCCATCCAATGATAAAAAAATATTTTTAAAAATAAGAGCAAAAAAATAAAACATAGAGGAAAACATGGTGTCATAAAGAATAAACTCCAAAATCATAGAAAAAAAGAGATCAACTCCTTCATCACCTTCTAGATACCATATTCCTAGGATGATGACCTCTACCCTTTGGGTTTCATCCTCTCCACTAGGATTGGTTCCATTGGGGCAGCTCCACCTCATCATTCTATGATGAGCTAAAGGAATCATCCAGAACAATACAACTTCTTTATTTCCATGAGGGATCCCTAAAATCTATCTCAGTGTTTTCTCAACAGCTATCTTCGACATTTTTTGTAACAGATTTTAGACTATGAGTTATTATCAATAGAAAAAGGTGTTCGGTTCCATTATAGAAACAATCTCTTAAAGTTTCAATTCAAACAAATTTTCCAAATCAAAATCAATACCCTGAGGAATTCTTTGACCCTTAGAGTCCTTCAGAGGATTTTTGGAGTTCATTAAACATTCAGATCCAAATTATTTTCTTGAAGCCAACCCAAATAAATCATGTTCAGATTTCATATAATAAAAAATGTGGGATGTTTAATACCCCACAACATTTCCAGCACCCTCCTGAGTACCGGATGGATGAATAACCTATAGAGGGAGTTAAATATCTTCAACCAACTGATGAAAAGTTCCTTCATGGTGTACATCAAGAACTCCAAATATATTTGAATATGTGACATGAACTTCATTCATGTGACCCAATACATATCCATAGACATGAATGGATGTACTTAAACATTTTTCATGTTTCATATCAAACTGGTTGTGGACATTAAAAGGTTTGGGCTTCTATAAGAACCCATATAAAACACACATGATGCACACAAGTGGTTGGATTATTCTTCTTGCCTTATGATTTATTGGCATTACTATCAAGGGATTCCTTATCCGAAGATTCCAAAATATTTGGCTTTACATCATCACTTAAAATCTGTAGATGTCGGTCATGATATGTCAACTATAGTTTATTTAACCTTTTTATCTTTTGAACATCAATTTTATTTTTTCCCCTTTAAAATATCTACTGGAAATTTAATGATCCTCCATAACCTGATGATAAGATAATTCATGAATTTATTCTTCATCAGTGGATTGGGAATCTATTGTATCATTTAATGGTCATTAATTAATAACCTGTAGACCATTCAAAAATATAGTTTTAAATTTATCATTTTATATTATATGTCAAGTCACAGAAGTACCATTATGATCATTGAAGAAGGGATTAATAGAATCAAAATACATATCCTTATAGGAAGGAAAATACTTCTCCTCTATTTGTCCAACTAATGATAGATCATTTATATTTTTTAGTTTTAGTCTCTTGATCATAATTGATAGATACTTCCTCAGCAATCTCTTACACATATCTTTCTTTAACATGAATATATTGAATAAGATCAAATATAACAACATGATATACTTCCTTTCCTTATTTATTATTATCTCGGATTATATCAATTGAATCCTTCATTTAAAAAATGATGGAATGTGAGGTAGTAGTGGCCTTTCCATTTCTTGTAGTAATTTTTGTCATGTGATTTTCACTACCATGCTCATTTAACTTGAATTTATCACACAAAAATTCATTATGAGTTTTATATCTGATGTGTCCAATGGATTTTTCATCCCTTATAGAATAGAGAAAAATATCATAGATAATTGAATGCCTAAAGCATTAATCATTGTTATTCAACCCTTGATTTTAAATGGGAGATGAGTAGAGGTCCACATATACTAGTAAGAAGGAATATAATGCGAAGCGAGCTTCTTCTTTATAATGATCCAACCTAATTGGTGTACCAATTTCTGAAGCTATATCAAATAGTATACTAGGACACCACCATATCCAATTTAATCTATAAATTCTAACACATACATGAGTCCATGTGTAATGGGGTGTAAATGGATTAAATCTTTGGTGTCAATTATGGAAGGAAAGAATCCCAGGTTTAAGAAAAATTGAGACCATCTCCCATGCCTTCCTCTTAAGCTCTTAAGAGGGTTAATAAATAGGGAAATATTCCTGACCAACTAGAATGCACTTCCAATCCTATAATTCCCATATAGCAGTAATCCTATGAACTATATCTACTGTTTTATATGGTTTTTGTCCCACGAGTAGGACCAATCTTTCTATGATAAAAAACATAAACATTTTGAACCTGTCGAGGATTATATCATTGTTAGTATGAATGAGGGTTGAATTACCTTATTGAAAAATTCATTATGAAACATAGTTGCATCCATGATAGAAAAAACTATTAGCCTCCTTCGTACTATATGTACTCAAGAAAGGGTTAGTTTCTTAGAAATATTCTGATTTGTACCTTTCGAATAGAGATTGGGATGACATGATTCCTTAAAAACATAGGAAACTTCCTTGTGAGAGTCAAACTATCCTTTAGTAAGGAAGGATTCTACCATAAGATCTTAATCTAGATGCATGAAGAGAAAAACCTAATCTCCTTTGAGAGAGCGGGAGCGTGACTCATGTAGACCCATCATCTTGTTCTAAATGTAATTATTTATGATTGTAAATAATTAGATAAATATATATTTAAATAATTATAAAATTATGATAAATACAGCTAAATAATAAATATATTTATTATATACATACATCAATAAATATATATTAATTGTAAAAATATTTAAAAATATAAAAAATATAAATATATTTATATATAAATTTATATAAATATGTTTATTTATATTTATACATATATATATATATATATATCTGTATATATAATTATATATTTATAATAAATATATTTAAATAATAAAAATATTTATAATAAATATATTTGAAAAATAATTATATTTATTATATTTGTGATTATATTTATAAATATTAATAGTAATATATAATTGCATAATTATATATAATTATATAAATATATTTATAATTACAAAAAAAAATTCTAACAAAATTATTTGTAATTATAATTATAAATATATTACAATAATTATATTTATAAATACATATTTAAATTTATTTTCATATATTTTTAATTATATATTTAATAATTTTTTATAATTATATATATTTATATTTATAATACATATATAGAGTTCTTTAAAAATATATTAAATTATATAATTAATTCTTTGATTATAATTATATATAATTAAATATATTTATATTTATATTTAATAATACATATTTACAATGCTTTAAATATATCTATAATTTTATAAATATTTATTTATAATTATATATAATTATATTTATTTATAATTATGTACATTTAAAATTTTAAATTATATTAATTCTATTATGAAAATTAGGTCTTTATAAGAACTTATAAAGATTAGTTTTACTATCACTTGATATTTTAACGATGATAAAACCTATATTTATCTATGCCTTTTTAAAAACACTGATCAAACCCTTCTCGATCTTTTAAATAGAACCCTCATAAAATTCTCCATCCTCGCCTAGTTCTATCTCTTGTGGAATCGAAGAATTGATGTCACCCTCCTTTAGACATCTCATATGAATTGACAATTCAAAAACCCAAGGTATGTGACTTGTGATCCATCATTCCCCTAAATCATCTTAATGTGTTTTTTATTTTCCAATTTTTTTGAATAACATGTAAAAGAGATCTATTTTGTCCCTAATCTACCTCACTGATTCTCTACCCATTCTCCCTTTTCTAGTGCCATATTTGGTTCAACCTCTACCCCTCTTTCACATTCATTTCACTCATTTATCATAATTTATCAATCTGATTTCGTGGTTCTCCTAGATATGCACTACATAAATTATTCCCACTTATCATGTAAGGTGGTGACATCAAATGATAAGTTTGTAGTGTTTTTGCGATGCACCAATGAAAACCCCCTCTAAGTTGCAAGTATCCTTCATACTCCCATGGATTAAAATCAAACAATTCATCCCAATTGATTCCATTACAATTATAACAACCCTAATCATTTTAATATCTCCTGCTTTATAATTATTATTGGAATTATGAAATGGGTTTAATTTAGATTGTATGATTTTATTCGATTTTTTATATTTATAGCAGTTGATAAAAATTATTTCATGATAATTTTGACACCTATACACATACTATATTAATATTCTATAAATTTTTTTATGTTTGTTTTTAATATTTTTATCTTATTATGTAATTAATAAGTTTTTATATTATTTTTATAATTTTTAATATTTTTAACATTATTATTATATATATTTTTATAGATACTTATTTGTTTTATATTTTACACATGTAATATGACATGAACACATGGGATAAACTAGGTCATATGAAGAATGAACCATCACATATAAAATTGGCATAGGACATATACTTTTAGAGTGTACATGATCAAATAAAATCATCTATATAAGTAAAGTATCATTGAAAAAACTTGTCAGGGAACTTCATGCGGGCTACACATACTGAAAGAGACTCACCACCATCCCTATTCACATTCCTTTAATTAGATTATATTAGTTTACACCTTCTTCCCATAGTGGATCGTGCCGTTAAACTTGTCCCCATCATTTTCTCATGATATATAAATATTTACCCAATGCATTGGAATGTCATTTGGGACACCCCATTGTATAAGATATAATGGGCTTACTCAGTGATATTTGGTCAACCTCATCATATACGATATAATGGTATTACCTGAAACAATCTGGGCTGTCCAATTATATAATCTATAAGGGGATTACTGAGCACTATCCAGACCACCTTACTGTGTAAGCTATAACAAGCTTCTCGGTGCTATTTGGGCCTCCTAATCATATAGGCTATAATGGGATTACCTAGTTATATATGGGCCACCCAATTATATAATCTATAATGGGCTTACCCAACTCTATTTGGGATACACCATTGTATAATCTATTTCCATGAAGAAAAAACATGAATAATGTACATAGAGCTTTCACATCATAAAAAAACTCATAAAATCAATTATTCATTCATAACCTAATTAAACCATGGAAAAGAAATGGGATTCATGTATCTTTGAAAAATTATTAATCCTTGGGAATGAAATGGGTTTCCTAACAATCTCATTGTAACATGATTATCCCATGGAAAAGAAATGGGTTTCATAAATATTATTCCATAAAAAACATATAACATTTATAGAAATAATATGAATGGTCTCCTTGGATGATATCCACCACAAGGAATAGAAAACAACAATGTATGCAATATTAGATGGAAAATAATTTTTAAAGGATCATTTAAAACATTCTTGAGTTAAGTATACATCCACAATTAAAAATACTATTAAAAACAGAAACATTTTGATAAACTTTTTCTTTGAAAATTACCTTGAAAACTTATTAAGGATGATTGGAAAACCATTTTAAATAATTTTTAAAACAATGTATTTTTAAATACATTTCCATGAATTTTTTCATTAAAAGTGCATCTAAAAACATTTTTGAACAAAGTTTTTGAATATATGTTTTTAAATGAAAATAGATTTAAAACCAATGAGAGAAATAAAGTCGGATTTTCATAGAAAAAATTTCTAAATAATCATAAGTAAAAAAGAGTGGTAAAATAGTACCATTAAATGAATATATATTTATTAACCGTAGGAGAACAAAACTCTAGAAAATTATTGAGTATGGATCATAATATTTTATTACTTTATGCATACTCATAAAGAATCATGATAAACTGTTAGATTGTAACAATAAATACTTACCACTTGGTAACATAGAATCATAACACCGATGAAATGATAACATTACCTGAATTATATAATATCATGAAAATAATGGGAGTTGTGATATGAAATTTCAAATTAAGAATATACACATTAAAAAATAATACACGTGTATAACAAAACATGTGTCTCAAATAAGGAAAATTGTTATAAAAACACAATACATATTTGGTAAATTTTGAATCATAAACCCCATAGAAGAGAGATAATAAAACAAATATTTAAATAAAAATAATTTTAATTATAATAATCATGAAATTAATTATTGGGAAATATATAAAATACATATAATAAAATGGTGTTGAATCTGACTTGTGTCTCACAGAAGTAAAAAGTGAGACAGAAATCCCTTACTAATTGAGTAACTTTTTAATCATGAGATATTTGAAATAATAAAATCAATTGAAACATTTAATATCATGAAATAAATTATATTAATTTTATAAGATGTCATGGGGAATTATATGAACCAATAAAATGAAAAGATTGGTGAATATGTAATTAGTCACACAGAAATAAATGTGTGACTAGAAATCCCCTTACTACATGAGTAACTTTTGAATCCCGAGGTATAGGAAATAATATCATATATTAAAAATTATAATACAATTAAATTAATTATATTCATGATATCACATGTCATATGGATTTATATATATAACATGAAAGGGATGAGTGGTGAATATGCTGTAAGCCTCACATAAATAAAAAAAAGATAAGAAATCTGCTGACCACAAGTCTTGAATCTTCTCATAATCATTCAAAACTCTTGTATAATAAATATAAGTTTATTATTAATTTAAAATAGAACCATATTATCTAATATAATACCATATATGGTTTTATTATGACATTTAATTACATGTTTATTAAAAATTCACGTTAAATCTACATTTCAGGTAATATCCTCTTTGTTTTTCATATATGTTTTAACTTGATATTATTGATCCTCATTATTATAACATGATTTAATTATTTAAATAATGAGAAAATGATATAAATATAATATATATTTATTATATATTTATTTATAATAATATATAAAAGATTGGATTATGAAATAAAATACACCGTTCCTGGAGATAGTAGGCCGTATATACTAATGAACACTGTTTCCATTTTCATGTCATATTTTTAAGAAAGAATTGTAAATTATATACATATATATTATATATAATGTATAATTATTATGTTATATTTGTAAAATATTTTTATTAATGTCATACTTAATACATTTCATGTAATGTGTGAATGAATAACATTGCTTTGAGGAGGCAGTACTCCCCACATCCACAAAAAAAGTAATCGTATTCCCAAAAAATGTAAAGTTTAAAGTTATGTGTTATATATTAATTAAATAAAAATAAATAAACCATAAATATCATAAATATCATATAAATAAATAAATTATGTCATTATTACCAACCTTTAATGGTGGTAATGGAAGAACTAACAACATTGATTCCAGAGGCTGTAGTCCGCAATATACATGAACAATGATTGTGTATCCCATTTGATGTAAGTGTGTGTAGGTGTAGGTCATAAACCTAACATTAAAACATATTATTATATTTATAAAACTATTGTTACTGTAAAATCATATAATAATAATAATTGAATGGGTGGAGAAAAAAACTAATACAAAAGTGCTCATTGAAGAACGTTACCTCTTCATCAGGTGAAATCTTTTGGGTTGCACCAATGGACTTCGTTAGAATAATTTATGAAATAATTGAGGCTTATAGGATGATATGAGGTAATATGGTAGATTAATTGTTAATGTTTTTGAAGATTCAAATGGACTTATAGGTGTGAATAAGTGAGGGGTGAGGTACCTTTTATAGTGGCAGTGGAGTGAAAGTTTTGTAAATACAAAATGGTAAAAACTATTGAGAGGTATATCTTACATCATGTGCCTCTAAAAATGGTAAATTTAATAGAAAATATATAAAATGGTAAAAATATGTATATCTAATGGATGTTTGACGTGTTTCTATGTCATATCACCCCATTAAGTTAATGTTTAGTCCCTTAATAAGCTCATTTTTATCTTAATCACTGTAATTAATATTAACTATTTTCATGATTATTTTTGGTAAAAAAATTATGTTGATATTAATATAAATTATAAATTATGAATATTCCAAATATGTAATAAATTTTTCCAAATTTCAATCACACAATTGGTAGAAATTAATATAATGAATAATCGTGGAGATGGGATGAAATGACATTTTTTTCTTAAGTAAAAATGTTCAATATTTTGAAATATTTTTATATCTAATTTAAATGTTAAATTGATTAAAATGAACTAAATTTTATTAATATCTGTAAATTTATATAATTATACATAAAAAATTGTAAATATAATTTAACTATATAAATAAATTAGATGAAAATGTAGTTTTCAATTAAAATTTAGTGTTTCTCACAATTAATAAAAAAATAAAACTTCACAAAAAATTAAAAAACATCAAAAAACGTAAATTTAGATATTAATGTTTAAAAACTGTTTGTTATTTTTTAAAATAAAATTTCTTAGAATTTCAAAAAATAGTTTTAAAATAAGTTTTCTATAAAAGTTTGTAAACTGAATTTTGAAATAATAAAACTTTTTTATCTCTAAAACTGGATTTGATCTTATTTTATGCATATAAAACATTCTGTATGAATATAGAAACATTGGGTTGAATTTATAATATAAAAATTTTATTTTATCTCAAAATAATGGTTATTAATTTTTTTATTAAGATAATGTACATTTTTTGTCATAAAATAATATTTTTATAAAAAACACATCTTTTATATTCAATTGGTTTTTTTATGAATTTATAATTAATTATATTTGAAGATTTATTTTCATAAACATGTGGAAACCATATTTTCATAATTTAGTTAATATTATTTATATATTAAATTTCAACAAAAATGTGATAACTAAAATAATACTTTAATAATAATATTAAAAGTATATTGTTGTATAGTAAAACATGGTGGTGTGTGTAACACAACCTATCGAATGAACTCATAATTATGGGTGAAAAATATCCAATCATGGTGTTACATGTAGTTTAATTATAAATTGGTGAAACATATTATGAAATCACATTTTAGTGTAGCCTATAATTCAATCCATCAAATAATTTTAATTTATTCAAAAATAATAATTAATCAGTGCTCACGGTGTTACATTATTCCCACCTTAAAATACATTTCTCCACCGAAATTCATCTAGGTCATAAATGATTTAATACATTAAAGTTCCTATCATAGGAACCCACATATAAAATATGAATTCTATAAATTCAGTTAAAAATTAAAATTTAAAAACGTAACTATTACCCAAAGTAACTCATAACTTGATTTCTACATATTATAACATATGTATAAATTGAATAGATAAACATAGAAGAGAATACATATATTCAAATAATAATGGAGCATGGTGGAGAACATTGATCAGTAGAAGTGGGTTATCTAGATAAATTTATCAAAAAAACTATAAATCTATGATGATTTTAGGTACCATTTGATTCATTTGAAATGAAGGTTCTATGATTTCCTTTTTTTTTCAAGATCCTTTTCCTAGAAATGAATAATTTTTCACAAGATATAATTACATGATTTCATTCCATTACATATGCACAATCTCTTCCATTGTTTGTTCCTTGATCAATCCCCACTTCATACCTTAATCCAGTGAATAAAGGTTAATTTCTCATTCATGAAGAACTAACAGATCAAGTGATACATAAATTGAAAAATAAGTCATTCTACCTATATATTGTTAACATCATAGGAAAAGGGCAACCACAGGTTATCCAATGTTCATAAATCCTCATATAGTGAGATGATATTTTAATCTTCAAAACCTCAACTTATGTTTAACATGAACCATTACATTAATTGTTAAACATATGACCATTTTGAAAGTTGAAAATCCAAAACATTAGAAATAATGTGGAAAAATGTCTCAAAGCTAGATCAGCATTGACTCCACATATATCATTAAGTAGATCTTGTTTTCACATACCAAACATATGAATACCTTCATCATGTACTCTCTTGAAACATGGTAATTACCTTAATTAAGATAAATAATTATTAAAATAATGAGTTATTCCTAATTCTAAGGATTATCAAAAATATTCATTAAATTCAAAAAAGATTTAAACTTCATCAATGATAGCATAAACCAATTTTTCAACTAATACTTTATTAATTTTTAGGACATAAATACAGTCTAATTTACATTATCCATATCATATTTTCTTTATCCATACTAAATATAATTTTATAATCCTTAGGAATATGTTAACGGTGACCTTCCCTTGATGAAACCTTTCCATTAAATCAATTATCTGGGGTTTTTGTTTCATTTAACATATTCTTGAAAATCGACAAAGAAAAAATTCTATAGAAAATCCTTATATAATAGTTTAATTAAAATATAGTAGTACTTACATCATTCAAGCTATTATGCAAGACATTAAATAAGCTTCACTATCTTGTTACTTAATAATTTTTAAAAAAAAATATGAAATATGAATGATGTCTACTAAATTTAAT
The DNA here is from genome assembly GCA_963277665.1 of Viscum album. Classification (NCBI taxonomy): domain Eukaryota; kingdom Viridiplantae; phylum Streptophyta; class Magnoliopsida; order Santalales; family Viscaceae; genus Viscum; species Viscum album. The sequence continues at coordinate 705,012,321 of OY728139.1, forward strand.
CATGCTTATAAACTATACGATATAAAAAGAACACACCGTTGATATGTTTCTCATGGTTTATTCATCATTAAAATCAAGAAAATTACTTTTACAACCTTACATATTTCTGTCATGAGATTTAAACTAAGACATTAATTTTCATAATTCCCTTATTTTACACATTTAAATTGTCCAACTATCGATTATACCATAGGGAGGATATTATTCTTATCCATTACGTTAATTAAAATTTTCAATTTTTCTTTGTAGTAACATTCTTTGGGTCGCATTAAATACATCTTCCTATTCCCCTATGAAATCCACTTGTTGTATCTAAAAATATATGTAATTTCTTGGAAACCACTCTATCAATCCTTTATCAAAATTCTATAACATTTTCAGAAACTTTTACTCATCCTTAAAGTTATCCATAGAGAAATACCTAGACATATATTTATAAATATACCTAGAGATCTCACTAAATTTTTCTCATCCTAGATTCTAATGTTTTACTAAACCATTCCATTGATACAAATAATAGAAACTCATGATTAACATACATTGGTACTACATTATTTTAGATTAACATTATGAACATTAAATAATTACTTTCCTAGGGACCATAACAGTTTATTGTCTTTGGAATCATGGACCACATTCTTCTATTTTGGTAAAATATCTTCAATATCCACAGTAAATAACATTTCCATTAGTATACTTAAATACTTTCTTCAAAACCTAGGGAAAGGAAACATATGAAAGGGTTATCTTAGATGCTTAGTAGGGGTAAAAGTAAAGTAGATACAAAATCATAATGTGGATATAAGGGTACGAGAACATGAGAATAAAAATTAAAGATCATAACCTATATTTCAAGTATCATAATCATGAGTCATGGAATAAAGATTTTTAGTTCATAATACATGAATCATAAGTAAATGAAGGATGAGTTGTGAGAGAATAACAATGGCATAAGACATAGACTTGTAGAATTCTCATGAGCATATAAAACCATTCCCTATAAGTGGAGGAAGATTACTAAAACTTTTTAGGGAAATTCATTGGGTATAAATCTTCTGAGTGGGACCCACCACCATTCCCATTCATAGTAATTTTTTTTATTGTAGATAAGGTTACACCTTCTTAATATAGTGGATCAGGATCATCAACTTGTTCTAATCATTATATCATGAAATATTAATTTTTACCCAATGAATTGGTGCACTATCTTTGCCACCCCATCATAAAAGCTATTACAGGCTTACCCGATAATATTTGGGCCACCCCATCATAAAAGATATAATGGGTTTACCCAATGCTATCTGGACCGCCCCATCATATACACTATAAGGGGCTTAGATGATGCTATCTGGGCCACCTTGTCATATAATATATAATGGTATTACAATGATCTATCTGGACCACCCCATCATATAACTTATAACAGGATGACCTGATGCTATCTGGCCATCCCTAATTTATAAAACATGTCCAAGAACCATAACATGAATAATTTACAAAGATATTTCAGATCATCTTAAAAAGAAAACAAAAAATTATTTCTTCAGTAGATTAACCTATGGAAAATAAATGAGTTCAATGTCAATATCCTTGAAAACAAAATTTACCCAAGGTATATAAATATATTTCTTAATAATTTATTTAAAACATTATTATCCCATGTAAATGAAATACATTCTATAAATACAATACCATCAAAGCGTAAACCATTTAGAGAAATAATATGAATGGTATAATTGGATCATATCCACAATAATTCATAGGTAAAACCACCATATGTAACATTATATAGAATATAATTTTGAAAGGATAATTTAAAATCATTCCTGATTAAATTATCCTTTACACTTTGAAAAACTCATCTTAAAACCTGAAATATTTTTAATACATTTTTTATCAAAATTGACCTTCAAAATTATAAAGAAATATTTTAAAAAATACAAAAATTTTAAATTATTTTTAAATCGATTTTTCATAATATTTTTATTAAATGTTAAATTAAAAAATATTTGAATTTTTTTGGAAAACATGGCTTTTTAATGAAACCAAATTTCTGAATGAAAATAGAAATAATGTTATATGTTCTTAAAAATATTTTATTAATTATCTAAAGTAAAAATTCATGAAAAAAAGTGTACCATTAAATGAATTTATCAAGAGTATCCATAAGATTAGAAAATTACTGATAATTCTTTAGATTTTAACAATAATATTTTATCAGTGGAAACATAAACATAAAAAATCCTAATAAACAGTGAGATTGTACCAACAAACTCTTAGCAATTTGGTTTCCTTGAATAGTAATCCCCATGAGAGTATAACATTACATTAATAATATAATATCAGGAAAATGAGTATAATCATGAAATAAAATTCCCAAGGGGAAGTATATAAACCTCATAAAATAATATAGATGCAAAACATAACATGTGTCATAATGATGCAAAATTGACACAAAAATACTTTACCGATTTAGAAACATATGAACCATAATACCCAATGAAAGAGGAGTCCTCAAATTGATATGTAAAAAATAATCATAATTAAAAACAATTATATAATAAAATCATGGTTATTATATACACTACATATAAGAAATAGTTGTTGAATATGACATGTTTTTTACAGAATTAAAAAAGTGAAATCAAAATAACTTACTACTTGAGTAACGTCTGAATCCTGAGATCTATGAAAGAATAGAATAAATTAAAACTTTTAATATCATTAAAAAAATTAAATTCAATATTTAACATGTTATATTTCTAAATATACACCTCAAAAAGTAAACACCTAGGGAATATGGAATAAGTCACGCAGAAATAAGAGATAGACAAGAAATCCCCTTACTACTCGAGTTACTTTTGAATTGTGATATACATGAAAAAATAGATTCAATTGAAACATTTAATATAATTAAATAATTTAGATTCTTGATATAAATGTTTATAGGTAAGTATATATTCCACCTAAAATAAATTAGCGGTGAATACGGGACAAGTCTCACAGAAATAAATGTTAGAATAGAAATCCCCTTTCCTTAAGCCTTGAATTTCATTATAATCATTGAAACCTACTATATAATACATATAGGTTTATTATTAATCTACCAAATAACAATATTATTATATATAATACAATATATGGTTTTATTAATTATTTAAATTACCTTTTTATTAACAATTTCTTGTTAAAGTTATGTTTTTGGTAAGAACCGCTTGGTTTTTCATATATGTTTTGACTTGTTATTATTGATCCTACAACATTAATCATGACATAATTATATAAATATTGTAATAAATTATATAAATATAATATATATTAATTATATAGTTATTTATAATAATATATAGATGATTAAAATCTGAAATGAAATACATCATTCATGGAGACGGTAGGCCTTACACACGAGTAAATGATGCTTCCATTTTATTATCATACTTTAATGAAAGAAAACTAAATGATAAATATTATCATTATTGTAGAATTATTATGTAACATTTATAACATATTTTTTATTCCCATCTTTAATACATTAAATGTATTGTGTGAACGAATCATATCGATTTGAGGAGTTAGTAGTCCACACATCCACAAACAATGTTATTGTATTCCGATAAAATGAAAAGAATGATGGTATGTGTTATAAAATAATTATAGAATCATAAATATATCATAAATATAATTTATATAATATAAAAAGATTAATTACATCATTATTCATAACCTTGAAATTTTTAATGGATGAACGGACGATATCAGTCTGTGAGGTGGTAGTCCGCCGTACACATGAACGATGAATATGTATCCCATTTTATTGAAGTGTGTGAAGGTTTAGGTCATAAATTTAAAATACAAAAATATGAGTATATTTAGTATCTTTAGGTTAATATATAATAATGTAATAAGAATAATTTAATGGGTGGAGAAAAAATTAAAACAAAAGTGGACGTTGAAGAACGTTACCTCTTTTTCGGGTAACTCCTTATGGTCTGAACCAATGGATTTCATTGGTTTTGTTTATAAAAAAAGTGAAAAATCTATGTTTATAGGAGGGAATTATAGAGATTATTGTTTCAGTTTTAATATGATCCAAATGGCTAGATAGCTGTAAATAATTGAGAATGTGATTTCCCTTTTATAGTGGAGGAGGAGTGAATGTTTTCTAAATATAGAAGGTAAACACTATTGTGAGGTCTCCATGTAATCATATGCTTCAAATAATGGTAAATGATATATAAAATACTGTATATGTTTTAAATACGGCCATAAAATGGGGGTTTGACATGTTTCTATGTCATTTAGGCCCCTTAATTTAAATTTTAGTTTCTGGGTAAACTCATTTTCACTTAATTGATGTATTTAATTTTATATGGTTTCGTTGATATTTATGGTCCAAAAATTATATTAAAATTATTTTAAATAATAAGTTATTGTGATTCCATTTATGTAATGAACTTTTACAAATTAAAATAATAGAGTTTTTAGAAATAAATTAATACTACAGAGGGTCGAAATGGTGGTTTTTTAGATGTGAAATTATTCAAAAGTTTAAAATGTATTATACCGAGTTTCAATGTAAAATTGATTCCAATGAAAAAAATTGTATTAAAAGATTTATAATTTTTTAACCATATTTTTTAAAACTAAAAAATTAAAATAATTATATAAATTACACCAAAATTAATCTTTCAATTAAAATTCACCAATTTTCATTATTCATCACAAAATGAAACATCTAAAAAAATTACCAAAAAATCACATAAAGTAAATTTTTATATTACTCTTTGAATTTTTATTCAAATAATTATTATAAATATGTAAAAAATTATTTTCAAAACAATCCTACTATAAAAAGGCTGTAAAATGGCTTTTAGAATTACAGAATATTTTATACCTAAAAATGGGTTTATTATTATTATATGCCAATCAAAATTATTGGATGAATGTAAAAAAAATTGGTGGAATTTATAATATATAAATTTAAATATTATCTCTCACTAATAGTGATTAACTTAATTTATTTAGTTAAAACATCTTTTTGAACATGAAAAAAGTTTTTCCCTTAAAACACATCTTTTATATTCAATTGGATTTTATTTTCATTTCTATATAATTGATAAATGAAGAAATAATTTTATAAACATGTTTAATCTATAGTTTCATAATTTAGATAATATAATTCATATCTTCTATTCCAATAGCTTGGTGATAACTATAAAAATATTTTAATAATAATATTAATAGTATATTGTTGTTCAGTAAAACTTGGTCATGCACGTAACAAAAACTATCGATAGAACTCGACTTTGTGTGTAACACAATCAAAACATAGTTTTGAATATAGTGAAAGCCTATCTTAGTTTTTCTTATAAAATTGGTGGCCAAATACTCTTTTAATTATTAAAAAAAGGACCCTCTTTCATTCTAGGTATAGGGAAGCCCTTTACAGGGCTCGGAGGCCCATGAACTATAAGCCTAATTTGAGTTTCCCAAAGGAATTAGGGGATGAATCCTAGATACTAGGCATAAAATCCAATTATCAATCCTATAGGACCCATTTGTGGATAATAATAATACAGTACCTAGTCTCTTGCAATACCCAGTAGAGTACCACCACCGTTAGAGTTCCTACTACAATAATTGCTGCCAATATAGTGTTATCACCATTGTAGTTCCACCACTGATACAGTACCGCTACAGTACTAAAATACTATCTTTCAAATTCTCCCTCAATCAGTTATTTACTCAGGTAGTCTAGATGTAGACTAATGGGTTTTACCACTCAGGAAACACCACAACTACTACTTATAAAGGAACCTAAACTTGTTGTAGTGTGCAATGCAATCCATCAATGAATTTTAATTTATTTGAAAAAAATAATTCCTAAAAATAAATGCTATTAAAGTATGACGATGTTGACACAAGATATTTCATTAATCCAACACCTATGTAGATATCAAAATTAATCCAACATAATGAGCATTATGAAATGTTTACGGTAACATTGTGTTAGAATATCTTTGTTTTACTAATACTAAAAATAATTAAATAATGATTTTCTCTTTATTGTCACATTCATAGTGAATATATAGTTAATGAATCATGAATGAATTATTTCTTTATTATTGTTGTAAAGGATCATAGAGTCATTCAGAAAAATTTTATAATGTATCCTCTAAAAGATGATGAAGGGAAAATAAACCTTCACCGTCCACATATGTATTCAAACCTGTTAAAATAAAAGGTGTTTGATGTGTTTATTGGTTTTCATGAGGCGACATACATTTAGGTAAATTATTGATAGTATAATAAATTATTTTAAAATGTTTTTATTAATTAATTTTATTAATAAATAAAAATTAATGAAACAATAACGGAGTGCTAAAAATAAGAAATGTACAAAAAAAAACAAATATACCCCTACCATAAACCAAGAATGATGTATGCTTCACTTGCAAAAAATAGTATGTATTTTAAATCTACAGGAATAGTTTTGTGGGACATGAATCATAAACCTATTTATATTCCATTTTTTATATGAAGATTGATGAATTAAAATTTCAAAGCCACTTCCACACCACTTCATGTGATGTGGAAGGTGGCATGTGAAAATAAATATGGGATACTAATAGACGAAAAAAATCAAAAATTTTGGTAAGAATGTGTAAGTATGAAATAATAAGTATATATATATATATTATTTAAATTAGTATTACATAATAATTATTACATATTTTTCTATATTTTATATTTTAATTTTACATAAGAATAATCCTTAGTTGTACCCAATGAATAGAAACTATTAGTGGCATTGAAGTATCTAGAACAGTATGACCGCATCTGAGGTTCAGTTTTGGGGTTTCAAACCAAAATTATTTTGAGAAATGAAATTAAAAATTGAATAATTATATGAAAATAGAAGGGATGCATACAATATTTACCAGTAAAGAAGAAAAAATCATTTGGAAATATGAGTTGTTGGAAAATGTTTTGGAGAAGAATCAGAGATAAGAAACAACAATATAACAACAACAACTTGATGATCCCACCATATTTTATGTGAGGAATTCCACAAAAAGGGCTATCATAGAAGAGGTAATAAATATTGTCACAATTCTTACTCTAAAATGTGAATTATACATATACTGATACCTTTCCTGTAATGATATTCTATATGGTGGGTGTGATTTTGATTTGTATCTATCAACACCCTAAAATATCCATGTAGTGAGGGGTACGATGTACAATATCCATGGAGGTATTATATACAAAAAAACCACTAATAGGTCATGTGGGAGTGTGGATTCACATAACTCATGATCCAAGATACAAGTTCTAATTGATAATTTGAATATTCATACTATAAGTCTTTTTATTTAATGTTTTGTATCATTTCCGTTTGATCTTGTTAAAATACATGTTGAAAAAGATGTATTTATTTCCAATTTATTTTTTATTTAATACCTTTAATAATTAGTGAAAATGTTTTAAACCAATTATTTTTATAAAAAATTGATAGAGGTATGTTGGTGATCCATATGGTCGAATCAAAATGTTCTAAAATATCAACAAAACAATAAAAAAATATCTTCATGAAGTACCATTACCATTCCCATTGAACTTATACATTTTATTACATTAATGGTTTATATGGGTAAAATTTTATAAACATGTTATACCACTGTAATTGAATTTGAAAAATAGATGAATGGAGAGGCCATTAATTAATTTCATTCACATGAGATTTTTCAAAACCATGATTCAAAATATTTATTAAATTCGATTTTAAGAAAAAGGTGTGAAATCTTCTAGTTCGAATGGAGTCATCTATTCCAATAGTAGATCACAATATCATTAATCCTCACATCACTCCTATACAAGAATTATCATTGGAATAGAAAAAGACGAAGTAATAATGGAAAAACTAGATGTAATGTTTGAGATAAAACTGATACATGATAGATTTTTCTAAATACCTATAATGTTGGCGTAAAACTGTATAATTTAATCATATTAAATATATTTTCACTCCATTTATTACTTATTAAGTTTTATTTTTATGAAGAATTATTTTATCATTATAGATAATATTCATACTCCAATGTTTTATTTTCTAGATTTAATGAATGGATACAAAAACGACCGACCACACATGTTGACATTTATCAATTTGTAATTCCCTACATGAAACATTTTACAAATAAAATTCATGTTATACATTTTATATTATATATTAATCAAAATTATATTTTGATAGAGAGGTGTTTAAATATCATCAAAACCATGGCATGGGGACAGTCCATGACAATAACGACCCTGTTTAATTCTACAAGTTGATAAGTATTTCGGTAGTGAAAATAAGATTTACCAATAAAAACATATATCAGAAAATTCTTTTTTTTTCACAATGTTTTTGTAGTGTTTGAAACAAACTAATGATAATGATTATGGTTATTATGTTTTTATATTTATGAATGATATAATATACCATTAAATAACATCATCCCAAAAAGTAATTTTTAATGATAATTAAAATTTCATTTAAAGAATTTATTAATCATATGTTTATTTATATTTTTTCAATACCAATAAAAATATTGAAATTCATTATATTAAAAATAAAAAATATTTTTTTTAAACCAAAGGGGTAGAATACTTGGTGTCATAATTTAAACAAAAATCATGAAGTGGTTACCTAATACTGATTATTTACTAATTTTTGACATCATTAAATATACATTATTTTAGTAAATTATATTCTGATTTTATAAATGATACTTATTTATTTAATTTTCTGAGGGATTGTGAAGAAATGAATTTGATGAAAAGGATGATATGAAAATGTACTATGATCATGCACTCAATAAGGATGATTAACATACAATGATGAACATTTATTTTTATTCTAAAATTCAATCAACATTCTAGTTTTTCCAATATATATATTTTTATATAACACAAAATTTTTAAATAATTTCAGAATAAAATGACATAGTATAATGAGTTGGAATGAACTGCATCTCATTCTGATACAAGGTATTCCCAGTATGACTCGAAGTTTATGTTTTTATTTTAAATTTAACATTTTTTTTTCAGAAAACATGTTACATACTCAAAATCAATCAAACCCATTCATATTATTTTTATATTTTTGGAACGTGACACATAATTCATTTTTGATGTGTTGGATTTAGCTACACCTCAATCCAATACAAAGTGTTCCCAGTATAATAGATCTAGTAACAGGTTTTATGATACTAATTCCTATGAGATATTACACATATAGGCTACAAATAAGAAAATAATGATAAGGAAATTAGTCATGAATTTATATATACATCATGAAAATTTTAATTCCTACCACTTATTTAGTTAGTTATTCCATCATTTTATTTACTAATTAAATTTAATTTCCATATCATTTTTATCTTATACTTAATTTTTTGAAAAATCATTTTAGAATTAACACTTTTCATTATACTATTTGTAAGAAGCTAAAAAATAGATAATGTGTTCCTGTCATATGAAAATGAAAACCCCATGTTGTTTTAAGCCTGAAGTGAATCATAAGAATGAATGAACCATGGGATTTTGCAACAGATTAATGGAAAATTATTACATAATAAAGATTCATTGTGAACATTTTATTGAATGGTGTAGGAAAAATCCATACCTCAATCAGTTGTACCTCAATATGATTCATAGTGTTCTTGTTATTATTTAAATTGTATATGTTTTGTGTATAATTTACATTTTTGTTCAAAACACACACCACATACTGAAAATCAAACAAACACATTCAGATTATTTTGATATTTTATTAAAATAATCCATAACAGATTTATGACATGTAGAAATCAATTGCACCTCAATCTAATTAAACATTGTTTTTTGATATGACTTAAAGTGTATGCTTTCATTTTTAAATGGGAATTTAAGTTTGAATCACTTTTCACATACTCAAAACCATGAAAAATCAATTTAATTGTTTTGATTCATTAAGAAAATTATCCATAAATTATTTGTGATGTTTATGAATATTCTACACATGAATATGATACACTGTGTTCGTAGTAGTTATCAATGTTAATGCACTGATTTTAAGTCTCACATTTTAGTTGAAAACATGTGTCACTCAATGATATCTGAACAAACATTCTCATATTGTTATTATACATAGAAATATCATTAATATGTGATTTTTGATGAGTAGGAATCAATCACATGTTAAACTAACACACAATGTGACTAGTATGAATAAAAGTGCATGTTTTCAATTTAAATTGACATTTTAGTAAAGAAGGAACATGACATAATCAATACTAAGAAAACACATTATGATTATATTCATAATTTAAGACAATGACAATTTTGTCATTTGTGACATATACGAATCCTATAAACCTCAATCTGTCTCACGGTGTTACCAGTTTGACTCAAAGTGTTTCATTTTATTTAATGATGAAATTTTAGTTCAAAAAATATTTCATATACTAAAAATTGAAAAAATGAAACATCAATATTTTGATACTTTATGAAATATCAAATATAATTATTTTTTGATGTGTGGGAGTTTGACACACCACAATCAAATACAAAATGTGGCCAGTATGACTCAAAGTGTCCATTATCATTTTAAAATTGAAATTTTAGTTCAGAACATGTTTCACTCACTGAAAACAACGAAAAAATGCTTGGATATTCTGGAAAATTTATTTAAACAATTCATAAACCATTTTTAACCTATAGGATTCAATATAATTCAAACCGACAAACGATATGACTAGTATGATTCAAAGTGAACGTTTTTAGTTCAAGATGAAACTTTTGTGAAAACGATATATGACATACTAAAAAACAATAAAAACCATTTCTATTGTGTTTATTTTCTAGTAATAATATCCTTAATTTATTTTTTAGATGTAGTAATTAACCACATTTCAATATAACCCATGATGTGACCTGTATGACTCAAAGTGCATTTTTTATTTGAAATTTCAATTTACGTTCAAATAACATGTTACATAATCAAAAATAATAAATCAATTTCATATTTTTTAATACTTTTTGAAAACGGTCAATAGGTTATTTTTGATTTGTAGGAATCAGCTACACCTCAATCTGATACACGATTTTCTCAGTATGACTTAAAGTGTCTATTATATGTTTAAAATTTTCATTTTAGTTCAAACATGTGTCCCTGAATGAAAATTGAGAAAATGAACTCAGAGTTTCTTGATAATTTAGGAAATTATTCATAAGTCATTTTGGACATAAAATAATTGGTCTCATGTTAAATTGATATATGATGTGACCAGTATGACTCGATGTGCATGTTTTTTGTTTAAAATGAAATTTTATAATATAAACACCTAAAATGTTAAAAAAATTATAAAATGAATTCATATTATATTTATAGTGTACAAAACAATCCATATGGAATTTTTATTTGTATCAAACATCTAGACATCAATATGATGCATAATTTGACCAATATGACTCAAAGTGTGTATTTTTATTTAAATTTGATATTTTAGTTCAAAAATCACACCACATAATGAAACACAATAAAACACATTAAAATTGTTTTAATACTTTAGTAAATATATACATATGCATTTTTCAGGTATAGGAATCAGTCACACATCTATCTGATACATAGTGTTCCCGAAAAGACTAAATGTTTCTGTTATCAATTTAAAATTGATATTTTAGTTCAAAACACAAGTCACTCACCATAAAAATATGAAACCACACACACATTCCCCTGGATTTTTTAGAAAATATTCATAACTCTTTTTAACATGTACTAATTAGTCTAAGGTCAAAAAAACACATGATGTGATCGATATGACTCAAAGTGTGTGTATTTCATTTAAATTGAAATTTTAGAAAAAAATAAGTATGATATACTCCAATCCGAGAAAACATATTCATGTTGTTTTTAAACTTTAGGAAAATGATCATTAATTAATTTTTTAATGTGTAGTAATTAAAATATTGTCAGTTTGACGCATATTGTGACTGGTTTGACTCCATGCGTGTATTTTTATTTAAAATTTACATTTTAGTTCAAAACACACATCACATAATAAAAAATATGAATACTCATTCAGAGTTTTTTCATATTGTTTTTATAATTATCTATATTTAATTTTTATGGTATAGGAATTAGCCACAGCTCAATCCAATACATGTTATCCCAGTATGATTCAAACTATCTGTTATCAATTAAAAATAGATATTTTAGAACAAAACATGCATCAATAAATGAAAAACATAAAAATATGCACAAATTGTGTTTATACTATAGGATAATGATTGATAAATCATTTATGACATTTAGTAACTAGTCTCACTTTACTTGATACATGAAGTTATTGATATGAATAAAAATATGTGTTTTTATTTTTAATTGACATTTTGTTTTGAAAGACACATGACGTACTCAAAACTGGGAATATTATTTTGGAATATTTTTATACATTAGAAAAATGTTTCATAATTAATTTTTATGGGTAGGAATCATCTACAACTCAATCAGACACATGGTGCCACTGGAATGACTCCCAGTGTTTCTTTATTTTTAAATTTATTTTTTAGTTCAGAACAAACATCACATACTCCAAACCGATCAAACACATTTGGATTGTTTTTATACATTATTAAAATAATATATAAGTCATTTGTGACATGTAGGTATCAATTTATCCTCAATATAATACCCATTGTGCCTATTATGACTCAACATATTAATTATTAGTTTATAATTGACATTTTAGTTCAAAACGTATATCAATCACTAAAAACAGAGAAATCATGCTCAAATTTTCCGGATATATTAGTAAAATGATTGATATTACATTTTTGACATGTATTAATAAGTATTTAGTCAAAATTACACATGATGGGATTGGTATGAATCAATGTGTGTGTTCTGTTTAAATCGACATTTTAATAAAAAATACACATGGCCTACTAAAAATCAAGAAAATACATCTGAATTATTTTGATGCGTTAGGAAAATGATTGAAAAGTTGTTTTTGAGATGTTAGAACCTGTTGTACCTCAATACAATAATCGGTGTGACCATTATGACTCCAAGAACGTCTTTTTATATAAAATTGACCTTTGATTCAAAAGAAACATGACATACTGAGAACTGGGAAAACTTATTTATATTGTCCTGATACTTTAGGAAAATGATCCAAAAGTAATTTTTGAGGTTTAGAAACATCTAAACATCAATTTGATAAATGGTTTTCCTTTTGTGACTAAAATTGTGTGTTATCAGTTTAAAATTGGCATTTTATTTAAAAATTTGTTTCAATCAGTGAAAACTAGGAAAAAAACTATGGTTGTCTTGAAGCATTTTTATAATTATTCAGAAGTTTTTTTTTATGTCCAGGTGTTGGTATCCTGTAAAACCAAAATATTATATGATTAGTATGACACAAATTGTTTTTTTCCATTTAAATAGACATTTTACTAAAAAATACACATAACATAATCAATAAAAAAACAAATACATTATGGTAGTTTCGATACTTTAGGAAAATGATCCATAAGTCATTTGTGAAATGTTAGAATCATTCTCACCTCGTTCAACTAGAATGACTTTTAGTGTGTCATTTTATTTAAAATTTACATTTTCGTAATTTATTCTTTCATATTTATGTTTAATTTATTTCTTTATAGTATTAAAAACATAATAATTATTTTCCTATATAGGTGATTTTTTTCGTGAGTTGGGATGGTTTTTTTAAAAATTGTACCATGATTACGATTTTTTGAGAGAGGGTCGAGTGCCAAATATAATGAAGAATTGATGTTTTTGAATGTTTATGATAGTACTTGTTAATGTAATTGTACAACACAGTTGTTTTAAATGTTTATAATATAGTATTTTTCTTGTATTTTTGATGTAATTTTTTATTTCAACTAAAATTTTAATTTTACATACACAAGTGTATTTTCCACAACAATTTGATGAAATTTTAAAAGCACACTGCAATAGTACAACCAATATTACTGGTGATTAATTCATTGATAAAATCGGACCAAATTTAATGTTTCTTAGATAAAAAATTCTTTGTAGCACGAACAAAGGATTTTTCTAGTACTTTTAAATGCTTGTTATGTAGTAGTGATATTAGAGGAGACACAGTCGATGGAGGATTGGTTGTGATAAGAGAAGAGTCTAGTTTTATAGGTGTGATGAGTAGTGGGAGTTATTTTTGAAAATGAAATCTTTTGTGCCATTTATTTTTCCATGGATGATTGGATGGATAAATCATTTTCTTCACAATTTATGACCTATTTTCCAAAACAACAAAAGAACATGTTCAATTCAAAAACTATTTCTACCTAAATTAATAATACATGATCACCAAAAAAATACATCTATTAGAAATATAAAAGATACACTGTAAAAAACATGCACAAACACCTAAATTTCAATCTATATTCTAAAGAAGGAATGTCTCTAAAAAGACATTAAATTTTCCCACATGAATTATTTAAGTGTTTAAATGTAATTTATTATCCCTTTAAATCCCCTCTCTACCAGTGGGAATCTTTTTTTTAATCTGGTTTTACAATTTAGAAAAAACTAATATCGGGACACAAGTTATGGAATTTTAAAAAATGGGTTGAAGGAGGCATGGTCACATACACGCTTCCATAGGGATGGAAAGGAAGTGTGAACCCCATTAATGCTTCCATTATAATGTTTTCAAATGAGGTGTGAATGTAGTACATGCCTACAAATGAGAAATTGTATAAAAGGAGTGTCTCCTCCCTCCATTTCATTTACTCCCACCCTATAATTTACATCAATGCTTGGTCATATTTCATTCTCAATATATATTTTTCCAGATTTAAATATGCTAAATTTTTTATTTAAAATGTTTAGTTTTCTAATTGCATTATATATATTTTTATGATTTATTAATTTTAAATGTTTTATTCTATTAAGGTATGAATTTATATGTTTTTTATGATTTAATTTCTATAGGAATTAATTTTCTTAGTTTGATTTCATTTTGATTAATGGATTTAGAAAATATAAATATCGTGTTTTCATAATTTTTATTGTATAAGATAATATAATTTACATTTAGAGAAATAATATTATTTAAAAATGTATAAATATATAATTTAAATTGTGAATAATAAGATTTGAATATATTTATATGTATATATTATTATATATTACATCTTATTTGATATTAATTTATATTATAATAATATATATACATAGGTAAATAAACTGAATCTACTTACTGTTTTATAAAAATTATAAAAATTTATAAAAAATTAAATTTATATTTTGTGCCATATTTACATTTATTTAAATATAAAATATTCTATTTTATATATATACATAAATAATATTATTTTCATTAATAGTACTAAGAAATATCACTATAAATAATAATTTTTTTTAAAAAAATAATAATTATAAATAATTAGTATTCCAAGTAATTATTTATAAAATATAATTATACAAATTTTAGAAAGTATAAAACTTCTAAAAATTTATATATTCTTATGTTATTTTATTATATTGAAATTACAATAAGTTTACAATATTTTAATGGTTATTTAAGTTTAAATAATATTACTTTTGTTAATTAAATATATTAAAATTTACATCAAATATAATGTTTAGTTGTTATGTATAAATTAATAATATTTTTACTTAATAAAATACATTTTTTTTAAAAAGTATATATACTTATATTTTAAAATATTAATAAATAAAGTTGAATATGTTTAAATATTTATATATATATGTTATATTTTTGGAATATAATATTTTAAAACACATATATTTGTAAATTAATTTAAGATCCCTACCTTTCATAGAGGTATGAATTCATTTAATTACAACTCAAACCTCTCGTTTTATCTATTTATAAATTACTAATGAGGTAATGATGGATTCAAGATCATTTAAGGAACATTCGAAGCTAAGAGGTCTGATTTTCAGAGGAAAAATCCAAGGAAATATAGTTCGTTCTAAATGTGAACCTCAAAAAATGAAAGGGAGACTCACGACCATGTGGAGGTGTTATAGAAAAATGAATAATAATTTTCTTAGGATGTGCATGATTTGTTAAACTGTGCACCTATCCTGTATGAGGGGGTGTGTTTTGGGGAAGTGTTGGCACACGGTTTGGCTAATCGTGCAACCAAACCACGCACCTCTTAAAAGTGTTGAAAATACCTTTTTACTTTTTTATATTTAACCTTTTTTCCCAAATCTCTTCCCACTTTTCATCCCCAAATCACTAGAAACTCTCTTCCTCTTTTTTGAATTTCATTCTTCTATCCTATTCTCTTTGTTAACACCATCGATCAAACTCTAATTCAAGTGTTGTTTGTCGTGTTGGATCTGTATTGGTATACTCTTGATTCCACATCCTTCATTCCTTCGATTATCGTACCACATGGAATAATAAACATATGTGAGCTAATATTCCATATTTGCAGGGCATTGGTCCATTTCATTGATTTCTCAAATTCTATCTCGAATCTAAAGATGAAAAGGGTTGATGAGAAATTTACCAGCATAAGGGAGGTGGTCTAATCCTTTCTAATAATTTTTATGTCAATTATATTATGATTTGTTGTGCCACACACTTGAATTTTCATGTTCTACCTCTAAAAATGAGCTTTGTTCTTATTAAATAAGTTAACCCATGTTATAGATAGTCTCATAGACTGGGGTTATTATTATTAGTCATATACCGTTCATAGATCCACCCATTTATGTGAATTTATTAAATAACTTTTACATATTAAATTTTGATGTGACCAAAACTAGTTTTACATGGTTTTGCTTGGACTCAAAATTGTAATTTTTTTATTTGAATTGATGTAAAATTAAATAGAAAGTCCATGTAACAAGATCCTTATAAAAATTGTGAATTATGTTATTTGTAAATGAAATTTGAAATGGTTGAAATACGCCTTATGTTAAATCATAAAGCAAATCATGCGATAAATGATTATTAATAGTACTACATAAACATGTATATTGGTTGTTAATACAAGTCAATGGAATGTGTTGGACATTACGCTTCACACTATCTTGATGTGTGATGTTAGACGTTATATTTCACATCGTTTACAAGGAAATGGACATTAATATTCACATTCCCCTATATTGGATGTTATAAATGGAATTTTACATTATTAGTTTGGATTAACATACATAATACTGTATCCCCAAAATGAGCTTCCTGAGTTGTTTCTCCATATTGAGTATGATACTTCTATGATTATCCATGGGCACCTATGTCATTCTCCTGAGGTCCAGGATAGTGATAAATATATGTATAAATATATATATGTCTATACACATATATACATATATAAATATTCTTATATATATATATAGTGACCCATGCTCAGAGATATTATGGCTAAGGCCAAAGAAAGAAGTGTTAGATAGGCTTCTGTTGGGGACCTAGGTTGACCTGGTTGAAGTTACATCATTTCTCATTTTTTTCATAGACAATAATAAATAAGTATTCTCCAAATACATATAATTGGAAACTATTAGTGGTAGTTTACTTAGTATATCTCACACCCTTTTTGGGCCACCATTTGGTACCTAGACAGACTTTGTGGATGCTGATAGGGATAAGGGGTAGCTCCCTACTATGGATGCTTAATTTCTAGACTAGGATAGAGTACGGTAACAGGGGATTGACATAATGATCATGATGATATTGGAGATAGTGTTTGAACTATTGTTTATTTTTTATAATAGTTTCACAACCCTTTTCTAGAGGATCCCAATCAGGTTAATTCATTGAATTGAAACACCCAAGAGTTCCCTTATTCATGGTGTCTCATGAACCTATTTAATAAAGGTATGTGGTCATTTTTAATTGTTTCCAACAACACTTAGGGACTCATATTGGTGGAGAGGATGAGAGTTCAGGATCATTAATCCATTTTGGGGGGTGAATTATATCATACTCTTGTAATTTAATATATATTTAAGTCATATTCATGAATCCTTTATTAAATACCAAATATTCAATGGGCTACACTTAAATTAATAATCATTTGTGAAAATTTATTCGATTTAGAATTATCTTATGTATATGAGGATCATCTTCAATGGGGACATCAGTATTTATAGAGGTTCTCCATTAATGGTACCATTTAAATCGACCAAAAATTCTTATGTCATTTTATTATCATGATTCTGGTTTAAAGAAATTTAGTGGGTCACTATAAAATTTATCATCATGCAGTAGGACATGAGTTATTTTTATATCAGGATCATTCTCATGAGAAGGGATTCTTGTGTATCCTTGATAAAGGAATTTGAACCCACATCATCTGGTGCCACTTAACGAGAAACATTTTACCTTTTATGGTCATGTGATAAGGAGAAGTTCATGAAGTTTAATGTAGTATGGCTATGGAATCTAGGTGGGAGATTCCTAGACATGGATGGTGCATAACATACATAGAAATAGCATGAGAGACCTTAAAGGGATATAGCCTGCTAGTTTGGGCATGAAATTACAAATAATATGGCCTAGTTATGATTATGGTGATTATAGTGTGTTGGGTTTTAACCTTCTGGAAGCTCCCTATATATCCCATTTAGAGAGGAATCAAATTACATGTAGTTTATAAGGTTGGGGATTACACCTATGGATGAGGCCTAATGGGTTACCTCATTGGGAATATGTCTCTTAGATGTGGTGATAGCATTGTTAAGGTATATACCGAATAGGATGCCCAAGTGGAAAATATTTTATTGTTCTAATGACTTGATCACCACTAACTGATATTCCCATGTGTGTTATGATTGATGTGAGAAATAAGAGAATTTAAAAGATCTTGAAATCCAAAAAATCTCCTTTGTCAACTGGGGGATGAGGGTGAGGGTATGAAACGTGGTGCAACTCCCCATAAGAAAGACTAAAGGATTAATATAGGATGGAAGTCCCTGTAAGAATGAATAGGTGATTAATCCAGGATAGATTCCTTATGTATAAATTTGGTCATCTTTGATTTGTAGAAGAGAATATACTCATGGAGGGGCAGTCAGTAAAAGAGATGGGGCTTAGGTGTTCCAATATGCTCTCTTATTTTCAAATTACCGGGGTCAAGGATTATATATCCATATGAATGTAGGATGATTCTTTTCACATCTTAGGAAAAATATTTTGAATCCTAGACCGATAATCCATTTTTCATCATACTTATGTTTGGGATCCTTGTTACCACAAGAATGTATAATTGACGACATTTTGGGTATCCTTCCTATTAGGTTGGATAAAATCCAGACATCCATTACCTAAGAGAATTTATAATTTATAGGACACAATGGGGTTCCCTTTTCTCTGATCATACATATTTTGAGGCTTTGAGAGAGGTATTATATTATTATCCCACATATAAGGGGTCCATAGAAAGAGGTTCCCTACCATTGATTATATAAATGTTTTCTCAAATGGTGGCTCATTTGAGTGAGGATTGGGTGACCTATATAGTATTTTTCCCAAGTGATAACATGGATATATGAAGGTGATTCACCTAGGGGCGACCCAGGATAGATGAAGATGCTTCACACAGGTGGGACTTGGGTGAGAAAAAGGTTCTTTTCCAGGTGGGATGGGTTTGAGCTGAAGGTGCTTCGCCTAGGTGATAACTGGGTGTAATTAAGGTGCTTCACACAAGTTTGACTTGTGCATGATGGAGATGCCTCACATAGGGTGAACCTGGATTATTTGTAGATTCCATTTGGTGATGAAAAACCAAGGAAGTAGTGCTTGGGTGATTCCTTTCTCTAATCTTTAGGGATCTCCTCCGATGTCGTTGGATAATTGACACAAAGTTTTTGAGAAATGGAAGATCCCTTCACCCTCATTGTTTGGAATGGGGGGGGGTCTTGTCATTGTTTTTTACTCTAAATATTTAGGGAATTCAATTCATTAAATATTTGTAATTCCTTATTTCTTTGTAATCATAGATATCTATCTATGTTTTTGGATCTATTAGGGGAGAGACTTTGGTGACCAATGCTTCAACCAGTCTCTTTGTCTTCAAGTCATTTCACATGAGGATCCCAAGGGTACCATTTGTAAGAAAAACAAAGGACCCTGGGTTGAGGTGATCATCTGAATAGGTCTATCATGTTGGTATCCAGCATAGGACTCTCATGCAGGTATTAAATGTTCATGTTGGGCCATGTGGGTGGCCCCCATGCATTCCTCATGGCGCATAGGTGGGGTCTACATGAGATTTATTTTCATGAGTTATTTCAATCAGTTTTATCCTCTACTACTTGAGGTATTTCACCTAAATATTTTCATACCACTATTAAAAGGATTTTAAACAAATTTACTGCCATGGGATTGGGTCTGATTAGAAGAAGAGGACCTGATCCTATTGTTGAGAAGAATACAAGTATTGGTTAATCCTTTGCTTAGTGATTGCCCTATTCTTGAATAACTTTAGGTTCAATTTGATCATATCTACATAATTTTTTCTAAGAAAGACATATGAAAGATAGAGTACATAGGTCCAGCTTGTAAGTTATTTAAAGAGGTTATTCATGCTAGTCAGTCGTGATAGTCATCTGTGCTAGTCAATCATGTGGGTGATTGAGCAACTATAAATATATTCACCAATTCAAAGAATTATATACCACATTAACACCACTTTATTTGTCTCATCACAGTAGTCTTCCATGTAGCTATCTCATATACCACATTCACCCTATTTGCCTCACGTACCCTCGGTATGAATGCTGAGATGACCTTTGTGAGATAATTCAACTAGAACACGTGATCGACTGGACTACATGAGTTTTCATGAATTAATTACATGTGTGAGGTTACTTGAGAAGGTGAATTGCATGAGGTTTCTTGAGAGAGTGACCTATGCGAGGTAACTTGAGTGATTGACCATTGCAAGGTCGCTTGATTCAGATACCAAAATGAGGCCATCTAATAGAGTGACATGTGTGAGGTCACTCTTTTGTCAAATTTTATCCTTAAAAACTCCCAATAATGTCTTTGACTCTAATTAACAACTTGGTGTTTCCTTTGTAGATTTATGATAAAAATAAAAGTACCTCCAATGATCAAGATGCAACACATGTTAAGGAAATGTTGATGTCCTTGGTCCAGATTACTATGATATAAGCAACTCCACACTTTCAATATTGGAGAAATACTTTAATAAGTACCAATGTGAGTACCCAGAAAGTGATTAAATACTTCTTTATAACCATGTACTTATGAAATATGTTGTTATCCCGAGTCCATAGAGCTATTTACCTAAAGTGTAGTTCCTGGATTACACCAACTATACCACTACTAATGATGATTCTAGAAGTTTTCTCTTCATTTAGGGAACAATACCCTCTACATGTGTCATGCATCAGGGATTATGTTCCCCATTTCAGTATCCCCTATATCAAAATATACCAACTATTAATAGATATTTCATTATTCCAAGATGGATTAGTCAGAAGGTTCAATGGAGGATTAGGAATTCCATTCTGGAGGGTGAGTCATACCCAAATAGATGTGGGTGAAATGGATGGAATAAACGTGTATATAAATTTGAACAGAGATGAAAAAATTTGGGATTTATGAAGCTATATGGGTGGTATAGGAATATATGTTTAATAATTCAAACATCCCTTTATAGATATTGAGTCAATGGATCCCTCAGAAATATAATTTCTATATTCAACATAGAAAACATGACATTAGCTTATGGAATTTATATAGGATTATGAGATTCTCTATTGATGGATAAATGTATTATGAATAATCCTGAAAAAATAATCATGGCTTGAAATTGAATAGATGTCAGCTTTGGACTATGAGTTGTTAATGATGTCTTAGAAGGTTCTTAAAAAGGACCCTCTCCCAAGGGGTTATGTGCATTCTGGAACATGGAGAATGGCCTTCTAGGAAGAAAACGTAGATGGTCCTTGATTATATCCCCAAAAAGGATTCCCTTCAGTGGATAAGCAGTGTGTTTTGGTAAATCTTGTCTTATATTGGAGGATGGACAATATGATCAGTGGGGGTATATAGTCAAATCTGACAGTCGTGTGAGGACTCACATCTCTTGCTTCCAAGAAAGGTGGTTGAAAACCTACAAGATTCCATTACACAAATATAAGGGTGGAGTTATCCTATGGAAATTTTTCCTAGTGGACATGTTAGCATAATGAAAGAACATAGGACTATATGCCTATATTTGTTTACACCCTCATTGGTTACTATTTCATATATACGTAGGGAAGGACCCATATAGAATTTTAGGCCTAATTTAACTTTAGTGGGGGTGGATTGTAGAACACATCAGTTCTTTTATTGTGCTGAGTAGAGTCAAATTACCTAATAGACAATTTCATCTATTCATTTAAGATGTTTCTAGTATACAGTTCTTATCACTGATGTATGGTGGATCTCTAGAGAATCTTAACATACATGGACAGTTAATGTTCTTCCTATATGGTGATCTACCTAACAGAATGTTAATTGACAATGTCCATGGTGATGATGACAAAAATTCATTTATAATCATGTTTAGAGATACTGTGATGGAAATCCAGATTTACTCTAAGGTCATATGTGAATCATATGCTCCATACCAATTTCTGTATCTTTTCAAGTTTCTACCTCAACCAAATTTATGTCCCCCACTTTTTTAGTGTGAGAAACAACCAATGGTGGACTATATAATTTTTCCCTCATGATTATGGAGGTATACCAAGGTTAAATTAATCTATTACCTCCAACATCATCTATTGGATTAAACTATGGGAATTTCAATGTTTAATCTCTTCCTAAACTAAATGGTAAATAGGAACTAGTGTCCCTCTAGTGGAAATAACGATGACTACTGGATGGTACATGAACATTATGAAGGATTAACCAATGGGTGATGAAATTGAAGCTCCAAAATCCTTTAAACAATTTTGTTAATGGGCAAGGATAATTATAGATTATAAAATAACACTTCATTCAAGCCAAGGTGGTTTGGTCGTCATCAGTGGGAAGAAAATATAGCTTTAGTCGCTCAAAATTCCTCTATAGTAGATAGAACTGAAAGGGAACTAAATACAAAATATATCAAGTCTTCCTCACAACTAGTAACATCAACATGTGATTATGTGTGACCTAAGGTAGATTGAGTCATTAAGGTGTAACCCCCAATCAGATATTTGTGGTTATTTATTCAGGCCTATATACATAGCCCACAACATGGGGATATTCAAGTTCCCTCTGATTATCAAATGGACGACAATTTCTCTAAGGTGTGGTAGTATGTTTGGGAGTTGGAGATAATTTTATATGTGACTGAAAACCAATCCGAGCCATAGAGTGTGTAACTAGTATGCTAGATCGAGGTCTTATTGAGGGATTGGCTAACAAATCCAATGATGAATATAAATAATTCATCAATATTGGTGATGTAAATTATTTTTACCTTCCTTCGAACCCATAATAATTTTCTGAGTATAGTAACTGCTATTATGGGGCCACTTTAACTATTAGAAGGATGAATCACTGGAACTATCCTTCCTGAGATATATGTTATTAGGCATCCTGATCGAGGTTTATGGGTCTACCCATGAGTCAAGGGATTTATCACTAGGTCATATATTAATGGAAAAGGAGGTAGTTTGAGATGCTTACCACTTCAAATATATTAATTTTATAAAACAAAAACATCCACCTATGTCATAGGTGAATAAATAGAGGATTGAAAATACATTTTCCAAGAATATACAACGTAGTAAGTGTTCACAATTTTATTCAATTCTTTTACTCGACTGATATACCCAACTAACCATGATTTTCCATCGCAGGCAATAATTCACTTTCCTACCTCAAGGGGGGTTGCTATGATCCCTATGGAGTTGAAAAAGACACACTAGATGGGGTATGATCTCTTGCTGAAAAGTCCACACCCTTGACCAAAAGAGTGTTAGGGGACCAGAATTTATCAATTCAAGTAACTTCAGGAGGACAATAACAGAATAGTAAGGTCAATTATTACTAATAATTATTGTATAATAGTGACTAAGACTCTTTTTTAGAAGAATTCAGGTCCACAACAAGTATTGGAGGTCCCTACAATAACAACTAATGAACCTTTTTCTATCTCAGGATAAGCTAACCATGGTCTTAGTTCATTGGAGGAGGGTGTCACTGTTGATGTAACCATGGATAAATTAGGCGGAACATACTTGGGTCCCGTCCCAGATGTCCCATGTGTCTCCACCAGTGAAGCTACCATGGGGATTAAAGAATTAATTCATGAAATTATAATTCATGATATGAAAATTGAAGATATTATTTTATATATTAATATCCCTAGATCTTTATAAGAGTTAAAAGAATTTAATAAGGATTTTGAATAATGTGAGTCTTTATTTTCACTCAAAAAACCATTATGCATATTATTTTAATCATGACTATTTAATTCATGAATCATTATCCATGGAAAATATCACCATGTCCATTGAGCGGTAGGACATTGAGATTCCTTATCCTTCTAAAATGGGGGAATTACCACTTTTAGGAAATGATGTAGGGAAATCCCAATATCCTTCTTCCTAAGTATAAGGACCCAGCCTTAAAACTTACTTAATCTTGAGTTATTACAAGATTACACATTGAGGATCTTTTCAGGTTTACAGTTTTAGAGAATTAGATCATTGAACATGCATTAAATTCTACATTTAAACAAAGTGGATACATAAAAGACAGTATTCATTCATCCCATCAACAGAAACATATTTAAAATAAAACATGGATTCATTCTTGACACATCCTTGACCCTATCATCACGTCATGTACCTTTCCCTTGACCTTTGAAAAACATTTCAAAAACATGGGATGAGCATAAAAAGCATAGTAGGGTTTATAAAAATATGGAAAGGAAACATGAGTTCATATATACATAAGAAAGAAATCATAATTTACCCATAAAACATAGGCACTTTAACATACCTCATCAAATCATGAATAAATCATAGAAGTCATAAGACATAAAAGGTAACTTGAGGCATTCATAACATTCTTACGTAGGGAGTAACCCTCTTGGTTACGTTTGGAATACCCACCACAGTATATTCCCTAAATATCTTTGGAGAAACCTTAACGTTTCACTCCTTCGTGTTACCCAATGCATTGGAGAGCTATATCGGGCTCAACCACCCTTAGTTTATCACGGAACCACCCATCTTCGTAATAATTCCCAAGAACCATAACATAATTGTATCACATAAAACATGAATAAAGGAAACATAACATTTCCACATTTCAATCACAAGATATCAATACAACACATTGATATAATAAAAACATTATGAAAACCATTTTCAATACCAAAATAAAAGAAAAGTAAAACATGGTATTTTTTTCTTTTAAAAAGAAGGTATGGCTTGTAGAGGAAGCCGAAACTCAAATAATGGTCACGAAGGTGGAGAAGTCGTTGTCGCCACATACGTATGACAAAAACATTCCCTTTTGTTGTTTAATAAACACTTTGTATAAAAAATATTCCTTTTGAATAAACGTAAAAGTCAAAGGGGTTTATACACCGTATAAAAGAAGGTTGTGTATAAAACAGAATATGGCTCAATGAAAGGAGATTGAGATGAAGTCCCTTACAAAGATGGTATTCGTGGTTTAAGGATAAATCAATTACATAATTATGTGTGAAAAAAGAATACACCAAATATAAGTGGATATTAAGTGTAAAATAATCAATGGTCATTCACACATATACAAAGGATGACATATTCAATAACTACATGTTGAACCCAAAGAAATCGAAATTTGGTTAAGAAGTTCCCTTGACAGCCTAATGACGTCACATCAAAATGAGTTGATGAGAGATAAAAAATGGTATCTCATCTCTTGGACATAAAATTTACATCAATAAAGATATATGAGAAGGTATCCCAACATAACAATATGTAAATTAAAAGACCCAACAAAAGAAGTCTTTTAAAAAGAGGAGGGTGAAAGGTTCCCTTACCGACATGGGTATCTTTCAAAACATACACCTCGTGAAAGAAGGACAATACAACATTGTTGTAAATACTCATAAAATAAAGTATATTACACAATGAGTAAAATAATGGGCAGTACATACACCACTCAATTGAAATTATGGCCAATGTAACATAAATCTCACGGGAATAAAATTGAGATGAAAAATCCCTTATGAAAACTCGGCAGCCTAACGACGCCACATAAAACATACACAAATGGATTGATGAGATCAAATAGGGTATATAATTATATAAACATAATGTTTATAGAAATAGGAATATAAATGAACATCCCCCAACATTAAAAAGTGGTGCTTAAAAGAAGTGACATAAAGGAGAGTACTTAAAAAGAAAGAGAGAGGTTAGATCTCTTACGAAAATTTGGCAGCCTAACAGCGCCACTCAAAACATCCAAGATGGATTGATGATAGAGAATAGAGTCTCTCTTCACATGAACATAAAAATTACAGTAATATTTATATAATATAACATCCCAATAACAAGAAATATTAGCTTTAAAAGGAATGACATAAAAGAGTGTACTTAAAAAGAAAGAGTGGAGTAAGACCCCTTACCTCAAGTCCATCTTGTCTTGTTCGTTTCATTATATTCCTGAATAATAAAATTTGGTCAATTAATAATTGCCTATGTACCTTATTTATAGATTATTATTCAGTTCATATCACATATTATAATGTTATAATAATTGTTTAATAATGTTAGTTCATATCAGATGTTTTTGCTGATGTTGGGTACACGAGTCAAAAATGAACTTGTTTGAAAAAAGATTTCCCATGTAGTTATAAGTAAATAGTTTCCAGAATAGTATTAATGATTAAAATATCATATATATCCCGTAAAGTTTCATTTTATACTATTCCATATCATTTGGAGATAAAAAACGAAAAGCACCGTTCATGGAGACGGTAGGCCGTACGTACGCATGAACGCTACTTTCATTTTTTGTCATATTAATGGAATTAAAACAAAATGAGAGAGATATATATATGTTATAATTCAAGAATGATATCCATAATTTATATGTAATATATTACATATATATCCATTATATATATGTACTTATAATATTACATAACATTTTGAGATAAGAAATGGAATGTACCATTCATGGAGACGGTAAGTCGTACGTACGCATGAACACTACTTCCATTTCTATTTCATATTTAATGTAAATAAAACATAATTATACATAATAGTATTTTAATTCCAGTATGGTATCATATATAATATCATTAAATATATCCTTTATACGTACCACATATGGTATAACGAATCAAATCACTTGGAGGGGGCGGTAGTCCGCACTTACTTAAACGAAGATATCGCGTTTACCCATAATGGAAACCATAAAGGTACACCATAACTGAAAAATACAGAAGCTTAAGTAAAACATAAACATATTAGATATCATATATAAATATAGTGTCATATTAATGGCCACCTTTGATGGTGTTAGAAGAATGTTGAACAATCATCGTTTCGGGAGGCAGAAATTCGCCATCCCCGGAAAGAGTATGTTCTTTAACCATTTGATGGAGGTGTGTGTAAGTTTAGCTCTAATAATTCTTATAACAACATCCTAGTGTACTGAATATACTGGATTTGTTACAAAATAAACGAATAAAAAGAGTTTAGGGGGTTGGAGAAGCAAAATTAAACAAAAGGACACAAGTGAAGACATTACCTTAAAATCGGGTAACTCTCTTCGGTTTGAGCTCAAAGGCTTCCTTGGAAAGCCTTTTGCCCAATTTGAGGATTCAAGGAGTTACAGAGGGACGTGGAGAGACAAAATGGGCAGTGTTTGGCCGATCCAAAGGCTTTGGAAGTGTGGGTAAGGTGGTAGATGTGGGGGCCTTTTATAAGAGGAGAGGAGGGGCACTCTTGGAAAGGTATAAAATGTAACTTTATTTTCAAATGCGTTTCAGATTTTAATGGTCCCACATTGATGTGTTTCTGGGATAAGGTGATAAGGGTTCGAAATCCACCCATCCAATAGGTTTTGGAAATGTGTAGGTCTTAGATTTTACATTATCTTTCAATTTTATTTAAATCCTTTATTAATGAGGTAATCGCTGCATCATCATGATGTCATATATAATTTAATATATTTAATGTCTAAAAATTATAAAAAAATATCATGATGTAGGAAGACTTTTTATATTTCTAATTTATATTTAATGTCCAAAATATCATTTATGTATACAAAATTAAAAATATTTTACTTAGATGATACATTCTTTGTTACATTTAACATTCTTTAAAAATAAAAAGATAAAAAGTCACTTTCTCACAAAAGTGATTCCATGGGGCCCCCATGTTTGGCACATGGCATCCCATGGTCGGCCATGAGACAACCAGTAGCCTCAGGGCACATTTTGTGGTCATATTTTATTATTATAATATTATCTTATTATCTTTAACTACCTGATTACTCATTAATCAAGATAATTAAAGATAATTACCGTCGTTACTATTCATAATGTCCAAAAACAAAAGAGTCTTAATTACATAATTTGGACCTTCTGATTCCAAATATGTAATCCATTTTACCAAATTCCAAACACATAAATTTCAATAATTAATTTAAAAAAAAACTTCCCGTTGTCAAAACAAATAGCGGGTTTTTTAGAAACAATATTTATGAAATCTTTGGCACTTGTTTATGCCCAATTCCGAAGAGAAAATAATCCCAATGATAATCATTGGATTAAATGGTAAAAATATAATACAATTACACTTTAAAACAAATTAAAAAGATAATATAACCATATAATTAAATTATATGAAAAATCAGTTTTGATGTAAAATGCAGTATTTTTCACTATTCATTGAAAAAATGAACATTGTCAGAAAAATACCAAAAATTAACCCAAGGTAAATTTCTATGTCCCAATCATAAATAATATGTTTATTTTGAAAAATAGAGCTTATAAAATTGTCAAATGTTTGATTTTAAAATGTTTTGCCATTAAAAGGTAGTAAAACAATCTTTTAAAAATACTAGTGTATTCAATACTTAAGATTGGATTTATTTGTATTTTAAGCCTCTAAAATTTATTGGATAAAAGTAAAAAAATTTAAAAAACATATATAGTCATATTTTACTTATTTCTATTCATTCCTGTCAATACAACGGCTAGGCGTTAACTAACATTTAAAATAATATTATTTTGTTATTAGAGTGCAACGTAAGATTTCAAAAGAACTCGTTGTTGCGTATTGTGTAAGACATCAAGCATAGCGTTCCATTTAAATTAATATTGATATTTTTTCATCAAATAGGGATAAATATAAAAATTTCATATTCTTTATTTACCTGGGGAGTTACATCCTTCCCCCCTTTTGGGAATTATGTCCTCACAATTTTAAAATTGGGCTTGGAAACATCCTTGGAAGTCCCACATCGGAACCAGAGTCGGTAAAACAATCACTTTAAAATAAAGGAAGATAAGTACAGAGGTCACCCGAGATAACCCATACTAGGATTCCATGTAGAAAAACATGGACATGGAGGAGAAAACATAGGGTCATGTTCTGATGTAGAGTGATAGAAAACATGTTTAGGAGAAAGTTAACCACAAGAAAATCACAAACTTGTGATGGGTTAAACGGTATTCGATTCCCCAGTAGGAAAAGTTAATAGACAAAATTTTTGTTTTAAGTTACTTTTTATTGAGGAATTTATTCATAAGGAAGCATAATTACTTATCATGTAGACTTTCAACTTTTATTAGATTTATTACACAAACTCATACTTTCCCCAAAAGACGAGTATTTAAGAAGACTTGTTCCCATTATGAGTACTATAATAAACTTCTAGTGAGTCACCTAATCCAAAAAAGAGAACTATATACTTCCCATGTCTTTTGACTTTTACCAAAACCAAAAAGGTTAGTATAAGATCATATAATCCAGAAAAGTATAACCCTTTATAAAAAGAAAATATAGTCTTAATCTCCAAAATTTGTCCAACAAAAACCCAAGTTCAACGAGTACCATTCGATAAAAAATTTGTCCATAAAATTCTTCAATGTAAACCAAACTAAGATTGAAACCCAAATATTTGACGGATTTAGTCACATAGACTTCTAAGCTAAATCGTAACATTTATCTCCAATAAACATCAGTTTCTCCTAAAGTCTCGTATTGAAAAGTAATAAACCTAATCACATATCCTCCATGATAGGTTAATAAATTTCCATAGATAACCCAAAATCAGCTTACTCTTAATTCATAAAATCATTTAACTAAAAAAGAATCAGTCAAAATAACCAGGGACTTCACGTATTCTAGTGGTAGGCGATAAATACCTGTCACACTTTGGTTGTGGGTTCGATTCCCGTAGCATTTTCCGACGCGACGGTTTGTCACATGGTCTGCATGTTGTCCTTTTTCCAAAACTATATAATTCTCAAAACATTTCCCAAAACGAGATAAAATCTTCAAAAATGATCATAACATATTTTAACCTCATGTTTATCTCATGCCTTTCATTTTCCAGTATATCATATAATACCCCATAATTACCTCAAAAGTAAGGATCATATAAACCCAAATGGTTCTTTATAACTATGTCCACAAAAGAACATATAACTATTACTTGAGTAAAATTTTCATATATTAAACATCAGGGTTACACATACTATAAAAAGGCTTCTAATGTAACCCCATCATCAAAAGAGACTTAATAATCCTTATAATTTCACCATATCTCTTGAAGACCTTATATGTTGACATCTTACTCATTCAACATTCATCATGATCCATTAACCATTACTTTCCAACTTATTCTGAAATACTTCTTTCATATAAACAAAATCATGAATCATTTCCTAAGACTCCAAAATAGGAAAACAATAGTTATGAAATAATCCATACATTTGATTGGTCATTTTCAGTTTCTTCATCCTCAATCAGAATGGCATTAAGTATTGGTAAACGAACATTTGTACACTCTTGGTGATCCCATTCATGAAACTTCTTCATAGGACATGTGTTTGCATAATGACCATGCACACCACATTTAAAACACTCAATTGATCCCTCAGAAAGAACTTATTTCCCTTTCCTCGAGTCAACTGGATGCTTCCTTTTTCCATGGCAGGTTCTTGCTTTATGACCTTAATTTCCACATCTATAGCATATTTCTGTCCCTTTGAAACATTTTCCTAGGTGTTTCTTTCCACATCTTTGACACATAGGTTTTTGAACACACATACCGTTATGATTATTACATATACTTCTGTAGGGATTTGTTTCTCACATATATGATGCCTTAGAGAAATTACCAAGGTTTAGGTGGTCAATCATGACTCCAGATAGTTGGTTGAGGATAATCACAAGTGTTCTTATTACAGCTCCCATATCATTCAGTTGCTTGCTCAAAAAACTGTCACAGTTTCCTTCACATCCACTGTTTCTTTGGTGCCTGCTAGATCCAACCATTTACTAAAACCAAAAAGGTCAGTGTGAGTATATCAAAAAAACTATCATGTACTAATGAGGAAGATAAACACTAATATATACTTACTCATTCACTTTATCTAAAACTAGGACTCTTTCTTAAATCCTAACCATTATGGTAATGTCACTTATGCTTAAAGAATACCCTAACATCTAAAGTTATCTAAAATGACCTTTGGTACCAACTATAAGGCCCCACCCTTAATCCTTACTTAATATTGAGTTATTACGATATTACACATTGAGGATCTTTTCAGGTTCAGAGTTTTATAGAATTAGATCATGAAACTTGCATTACATTCCACATTTAAACAAAGTGGTTACATAAAAGATAGTATTCATTCTTCCCATCAAGAAAAACATATTTAAAATAAAACATGGATTCTTTCATGACACATCCTTGACACTATCATCACATCATGTACCTTTCCCTTGTCCTGTGAAAAACATTTCAAAAACTTTGGATGAGCATAAAAAGCTTAGTAAGGGTTATAAAAATATGGAAAGGAAACATGAGTTCATATATACATAAGAATGAAATCATACTTTACCCATAAAACATATGCACTTTAACATATCTCATCAAATGATGAATAAATCATATAAATAATAAGACATAAAAGGTTACTTGAGGCATTCATAACATTCTTACGTGGGGAGTAACCCTCTTGGTTACGTTTGGAATACCCACCACAGTATATTCCCTAAACCCCTTAAGAGAAACCTCAATGTTTCACTCCTTCGCGTTACCCAATGCATTGAAGAGCTATATCGGGCTCACCCGCCTTTAGTTTATCACGGAACCACCCATCTTCATAATAATGCCCAAGAACCAAATCATAATCGTATCACATAAAACATGCATAAAGGAAACATAAAATTTCCACATTTCAATCACAAGATATCAATACAACATATTGATATAATAAAAACATTATGAAAACCATTTTCAATACCAAAATAAAAAAAAGTAAAACATGGTATTTATTTTTCTTTTAAAAATAAGGTATGACTTGTAGAGGAAGCTGAAACTCAAATAATGGTCACGATGGTTGAGAATTCGTTGTCGCTGCATACGTACGACAAAAACATTCCCTTTTGTCGTTTAATAAACACTTCGTATAGAAAAGTTTCCTTTTGAATAAACGTAAAAGTCAAAGGGGTTTATACACCATATAAAAGAAGGTTGTGTATAAAACATAATATGCCCAAATGAAAGGAGGTTGAGACGAAGTCCCTTACAAAGACGGTATCCTTGGTTTAAGGATAAATAAATTACATAATTATGTGTGACAAACGAATACACCAAATATAAGAAGATATTAAGTGTAAAATAATCAAATGTCATTCACACATATTCAAAGGATGACATATTCAATAACTACATGTTGAACCCAAAGAAATCGAAATTGGGATAAGAAGTTCCCTTGACAGCCTAACGGCGTCACATCAAAATGAGTTGATGAGAGATAAAAAAAGGGTATCTC
Source organism: Viscum album (assembly GCA_963277665.1). Classification (NCBI taxonomy): domain Eukaryota; kingdom Viridiplantae; phylum Streptophyta; class Magnoliopsida; order Santalales; family Viscaceae; genus Viscum; species Viscum album. The sequence goes on from OY728139.1 coordinate 705,045,363, forward strand.
ATCACTTGGACATAAAATTTACATCAATAAGGATATATGAGAAAGTATCCCAACATAACAATATGTAAATTAAAAGACCCAAAAAAATAAGTCTTTTAAAAAGAGGAGGGTGAAAGGTTCCCTTACCGACATGGGTATCTTTCGAAACATACACCTCATGAAAGAATGACAATACAACATTGATGTAAAAACTCATAAAAGAAAGCATATTACACAATGAGTAAAATAATGGGCAGTACATACACCACTAAAATAAAATTATGGAAAATGTAGAATAAATCTCACGAGAATAAAAGTGAGATGAAAAATCCCTTACGAAAACTCGGCAGCCTAACGACGCCACATAAAACATAGAAAAATGGATTGATGAGATCATATAGGGTATCTCATCATATTAACTTAAAGTTTATAGAAAGAGGAATATAAAATAACATCCCCCAACATAAAAAAGAGGAGCTTAAAAGATGTGACATAAAGGAGAGTACATAAAAATAAAGAGAGAGGTTAGTTCTCTTACGAAAATTTGGCAGCCTAACAGCGCCACTCAAAACATCAAAAATGGATTGATGGGAGAGAATAGGGTCTCTAATCACATGAACATAAAAATTACAGTAATATTAATATAAAATAACATCTCAATAATAATAAATATGAGCTTTAAAAGTAATGACATAAAAGAGTGTACTTAAAAAGAAAGAGTGGAGTAGGATCCCTTACCTCAAGTCCAACTTGTCTTGTTCGTTTCATTATATTCCTGAATAATAAACTTTGGTCAATTAATAATTGCCTAATTACATCTTTTAGAGATTATTATTCAGTTTATATCACATATTATAATGTTATAATAATTGTTTAATAATGTTAGTTCATATCAGACATTTTTGTCGATGTTTGGTACATGAGTCAAAAATGAACTTGTTTGAAAAAAGATTGCCCATGTAGTTATAAGTAAATAATTTCGAGAATAGTATTAATGATTAAAAATCATATATATCCAGTAAATATTCATTTTATACTATTCCATATCATTTGGAGATAAAAAATGAAAAGCACCGTTCATGGAGACGGTAGGCCGTACGTACGCATGAACGCTACTTTCATTTTTTTGTCATATTAATGGAATTAAAACAAAATGAGAGAGATATATATATGTTATAATTCCAGAATTATATCCATAATTTAGATGTAATATATTAAATATATATCCATTATATATATGTACTTATAATATTACATAACATTTTGAGATAAGAAATGAAATGTACCGTTCATGGAGACGGTAAGTCATACGTACGCATGAACGCTACTTCCATTTCTATTTCATATTTAATGGAATTAAAACATAATGATAAATAATATTATTTTAATTCCAGTATGGTATCATAAATAATATCATTAAATATATCCTTTATACGTACCACATATGGTATTAACGAATCAAATCACATTGAGGGGGCGGTAGTCCGCACTTCCTTAAATGAAGATATCGCGTTTACCCATAATGGAAGAAATAAAGGTACGAAATAAATGAAAAATACAGAATCTTAAGTAAAACATAAACATATTAGATATCATATATATATATAGTGTCATATTAATGGCCACCTTTGAAGGTGTTAGAGGAATGTTGAACAATCATCATTTCGGGAGGCAGAAATTTGCCATCCATGGAAACAGTATGTTCTTTAACCATTAGATGTAGGTGTGTGTAAGTGTAGCTGGAATACTTCTTATAAAAACATCCTAGTATATTGAAGATATTGTATTTGTCACAAATTAAATGAATAAAAAGAGTTTAGGGGGTTGGAGAAGAATAATAAAACAAAAGGACACAAGTGAAGACATTACCTTAAAATCAGGTAACTCACGTTGGTTTGAGCTCAAAGGCTTCCTTGGGAAGACTTATGCCCAATGTGAGGCTTCAAAGAGTTAGAGAGAGATGTGTAGATACATAATGGGTATGGTTTGGCTGAGCCAAAAGATTTGGAAGTGTGGGTAAGGAGGTAGAGGTGGGGGCCTTTTATAAGAGGAGTGGGGGGCACTTTTGGTAAGGTGTAAAATGTAACATTATTTTCAAATTATTTTCAGCTTTTAATGGTCCCACATTGATGTGTTTCGAGGATAAGGTGATAAGGGTTCGAAATCCCCCCATCCAACAGGTTTTGGACATGTGTAGGTCTTAGATGTTACATTATCTTTCCATTTTATTTAAATCCTTTATTAATGAGGTAATCGCTGCATCATCATGATGTCATATATAATTTAATATATTTAATCTCTAAAAATTATAAAAAAACTATAATGATGTATGAAATATATTTAGCTTTCTAATTAATATTTATAGTCCAAAATATCATTTATGAATACAAAAGTAAAAATATTTTACTTAGGTGATACATTCTTTATTACATTTATCATTCTTTAAAAATAAAAAGATAAAAAGTCACTTTCTCACAAAAGTGATTCCATGGGGCCCCCAAGTTTGGAACAAGGCATTCCATTGTCGGCCAGGAGACAACCAGTAGCCTTAGGACACATGTTGTGGACATTTTGTATTATTATTATATTATCTTATTATCTTTAACTACCTGATTACTCATTAATCAAGATAATTAAAGATAATTACTGTCGCTACTATTCATAATGTCCAAAAACAAAAGAGTCTTAATTACATAATTTGGAACCTCTGATTCCAAATATGTAATCCATTTTTCCAAATTCCAAACACATAAATTTCAATAAATAATTTAAAAAAAACTTCCCGTTGTCAAAACAAATAGCGGGTTTTTTAGAAACAATATTAATGAAATGTTTGTCACTAGTTTATGCCCAATTCCAAAGTGAAATTAATCCCAATGACCATCATTGGATTAAATGGTAAAAATATATTCCAATTAAAATTTAAAAAAAATTAAAAAGATAATATAACCATATAATCAAATTATATTAAAAAGCAGTTTTTATGTAAAATGCAGTATTTTTGACTATTCATTGAAAAACTGAACATTGTCAGAAAAATACCACAAATTAACCCAAGGTAAATTTCTATGTCCCAATCATAAATAATATGTTTATTTTGAAAAATAGATCTTATAAAATTGTCAAAAGTTTGATTTAAAAATGTTTTTCCATCAAAAGGTAGTAAAACAATCTTTTAAAAATACTAGTGTATTCAATGCTTTAAATTGGATTCATTTGTATTTTAAGCCTCTAAAATTTATTGGATAAAAGTAAAAACATTTAAAAAACATATATAATCATATTTTAGTTATTTCTATTCATTCCTATCAATACAACGGCTAGGCATTAACTAACATTTAAAATAATATTATTTTATTATTAGAGTGCAACAAATGATTTCAAAGGAACTCGTTGTTTAGTATTGGGTAAGCCATCAAGCAAAGCGTTCCATTTAAATTAATATTGACATTTTTTCCACAAATAGGGATAAATATAAAATTTTCATATTCTTTATTTACCTGGGGTGTTACACTTAGGATTTGAAAAAATTGAAAGGAAATCATATAATCTAGAGGCTTCTGTTCATGCTATAGAATTAATAGATGTATGAGACGATTCTAATCATGCGGTTGACCCACCAACATGTGAGTATTATTAACTAAACTGATTGTCTCCATAACCTTTCTATTTGTTATTACATAATGTTGATGATGCGTTCCATATGTTATCCAATTCCAACGACTTAGGAAACCGAGAATAAGGGACATGCATCCATTTCTATCTAGTTAGTAGAAAAAGTCACTAATAAGGTACCTCCATGAGTGAATTAATCTATAAATATATATTACCCTGTAGAAGTGTATTTGTGTAAGACATGGAGGCACATGATGCCTTTCATTCCACAAACTATTTTTTCTAAGACATTTTGAAGTTAATTCTAGAGATTCCTCTTGAAGAACTACCATCACAATTACAGTGACTCCCAAACTTGTTTTCCATTTTGGGGAATGGAATGTTTTATTACAACATGATCTATCATACAATGAAATCTATCATTCGACTACAACAAGAGGTGAAAGTATCATGATCGGATAAGGCATGACTAGTGAGCTGGTTTGAATATCATAGTGTTGTTGAATCCTATGAGAAGATTAAGCATGAAAAGTAGGTGGGGAAGAATCATCACCAAAGTTTTGAGAAATATCTCAAAATGGTACATATTCAATAAGAATTATATTCCTTAAAGGAATAGATTTTCCAACTCCACCAATATTAGAAGAGAGTCCAAGTATAGGAAATATATTTGGAAAAAATACCTCAAGGTAAAACCGTATCATTTTTGGTATGATTGTGTTTGTTCAAAAACTTGTTCTCCAATGTTAAAAAAAAATTGGAATGTTGGGCACCAAGAATGTTTCCTGATCAAAACATAAAAATATGGAAATGCAAATAAGGTGTGTTCAATTTATGGAGTTTTGTTAAAGATTATTTTGCGTGAACATGAGAGCTGCACGATCCAGTAGAAGTTGTGTGCCATGCGCATAGGGTTACCAAAATGTCAATAAATAGGAAGATACCCCCTCATTCTATATGAAGCACAACACTTATAGAAAATTAGAGCTATGGTCATTTGAGTAAAGAGGGTCACACTAGTAGGGAGTGACGAAGGATGTTACATTGTAAGAATAGAATTGCGTGTATGTTGTGCAGCTAGAAGGGATTACCATGTAAGTATTGAGTTGCATGTATATTTGGAGTAGTGACCAAATTGGTTTTTCATTATAATGTTTACACTTGCGTACCATCATTAATGTTGTGTGAAAGTGACCCAATGGTTTTTAAAAAGTTGGATGTTTCCTAGAACATTTGTGCTAAAGTGGAACTCATCAGTGGATGGAAGTGAGACTTCAACAGAGAATCTATCGACAGTTGAGGATGTGGAATTCATGATTGATAATGAAGGGACCTACTAGTACATAAACTATGCATGGATATCTTCCAATAGAAGTGATCAATGGAAGAAGAAGACAACGATCCTTTACCCTGAAATTGATTAATAGAAAGAGGCACAGGGATTGACCCTTCGGAATGAAGTTAGTAGAACCTAAATCTTGTAAAGGCAGTGAGCCTGGGTATAAAACTGATCTATCATGAACCCTCATTATTGTTAGTGATCCTTAGTGAATTTGGTACAATTTGTACATTGTCTTTGTATGCTCCTATGATATAGCCCTATGAGGGTGAACCATGTAAAAATCTATGTGTCCTTGTGAATCTTTATTACTATACATTTTAGTGCAATATCATCAGATAAAATTGGAAAAGAGACGTCCAAATTAACATTAAAAAGAATAAAAATAGACCCTTTAGGTTAAGATCCATTGGGTAATGAAGGAGTTTAAAATTAATATCCATACCCTGATTCACCCTCACCCTCAGGGAATCTAGGCCCCTTTTTGAATGATCCATGTCAGAGTAATTGTATAATTGATAAGGGGAGGGGTGAATTAGTGATACAAATTTTATTTTATCTTTCATTTCATTTCAAAGAACATCACCACCTGTTAGAGATTTAAATTCCCTGATAAAAATAAATCCAATATACATCCAGAGGAACACAAATATTTGCAGGTTTCATTATTCAATAAGAATGTATACATCCTTGGTATGGCTTGTAAATGATCCAATACCATAAAATCTAGTAGAAATAAAATCCTTTGATTATAATGATTATGATATACCCTTTCACTCGAGTAGCACTATGAAATAGTCCCACTAGTGTGTTTTCACCCTCTTAGCACAAATAGGGTAATACAATTATTATGTAACAAATCATGTTACCTACACTTCTATTAAATTCCTCAAACATATTAAATTTGAAAAAAATTCCTTAATTACATAACCGAAAGTTATGTAATAAACTCATGGAATTCATTATGAAAAATTGAGTCTGATTTTCCTGGTTCGATTTTCCCAGTCTGATTCATCGGAGTATGATTCTCCAAAAAAAATTCTTCCAGACCGATTTAATGATGTAATACAATAGAAATTAATTGGAACCACTTCAATACCTATGTATGATAGAACTCAATAAAATTCATCCTCATTCAGAGAATTCCAATACCGAAATCCCATAGCCGATTAACCCATCCCGATACGATGAGCGGCTGAATAAAATTTTATCATCTCCATCTAAACCACTTCAATAAAAGATCAGTACAAAGACATAATATTATCACTAAAATTTATTTATTATATCTCAACTACCATGATCAATAATTCTTCATCTGTCAAGTATAATTTAATTTTTTCCTTTTATAAGTGACCCAAAATAAGTTTAGGTGGGCATCCCAAAATCATTCCCACCAACCTAAATTCACCAAAACCTGAATTTCTCATTAAATTTCAGATTAATTATGACTTTTTCACTAATTATTAATTCTTCTCAAAACATATATGATCTTCACCTCGTCTTCTCTACACTCTCATATTAATTTTTAGTGTCATTACAATTCATGAGTAATACATTCGTCTGATTTTTCTCTATCTAATTTATTCAATACAAAGCACTGTATCAATTAAAAAAAATATGTAATGAAATGGATACCATTTTGTTTTTATGAATAATAATCTCAAAACTGCTTTTAATAAAAATCATTCATTGGAATGAACATTCACCCTTGAGAATTCATGCAACAATCTCCATATCCCTTTTTTTCTGGACCCACTTGATATTCAAAACATCATCTTCTACTTATCTCCTGAACCAGTTAGAAACCAAACATTTAATTCTACCCTTTTTTAATGGTTGACTACACTGTTGATATTATTTCCCCTTCTCTTCTCTTGACCATCTTAAACAAAAACTTTTTCTTTAATTCTTCTCTTAACCCACCGGGAAAACACAACATCTCATTTATTTTATTTTTTCACTCAATTGAAAAGTAACATCATTAACAAAATTATTCTTATATCATGAATTATTTAATGACTTTAAATTCATTTGAGAACAGATGTAGAATCATCAGACTCTAATTTTAATGTGTCATAACATTATATTCATTCAATCTTTTTTTTCTTCTCAACCCAAGTATGATCTTCTATGAATACAATTCGCCTTGTTATGATATTTTCTAAGTACTATTATTCTAGGTATGATCATTATGGATTCAATAATTATGAGTAATATTGCCTTGGATACAATCACTCTGGAAATGATCATTCTATGTACCATTGTCCTGGATATGATTTTCAGGATACGATCTTTTCTGGGTACCATCATTTTGAATATGATAATTCTGAGTATGAAATGTTTATGGTCTATCTAATGGAAAACTGACTGCTATAGTAAATAAATATAAACTCTTTCACCATGATAAAAAAAATTTGAAAAAAATCGGTATCACTTCTTTCACCTGGATATGATTATTATGAAAAACAATATGTATCACTTTTTTCTATCTTCCACCCAGATACGATAAATCCCTTTAAAATCTCATTTCAATCGATAACATCTCTTTCACTCGAAACCACCTTTTCAATTGAAAACTTCTATTCAATAAAATCCCCATTTTAATTAGCACCACTTTTTCAATCTGCACATTCTCTTCAATCAGCACAACCTTTTCAATCGACAACACATTTTAAAATATTCAAGCATCGAAATCTCACATCACATGAAATGAAAAGTAGCACAAGTTATCAAATCAACTTATGGTTTATTTGATATAAAAATAACCAAATATTCATCATAATTAATTCATTGTAGTCATGAAGAATAAAATTTAAATCATCCACTTCATTCACATCGGTTCCATAGTTAATATAATGACATTTACTTCCATCAATATGTATTCACTTTAATTATAGACATCAGTCAAGTCTGATAAAAACCTTTTTCATCCAAAATAGCCTATTCTCATTATGGGGTACTTTAAAAGTGAGTACGATTCTTTTTAAAACAATAGTTTCATTCATTTCAAAACATAGATCTGATTATTTTGAAAACAGGGATCAGATTCTTCTGAAAACATAGATATGATTCTTTAGAAAACAATCCTCAATATAAATTTTTCATAAACAAAGTGAGGTGATTTCTAAAAATGTTCCTTGATAACAAAAGACCACAATTGAATAGAAAACACCTTCATCATCACCTTGGTCCCAATAATCTCCCCCTTTAGATTTTTTTGTTGACCAATTTTCATAAATCACTGAACCATGTATCCTTAATAAATAGATTAAAAATCCACTATTCTAAGACTATGTGATATAGAACACTGTAGGAAACTTGAATTATTGATAGAAAAGACATGTTGTTCAAAAAAAGTGATTATGAAATCATCTTCAACTTTCTTCCTTGTATCTTCTTGAACCATCCTAGAATAAAAAAAAATTCTTTCCTAAAATGACTCCAATAAACAGTTAGAATAGTTCAATCACAATAAAATACTGACTTCACTACATACCCATAACTCACTATTTTATGTAATAGATTTATTAAATAATACCATTATCCCCTTTGATAATACAATAAAATGGTAAGATGATAGAGGTGACAACAACACAAACCTTAGCCTTAATGTCAATGAGGTTGGAGACCCATGTTCAACACCAATTTAGAAAATGATTACATTGGTAATGGTTTTGTGAATATTTCAGCAACTTCTTCCAATGTTAAAACATATACTAATTTCAATTCTTTCTTCTCCACATTCTCTTTAATGAAATTGTATTTGATATCAATATGTTTTTAATGATATTGTTTCAAAGGATTCCTATTCTGATTTATTGTGCTTTGATTATCTCAAATCAAGATAAAGGTTAATATCACTTCAAACAATATATCATATAGTTGAGTTTTTATCTACATGATTTGAGTAGCGGCTTGAGTGGCAGCCACATTCTCAAATTCAGTCGTATTGAGAGTATCTGAATTCTAATAATTTGAATGCCAACTGAAACAATTATTTCCTAGAAGGAATACTCCACCAGATGTGAATCTTATTTCATCAATATTTACAACCCAATATACATATGAATACCCAAACAAATCAATACTATCTAAGCTGAGATACCTATTATAGAATTATATTGTCCCTTTGATGTATCTGAGAATTATTTTTCCAGAAATACGATGTGCTTTTTTTGGAGCACTATAAAATATTTCACATAAGGTAACAAAATAAAAAAATTCAGGACTTGAGGAAGTATTATAAAATAGGCTTCCAATCAACTTTCAATACTCTCTCTATACAATATCATTTCTTTCACCATCTTAGGACTACTATGATCCTATTGAAATAGGTGTGGAAACAGGTTTTGAATTTTCCATGCCAAAACTCTTGAAACATTAATTATCCTACTTTTCATGGAAAGGAAAATGTACTTCACCTTTTGAAAGATTTATAACCCATGAAAGTATTTCATTTCTCATGGAATGGAAATTTCAAATACCTTCTTCATCTCTTCAGAAAACCTTTCGCATCATCTTTAATCATTCTTAAAAAATATAATATCATCAACATAAACAATTAAAATGAGGGAATAATCTTGAATTTCTCAAATATACAAATTGTTATCCACTATAGCTTTTGTGAAATTCATTTTCCTTATGAAGGAATGCAATTTGGAATACCATGCCCTCGATGCTTATTCTATCCCATACAATTCATTCTTTATCTACACACAAATATTTTATTTTTACAAATAACAAATCCACAAGGTTGTTAGATATAAAACTAATCTTCAAGATCACTATTTAGGTATGTGGATTTAACATCCAAATGGAAGATCGCACACTCTCATTGTGAAACAATAGAAATCAAGATTCTAATTGTTTAAAATATATCCACCTTAGTAAAGGTTTCATCAAAATCAATACCCTCAATTTGTGAATATCATTTTCAAACCAATGTTTCTTTATTTCTTATAACCATACCTTTTATATTATGCATGTTCTAAAAAAACACATTTTTCTCAAATGAAGTTTTTGTTTTCAGGATTCGGTACGAGTTCCCATGTATTGTTATTTTCAATCTGATCACTTCTTTATTCACGAATTGAACACATTCCGGATGATAGAAATCTTCTTTTGCATCATTCAATTCCAATTTTCAATAAAATGGATTGTGTTTGATAACTTGTGTTTTTATTATTGTTTTTACCTTTAGATGTTGATCACCAATTATACTTTTAGATTCCACATTTTTTCTCAGTCTTAGATGAGTTTTTCGGGAATCATCTCCATCAATTGAAATAGATGAGTCCGATTATTCTTCTTGAGAAGGAGTAAAATTGTATGTATCCTTATAAAAATTATTTTCTTCATCTTTCTCCACATATTTTCCCACCAGATCATGTTTTATTACTTTTCATTTTCAATTACATTGACATCACTGGAAAAATAAATTCTTTTTGTTTCTTAGTTGAATTATCTATATCCTTTTCCTTTATGAGCATAGCCAAGATATATTCCATCATCAACATTTTTCTCAAACATTCTATAGTTTCCAACATTATTCTTAATAATGCTTAGACTCCTGAAAACACTCATGTGTTTTAATCATGGAGTTTTTCCATAAAAAAACATATGCAGTTATACTAGATTGAGGCCTATAGAAACAAAAATTATGAATATAAATAAAAGTACTCATGGATTTCCTCCAAAAGTATTGAGAAAGAACATGTTTAAGTAACATGGTTCATTACATTTGCACCAATATTCTATTCATTTTTTTTTGAAATCCAATTTTTTTGAGGATTATAAGGGGATATATACTCATACTGAATTCCATGCCTCTCAAGATAGTCTTCAAACTCTTCCCTTCTGTATTCACCACCATTATCTATTCACAACTTCTTCATAGAATATTTACATTAATTTTCTACTTTTCTTCAGAATATTTTAAACATTTTCCAAGAATCTGATTTATGTTTCATATTCATGACATATGTAAGGTGAATAAAATAATCAATGAAATTAAGTAAGTACTTATCTCTATTTGTTTATTTTTGTCTCATTTTCCCACATATATTAGAATGAATCATATCAATTGGTTTGTTTGAAGAAAACTCAACATTCTTATACATAACATTTGTAATCTTTCCTTTTAAGCAGATAGTGAAATACCAATATTTTTTTCATAAAAAATACATAATTTATTAAACACTGTCTCTTTTAGATAACTTTCTTATATTTATATGACACTTGTATCCCATCCTTTTGCCCATAAATCATTCTCTTCAACCATTATCATATAACAAGAGTTTTCTATTTCACCAATCTGAAAAAAATTCCATTTTTTATGTCGGCCTCTTGTATAAATATTCACATATTCTTTACTTTTCACAATAAACATATATTTTCAGAATATGACTTTGTTACCATCATCACATAATTACAAAACACTCATAAAATTGTGTTTCATCCCATCGACATAAAATGTTTTCTTGGATTCCGTCTTTTCTTTTCCAATGACGGATGATACCACACCTTGGATTTTTAGGGATTAATCATTGAAAAATTTCACAGTTCCATCCTTGAACACTTTTATATTCTTCAATAGATTCAATATCCTATCATGTAAGATAAACAACCACTATCAAGTATCCACGGTCACTCTAATTTTTTGGATTTCAATGTAGTTTCAAAAAATAAATATTTTTCTACTTTTTATCATTATTTACTTTCAAATTTTGAGAATTAATAATAATCTACTCAGCAAGTAACAAAAAAGACATTCCTTTTCAAGTTATCCATATTTTTCACACCTTCAACTAATCGGTTCTATAGGTTGGAAACTATTTTCAATATTCACTTAATTCCTTCCATATTTCATCAAAACAACTTTATTAGAATTTTTTCATTAAGGAGATTGACTCCAATTCAATCTCTTCCTCAAATATCATATCGATCAATAGAAATGATCTTGTTTAAACCAATACATACTTGTCAAATATATGAATCCCCCTCAATTCCAGCAATACCCATAGAAGGATTATTTTCCTATAAAACCTCCATACTGATCAGAATTGTTCATATGATTCCCAAAACAGATCATTTCACATCCAATCAGATTCTCCAACTAATTTTCATGACTTTATATAATCATAATTATTTGAATATTTTACAGATCCAGATAAAACTTCTCCTAACTCAGGATTTTTTTAACTTATATATTCTTACATTGGCGACAAATATAATTTTTTCAAAATTCATCATTTATAAAAAATCCATTCATCTTCTCACTCTTTGAAGGTAACTTTTATAGAAACTTCATTTGTTTCTCATCATTATAACATTCATCAAATTGAGTAATATAGTTTTAGAAACTTGTACTTTTCTCTTCAACTTTATAATGTTTTTGTTGGACAAGTTCTAACTCTTCTCTTGTTTCATACAATTACACTACTAGATGTTCATTATGATTCTTTTCTTATTAAAGATATTTCTTCAAATCATCAATCTATTTCACTAAATTTTCTTTCTCATCAGAAAACAACTAAATAATTCTCATTGAATAACATTAATATTCTATATTTTTGGTTTTCTTTTCAAACCTTATGATCTTTTTGAGACATTTTTAAAAATTATTCATTCAAATGTATTTCATGTTTAGTTTCTTATTATTTAGAACTATTAATTCCGAATTCATCATTAATCATTATGGTTATTAATTTATTTTCAATACCATTCGCAACTGTGTTTTTGGATTTGTAATCATTTCTTTCTTCTTCTTCATCTTTTGATAAGAAACTTCTTCTTTTGGATTTTTATAATTTATTTTATTTCCCTATGGATTTCAATTTTTCTTTGTCTCCATGTTTCTTCCACAACATTCATGGATTATTTATACATTATCACAATACTATTCATTTTTTATTTGAGGAAAATTATCCACAAAGTGACCAATGCATCCACATTAAAAAAAATCATGGGATGTTTCCCTTTGTTTTTACTTGTAATGCTTTTTACATTTTATGAAATCAAGGATAAAACATAACTATGCTTTTTAGATACCTAATTTTTAGAGTAAAATCACCACCCTATTCATCAATAAGAATATTTGTTAATTTTTATTTCATTGTTGCATTGAAATAAATTTATCTATAAACTATTGTTTTTCCTTAAATAGATTTCTCTCTTCCCATTTCATATATAATACGAGTGCTATGAACTTCATCATTAGATAATGTTTTAGGATCTCTATATTCCAATGAAGAAAATTTTACATAAAATTTGTCAAGAAGGATTATATATATCATTTAAAAAACTATAGAGTCATCTAGTTTTTCAATAAGACATATGATAGTGCTCTCTATATAATTCAGCACAGTAAAGAAGCCCCAGCAGATTCATGCTCAACCATATTCAAGTATTTATTCATCAATCTCTATATTTGATGTTACTCCTTCTTCACCTTTGTATTCAACTCGTATATGTTTTTTAATTTTTCTCATATACAATTGGTTGTGGAATCACTATTCAATATTAATAATTCTCTATGAGAATGTGATGCAAAAATATCATTCTTTATGCTTCCATCATTCTCCAGATTCTTCTTATCACTAGATATCGAAGGTTTATCATCAAGGGGTGTGAACAAAACTGTTGCAGCTACAAGAACATCATAAATAATACAAATAAGATAACGTATAATTATATCCTTTATAATATAATAATTCTTTCCATCAAGAATAAGAATACCTAAACTATTCAAATTGTTGAATTTCTCTATCAACAAAGAATAACGAAGAGATGCCTTACTCTGATACCACTTGAAAGCGCTCAGTCAGAGTAATTGTATCACTGAGAGGTGTAGGGGTGAATCAGTGATATTATTTCCCTTTTATGTTACTTTTCAATTGAAAATCCTTCATATATTATTATACATTTCTATTTAATGTGGAAAACAAATCCAAAACACATCCACAAGATACAAAATATTTTTAAGGTTCACTATTAAATAAGAATAGAAACATATTTGGTATGTTTTGGAAATGATTCAATACCATAAAATCTACTATAATAAAATACATGGATTATAATGAGTATGATATACCCTTTCATACTTTAGAACTATGAATCAACCCCACTAGTGTGTGTGCACCTACATGGCGTAAATAGGGTAATATAATTGTTATGTAACAAATCATGTTACATACACTTTTTTTCAATTAAAAAAATGTTTTCCAATTGAAAAAAAATTCATTAATTACATATATAGAAGAATGGTACGAACCTCATAGGCTTCATAATGCAAAACCGATTTTTATTTTCTAGGTCTGATTTTCCCAGTACGATTACTCTGATCACGATTCTCCCCAAATAATTCTTCCATATTCATTTTCTGATACAATAATATATAATTGAATTGCAACCACTTCAATACCTGAGTATGAAAAAAATAAGTAATATTCTTCCTCAGTATGAGGAATGCAATACATAAATCCTGAATCCGATTAATCCATCCCGATATAATGATTAGTCAAATATAATTTTCTCTTCTCTATTAAATCGAATTCATCAAAATATCAGTATGAAGACTTATTACTGACTCTAAAATTTGGTGCTTCTCTATCTACTGTGTTGAATAGAACTTCGTCATCTTTAAAGTACGATATAGTTCTTTCCTTTTATAGGTGACCCAAAATAGATTTAAGAATGAATCACAAAATCTTTCCTGCTCAACTAAATTAACCCAAATATTAATTTCCCCTAGAATTGTAGAGAAGTTATAAATTCATCAAGTATTTTGGATTCATCTCAAAACATTTAATATATTCACTTATTCTTCTCTATACTCTCATTTCAATTTTCAGTACAATTACAATTGATGTGTAATACATGGGTCTGATTGTTCTCAATATGATTTCTTCAATACAAAGCTCAATATTTTTCTTAGATAAACTGACTTAGCGAGAATAACATGATTGTTTTTAGGTTTTTAAAATTTCCATCAGAGACATTGCACCATTTATATGATAAGATTAAAGTGATTTAGTATATACCAAAGCAGGTGATGTTTTAGGTCGAACATCATTCACAAATAGTATGGGAGTAACATTCCCGAATGAGGCTTACATGCAATGAATATTGAAACATTCCTTTTATCCCTTTTTAAAACAACTTATAGTCCCTGATTAAGATATTCTTGGGTATTAATACACATATGTAGGTAATGACAATGGAAAAAGTTCAAAAAAATATTCCATTAAAATAATTTTAAGGCACATAAGAAAAAATGATTTACTCTTAATGAAGAAAATTCCACTACTTGACATGCCATATTTTAAGGAAATCATTATAAAATAAAATTTTAGGCCTATTATTCATATTTAATAAAGGTGTGTTGGAGTCTAATTCACTAAATATTAATAGGGAAGTGAAACCCAAATAGGATTTGAGTTCCCTCAAGGCCATGAAGTATGGATCATCAATAAAGGGGTATTTGAGACATAATGGGGGGAATTTTGGATTGATCCTATCATCAACTATGAAGTCACAATATCATTTTGTTGTTTAGTGGCTCACAAAAGGATTACCCACACTTATCATTCTCATGGGAGGGTATATGTGAGATTTTATATTTTTCTAGAGCTAAAATGTAGAATTCAGGTATCACCACATGCAGTTTTCATTTTAATGCCTTTTCTTCTAGAAAAAAATTATTTGAAATTAATTATTAAAAAAATTATTCATAAAAATGGGAAAATCAGTCGCGATTTCTATGCTCACATGATTCAATATCAGTGTGAGAATAAAGTGGAGTTGGGGATATTTCCAAGATAATGTGACAAAAATGGTCAAGGATTGTCTTTTATGAACACCAAAATATTGATTTCATTGGTGATATCTCATAGTTTATTATCATGGTAGTGATACAAATAGTTTCTATAGATTTATATCATAGATATATTATCCAAGGTTATGTGTATATAGAACAAAATTATGTTTTATGATCCCAAAGAGTGTCCCAATATACCTATATATGTTGGGGAGCTTTAAACCATGATCTTGGGGGCTCTCAAATCTATAAGATTTGAGATGGTACAACAACACAATGAATGAAAACAGACCATGTTCAAAATGTTTCTTCAGTTGTGATGTTTTCAAAGTATAAAAAGATAAATGGATTTCCTCCTCAGGAAAAATATTTCCTCTTGTTTATGGGGGATTTTGCAGAACTCATTGAATAGAGACAAATCGAGGTATATTATGCATAGTAAAAACATAGGTTTCCATCAGATTTTTTAGATACCATCACCGATAGAAAAAAAATACAATATTTTAAAGATCTGAGTCCCCCCTAGGAAAAGGGGAGTGATATGTGGAGATACATGTGTCTGAGAAAAAATTGAATCATTTTGACTAGCATTATACATGGATTGTAAAGTTATCTACATGGATATAGATAACATATAGTGAAGGGGAAATTTTTTTCATGATGTATTCCTGAATGAGGGAACCCAAATTAAGATATCCGGCAAGAATTGGGGTCATATATAAGAGGAAAGGGACACATGCCCCATTTTTTCTATAGTTAGGCCCATGTTAAGGGACTCAAGAATCACTATGTATCTTGTTGATTCAAGAATAATAAAACATGTAGTTTTGAAGGATATATTGGTTTGTTGTGTGGTAATAGACCGACCCAGATATTTGGGTCCTCTCAGATGAGGACTAAAGTGTTTCCCAGTTTTAGGCCATGCAATAGGGATGTGTACTATGCAGTTTTATGTCACACCAAAAGGAAGTTTTCATAAAATTTAATTTCTTGAGTCTAGGATATCTATTTATCAATTTAATGGTCTTGCATCTAGGACCATCCATTTATTTCTGATTCATCCAATAATTCTATGACATTCTATAGGTGTGAAGAGGAGCGGTTATAAGTCATATCCTCATAGTTCCTGGATATGAGAAAATGAAATGGGAAACTTTTTCAAGCGATAATCACATAAGAAGTTCAGAAATTGACTTTGGTATTGACATTTTTATGGGGTAAAAAGATAAAATAATTCCCTACAAATAATTAAGGTACCTCTGGTTGAAGGTATGTTTTGGTGAAATCATTCTGTAGATCCAATTTATGTCATATTATGTATAATCAAAAGAAAAGTGTCCTTCAAAGGTGATCAATTTAATAAATGATTTCCAAGGATAACCTATGGATATTCAAATTTTCTAGGGCATGAATTATGTTTTGTGAAAGGAGTGTTCCTAAGTATGAAGGGAGAATTTATGCCAGAATTGACTAGGAATAGTGTAGAACACTGACCCGATAAACCACAAGAACAATGTTTCCGGGTCATGTACCACTAGCCTTAGGTGCACCTCCCCAAATTCCAAAGGTTTCCAATTAGAAGAGTATATGTAAAAGAGTGAGAATGGGGAGACTATAGCCCTCTAATTTTAATATTGTAATGGTCTAGATAGATATAACATAAGAAATGGACGGAAAAAAGATATTCCTAAACCCAAACTCGAATATTGCAGAAACAGAATCAATATCATTCTACAACTGAAACGAAAACTATAGAACATTAGTTAAAATAATTAATGACATAACACTTCCATTTATAGAAATAAACTAATTAGGTACCATTTTTAGAATATACATCCAAAACAAGATGTTCATGTCAATAAAAAATTGTCACCCATGGTTGGCCTTAGTATATACATATACAAAATAATGCTGGAAGCGAACGAAATCCTTGAACGGAAAACTCTTTACGAGGAAATAACCTATAGTTATTTTATTTCCCTCCATGCTAAATCAATCTTTAAGATCCATCTCTAATGTCCTAACCCTTACCTGAATAAAAATTTAATAAGTCTACATGAATTCCAAAGGATATTTGTAGGGTGTAAGAACTATTCTCTATATGGTAGAACCACATCTGTATACACTTTATTTGTGACTAATCATTTTAATAATAAAAATAAATAAGATTAAAAACATGTGTAAAGTAAATAAAATCTTACCAAGTTCTCAAAAACCACTATAAAATTATCACTTTCTTCATCCAATGTTGGAAAATCGAGGAGGATAGGATCCATAGAACATATCATAAGGAATCCTCTGAGGTCAAATATCCCCAGGTGAACCTTCTATTCCCACTTCTAAAACCAACTGGAAACATGTTTCATCAACCAAGTAGCCAATATCCTAAAGGCATGCCCAATCAAATTGAATCCTAGTTCCTTAGACCTCCACTCAAAATAACTTTTCCACTCAAAGCCCAATGTTTGAAGGCTCAACAATACCTATCCTCAATTAGTAACCTACATAGGTTCAAAAATTGATATCCTAAGGAATTTATATTTCCATCCTCTGAAATGATCTTGACCCAATGGAAAAATGCTCAGTGAGCCACAGCCCCCAACTGATAACCTCAATGCTATCTTCTGTTAGTTTTTTACAATCCCCATAGATTTATACGATAATCACCCCCATCCATTTACCTAATACAAAACTATTGGGGCCTCTACCCACATGAGTTTTCACAACAACCTCATCACTGACTCAACCAGTGTGAAAACTACTCCTAGAAGTGATTTTTCCAAATGGGTGAGTGGAAATCACCAAGAAGGACCTAAAACACATCAACCCAAACCATGTTTATCAAATCATATGGATATGATATCCCATATCACATGAGCCCAAACCATAACAAGATAGACTTAATGCATCAATTTGATGATCGAGCCTCCCAAATGGTGATCAACATTAGACATATAGCTCAGTCCTCGACTAACATAATGATTTCATCACCTCAAATCAGATGGCTAACACCACCTCAATCTTTGATCCATTCCTATCACGACTCCATGGACCTCATCTAATGAAATATATATATATATATATATATATTAATTCACTTTAATCAGGAAAATTAAATTAGTTAAAAAACTCAATATAATTGAATAAACACTCCCAACCTAGCTTTCAGGGTATAGAGCATCTCACACAGGTCAAAACACATTGTATTCCTGTGAAATCATTCCCATAATTATCTCAAATGGTTTAATTTAATAAATTATAATCATAAATTATATTACACGTGTTTCTATTGGTTGAAAAGACAGCATGCTCAAAGAGGAACCACAAAATTACTCATAAAATCACAATAAAAATCATGCACCACCATCCTCATAGTCCTATACATCGACATGTACAATATCAACATATCAATCAAGATAATTTAGAAGAAATCATCATTTTATACGAATATACAAAAATAATCCAACACTACAAATGGATTAAATAATAGAGGAAAGACAGAGGAGATAGGTCAACACCTAGAGGAGGAGGAAGAAGCTATAGCAACCGCTGGAACGGAGGCCCATGCATGGGAAGAAAACATGGGGTGAATACGTTTAAATAAGGAAGGGAAAATAGACATTTCACATCATTAAGTTGTCACATGGTTAGATCACCTGGGTTTCCAAACCATGCAGCTTCATCTTTTTAGGAGCCAAGTCCCGTATGGTTATCCCTAACCGTACTCTGACCGTGCATGATAAAGTTCGTAGGCACTACCAAATGGTACAAACTGTGTGGCATGCGCATTGTTTTCCAAAGCATGAAGATTCCTTCTTCTAAAAACAGGAGAGGACCTACATGGTTGTGCACCCCATCTTTCACGGTTTACCAAATCACGTGACAGTGAAAACATGTCCGTCATATTTTTCATTAAGAGGTTACATTGTTTACCCAAATCATGGGCCTTATTCAGCACTTTTCCAAAACAAGGATTTCAGGACTCCAAAACACTTGATACACATCCCAACTCCTATAGAAAAAGACAACCTCAAAACCAATCTAAAAAAATTGTTTGGGTTTGAAGAAAAAATAGGATTAGGTTCTAATAAATGAAAAAGAATTTGGAATTCCCACAAATATCCTAAAATTCAAAACATGGGTGGATTTTGACCCTATCCAAAAAAATGGGATGATATAATCTACCCACCATAACATAGATCACACACAAGCTATAAAATAAACTCATAGATGGTACCAAATATACCCATATCATTATAATTAACCTAGACTACATCGTTCTTAAGGGAGCCCATCAACTACCTCAAGGGAGGGATCCCCACCATATGAGTTACCTACCCCATTAACATATAAAACCAAAAATCAAATAATATATGGTCCATCAACCATTCCTAGACTCAAAAGTCCTACTGTGATGTATCATCACTCCTGCACCTCGTCGGGTTCCCCTGTGTCATACACAACACCAATTATAATCCCACGCCAAATTGATTCATTCCTCATTCCCATGTATCAAATAGAACCAATGTGGTCCCACATCTCATCAAATTCTTAAATCAATCTCGGCGCCTCTCACATCAATCAAGTACCACATCTAATGATTCACATATTCCAACACACCTTAGGTAACCCACATCTTCTTGATGCCCCAATGCCATCACACATCGATAATCATGTATCCCATTATTCCCACACATTATACCTGGTTCCACTCATATCATTCATCTATATATTTATATATAACGCACTGGAGCTAGTTCCATCCTACTAACCAAGGTCCTATTAGTCCATATTTACATCACATACATCTTATGAACTCAAAAATTATATGCCTACGAAGTCCAAGGTAAAAAAAGGAAAAATATTTGACCATGGTGTACCTATGACCTTCGTCTGCTCACCGGGTCTCTCTGATCCTATAGTCCCTATAACATGCACTTATCTTAAAGACTGACTAACCAAAGACTGACCTCCATGCAGTGAAATACCATCCATACGCCACAAAACCCACTGTGTGGTCCCTCTATCTCTATTTTGACCACTACATATAGATAAAACATAGATACCGGTTCTAGGTTCCTCTCTTGGTATGACCTCATAACCCTACGTTTTTCTGGCTCCTAACGGTGACTATCTGAGATGGGGTTTTACAGAAGCTCTCGAGTTGTCAGAACTGACCAAATGCTTGGAACTCCATTGGAGACTGCTCAAACTGAGATCAGACATTTTTTGGCTATAAACACTGTAAACACCCCATATATGTACTAATATTAGGTTATCATATCAATTACATGGTTTTACTACTCTATTGTAACTCATATCTACCCCGCTTCCTTCCATCTGATGCATCACCGGTGAAATCACCATAAGCCCCCACCCGGCTCGAGTACGACCTGTCCATCAAGTTTCCCTCAACTATGAGAACATGATTCACTACCTCTGAGAATGATTCCAACTTAAATATGTGTTTCTAATCTAAAATATAATTCTATAAACCATCATCAAAAGGCCTCACCCTTGATGTGTCGTCGCTCTACATGACATGTATGAAGAGAGACAACTCAGGGAATGTCTCCACGTAGTCCCAGATGGACAGGTCACCCTACTGAAGGCTCAAGAAATCCCGAGACATCTCTTTCCTTAGTGTATATGGGAAAAAGTAGTAAACGAACCTGACCTAAAATTACATAGAGGCCAGTCCCTCATTTCTACCTATCTAAACCTGAACATCCCGATTGTTATTTTCTAGTCTTTTGTGAGTGTAGGTTTTCAGCATCACCCTTTTCCCAAGAGTAATGTCCAACTCATCAGAAATCATCTGCATCAATTCTATCCAATTATTATTTACCTATGGACCACCCCATAAAAGAGTTATCATTGGTTTATGTGAATGAAACAACACTGTCAGATATTTTATAGAAGGCTACGCACCCTGAGCTCTCCTATCGACCCCCAGGATGACACTTACTGGACTCTCTCTATGTAGATCATCAAGAAACAACCCAAATGGATTAAATTATACCAGTTTACCTATGTACACTAGAATATGATCCTAATCATGTTCATGTGGATCTTACCCTACTAGGCCCTCATGGGTTCCAACCTTCTATTGCTCATAAGCCACCCTATCCTCGCCTGCATAATAGTCTATCTAATCTGTCTATGTAGATACCTACTGTATACTATTACATGGTCATACATTCCACATCCCACATATATAAATATCACATATTGGGAAAGCAGTAACATGCAACATGATATCACTACCCTTACCCATTCCCATTGCATCCATTTCAATAGACAACCCAACCTCATGTACATCGTAACCACATTAGGCAGAGAAAAGTATCAAATATTCCTCGTGACACACTCATCCTGAGGAAGCACATCCTCTCACACCGAAGGCCATATCTCCTAAACTGGTGATCAACATCAACATATATAATCACACATTCTTGCATCTATAAGGTCTGTGTGCATGAATTTGTCCATATATAACACATCACAAGCTTATTCCATTGGATTACTTTTTAGGGATTGTTGATTGAGATGATACCAAAGAGAGTCTAGGTATAAAAAACATCTTAGATTTATTTGTTGAAACATTAAAAAAAACCCCACTTGACCCAATAAAATTTCTAAAATTTAAATTAGACAAATTTTATATCATAGGAACATGTATATATAAAATTTAAAAGAATCTT
Source organism: Viscum album (assembly GCA_963277665.1). Taxonomy (NCBI): domain Eukaryota; kingdom Viridiplantae; phylum Streptophyta; class Magnoliopsida; order Santalales; family Viscaceae; genus Viscum; species Viscum album. The sequence continues at coordinate 705,067,816 of OY728139.1, forward strand.
ATGTTCCTAATGAAAAGCATAAACATGCATAACAACACCCCTTGTCACTTTGTGATAAGGTTCTAATATCTCATTTCGTTTCATACCAGACCAAGGATCACAATTGATAACAATTAACAACCACATTTAAAATTTTAACATTTGAGTTGAAAATAAAATTAATTTGAAAATGAGAAAAAATTAAACAATAGTTCCCACCCCTGGGAAACATGGTTTCTCCCTCATGCATGGGGCTATAGGAAACCAAACACGAGTTCTAAACCAACTTAAGAAAAAACCCTAATAATGGTTCTTCTATATCCCGAATAATTAGAAAAATAGAAAATAAAACAAAAACCTAAAATCAATAGTATCTAGAAAATAATTCTACCAATTTACATTCAAGAAATACTCTGATACCTTTTGTAGTACCCCAATATTATTAGAAACTCAAAGAGTATTTTTTTGTTTGAGTTTCACTGGCCTTAGGTGCACCTCCCGAAATTCCAAAGCGTCCCAACTTGAAGTGGGGTTGTAAATGAGTGATTGTGGGGAGAAAATACACTTTAGTGGTAATATAGTAATGGTCTAGATATTTATAACATAAGCAGTAGAAGAAAATAAAGATATTCTAGAACTAGAACCCACTAATGGAATATGAATAATAAATATCATTCAATAGTAGAAACGTTAAATAAATAGAAGCATAAACAAAATTAACAAGCTAAAAATCCATTTAAATAAACAAACCAAGAGCATAAATTTGATGAAAATTCATCCCAAATTGGTTCTTTGTTTCAATAATCAAAAGGGTCTCCCATGACTAACCGTAGTATATACATATAAAATTTTATGCTGGAATAGAAAGAAAAACAAGAAAGGAAAACTCCAACTAAGGTATGAACCAATAGTCCGTTTCATTCATTCCAAGTAAACTCAACCACTTATATCCATCTCAAGATCCCAACGCCATACCTGAATGGAAAAAAATAAAGTCAAAACACATCCTAATTGACCTGTGTAGGGTGTGAGTATAAGTATCACCAGGGTACCACCCAATTATGAATACCCTTCATTTGTGACTAATCATGTGTATACTAAAAATAAATAACCAGAAAAACATGTTTAAATTACATGAAATCTTACCTGGTTCTCAATAGACACTAAGAATCTATCACCCACTTTATCCAACACTGAAATAACTGAAGAGGATAGTATCCCTATCTCACAGCTCAAGGAATCCTCAGATGTCAAATATCCCTAGGTGAACCCTCAGGTTCCACCACCAAAAACCAACCAGCACCATGATCCATCATCCAAGTAACTAAATCCATGATGGTACATCCCATCAAATATAGGCCTAGTCCCTTTGACCCTTGATTGAAAGAACCCATCATCTCAAAGATCGGTATCTTGAGTAATTGTGATACATTTCCACAATTTTCAGAAACCATATGTTCAACAACTTATGTCTCATGTAATGACAATTTTGATAAACCAAAATGATCTTGGCCCAATGATTTCCAGCATGATGAGCCATAGCCACCAACTGATAGCCTCAACGGTTTTGGATAACGATTCATCACCATCCTCATGGATTTCTATAGAAATCACCCCAATCAATTTAACTGAGACACAACTACTGGGGTTATATAACCACATGGATGGTCAAAAAAACCATATCACTGAGTCAACATGTTTGTACACAAATCCAAACAAAACTTTGGCCAACAAGGGTGTTCAGAAATCACCAAGAAGGCCCTAAGACACTTTAGCTAAACCCTAATTCCCTTGCAAGCATGTCTCCAAAATCTGATGGAAATTCCATTCAATATCACACGAGGCTCATCTATAACCTGACAGAATTTCCACCTTAACCTGAAAAACGAGTCGCCCAACTTATGAACAACATCACACATATAGCTCGGGATTCACCGAACAAGACAATTTCATCACCTAAAATGAAATGGCCCAAACCACCTCAATCCTTAGGTACTTCCCTTCACGATCCCATGGATCTAATCTCATTAAATGGATATATACATATCAATTTACTTCACTCAAAACCATTAAAATAATAAAAAACACTCAATTTAATTCAATAAACATCCCCAAACTAGTTTCCCATGGTCCAGAGCCCCTCACACAGCTCAAACCACTTGTAGTCTCTTGCAAGAATTCCCATTAGCATCTCAAATGGATCAATTTAGTTAATTAAAAGAAACAATTAAATTATAAATATTTTTCTCATTCAACACAATGGTATGATCAAAGAGGAAAACCTAAAACACTTTTCAAACCACAAAAAAATCATATACCACCTTCCAAAAAGTTTTAGATATAGTCAAATATGATATCAACCTCTAACTCGATCCGATTTGGACTGAATCTAGGTTTTAGATGAACATCCATGACACATCCAATGCTACAAATGGTTTGAAGAATAAGGGTCAGACATAGGAGATAGGTTGACACCTAGAAGTGGAGGGGGAAGCTCCCATATCCATTAGAGTATAGATCCATGAGTGTAACGTAAATATGAGGATAATAGGTTTAAAGATGGAAGGAAAAATGGTCATTTCACCTCCATAATATGATTCAGTGTAGCATGTACGTTTTTCTAAACCAGGCTATAACTATGCTAGTCCAACTACTAATGATCCAATCCCTTCACTGTTATCCGGAATAGTTAAACTTAATCATGTTCCCATTGTGTGTGCTATAACACATAGGCACTAACCAAATATCACTAATTATGTAGCTTTTAGACAATTTCCCCTACCATGAACAACCGTATAGATTATCTATGCTAAAATCTCTAGAGGCCCCACAAGGCTATGCGCCCCATCCTAAAAAATTTACCAAATCATATAGAAGTAGAGACACGGAATACACATTGTTTACTATGAGGCCACACAATTTACCCAAACTGTGCACCTCGATCTACAATTTTCCATAATAGGGTCTTCGTGCCTCCGATGCACTCAAAAACCATCAAAACACATAATAAAAAATAAGAAGCACAAAACACAAAAAAAACAGGGATTTGTAATGGAGGAAAACTCAGAATTAGGTCATGATAAAAAAAATATGGTGTTCCCACCAATCTCAAAAAATGTCAAAACATGCAAGCATTTCGACCCCCTCTAAAAAAATCAGATGTTACATATAGGTGGAGTGTTATTTACATGGGTCTGACACACATGAAATGAATTAAATTTTCTGACTAGACCTAGGGTTCATGATTTGGGTGTCACTACATATATTATAGTGACAAGAATCAAACCAGATATAGATATATGATAGAAAACACCTGAAGTAGGTCTAATCCATACAAAGGGAGGGGTAATTTTTTACTATGGCTGGACCCAGAATTTGAGATATCTGAGTCACTATGTATCCATTGGTAATATGAAGCAATTCATACATATTTTTAAAATATATTTCCTCCCATAAATTAATATCTTATTTTCGGATGAGATATTTTTATCATATTTTAGCTGAAGCAGGATGTTGGATCTGGGTGTCACTCCATATACCATTATGATGAGAATCAAGAAACGATTAGTTCTTGAATGGATGTGTGTGTGTGGGGGGGATTAACATCAAGGATAGTGGTACTCTACTGTGATTTCTATATCAATTTGAAATTTTATGAAATAAAATAATTGTTACCCATACAATTTGAATATCATGCAGTAATGAAATTTTGTGTTGTTTTTATATTCGTGTATCTTAAACCATGGTAGCCCTAATGTTAACTGATACATATCAACCATGTAGGGAATCCCTTACCAGAATTCATAATCTATCATGATCTATTCCCAGTGTGAGAAACAACGTCTGTAAAATGTTTCATTCACCGCACATAAGCATTAAAAAGAAACAACATGGTCCTTTTTATCATACTGTATGTAGACTCAGATGTAGGATCTGGTAATCACTACACATCCCATAAATATAATAATCCATCCATACATAAAAATAGGAGAAATTTAACATCGATTGATAGGGTCATCAACCGTTCAATTTTTCATCATGTGGTAATGATAAAGGTTACCCAACATGAAAAAATAATAGTGGAATCCCCATAAATGATATATAGGAATTAAGAAACTTATCTTGTGAGAGGCATCCCATGTTTATGACATGAAGAATCATAATATAAGGCCCCAGCTTTATACCTTACTTAATCTTGAGTTAGTACAAGATTACACATTGAGGATCTTTTCGGGTTTAGAGTTTTAGAGAATTAGATCATAAAAATTGCATTACATTCCACATATAAACAAAGTGGTTACATAAAGATAGTATTCTTCATTCCCATCAATGGAAACATATTTAAAATAAAAAATGGATTCTTTATTGACACTTCCTTGACACTATCATCATATCATGTACCCTTCCCTTGACCTGTGAAAATCATTTCAAAAAAACTTGGGATGAGCATAAAAAGCTCAGTATGGGTTATAAAAACATGGAAAGGAAACATGGGTACATATATACATAAGAATGAAATCATACATTACCCATAAAACATAATCACTTTAACATACCTCATCAAATCATGAATAAATCATAGAAATCATAATACATAAAGGTAACTTGAGGCATTCATAACATTCTTACGTAGGGAGTAACCCTCTTGGTTACATTTGGAATACCCATCACAGTATATTCCCTAAATCTCTTCAGAGAAACCTTATCATTTCACTCCTTCGCGTTACCCAATGCATTGGAGAGCTATATCGGGCTCACTCGCCCTTAGTTTATCACGGAACCACCCGTTTTTATAATAATGCCCAAGAACCTCAACATAATCAAATCACATAAAACATGCATAATGGAAACATAACATTCCCACCATTCATTCACAAGATATCAATACAATACATTGATATATAAAACATTATGAAAACCATTTTCGATACCAAAATAAAATAAAAGTAAAACACGGTATTTATTTTTCTTTTAAAAAGAAGGTATGTCTTGTAGAGGAAGCCGAAACTCAAATAACGGTCACGACGGCGGAGAAGTCATTGTCGCTGCATACGTACGACAAAAACATTCCCTTTTTTCGTTTAGTAAATGATTTGTATAAAAAGATTCCTTTTGAATAAATGTAAAAGTCAAAGGGTTTTATACACCGTATAAAAAAAGGTTTTGTATAAAACAAAATATGCCTCAATGAAAGCAGATTGAGACGAAGTCCCATACCTCGTATCTGACTTGACCCGACCGTTATTTAATCTCCTAAATAATAAACTTGAGTTAACCTCTACTTGATTAAGAACCTTCTTCAAGTTCATAAATCCTTTTATATCACTTATTTCCATTTTATAAACATTATGTAACCATTTAAGTTAATAATGTTTGTTTTTTCAATATTTGGTTCTTAAGTCGAAAGTGGACTTCTTACAATTACATGTTGTTCATGTGGTCAAAGGTTCTTTATATCCAGAATGAAATTCATGATTTGGATATCATATATATCATATATATCCATCATATACATGTATTTATAATATTACATAATCATTTAGAGGTAAGAAATTAAAATGCACCGTTTATGGAGACGGTAAGCCGTACGTACGCATGAACGCTAATTTCATTTCTATTTCGTATTTTATAGAATGGAATCATAATGATATAAGAGTATATTATAATTCCAGTATAATAACATCTATAATATTATTAACTTTATCCTTTACACATCCCACATATGGTATTAACGAATCAAATCACTTTCAGGGGGCGGTAGTCTGCACTTCCTAAAATGAAGATATCATGTTTACCCATAATGGAAACAATAAAGGTATGCCCAAAATGAAACAAACAGAAGCATAAGGAAAACATAAACATATTATATATCATATATAAAAATAGTGACATCATAATGGCCACCTTTGAAGGTGTTAAATGATTATTGAACAATCATCGTTTCGGGAGACAGAATTTTGCCATCCCCGGAAACCGTATGTTCTTTAACCATTTTATGTAGTTGTGTGAGATTTTAGCTCAAATAAATCTTTAACAACATCATAGTATATTGAAGATACCGGTTTTGTTACAAAAGAAGTAAATAAAATGAGTTTAGGGGGTTGGAGAAGCAAAATCAAACAAATGAACATGAGAAAATGAATTACCTTTAAAAGTGTAACTCCTTTTGATTTGAGCCTAAAGGCTTCCTTTGAAAAGATTCTTCCCAACGGGAATCCTCTAGGATGAGGAGAGGGATGTATAGAGGGTACATGGGCATGGGTTGGCCGAGCCAAAGGCTTGGGGAGTGTGTGAAATGAGGTAGTGGTGGGGGTCTTTTATAAGAGGAGAGGAGGGGCACTTTTGGAAAGTAAAGATAAGTTACTTTATTTTAAAAAGCGTTTCGGATTCAAATGGTCCCACATTGCTATAATTCGAGGATAAGGTGTTAATTCTTCGAAACACACTCATCCAATTGGTTTTGGCCATGTTTAGGTTTTAGATTTTTCATTATCTTTCCATTTTATTTAAATCATTAAATAATGAGGTCATCGCTGCATCATCATGATGTCATAAATAATTTAATTTATTTAACGTCTAACAATTTTAAAAAAACTACTATGATGTAGGAAATCGTTTTAGCTTTCCAATGAATATTTATAATCAAAAATATGATCTTTATAACCCCATGTAAAAATTGTTTTCGTAAAACATATTTTGTTTATGTCATTTTTACTTTTACATTAAATAAAAAGTTATTTATGTCATTTCCCAACCAAAGTGGATCCATGGGGTCCCCAAGTTTACCCATCACTTGTATTGGTCGGCCATGACACAACCAATGAGGGTAGGACATGTGTCAAGCTCATCTTATTTTATTAAAGCATTATTTTTACCTTAAACTACACTAATTACTACTAATCACGATTAAAAACTTAATAAGTTACTATTCACCAAAAAATTATTTTAATCTCATTGAACCAAATTTTACTTCTTAATGACAACCATGTATGTCGGATTTTCATAATACAATACACATTAGTGGTAAACATTCATTTAACTGAAAAATCAGTTTGCTTGATTACCACTTACTGGTTTCACTATTCATCAAAAATTGGAGTTTTTCAGAAAATTACCAAAAATTCACCCTAAGATATATTTGATATTCTGAATTCAAAAATGAAGTCTATTTTACAAAATTCAAAACATATAAGTCAAGTTAATTAATTTAATAATTAATTCCCGCTGTCAGAGCAAATAACATGTTTTTATGAAACAATAAGTATCAAAAGATTGACACCAGTTTAAGTCCAATTTCAAAGTGAAATTGATTCCAATGGCGACCATTGAATTAAATGGTAAAAATATATTCTAATTTCACTTCAAAACCAATTCAAAAGATAATCTAATCATATAAATAAATTAGATTAAAAATCATTTTTGATGTAAAATGTAGTATTTTTCACTATTCATTAAAAAATGAACATTGTCAGAAAAATACCAAATATTCACACAAAGTAAATTTTGATGTCCCAATAATAAAGAATAAGTTTATTTTGACAAACATAGATTATAAAATTGTCAAAAGATAGATTTAAAAATTGTTTGACATTAAAAGGCAGTAGACAAATCTTTTAAAAATATTAGTGTATTCCATGCTTAAGATTGGATTTATTTTCATTTTAAGCCTCTAAAACACTATCTAATTCATTAATAGACATAGATAAAAATATCTATTATTCATTAATTACTTGGGATGTTACATCCTTCCCCCCTTTAGAAAATTGCGTCCCTGCAATTTATTTACTTATCGAATAAATGGGGGTACTTATCCCTCATTGCATTTTCAGATTCCCATGTTTCCTCTTCAATCATGTGGTTTTTCCACAAAACCTTTACCTGGTGAATCACCTTATTCCGTAACACTTTCTCCCTGTGGTTAAGAATCTGGACCGGTTGTTCCTAATAAGATAGGTTCTCTTCCAGCTGAACTACCTCTGGACTCAAAACATGAGATGGATCTGGCATATACTTTCTCAACATCGAAACATGAAAAACATTGTGTACCTGAGATAAACTCGGAGGTAAAGCCACTCGGTAAGCAACTGATCCAACTCTCTCCAGAATTTCATATGGTCCAATGAACCATGGACTCAACATTTATTTCTTACCAAATCTCATCACACTTTTCCAAGGAGAAACCTTGAGAAAAACATGATCACCTACCTCGAAAGATAGATCCTTCATCCGGTTATCCGCATAACTCTTCTTCCTGCTCTGAGCTGTTCTCATGTGATTCTAAATCAGCTGAACTTTTTCTGCCATCTCTTCAACCAATTCTGGTCCCATCAACTTCCTTTCACCCACTTCATCCCAGAAAGCTAGAGTTCGACACCGCTTCCCATATAATGCCTGAAATGGTGCCATCTGTATACTGGAATGAAAACTGTTATTATATGAAAATTCAACCAAAGAAAGATGTTGGTCGCAACTTCCCTGATAATCCATAGAACAAGCTCGTAGCATATCCTCCAATGTCTGTATTTTTCGTTCTGACTGCCCATCTGATTGAGGATGAAATGTTGTACTAAAATTTATTTCAGTATCCAACGACTTCTGAAGGCCTTTCCAAAAGTTAGAAGTAAACCTGGGATCATGATCCGATACAATGGAGAGGGGAACTCCATGTAACCTGACTATCTCTTTAAGATACAAACGGGAATGTTTATCATGAGAGAAAGTATCTCGTATAGCAAGGAAATGATCTGATTTGGTCAAGCGGTCAACAATAACCCAAATTGCATTATTAACTCGATATGTCTTCGGTAATCCAACAACAAAGTCCATGGATATATTCTCCCATTTCCACTCTGGCACTGGTAAAGGATGAAGCATCCCTTTCGGTAACTGCCGCTCTGCTTTAACCTGCTGACAAGTCAAACACTTCACAGTAAAATCAGCAATATCTCTTTTCATTCCATCCCACCAGTAATACTCCCGCAGATCTCTATTCATCTTAGTAATTCCTGGATGAACTGAAAACGGAGAACTATGTGATTCACATAAAAACTCTCTCTTAAACTGTGAATTATAAGGCACACACAATCTCTTCCCAAATCTCAAAACACAATCATTATCAATGTTGAATTCAGGCAACTTACCTTTCTGAACCAGCTCTACCTTTTTCTGCAAATCACTGTCTTGCTTCTGTTCTTGCTTGATTCTATCTGATAGAGAATATATCACGGATACATGAAACAAAACAGAAGGACTTCCTGCACCAACAACTTCTATGCCAAAGTTCATCAAATCCTTAACCAAAGGATCACGTTCCAAACTCACCATTGTTAATGAAGCATTACTTTTTTGACTCAAAGCATCAGCCACTTTATTTTCTTTTCATGGATGGTAATGAATTGTACAATCATAATCCTTGATTAATTCTAGCCATCTCCTCTGTCTCATGTTTAACTCTTTCTGAGTGAATATATACTTTAAACTTTTGTGATCGATATATATTTCACACTTTACTCCATAAAAATGATTCCTCCAAATTTTTAAAGCAAAAACAACAGAAGCTAATTCCAAATCATGTGTTGGGTAATTTACATCATGAGTTTTCAACTGTCGTGAAGCATAAGCAATTACCTGATAATTCTGCATTAGGATGCAACAAAGTCCTTTCAATGAAGCATCACTGTATATAACAAACTCACCATTCCTGGAAGGTAGTGCCAAAACTGGAGCATTCACCAATCTTCTTTTCAATTCCTGAAAACAATCATCACATTCTTTTGTCTAGATAAACTTAACACCCTTTCGAGTTAACTTAGTCATTGGGCTAGATAAACGTGAAAAATTTCCAACAAACCTTCGGTAATAGCCCACCAAACCAAGGAAGCTACGAATCTCGGTTATATTTGTGGGTCTTGGCCATTCTTCCACAACTTTTGTTTTTGCAGGATCAATAGTTATTCCATCATTAGAAACAATGTGACCAAGGAAAGAAATTTGTTGCAACCAAAACTCACACTTTCTGAATTTCCCATATATTTTCTTTTCATTTAAGGTTTTCAAGATAACACTTAAATGTCATTCATTCTCCTCTTTACTTTTAGAAAACACCGAAATATCATCAATGAAAACCACCACAAACTTATCCAAGAACTCATGGAAAATTATATTCATTAAGTCCATTAATACAGCAGGTGCATTGGTTAGCCCAAAAGGCATTACTACAAATTCATAATGGCTATATCTCGTACGGAACACGGTCTTTGGAATATCTGCCTCCTTTACCTTCACCTGATGGTACCCCGATCTCAGGTCAATATTTGAAAAAAACTGAGCTCCCTAGAGCTGGTCAAACAAATCATCGATATGAGGAAAAAGATATTTGTTCTTAACAGTGATATTATTCAAGGCTCTATAATCAATGCAAAGTCTCATAGAACCATCTTTCTTCTTAACAAATAAAACAGAAGCACCCCATGGTGATGTGCTAGGTCTAATGAAACCTTTCTCTAATAAATCTTTCAATTGCTCCTTCAACTCTAAAAGTTCAATTTGAGTCATTCGATAAGGGGGTTTTGAAATTGGCTTAGCATCAGGAACTAAGTCAACAGTAAACTCAACTTCCTAATCTGGTATTATTCCAGGGAACTCATCAGGAAAAACATCAGGATACTCATTTAACACTGGCACATCATTAATCTGAACAGTTCCTTTATTTTCAACGATGTGTGCAAGGTAACATTCATTTCCATCTTTTACAAGTTTCTTGGCCTCTTGATAAGTTATCAACAGTAAGTGTTCATTCTTGTACACAAAATGAAAGTCTTTCTGAAAAGAAACTTCTTTAGCTCTACAGTCAATATTAGCATGGTAAATAGAGAGCTAATCCATACCCAGGATAACATCAAACTCTACTAGAGGTAGAACAATAAGGTTTGCAAGTAGGTTCTTTCCACAGATAAGGATAGGAAGATTCTTATAAATTCTTTTTGCCTCAAAATTTCCCCGAGGTGTTTTTACCAAAAGTTCAGGAGTCATTTCTTGAGATGGTATTCCCATTTTACTAGAAACGATTTCAGAGATGAAAGAATGTGTAGACCCCGAATCAAACAACACACTGGCATAATCTGAAAAAACAAACAAAGCACCTGCTACAACTTCATTTGATGGCCCGACATCTGCTGAAGTAGTTGCAAAGGATTTCACCACCCCTTTCTGCTTATAGTCTAACTGCTTCCCATCACTCAAACTCTTTGTTGGACACTCGTTTGCATAGTGACCCATCTCATTGCACTTATAAAATTTCACTAACTGTAAATCAAATTTGTTCTTACCTTCACCTTGATCCTTTTCAGTGCAATCACGAGCCTTATGTCCCATCTTACCACATCAGTAGCACTTTACAGAATTCAGAAGTCATTCCTGAGCATGCCTTTTGCCACATTTATCACAAACTGGAAACTTAGTTCTCATACCATTAGACTTTTTTGAATAATTCTTACCTTTCTCCTACCACCTCGGTCTCTTCTTCTGCTGGTTTTTATAGAACACTTGGTCATCGAAAAACTCCATTTCCACCTTCTCAGCACATCGAACTAGCTTTTCATAACTTTTAAACTCATGAGAAGCTAATGCCCTTCGATAATTTGGCTTTAATCCTGAGTAAAAACGATTGATTTTACTATCAAGGTCTCGGATAAAATTTGGAGCATACCTTGCCAATCGAGTGAACCTTTATTTATAGGCAGCCAATGAGTCTTCCTCTTGCCTCAATTCCAAGAATTGTTTTTCCATCCTAAGTCAAACAGCCTTAGGAAAATACTTCTCAAGAATCATACCTTTGAATTCATCCCAGTCGAGAGCATCAATCTCATCAGCATCCCTGATATTTTTAACCATCAACCACCACTGATCTTCCTCACCCTCCAAACGGTAAATAGCAAGACTAACCTTTTGATTTTCTGAACACCCCATGACATCAAAAATCTTCTCCAGTGCTTAAATCCACCATTCAGCTAACACAAGGTCAGATGATCCTCTGAATGATGGGGGGCGTTGCCTCATGAAATGTTCCACCATTGACATGTTCCTCTATGGTTGATCTGGCTGATCTCGTGCATGGATACCACAACCATTTATCTCTTGAGTCAACTGCACCATTACTGCAACAAACTATTCAGTTCCAATTCCGACCATCTCAGGATGCTGATTCGGAAGGTTATTTCATTCAGTATTCCTTCCTAGCACTGCTTCCCTATTTCCTCTACGGAAAACCATTCTGAACAAATATGTCTTAGATGAAGCAACATGGTAATCTTCAAATGCTATATCACTTCAATTTGACCATAAAAAAAATATTTTTGGATAATCATTTAATAGAATTCTAACTCCTAAAGTTATCTAAACCGACCTTTGATACCAACTATATGGCCCCAGCCTTAAACCTTACTTAATCTTGAGTTATTACAAGATTACACATTGATGATCTTTTTGGGTTTAGAGTTTTTGAGAATTAGATCATAAAACTTGCATTACATTCCACATATAAACAAAGTGGTTACATAAAGATAGTATTATTCATTCCCATCAATGGAAACATATTTAAAATAAAACATGGATTTTTTCTTGACACTTCCTTGACACTATCATCATATCATGTACCCTTCCCTTGACCTATGAAAATAATTTCAAAAAAACGTGGGATGAGCATAAAAAGCTCAGTATGGGTTATAAAAACATGGAAAGGAAACATGAGTACATATATACATAAGAATGAAATCATAATTTACCCATAAAACATAAGCACTTTAACATACCTCATCAAATCCTGAATAAATCATAGAAATCATAAGACAGAAAGGTAACTTGAGGCATTCATAACATTCTTACATAGGGAGTAACCCTCTTGGTTACGTTTGCAATACCCATCACCGTATATTCCCTAAATATCTTCGGAGAAACCTTAACGTTTCACTCATTCGCGTTACCCAATGCATTGGAGAGCTATATCAGGCTCACCCGCCCTTAGTTTATCACGGAACCACCCGTTTTTATAATAATGCCCAAGAACCTCAACATAATCACATCACATAAAACATGCATAAAGGAAACATAACATTCCCACCGTTCATTCACAAGATATCAATACAAAACATTGATATATAAAAAATTATTAAAACCATTTTCGATACCAAAATAAAAGAAAAGTAAAACACGGTATTTATTTTTCTTTTATAAAGAAGGTATGGCTTGTAGAGGAAGCCGAAACTCAAATAACGGTCACGACGGCGGAGAAGTCATTGTCGCCGCATACGTAAAACAAAAACATTCCCTTTTGTCGTTTAGTAAACGCTTCGTATAAAAATATTACTTTTGAATAAATGTAAAAGTCAAAGGGATTTATACACCATATAAAAAAAGGTTGTGTATAAAACAAAATATAACTCAATGAAAGGAGATTGAGACGAAGTCACATACCTCGTATCCGACTTGACCTGACCGTTCTTTAATCTCCTGAATAATAAACTTGAGTTAACCTCTACTTGCTTAAAAACCTTTCTCAAGTTCATTATTCGTTTTATATCACTTATTGCCATGTTATAAACATTATGTAACCATTTAAGTTAATAATGTTTGTTTTGTCAATATTTGGTTCTTAAGTCGAAAGTGGACTTCTTACAATTACATGTTGATTGTGTGGTCAAAGGTTCTTTATATCCAGAATGAAATTCCTGATTTGGATATCATATATATCATATATATCCATCATATACATGTATTTATAATATTACATAATCATTTAGAGGTAAGAAATGAAATGCACCGTTCATGGAGACGGTAAGCCGTACGTACGCATGAACACTAATTTCATTTCTATTTCATATTTTATAGAATGGAATCATAATGATATAAGACTATATTATAATTATAGTATAATAACATATATAATATCATTAACTTTATCCTTTACACATCCCACATATGGTATTAACGAATCAAATCACTTTCAGGGGGCGGTAGTCCGCACTTCTTAAAATGAAGATATCGTGTTTACCCATAATGGAAACAATAAAGGTATGACCAAAATGAAAAAAAAACAGAAGCTTAAGGAAAACATAAACATATTATATATCATATATATAAATAGTGACATCATAATGGCCACATTTGAAGGTGTTAAATGAGTATTGAACAATCATCGTTTCGGGAGGCAGAATTTCGCCATCCACGGAAACCGTATGTTCTTTAACCATTTGATGTAGTTTTCTGAGAGTTTAGCTCAAATAAATCTTATAACAACATCCTAGTATATTGAAGATACTGGTGTTGTTACAAAAGAAGTAAATAAAAAGAGTTTAGGGGGTTTGAGAAGCAAAATAAAACAAATGAACATGAGAGAATGAATTACCTTTAAAAGTGTATCTCCTTTTAATTTGAGCTTAAAGGATTCCATTGAAAAAATTCTGCCCAAAGGGAATCCTCTAGGATGAGTAGAGGGGTGTGGAGAGAGTAAATGGGCAGGGGTTGGCCGAGCCAAAGGCTTGAGGAGTGTGTGATATGAGGTAGAGGTGGGAGCCTTTTATTAGAGGAGAGGAGGGGCACTTTTGGAAAGTAAAGATAAGTTACTTTATTTTAAAAAGAGTTTCGGATTAAAAAGGTCCCACATTGCTATAATTAGTGGATAAGGTTATAAGGCTTCGAAATCCACTCATCCAATTGGTTTTGGCCATGTGTAGGTTTTAGATGATTCATTATCTTTCCATTTTATTTAAATCGTTAAATAATGAGGTCATCGCTGCATCATCATGATGTCATAAATAATTTAATTTATTTAAAGTCTAAAAATTATAAAATAAATTATTATGTATGAAATCTTTTTATCTTTCCAATGACTATTTATAATAAAAAATCTGATTTTTATAACCCCATGTAAAAATTGTTTTCGTAAAACATATTATGTTTATGTCATTTTTACTTTTACATTAAATAAAAAGTTATTTATGTCATTTCCCAACCAAAGTGAATCCATGGGGTCCCCAAGTTGACCCATGGCTTGTCGTGATCGGCCATGACACAACCAATGAGGGTAGGACATGTTTCAATCTCATCTTATTTTATTAAAGCATTATTTTTACCTTAAACTACACTAATTACCACTAATCGTGATTAAAAACATAATAAGTTACTATTCACCAATAAATTATTTTAATCTCATTGAACCACATTTTACTTCTTAATGACAACCATGTATGTAGGATTTTCAAAATTCAATAATAATTATTGGTAAACTTTCATTTAACTGAAAAATCAGTTTGCTTGATTACCACTTAGTGGTTTCATTATTCATAAAAAATTGGAGTTTTTCAGAAAATTACCAAAAATTCACCCTAAGATATATTTGATATTCTGAATTCAAAAATGAAGTCTATTTTACAAAATTCAAAAAATATAAGTCACATTAATTAATTTAATAATTAATTCCCTCTTTTAGAGAAAATAGCGTGTTTTTATGAAACAATAAGTATCAAAAGATTGACACCAGTTTAAGTCCAATTTCAATGTGAAATTGATTCCAATGACCACCATTGGATTAAATGGTAAAAATATATTCTAATTTCAATTCAAAACCAATTCAAAAGATAATCTAATCATATAAATAAATTATATTAACAAGCATTTTTGATGTAAAATGCAGTATTTTTAACTATTCATTAAAAAATGAACATTGTCAGAAAAATTCCAAAAATTAACACAAAGTAAAATTTGATGTCCCAATCATAAATAATAAGATTATTTTGACAAACATATCTTATAAAATTGTCAAAATATAGATTTAAAAATGGTTTGCCATCAAAAGGCAGTAGAACAATCTTTTAAAAATATTAGTGTATTACATGCTTAAGATTGGATTTATTTTCATTTTAAGCCTCTAAAACACTATCTAATTCATTAATAGACATAGGTAAAAATATCTATTATTCATTACTTACTAGGTATGTTACACATAATATTTTTTTTATGATACCCCAACTAAGTAAATAGATTATGACTAAATTTTAATATAATGTGTCGAAGAAGTAAGAATATAGTTTAATTCATTGTGACTAGGATGATATGGATCATGCACTTTAGGTTCGTGTGAAATTGACCTCTCTATGTAATTTATAATTGTGGGGTAAGGATGAAAAGAGTCTTGTATTTTTTGGGTCATAAGAAAATGTCAACTAGTTCTTATAATTTACATAGAATTTCATGACACATAGAAGTTAATAAACTGATAGGAAGATGTGGTGGAAACAGGCCCAATGTCATCAAAATTGCCTAGGAGAGTATATATAGTGAGAAATGGTCTGAAAAGAATAATGTTAAGAGCCTTTATGACTATACCAAAGATAAAATGCCCATGTGTCAATACACATCCCACTAAAATAGGAATCAACCCATACATAATTCTGAAATATAGTGTGGTAGGATTACTAACACTCTAGGGGAGTCATCCTCTCTAGAAAAGGCTAAAGGAATTACATAGTTGAAATTCATGCGAGGAGGATGTTGTCGTGCAAAATTAACATCATTCAACTAGGAAGAACTAATAATCCCTTTGATGATCATATGGAACGGTCCTATCTATAGTATATAGTCATACAAAATTAATTATAGTGTGTTTTTGTTTTAGGTCTTGTGACTATGACCATGGTATTTCTTTTGTTTAATGTCACAAATCATTGATTGATATGAGGGTACAAAAATTTCCTCTCCAGCCAAGAAGTGGAAAAACCAATTAAAGAGTGAAATTAAGGGACAATGGTTTCTAAAAGGATCTTTTAAAGGGGTATATTTGGGGATGGTCCAATGAATGTGTCCCTAATAATCTCTATGTATATATTTAAAGTGATAATCAATCCATAAGTAGTTCTAATTATATAAATATTGGTGGTGCAGTTGGAGATCGACAACGAGATTGAGGACCTCTCATGTGAGGGATAAAGTGATATATAGTTTCATGTCATGATGTAGGTTTGTGGACCATGTAGTTTTAAGTAATGTATAAAATTTGTTGCTATAAAATTTAGCATCTTGTGACCAGGACATCTGTCATGCCTTTTTAAAGTTGCGTGACTGGGACCTTTTATCTAGAAATTTATGGTCTTACGACTAGAACCATGGTGTCTTGTTGTTTAGGGTATTACTCGTAGAACCATGATGTCTTGTATCTTAGGCTCTTATGAATAAGACCTTGTCTGATCACATGATGTATTACTCAAGAAACCTGGTATTGGTAGGGGTGTAGTGTGTTACCTCTCTATCATGATTATTGAGTAAGATCCATTGGGATGCACCTTATGTATTATGTATGGTCCTTCACAATTTTCTTCAATATTTGGGGGTTTATTTGTAATGCCCTGACCCTAGTTACCTAGAGTCGGTGCATTATTAAATAACATTGGCATGATCACAAAAGATCAAGTCTCGAAATACTGATTAGTTTAGTAGCCTTGAAAAACTGGATATATTCATAAATTTAAAATTACATCATAAAGTGAAAACTACATCCACATTTTGTCTCCACACTCATATCCCCTTATACTATCCCTCCAGGTCATTCATAAAACACTTCTTCACATCCTGTGAAAAACAAAACTTAGAAAGGGGTGAGCACAAATGCCCAGTAAGAATAACAATATAGTGGAAACTTTCATAAATAAGCATAAAAGTTTAAGGCAATGTATAACTAAAACAAAAGATTTTTTAAACATGAACTTCAGCATAATATACTAGAAATAATACAAAATAATGCCATTTAATTATTCACATGGATATTCTAATAGTCAGATAATCATATGCAATATCAATAACCACTTTCATAATTATGGAATGCATAATGTCATACTATCATAACCACGTAGCCAAGGCCTCGTGCCAAGACTACAAATAATATTTTGTCAAGGCCTCGTGCCAAGACAGTAGTTTGTCTTATGCGATCTGCCGATGCATCAAGGAGCTATAGCAGGTTCCACCCATCACTTACTAAGACTAATGTATTCCCATATGAAAATTTTTAGACATAACATAAACATTCGTATTAAAACTAGCGTATGAATTGTCAATACATTCTCTATAAACCATGAATGGTATTAAAATAGCACATCCACAGTCAAACATAAATCATTCGACAAAATATGGATGATTTTATTACATTAGATTAACCTCAATCGATAATAATGAAGTATATTGACACAGACTAAAATATTCATCAAACTATTGAGAGAACTATCCCCATTTTTCTTGAAAACATTTAAAAGTCACACTATTTGTCAAGAAGACATTTAAAATATATTTTTGAATAAAAGTGTCCCATAGAACATTGAAACATTTAAAGGGAAAGTTGATTTGAAAAAATTAATGTCTATATACATAAATCCTTAAAACCATTTTTAATACATGGACATTAATGAGAAAGATTTAGAATAATAAATCTTTAAAACAATTTAAAATGATATTTTAGTTAGATTTCCAAACCAAAATAGAGACACTAGAATAAAAATAATTTAGGTAATCAAAAAATTGTAATATCATGAGAATAAAGGGATTCATGATATAATATGTCAAATTACATTATATACACCATATAAAATTGATTTGGTGTATAACAACAATGATGTCTCAGTGGAATATAAATTGAGATGAAATGTCTCATAAAGACTGTATAATTGGGTTAAAGATAAATCAATTACATAATTATGTGTGAAAAATATAAATACACTCAATATTATTGGATGTTCAGTGTAAAAAAATCAAAGGACATTCAAAGCAATTCTTGTAAAAACAACACCATGAATTGGATATTTAACTCAACAAATCGTGATTGAGTATAAATTACTCTTATCAAGTTCATACCGAGGACTTGAGAATTTATCAATGGAGTGATTATTTGTATCAAAAGTATATCCACAAAATGGGAGTGGAAATTATGACATAGTCAAATGAATAGTGATTCTACACATAATCTTGGAGTAAAATAATCAATGAAGTTTGTGTAAACCCTAATGAGTGGAAATTGAAATTTCAAATTCCATTATCAATTAGATAACATACGAAACATACACCCATGAAATAAGGATCATACAATGATGATGTAGATATCCATTAATTAAATTATATTACACAATGAATAAAATCATGGGCAGTACACACACCACTTGCAATAAATAATTGGTGAACAATGGAAATGTCACAGAATTAAAAGTGAGATAAAAAACCCCTTACATTGTACTTTTTCATTGGTCTTGGGTAGGTTAACCACATTTATAGTGGTTATATAGTTTTTATTAAATTATCAAAGAATAATATACATTAATATGATATCATATATGATCTGTTAACATTTCTTTTTTAAAAATATCTTATTATTATCGTTGTTTCGGGTGTTAACTTACTCGTTTTCTTTTATATGATTTGTTACATAAGTCGGGTTTGTTATGGATAGGTTGAATAATATTCATATATATAATGATATCATGTCCTTAAAAATTATTTTTAACCATAAAATGAAAATTATTCTTGAATTGATACGATGGGGAATGAATCTCATCGGGTTTGTGGAGACGGTAGTCCGTACTTACGCACGAGCGACAATATAATTATTTTGATATTAAAATAATATATAATTGGATGGTATAACATATATACATAATCAGTATCATGTTATATTTATTATTTACATAAATTAATCATCATTATCATACCCATCAAAATAATACAGTTTTGAATAACAATTACACCACAACGTGGAGGCGATAAGTCATACATACACACGTATGATGACATGTTATTAAATGGATTGATAGAATAATGAATATGGTTGTACCATAACTATAATATCATCACAGTATATAAAATATATTGTATTTATTATTTTATAATGGAAATAACAAAGAATGAAGAAGTTTAAGAAGAAAGGAACTTGAAAGAGGGTGGTTAAAACATTACATCTTCTTTGGGTTCTTCTTTTAGATTTGATAAAAATGGATCATTATGTTGGATTTCCAATCAAAATAAGGCCTCTAGGTTTAAGTGAGGGAATTTTATAGAATAGTTGGGCAGGGTTTGGCCGATCCAAAAGGCTTTGATGGTGTAAAGAATTGGTTAGAAGTGGTGTCCTTTTATTAGGGGGAGGAGGGGATCTTTAGAAAAAACTTGAAGTATTATTTTATAATAAATTCATATTCGGTTTCTAAGGGATCAAAAGAGGATAATTAAAAGTATATGGTGGGTATGGGTCGAAATAATTTCAACCAATAGATTTTAGACAGGTTTGGCGTATTATATTAAACTTATCTTTTAGTTTTTAACTCTATGTTAATTAGATTGACATTTACCGTATCACTTTGTATTTTTATATTATATAGTTAATAGTCATACTTTATAAATCCAAGAGACCACCAAGTGGTACATTAATAATACACCTATTGTGATATAAGTCTTTTGGCCGCGCATTAGATTTTTATGAATAGAATATCAATTAATAATATAATACTTGTTTTAAAAACTCATTTATGACAATTTTGACAATAGTTAACAATTGATTTTTGTTAAAGTCTTAAAAACAATATTAATTAATTCGAACCAAATTCATTTAAGAAATAATAAAATGTCATATTAACCGATAAAATTATTGTATGGAATCTAAAATTTCAAAATTTATTTATTTTATCATTTATAATACCAATTATTTGATTCATTCATTATTAAGGAAAATGTTGCATCATTATTGTGTCACAAATAAATTTAATTATTAAATATCTAAAAATTATAAATAACATAACATTATTTAGGAAATATTTTCATATTTATAATTCATATTTATGTTCAAAAATATAACATATATAACCATACGTAAATTTTTTTTGCTAAGAGATATATTCTTAGGTCATTTTTGTATTTAATTATACTAAATTAATATAAAGTGTCCTTATCACCTACAAGTTAATCCATGGGGTCCCCAAATCGACCCGAAGATTCCCTTGGTCGGAAATGTATCAAACAATAAAGTTAGGATATGTTTTAGAGTAATTTATTATTATTATAATATTATTTTTTACTCTTATTTACCAGATTTACCCTTTATCCATGGTAAATAAAATATTTACCGAAGTAATTATTCAAAATGTCTAAAAATAAAATTTACCTATTTAAACAATTTGGAAATCATGATTCCAAATATGGAATCAATTTTTCCAAATTCAAAACATAGAAGTGGCCGAAATTAATTTAAAATTAATTCCTGCTGTCAAAAAAAGAAGCGTGTTTTTAAGAAATTATAACTATAAAAGATTGACTCTTGTTTATGTCTAGTTTAATTGTGAAATAATGTCCAATGAACAAAAATATATTAAATGATAAAATTATATTATAAAAATACTTTAAAAACCCTCAAATCCATAATTTATCACTATTAATTATTTTGATTAAAAAAGATGTTTTTAATTAAAATTTATTAATTTTCACTATTCATCAAAAAATAAAAGTGATTCGAAAGGTACCAAAATTTCATTCTAGGATAATTTATATATTATGAATCCAAAAATGAAGTCAATTTTAAATGATAAAATGTTTAAAATTTCAAAAAGTGAGTATTACTATTCATAACGGCTAGTTTGATTGGTTGTGGTTTGTGTTAGACCTCAAAGTTGTGCATAACACACGGTACTATACTATTCAAAGAGAAGCGTATCGTGGAAGCTTAGGGTGGTAAAATATCCCCTCCATCAATAAATTACATGCTCGCAATTTTTAAAATTGGGCTTTGGAATATAATGGAAAGTCCCACATCGGAAAAAGAGTCAATAAAACTATCATTTTTAAAGAAAGAAAGAATAGTACAAAGGTCACCCGAGATAACCTATATTAGGCTTCCAGGTAAAAAAACATGGATATGGATGATAAACTAAGTGTCAAGTTCTGATGTAGAGGGATAGAAAACATGATCAGGAGATAGTTAACAACAAAAAACCACAAACCTATGATGGGACTAATGGTCATTAGTTTCCTAGTAGAAAAAGTAAACAGACAACTTTTTTTAAGTCACATTACATAAGGATGAGGAATTCATTTATGATATTTACTAAGAATATAATGAGATATACTTTCATTTTATTTGATAATTAATTCATTAATAAATTTCTAATAATAACTCATTTTTAAACAATGGGTTTTCCGGAATACTTGGCCACACTAGAAGAGCAAGAATAACCTTCTAGAGAATAACATGATCAACAAAGGATAAACTATTTATTTACCTTGTCTTTAGAGAATAATCAAAACCAAAATGGTTAGTACACGATCTGATGTAACCCCAAAACGATATTCAATTAGAGAAAAAAACATGATTCTTAATTTCTAAAATTAAACCAACAAAACCCCAAAGTTAAATAAATACCATTCAATAAACAATTGTCCTTAAAACTCTTCAATATAATCCAAAATAATATTGAAACAGAAAACTAAGAAGAATTTGGTTATGTAGTCTTCCACGTTAAATTGTATCTCCAAATGACATCAACTACTCTTAAAGTCACATACTTAAATGTAATTAACCAAATCACATCTTCTCTATTATAGGTTTATCATTTCCATAAATAACCAATATCACTATAAATCCACAATAAAAACATAGATAAAAATCCACCACTACTCCTCAAATCAAAATTTCCTAGTATTCTATTTCCATTGGGCATAGAGTGTTCCCCAAAAAGCGGATGTCGTCTATAATACCTTTTATCACATAATGTCCAAATCATTTTCCAATACTAAGGGTATTCATTTGATAAGACATGAGATCCCAAATAAACTTTTTTTTGATCAATAAATTCATTTGAATAAAAATAATTAGTTGCACTAACTAGGGACTTCACGTAGACCAGTGGTAGGCAATAAATCCCAATCGCACTGTAGTTGTGGGTTCGATTCCCACTGCTTTGTCCGATGTGACGGGTTGTCACACGGTCTGCATGTTGTCCTTTTTCAAAAACAATATTTTATAAAATTACCAAAATGAGATAAATTCCTCAAAATAACCATTACATAATTTAACCACAAATGTTATCTTATAACTTGCATTTTCATCCCAAAAATAATAACTTGTAATTGCCTCAAATTCAATGATAATATAATTCCAATTGGTTATTTATAACAATATCCAAAAGAGAAAAGATAATTCTTCCTCAAATATCATTTTCACATGATAAATTGTAGGGTTACACATATAAGATAAAAGTCACCCAATGTAATCTCAACAACAATGAGGGCTAATACCATTAAACATTTTTCTATCAATTTATTTCCATATAGGTTCTTCTTTGACCAAGATGTTATCTTATAGGCTCGGGCATTGATTTGGGTGATGAAAAGGTCCCTTACATTTACGACAAATGACCGTAATTGGAATCTTAGGATCATTTTTATTCTCTCCCATAGTAATCCTAATTTTTCCTCGGCAATTCATTACTTTATGCCCTTATTTCCCACACATAAATCATTTCATTGTTACATTTAGAAACCTTCCTAGGTGTCTCCTTCCTCATTTCTAGAATGATGGAAATTGGTCTTTCTTCTCTCCATGCTCTCCATATATGGATCTATTATCATTCACTGCATTTCACTTCTTTGTTGAGTCCGGGAGTTGGTTAATATATATGTTTTTGATCATATTTTTTGATAGCTGATTCGGCATGAAGAGAATATCTTTTACGCCTATCCACATTCCATTTCGTTGCTCATTTCGACCATTGTTACCACCTTGTACATCATTCTGAAAGTTACTCTGACTTCCATGGAATCCATTCATTGACTAAAACTAGAAATCAATGAGTGAGAAATAGTAGTCACACAATCATTTATAGAATATAATGACACTATATTCTTAATTTGAAACACCTTGGGAATAACTAAGGTCATTTATTATTATCTTATATTAAAATAGATTGAATCAGATTGTAATGAAAATGTAAATTATCCTAAGCATATTTCACGGGAGAATCATAACCAAGAGTGCAGCAAGTC
Organism: Viscum album; assembly: GCA_963277665.1. Classification (NCBI taxonomy): domain Eukaryota; kingdom Viridiplantae; phylum Streptophyta; class Magnoliopsida; order Santalales; family Viscaceae; genus Viscum; species Viscum album. Next base: position 705,091,849 of record OY728139.1, read on the forward strand.
CCGTTATCGTGCACCAGTTCTCGTTCGAGTCTAGTTCAAAGCGGTGTTTTCGAGTTTTACACATAGGTACATCTATTCCAAATCCGCCTCTACCTGATCGTATCTAAACAAGGATATATTGCTTTGAAAACTCAAAAAATCTATACAATACCAAAATTTAGGATGTTCTTCTATACTAATCCTCAAAGTATATCTTAGGGTTATGTTCTCTAATTAGAGTTTATCTAAATATTGTTTCCATGGTTTGTACTAAACTTCCTCTGATACCAACTACAACTCCCCGACCCCAGTTACCCAGAGTCGATGAATTATTATATAACATTGGCATGATCACAAAATATCATGTCTCGAAAGACCAATCAGTTTCGTAGCCTTGTAAAAACTAGATACATTCATAAATTTTACATTACATCATAAAGTGAAAACTACATCAACATTTTTTCTCCACACTCATATCCCCTTATACTATCCATGCAGGTTATTCATACAATACTTCTTCACATCTTGGGAAAAAAAATACATTGAAAGGGGTCAGCTAAAATTCCCATTAAGCATAACAATATAGTGGAAGCTTTCATAAATAAGAATAAGCATTTTAGAAAATGTATAAAAAACAAATGCCTTTTAAACTAGAACTTCAGCATAATATTGTAGAAATAAAATGAAATAATGCCATTTACCTAATCAAATGGATATTCTACTAGTCGAATAATAACATACAATATAAATAACCACATTTATAATGATGGAATTCATAATTCTAGACTATCATAACCACGTAGACAAGGCCTCGTTCCAATACTACAAATAAGATTTTGTCAAGGGATCGTGCCAAGACACTAGTTTGTCTCAGTAGACCTACCAATGCATCGAGGAGCTATAGCGGCCTCCACCCGTCACATACTATGTCGAATGCATTCCCATATGAAAAGGTTTAAACATAACATAATCATTCGTATTAAAACTAGCATACGAAATGTCAGTAATTTCTCCATAAACCATGAATGGTATAAAAATATCACATCCACAGTCAAACATAACTCATTTGATACAATATGTAAGGTTGTATTATATCAGATTAACCTCAATCAAGAATAATGATGGATATTGACATAGATTTAAATAATCATCAAACTATTTAGAGAAATATACCACTTTTTCTTGAAAACATTTAAAATTCACACTATTTTTCAAGAATCCATTTATAATAGATTTTTTAATCAAACTGTCCCATACCAATTTGAAACTTTTAAAAGTATTTTTTATTTTAAAACATTAATGTCCATATAAATAAATCCTTAGAAACATTTTTAAAACACAGACATTAATGTGAAAGAATTAGAATAATAAATCTTTATAACATTATAAAAGGATATATTAATTATAGTTACTAACCAAAAGAGACACTAGAATACAAATAATTTAGTTAATGAAAACTATGTAATAACATGAAAATAAAGGTATTCAAGATATAATATGCTAAAGTACATTATATACATTATATAAAATTGATTTGGTGTATAACAACAAAGATGTATCAATGGAATGTAAATTGAGATGAAATATCTCCTAAAGACTGTATCCTTGGGTTAATGATAAATAAACGACAAAATTACATGTGAAAAATATAATTACACTCAATATGATTGGATATTAAGTGTAAAACAATAAAAGTACATTCACACATATTCTTGTAAAAACAACACCAATGAATTGGATGTTTAACTCAACAAATCGAGATTGAGTAAAAATTACTCTTATCAAGTTCATACCGACGACTTGAGAATTTATCAATGGAGTGATTATGTGTATCAAAAGTATATCCACAGAAGGGGAGTGGAAATTATGGCATAATCAAATGAATAGTGATCCCACACATAATCTTGAGGTAAAATAATCAATGAAGCATGCGTAAAACCGAATGAGTGGAAATTGAAAAATCAAATTCCCATATTGATTTGGTAACATAAAAAACATACACCCCTGAAAGAAAGATCATAAAATGATTATGTAGATATCCATAAATTAAAGTATATTACCCAATGAATACAATCACGGGTAGTACACACACCACATTCAAAAAATAAGTGGTGAGAAATGGAAATCTTGCGGAATTAAATGTGAGATAAGAAACCCGTTATATTGTACTTTTTCCTTGGTAGAGGGTAGGTTGACCTCCTGTATAATGGTTCAATAGTTGTTATTAAATTTTACAAGAATCATATACATTAATATGATATCATATATGATCTTTTAACATTTCTTTGTTAATAATATCTTATTATTATCGTCTTTTCAGGTGTTAACTTACTCATTTTCTTTTATATGTTTTGTTATATAAGTCGTGTTTTTTATGGATAGGTTGAATATTATTCATATAAATAACTATATCAAGTCCTTAAACATTATTTTTAACCATAAAATGAAAATTATTCTTGAATGGATGCGATGGGGAATGAATCTCATCGCGTTCGTGGACACGGTAGTACGTACGTACGCACGAGCAACAATATCATTATTTTGATATTAAAATAAAATATAATTGGATGTTATATCATATATAAAGAATAATTATCATGTTATATTAATTATTTACATCAATTACACATCATTATCATACCCATCCAAGTAATAATTTTTTGAATAACAACTACACCACGATATAGAGACGGTAAGCCATACATACGCATGTATGGTGACATGTTATTCAATGGATGGATTGAATACTGAATATTTTTGTACCATATTTATAATAAAATCACAGTATATAAACGATACTATATTTATTATTTTAGAATTGAAATAACAAAGAAATAAGAAGTTGAAGAAGAAAGGAACTTGAAAGGCGGTGGTGAAAACATTACCTCTTCTTCGGGTTCTTCCTTTTGATTTGAAAAAGGGCTCTATACGTTGGATTTATAATCAAAATAAGGCCTCTAGGTTGAATTTAGTTAAGTTGATAGAATATTTTGGAAGGGGTTGGCCGAACCAAAAGGCTTTGAAGGTGTGTTGATTTGGTTAGATGTGGTGTCCTTTTATAAGGGGGAGCAGGGGCTCTTTAGAAAAAACATAAAGTATTATTTTATAATAAAATCATATTCGGTGTCTAATGTCTCCAAAGTGTTTTAGTAAAAGTATAATGTGGGTATGTTTTTAAATCCTTTCAACCAATATATTTTAGACAGGTTTGGGTCATTATATTAACCATATCTTTTAGTTTTAACTCTTAGTTAATTAGATTGACATTGACCATGTCACTTTTTATTTTTATATTATATAGTTAATAAACTTACTATATACATCCAAGAGACCCCCAAGTGGTCCATTAATGATAAAACTATCATGATATAAGTCCTTTGGTCGAGCATTAGTTTTTAAGGAATTGAATATCAATTAATAATATAATACATGTTTTAAAAACTCATTTATGTTAATTTTGACAATATTTAATAATTGATTTTTGTTAATGTTTTAACAACTTTATTAATTCGAACAAAATTCATTTAAGCAATTATAACATGTAATAATAGCCAATTCAATTCGTGGATGGCATCAAAACTTTCAAATTATATTTATTTTATCATTTATAATAACAATTATTTTATTCTTTCATTAATAAGGAAAATATTGCATCATTATTGTGTCATAAATAATATTAAATATTCAATGTCTAAAAATTATAAATCAAATACCATTGTGTATGAAATATTTTTATTTTTCTAATAAATATTTATCGTAAAAAATATAACATATATAACTCTTGGTAAAAATTGTTTTGATAAAATATATATGCTTTGTCATTTTTGTATTTACTTTAACATAATTAATATAAAGCGTCCTTATCACCTACGAGTGGCTCCATGGGGTCCCTAAATCGACCCAAATATTCTCATGGTCGGACATGTATCAACCAATAAAATTATTGCATGTTTTAAGGTAATTTATTATTATTATAATATTATTTTTTACCTTTATTTATGGGATTTACCCTTTACCCATGGTAAATAAAATATTTACCGAAGTTATTATTCAAAATGTCTAAAAATAAAAGTTAACTATTTACACATTTTGGACATCCTAATTCAAAATATGGAATCCAATTTTCCAAATTGAAAACACAAAATTGGAAAAAATTAATTTAAAATTAATTCCCGCTGTCAAAATAAAAAGAATGTTTTTAAGAAATAATAACTATCAAAAGATTGACACCTGTTTATGTTCGGTTTAGTTGTGAAATTATGTCCAATGAAAAAAATTATATTAAATGGTAAAAATATATTCTAAATAAACTTTAAAACCACTAAAATTCATAATTTATTTGTATTAATTATTTTTATTAAAAAAGATGATTTTAATTAAAATATAGTAATTTTCACTATTCATCAAAAAATAAAAGTTATCCAAAAAGTAAGAAAATTTCTCCGTAGGCTAATATCGATATTCAAAATCCAAAAAATGAAGTCCATTTTGAATGATGAAATGTATAAAATTTCACTAAGTGGGTATTACTATTTTTAACGGCTAGTTTGATTGGTTGTGGTTTGTGATAGAACTCAAAGTTGCATACAACACACGGTACTGTACTATTCAAAGAGAAGCGTACCATGGAATCTTGGGGTGTTAAATTATTTTTGAGGACCCTTGGATGTTAAAAAGATAAAAATAGTTCTCCTTGATGAAATGAACAAATATGAACTTTCTTGTTGAAGTCTTGTGCTAGCTTGTTTTGGTGAATTTCCATGTTGTGAAAGGTATGTAATTTTTTCTCATATAGTCACTATAAATCATCCCACAGATTCATTGATTTCTTTTTATGAAAGAGTTTTCAAGAGATAGATATTTGTAGTGAGGAAAATTGGACATCATTATGTAGAAATGCATCTATTCTATAAATAGTGAATACAGGGTTTCAGAATAGCAATACCGGTTGTAGTGAGGTAGACCCACAAGGTGTGAACGAGCTTGACAGGCAATGATTTCTTTTCACTATCCACCATTTTATGGATAATATTTTATAGAGTTATTTTGAAATCCTCTATCAATATATTTTCCAATGCATGATAGATGGATGAATTCTTGGACTCAATGTTATATTACTGGTACAACCTCTTCAATTCAGAATAATAAAAGTTGGTACTATTGTTTTTTAGTGTTGTATTAGGGATACAAGATCTAGTGACGATGCATGAATTAATCAAATTGATGATAATCTTGGTCCCAATTTCATTAAGTAGCACTACCTCAGCCCATTTGGAGAATATTTCAATAGTGGTAAGGATGTATTTGAACTGCTTGGTCCAAGCTAGAGGGTATGAACCTATAATATCCATTATGTATATGGTGAATACCCAGTAGCATTCAGCTACGTGTAATAACTCTGGGGGTTGATGGATGAAGTTTTCATGCACTTAAAAGGAATGAAATTTTTTGATGAATTGTGTGTTATTCTTCAGAAATGATGTCTAGAAATAACCAAGCCTCATGATTTTGTGAAAAATGAAGGTTCCTGAATGATGTGAACCAAAATCGCATGTATGATCTTATATCATGGTGGTAGTCATCTATTGTATTTCAATTCATCTATTGAGAACTTTATGGAATATTATCTTATAATGGACTTTCTAATGAGACATGCTATCATAGGGAGTGAAATAGACTTTCTATCATCATATATGTAATTTTCAATATTTATTTCGATGGAAGGGTGCAAATTTGGATGTATTTTAGGAAGGGTGTCATCCAACATATTTAGAATTACCTGGTTCTTGGTTAGAATTTCATCATTTATCTCTTCCACGCTGCTCTTAATAAACAGTGATATTGTATTGCAATGTTCAAGGATGATGACTATTTTTTCCCTAATAAAATTTACCAAAGAAGTATCTACATTTTATAATGTGTTTTCCAAAGTGTTTTATGAATGTGGGATGTGAGTTAGTGTTTTTTCAGAGGGAAATTCTACTAGAAACCCTCAAATATAATTATTTAGGGGGATCAAAACTTATTTATGATATCAAAACCACCATTAATATGCTTAATCACCACCTCAGAGTCACCACTGATTCTCATGCGAGTTACTATTATATACAAAGAAAATTTTAATAGTACAATTAGGGCTTGGTATTGAGCCTCATTATTAGAGAAGCCTTTGGAATGATTGAACTAGTAGGGAAAAAAATTCAATTTCTAGTTAAATGATAATGACTCCCATCCCAAAATTTCTAAGCTTGGGGTCTTCCATACTCATTCTGATTGAGCTTCTGGATGTACAATAAAAGTACATTACACAAATTTGGGTAGGGACTTGAATAGAGAATATCTCCTCATCTGTATGTTTGATACTCACTAATACTTCTTCCTCAAAGGGATGGTCTAATAAAAAATATCTCAAGGCATTCAATTTTATCATCATTTATGGTATGGACTAGTTGTCGAACTATTTTAGAATGAACACCCATCACACCATGTGTCTATAGGTGTTAATATATTTTTTCGGGTAATTTCAAGAGATAAAATGGATCACATGGTCCTGAAGACAGTAACTTATTCTTTTAACAACCAAAATTAGTTCCAACTAGTACTTATTGAAATTTTAATTTCATGTTTCAGTGTTAAGAATGGTCTGGTTGAGATAATAAAGGAATTTTTCACTACTAGTGACATTTTTTCTATGTGAGGAAGGCCTATATTTATTTTTATAATGATTTTGGATATAATATTATAGGAATTCCTTCAAATGGTGGCATCATAACTTCTGGTCTCCAGAGATAATTATTAAGGTTGTCGAATTCTTATTGGATGTCGTCGGTCCCGTATAATGTGAACCCTTTATTCATTAAACTAGTTATGGGAAAACACTTTCTTATGGGGGATTCTATGAAGAATAAAATGTAGATAATGATTCCTTATAGTCCTCTCATATTTTATATGTTTGGAGGTTGTGAAATACCAAGGATTACTCTGCCCTTTTCAGGGTCGACTACGATGTTGTGATGGCACTCTACAATGATGAGAATTTTTTCTGAAGTAATGATGAAAGAAAAATTCAGGGGGTAAATTTTTAAACTATATTTTTTGTTTTTTAAAAAATGATTTCCAAATTGGAAGGGGATCAAAACGTTTCTATAATTTTACCACCAAAGCATGATCACGATAGTCAATTAATTTTCTCAAGAAGTTGTAAAGATGTGGTGCATAACACATTGATACATAGTTAAATATTCTATCTAGGACTATTTATATTTGATTATAACTTAAATATATATCCATTAAATAGATGAATTTATATCCATCCATTTAATAAATTAGAATATTTGTATTTAGAACCGGGAAATCGTCTTTTGGATAGTACTGGTTGAGGTCTTTGAAATCAATGAAAACCTTGATCATCGCATTCTCTTTCTTGATGGGGATGATGTTGTAAATACAATTGGAGTACTATAATTTCACATTGAAGTGGGATTTTTTGACATTATAAAATTTTACATTTCATTTGGATACATGGTTTAGATGTGTCCTTCTGACCACCTACTTATTGCTACAACGGTTTTCTAGACATTCTAAATGGTGGGTAGCCACATTAGGATAAAGGTATGGAATTTATTATTAATTCTAGGAAAACATTTATCGGTGGTGGTTTATAAAAGAGATGTAAATTTATTTAACAGAAATTGGAATAGATATGTTGTTTAATAATAGTCATGGATCCTCCCTTATACCAATATTTATCTATTAGATTTAATCAATAGTGGTGGAGACTCCTTCCTTGAATGCTGGAGAAGCATATTTGAGGTTTTATTCTTCCCCATCTTCCTCTCTTTTCCCCCACCTATTCATTTGTGTTCATGTCAGTATGGATGTGAGAAAACGTGGAATTATTGAGGATTAGAGAGAGGTCAGTGTTTTGAGAACCATCTTCCAATAGTGAAATAATGAATTTCGTGTATTGTTCTAATGATGTGGTGACCTATTAAGGTTCCAGGGATGAAATTGTGGCATTTTAATAAGATTTATCTCCAACAATAAGGAAATAAAATAATACTTTATCACCCTCATATTCAACTAATGTGGTCGAAAACATGAAGACCATAAAACACATATATGAATATGAACTTATGACTTTGACCTGACTAATGGGCAGTATATATTCATCAACAAGGTAATTGAATGGGTTAACCAGGGACATTTCCAGACCATTTGGGGTGGTAACCCAACCGAAAAAATCAACCATTATCCTTTCCCCTATTTCTAATAAATTTCTCTATCAATATATTTAGATCCACATTATTCTATTAGAGATTTATCACCAGGAAACATCCCAATCATCTCATTGATATAGTACTTGAAGAATTGATAATATAATGAAGGGATCACTGAATTATGGTGGATAAATAGCCTTTATAGCATTACATTGAATGATATATCACTATGAATGACTAGTAATTCATATTCGAACACAAAATTAACAAACTGAGCTCTAATTTTAATGTGTCCGAGGGGGTTCAGTTCACTTTTATCGTACCATTGAATTATTAAGGTGGAAGTGGATAGATCAAATTTAGTATATCCAAACTGGTGAAGCATTTTGATTGAAATGAGTTTGAAAACTGATCTATTTTCATTGAAATATAAATAGATTTAGTTGTTGTATTATCTACTAGATGCATACAAGGTCATGATGTGTCATTATATTACAACATATCAACCTTCTTTTGTGAAAGTGATAACCTCATAACATTATGTGGTTTCAATATCTCCATGATATACCACGACAACTTTAAATTAATCTTAAAACTCTCGAGGGCTCAACATAGCCTATATAAGTTCCTCTAATTGATCCTTTGATCGGTAGAGAGAATCTCGAATTGAATGTTCCACTAAAACCATGGTTGAATGCATTAGGGTGTAATTTTTTTTAGTTAAAGGCCTACTTCTTCTTAGGTGATTATGTTCCCAAGAAATAACTATAGGGACTGATGTGCCTGATGTAGATGCGTTTGGTGGTTTCATAGATGTTGAAGTCACCTCTTCTACTAGATTGAATTTTTTCATCCAACCTACCATTTCAGACTAAAATGACTATTACAGCCCTTCTAGTCTATCTTTTACAATGATCAGCTCTAGAAGAATCTTTGGGAATGTGGGGTAATCTTCATGATCTTTATGTTCTCTCTAGAGGGATTTTCTATAAGTCTTGATAGCATAAATATCTCTATTAGTGATGTGTTTCGGATGTTGGTTCTGATCACAACAACATCTTCCCCTACCCCACTAGATTCTACAACCTATATCTTTGCCCCCTATCTTTGTATATAGAATTAGTGCTTGGAAAAATTATCATAATCAAAGAATGGATCCATTAAGATATTGTTGTCAATAAAACAAAATAATAAGTCTTCATATAATAAGTATTATTACTAGGGGAATGATTCTCATGGTACTGTTTGTTGGTAATGTGTTGATTGTACCATTTGGTGGGACAAAGCTCATACATTTGAGGATGAAGGAATGAAGTATGATATTGTTAAGGCTAGACTTCACCTCAATTAGATTTCATCCTAATATTTTTTTTTCTTTTATTATTAGAATTTTTCTTCTCAAAATACTGATCATTAGGGTGTTGTAGTATTGATAGAGTCAGTTGTTCCATAAATGTGGAAACTATGGACATAATTGGCTATTTGACCATTCTTAGAGGATATCGTATGTACGTTTCATTGTTTTCTAGTCTGTTAATCACTAAAATTTTATGAATTATTGCTGATAACAGCCTTCAATTCACCTTATTCATCCAGAGTGGCAGTGAATTTACATGCTACCAATGCTATTGTATTTCCAGCTTCACCTACCTAGAATTAATCATCATTTATAATACATCTTTGAAAAAAATAGTATTGGATGGTGTGCTCTAGAATTTTATGATAGGGGTAATAATTTGATTGTTATTCATGGGTGACTTACTCAAGTATCATGGGATCCAAAAAATCTAGAAATTTTTTTTCCATAACTGATAAAAAGTAACCAGTAAATTTCCCATCTCAGATAAAATAAAAATTATTATTTAGTTTCTAAAACTAGAAATGTTTAGGTTCCTCTGTATCATCTTGGTGAGGATGCATCTCTTGTTTATTATGTTCAAGAGGAAGTTCCACATAATGAGGTTCATACTTTAGGGTTGGAACTAGAGTAGAGGGTGGTTTCCATGTAACCATTGTGGCTTCCACTCTACCCAACCTATTCTATTGAGAAGCTGGAATGAGAAAGGAGTTATCCATTGTTTGTAAAATAGAATCTTCCAATATTTTTTCTATTATTTATCATCACTAAAATTCACCATGATAATTTACTAGGATAAGTGATTTTTTTAGTTAAACATAATGATTATAAATATAAATAACATAACAATCTTCCTGAAGAAACTACACATTCAAGGAATTATTCAAACTCTTCCACTTTACAGTGAAATAAATAACCCTGTAATTCTCTTATTGTCTATACTTTAGTATATCGATTAATATATTCTTCTCCAAAATAGATATTATTTGATGTTGGAATTTTATATAAGGGTCCTCCCACCGCTTGATCAGTTCTTCTAGTAAATTGGTATACTAGGTGAAGGCTATTTTCTCTGACGTATGTAAGAAATATATTATCGTAGATATGTTTTTTTTGAACCAAGGTCCAAATAATTGGGCCCCACTATGACATCAATTTCATAAAAGGATATTCTAGATCCCATGAACTATTTATTGTTGGGAACATTGGATTTCTAAAGATTGGAAGGGTAATATTTTCATCCACCCATTCATGGTAAGGCTTCCTCTCTAGTTTTACTAGTGCAAATCATCCTTCCACAGCTTCTAATCAAGCTGCTTAGGTTTCAATAGTATCGATGACCAGGGGAGGAATGTCTAACTTGGAAAGAGCCTAAACCAGGGGAATAACTGGTTGGGACAACTATAGAAACTATACTTGTATATGTGGTGGGTAACCTATACGGGATAGCCTATAGTGGTGTGTTTGACCTAGCTCTTGTCATATCCTTAAGGAATGGAACTCTATATATCTTAATATTGTGGGGTCCAAATATATTTGTTGTCATTACCCCATGTTGAGTTGTTTTTTTGACTCCATCTTAGTTTTCGTGATGAACCATTTTTTTGAGGTACATCAACTAGGAGCATTAGATGAAGCTATATATGTATAACATATCTAGTTGGGTTATTTCTAGATATTTAATTTGTATTATGATTTCTCAACTTCTTCATATCTTACCCATGTTGATAAAATATTGGTTGTCAGTGAACCATGTTGAGTGGATGTTTTGACTACATTCTAGCTGGGTGGTTGCCTCAAAATAGTTCTGTATTGAATTTTCTCAACTACTCAATATCATCCCCCCTTTGAGAAAATATTTCATTAGGTGGTGGGTAAAATAAGTATACACATTTATCCATTTCCTTGGTAGATTCTTGTCAAGGATATGGTAGTGGAGTAGTTGAGGGAATTCCAAAACTAATATTAATCATATATTTTCATGTACACACACATTATTCAATCATCTCATGGTGGACCGTATTAAGAACTAAAACTCACATTCATGTTTTTATATATCATCCTCATTTACTATAGTGTTTCCAAGTGTGGTTTATTGATGTTAATTAATTCATAACATGTTTCAATAATCACATTATTTCTAAATTGATAAGAGGGTCGGATGTATCATGAATATCTACCCAATGAACTATGATCACCATCATCAGTCATACCAGTATGATATTGCATTTCTTTATACCCAACATAGGGCCACATCCACTCCCTCATTTATCCTCTTGGAATCATCTAATGAATGGTGATCCAATGGGAATCTCTAGAAAATATTGTTGTGTCTGTTCCTATAAATTAACTCATCTCCTAAGATATGATGATCTAGAAGGATTCACACTGTGGTGATCCCCAAAATAGTCAAAATGTATTCTATTTAGGAGGAGTTTGAGGTAAAAATTTGTAACGGCCCGAAATTTTGAATAAATCTTGTTTTCTAATTTCATGTGTTATTTTATTTTATTTTATACTCAAAAAAATGTTTTATTTGATAAACATGATTATAATTAAAATGAGACCATTGGGTTCTGACTGTTATATGACCATCGGTCAATATGAACGTTGTGAACAAAATGTTTTGATTATTGTCTCTAAATATAAGTAATCTTGGTTAATTATTATAGAAAGAAGATTTGATGGCCTCACCTAGTAGTCTTGGACTAATCGAAGCCCATCTAACAGAACTTGGGAAGGAGGTAGCACCATTGGGCTTTGCTCTGGACCAAACCCAAGCCGAACTTTATCATGTGATGCTAGAACGGAATCGCATTCGTGAGAAGTTCAAACTGATAGAAATTACTACTCGAGCAATGTTGGCCGAGCCTCCCTCGGACTCTCTCACCTTAGCACACCTTACACTTAGGTCCTATGCTGGTGTGATAAGGGGCTATGTAAGAAGACTGTAACTGCCTTGTGTAATCCTTTGTTTTAAATAAAAATTGGGACTTATTATTATGATGATGTTTATGAATTTTCAAATGACCGGATAAATATAGTATGCATATTTTTGATGAATTTTAGAAAAAAGATATTTTAAAAATGTTTATGTAAACCTCAAATAATTAAAAATGTGAAATGTTTTTCAAAAAATGGTCTTCTACAATTATGTTCAGAACAAAATTTGGAGTCTAATAAGATCAACTTGATTTTTGATGAATAGTTAATTATGAATAGTGATTTTATGATTAGGATTAGTAATATGACCAAATGGATTAGTAATCTCACTTAAAGAAAGTTTTAAAATAATCTAGGCACCTTGATTAAGTAATGTGATTCAATAAAATGGTTAAACAACGGTTTCATAAATTATTATTCAAGTATTATTTTTTTTCTGGTGAATAGTGTTTTTTAATTAAAAATTAAATTAAAAATATTTAGTAAATTATTTTTATAAAATGGATTTCATTTTTTGAACTCAGAGCACCGATATTATGTTATGGTAATTTTTGTGGTTTTTTCTGAAAAAATGAATTTTCGGTGAATAGTGTATTTATTGAAAAAATAAATTAAAAATATTTAGAAAATTATTGTTATAAAATGGAGTTCATTTTTGAAATTAGAGCATTGATATTTGATTAAGGTGAAATTTTGGGATCTTTCTGAGAAAGATGTATTTTCAGTGAATAGTGAAAATACAGTTTTAGGGTTTCGGTATGTTTAATGACATCATAACTGTGTCATGATGATGTCATGAGACATTTTAAGGGTTGGCCGGCCAAGGGTGATGAATTATTGTTTTGGGGGCCCCATTTGGCCTAACTCCATGGTAAATGCCAAGGGAGAGCACATGGGTTTGAGAAAAGCACATGTGAGGTGTCCCTTGGCCATTAATGCCTTATCCCCTCACTTTCTCTATAAATACCCACCCATTCCTCCTTTGGTTTTCACTCCCAACTCTCCCACAACGAATTTCTGGTCTCCTTACCTCCCAAAGAGTCCTCCCAAGGTTCCCCCAAGCCCTCAAGGTCCAAAACATTGAGTTTCAAGAGTCACGTTTTAAGTTAAGGGATCCGACCTCTCTCTATCATTTCAAGTAATCTCTTTTATGTCATTCCTTTTATGCTACATGTTCTTATGTTGGAGGATGTTCTTTTATACTCCTCTTACTGCCCTTTTTATGTTCATATAATGAGAGATCCCCTCTTACTCTCATTATTTCGTTTTATGAAGTTTTAAGTGTCGTCGTTAGGATGCCGAAATTTTTGTAACGGATTCTTTGTCCCTTCTCATTTTTCAAGATCTATTTTCATGTAAAGTATTTCATGTTCCTTTATATTATGTTGGGTTATGATCTATAAATTTATCATTCTTATCTCTTATGATCATATGATGAGAGACCCCATTTGATCTCTTCAATTCAGTATTTTGATGTTTTAAGTGGCGCTGTTAGGCTGCCGAATTTTTACGTGGTCCTTCACCATTCTCATTTTGAAGTTCTACTTTCATGTAAATTCTTTCAAGTTACTTTTTGTTATGTTGGGGTATTCTCTCTATATCTTTCATAATGATCTTTTATGACCATATAATTAGAGACCCCATTTGATCTCTTCAATTCAGTATTTTGAAGTTTTAAGTGGCGCCGTTAGGCTGCCGAATTTTTAAGTGGTTCTTCACTCTTCTCGTTTTGAAGTTCTACTTTCATTTCAATTATTTCATGTTCCTTTATATTATGTTGGGGTATGATCTCTATATATATCATACTAGACTCTTATGTTCATATGATTAGAGACCCCATTTGATCTCTTCAATTTAGTATTTGGAAGTTTTAAGTGGTGCTGTTAGGCTGCCGAATTTTTAGAGGATTCTTTCACCCTTCTCATTATTTTCAATGTTCTACTTTCATGTCAACTCTTTCAAGTTCATTTTTAATTATGTTGGGGCATTATCTCAATATCTATCATACTGAACACTTATGTTCACATGATGAGATACCCTATTTGATCTTTTCAAATCATTGTGTTTGAAGTTTAAGTAATGTCGTTAGGGTGCCGAACTTTCATAAGAGAAATCAAATTTTTGTCTTTCTTCCATGTTTTTCATTTCAAATGGTATGTCCTTGAAATTTCATTACCATGATCATGTATCCTTCTTATTCTGTCCATCTACTGTTTTATGGGTCATTTATGAATGTTTGACCCATTTTCCCTCTCTTTTTAATGTCTTCTAAAACCTCGTAACATAGCCGTTATGCTGCAGAATTTCCATCTCAAAATGTCTCTCTCTTTTTCGAAAGTTCTTTTATATTATTAAGTGAATACTCAAAATATCTTTCTTCTAAAGGGGTATTCACATATATACCAAAATGTTCTATTTTAAATTATGGGATTTACGTACATGAGACCCACCTTCCTTTTCTGTGGGTTTTAAAGTGATGTAAAGATCATGTCTTTAAAGCAGTTTTTAAAACGTTATGATTACGAAATGAAACCCATTTATTTTGTGCTACATAGGTTCTTTATGAAATGTTTGATGATGATATATGTGGCTCACATGATAATAAAGGCAAATTTAAGGGTGCGCCCTGATAGCGCTCCAATGCATTGGGTAAAGACTTAATCTCTAGAGATGACCATTTTTAACGACGGCTTGGTGAATAACCTTGGTAATTTTTAATGAAACCTTGGGGATGGACCTTGGTGAAACAAAACGATTGTCAATATTAAATGTTTCAGCCACATCTTCAAATTATAAAAAATGTTATTTTTATTATGAAATGACTCATGATTTCGTTCTCATGCCTTAAAGTTCATTTCATGTCCTTATTGAAGTATCTAAAGTTCACATGTAAAATGTTTCTCTTGTTTCCCTTACTGGGCCTTCTTCTCACCCTTTCTTTTGTTGTATATCCCTAGGTTATGATATGCAGTAATAAACCTAGGATGAACTTAAGGGGAAGCCTTTCAATGGTTTAAGAAGAATGTTTTATGTATGTTTTCATGTTTTATGTTCCTAGATTCCAAGACACTAAACCTTAAAGATCCTCAGTTTTGTGTAATGTAATGAAAGTTTATGTTATAAAAAGGCGGGATGCTATAGTTGGTATCAAAGGATGGTTTAGTTATTTGTGGAAATTAGGATATGAAAACTCTAGGAAGAACCCTATAGAAAAGTTAAAAAAATAGGAAATCTTCCTGGTATTTTGGTGAGTATTGAGTAAGGGGTTGCCAAGAAAATACATCCCTGTCTCGATACGAGCAGGTAGAGGTGGCTCTGGCACAGATATACATAGGGGTAAAACCCGAAAACACCGCTTTGAGCTAGACTCGAATGGGAACTGGTACACGACAACGGGCCTTGCTGCACTCTTGGTTACGACACTTCCGGGGGATATGCTTTGTTAAATTCATAAGCTTAGTATGAACCATTGTTAGAGGAACAAAAAAAAAATAAAATAAAGATTCACATAAGAATATATGATCATGGATAACCTAGATGGGAACCTAGGGGATCACAAGTTAGGGTATACTTTTCTTCTACAAGTTATCCATATATGCTTTCAGTTCCTTTTCATGATTATTGACTAAGTACTTAAGCCCCTAATTATGCTTTATCTTTATAGTTAATGGTGGGAAATGGAAGAACATGTCCAAACAACCATTGTGATAGGAAATGCGACGATTGTCGTTTTAGTATGATAGGGATGATTAGGGTATTAAAATATGATTATTATTTTGGAAGATTTTCACTATTTTGGGGACCCTATATGATCGAGGTAAATATATTACTACGGTATTTTCATTGAGGAGTAAGGTTGACTTATATTTTGAATAATCGATGAATTTAAGGTGGACTTATAGTAATTTAGGTTACTTATGGGAATGATTAACCTATCTTGGGCTAAATATGTTTAGGTTAGATACTTTTGTTATAAGATGTTAGGAGTGGTTGATATTGTTTGGAGATGAACAATGAAGTTTATTTTTCAAGACTATGTTATCAAATCCTTCTTGTATTTGGGTTTTAATCTTAGTTTGGTTTATTTTGAGGATTTTTTGAAGGACATTTATTTATGGAATGGACTATGATGAACTTTGGGTAGTACCATGGAACTTTGAAGATTTAAAAGTAGTTTCCATTCCTATGGGATTATTTCTTTTTGAAGAGTTGTTTTACCTTACCCCTTCTGTTTTTGGGATAATGTTTAAAGATAGAAGAAATAGATAGTTAATCTTTTGTGGATTATGAAGATGATTCTTGTGTTTTGATGAGACCGAGTAGTTTTGAATGCTCATAATTTGGAGAAATGATTAGTTTTGGGTAGAAACTTATTAAAGGATGAAACTCTACATGAAGATAGGTATATTTCCTTATGTTTTTGTTCTATTTTGTAAATGAATTCCTCAAAGTTATGAAAAGGAACGTAAAACAAAAACGTTGTTGGTTTATGTTTCCTACTAAGTAATCAAAGTCCGCTTGTACACATCATAATTTTGGGATTTTCTGGTGGTCAACTTCCTCCTAATCATGTTTTCTATCACTCTCCTTTAGGATGTGACCATTTGTTTTCTCCTCCATGTCCATGTTTCCTACATGGAATCCTAGTATGAGTAAACTCAGGTGGCCTTTGTACTTCCTTTTCTTTCTTTTAAAGTAATGGTGTCACTGACTCTTTTTCCGATGTGGGACTTTCAATGAAATTTCAAAACCCAATTTTTTAAAATTGCGAGGACGCAATTTCTTAAGGGGGGAAGATTGTAACGGCCCGAAATTTTGAATAAATCTTGTTTTCTAATTTCATGTGTTATTTTATTTTATTTTATACTCAAAAAAATGTTTTATTTGATAAACATGATTATAATTAAAATGATACCATTGGGTTCTGACTGTTATATGACCATCGGTCAATATGACCGTTGTGAACAAAATGTTTTGATTATTGTCTCTAAATACAAGTAATCTTGGTTAATTATTATAGAAAGATGATTCGATGGCCTCACCTAGTAGTCTTGGACTGATCGAAGCCCATCTAACAGAACTTGGGAAGGAGGTAGCACCATTGGGATTTTCTCTGCACCAAACCCAAGCCGAACATCATCATGTGATGCTAGAACGGAATCTCCTTTGCGAGAAGTTCAAACTGATAGAAATTACTACTCGGGCAATGTTGGTTGAGCCTCCCTCGGACTCTCTCACCTTAGCACACCATACACTTAGGTCCTATGCTGGTGTGATAAGGGGCTATGTAAGAAGACTGTAACTGCCTTGTGTAATCCTTTGTTTTAAATAAAAATTGGGATTTCTTCTTATGATGATGTTTATGAATTTTCAAATTACCGGATAAATAGAGTATGCATATTTTTGATGAATTTTAGAAAAAAGATATTTTAAAAATGTTTATGTAAACCTTAAATAATAAAAAATGTGTAATGATTTTCAAAAAATGGTCTTCTACAATTATGTTCAGTATAAAATTTGGAGTCTGATAAGATCAACTTGATTTTTGATGAATAGTAAATTATGAATAGTGATTTTATGATTAGGATTAGTAATATGACCAAATGGATTAGTAATCTCACTTAAAGAAAGTTTTAAAATAATCTAGGCACCTTGATTAAGTAATGTGATTCAATAAAATGGTTAAATAACGGCTTCATAAATTATTATTCAAGTATTAGTTTTTTCGGGTGAATAGTGTTTTTTAATTAAAAATTAAATTAAAAATATTTAGAAAATTATTTTTATAAAATGGATTTCATTTTTGAACTC
Organism: Viscum album; assembly: GCA_963277665.1. Taxonomy (NCBI): domain Eukaryota; kingdom Viridiplantae; phylum Streptophyta; class Magnoliopsida; order Santalales; family Viscaceae; genus Viscum; species Viscum album. The sequence continues at coordinate 705,110,158 of OY728139.1, forward strand.
AGAGCACCGATATTATGTTATGGTAATTTTTGTGGTTTTTTCTGAAAAAATGAATTTTCGGTGAATAGTGTATTTATTTAAAAAATAAATTAAAAATATTTACAAAATTATTTTTATAAAATGGAGTTAATTTTTGAAATTAGAGCATTGATATTTTATTAAGGTGAAATTTTGGGATCTTTCTGAGAAAGTTGAATTTTCAGTGAATAGTGAAAATACAGTTTTAGGGTTTCAGTATGTTTAATGACATCATAACCGTGTCATGATGATGACATGAGATAATTTAAGGGTTGGCCGGCCAAGGGTGATGAATTATTGTTTTGGGGGCCCCATGTGGCCTAACTCCATGGTAAATGCCAAGGGAGAGAACATGGGTTTGAGAAAAGCACATGTGAGGTGTCCCTTGGCCATTACTGTCTTATCCCCTCACTTTCCCTATAAATATCCACCCATTCCTCCTTTGGTTTTCACTCCCAACTCTCCCCCAACGAAGTTCTGGTCTCCATACCTCCCAAAGAGTCCTCCCAAGGTGCCCCCAAGCCCTCAAGGTCCAAAACTTTGAGTTTCAAGAGTCACGTTTTAAGGTAAAGGATCCGACCTCTCTCTTTCATTTCAAGTAATCTCTTTTATGTCATTCCTTTTATGCTACATGTTCTTATGTTTGAGGATGTTCTTTTATACTCCTATTACTGCCCTTTTTATGTTCATATTATGAGAGATCCCCTCTTACTCTCATTATTTCGTTTTATGATGTTTTAAGTGGCGTCGTTAGGCTGCCGAAATTTTTGTAACGGATTCTTTCTCCCTTCTTATTTTTTAAGATCTATTTTCATGTAAAGTATTTCATGTTCCTTTTTATTATGTTGGGGTATGATATATGAATTTATCATGCTGATCTCTTATGATCATATGATGAGAGACCCCATTTTATCTCTTCAATTCAGTATTTTGATGTTTTAATTGGCGCCGTTAGGCTGCCGAATTTTTAAGTGGTCCTTCACCATTCTCATTTTGAAATTCTACTTTCATGTCAATTAATTCAAGTTCCTTTTTGTTATGTTGGGGTATTCTCTCTATATCTATCATACTGATCTTTTATGACCATATAATGAGAGACCCCATTTGATCTCTTCAATTCAGTATTTTGAAGTTTTAAGTGGCGCCGTTAGGCTGCCGAATTTTTAAGTGGTTCTTCACTCTTCTCGTTTTGAAGTTCTACTTTCATGTCAATTCTTTCATGTTCCTTTCTATTATGATGGGTTATGATCTCTATATCTATCATACTAGACTCTTATGTTCATATTATGAGAGACCCCATTTGATCTCTTCAATTCAGTATTTGGACGTTTTAAGTGGCGCCGTTAGGCTGCCGAATTTTTAGGGGATTCATTCACCCTTCTCATTCTTTTCAAAGTTCTACATTCATGTCAACTCTTTAAAGTTCCTTTTTAATTATGTTGGGGCATTATCTCTATATCTATCATACTGAACTCTTATGTTCACATGATGAGATACCCTATTTTATCTTTTCAAATCATTGTGTTTGAAGTTTAAGTAACGTCGTTAGGCTGCCGAACATTCATAAGAGAAATCTAATTTTTGTATTTCTTCCATGTTTTTCATTTCAAATGGTATTTACTTGAAATTTAATTACCATGATCATGTATCCTTCTTATTCTGTCCATATACTGTTTTATGGGTCATTTATTAATGTTTGACCCATTTTCCCTCTCTTTTTAATGTCTTCTAAAACCTCGTAACATAGTCGTTATGCTGAGAATTTCCATCTCAAAATGTCTCTATCTTTTTCTAAAGTTATTTTATATTATTAAGTGAATACTCAAAAGCTCTTTCTTTTAAAGGGGTATTCACATATATACCAAAATGTTCTATTTTAAATTATGGGATTTACGTACATGAGACCCACCTTCCTTTTCTGTGGGTTTTAAAGTGATGTAAAGGTCATGTCTTTAAAGCAGTTTTTAAAACGTTATGATTACGAAATGAAACCCATTTATTTTGTGCTACATGGGTTCTTTATGAAATGTTTGATGATGATATATGTGGCTCACATGATAATAAAGGGAAATTTAAGGGTGCACCCTGATAGCGCTCCAATGCATTGGGTAAATACGTAATCTCTAGAGATGACCATTTTTAACGACGCCTTGGTGAATAACCTTGGTAATTTTTAATGACACCTTGGGGATGGACCTTGGTGAAACGAAACGATTTTCAATATTAAATGTTGCAGCCACATCTTCAAGTTATGAAAAATGTTATTTTTATTATGAAATGCCTCATGATTTCTTTCTCATGCCTTAAAGTTCATTTCATGTCCTTATTGAAGTATCTCAAGTTCACATGTAAAATGTTTCTCTTATTTCCCTTACTGGGCCTTCTGCTCACCCTTTCTTTTGTTGTATGTCCCCAGGTTATGATATGCAGTAATAAACCTAGGATGAACTTAAGGGGAAGCCTTTAAATGGTTTAAGAAGAATGTTTTATGTATGTTTTCATGTTTTATGTTCCTAGATTCCAAGACACTAAAACGTAAAGATCCTCAGTTTTGTGTAATGTAATGAAAGTTTATGTTATAAAAAGGAGGGATGCTATAGTTGGTATCAAAGGATGGTTTAGTTATTTGTGGAAATTAGGATATGAAAACTCTAGGAAGAACCCTATAGAAAAGTTAAAAAAAATAGTAAATCTTTCTGGTATTTTGGTGAGTATTGAGTAAGGGGTTGCCAAGAAAATACATCCCTGTCTGGATACGAGCAGGTAGAGGTGGCTCTGGCATAGAAGTACATAGGGGTAAAACCCAAAAACACCGCTTTGAGCTAGACTCGAACGGGAACTGGTACACGACAATGGGCCTTGTTGCACTCTTGGTTACGACACTCCCGGGGGATATGCTTTGGTAAATTCATAAGCTTAGTATGAACCATTGTTAGAGGAACAAAAATAAAATAAAATAAAGATTCACATAAGAATATATGATCATGGATAACCTAGATGGGAACCTAGGGGATCACAAGTTAGGGTATACTTTTCTTCTACAAGTTATCCTTATATGCTTTCAGTTCCTTTTCATGATTATTGACGAAGTACTTAAGCCCCTAATTATGCTTTCTCTTCATAGTTAATGGTGGGAAATGGAAGAACATGTCCAAACAACCAATGTGATAGGAAATGCGACGATTGTCGTATTAGTATGGCAGGGATGATTAGGGGATTAAAATATGATTATTATTTTGGAAGATTTTCACTATTTTGGGGACCCTATATGATTGAGGTAAATTGATTACTACGGTATTTTCATTGAGGAGTAAGGTTGACTTATATTTTGAATAATCGATGAATTTAAGGTGGACTTATAGTAATTTAGGTTACTTATGGGAATGATTAAGCTATATTGGGTTAAATATGTTTAGGTTAGATACTTTTGTTATAAGATGTTAGGAGTGGTTGATGTTGTTTGGAGATGAACACTGAAGTTTATTTTGGAAGAATATGTTATCAAATCCTTCTTGTATTTGGGTTTTAATCATAGTTTGGTTTATTTTGAGGATTTTTTAAGGACAGTTATTTATGGAATGGACTATGATGAACTTTGGGTAGTACCATGGAACTTTGAAGATTTAAAAGTAGATTCCATTCCTATGGGATTATTTCTTTTTGAAGAGTTGTTTTACCTTACCCTTTCTGTTTTTGGGATAATGTTTAAAGATATAAGAAATAGATAGATAATCTTTTCTGGATTATGAAGATGATTCTTGTGTTTTGATGAGACCGAGTAGTTTTGAATGCTCATAATTTGGAGAAAAGATTAGTTTTGGGTAGAAACTTATTAAAGGATGAAACTCTACATGAAGATAGTTATATTTCCTTATGTTTTTGTTCTATGTTGTAAATGAATTCCTCAAATTTATGAAAAGGAACGTAAAACAAAAACATTGTTGGTTTACGTTTCCTACTAGGTAATCAAAGACCGCTTGCACACATCATAATTTTGGGATTTTCTTGCGGTTAACTTCCTCCTAATCATGTTTTCTATCACTCTCCTTTAGGACGTGACCCTTTGTTTTCTCCTCCATGTCCATGTTTCCTACATGGAATCCTAGTATGAGTAAACTCGGGTGGCCTTTGTACTTCCTTTTCGTTCTTTTAAAGTAATGGTGTCACTGACTCTTTTTCCGATGTGGGACTTTCAATGAAATTTCAAAACCCAATTTTTTAAAATTGCGAGGACGCAATTTCTTAAGGGGGGAAGATTGTAACGGCCCAAAATTTTGAGTAAATCTTGTTTTCTAATTTCATGTGTTATTTTATTTTATTTTATACTCAAAAAAATGTTTTATTTGATAAACATTATTATAATTAAAATGAGACCATTGGGTTCTGACTGTTATATGACCATCGATCAATATGACCGTTGTGAACAAAATGTTTTGATTATTGTCTCTAAATACAAGTAATCTTGGTTAATTATTATAGAAAGAAGATTCGATGGCCTCACCTAGTAGTCTTGGACTGATCGAAGCCCATCTAACAGAACATGGGAAGGAGGTAGCACCATTGGGCTTTGCTCTGCACCAAACCCAAGCCGAACTTCATCATGTGATGCTAGAACGGAATCGCCTTTGCGAGAAGTTCAAACTGATAGAAATTACTACTTGGGAAAAGTTGGTCAAGCCTCCCTCGGACTCTCTCACCATAGCACACCTTAAACTTAGGTCCTATGCTGGTGTGATAAGGGGCTATGTAAGAAGACTGTAACTGCCTTGTGTAATCCTTTATTTTAAATAAAAAATGGGATTTCTTCTTCTGATGATGTTTATGAATTTTCAAATGACCGGATAAATATAGTATGCATATTTTTGATGAATTTTAGAAAAAAGATATTTTAAAAATGTTTATGTAAACCTTAAATAATTAAAAATGTGTAATGATTTTCAAAAAATGGTCTTCTATAATTATGTTCAGTAAAAAATTTGGAGTCTAATAAGATCAACTTGGTTTTTGATGAATAGTAAATTATGAATAGTGATTTTATGATTAGGATTAGTAATATGACCAAATGGATTAGTAATCTCACATAAAGAAAGTTTTAAAATAATCTAGGCACCTTGATTAAGTAATGTGATTCAATAAAATGGTTAAATAACGGTTTCATAAATTATTATTCAAGTATTAGTTTTTTCTGGTGAATAGTGTTTTTTAATTAAAAATTAAATTAAAAATATTTAGAAAATTATTTTTATAAAATGGATTTCATTTTTGAACTCAGAGCACCGATATTATGTTATGGTAATTTTTGTGGTTTTTTCTGAAAAAATGAATTTTCGGTGAATAGTGTATTTATTTAAAAAATAAATTAAAAATATTTAGAAAATTATTTTTATAAAATGGAGTTAATTTTTGAAATTAGAGCATTGATATTTTATTAAGGTGAAATTTTGGGATCTTTCTGAGAAAGTTGAATTTTCAGTGAATAGTGAAAATACAGTTTTAGGGTTTCGGTATGTTTAATGACATCATAACTGTGTCATGATGATGTCATGAGATATTATAAGGGTTGGCCGGAAAAGGGTGATGAATTATTGTTTTGGGGGCCCAATGTGGCCTAACTCCATGGTAAATTCCAAGGGAGAGAACATGGGTTTGAGAAAAGCACATGTGAGGTGTCCCTTGGCCATTAATGCCTTATCCCCTCACTTTCCCTATAAATACCCACCCATTCCTCCTTTCTTTTTCACTCCTAACTCTCCCCCAACGAAGTTCGGGTCTCTTTACCTCCCAAAGAGTCCTCCCAAGGTGCCCCCAAGCCCTCAAGGTCCAAAACTTTGAGTTTCAAGAGTCACGTTTTAAGGTAAGGGATCCGACCTCTCTCTTTCATTTCAAGTAATCTCTTTTATGTCATTCCTTTTATGCTACATGTTCTTATGTTGGAGGATGTTCTTTTATACTCCTCTTACTGACCTTATTATGTTCATATAATGATAGATCCCCTCTTACTCTCATTATTTCGTTTTATGATGTTTTAAGTGGCGTCGTTAGGCTGCCGAAATTTTTGTAACAGATTCTTTCTCCCTTCTCATTTTTCAAGATCTATTTTCATGTAAAGTATTTCATGTTCCTTTTTATTATGTTGGGTTATGATCTCTAAATTTATCATGCTGATCTATTATGATCATATGATGATATACCCCATTTGATCTCTTCAATTCAGTATTTTGATGTTTTCAGTGGCGCCGTTAGGCTGCCGAATTTTTAAGTGGTCCTTCACCATTCTCATTTTGAAGTTCTACTTTCATGTCAATTCTTTCAAGTTCCTTTTTGTTATGTTGGGGTATTATCTCTATATCTATCATACTTATCTTTTATGACCATATAATGAGAGACCCCATTTGATCTCTTCAATTCAGTATTTTGATGTTTTAAGTGGCGCCGTTAGGCTGCCGAATTTTTAAGTGGTTGTTCACTCTTCTCGTTATGAAGTTCTACTTTCATGTCAATTCTTTCATGTTCCTTTCTATTATGTTGGGGTATGATCTCTATATATATCATACTAGACACTTATGTTCATATGATGAGAGACCCCATTTGATCTCTTCAATTCAGTATTTGGAAGTTTTATGTGGCGTTGTTAGGCTGCCGAATTTTTAGGGGATTCATTCACCCTTCTCATTCTTTTCAAAGTTCTACATTCATGTCAACTCTTTCAAGTTCATTTTTAATTATGTTGGGGAATTGTCTCAATATCAATCATACTGAACTCTTATGTTCACATTATGAGTTACCCTATTTTATCTTTTCAAATCATTGTGTTTGAAGTTTAAGTAACGTCGTTAGGCTGCTGAACTTTTTATAAGAGAAATCTAATTTTTGTATTTCTTCCATGTTTTCATTTCAAATGTTATGTCCTTGAAATTTCACTACCATGATCATGTATCCTTCTTATTCATTCCATCTACTGTTTTATGGGCCATTTATTAATTTTTGGCCCATTTTCCCTCTCTTTTTAATGTCTTCTAAAACCTCGTAACATAGCCGTTATGCTGCAGAATTTCCATCTCAAAATGTCGCTCTCTTTTTCGAATGTTATTTTATATTATTAAGTGAATACTCAAAAGCTCTTTCCTCTAAAGGGGTATTCACATATATACCAAAATGTTCTATTTTAAATTATGGGATTTACGTACATGAGACCCACCTTCCTTTTCTGTGGGTTTTAAAGTGATGTAAAGATCATGTCTTTAAAGCAGTTTTTAAAACGTTATGATTACGAAATGAAACCCATTTATTTTGTGCTACATAGGTTCTTTATGAAATGTTTGATGATGATATATGTGGATCACTTGATAATAAAGGCAAATTTAAGGGTGCACCCTGAAAGCGCTCCAATGCATTGGGTAAAGACTTAATCTCTAGAGATGACCATTTTTAACGACGCCTTGGTGAATAACCTTGGTAATTTTTAATGACACATTGGGGATGGACCTTGGTGAAACGAAACGATTGTCAATATTAAATGCTGCAGCCACATCTTCAAGTTATGAAAAATGTTATTTTTATTATGAAATGCCCCATGATTTCTTTCTCATGCCTTAAAGTTCATTTCATGTCCTTATTGAAGTATCTCATGTTCACATGTAAAATGTTTCTCTTGTTTCCCTTACTGGGCCTTCTGCTCACCCTTTCTTTTGTTGTATGTCCCCAGGTTATGATATGCAGTAATGAACCTAGGATGAACTTAAGGGGAATCCTTTCAATGGTTTAAGAAGAATGTTTTATGTATGTTTTCGTGTTTTATGTTCCTAGTTTCCAAGACACTAAACCTTAAAGATCCTCAGTTTTGTGTAATGTAATGAAAGTTTATGTTATAAAAGGCGGGATGCTATAAAATTCACCTAGCCTAGAAGGATGGGGATACTTTTGTTAAATATTCACCATATTTGAGGTTGGGTCCATTATCCTTGAAGGTTGTATAAAAAATTCGTCCCTCCCTATAGGTTGGGGTTGACCTTGTATTTTTGTTGCTATATCTAATGTGGATTCTCTCATGATTTAACAGAGCTTTGTTCAAAAATTGTTTCAGTGAATTTTATGATTCACACCTAATTCATTCGATTCCAAAGATATTAGAACATCCCAATTAGTTTTTCCCATAAGTGGGAGGTTTTATCAATATTTTCATACACGTGATGCAATGGTTTTTATTGTTCTCCTTATTCTTTCCTAATGTATTAGAGAGTTGTTCAATGATGGTTTTTGTTGATCATACAATCCATTGAAAGCAGAGTCTATTTCTCTACACTGGACCGAGGAAATGAAGTAACATGATGTCACCTTTTTATATTTTTGATGATTACGGATTTAGGTGATGTGAATTTATCTATGCTCCCGCATATCATGATAAATATGAAATATGTGGTGTTGGTGATTAGTTAATGTGGATCTGTTAATGTACTAATAAATGAATACTAAAGGGATCCTTTTTGATTTTTTAAAACTCTAGTGTCATTAAAATATAAGGGATTCCAATTCTATTGGATGATGAATCTCTTCTATTACATTGATGTGATTTCGATATTCTTTGTTAAACGCTATTTTTTTATAATGGGTATTTCTGAGTCCTACATCCAAATATCCAACTTTGTAATTTATATTACCTATCTAGAAAATATTGTCTCCACCACACATTGAGGTGAGGGGAATTCACCATCTACATGGTATCATGGGGTGCTATCTAACCCAAACCATCCCTCAAATTTCTCTCTCCCATCTAGGGTTTATGGAAAATACATTTCCTCCCTGTTTTCCCTATCCCCACGCTTTTATAGATTCTCGTTTATGCCCGGCCCCGCCCTCCCAACACCCTCCCAACAATGGATCTCTCGCCTCCTTCCCTGGTTCCCTCCAGGTGAAGCCTCCACACTGTGTGCAATGGTCTCTCCCTCCATGCCACATCCTCTACATGCAACTACTAGGACCCCTCTCTCCAAAACACAATGGCCCTCCCACTATATTCCAGGAGGATGACTATCCTTTCCCCAGCTACTCTATCTCCCGCTCCCTGACAAGGCTCCTCCCATCAGCCTCCCCATATCCATTGTCTGCCTCACCCAATGTGGGATCCAGATCTTGTAACCCCTTCCCACCCAACAGCCTCCACTATTTTGTACGAGCCTACCTTCAGATCTTTCCACACTCCACGATTGACCCTGACTACAAGAAGGATCTAGCTAGCCCATCTCTTTATGTGAAAACTCATCCTCTGTCATGGCTCTTAGCTAGCCCATAATTGGTTTCCCAACCCTCCTGGACTCCTTAGAACATATAGACACAATCTCATACATGGTCACCCAACCTCTTGTGTCTTCCCGACATTGTTTGGAGCCACCCCTCTTTGGTGTTTCTCGGCCCCCATCCTCCGAGCGATTTCCCAATTTTGATATCCGCTTACCTCCTATGGGACTCCCGCAGTGTGGTTCTGTAGCACTATCACCCATCAGCACCTCCAAATTCTAATCTCTTTAGTCGGTCCCAGACCTTACCAATCAATGGAATCCTATTTCCTACCTCCGCATGTTAGTACCTCCACCCACTAAGTTGATGAGAGGCTCAACTCCACCAATTTCTTGGACTAGTGGAAGATCGTGTTGAGGTCACTAACCCACATGGACCTTGATTCCATCCTTGGGGATCCTCCACCCATATATACCAATCCCAAATACTTCCCATGGAAGCATTAAAATATCATTATCTATTCCTTACTGGTTAAGTCGATGGACATCTCTATCAAAGACATCACCCAGATAGCCGAAACGGTTAAGGAAATTTGGGATTCCTTGAATATCATGTACTCTGAGACCAATAATTTGGCATGGGTCTCCTATAATTTTCGTTTCTAGTCCATCCTCCACCCAAAAGACTATCCATTTACTTCTTAATTCATAGAATGAAAGGATATAATAGATGAATTTCAAGAGATTTGGCCCATTCCACAAACCCAGACTGAATCCTCAGCCCAGTGGGAACAATTATGCTTATTCAGCCTTCTCTATAGAGATGACCCAGAACATAAGATAATCGCTACGGAGATGATATCCATCCTTTCATTGCTATAGATTCTATAGGTGCATAATTTAATTGGCAAGGATCATCAGGTACTTCTCCCACCAACCACTATCCTTGATCACACTTCCATCCTAGGTCGTGGTAATGTCCTCTCCTCATGAACTCGTGAAAATTGTCAGGGGGATAGATTTCCCAATCCCCTCTATCAGCATTATGGCAAGCTCATCCACCTGATAAACTAATGTTGGGTCATTCATGGCCACCCAACTTAGTAACCACGGAAGGGCCATAATGTAGTCCAGGATTCTCCCTCGTGTGCTTTCATTCTTCCTTCATCTCTAGATATATCCATGGCTAAGATCCAGTTTATTCACCATCATTGTGCCATATCCTTAACCAGATATTCTTCGGAATCTCTATCCCACTTTGGTGGATCCACTACATTTTCTAGTCATTGATCCCCTTCCTAGATTCTTGAATCAGGTTCATTTGATCATCTTACCAGTGATACAGGTATGCCATCCAAGTACCATCCCTATAATGGTTACTCCACAATCATTGTCACTAATGGTTCCACTATCCCCATTACAGGCTTTATTGCAAGCTCCCTGACCTCATCTATTCGCCTAGCATATGTGGACCATGTTACACATAGTCCTTTCAACGTTATCTCCTTTATTAAGATGACAAATGATTTTAACTATACTGATATCTTTAAATCATTTGTTGTTGTGTTTCAGGAGCAGACTATAAATTGAGAAATTGGTAGAGGATATATTCAAGACGGGGTATATGTGTTTGATGGAATGAAATCCTTATGCTACACATATTTCTCTTCTTGTTCCTTGGAATTCCATTCGCGGTCAAGAAATCTCGTGCCTTATCCCTTCACCACCTCTTTATGGATATTATTCAGCATGTCTACATTCATTGTGAGTCCTATAAAATTATAAAACATCATCACACTACATATATTTCTCGAGTGGACACACGTGCTTCCAAAAAATTTGATTTGGATCATTCATATGTATAGGGTCCATGTACCACCTCTAGTAACATTGGTTATAAATATTATATATCCTTCATTGATGATTTTTTGTGCATGACTTGGCTATAACTTCTTTTTGATTGGACAGATTTATTTTACACCTTTCAAAAAATTAACCATGAGATTCATACCCATTTTTCACTCTCTATTAAATTTTTCCACTCTAAAAATTTGCGATAGTACTTGTCCCCTCCATTTTAGTAGTTTCTCTAGGTGAACGACATCATTCCTCATACCTCTTGTCCAGATAACCCTCAGTAGAATGGAGTGGCTGAGCAGAAACACTGTCAAATTCTAGAGACTTCTCGTTCCATCTTATTCCACTGCAAGGTGCCTCTTCACTTTTGGGGAGATTCCATATTCACTACTACATACCTCATCAATCACATTACTTCTCTTATACTTTAGGGGATACTCGTTTTCAGGCTCTGTTCCCCTCTCTTACCCCTCACTCACTTCCACTCAGTGTGTTTGGATGTCTTTTCTTTATCTGTGACACTCATACCAACCTCTCCACGCTCTCTATTAAATCTCTACGCTAAATGTTCCCAGTATATTTACACACTTAGCATGGATACCACAACTTCTCTTCGAACATATGGTTGTATATCATCTCAATTGACGTATTTTTTTGGAGAGCACTCCATTATCTCTTCCTTCTCCACATCCAGACACTACCATCGATGAGTACCTTCCTCTCATAATTCACCCTCCTCTAAAGTATCCCCATGTGGATCACTACATTGGGAAGGTCTACACGTTTTACCCATCAATTATGCCAACATATAGGATGAGGAAACCATCATCCCAGATTCATCTGATGCTCTTGCCATAGAACCAAACGAATTGCTATTGCACTCAGAAAAGGTGCTTGATCATGTCGAACTACCAGTATATTTACATCTTTATACAAAATTTTTTAGATTTGGAGATGATAATTATTCCACACATGGTTGGTGAGGCCAAATCTCACCTAGGGTGTCTACAGGTGATGTGGGATGATCTGCAGGCTCTAGATGACAAACATACTTGGGATATGGTCTCCCTTCTAGTCAGAAAACAGGCTATTGGATGAAAATGGGTTTATATGGTCCATCTCAATGTCAATGGCACTATCCATCATCTCAAAGCCTGACTTGTGGAAAATGTCATTACTCATACATATGGAATCAACTATTTTGATACCTTCTCTCTGGTTTCCAACATGGCCTCAATTATTTTATCCTCTCTCTATCCACTCATCATCACTATCTGCTTCATCAACTAGATGTCAACAATGCCTTTATCTATGGCTTTCTTGACGAATGGTCTCTCTGTAACAACCCCTCGTATTTTGTGCCTTTGTGGATAACTTCCATGTCTACCGCCTCCATAGATCTCTATATGGAATCAGGAATTCTCCTTATTATTGGTTTGGACACTTCAAAATTATCGTCACCACCTTTGGACTCTCTCTTATTATGAAGGACCACACCATCATCTACCATACAAAATCCTACATTTTCATTTTTCTGGTGCTATATGTTGATGATATCATCATCAAAGAGAGAAACTCCACCAGAATCTCCCAACTCAAGGGAAAAATTCAAAGCCAATTCGACACCAAATATCGTTGTCCTCTCACATACTTCCATAGCATTGAGGTCTCCCATTCTGAGGACACCAACATTCTATGAAAATTGAAATATGTCATGGATATCTAGATGTATGTGGGGTTGAGTTAGGTGAATATCATGGACAAAACTCTTGATCCCAAGGAAAACTCTCTCTATGCCGACATGACACAATTTCCTCACCCAATGATCTGTAATCATCTTGTGGGAAAACTCAATTACCTCACCAAGACAAGACTGGACATCACCAGAAGTGTTGGAAAAGTGAGCCAGTTTATGGAGCATCTGACCAAATCTCAGTGGGATGATGTCCTCTGCAATTCCAAATTAATCAAGAAAGACTTTTTCTATGCTCTTCCGTACTCACATCATGATCATCTGGATGTTGAGTCATTTTGTGATGTAGTCTATGCTTTTTTCCTTGTTACCTAAATGTCTACTTCTAGATTTTCTATTTTCTTGGTAGGTAACCTCATCTCGTGTCAAAAAAAGAAGTATACATTCATATCTAGATCTAGCGTGAAGGATAAATATAGTTCCATTGCCACAGTCACCAATAAGATCCTATGGCTTTATCATCTCTTCCATGAGCTTTGTTTCCCACCAAAACATTATCTCACATATGGTGTGACAATTAGGCATCCATGAAGATTGCAATGAATCGCATATTACATGAAAGGACAAAGAATATTGATGTGTAATTCCACTTTATTCTCCATAATATCAAGCAGAACCATAGTAGTTTTAGTCAAATTCTGATAGCAGATCAGCTTGACTACATCTCCACAAAAGGACTCCCAAGAGCTTGTTTGGAGTCTCTCACTACCAAGCTATTCATCCACAGCCTCAGCGACCCAACATGATGGGGAGTGTTTATGGTCCTTTTCGATGTCATATTTCTTTTTGTGGGACACTTGGTCCAATTTGGGAATGCCCATCTTGAGGGGGAGTGTTTATTTTTTTGTTCTATTTCATATTTCTTTTTATGGGACTCTTGGTCCATGTTGGGAATGTCCATCTTGAGGGGGAGTGTTGAACCCCATTTTATTATAATGGGTATTTCCAAGTCCAACATTGGAATATCCCACCTTTTAATTTATGTTACCCATCTATAAAAGAATGTCTCCACCTCCCATTTAGTTTATGGGAATTATCCATCTACATTCTTCTTAAGGAAAGGTTGTTTTTTTCACGTGATGAAGAGGGATCTATAAATTTAATCAAATTTTTTTCACAGATTCTTTGGAAACTCCTCTAGAATACTATATTGGGGAGTGGGTAAATTCTAGAGAATGATTTATATACTATATTTAGCTAATTTTATCCTCATGAAAATATGTCTTCTTTATCTTTAAAAAGAGGTTCCTTATCCCGATCTAATCAACGTAGATTTTTACTCATTTATTTATTGTAAATAGCAAGGTTGGAATGGATTTACTCTACAATATTAGAAGGCGGGTTATCCAAGAGTGGTTCATAGAATGATCATTTCATCCATCTATCTTTTTATTAAGAAATAATATCACCATTCAGTGATAATTCATTATGAATTAATGAACTTATTTTCCCTAATTTCTCTCTATATGAGGGATTTCATATAGTTCTTTTATTAATGGGAGTGCCTTCTTGATGAAATGAAGTGTCATGGTGGGAAGTACCATCCTAGTGAATGAAATCATTGAGAATAATACCATCATTGCTTGATGCCTGATATCAAGGGGAATTTATATAGCTTATAACCTAAGGAGGACCTTTAGGGAAGGAGATATCAAGGGGAGGGATTTCATGATATTTGAAATTATATTCCTGAAAAGTTCTACTATATCACTCATAAGATGATGGGATCTCATGATCGATCAGATTATGGAAATAAATTAAGCCTTCATTGTAAATTTTATTAGGGGAGACCTCCGGAACCACTTGTAGAAATGTTGTGTGGAGGACCTTTTCTATTGTAGCTACTACATATGTAATTTTGTAACAAATGAATAGTATCATAAGCCTCCATAGATAAACATCTGAGGTCTTCATTAACAACACCATTGATCAGAGTGGAATGGTAAAAATACTCTTTATTTTACAATCATCGTTGGCGAGGATTATTTTGGATACACTCCTAGGGGAGAAAAGGGTATCCTCCTGTGGATAATAGCATTCATAAATATGGGATTATTTGAGTATATATTGTGTTGTTTTCATATTTTGTTTGACAAATTCCTTGAATTTTGGTTGGGATATATGATTTCTATTGAGTAGCCACTGGGATGGACCGATGATCTCCAATTGGATCAGGGATATGGACCTGATCAAATTGTCCATTTATCATGGTATTTTACCAACAACACCTCTAAAAGGGAGCAAAAATATGAGTATACTCTAGAGTTATCCTCTCATTATGTAGATGATTCATCCCAATTTAAGGGTAAGGGTATTGTTCCCGCACTTTAACCACTACCACCATTGTCATTATATGTTGGAAGGTTTTTAGAATGTGGGAATGTATTTTTATCATCCCTTTCATCATTATAATTATATGTTGAGTGAATTCAGTAGCCATAACAAGGATATATTCCAATTTTTTGGTTGGGGTAGGGATGTTGGGATTCTCTTATCCTCCATTTTTTATTGGTATATACTGATAGACATCATGTGTGGGGGAGGAGATATGGGTCTACCCCCAGTTTTCTAATGTAAATTTTCAACTAGATTATCTGTGGGCTAGTAGATTTTGTTGGAAGGTTGGACATAGATGAGTAGTGATTTTCATTTGACCATTGATTTACACTAATTTTAATCGATTTCTTTAGTTTCATCCAAAATTTCCTAAACTGATTGAATGGTATGTGTAGAAAATTTTATTTTCTAGTAAGTTATGACCATGTTTTTCTACTGGGATTATTTAGAGGGGAAACATATGTGAGAATGTACCTATTTATTTTATTTATACCCTTTCCAGAATAACATAGGTGCCCAGGTCCGAATGACCTAAGATAGAGCCCATGGGGTGGTTTCCATATCATGTTGAGGAATTAAAAATGTGCAGTGTTGACAACATCAACTACTAGAAGGATTTACTCAGTGGGAACCCTATGTTTTTGTGATGAGTCCATCAGTGACCCATTAATATTCCTACATATAATAAAGCAGGAATGTATTTCTTTATTCAAGATAGGGGTTTTTAAAATAGTTTGTAATAGAAACTGGTGTTGTTTATATCGTTTCACTCAATCGTTGTATGGTGTAGGGCTACTAGGGCTTAATTACATGCATGGATTCATGTGGGGAATCCAATGTTGGGACAATCCCATTTTTGTGGCACTCCCTAATCAGTGAATTTCATACACAACACTGAAATCACTATGTATTTGATGGGTCCACTGATTATGATAGGATATGGCTTCAGTGGTATAGAATTTACGAGTATTATTTGGTTGTAAGGATTACATTTGTATTTAATGGAGTTTTAAAAGGGTGTATGACTATACACGAAATTCACCAACCATAAACCCAATCAAAATAGCACATTGATAAATGAACACATGAAAAATACATTGTTTTATATCTATATTTGTCCTAATTTTATTCATTGAGAGCACTAAAGAATCCTAACATGTGGGTGACATAGTTATTTTGGTTAAGGATTCATGTAGGGTTAATTATTTTTGTTTTGAATCCCTTTTTAGATGGTTTCCAAAGTGGTTTAATCAATGAACTAGAAACACACAATGGTTTCCTTTTGATGTGGTTTTAGGAACCTACATTCTCATGGTAGTTGGTTATTGGGAAATGGTTCCAACGACATTGAGGGACTCACATTGATTGAGAGGATGGGTGGTTGGACTCATAATAACTTTTTTAGGGGGAATTATTTCCTAATGCATTTCTCTCTAATAGGTTTAAGACGTATTCATTAATAATTTATTAAAGACCAAATATATAACAGGTAACCCTTTTATTTACAATTATTTGTTATCATGTATTGGACTTAGTATTATTAGTATGTATCAAATGTTCATCATCAATAAAGAAATCTTTGTTTATCTGAGATTCTCCATCGATGGTACCATTTATACAGATAATAGAATCGTATGTTGTTAATTATCATGAAACTATTTTTAATCCACATAGTGTGGTGATCTGCAATTTATCATCATCTTGGATGACATGAGTTATTTTGATGTAGTTATTAGTCTAATGAAAATGGATCCCTACCCATACTTATGAAAGGAATAAGAAACCACATAGTTTGGTGCCACTTAATGTTACATATAATACATTTTAAGGTCAATTGATGAGGACCGAACTATTCAGTTCAATGTTGTGAAAACAATATGTATAGGTAAAAGGCGACTTTCCAAGGATGGTGTGGAACTTATGTCAAAACGGGTTGGGGGACTTGGAATGGATATCACCTCCCATGATGGATATGACCCTTATGCTAATATTCCCCTAGTTAGATTAGGATGAGTTTTGGTTGATGGGTTTGAACATTAGGAATGCTATATACATATCCCATTTGGACAGGAACCATAAGCCACAATATTTAGAAGGTTAGGGATTACAGTAATGGAGGAGAGCCAATGGGTTTATTCAATGGGATCATGTCTCTTTGAGGTGGAGAAAACATGGTTTTGGATTATGTTGTATATGAATCCCATGTTGAGATTGTTTGATCATGCTGATGACATGATAACCACTAACCTATAATCCCACATTAGTAATCGTTGGTTTGATATATAAGAGTTAATAGAGGATATATAAATCCAATCAATATCTTTCCTCTACTAGTGGATGTGGGTGAGGATATGGATTCTCAGGGAATACCCTTCCAGAAAGACTAGGGGATTAATAAAAGAGGGATTTTGTAAGGAGACATTTACACCTCATATGGTAGTAGAATATGATTATTTCATGGTGGGACAGTCAAAAAGAGATATGGGGATTAGGATTTCCAATCTCTTATATTGTTTTCAGACCATAGGGGTCAAAGATTACATTTCCAAATGGATGCATCATGATTCCTTTCAAAATTCAGGCATATGATGTTGTATCCCATCCCAGGAATCCATATGTCATCATCCTTTGAGGTAGGGATCCTCATTGAAATGAGAATGTATAATTGAGGACATTCTCGGGATCCATCCAATTATATAGGATAAATGTTAGACATAAATTATTATAATAATGTATAATTTAGAGGACATGCTGGGGTTCCATGGGCTGTTATCATATACATACGGAGAATTTGGTGGGGGTCTTGGCTTTGTCCCCCATGGATGAGGGATATAAGTAAAGAGGTTCCCCACTATTGGTGGTAAGAAAGAGGGATCAAATGGTGGATTTACAAAAGGGGCTTGGGAGTGATATAGAGTATTTATCTTAGGTTGGACCTGGTCGAGTTGATGTTCTTTTCTCTAGTGGTACCTGGGTGAGGTTATGGTTCTTTACCCATGTGGGATCTGGGTTAGATGAAGGTACTTTTCCCAGGTTTTACCTTGATTAATTGAAGGTGCTTCGCATAGGGTTGATCTAGATGAGATGAAAATACCTCACACATGTTGGAATTGGATGTGCTGGAGATGCCTCTTGGGGGATAAACAACCTAGGAAACATTTCTTGGGTGAGGCATCACTCTATGCTCCAAAGGTCTCCTCAGGTGTCCTTGGTTGAAGGACTCTCAAGTTTCAGGAAATGGAAGGGCCCTTCTCCTAGTAGTTATGACTATATAGGATTGGTTCGTTACACGGTTCATTGTATTCTAAACATGAGGAGAATAATTTCATTAAATATTCATAATTCCCCCTTTTTTGGTCTAATGAAATAGTTGAGGGTTTGGAGAAATTGGGTGAGATACTTAGGAAAATGGAGTTTCATGTCGCCTCTTTATCTTATATTCATGTCAAATTTGGAGTTTGAAGGTGTTATTTATAGCTAAAATTTAGGACCCTGGGTGAAGTATATAATCTACATAGGTTCATTATGAATGTATATTTTAAAGAACCCTCACAAAGGTATTGTCTTGTCATGATCGGCTAAATTGTTTTGGCCCGTGTGAGATTCTTAAAACCCATATGGGGTTTGAGAATGATATATTTGGGTGATTTATTTCAATCACTTTTCACCATTGTTACATGGGGTATTATACCCCAAATATTTTCATCCTCTATAAAAAAAAGGAGTTTTAACAACAACTTTTGATACATTCATGGTTCTCTATATCCCATGTATTCCCCAATTATTGTATATAAGAGTAAAATGAAAACATTTTATATATGATACTGATTACCGGATATGGGTTTTTTCTATCTATTTATATATCCATATGTTATAATATTCTTCTTCCATACTGTTATTTGATTTATACTATTTCATTTATAATTACATAGATGTGTTCTACTCTAATCACGAGGGTATAGTCTCCCTACAATACCTTTACAGCCCCTCAATGCTAGTCGGTAGCCTCTTATATATCGGGAGGTACTCTTAAGGTCATATATCCAACAATACCGATCACTTGTCAATGAACCAGGCCTGATATATTAAAAAGCGGTTTCAACCGATTATTTTATTTGCCTTACTATTCTGGGATGGTATAAACGAGACTATGACATTTACATATTTCTTCATGAGTCTGTGCCTTGGAGATGCTAACTCCTGTAGAGGAAAAAAGTAAAATCACATGGGATTAGATATGTTTTATGGATTATTCCTATTAAAGTTGTATGGATTTATCTATTGGGTGATACACATGTTGTGTATCATTTACACTATATGAGTTTTAAGATTTTGTAATGGGGAATTACTGACAAATTTCTGTCTCTAATTACATTTAGCATAGATAAACCATCGCTAATGGTGTGTCATAGTAAAAAATGAAACAATTAATGTTTTTATGAACCATTGAAAATTAGTATTATTTCTAACATAATTATAATCCATTTCAAGTAAATTCATTATTATTTTTAAATTGTAAATTGTGAATGATAAAGTAATTCTTCATTTATTGTTTAAAAAAAATGTAAAAATGTAGAAAAATAATTTCAAAATAAATAAAAAATAGATATAATAAACAAATAAAAATATTGTTACATCATTTCAAACACAATATATTTATCAATAAAAAATTCATAATAGTCAAAAAAATTGGGCATCAACTAAAATCATGTTGAAGAGGATCACTTAAAGGTTCTAGTGGATGAAAATCCATACCACCACCACACAGAAGCCATCACATATACTCCAAAAACATCTCATCTCTATGGCAGTGATGCTCATGCACATACAAACTCTCTCTCTAGATCTGATGTATCATGTCATTTAGAGATTTCAATCTCTCCTCATATTGTGTAATGGAGAACGATGACTCTATAGCTTCCTTTGAGCTGTCTGATGACATCACATATGTAACAAAATAACTAATAATGGTCAGTAGTGATCCAATACTGATAACCCAAGATTTCTCATTTCTAGGAATACTCACCCATATCCATACCCCCATATTGAAACCTAACTCAGAAGTGGCGTATTCTTCACCCTCATCTTTACTATCTCATCAATGATAAGTCACAATCTCATAAATTTGCTTCAAATATAATTAAAAATCATAATAATAATAATAAATATAATATTAGTATATTTTTTGTAAATACTGACCATAATCTAGCATTGTCTATCATTGATAAGTTTTCTTATACAAGGATATGTGTACATCTTCTTATAAACAACAACCCCCATAATAAAGTGATCAATATAGAACTATATTATATACGAAAAATATACATTTAAAGTATGTAAACATTAATATATAATAATACGTACCATATTTCATTGATGTGTACCACATATATGACTACCATCCATATGTGTGATCTCCTACCTCCCCCAGTTCTGACATCTAGATGATGATCTCCTTATAAGTCACTCCTACTCAGTAAAATTATAATCAATCTCATACCTGAGCCGAGATATAGTCGGGTCGATGATAGAATCCAAACTATTCTAAAAGAGTGACACAATCATTATCAATAGATTTCTATCATAAGGTGTTTAAAAACTGATAAAAACATTCAGGGATACAAATATTGAATGCCCTCAGAATGGGATCAATCAGTCTATTATTAATCAGAGACCATTTAATCAACATTAAAATTAAACAAAACACGTTATAAAATAAATCATAACAAAAATTAAATATATTATTTAATAATGTGGAAGCTAGTTTTCAGTTATATTTTAATGAGTGGCATTGGAAATCTTATCTCATAACACCCATGGCATAGAAAAATAATTTCATAGAATCGCACCAGCTCGCCAAACAACAAAATCTGAAAAACTATGAAAAAAATATTATTATTATTATCAAAATTAATAAAAAACATAATCTAAAATAAATAAAATAAACCTTTTAACATACGTCCTTAAAAAAGGTTTAAAAGCAATAGATGGGTATCTCTCCAGATTAGGTTTCAGAATCATAAATCAAGTAAGTCTCCACCCCTTCCTAATAGGCCCTACATCATATGAAATAGATGAACACAACTCATCATCAGGAAGTCTTGTATTAATGAGAGAATGAAATATATCATCAGGATCAACTATATCCATCTAAAACAAATAATATTACCCATATAAAAAATTTTAAGTATAGAAAAAATATATGAAACCCCAATAAAACCACAATATAATAATTTTACATCTAAATAATTGTTAATACAAATATCAAATATTAAAAACTAATAAAAACCAAAATAATAACTACCTATAAATAAATAAAATAATTTAATAGTCTGACCTGTAAATAATTTTTTCATTTCAAATAAAAACAACTAATAAATAACATGAATAATATATTATAATTTCCTATCAACCATTTCTTAATACAAATATCAAATATAAAAAAGTAATAAATACTAGCATTAGTCAAAAAAATATCTTCATGTCCAGCCATATGAATCAAAAACTTCTACCTGTAAATAAATTTTAACACAACTATAAAATATAAAAAACATATAAATACCTTAATATAATACATCATTCATCATATTCATCTTCATCCTCAACTTCGATATCTCTGATATTCATATAAATTTCTTTTTTATCATCCCTTATTATTTTATCAGCATTATCAATATAATATAACCTTAACTGGGGGGGTTTTATCATCAATATTTATATCTTCTCCAGTAATAGATATATTTTGGGTTGTTTCTATTTTTGTTAAATATGTTACACTTCTATGGAACTTGTTTTACCTTCAAGAAACTAATTGTCATGAGATTTAATTTTAATTTCACTCCAACAGTTATTCAAATCTCTCAAAACATCACATTAATTTACATAATAAACAAGATGTACGAGATGTACCAACATAAATGGTTTAGTTAATGCAAGAATACTTGTATAGTTAACTTCAACATCTCCATGCTGTAAATAAAATCACATCCCTTGATCAGTATGAGCCCAATTTTATTTATTCATTGTTACATAATTTTCAATATTTTAACATAAATCAATTATTTCATCCAACATACCATAACAGTCAAGTTCACTTTCTTTATGATGATATCATTTGAAAACTCATTATTCATTGTTTTAATTAACTCACCATATATCAATTCTTGAAATCAAAATCTATTAAACACATACCCATTATAATATTTTTCAAATATTAAAAGAGGGATTTTTAGCACACATAAGTGAACATAAATTTTATATTCATGATGTATTTCCTAAAAATAATAAAAATTATAAATAATATAAATCATTATAAAATTTATTTTATGTTCTATCAGAAAAAAACTCACGAGTCTTTGAAACCAATATGAAAAATTTTATTGACGGTTTTCATAAATGGAACCATGTGTAATTATAATAAATTGTTTTTTGATATTTTTACCATATAGTCTACACAAAATAATATAAATAAATTTAACTATTATAAAAACATGAAAGAATAATAAAAAGTTCTATTTATCGTAAAAATCGTATAATTTATTTACAATTAAAGAAAACATATTCATGAGCTTTGTGTAGTTCTTCCTTTTAAATCCATCATTCATGATTATGATAAAAGCAATGATTATGAAGCATAAAAACTGAAAATTAATGGTCTATGAATTTATCAACAATTTCCTCATTGTGACCCATGTAAATATGTTTTTAAGGATATTACAATTTATGAAAAAAATAGTATAAATTTGATATATCCTCATGCAAGTATGGGTATTCAATAGACCTTTCAACTTATGCTTTATTAAGTAATTATTAATTTTTTTCATACATACCTTAAATGGTTATATAAATTATAATTTTACTAGCCATCCAAATTTAAATTCCTATAAAGAATGAAATATTAAATGTCCCATCAAATCAAATAATGTTTGGGAGAATAGTTTCTCTAATTTACATAAAATGAAAACAACATCATCCTATAGTGTACTCAATACATTATAATCTGATGTTTCCACAGAAATATCTCTGTGAAAATATGATATTCCAATAAAAACATCCCAAATTTAATATTTCAACATCCTCTTAAGACCTCCTAGAAATAATATTTCTATTATGAAATAGATGTCATTATTTTTTATCCCGCTAATTTTTCCATTTATAATTCCATAAGCCAAATTTGATGAATAATAATTTTGTCACATCAAATCCATAATCTATTTAAAAAATTATAATTTAATTCCTTAAAATGTGTGTAAGATTCTATTAGATTCAATAATTTTTGTGATCTTTTGTCTTAAAATATTTGAAGTTTTGGACATCTACAAATCTTTGAAAGATCTAATCATGAATTTAAATTACCATTGGTATTACTAGGTGTGTGAAACATGGTATTAAATAATTTATGAAAAAATATTCTCTATTGATTTACATCAAACATTTAGGAAACCTACAAAATTACTGAATTTCTAAAAAAATGATAAATCTGATCCAATTCCAATTTCTCTCAAAACAATTTATTTTTTAAAATTTATATCTAGACCAAAAGTAATTTGATGTAATGTAGAGATGATAGATTTAAATTGTATACCTAAGAGAACTTCTAGAGTTTCATCTGTTTCAATTCTACCTATTCTGAGATTATTTCTATTCCTTCAAAAAGGGTGATTCTTAAGATGAAATATCCAGGGTAATTCAAAAAAATAAAATTTCTCCCATTTTTGAGAATACAAACTATGCCTCAACCGTGCATCACAATCATGATTTTAGACAATGAGTAATCCATCTAGAAAACACACAATACACTATGAATTCAATAATCGTCCACATTAATGCAGCATTCGGTGTAAATTTTCGTATTCAAATGTATCATATATAATCCCACCTTTCTTCTACAATTAAATTAATTCATCAATTAGTGGCATCAAATAAACATCAATATTTTTCATCGAATTTCCAAGAATTAATATTTCCAAATATATATATATGTTTCATTCATCAGTATCCAAGGAGGTATGTTTTATAGTGTATAGAAATTAGAACAATGAGAATATTGACTACCGTATGCTGCAAATGGAAAAAACTATCAGTTAGAAGACCCATAAAATGTTACAAGGATCTGAAGAAAAATAAGGATGCATCAAATAAAATTTCCAATATAAAACACCATCACAAATATTATTTTAAATTTTACTAATATTAATATTTTATTTCATCCATGTCATTATTGTAGTTGTGTTGTGAGAAATAAATGAACAAGGAAAATGGGGAGTAATTTGAAAATACTTCAACTATTTCAGAGAAAATTTAGACATTCCTTATTGTGACTCTTTATAACTCTATTCTCCCCATGATGAAAAAATAATATAAAAATCGTGATCAATATAACATAAGATGCAATCATTTTAACAGGCCTGAATATTTTGAGAAATAAGACCCAAATTATAGACCAACATATTACTTTCATAGATATTTAATGTTAATGTATTTCTGTCAATAAATAAAAATTTAACCAGAGATAATATCTAATCTAAGTAGTTACATGACATTACAAAATCATCTTTAGTAGCCATAAATTTTGAAATAGATTCAATTTTTCTTATCTCTTATCCTGGATATAATGCCTCCTGAAAAGATTTCAAAAAATTGCACAATTGAGAAGGTTGTCAGACTGGAATTGGAATGTCATTATGAGTTTTTGTTTCATAAATATAATGGATAATATCAACATGTACTAATTTTTTAAATGATGGATTTAGAAAAAAAATTATTTTATACTAAATTATTTTCACCATGTTGATACCAATTTTTTTATCATCTCAAAAACCAAAACGTTTTACGTGATGTCTAACATTTCCAAATTTTTCGAATCTCCTGATATCACATTTCTTATTTAAAAATTTATTCGTTCACTCAAAATAAATTTTTTATTTTTTGATTAAAATTTAATAAATGTTTTAATGCCCTTAATATGGAAAATATTTATGTTAGATCCATTGGGTTTTTTGTGATGATTTAGACAATTGTGACCGTGTAACGAAAACTTATTTCTACATCTTGAGCCCAAAATTATTTAAAAAAACAAAATAAATTTGTATAATTTTTACTTATTTTGACTAATTACAAATTGTTATTATATTTTAACACCGTGGAATATTTTATGGAATATGGTTATAGTGAGGCGCTGAGATAACAATTGATTCTTAGGCCCGTAGAGGCTCGATGTAGATAAAATAAAAATACTAAATAAATTATATCACACACATACTATTTCCCCAAAATAATGGAATATATAATTAATAGTGTACCTGATGGGAAATCAAATTCTGCCATTAGGTCTGGGATTTGGGGTTATCCTTAGGAACGCCCTTACATTTGTGTGTGTCAGGTGTTGTTAACAACACATGAGAGGGTAATTCATTTAAAATTTTATTATAGTTTTTTTTCAAATTATTAATGTATAACCAAAGTTATGTACCATAAGAGAAACCATATACCACCGTTAGGTCTGGGATTTAGGGTTTACCATATGTGTTATATAAGATTTTTGCATCTCTGTCTTCCCCTAAACCCTTCCATCCTCCTCTGATCTTGATACCCATCCCCTTATTTTTGATCTCATTTTCCTTAGTATGATGGTTTTGATGGTGGTTTTGGGATGGTGTTGGTTGGCACGACTAGGTTTTGGGGGCTCGACTCAGTTGGTGATGACTACCACCTTGAAATAAAATTTATCAGCTGGTGTGGGGTAGCAATTTTCTATTTTTTTCTTCCAGATTATTCATGGATTGCTATAGAGGTTCTTCCGCTCCCACTTTTCTCTAGCTTCCAAATCCACTACCCCTTCTAGGTCGGTCAAGGTGTATGTATCAGCGGAGGATCTGGGATTTGTTTGTGCGAGCGGCATGGTTTTCTAGGAAACCTCATCTTGTGGTTCTGATGGTATGTGGTGTTTTTGTTTTGTTGTTCTACGACGTTGTTGATGGAATCTGGTGGTGATGGGAATCCAAAAATCAGTTATCTCCGGTGGCAGGTACGGCGATAGGATAGTGATGAAATCAGTAGAGAAAGGATGGTAGTGATGGTGATGGTGATTCACGATGGCAAGAAATGTGTGGACATATGCAGTAGGTGGGTGGATCGAGGCTGTCGGTGCTAGGTCTTTTAGAACACTGAATTTTGAATTATTTTGGATTTCGTGAATCTCTATCTCCATGGTTTGGTTAAGATGTAATTTTTAATTTTTAATTTTGAATTTCAAATTGTATTAAGAAATCTGGATCCACTGTTTTTATTTTTTTAATGTATGGTTACCGCTAATCCTTAAAGCCGATTTTTCGAAACAAATGGTTTTGGTGCATCTCAGGTATTTTTTAACCACAGAAGAAAGAGTAATACATTAATATTTTTATTATATGTTTTTTTAAAATTTTATTATCTCATGAAAATTGTATCATATGAGAAATTGGTGAACACTATTAAGCCTAGGATATGGGGTTTATACCTGATGAAATATAAAATTTTCGTGAATTGGGTGTATGGTATCATCACAGGTGATGATAATTGAATTAATATTTTTATTATAATTTGTTACAAAAAATTGATGTAACTCTAGAAGGGTGTATCATATTAGAAATCTAAGACCACTATTCGATATAGGATACATTGTTAACCTAGGTGAGGCTTAACAATTATGTGCATTATTTTTTTTGGTAACATCCCACATATGTGTAATACATGTAATATTTTATTAATATTATAAATATATATATTAATAATTAACTTAATTTACAAATTTTTACTAATAATTACTAATAATGACTAATTTTTTATTAATTATTATAATATTTTAATAAATAATTCCATTTCTTAATTATTACAATATTTTTTCTAATAATGCTGAATTTTTAAAAATTGTTGTTGTTTTTTATATTTTTTATAAGTAGTTATATTTATTTTTGAATTATTACATGTATTTATTCTCTAATAATAATTATTTATTAAATATAAATAATATTTTTTCAAACATATTCATTATTACTATTCCTTTTGTTTGTTTTAATAAAGACTGATAATGACTATACATTAACCAAAAAAGGGTCAAACATTTATAAATTTTTATAAATTTTTATCTTGGATGAATATATCATTTATTAAACAATAATAATTATAACTAAATATTTTTATTATCTATTTTTTTTCATTAAAACAATTTTTATAATGTTTTTTTATAAAAACAATTTTTTATTATAAGAAACATTATCTTAAAATGCTTTCTTTAAATTTATTTTCTCAATATTTTTATAAAACAATCATTTCTAATTTATTTAATAAATTATATATATATATATATATATATTATTTAGTAATTAAATATATATACATAAAATACATTTTTACACCAATTTCAAACAAGTTTACATACCAAAATTGTATAAACTTACATACATAAATACATACATATATATATATACATATCAAAAACCGTATATGTTTTTAAAACAATTATATATGTATATTCACATTCTAATATATTTGTATATATCCAAACATTTAGAAAACAATATTCACATGATTTAAATAAATGAAATCTAATCATAATATAAGAATAAAACATTGTTTAATATCATGGCCACAATCCTAGAACGTTCTCTATTCAAAAAAAATATATAACCATAAACATGAAATACAATTGAACAATTAAATATATTGATATAAACTTCATCAAAATCATACATATGTTTAAATATTTTAAATAATAGTCATTTTTTCAATAATAACATAAAATATTAGACATACAATAACCCTAAATACCAGACATAAATATCAATCAGATCGAAAGGTCAAAAAATGAAGAAAATAAAAAAAATTAATTGGAATCAACTCGCGTGGGGATAGTGGACACCCAAATATGAAATAATAACCTTACAGTAACCCGATATATCAAATAAACCATAAATATAATGTAATTTATTGACCTAGGGTTTGACCAAACTAATTTTTGATGGATTTAAACAAAAGTAACAAAATGAATGTAGGAGGAGAGAAGTGGAGATCGTACCTAGGATATTCCAACCTAAATATACAAAAAATCTACTGTGATAGGTGATTGTTGGACTAGATCATTAGTGGGTTTCACATTCGGCTATTGTGTGCAATTAAGAACAAAACTCAGGAGTAGAGGAAAGATACTTGTGTGTTTAAAAAATATTTTTTTTATAATGGGGTAATAACTATGAAATGTAACCATTCATAAAAAATAATTCACAAAAAACCATTGCGTAAGATAAAATAATACATTATTATTAATCATAGCTAATAATTTTCTTGCGCAATGGAAAGAAAGAAAACCCAAGGGATTTGTGACAGAAAATATTTTCCATCACAAATAATAGTTGGAAAATAATTTTTTATGGATGGCAACCATTTCCGTCGAAAATATGTATCAGTATGGGGGTATTAGTGATGGGTAATATTTTCATTACAAATATTATGTCTCAATTTTCTATTTTTTAAAATAGTGTAATTATTATTATTATTGTGGAATCTAATTTTACCCTTGTCTCAACATGAAAAAAGGAATTGTCTCAACCATCATTATAGGAACTTGAGGATTTATATGTCATGAATTTGACATTCCATGTAAACTTAATCTTGTTCATTTCTTGCACCATGTGTTAGTACCTTGACTGCTATATTAGTAAATGTGACAAAATTTATTATAGGGGAATGAGATAATTAATTGATTATTAATGTTTATGCAACAGCCTAAATGAATTTTTTCCATTTAGAACAGTTTTGGAACCTTAACAAACTATCTCCGAAAAGTTCGAGACATTTAGCATGGGTTTCATGTGTAGAAGCGTGTATGGTAGGAACTAAATGGGATCCAAATTATAATTTTTACAGTTTATGGTCTTTTATATATTGGGATTGTTGACCCATATAATTAAATAATTTTAAAATATTTCTACATTCTGATGTCGAATTAAACTTTTTGGTCATAATTAGATTACATGCCAATTTAAAATTATAAAGCATGATACCTTATAACATAGGAATTATAACTCATCCAACTGGACGATTATATATATATATATATATATAGGATTATAAATTTTTTGATTCATATATGATAAATGAAATCGTTTTTGTTAAATGGTGATTCTAATTGAAACTTAAAGGATATTTTCCTCTCTAATTTGGGATTGAAACTCCATATAATAGAACCTTTATAGTTAAAAAAAGACTTTCCATGACACAACCCCAGTATTGGTCTTTATGAAGTGCCTCATCTGATCCTTGATGATCTTTTATATCACTTAGACTTCGCATTATGAGTAGGCAGTGAGGTGTTGAGTCATTCATACAAAGGCGTGTACATGTTCTATAATTATAATTGTGATCTATAAATTAATCAAATCTAATTATGAGGTGTGTTATTGGAATTTATTGAGTTATTACACTATAAATTACTAGATTCATGCACCCAGAGGGTGATGATGACCACAGTCTTTAGGTGGTGGGCCATGAGCCACCAGTATTACCTCCAGTAGTGCCACTTGTGACACTTGTTTATATACCTAATCTGGGAATCAATTTCCAGTTTTGAGAGGGTATTACATGGACCATGAAAACCATGTAGGGAGCCCTCGGTCCTTCCCCTCATATGGATTAATTAAAATAGGAATTTCAGTAGTAGCATCCGCCTACTTTTGTTTGCGGATTGGTGGCCCCCAGGTTGTTGAGTAATTTTTGGAAGCTGTGTAGGCAATTTATGATAATCTCAAGACACCACTTGAGAGTAGAGAGAAGATATTTGTATATATGATATGGGATTATTCCATGTGTTCATTGGATTTTATTATCTATAAATATCATTCTCAGAATATGATTTCGAGTGACATTTAGATGGGCTTCTATGAATAATTTTTTCCTTGGATGATGAGCGATGATCGGGCCATGGAGTTTATACACCATCATTAGGGTTATATGTATATCATGTAGTATTCATATCATTTTACTAAGATTCATCATTTCAAACTGAATCTTACTAGTGATGAGATACAAAAAATGAGATGGTTTGACGATGGGATTGTGTACACCATACAATCTCAAGATAATGAACTCTGGTATACTATCATTTTTGAGATAGTGAAATAGGATCATATCATAGATCACAATTTCAGGGGATATAATGGTTTATACTATGGTAGTTATGTACCGAAATAAGTAGGTAGTTCATCTAACAGTAGGAATCACCTCATCAAGACTACACATATGTGAAGTGGCAATCAGACGACTCGCACTGAATGCCATGTGATAGGTCAACAGTGTGGGAAGCATGGATGTATGAATCCTTAGTGAATATGGGACCTATTTAAGTGTTTATAAAATTGAATAATAGATTATATTTAGTTATTTTTAGGACATTTCCTCCATTGGCTAGTGAGATAGGATCTGCACCAACACGTTATTCAGTCGCGGGATCAACAACTTTACCATAGGTGGGGAGATGGACTAGTATAAGCCATATAGAATGAGTAGGTTGTCATGGTCTAGGAAGATAGACCTAGTATATGTAATTTTATTAGATAATCCCGAAATAGGGTAGTTAGGATGTATCTCAGGGCTTTGGATTTTCCAACTAACACATTATTCAGCCAATACTATTTGAGTAGAGTGTCGAGCCTTCTACTATGCAAGGTACAATTTTTGAATTCGGTATATTATTATCTTATTTATTTGATATAGTTGCTAAAAATTATTTTATATCTATGATTATTTTGGAGAGTATTTGTCTACATATAGTGATCTTCTATGCTGTTATGATAATAGATACTCTGTTGGGAATTCAATTAGAGAACGTAGACCAATGCTGTGATTTCCCCCTTAATATAGACATTTATTATATCCATTATAATCATTTCATCATATGTATGATGGGATATGATGTAATTAATATGATGGAATTATTAATATATTAGAAATCCAATATTTACTTTTATTGATGACGAGTGACCTTTGAATCACATGAGGGAGATAACTACATTCATAACGGTGAATGGGATTTTCAAGTGATTCGAGATGGACCCGATCAGCTTAGGATGGATAGAGTGGAATCCCATATAGCGAGTCATTATCTTTAAAATCTAGGAATTTGATTTATAAAATTACCTCCTATAGTGGATAGTATTTGGAATGTCTTTCATGAAAAATTTTCTTTTGGAATTCATAATATAAAGATTGAGTTTTCAATTGTTATGGTTCTAGGATAATTATTTTTATCAATTCATACTTACATGATGGATATTAATGAGTTACATGATCTTGAGTGGAAGTGAAGGTAATTGGAAGCTAGTGGTTTTATACGTCCTAATACCAATACATGGGGTTCTCTTATACTTTTCACCAAGATGGAGGACTGGACCATCAGCCTTTGTATGGATTACTATCAGTTGAACTAACTAATAGTTACAAAATGATATCCACTTCCTCGTATAGATGACCTATTTAGCCCATTCCATGGAGTGAGGGTGTTCTCCAATGTCGATTTGAGGTTATTCTACCATCAGGTGAATGTTATAAAATCATACATACCATGTAAAACATTTCTTAATGGCTTGTACATGTATCTAGTCATGACATTCAGTCTCATGAATACGATGAGAGTTTTCATTGATAAAATGAATCGGGTTTTACAAACAAATCTAGATTAACATGTGGTAGATTTCATGGCCGACGTATTGGTGTACTCACATAATTAACATGATCATGAAAATACATACAGATATCGTATTAAATACCCTAAGAGAATAGTTACTATATGTTATGCATACCAAATGACACTTTTGGATCGATAAATTAATCTGGGATATATGATTACCATGGGAAGGTTAGAGGAGTAGTTTTATGTAAGCATAATATAAATGAATTGGACACATGATGTTTATTGGGGTTATAATGTTATTATATGTACTACATTGATGATTTATGATGCCCTGTAATACCTCTTATTGTCTTGAAAATGAATGGTGTGAAATTAATATGGCCTAATGTTTATGAAAAATCATTTTAGGAGATGAAATTAAGGTTAACATTATTGTTAATATTGATTATACCTAATACTAGAATATGCTATATGGTTTATTGTGATGTTTCATGCATCAGGATATGAGATTTCCTCATGTAGGGTGAGGGATTTTTGGTGTATAGTTAACTGTATTAGAGAACTTACGAGAAGAATTACCTAACTTATAGTCTAGATTTAGAAGTTGTGCTTCATGTCTTGCGTTTTAGAGGATCTATTATTATGGAGAAAATTTTTAAGTGTATATTGATGCGAAAATACTCAAATGGATATTTAAATAGCATGATTTGAATGTTAGAAAATGAAGATGAGTTTAGTACCTATAGTCATTTGAAATTGATATTGTTTATATGTTTGGTAATGTCATTGTTGTGGATGATTCAGTGTGCTCATGGAATCAGAATAATGTGTTTCAATAGGATATTAGTGAATGAAAACCAATGACCATGTATCCTATGATGAATTTGATGGTGCCATGATATCTGGGACAACCTGTAATCACTTCGTTATCAGTGAAATCAATACTTCTAGATGGAGTGATGATGATGTAAAGTTTAAATCATGAGGTTAAATTCCTATGATAGAGTGTTTTAGGCAAGGATACTCTACCTAGTTAGATTAATGATGAGAATGAGATATTTCACATTCATATTAATGTATGGGTTACTTGAGGCATCCAAGAGGAGTTGGTTCATGAATCTCATATATCTTCTTGGGTAGTACACCCTAGTATTACTAAGATATACCATGTTCTACATCGTAAATATTTGTGGCCTAGTATGAAAAAATAGATATTCTAATTTGTTACTTAGTGTTCCACCTATCAGTAGTAAAAGGTAGAACACAGGTGACTAGTGGGCCTTTTACAAACATTTCTCATTACTAATTGGAAATGTGATGATTTCACTATGGATTTTTTGATGGTTTTTCTGAGATCATCATGTGGTAGGGTGATTGTTGATTAGACGAAAAAGGCCCGCCAATTATTATCTATTAGGGATCACTTCATAGTTGATAACATTAAGAGGATTTATGTTTGTGAGATTATACACCTCCATAGGATTTCAAGCATTATCATATCAGATAAGAATTCATAGTTCATGTCGTAGTTCTGAAAGGGGTTACAGAGGGTAGTTGGCTCAAAGGAACTGCTATGTCGAGCTAACCACTCTTAAACTGATGGGAAATCCAAGTGTACGATACATGTTTTAGAGGAAATTACTCAAGCCTATGTCCATGATCTTGGTAGTTCTTGGTAGAAACACATTACCAATTTTTGAATTTTCATATAAAAAGTACTTCTATGAGAGTATACAGATGGATCCTTATGAAACCATATATGGTAGATCATTCCATTAAAAACTATTATTGTTAAAATAAGGAGATGAAATTATACTTGGACCACATCTCATTCAAGAGACTTTAGATAATGTATAACTTCCCAGAAAGCATATTGCTTCATCTCAGTCTAATAAGAAGTCTTCTTCCAATCATTGTCGATGACCTATGGAGTTTTATGTTGGGGATTGAGTATTCTTACGTGTTTCACCAAGGATGGGGAGTATATATACTCATAGATTGGGTAATATATCACCTTGTTATGTCAGGCCCATAGAGGTATTGGAGATAATCGAGCCAGTATCCTATCGGTTGTAGTTACCTCAGAGGTTTCCGGACATAAATGATGTCTTCCATGTATATCTTCTTCATTTTTATCATTCCAATATGTTTCATTATTTTTATTCTAAGTAAATTGAATCGAAGTAGATGCTTTTATTGAGGACCATCCTATATGTATCACTAATCAGATCACAAAGACTCTACAAGTAAGGTCAGTTACACTCATATGGGTTATATAATAGCATGACCATGGACTAGATGATACCCTGGTTTGAGATGATGGTGTATGTTCATAATGGATAGAACTATTATCAAATGTTGATCAACCACAATTAGAATTCAAACTCATGGATGATTTCATTAATGTAGGGGAGGCAGTAAGTTAACTACCATTCATTGAGTTTAATATTCATTAAATTATTATTTATACCTCTTTTTTTTATCTATTTTGAAATTCCTAATGAAGTTATAGATGGTTTGGGAGTGTATGGGGATCATTCAGGACCCACAACCCCAATTCTTTTAGGAAACAACTAAGGTTCATGGTTAACACACAGTTAGTGCTAACCATGCATCTAAAACTATACAGACCTATAATGGTGACACATAGTTTGTTAAAACAGGAAAGGGATCCACACAATCTTTTGGGGGTTCTAAAAAGAAATCCATAGGAAGCTTTACCGGATATACAAATTTTGTAAAATCGTGTGTGTATCATGTGCAAGGGGTTGTGTTTTGGGGTAGTGTTGGTGCACTGTTAACACATGGTTTTTCTAACCATGGAGCTAAACCATGAATCACTTAAAAGTGTTTAAATAAAAAATATTCCCTTAGTTTTAATTAACCTTATCTCCCCTATTTTCTTTCAAAATTCACTAGAAAGTCCCTCCCTCTTACTGGAACATCCATCTCCACTAGTAGGATCATTGATAACATCATCAAACAACCAAAAAATCCAGATCTATTTGCCACATTGGATCTATATCAGTTTGCTATTGATCCCTATTACTTATTTCCTTCAATTATATTTCCCTATGGAGTTATAAATCCATGCAATATAGTTTTCCCTATTTTCCTAGTGTTGTTATAGTTCATTTATTTATTCCATTATAGCTCAAATATGAAGCTAATACCATATGAGGATTCATCCACTGGCATAAGATTGGTGGACTAGTGATTTAAAAAATTGTTAAGGTTGATTATAATAAGTGTCTTTGTGTCAAAAAATAAAATTTCATCACATTTAATATAAAAATTTACTTTATTCTTAGTAATTTCATTAATACCTATTAGAGATACTCCCACGGACTGTGGTTTTTTTATATATATCATAACTCACTGAGTGCCACCCAATTGGGTGCGTTTATTAAATTTATTTAACATAAAACAGGGTTATGTGACCAAAAAACCCTCTAAGTAGTAGTGTCTTGACTGAAAATTAATTTATTTGAGTTGAATTATAATAAAAGTGAATGTTAATACAATTCCATGTGAAATTTATATATATTGTGTATAATATCATTCGATAATGAATTGTTAAATGTTTAAAAACCACTTTATGGATTATGCTAAATCATTTAATATGATATATATTTATTACTATTATTACATGACCAGGTATATTGGCTATTGAGACAAGGTCAAGGTATGTTTTGGACATGGCACTTCACACACTCTTGATATATTATTTTGAATGTGATGTTTTACATCATTTAATAGGCGTTAGACTTGATGTTTCATATTTCGTTGGATTGGATATTGGACACATCATTTCATATGATTAGTTGAGATTGACAGACATAACAGTGTATTACCTGATTGATCTTCATTATATGTTTCTCTTTATTGATTATGATAACTATTCTTGTACAACATCATCATACTCATCAAACATAAAAATATTGCATGCACGAATTGGTCCTACTCCTTAGTTCTTGGATAGTTTTATGTATATGTATACATCAATATATGTCTATATACACACACCCAAAGAGATATAAATATAAATAGTGACACATGTATATAGGTATCCTCATTAGGCCGAAGCAGGTAGTGATACACAAGTGTCCATTAGGGACCTGAGATGACTTGATTTCAGTTACAAAATTTCTCATTATTTGTATTACAGAAACACTAATCAATATATATTCATGGAATGGGAGGAATTAGACTTTGTTTGTGGTGGACCACTGAGTATATATCAAACCTTGTTTGGGCCATTTTTTGGTACACAGGTAGACTTTAGGGATGTAGGAAGGGATAAGCTGAAACACCCTTCTATGGATG
The DNA here is from genome assembly GCA_963277665.1 of Viscum album. Lineage (NCBI taxonomy): Eukaryota > Viridiplantae > Streptophyta > Magnoliopsida > Santalales > Viscaceae > Viscum > Viscum album. Next base: position 705,146,345 of record OY728139.1, read on the forward strand.
CTAGATTTCTTGACTAGGACAAAGTATGAGAGAAGAGAACAAAGGTTATTATTGTGATTATATCAGATATATATTTTTATCTTTTTTTATTTTTTATAGTTTGTTGTATATGAGTTCTCTTATATATACCATGTATTCTCCCATTTTTATATCGCATAGTAGCATGAGATAATTTTTTATATTGTATGAATTTTGGAATATTCTTACTATATCTGCATCTATTTATATATATTTTATTATGTTCTAGTTCCATACATTTATCTAATAAATTCTATTTCATTTATAATTACATCGTTGTGTTACAATATGGTCATAATGGTATATTCTCCCACTATAACATCACAACCCTCACTACTAGACGGCAGCCTGTGGCATATGGGGTGGCATACTGAGGTCATGCGGCCAACCAGGCTGGTCACTTGTCTATGAATTAGGACTAGGATGTCACATTTATATTTTGAATAATTATATTTGAGTATATTTATTTTTATATAATATTAAATATTATATAAAAATTAAAATAAATTTAAATTATAATATTTGACACACATATTTAAATAATGTAAATCTACCTAACAATATATATACACACATTTAAAAGATTAAATTTTAGAAAGAAGTAAATATAATTATAAGGATACATATATAGATATTTATTATTTTTTATATATAGATATATGTAATCTGAAAATATGTATAAGATAATAAATATCACAAAAGTCATGTTAAAAGTATGGTGTGGTGACTGATATTGAGATGGTCGGCCAACATATGATTGAAATAAAATGACTTTTTTTGGTAAGTGGTTATACAATTTAAAATAAACTTATTTTATTTTCCTCATTTAGTACATGTGATTCGTTTATATTTCTAAATATGTAAGGACTTGTGTGTTCATGTAAAAATGTTATGTATGGAAAACCCATAGACCCCTTCACTTTTATGTGAGTAACATTGTAATAAAAGGGCATTAAACAAGATGAATTTCAATTTAAATATGGATTTTAGAACCATGAATGAAAGGAGATTGATGGATCCTTAAATATGAGATAAGAAAAGCTCTAGGAGTTCCCCCTAGATTTTGGTTGGTTTATCAAAGTGTGATAAACAAATCAATAGAACAATTCCCATGATCAAGCCAAAAATATTTAATCATAACTAATTAAAACACACTAAACATTCGATGATGTTGTAAAAAATATATAACATTTTATTAAATTTTTATTCTCTTAAATCATGTCACAATCAATATACTTTAATAGTGAGTTTATTTTTAGTGATAATGATTTTAGATATAGTTTTCCACTTTAAATATATGTAAATATTTGTGAACATCTAAATATTAATAGATGTGTATAAGTGTGTTTGTGTGTATATATATATTTTTTCTTACATAAAGGTATAGGGAAGGTTATGATATGTATAACATAATAACTATGTCAAACAAAAAATTTATCAATATTTAATGACAACAGATATTGAGATAATTTTGTAATGAATGATTCAAATTTCATGTCATATTTTATTATATCTGATTATTTATCTTGTAATAATTAATAGATATTGAGATGGTTGACCAATTCATTATTTAAACTACATGTCAAATTTGTTTATAATTATGTAATATTTATTAATATCATTTTCATATCCTCGTTAATGAAATTAATTTTATCCTTCTCTTAAAGTATTTAAGGACCCACATGTCTGTGTAAAAAATGTTTTGTATCCCAAGCCCATGGTTTCCCTCACTTGTGTGTGAGTAAAATTTTGTTAAAAGTGCATTAAACAAGAGGTGTTGTTGTATGAAGAAATATTTTTACACCATGAATGAAATGAGATTGGTGGCTTCTAATTTCTATTATAATAGATGATCCAAGAGTTCCATGTATTTTTTAGTTGGTTTCTAAAATAATGATAAGCCACTCAATAAAAAAAGTCTCAGGAAAAAGATATATTTATTTAATCATTACCAATTAAAGAAAGTTAAAATTTTCATCATGTATTATATATCATTTTGTTAATAATTTTTTATTGATAATCATGTTGAAGTAAATATACTACAATGGTGAGTTATTTTATACCAATATGGGTTATAGATATAGGATCCCACTTGTAAAACAAAAAAATCTTCATGAATGTGTGACATTGTATGATGTTTAATGGAAGATTCATAGTTCTTTAAAATAGTGGGATAATCAATCAATTATTTCAATTATATATATACATATTCAATATATTGGAAATATATAGCACATTTATTATCCGCTGCTTCAATATAATGATTAGATAGATGCATCATGTTTGTTTAAGAAATAGTGCAATAATGGTTTACTAGAACTATATGGGGATATTTATGATATTGATAAGGTGAAACATACTAACAAAAAACAATTTTATTAGAGATCTATTGATTTAGGTTCATCACAAATCTCTCATCAATAGCCTTCTCATATTTATATAATAATAGAAATAAACTGTGAAGAGGATGAACATAATATGGAAATAACTATTTAGAATTTAACTATATATACTTCTAATTTAATGAATGATACTTTATTTTAAGATGACGTATCAGATGATGCATCGTGAGATAATTTAGGTGGGGATGATGTGGGGAGTTAAAATTATATGGATCCTTTTATAGATAGTCAACAACTAATTAGAGGTAATTGTCCAATATTTTTCAATCCCCCAGTCAATGATATTTCACATGCACAACATTTGGATTGGGATATCATTACATTGAATATCGAATTCCCAATCATTATAAGTAATAGATCTACATCGACTGAAAATACTATATATGATGCATATAATTTTTAATTTAAAAGTTCCTTAAGAAATGTGCTAAATAAATAACACATAGAGTGACATTTTCCATTTGTGATTGATGAGTATACGAATGAAAAATACCTCATTTGGTGTATCAAAGATGATCGACAATTTAAATTTCAAATAAAGGAAATATATGATAATTTTTCCCATGTTATAATATAACCAAATTGGAAGGCCTATACAATTGTGTAGATCCAATCACGTCTCGGGATCACTCTTTAACTGATGAAGAGCTTATAAAACTGTTATTATATAGGTGATATGAACATGTCTGGACATGTCTATTTACCTTGTCAAAGTTTGAATAAAACTTTTTTTCATATAAAATATATATTATGAAAAATATTGGAATGAGAAAAAATAAAATGTGAACGTCTAGGGTGATTAAGACAGATCATAAGTACCATTACAATGACTAATGGGTTTTTTCTCTCTCAATAATTAAGCTATTTATCATTTGGAAATGGTTGAGTATATCCCCCTAGATCACCAAGTTTATTAAAAATAATACAACATTCCCTAGGCTATTCTAGGAATTTTGGCCATGTATCACTGCTTTTTCATGTTGTAAAAAAATTATTCATGTCAATGTAACTTTTATTTATGGTAATTATATAGTTTATATAATTATTTTTCCACATAGGATAGTGATCAATATCATCAAACACATTCACTTTTCATTTTTGAAATGGATAATTTTGAAACATGGAGTTGGTTTTTGTCCTGTATACACATTCTTGTTACAAAAATCTAGGGTTTATTTATGATATCTGATCACAATGAAGAAATTGTAGAGGCCATTAAAAACGATGGATTTTAATGGATAGAACTGAATTCTTATCATTGATGTTTAATTATATATTTTTCCAATAATATGAATAAGAATTTCAAATATTAGTCAATAAAGATAATGATCCTCAATTTGGTTTTGTTTTCATAAAATTATATTTTTGAAAAAAATAATACCATATTAAATACATTATTATTTTCAGGTTTCATCATACATGCAATAACAAGGAAAGAATGATAAATTACATGAATAAATTCAAATGGATAATAAAGATGTATATGATTATATGATGTTAATTTAAAAGGAAGAATAGTCATTAAAATATTGTATTGAAATGAGATATCAAAATATGAAAAATAATATTATGGAGTTCTTAAATGGGTCTTCAAGATTGTGCATAAACCCCCAATCATAGGGTTTGTAAAAGTGACATATTATAGATGTGTGAAGTACATTGTTTAATGTTCCATGAAGTCTAATCAGAGGATGAAAAATGTAAAGTTTTTTTCTCTTAATTTCCAATGATTCCTTAATCAGATACTATAAGATGCATCATCATTTTGTGTTTAGACATTTCATCTGGAAGGGAGATTCTTTTAGGTAGTTGCATTCCATGACTCGCTCAAATGCAACAATGTTTGAGTGCTTGTGGTCATATTGGAAATAATTTATTATGATTGCATTTATTTCCAAGAATTGAGATATATCTGCACGCAAGTTGTTGCAACTTGTGCACTAAGGAATATATCAAGGGAACCCAATGTTTACATGGTGAATCATGTGAGAACTCTGGTTCATTGTTATAGTGAACCTTGGATGTTTGTAGATTATTTTCACACTATTAACTTGTCTATTGATTATCCCACAATGTTCCCTAGATTTACCAGGTCTGGTATTCAGGCATTTTAATTTATGGATTCATTCATTTCTATTTTTCTTTTATGGCATGTCCCTAAGGTTCATGATATTACCGGGATATTCCCTTGGGGGTGACTGAAGTCTACTCATATCAGAAATGAGATCGAATAGTCTTGATAATGGAAAGTGGGACTACAATTCAGTATACATCACACATAAGGGAAAAACATAAGAGTTATCCCCATGTGACAGGTATGGGCTCCACTTCACAACATATTTGATCGATTTTATGAATTGTATTATGAATGTTTTAATTTATTTAATATTCATGTTTTTTGTTTTATGGATTATTTTATCTCTAGGATGTTCCATTTATTTCTTATTTAATATCTATCTTGATTAATTTTTAGTGTTAGTCATAATGATGTTTGTGATATTTCAACAATTAATATAATTATACACATAGAAAAAATGAATAAAGATTTGGTTCAAAAAAAAACAAATTATATGTCATTGAAATCATATTGTCGATTCAAAATATCATACAGTCGCTTGGACATTGTGTTATATTCATAAAAATTAATATATATATATATATAATTATTTTCAAATAAATTAAACATGATTATTGATAATTAAAACAAACAAAGTTAGACTAATCTAAAATTAGTCACATCTATTTTTTCTCTAATGTTTCATCATATTGCATAATTATGAATGGTAATTGACTACCATAGTTTTCTTCTTATAGTTTTTTTAAAAATGTTTTAAAAATTTTATTTAATTAACTATAAAAATTAAGAATGATACCAAATGTAGAGATGGTGGGACCTCCAATACTAACATTAAAAGAAATTTACATTTCACAACTAGTCATAAAGGGCTGTTAGGTTTCTTCTTTGATTGTATGAAGGTCCCATCATTTCCATCACATTTCACCACCTCCTACCATAATCCCTCATATTAGTCATGTTGGGTTCTATATTGTAGTGATGATTTATTTTAAATTCATCGATCATTATCTCATAAAATCCATGGTAGAGAGATTGAGACTATAGACTCATACATTTCACATCACTATGGGAGAGGTGACTATCACTCTAGAGGATGTGTCCATTATGTTGGGTCTCTCCATCGACAATGCAGTTGTGATGGGTCGAGTTGTTGCATATTTGTTTGATATAGTTCACTAACTACTAGTAATTGATGTTCATGGAGATGAAAGGCCTTCCATCAGAAGATGATTATGCATGGAATGGTTAGACGATCACTTCACCCATCTATCTTGTGACGTGGATGAGATCAAAATGATGATATTTTCACGTACTTACATTCTGGGACTTATTGATGGCATAATAATTGTTGATCATCCGACTATATTTGTTTAACTGAAGTATTTCTCACTGCTGTTGGATTTGGAGTAGACAATGAGGTATAGATCAGGGTCAGCATGCCTTGAATATACATACAGAGTGCTATTTAGTGTATTCCACATTGATAAAATAATGATTATTGGATGTGTAATTCTTAATTATATTTTGATATTGGAGTTCATCCCTCTCTTAGGTCCACATGATCGTGCACCATTTACAACCAAGATTTTACATGAGTCTCTATGTGGATGTGGGTCTGTTTTTCCTTCATTATAAGGTAAAAATCAAATTTATAACATTATATTATGAAATATAAATATAAAAAAGTTATCGGAAAGTTACGTTAGACACATAAATATTATGATACAACTCGACATGATGTATATTATTACAGACTTAAGCTAGACAATCATTGATTAGATGAGATGCATGATTATTAATTATATAGTTAATTAATTATTGTATATAGTATATGACTTCATATATTTATTACAAATTCATTTTGTAGATATATCATGTTCCATGGATTCCACATATCCAGGCTATCATCCAGAGTCTCCCACCTTAGTATATGATGATTTTTTCTACCAACTCATCTGTCATACCTATGATTCATTTTTATACTGTTGAGTGGAATCATGATGATAGAGTTATAAGGTAGTTTAACTGCTATCATCCAATTCTTTCTCTACCCAGTCAGTTACATTCGATTCATTCCCAAAATATGTTTGAGAAGTGAGACTTTGACTGTAGGTATTGACACGTATGCTATATTGAGAAATGGGTCAAATCACATGAGTCCCGATTATGAGTGGTATGCACTATACATATGCATCTATTAGATTGACTAGAGTGTGGGCCCTAGTAAAAAATTTCCCAAATGATATATCTTATGGGACAAAGACTAAGCTATCATGACATAGTAATAAATATTCATTCCACTATTGAGAAATTATTTTTATTAACATTAGTAAATAGTATTAGATGTTTTTATATGATGATCATGTCATCTAGTACATTCACATATGAGATCTCACAAAGGTGGGAACATTTGACCAAACCTATTTTCAAAAATCAGTGAAAATGATATTTCTTCCATTTTATGAGATTTATCATGAGATTTTATTAGAAGTGGTAGGTAATGGTTATTATGACTAGCCTGATATAGATGTTACAGGGCTGATGAGCCTGTTATGGATATAGATAAGGTACATGAGAAGGATTCTTATAATGATCAAAAATATTCTCCTGCACTTCCTATTTTATGAGAGTTAGAGCCACAAATAGAGGCAAAAACAGGTACATTATAGTAGTGTGTAATATTTTTCTACAGTAATAGACGTTGGTTGGCCTGTTCTAATTTCTTTACATTCTGAAGCTCCATAGATATTATCTACATAGAAGTCATCTTCTTCATGTTTTGGGGAGATTTTTATTCAGCAGCTACTATCATTCCCGGTAAGAGGTTAAAAACATTGAGACTATAGATCTTCCACATGTCACACAACCTGATGTAGAGGTTGGTTTGGGAGATTCTACACAAGACATGCATACACCAGAGCATAAACATCAACAGACAAGTCATGGATGTAATATCTAGGCACCTAGTTGTGACATAGTGGAGAACCCATAACACCAGCGTAGAATATACTAATACTAGTTATATGTTTTCTAAATCATTACTTGTTCATTATTTAAAATACTAAATATATATTATTATTTTCAACATAAAAAAATTATAGACTAAACATTTGTTTTAATAACTACATTGGAAATAAAAATCATGATTTGTGAATTATAATAATAATTCTTACTATCATAAACCATATTATGTATAATAAATAATCATATTAAATTTATTATTATATATTAATTATATTTTTAATTTTAATTCTATAATATTCTATAAAATTAATTATAAATAGTCTATTATTTCTTATATAAGTAAATAATTAATAATACGTACCATATTTCATTACAAATAACATAATTATTATATAGTAAATATATTTTCTGTATAAATTATATTATTTAAATTATATAATAATACATGTTAGTAATTATAGTATTATTTATCTTTATAACATAGTTATATATTATTAATTAATAATAAATAATTCAAAAGATGATTAATAAATATATTACCTTTTAATAAATTACTAGAAATTTCATCTACTATAATTTTACAAAGATATATAATTTTATTTATAAATATTAGTTACTATAAAATAATTAAATTAATAATATAATAATATATTATTAATTAATAATAAATAATTGAGTTTTTAATAAATAAATATAGTACATATTAATAAATTTCTAAAAATTATATCTTTAAAAATTTCACCATGATTTGTAAATAAAAAATATTTATGATATATTGACAAACATTAATATTAATAATGATATAGGTAATAATAATATAAAATGTTTTATTTATATTAATATTTTTTATTATAATACATATTATGTATAACAAATAATCATATTAAATTTATTTTTTAAAATTTAAAATTATTATTATTTTGAATTAGATAATTACTAATATTAATAATAATAAATATTATATTATTGATTGTATAAGTAATTAATTAATAATAAAAACCATAATATATAAAAAACAACATTATTTGAACAATTAAATATATTTTTCAATAAACAATATTTCATTAATAATACCGAAAAATAAGAATTTTGTATACTATTTTTCTAAATTAATAACATAATAATGTAAAATCCATCAGTAACAAATATACAATTAATAATTATTAAATATATTACATATTGATAAATTACTAATAATTATGTTAATGTTTTTTCAAAATAATAATAAATAATACTCTATAAATTTTAAATTAGAAACTAATATTGAAATAAAATTAGAGGAGACTGAACCATGGTCACAGTTCTCTAGTGGATTGGGATATAGGAACGAGGTTCATGGTTACACAAACCATGTTTTTAGAATATCCAAAACCCTATCCCTTAAAAAAATCAACTCGTTATCTAAAAAAAATCAAGGGTCACTATATTGGTACTTGTTTATCTGCACATATAAGTGTCTGATCCAAATTTGGTATTAATTTTGTCAATAATTTTATTAGTTTTTTTAATTTAAAGCACGAGGCGTGAGGGAGGGAGTCCAAGAATGGGATCAACATTGTTTCAACTACCCACTTGAAACAGTGGGTTAATTTGGGGCTTATGATTGTGAAATGTGGCCACCAAAAATATGACTATTTATCATTAATTAAGCATCCCCAAAACACCCATATTTCGAGTAGTGCTCCATGCCCACCCCCTATAACTACAATTCATTTTTTCTATCTTGAATTCTTTTTTTCCACAAAAAATATATGTTATAATATATTCAACTCAAATGGAATATTAATTTCAATAAGTATGAATCCAATGCTATCATTAAATCGATAAAAACAATTCAGGACTCTTATGTGATATATTTTTTAAAAATTTTCATTTTTCCCCTTGTATGTGCAGATTTGCACTATAAATTTACAATATATTGTTTAAAATTTCTTACTCGTTATTGGTTTGTAAAAACTAAATACTTTAAAACATTACATATATATAACTTTTTAGAAAACTAGCAAATATACATGCCTATGATTATATTTATTCAGGTACACACACATAGATATATATTTATAATTACATTCTTACATATATTACTATAATTATTTACAAATATATGTATCTATAAGTACATGAAACTATATTTATGTACATGAATACACCCTTGAAAATATAAAACTATTTACAAATATAATTTTATACATGTATATATAAAAACAAATAAATACATACTTACATACATATATCACATTAAAATTTGAAAATATATATAATTGTAGATACAACATTAATTTTGTTGCATAAAATTTAGAATGTATTTTTTTATAAACATTACGTAGTAATTGTTATTTTTATACCAAAATATCAATAAATATATCTATTAAGAATTGATAATGTATACACACGCATATATATAAATCAATTAATATGTGTTTGTTTATATATATAATGTATACTTGCATAATTATAAACACACATATAATTTTATTTTAACACAAAAACAAACGAATATATAAAAAAATAAATATATGTTTACATACATACATATTTGTATGTGCTAAATATATGCCTACATACATACATCAAAATTAATTTATATATATATATACACAAAAGTACATTTATAGATGCAGATTAATATAGTCAAATAGATTCATAAATACCTAAATATATTTATTTTAATTTTAGCACATACACTTTCAAAAAGTCATACATACATATAAATATCAGTATATACATACATGCATTCATGAATATATACTAATATAATTATTTACATATATATAAGTATATGAATAATATTTTATACATATATATATATATATATATATTATTTTATACAAATACATACATAAAAACATATATATATGAATGTATGCATGTTTTTTAATATGTATCTACGTAGATGTATATTTGTAAATAATACATTAAAAATATGGTATTCATGTAAATAATTACTCTAATATTATTATATATACCACTTTATATGAATGTACATGTTCACGTTTATACAAATTTTTTCATGTACTTATATTAAATCATGAAAATTTTATATATTTATATATGTATAAAAATGTTTTCATATATATTTATGTAGTTATATAAATATATATTCATGTATGTATATGTGTACGTACATATATTTCAATAAGTGTGTGTATTTATTTATGTATTAATGCACACACATTGGAGATTTAAAGTTTCAATCGCCACTAGGATGCATCCCCTCAAAGATTCACACAATAAATAAAGAATCAGAAATCTCCCATGGGATATTCTGTGTTCCAATCTTCGTTGGGAAATATCAATAGGGAGATTCACAGAGCCCATCTGCACTGGGAAATACCCACTAGGATATTTTTACATTCTTAAACATACATATTAGGTTTATAAATAATTACATTAATATATATGAACGCTTGGATGCATACATGTACTCATATTACTAGGTTTTTAAATTTTTATTTATTTTTGTTTCGTAGAATTATATATATGTATGAATTCATGTATAATATAATTCTTATTCTTAAATATGTTATTAAATAATTAAATTATTATATATGCATGAATTCATGAATTCATATACTAATATCTATATGTATGTATGTGTATGAATGCATGTATGATAATATGAGATTCATGTGTGTACATGAATTAATATATATATATATATATATATATATATATTGTGCTTTGACGTACAATTATATTAAACACACAATGACCATAGACATAGGCTGGAAGGAAGGCCATATCCACCCAAAGGGATAGCTAACCCAGCAAGCCTTATTTATTCAGTCCATGTAACAAATGACATATGGACATGAAGCCCAATTAATAGACCAAGGGCCCACTAACGGGCCCGAAGGACCAGTGCAGCATGTCTGCATCATACATCGAATTTCACCAGAATTGTTTCATCATCAACTACAGTACTACGACATTACTTGTTGAAATTCTTTCCCAACAGGATTTGAACCTGGGTATGATGCATGATTATAGGGAGCCTTTACCTCTCAGGTAAGCCCCCAACTAAAATGCATTATAATATACCCACGTATACTAATTATTGTATATACTAATATGTTTGTGTGTTCATGCATGGAAATATCTATGTAAGTAATTACATTAATTATATATTAATATAATATCAATAATATATATATTTTTAATTATATTAATATTGGTTTATGTATTTCTATACAAAAAAATCAAAATAAACCCATAAATATTTATATTTGTATATAATTATGTAGATGTATAACTATATTTAATTACACAAAAATGTTTTTATTTATGATATTGATATCTGTTTGTATGTATGTATATGTAATAATATTTATATGTATTTATTTATGTGTATTAAACTATGCTTAACAATACTCATATTTTTATATACCTATAATAATTATTGATCACACACATATGGAAAAATCGAGGAACAAACACACACACACACACACACATATACATTACTATGTATATACATATTAATATATTTATATATAAACACATACATACATCTAAACATACAAATTCTTATAGACATATACATAGATAGTTAAATACATATCTATAAGTATATGTACATACATAGATACATATAAAAATCTATATTAGTATTAGTACTTAAATATATATTATTTCATTTTTTCAAATATAAATAATGTAAATATTTTATGGCATTCATACATACAAACTTATATATAAAGGTATATAAAACTATAAATATTTTTAAGTATTTTCTAATACAACCACAAAAATACATAAAAATATTAATATATATACATACATATATACATATTCATACCATCACTATTAATTAAAAATGGAAATTTATAAAAACATATATTATTTTATATATATTAATGATTTGGGGTGTTCTTTAGGAAAACTTCCATTGGGAGATTTATAGAAGGATTCCTAAATGGGAGATTTATATTGGATATTTCCTATATACATTTGTATATACATAAAATTATAGGTATCTATATGGGAGATTTAAAGGGAAAATCTTAAACTAGAGATTCACCATCCCAACCTCCAATTGGGGATTTTCTAGACAAATATCTACCAAATGATTTCCCTGAAAAATCTCCACAGAGATATTTATCAATATAGAATGTATGTTTTTATATACTTATAATTATATATAACTATTTTAATACAATCTCATATTTATATATTATATTTATAAATAATTACTTCAATATATATGAATTCATGCATAAGGGTACTTATATTTATATGTATTTATGATTTTGGTCTTCTGTTTATATACACACAAATATATATACACATGCATGAATATAGGATTATGTAAATACATATATATATGTCTAAATGATTATATTAATATATATGCATGCATGGAGATATATACAGTAATATTTTTTTGTATGTATTTTTGTATGAATTTATATATGTATGCATATATAATAATATTTAGATGCATATGTGTACATGTATTAAAATATACCTACAAATATTTACAGTTATATATTCTTATATGTGTGTGTGTCTAGATATGCATGCACTTATATTTTTAAGTAATTAAATTGATTTTTATTTTTATATATTTGCAGAAATATATATTTATGCCGTTATATTAATATATATTTATATATGACAATACGTATGTACTTTTTTGAAAGGGAAATAACCTAAATGTAAATATATATATATATATATTGTATATAAATAATTACATATGAATACATTATATATATATACACAAAAATTCATTGATTTACTTATTTTTGCATACATGGTAAATAATTTTTTGATATATTTATGGACATGCACATATAGAAAATTTATTTTCAACATAAACTGTATTCAAAAATATATTCAAAATCATATAAAAATATTCAATGGTATATGTATAATTATATATATGTTTATGTATATATAATAATTTTTATGTGATGTATTTATGTAATTGTGCAACTACTTATATTTATAAATACTTATATAAAAAATGTAAATGCATCTATGCTTTTGAGAGTGCATTCCCATGTTTTTTCTGGGGATTTTTTACTCAGTTTTCCTAGGTTTGACAGTTATTTGATTCGATAAACTTCATGACACCAGATCATTTGGATCGCAAGAATGTATATTTCTTCATTCCTTTAATCTGATTTTTCGGGAAGGTTCGATTCTACAATATTTGTAGATCTATTATATTTTACATCGGGTTATTTGGTTCAGAGGTTATACGATGGTGATACCTTAATCACCTTGGCGGTGGGTTACTAGCATGTTTCATTCATATTTCCTCTTGCTTACCCTCTTTCATCAATGCATTTATTCTCATTTTCATTTTGATTGGAATAATGCTGCCAAATCTTATAAATCGATGGAATAATTGTGTGCTAATAGATTGGAATATTTTCCATTGTAGCGAAAATAGATGAGACTGAATTCTTGAAACATTGAATATCACTCATGATTGTAGATAAATTTTTCATCAGTTGGACTTTAAACTAGAGAACAATAAAAATAACACTAAAAAATGTATGGTTTCTGATGGATAGAAAGGATATTATATAAATATGAGAGGGAATTTGGATATTCAAAAATTTTCAATATGAAAGAAAAACATAAGATCCTTAAAGAGAGGTCATGGTTATTTAATAACTATCTTATCATTAAGGTTGATTTGAATAATGAAGAAGACATCCAGAATATCACCCTTTATGAAACTTTCATATGGATCTGTCTCAAATGAATCCCTGTTTTTATAGGTTGTAAAGTATGTAGAGTAAAATCAACGAACAAATCGGTGAGTTTTTGGAATGGGAAAGATCAGATCCAATTAATTTGGGGTATTCCATTTGAATAAGAGTGCTTATCAAGGAGGCACTAAAACTAATGTGAGGCATTATTATTTTTATTGAAGACTTGAGTGCATGGATTAATTTTTAATATGATAAGCTATCCATATTTTTTTTTTATTTTGTGGGTTTATGGGGAACGTTAATAAATAGTGTACATTAAACGAAACATATAATGATTGAAATATGATCTTGGAATGAGGGCCTTGGTTTCACACAAAAAATCAAATGGATTCCTTCATCCTTGAATTAAAAAAAATAGTCTATGGAAGACTATCAAAATTTTCATATAAACATGAAGACCAACCCCAAAAAAACCAGTGTTATAGAGATAATAGGATTACTTGAAGATCAAAATGTATATATGAACCCTGAGGATAATGGGAACCAGTTTATTGATGTCTCAATTCATAAACAGATATACCCCTATGAATCGTTTGTCAATCCCTTGTGGGTTAAGGATGTTCCCCTGGGGATAACATGACATCACTTGAAGAAAAAATTAATCACCCAATTTTACGATGTTTTTATATCCCAAACCACCATATCAATCTGTTACATAGCCTATAATTACATCCTCCTCACCTTCAAATTAAGGAGATAGCCCATGTGATCCCTTATTTATAAGACCTAAAATAACAGATCATGAAAAATAAACTAAGAGGGTATAATGATTTTGATCTGAGAAAAATAGATACTGGTGCTCCTAGTAAATACTTATAGGATTTTAAAGGTAGAGATAGGTATGAAAAAAATATGGAAATAAGAAAGGGATGGTTCCTTTTTGGAAATTTCATAGCTGGAGTCTGATAGATCCTTCCCTGAGTATCATAATGAAAACCCTACACTATAAATTTTATGGTCTTAAAACCCCACGATCAATTCTGATTCTCTAGTGTCGTTGTTCTTCAAGTAAAGATGATATAGTTTTCCATTCCTAAACCATATTATAATTCAAGGACATGGTTGGTGTTTGATTAAAATATGGATTTTATGGTTGTTTCTTAGTCTATCGATATGGCCAATTAGGTGGACTAAGTTCTATATGGAAGGAATGAACGGATGTTAGTTTTTACTCCTTATCCTATAACTACATTTCCAATCAAATAAACACTCCAAAAATTACTACATGGATATTCATTGAAATTTATGGAAGCCCTTCTCAGATAGGCAAATGATTTCATGGATTCTTCTTCAAACTCTATGAGAATGATTTCCAAGAATAGTTCTGGTCGGAGGGGATATCTATGCTATTATGTTACAGTTCAAAAATTAGGGAGAGATATTTGATCCAATACCTCATTGATAGAGTTACAATATATAGTGATGAGGGAAGGCCTTCTTAATATGGGGAATATAAATACACATTTCACTTGGTTCTATGATAATATAATTAGCACCCACATCTCACAGCGGTTGGACCATTTATTGAGGTTTAGTTAGTGGAATCGTTTTTTAGGTCCTTCCATATCCCTCGCATGAGCCCGATCAACATAGATCATTTCACCATTTACATCCACACTTTATATGGTCTAAGGAGACTGAGATACAATAACAAATATATATTCTAGAGTTTTTGGGCCAATGAAAACGAATGTGAGGAAGTGATACTAGATAATTATAATTTTGGTGAACTTAATAATGGGAGGAACATCCACCCTGCAGAATGATATAATAAAACATGGAGTGATTCCAAATATCCCCATGCTGATAAAAGGTTCAATATCATTAAAAGAAACATGAAGGTGATCTAGTCCCACCCTCCCTCAAATTTTATCCTATTTAGAATCAGTTATCTTAAATAGAAGTTGGATATAAAAATTAAAATTCTAAAATTATTCTTCGATTTTTGAAGACATGAAACCCATATTAAATAGGTCAATTCCAACACTACATGATTCTACAATAAGGCTTTTGTGAGGCACTTCAAAAAACACCACCTCAAGCCTAAAAAATAACGAATCAAGAAAAATTGTATTCCTGAGGATTGGGTGTACTGATGAACCCAAACCATTACTCATATCTTATTTTATAATGATAATATTATTTTCTCAAGGTATACTCATAAAGAATGCATCTCTATATTACATTTGATACATATCTAGGAGGAAACATTCAATAAATCAGTTAATTAGGAAAAATATGAAATTTTTTACATTTTACATGTTTCTATGAATAGAATAGTGGAAATTTTTCTGGTTTCAGGTATTTGGACGGATAAAAAACACAATAAATACCACGAGCATCCCATGATTATTATTCAATTAAAAATAGATCTTATCAAATATCATTCATAGGATTGGGAAGAAATGAAGGGATGGTAAACCTATATGGTATCGGAATTGGGGAACAAAACCTGGATTAAATTGGTGATCTAATTGATTCCAAGCTATAGCATGTATCTTTTCAAATATCTGTCCATGTTTGTCGAAAAAACATATTCCCATTTTTCTAATTTCTATTGGTGTTATAATAATGGACGCAACAAAGTCCACCTGATGGATAGGAATAATATTTCACCCCTGAAGAATGTGCGGAAATGAACTTTTGTGATCTTCACATATTGAATGATGCTATTTTGGTTAAGAAAGGTTAGAGGTAGATACAATACCCAAACTACTCATGTTATTGTATTTTCATGGATAAATATTTTCTGTACATGGAATTCCAAAATTCAGAATTTGGCCTTGCCCAAGTTTTCTCTAGAGGATTATCTGGGTATCACATGTCTTATCAGCTGGGGTATATTCTATAGGATTAGGGATGGATCCATTGTTTATATTTTAAAGTACCCTTGGATTCTTGGAGATAACGAGAACTTGGAAGCTTCCCTAACTACCACATGGTTTGAGTGTGAAACTGTGTATACCTTGTTCAACTATATGTGAAATATATGCGGTACTAAAATAATTGGAATATTGTTTAATGATATATGTATTAAAATTATTCAGTGTATTCTTTACATTAGTGTTATGGGGAACGATAGTATTCCCTAGTGAAAAGAGATTTTGAGAATGTTCTAGTTGATTGATGATGATATTCTAACACTCAAAAAATAAAACTAGGATGAAGACATTATTTGATATATTCTTTGGTGTATAGAAGAAAACCCACAAGTTTTCTATTTATCCTAGCACGTTTGCACTGGTATTCTCCCATCCAATGATATCCTCTTTTTTTTCATTCCTTTGATGATCCTCTCTGTCACTTATGCACGAAGGAGCGTGAATCCTCCTCACATTCAATTTTTATTTCCTCACATCTTGGGGTATTTGGGCTTCATTGTGATATAATACAAATCTATTTTTTTTATAAAGTACGGTATAAAAAAATTAGTAGTTTCTTATGATTATTCCCTTCCAGTAGAGAAATTTCCATACATTTTCTTGATTTACTGGTTAATATAGGTCCCTTGAAATGAATTAATATTCAACCATATAACAATCAAACCATTTTTTATTGAAAGTGATACTTATTGGGTAGAGATGTGGAAGCACATTGTTTCTCAAAATAAGAGTCCTAGAATCGCCCCTTGAATCACCTCATAGATTCCTCCCCTTCATGGGTTCTGAAAATCAACATCGATGTTTCTCTCCTAAGGAATGGAATTTTTTTTTTGTAAAAATGGTCTATGACCCCTTTTGGTATATTTTTACAGATGGTCATGAGTCTAAAAATGTATGGTGGGACCCACCAGTGTACAAGGCACATACAATATTCATCGGATTATCTATCGCTATTGATAAGGGGTGAAATTAAATTATTATCAAATTCTATTTTCATACAATCTTCAATTATATCCATGATAAAGAGAGAGAACTCATGTAATTGAGTATTATGATACTAAATATCAGGTTCCTTCTCCACCATTTACTAGATTTATCTTTCTCTTGTTAGGGTTTTTGTCCTGAGAACCAACTATTTTGTTCTTTGATTACATGAATGTAACCTTTTTATATATTTTTCATTGTTCTTCATGACTATAAAATAACAATGTCCTGGAATATTTGTTTCATTAATATGTTCATGGAAGATCCCTGCTATGATGAGAACCTTGATATTCTATAACAATATTCTTAAATAAAGTCCTACTGTTGAATGAAATATTATGATAGGACACATAGTATACAGATTGTCATGTGCGAGTACTCGTAAGAAGATGATACTCTCTCTCATGAAGTTCACACATGGTAATCTCCAAGATTGGAGATTATGAGAACAGACCTGCACGTAGTAATTCTGCATGTCTTGGTGTCATCGAACATTTCAATCTACAAGCGTGTGTAATGGTTCTTAGACTGGAATATTATCATTAACTCATTTCATGACTCACACACTTATATTTTATGATGAAAACCATCATGAATATAGTTGGTGGGAATTAGGGTACGTTGGGTGCATCACCAATGACATATTCTTAATGGATATGTCGAGGAAGGATTTTTCACTTCCATATTTATGGAAGTAGATATCTCAGGGCCTTTGATTGAAATAGAACAGTCACCCAAATTCCATGGCCATGGAGTAATGATGAGTTTATTTCTGGAAGTCAAAGAATGAAAGATCAAGCACATAGGTTTATGATACTTCCATGAATCATGCATGATGAGATATTGAGACAAAGGGATTAAATTACACGGTAAGCATTCATATGAGGTGAAACGTCAATGAGGCGTCAACTTCTTTCTATTGGGTGCGTTGACCTATTTCTAGATAGTAATCTTGGACTTTAGACAAGCCCGCCAAATTCCAATGAGAAAGGGTCCTAGAGGGTCACACACTAAGTGTATCCAAGTATCTCATGTAGAATAAATATTATTCTCATATGTGGTTTAATAATTATTCAAGGAAGACTAAATTGTTTTAATGACATAGGAAGAATAAAATGAAAACAAGTAGATGTTGTGTATTAATGATTACATGCCGTGTAGTTTTCATTTTGGAATGGAAATGAAAAAAAAGTACACGTCCTGTATTAATGATTACACGCCGTGTAGTTTTATGAAAAACATGTACACACCATTTATTAATTATTTCACACAATCTAGTTTTTTTAGTAGGGATTTTGTGGAAATAATATTGTTTTATTAAATGATATTTTTTATAATCAGCATTGGCGCATGTCAATGAATTAATTATTCTATATGGGGGTTTTCATTAAGAGATAATGAAATAAATAAAATGTGTAACACATTTATTTATTTTCATAACTCTATAACATCAAACCCGATTATAAATATCCTCAAAACCCTAACACTTTTCCCAATGGTTGTGCACAACAATTGTGTAGAATTTTCTCAAGGGCGAAAGAACTCCTTCCTCCAAGAACGCTCTCAAGACCGAGAGAGAGATCATCCTCCATCGTATCAACGAGATCTAAGGCGGAAAACACAAGAAAAGGTTTCTCCATGCTAGAACCCAAAGACTCCTTTGGAGAGGTTCAGAGATACGTGGTGCACGCGTGGATCGCCGCTTGAGGAATTCTACACATGGATTCTATGAAACAACTAAAAATCACATCGGAGCATGATTAGAAATATCAAAGAATAAATAACGCGAAAAAGGTATTTCTTGCTAGTTAATTAAATTAATTATAATCAACCTCTGATGATACTTCATTGTGGTTTTGGAACTATTCTTATTATTTTTCTATTCATGTGATTCGATCCTTGGAGTCTGGAATTTATCATCATATTGATCCCAAATTGATCATTGCTAATGACAAAGAGCCAAGTGGGCACATCCACCCATGAGCTTCTATTGTGTCTGGAACCTTCATCTCCATTATCAAAAGAGATGGGAATAGTGCATCCCATCTCTTGGATACTCGAGGTCTCTATAGTGTTAAACATGTTTGGTTAGATGTATTTTCTCCTTGGATGTGGTTCTTTTCAATCCTTGATCATTGATATGTCTTATTTTATCCCATTGATTAATATATATATATATATACATACACTTATAAATAATTATATCTTTTAAAATTTCATTATTTTCATAGGTGCGTACATGTATATATATATATATATATTCATGTACTCATATATAATTATATTTGTAAATATTCATTGTAATATATATTTATGTAATTAAAATAATATATATATATATATATATATGAATAAATTAATATATATACACGTATAATCATCATGTTTCGAAAAAATCATATATATGTAACTATTTAATATATTTTGTTTTCATAAAATAATAATAATTATGAACCTTCATATAATTATGTTGTAAATTTATAGTGTAAATCAATACCTATATATGAAAGAATTAAAATTCAAAAAAGGTGTATCATATATGGGTCTATATTTTTTCGTGTTGATTTAAAAATTACATTGGTGATGAAATATTGAAAATATAATACTATTTGAGTAGAATATTTTAGATGAATGATTTTTTTGTGGAAGAAAATGAATGGATAAGAGGGAAAATGAAATACTCATTTTCATTGGGGAATCCACATGGGGGTATTTAGGTAATAATATCTTTATCATTTAAACAAAATAACAATGACAGAAGGAAGCCGAAGGACGGAAAAGCTTCTAGTTGGCTCTTCTCCATGCATTACCATCAAACACTAGAAGTTATTCTTATTAGGCCCCAGCCTTAAACCTTACATAATATTGAATTAAATGTGTAATTCACATTGATTATCTTTTCAGGTGTAGAGTTTTAGAGAATTAGGACATAACTATTACATCTCAAAAGATTACAAAGTAGTCGCTTCTACTAAAATTTCCATAAATTAAAAACTCTTAAAAAGAAACATGTCTAGCTCCAAGTTTTAGGTAGCATGACTTTCCCTTGAACCCATCCTTGAACCTATTCCACGCTAAGTCCTGTGAAAAACATTTCAAAAACTTGGGATGAGCATAAAAAGCTCAGTAAGAAATACACAAAGAATGAAAACTGTTAGTTTTTCAAAACAACAAGTAAACATTGTATACTTTATCAAAGTAATACTTTTCACCTTTTCTACGTAGTAAAAACTCTTCGCTGAATAAAATTTCATTACTTACCCTTCTGTACCCAAAAGATTACCATAAAACCCATATAAAGATCACATAACATATAAAGGTAACTTGGGACATAAACATACTTATGTCGAATAACCATAAGGTAGACTTCCACACATATCACTTAATGGAATAGCCATTCGGCCAACTTCCATACATACTTAATGGAATAGCCATACGGCCGACTTCCATACCCAATGTATTGGAAGTTATAACGTAACCACCCATCCTGGTATTCACGGCACCACCCGTCATATGGTTTATAACGTAACCACCCGTAAAATGTCCAAGTACCATCATTACACATAAAATATTTAAAATATAAACATTTCAATAACAACATATCATTTTAATCACAATAAGTAATTCCCAGATATTGAATTAATCAATCCATTTTCAAAAACCATTTAAAAGTGATTTTTGAATCAATGTGTCCCATACCACATTGAATCATTTAATGGAATTATAATTCTAAAACATTAATTTCCATATAAATAAATACTGAAAACCATTTTTAAAACAGGGACATTAAAGATAACGATTTAGAATAATAAATCTTTAAAACATTTAAAATGATATCTTTGTTAAATAGTTTTTAACAAAATGAGAGACTCTTGAATACAAATAATAGCGGAATAACATTTAATCCGAACATTATAATATTATTAGAATAAAGGGATTCATGATATAATATGTCAAAGGACAGTATACACACCATATAATAGTGAATTGGTTCATAAAAACAATGAAGTCTCAAAAGAAATTTAAAATGAGATGAAATCCATTATAAAGAAGGTATCCTTAAATTAAGGATAAATCAATCTCATAATTATGTGTGACGAATATAAATACACCCAATATAATCGATATTAAGTGTAAAACAATAAAATATTATTCACACATATTCAAAGGATGACATATTCAATAACTACATGTTGAACCCAAAGAAATCGAAATTGGGTTAAGAAGTTCCCTTGATAAAATTCAGCAGCCTAACGGCATCACATAAAATTTTACAAAAAGGGTTGATGAGAGAGATAAAGGGGATCTCATCACTTGGAGATAAAACTTACATAAATAAGGATATATAAGAAAATATCCCAACATAATAGTATGTGAATTAAAAGACATAACAAAAGAAGTCTTTTAAAAAAAGAGGAGTGTGAAAGGTTCCTTTACCGACTTGGGTATCTATCGAAACATACACCCCATGAAAGAAGGTCAATAAATAGTTGATGTAAATACTCATAAATGAAATTATATTACAAAATGTGTAGAATAATGGGAAGTACAAACACCACTCAAAGGAAATTGTGGGAAATGTAGCATAAATCTCACGGGAATAAAAGTGAGATGATAAATCCCTTACGAAAACTCGGCAGCCTAACGACGCCACTTAAAACTTTAAAAATGGATTGATGATAGAAAATAGGGTCTATCATCATATGAACAATAAAAATTACAGGAATATAAATATAAAAGAACATCCCAATAACAATAAAGATGAGATTTAAAAGGAATTACATAAAGAGTGTACATAAAAAGAAAGAGAGGAGTAGGATCCCTTACCTCGGGTCCGACTTGACTCGATCGTTCTTTAACGTCCGGAATAATAAACATGAGTTAATTCCTACTTTCTTAAGAACCTTTTTCAAGTTCATTATTCCTTTTATATCAATTATTGACATGTTATAAACATTATGTAATCATTTAAGTTAATAATGATTGTTTTGTCGATATTTGGTTCTTAAGTCAAAAGTGGACTTCTTACAATTACATGTTGTTCGTGTGGTCAATGGTTCATTATATCCAGAATGATATTAACTATTTGCATATAATATATATCATATATATCCAGAATATAAATTTATTTATAATATTTAATAATCATTTAGAGGTAAGAAATGAAATACACCGTTTATGGAGACGGTAAGTCGTACGTACGCATGAACGCTACTTTCATTTCTTTGTCATATTAATGGAATTAAAACTAAATGATAGGTATGTATATTTTAATTACATAATTATATTCATCATTTATATGTAACATACATTATATATATTCATTATAAATATGTACTTATAATAGTACATTACATTCGGGGATAATAAATGAAATGCACCGTTCATGGAGATGGTAAGCCGTACGTACGCATGAACGCTACATTCATTTCTATCTAATACATTAATGGAAAGAAATAATAATGATATAGAGGTATATTATAATTCCAGTATAAAATCATATATAATAACTTTAAATCCATCCTTTATACATCCCACATATGGAATTAACGAATCACATCACTTTGAGGGGGCAGTAGTCCGCACTTCCTTAAATGAAGATATCGCGTTTACCCATAATGAAAACCATAAAGGTATGCCATAAATTAAAAATAAATAAGCTTCAGTAAAACATAAACATATTATATATCATATATAAATACAGTGACATCTTAATGGCCACCTTTTAAGTTGTTATATGAGTGTTGAACTATCATCGTTTCGTGAGGCAGAAATTAGCCATCCACGGAAACAGTATGTTCTTTAACCATTAGAGGTAGGTGTGTGTTAGTGTTGCTCTAATCCTTCTTAGAAAAACATACTAGTATATTGAAGATACTGGATTTGTTACAAAATAAATGAATAAAAAGAGTTTATGGGGTTGGAGAGGCAAAATAAAACAAAAGGACTCAAGTGAAGACATTACCTTAAAATCGGGTAACTCCCTTTGGTTTGAGATCAAAGTCTTCCTTAAGAAGACTTCTGCCCAAAGTTAGGCTTCAAGGAGTAAGAGAGAGAATTGGAGAGAAATAATTGGCAGAGGTTAGCCGAGCCAAAGGATTTGGGAGTGTAGGTAAGGAGGTAGAGGTGGGGGCCTTTTATAAGAGGAGAGGAGGGGCACTCTTGTAAAGTTACAAAATGTTACTTTATTTTCAAAAGAGTTTCAGATTTTAAAGGTCCCACATTGATGTATTTGTAGGATAAGGTGATAAGGGTTAGAAATCCACTCATCCAATAGATTTTGGACATGTGTAGGTCTTAGATATTACATTATCTTTCCATTTTATTTAAATTGTTAAATAATGAGGTCATCGCTGCATCATCATGATGTCATAAATAATTTAATTTATATAATGTATAAAAATTATAAAAAAAATACTATGATGTAGGAAATCATTTTAGATTTACAATGACCATTTATAGTCAAAAATATGACTTGCATTACCCCATGTAAAAATTGTTTTAGTAAAACATCTCATGTTTGTGTCATTTTTACTTTAACATTAAATAAAAAGGTATTTATGTCTTTTTCCAACCAAACTGGATCCACGGGGTCCCCAAGTTGACCCATGGATTTTCTTGGTCGGCCATGACACATCCAATGATGGTAGGACATGTTTCTAGGTCATTTCATTTTATTAAAACATTATTCTTACCTTAAACTACACTAATTACCTCTAATCGCGATTAAAAACTCAATAAGATACTATTCACCAAAAAATTATTTTTATCCCATTGATCCACATTTTACTTCTTTATGACAACCATGTATGTCGGATTTTCAAAATTCAAAACACAAAGATGACAAAATTTCATTTAAATGGAAAAATCAGTTTTTATAAGTACCACTTAGTGGTTTCACTATTCATCAAAAATTGTGGTTTTTCTGAAAATTACCAAAACTTCACCCTAAGATATATTTGATATTCCAAATTAAAAAATGATTTCTATTTTACAAAATTCAAAAAACATAAGTTTCATCAATTAATTTAATAATTAATTTCCACAGTCAAAACAAATAGTGTGTTTTTATGAAACAAAATGTATCAAAAGATTGACACTAGTTTAAGTCCGATTTCAAAGTGAAATTAATTCCAAAGACCACAAATGGATTAGATGGTAAAAATATATTCTAATTTAACTTTGAAACCAATTCAAAAGATAATCTAATAATATAAATAAATTAGATTAAAAAGAGGTTTTGAATTAAAACACAACATTTTTCACTATTCATTAAAAATTGAACTTTTTTGGAAAAATACAAACAATTTACACAAAGTAAATTTTGATGTCCCGATTCTAAAGAAGAATTTTATGTTTTCAAATATAACACATACCATTGTCAAAATGTTGATTTAAAAGAGGTTTGCCATCAAAAGGCGGTTAATCGACTTTTTAAAGAATATTAGAATGTTTACGATTAAAATTGGATTCATTTGCATTTTTAATCCTCTAACATTTACTGTAAAAAGTAAAAATATTTTACAAACATATATAATAATTTTGTAGTTAGTTCTAGTCATTCCCACTATCACAATAGCTAGGCGTTAACTACCATTTAAAATAATATTATTTTATTATTAGAGTGCAATGTAGATTCCCAAGAAACTCGTTGTTGCCTGTTGGGTACGCCATCGAGCATAGCATCCCCTTTAATGTCATATTAATATTTTATTCACAAATATGGATAAATATGAAATTTTCATATTATTTATTTACATGGGGTGTTACATCCTTCCCCCCTTTTGGGAATTGCGTCCTCGCAATTTTAAAATTGAGCTTAGAAACATCCTTGAAAGACCCACATGGGAACAAGAGTCGGTAAAATAATCACTTTAAAATAAATAAAGATAAGTACAGTGGTCACCCGAGTTAACCCATAATAGGATTCCGTGTAGGAATACATGGACATGGATGAAAAAGCAAAGGGTCATGTTCTTAAGGGAGAGTGATAGTAAACATGTCTAGGAGAAAGTTTACCATAAGAAAATCACAAACTTGTGATGGGTTAAACGGTATTTGATTCCCTACTAAGAAAAGTTAATAGACAACATTTTGTTTTAAGATACTTTTTATTGAGGAATGTATTCATAAGGAAACATAATCACTTATCATGTTGACTTTCAACTTTTATTATATTCCTTACACAAACTCATATTTTCTCCAAAAGACGAGTATTTAGGAAGACTTGTTCATAGTAAGAGTACTATAATCAACTTCTAGAGAATCACCTAATCCACAAAAGAGAACTATATATTTACCATGTCTTTATACAAAATTCAAAACCAAAACCAAAAAGGCTAGTACAAGATCAGATAATATAGAAATGGATAACCCTTTATAAAAAGAAAATCTATTCTTAATCTCAAAAATTTGTCCAACAAAACCCAAAGTTCAACAAGAACCATTCGATAAACAATTTGTCCATAAAATTCTTCATAGTAAACCAATATAATATTGAAACCCAAATATTTGAAGGATTTAGTCACATAGCCTTCCATGTTAAATCGTAACATTTATCTCCAAACAACATCAGTTGCTCCTAAAGTCTCGTATTGAAATGTAATTAACCTAATCACATTTCCTCCATGAAAGGTTACTAAATATCCATATATAACCCAAAACCAACTTAATCTTAATTCATAAAATCAACTAACTAAAATGAATCAGTCAAACTAACCAGGGACTTCACGTAGTCCAGTGGTAGACGATAAATACCAGTTGCAATTTGGTTGTGGGTTCGATTCCCACAGCTTTGTCCGACGCGATGGGTAGACACACGTTCTGCATGTTGTCCTTTTTCCAAAACTATATAATTCTCAAATCATTCCCCAAAAAAGGATAAAATCATCAAAAATAACCATAACATAATGTAACCTCAATTTTATCTTATGCCTTTCACTTGAATCATAACATATAGTAACCCATAATTACCTCATGAGTAAGGATCATATAAACCCAAATGGTTCTTTATAACTATGTCCACAAAAGAAAAGATAACTATTCCTTGAATAAAATTTGCATATATTAAACATCAGAGTTACACATAATATAAAAAGTCTTCTAATGTAACCCCATCATCTAAAGAGACTTAATACTCTTAAGAATTTCACCATAACTCTTGAAGCCATTATATTTTGACATCTTACTCATTCAACATTCTTCATGATCCATTGACCATTCCATTCCAACTTATTCCGAAATACCTCTTTCCTACAATCAAAATCATGAATCATATCCAACGATTCCAAAATAGGAAAACAATAGTCATGAAATAATACATACCTTTGATTGGTCATTGTTAGTTTCTTCATCCTCAATCAGAATGGAATTAGGTATTGGTAAATGAATATTTGTACGATCTTGGTGATCCCATTCCCGAAATATCTTCATAGGACATGTGTTTGCATAATGACCATGCACACCACATTTAAAACATTCAATTGATCCCTCAGAAATATCTTCTTTCCCTTTCCTCAAGTCAACTAGATGCTTCCTTTTTCCATGGCAGGTTTTTGCTTTATGACCTTAATTTCCACATCTATAGCATATTTCTATCCCTTTGAAACATTTTCCTAGGTGTTTCTTTCCACATCTTTGACACATAGGTTTTTGTACACACATAACTTTATGATTATTACTTGTAGTTCTGTAGGGATTTTTTTCTCGCATATATGATGCCGTATAGAAATCACCAAGGTTTAGGTGGTCAATCATGACTCCAGATAGTTGGTTGAGGATAAACACAAGAGTTATCATTGCAGCTCCCATATCATTCAGTTGCTCGCTCAGAAAACTGTCACAGTTTCCTTCACATCCACCGTTACTTTGGTTCCTGTTAGATCCAGCCATTTACTAAAACCAAGAAGGTCAGTGTGAGTATATCAAAAAAACCATCATGTACTAAAGAGGAAGATAAAGACTAAGATATACTTACTCATTCACTTTATCTAAAAACTATGACTCTTTCTGAAGTCCTAACCATTATGGTCATGTCACTTATGCTTAAAGAATACCCTAACCTCTACAGTTATCTAATCCGACCTTTGATACCAACTATAAGGGCCCAGCCTTAAACCTTACTTAATATTGAATTAAATGAGTATTTCACATTGAGGATATTTTCAGGTTTAGAGTTTTATAGAATTAGGACATAACTATTACATCTCAAAAGATTACAAAGTAGTCGCTTCTACTAAAATTTCCATAAAATAAAAACTCTTAAAAAGAAACCTGTCTAGCTCCATGTTTTAGGTAGCATGAATTTCCCTTGATCCCATCCTTGACCCAATTCCACGCTAAGTCCTGTGAAAAACATTTCAAAAACATGGGATGAGCATAAAAAGATCAGTAAGGAATACACAAAGAATGAAAACTGTTAGTTTTTCAAAACAACAAGTAAACCATGTATTCTTTATCAAAGTAATACTTTTCACCTTTTCTAAGTAGTAAAAACTCTTCACTGAATAAAAGTTCATTACTTACCCTTCTGTACCCAAAAGATTACCATAAAACCCATATAAAGATCACATAACATATAAAGGTATCTTGGGACATAAACATACTTAAGTGGAATAACCATAAGTTCAACTTCCACACATATCACTTAATGGAATAGCCATTCGGCCAACTTCCATACATAATTAATGGAATAGCCATACAGCCGACTTCCATACCCAATGCATTGGAGGTTATAACGTAACCACCCGTCCTGGTATTCACGGCACCACCCGTCATATGGTTTATCACGTAACCACCCGTAAAATGTCCAAGTACCATCATTACACATAAAATATTGAAAATATAAACATTTAAATAACAACATTTCTTTTGAATCACAATTAGTAATTCCCAGATATTGAATTAATCAATCCATTTTCAAAAACCATTTAAAAGAGATTTTTGAATCAAAGTGTCCCATACCACTTTGAAGCTTTTAATGGAATTATAATTTTAAAACATTAATGTCCATATAAATAAATACTGAAAACCATTTTTAAAACACGGGAATTAAAGATAATGATTTAGAATAATAAATCTTTAAAACATTTAAAACGATATTTTTGTTAAATAGTTTTTAACAAAATGAGAGACTCTTGAATACCAATAATAGCGGAATAACATTTAATACAAACTTTATAATATCATGAGAATAAAGGGATTCGTGATATAATATGTCAAAAGGCAGTATACACACCATATAAGAGTGAATTGGTTCATAAAAACAATGAAGTCTCATAAGAAATTTAAAATGAGATGAAATCCATTATAAAGAAGGTATCCTTAAATTAAGGATAAATCAATCTCATAATTATGTGTCACAAATATAAATACACCCAATATAAGTGGATATTAAGTGTAAAACAATCAAAGGTTATTCACACATATTCAAAGGATGATATATTCAATAACTACATGTTGAACCCAAAGAAATCGAAATTGGGTTAAGAAGTTCCCTTGGTAAAATTCAGCAGCCTAACGGCATCACATAAAATTTTACAAAAAGGGTAGATAAGAGAGATAAAGGGTACCTCATCACTTGGACATAAAATTTACATAAATAAGGATATATAAGAACATATCCCAACATAATAGTATGTGAATTAAAAGACATAACAAAAGAAGTCTTTTAAAAAAAAGAGGAGGGTGAAAGGTTCCCTTATCGACTTGGGTATCTTTCGAAACATACACCCCATGAAAGAAGGTCAATACATCATTAATGTAAATACTCATAAATGAAATTATATTACAAAAAGAGTAGAATAATGTGAATTACATACACCACTCAATGGAAATTGTGGGAAATGTAGCATAAATCTCACGGGAATAAAAGTTAGATGATAAATCCCTTACGAAAACTCGGCAACCTAACGGCGCCACTTAAAACTTCCAAAATAGATTGATGAGAAAAAATAGGGTCTATCATCATATGAACAATAAAAATTACAGTAAGAGTAATATATAAGAACATCCCAATAACAAGAAAGATGAGATTTAAAATTAATGACATAAAGAGCGTACTTAAAAAAAAGAGAGGAGTAGGATCCCTTACCTCGGATCCGACTTGACTCGATCGTTCTTTAACGTCCTGAATAATAAACATGAGTTAATTTATACTTTATTAATAACCTTTTTCAAGATCATTATTCCTTTTATATCAAATATTGAAATGTTATAAACATTATGTAATCATTTAAGTTAATAATGTTTGTTTTGTCGATATTTGGTTCTTAAGTCAAAAGTGGACTTCTTACAATTACATGTTGTTCGTGTGGTCAATGGTTCATTACATCCAGAATGATATTCAGGATTTTTATATCATAAATATCATATATATCCAGAATATACATGTATTTATAATATTACATAATCATTTAGAGGTAAGAAATGAAATGCACCGTTCATGGAGACGGTAAGTCGTACGTACGCATGAACGCTACTTTCTTTTCTTTGTCATATTAATCGAATTAAAAATAAATTAGAGGTATGTATATTTTAATTACAGAATTATATTCATCATTTATATGTAACATAAATTATATATATTCATTATAAATATGTACTTATAATAGTACATTACATTTGGGGATAAGAAATGAAATGCACCGTTCATGGAGACGGTAAGCCGTACGTACGCATGAACGCTACTTTCATTTCTATCTCATACATTATTGGAAATAAATAATAATAATATAGAGGTATATTATAATTCCAGTATAACATCATATATAGTAACTTTAAATCCATCTTTTATATGTCCCACATATGGAATTAACGAATCACATCACTTTGAGGGGCGGTAGTCCGCACTTCCTTAAATGAAGATATCGCGTTTACCCATAATGGAACCCATAAAGGTATGCCATAAATGAAAAATACAGAAGCTTAAGTAAAACATAAACATATTATATATCATATATAAATATAGTGACATCTTAATGGCCACCTTTGAAGGTGTTATATGAGTGTTGAACAATAATCGTTTCGTGAGGCAGAAATTCGCCTTCCATGGAAACAGTATGTTCTTTAACCATTAGATGAAGGTGTGTGTAAGTGTAGATCGAATACTTCTTATAAAAACATCATAGTATATTGAAGATACTGGAGTTTTAACAAATTAAATGAATAAAAAGAGTTTAGGGGGTTGGAGAGGCAAAATAAAACAAAAGGACTCAAGTGAAGACATTACCTTAAAATCGGGTAACTCCCTTTGGTTTGAGCTCAAAGGATTCCTTGGGAAGACTTCTGTAAAGACCATTAAATTTCAAGGAAATGTTTTTTCCTTAATTTTCATTGGAATTTTTCAACAACGCAGTTTCTGACAGCACTTGATTCCGAGGCCCGGTGTGCCCGGAATCATTTTCCGAAGTTTGGCTCGGGTATGTTCAGTGAACGGACGAGCGGGTTTTTCTAACTTTTGAACCGGTGCCTGGAATCGAATTCTGAGGGCACCGATGAAATCGGATCACCGGTATTCGCTAAGAAATGCCTCTTCCGGAGTTGCGTTTGCTCGGGTGTGGTTTTTAATTTTCGGGCTTAAAGTTAAGAAATAAAATAATTTTTCGACAACTTTATTTTATTTCACTTAATCCACATTGAAGCCACTTGAATCCACTTAAAAGCGGCATAAACCGAGTTGATTCGGATAGGATGCTATCCAGAAATATCCTACCCCCTTGGTAGGATATTTAATTGGGCGGTTTATTTCATGATTTAAATGGGCAGTTTCTTTCGTGAATTAATTCAACGAATTAATTCAATCATTTCTTAACCAGTTTTCAAATTAGTTGGCGTAATAATAAAATAAGGCCAACGCACGACCCCTGGTTATTTGCGCATTGAGAAGATTTGAGAGGACCCTTGTATCTTATTCTCCCTTGCAAAGAACGCGAAGAACGCGAAGAACACGAAGAACGCCGAACCCGGAAATCGACGACGCTCCCATCCGAGACGTTCTTCCACGCCCCGATCTCCGATCACCAACCATTTGAGGTGAGTGATTTCGGGTTTCCTCTAAAGGTTTTTTTTGGTTTTAATAGAAACACAGATTTAATTATTTATAATTTAAATCTGTTGTTCTTGGTCCGTTGAGCTCGCCGACTCAACGCTGGATTCCACGACGACGCGACGCCTTCCCGCGACGAAGCGATGATCCCCCTCTTCCGCGACGAGCTTTTCCGCGAAGAACGCCCGCGCGCGACAACCAACGAGGTAGGGATTTATTTTGGGAATTACCCCTTTTTTTATATTCCCATCAATGTTTCTTTAAATAAATTAATGAACTGGATTGTGAAAATTTTTTAAACTTATTAAAATTGTTGTTTCCTGTGTGGAATAAAAATTCTCCCGTCATTTATATCTAACGCAGAGGGTTCATGCCAAACGAACACGGCCCGACAACCCTCTGCCGTTCTTCGTTCTTGTTCGGATTCGACGGGCGACGACGGAACGTGCCGCAATGGAAGTTTGATGATCCCGCAGTGAAGAACGAGTCCCAGGAGGAGCAACGGCGCAGACGGGAACAAAATCAGACCACCGGAGTGATCTCGGTGGCCCGCGGAACACGCCGGCGGCGCGGGTCGCCGGCGCGGCGGCGACGGCACCCGTGGACCCGCGGCCGCACGGGTTCGATGTCTTCGGACGCGGCTGAAGCCGCGTCCTTGACTCAGTGCGGCCCCGCGCGGGGGGCCGCGGCACCACAAGGCCGCGGGGGCGGCGCCCCGCGGCGCCTTGGCCGTTCGGCCGCTCGGCCGAACCGGGCCTGGCCACGCCCTGGCCGGACCGGACCGGGTCGTACTGTGTTGGGTCGACCCGGATCGGCCGACTCCGGGGGGGGGGGGGGGGTCGGGCCGGGACCCCCCGTCTTCGGACGGTCTTCGTTCAACGCCCGTAACATGAGCTACGGGCCTCCAAATGACTCACCGTTAGCGGAAACGCGATCCTTGGATCGAGATGGTCGTTTCGGTATATCACACTCAAGGTTTCAGAATACTTTGAGTTCGTCCGGGTTGGTTCGTACACGAAACCAACCGGGCCCTCGGAGCGAAAACGCTCATATCTTGAGCCACGGACGTCCGATTGATGTGCCGTCAGCTTTGTTGAATTCCTCTAAGTGAGACTGATCTTTTGGCTCACTCCGCCCGAGGTTTGGATGCAGGTGGAGTACGATCGGGTTGGTTTTGCCTTAAAAACCAACCGGGCCCCTAGGACGAAAATGCCAATAACTCTCAGACCGGGCGTCTGATTGACGCGCCGTCTGCGACGTTGAGTTCCTGTTGACGATACGGAACTTTTGGATACATCAACTTCGGACTTTGTGTCAGTTGATGTATCAGCCTCTCGGCTCGTGGAGCGGACCCTCCCGAACGAGCTTGGTGTGTGCGGAAACCCTAGTGCTGGTTGCGACTGCTACTTCGACAGTGAAGACTGTGCAGAGATCCTCCGTGGACTCCGACGACGACCGTGCAGAGATCCTCAGTGGACTGCGGCGACGACTGTGCAGAGATCCTCAGTGGACTGCGATGACTACTGCACTCAGCGATCCTTCGTGGATCAGTGCTATCGGTCCTGTGTGGGCCCGATCCTGTGTGGGTCTGATCCTGTGTGGGTCCGCGCTCAGCGGTTCTGTGTGAGCCAGCGCCTACAGGTCATGTGTGGGCCCGATCCTGTGTGGTTCACTGCGGGGGTTAGTACCTATCGATCCTTCGTGGGTCCGACGGCTTAGATGGATCAGTGATCATCTTTATCGTCATCCGAAGAAGTATACCTGTGTGAGCTGAATCTTGTGTTCTTCTCATTTGTGGATTGTGTTGAGCTATCCTGTGTGGATTTACTGTTTACTCCCCTTTGTGCATTGTGTTGTTCTATCCTGTGTGGGTATATGTTTGATTTCCTGTGTGGACTGGGTTGTGCTTGGGCTCGGACGTTGGAGCTGAATGGGAATTGATGACTTAGGTATATGTATGGGCATATACCTAAGCCGTGTCAGATGTTACTTCGTGATTGTATCTTTCTTTTGTGGATTTTCCTTTGTGGATTTCGGGAGACCTTCGGGGGTCTCGAGGTCCCTACTGAGTAGATTATACTCACCCCTGCACGGGCTTTGCCCGCACTACGTTGTGTTGGTTGCAGACGACGGACAACGCTGATCATGGTGGAGGCGTGCGGAGCAGGACGGTACCTGGAGGTGGACCACTGGGCGGGACGTACTCGGAGCGGTCAGGTGGACCCGAGGAGTCGTGGAGGCTATCTGTACCCACCCTTCAGGTGGGACTTCCAGAGGACGGCTCGACGCTGCATTTTTCCCGTTTCAGTTGCTGTTTTTCCTTTCATTTGTACTTTACAGTTGGGCTTGTATTTCCGGCCCCTTTTACTTTCAGCACAGCTTGTACAGTTTTTACTTAGTATTTACTTTTCCGCTTGCTTACTCTGTGGTGCTTGTTTACTTTTCAAAGTCAATTCCTTCCCTTTTTGTTGGGATTTACGCCTTGGTGCTAGTCGCCAGCCCCTGGCCTATGGAAGGCGGGCTTGGGGTAGTCACGGCATAGGCCCCGAGGACGGGCCGTGACAACTTCTGCCCAATGTGGGGCTTCAAGGAGTAAGAGAGGGAAGTGTAGAGACAAAATTGGCAGAGGTTGGCCGATCCAAAGGATTTGGGAGTGTGGGTAAGGAGGTAGAGGTGGGGGCCTTTTATAAGAGGAGAGGAGAGGCACTCTTGTAATGTTACAAAATGTTACTTTATTTTCAAAAGAGTTTTGGATTTAAAAGGCCCCACATTGATGTATTTCATGGATAATATGATAAGGTTTCGAAATCCACTCATCCAATAGATTTTGGACATGTGTAGGTCTTATATATTATAGTATCATTCCATTTTATTTAAATCGTTAAATAATGAGGTCATCGCTGCATCATCATGATGTCATAAATAATTTAACTTATTTAATGCCTAAAAATTATAAAAAAAATACTATGATGTAGGAAATCATTTTAGATTTTCAATGACTAGTTATAGTAAGAAATATGACTTGTATAACCCCATGTAAAAATTGTTTTAGTAAAACATCTCATGTTTGTGTCATTTTTACTTTAACATTAAATAAAAAGGTATTTAAGCCTTTTTCCAACCAAAGTGGATCCATGGGGTCCCCAAGTTGACCCATGGATTGTCCTGGTCGTCCATGACACATCCAATGAGGGTAGGACATGTGTCTAGGTCATTTAATTTTATTAAAACATTATTCTTACCTTAAACTACACTAATTACCTCGAATCGAGATTAAAAACATAATAAGTTACTATTCACCAAAAAAAATTATTTTTATCCCATTGAACCACATTTTACTTCTTAATTACAACCATGTATATCGGATTTTTTAAATTCAAAACACAAAGATGAAAAAATTTCATTTAAAAGGAAAAATCAGTTTTTATAAGTACCACTTAGTGGTTTCACTATTCATAAAAAATTGAGGTTTTTCAGAAAATTACCAAAAATTCACCCTAAGCTATATTTGATATTCAGAATTAAAAAATGATATCTATTTTAAAAAATTCAAA
The DNA here is from genome assembly GCA_963277665.1 of Viscum album. Taxonomy (NCBI): domain Eukaryota; kingdom Viridiplantae; phylum Streptophyta; class Magnoliopsida; order Santalales; family Viscaceae; genus Viscum; species Viscum album. Next base: position 705,181,998 of record OY728139.1, read on the forward strand.
ACAGATAAGTTGCATTAATTAATTTTATAATTAATTCCCGCAGACAAAACAAATAGCGTGTTTTTATGAAACAAAATGTTTCAAAAGATTGGCACTAGTTTAAGTCTGATTTCAATGTGAAATTAATTCCAAAGACCACAACTGGATTAGATGGTAAAAATATATTATAATTTAACTTTAAATCCAATTCAAAATATAATCTAATCATATAATGAAATGAGATTAAAAAGAGGTTTTGAATTAAAACACAACATTTTTCACTATTCAATAAAAATTGAACTTTTTTTTGGAAAAATACCAAAAATTTACACAAAGTAAATTTTGATGTCCCGATTCTAAAGAAGAATTTTATTTTTTCAAATATAACACATACCATTGTAAAAATGTTGATTTAAAAGAGGTTCGCCATCAAAAGGTGGTTAATCGACCTTTTAAAGAATATTAGAATGTTTACGCTTAAAATTGGATTCATTCGCATTTTTAATCCTCTAACATTTATTGTAAAAAGTAAAAATATTTGAAAAACATATATAATAATTTTGTACTTAGTTCTAGTCATTCCCGCCATCACAACAGCTAGGCGTTAACTAACATTTAAAATAATATTATTTTATTATTAGAGTGCAATGTAGATTCCCAAGAAACTCGTTGTCGCGTGTTGGGAACGCCATCGAGAATAGCATCCCATTTAATGTCATATTATTATTTTATTCACAAATATGGATAAATATCAAATTGTCATATTCTTTATTTACATAGGATGTTACAATTCTAGCATTTTATGTGGAAAAAAGAGACAATGAGAGGCTTCAAATACTAATACCATGACAAAAGGGAGTTTGTCATATATTCTTATTTCTACATTTTGTTGTTATAATTGAAATAATATTAATTACCCCAATATCCCCAATTCCCATATGTCCATAATTTAACACCAAATCATCTTTCCCACTCATCCATAGAATTTTTTTCTGTCGAAAGTATTTCACCTTTTATATTATCCTCAGGTGGTATCATAATTTCTGTACAATGAAACCAAAATGGTTGTTACATTGATACGAATAATTATTGACAAATATATTATAATTTTTTTCAAAAAAATTAATTTTATATATACAGGTATGAATTTTCATTTCAAATTTAATGATTATAATTTTTTTAAAAACTATTAGTTGTTATTTGTTTATACAAACAGATAAATAAAGAATTTCATATACATGTATTTTCTATAAAATTAATGAGAATAAAATTTTATGTATAAATTTATTCAATTATATACATGAATACATACATAATTACATACACACAGAAATATATAAATATATATATTTATAATTATGTACATTCATATTAGTATAATTATTTAAAAATATACAAATATATGTGTACATGAAAATATATGTATGTACATGTTTTGACACAAAAAAATATAAATGTGTTTACAAATATAACTATTTATAAATATATATATGTAAAAAATATATACATAGTAACATATATCTTATAAATATATGTAAATATACATAAACATATTTATATTTATATTTAAAAAGTTATATATGATTTAGATTGTATTTTCTTATTCACTTTAGGTAGAAACTAATTTTTTTTGTACTGACATATCAATAAATATATCTAAAAACCATAAATCTATGGATAGGTATAAATATATAATGTATTCTAAAATAATTATGTACAAGAAAGGTAAATATATGTATATATATATATAAAAACATTATTTAAGTCATTTCCCATCAAAAAAGTGCATAAAAACAAGCATACATATACATACAGATATATATATATATATACTCATGTATATACATAAATATATATGTTATTATAATTAAATACATACATATTACTATTATTATTATTTTTCCACTCAAAATCGTTGATCTAATATATTCTTTTCAAAAGGAATCAGAATTTTAATACATCATCACCAATGTGATCATTTCATCGATACTAATAATTATAGAACCATATATATACATATATGATACTTTTTCTTTGTAATTTTTATTTTTTATTATAAATATAAAAAAATTTAGTATAAATTTACAATATAATTTTCAAAAACTCTTATTGTTTTTCTATAAAAATAAAATACATTAAAAATATAGATAAATTTTGTAGAAAATTAATGTGTACACATGTATATATATATATATATATATATATTATAATTAAATAAATTCATATTACTACAATCATTTATATATATACATATTATTCAGTACATGAAACTATATGTATGTGCATGCATGCACCAGGCACATATAAAAGTATTTACATGTCTAATTATTTAAAAATGTATACAAATAGAAATATATAAAAAATTAAATACATATATCATTTAAGAGTATGTCTATATACATTAATATATTTACATATATATAATTATATGTATGAAATAAATCTTATTGTATAAATTTTGAATGTATTTTTTTTCCTATAAATTTTTTGTATCAATTAATTTTTTTAAAGAAACATATCAATAAATATATCTGAAAATTATCAATCATATACACACACACATATATATAATTAAATCAAAATATGTTTATCTATAATGTATTCTTACCTAATCACAAAAAACAATATATATATATATATATATTATGTATTATCTTACGGTAAACAAAAAATACACTTTCAAATACACATAGAATATTTCTATATAATATTATAGATGTATAACTTTAAATAATTACACTAATATATTTTTATGTATTCAGGATTATATATATGTGAATATTATTACATGTAATAAAATATAGACACATATATGTACATGTATTAAAATATCCTTTCAAATAATAATATTTGTATATACTAATAATAATTGTTGATCGCACACACATATATAAACCAATGAACACACACACACACATACACACATACATAAATACTTATTAATATATTTTTATATAAACACATAAATACATAAATACATAATATAGACATATAAAAACATAATTAAATACATATATGTATGTATAAGTACATTTTTACATACATATACAAATCTATATTAATATGAATGCATAAATATATATTATTGCATTTATAATAAAGTATAAATAACATGATTATTTAATGATATTAGTACATGCATGAAAACGTATATATGTATATATAAAATCATATACAACTATACATATTTTGATGTATATTTTAATACAACTACATACATACATATTATAAGGGGCCAACATTTATACATCACACAAATAATATATATACCATATAATGAATAAAGTAGAAGGTTAACCAAAAGAATTGAAATTTGGTTATGAATTCCCATACCTTAGGTTATTCATACATAAAACCTATATAAAACTCATTTTTAACGGGTAAAGTATTTTTATTAATCGCTTATGTAAACATATTCATGTTTATAACACCTTATATGACCATTTCACACCATTATTTTATCATTTAATTATTACTATTTTGTTCCTTCCATTTTTTCAGCTACGTGATTTCCCTGGCCGGTTTGCATTTGGTTTCTCTATCATAAGGAAATGAAATTCCAGAAGTTTAATGAAATGGTATTCATATGCTTCTAGAATATTAAGTTATTACATAAATCATTTAGGTTATATGGTATTAGGAAAAATCATTAGACAGATCATTAGTGATGATCGTAAGATTATTTTGGTGAGTTTTAAACATTATGAAGCACATTTGATTTATTAATTAAAAGTATTCATAACCACTAGTTCTAAAAAACAATGAAAGGTCATATAATAAAAATAAAAATGTATTACAACCCTTAAAACGGTTTTACAACCATATTTGATGGAAGTAATGGAAATATGAGATACATCATCTAGGATGTCGGTAAATTGACACATCACATACAATGTTTTTATTGAATATAAGGAAGATGAGATGAATAATGGTGATGAATCGTTCCATAAACATGATAAAAATCTAGAATCTATATCAGAATGGAGGTTTCATACCTCTTGGATAAGGGGAGGTGAAGATAGTATAAGAAAATAATTGAATTGAAATTAAATGACATGAAAAATGAATAGGATTCTTACCTCTAGATCTCTTCTCCTTGAGATCCACCTTAAGGTATTTGGTTTTTTCCTTTTGGTGAGACTAGTAGTTCTTGGATGTGGGGAAGAGCCTATGGTAGGGGATTCAGAAGAACATTGATAATTCTCAATGATTGAGAAGTGTGTGAGGAAGAGTGGAATGAGGGTGATATTTATAGTGGAGGGGAGGAAGGATTTTACAATATTTTAACCATTATTTTAATATTTTTTCTCAATAATTTAAATATTATTGATTCAGGTGAGCAAAAACAGTAACAAGTACACGTGATTTCAAAAAATATGGGCTTATATCAACCTTGCATCACTAATGACGCAATAAAACAAGTATTTAGCATTTATCTAAATTTATCGTATTTTAGTATTCAACAAAAATTTAAAAAATTTATAAAAATACCAAAAATTCAACCTAACCATATTTTGATGTGAAGAATTCAAAAATTAAATCGATTTTTTGAAAATAATTTTCTAAATATGATTATTTTAATTTTTTAAATAAAAGAAGACATTATTCAAAAGTAACAATTTTAAAACAATAACTTATTTTATATCAACTTGAAAAATTAAACAAGATCTAATTATCATATGACCATAATAACAATATATTTACTCTTCATATGGGTCATATTACTATTCATAAGGGTAAGTTACTATTCATAAGGGAAGGTTACTATTCTACAAAAATTAAGTTTTTTTTATCGGACTCCGAATAACATACTGATCACAACCCTGGATGTTCATTTTTTGAAATTAAATACAAAGAATCAGAAAAATTATGTTTAAAGTATTGTTATAACTATCTACTTAAACCAATGTTTCATGCATTTCAATTTTTTTAAAACCTTGGGGGTGTTACAAATATAAATATTATTATATATACATATGCACATATACAGACAATCATGTATTAATACATATGTGTACATATATGAATACAATTATATATATTATTGTAATATGGAAGATTTAGAGGACAAATCCCCTTTGATAGATTTGTAGGACAAATCCCCGCCTGGAGATTTGTAGGCCAAATCCCTACCGACAGATTTTTCAATGTACTATGTATGTTTTTTCATACATATAATTGTATATATTTATTTTTCTACATTCTTATATTTATATGTTACATTTATAAATAATTACATTAATATATATGCATGCATTCAAGCATGTAGGTACTTATATTTATATGTATGTATGTTTTTGTGTATGTGTTGGTATACACAAATATATATATATATGTACACTTGAATGTACATAATATTATGCATATACTTATATATATTTGTAAATAATTACATTAATATATATAAGCATGCATGAATGCATGCATATATTCATATTTATTTTTATGCATGATTGTATGTATATGTATGTATTTATGTACATAAGCATGTATGTATGTATTCATTATATATATTAATGATTATATATTTACAATTTTATATATTTTATATATTAAAATATACACATTAATGTATAAATTTTTATGTATACATATGTATGTGTATGTATGTGTCGATATGTATACTTATAATTGTACATAATTTTATATATGTATGTATAATTGTAAATAATTATATTTTTATATACTTATATATGTAAATGATTTCGTGCATGTATATACAAATTGTTACATATTTATATCTATGTGTATGTCTGTACATGTAATAATATTTAGATGAATGTATATATATGTGTTAAAATATCATTATAAATACATATATCTATATATACCTATAAAATTATTGATCACACACATATATAAAAACCAATGAATAAATATATATACATACACATAAAATTCAATGAATTTTTCTTCCCACTAAGAGCTCTCATCATAGGCTTTCCTCTTAAGGTTTCATATATTTAATGTTTTCTGCCAAGGATTTCATCCTAGGATCTGTATCTTCAGGATCTATGTTAGGGTCTATGCATCTCTCTGTTGGAGTTTGTTCCATAAAACCAAATTATTTGTACTTTATGATAACATATATTCATTGTTTTGAATTTTAATAAACTCCTTATCACATCATGATTACTCTTCTTCATAACATAGTACATGATAATTTCCTAAGAATAGTTGTCACACATAAAGGTTATAGCAGTTTCCCACCAAGATGAGAACCCAAAAGTGCAACAAAAGTGTTCTCAAATATGTGTTCTATAGCCGGATGAAATCATTTTATGGAACCAAATTAAAATGGATATTATTTGTGGAGACTTATATAACATCAATGAATATTCTCATTGTGTATTACCTTGGTAAAATCCTATGTTTGATATTATGAGAAGATGAAATTTCAGCAATAAATCCTCATTTATATGTGTCATTGGATGTCCCTATTTTTGAATGTGTGTATTGATACATAGAATTCAATATTATAAATAATGAGTGTCATAAGTTGTGTACTTTGATGCATTGATGAAACCCATGATGATACTTATTCATGGTGAGATAGGATACGTTGGGAGCGTCACGAGTAATATTTCATTAATGAATAATGCGAGAAAGGATTTTAATTATATTTTCTATTGAATAGAAGTTGATATCTCCGTCCCTTTTGTGGATATGTTTTAGAAAAAATAAATCCATGGACATGGTTTTCTATAGGAATTTTTGATTTTCGGAATTTCAAATAAAGTCACATCGAGCACATAGGTTGATGGAACTAGCATGCAAATAAATGGATTAGAGATATCACGATAAAGTGATTATATTATAGAGTATGAATTTGTATGATTTATTATGTCATTGTGGCATTAAATTATTTTTTTATGGTTTCCTTGGAGTTTTTTTAGACGTTAACCTTGGAATTTAGGCTATTTCATCTAATTACACTATGAAAGACACCTAGAGGAAAATATACTAAGTGTTTCTAGAATCTCAGTGAAATAATATATTATTATTTGTTATTTAACATGTTGAATAAATATTATTTCATCATGTGGTTTTATAAATATTAATGCTTAATTGGTCAAATATATTCCATCCATATTTATTCAAGAAAATATTCAATTAGAAAACAATTTTAAAAATATTTGTTTTCTCATTATTGAATATAATATTTATTGATTTATTGGAAAGTAATGTTGTGATATTTACTTGTTAATTAAATTTTCCTTATTCAGGGCTCGATAAATATTATAGAGGAATGAAGAACCAAGTATAATAGTTCTACGAGAAATAATTAATAAATAATATTATTTGATTAAATAACAGTTAATTTTATTTTCAAGTTTAGTGTATATTAGTAAATAATAATAATAATAATAATAATAATAATAATAATAATGTAATTATTGACATACGGTTCTGTAGGGATTAAATAAATATTAAGGGGAACCTATGAAATTATTATTTTTTCTAACTATAGTGGTATATAAAATCAATTATATTATTTTCATAAGAGATCCAATCCATTTTATTGTACACAAAAGAATTTGTAGATTCCTCTTGAACCCCTAAAGATCTCCCTTCTCTATGAATGCTCCCGAGAAAAGATAATTATCTTCCTACGCCTTTTGGTTTTGAGTCAAGGGAGATAAAAAATTCATTTTTGGAGTGGTTTTCTAGGTGATCAAATATAAATGAAGCAAGCATCGGTATTTTTTGCACTAGAAATCAGATATTCCTATAGTGAAATTTGATGATTGGTGGAACATGTGTGGATCGTTGTTAAAGACATTTTTCCCTTGATTAGTACAAAATAATGATGGTATAACATTTATCCATTGTTATATACCAAAATTAAGAAAAAATTATCTCATTTTAATTAATTTATTGGTAAATTAATTATAAATAAAATCTGATGATTCTGTGATCTGGTTCTAGAATTCCCTAAAATGTAATTATTCTTTGATTCAATTATATTGATCATGAATTTTATAATCATGTAAATAATTGTTTAATCAGCAATTATGAAAAATGTTTCGTTAGGAACGACCCAAAAATGATTCTACTAATCCTGAAACCCAAAATTAGTGTCCGAGTGGGTCACATTATTATATATAAATATTTAAATATCTTTTATTCATTTACATATTTTTAATAAATTTTCAATTCAAGTTTAATATATTTTTAATTCTAATTATGAGATCATGTTTTTTCCATTTCGTCTATCATAAATATAATACAATTGTTTAAATTTATTAATGAAATATATTCAAATAATTAATTTAGAGGTGTAGATGAACTCTCCAGATAACACATAAGTATATGTCGTGTAACCCTATGGTACATGAATAAGAAAGGTGAAATATTTTTATTGAGATATTGAGATGAGAGGTATCTCTTCGAATGGCTCAGTGAACCCTTGTGGTGAAAACCATAATCCACATGAAATTAGAGATGTTTGTGTCTCTACTCACTAGATTTATTTAGTTACGGAGTCCTTTGATCATGAATGGGAGTGTTCATTATACTCCAGCTCTCCGGAAACGAAGGAAGAAAAAACTTTTGCGGACGATTATCCTAACAAAGAACCACGTGAAAAAACTAAAGGGATTTTGTTATTTGAGGATCTCAGGGGTTTGAATCTAATAAAGAAAACATATTTTAAGCCTTTAATGTTGAAAAATCTGGATGATGTAGGATTTTCAGAAGAGGCGAATTGAGAGGCGGTTCAACAGTGAACCAAAATGTGTAAGTTTTTTTTATGGTTCACATTTATTACTTAAAATATGATTAACCTTGATCATATTTGGATCTAAAATCCAGAATTTCTCATTTTTGGGATTTTTTAAATTGGAAACTCATCCCACTAGGTAAATAATATGTCCATATACAGCTTACCTATATATATGAATTAGACCGGGTATATAAGATAGGTAATATTCAACTTAATATTGGCCAACTGCGTATCACTGAATAAGATTTTACTTTTAATTTGAACACTCATAGGAACACTATGGAATAGATTTGGATTAGATTAAATAATATAAATAGGTTTTTATATAACTCTATGATCATAAATGATATATCCTATTTCATTGGAACTCCACTTAAGAATAACTAGAGATCATTAAAAGGGGAAATATGTCTATTTTCAAGAGTAATAATTGAAGTTAATCTAGAATATAAGTGTAGAGACCTGATGCTTTATGTACATGGACATTACATTACTTTTGAGGAATACTTAGTACATAACAAATATAGACACACAAGGACCGTAATAGTTTAGTGTCTTTGGAAACATGGAATGTAATCTTCAAATCGTGGTGAAAGATCTTCACCATCTCCCATAATGATCTTCCCCTTTTCTTTTCTAACCAAAAACCTTTCATTATATATTGGGGAGAAGAAAACATATAAAGTGTGAGATCAAATTCTCACTATGGGTAACCATGGATAAAATAAAACAAATCATATACATTTGAACATAAAAACATGAACATAATGTTTAAACATCAAAATCATGAACAATGACATAAAACATGGCAGTACATGAGGCATAGATCATAAAGAAACATTCATCATTATAAAATAGCATGGGAATAAAACATTTAATTGTGGTATCCACTAAGAACATGTAATGATTTCCATAGTAGCCAAGGCATTGCTTCCAAAACCATCTTAGTGGACAAAGCCCCTTTCTGAATCGAGTTCACTCCTCGTTCCAGTCCTGTAATACTGAACCAGAATAACTTACCATTCTAGCCATGTCTATCTAATGAGATATAAATCTTTACCCAGTGCATTGGAGGGAGATATAGTTCCCACCCATCTCATAATGAAATCATTCTTTTGTGTTCCACAATATAAACATAAATCATTCATCATAACCCAAGAATAAAATGGGTTTCATAAACATCATCCCATCATAATGGAATACATAAAAAAAGGGATATTATTTCATCATTAGAAAAGTGAAACCATATAAATCATAGAGACCTTAAAATTGAAACATACACATATGATATAATTTCATCTTATATGGATAACGGTTTTGATTAAAAATTTGAAATGAATTCTTGAGGAAAATAACTTTTCTTCTTCAAAATCATTTTCTTTTCACAAAATGCCATGTACTTTTAAAATAAAAGTATTTTTTTGAAAATTGTCATAAAATCTTGTAGAGTAAGCTTCATGAAAATGAGGCATTATGAAACCTTAAAAATCTGTTCCTTCCGTATAAGTTAAAAATAACATTCTTCGCGTACTTTTGTTGGAAAAGTCAAAAGGTACCTCGTATGGTAATAAAAAAAGGATTCCTTACAAACCATGTAGTAAAAGTCAAAAATGGGAAAAAAGGACTTTAAACATACATGAAATCATTTTTATAAAACTTGAACATGGATGATAAATATTACCCATGTAAATACTTACGTATAAGCAATCTCAGATATGAAACAATTGAGATTGCAACATTATCCCTTACCTTAGGTCTGATATGCTTCGTACGTATCCAAAACTCCTGTATAATGATTTAAATAATTTCATTGACTTATTAAATAATTATATTCATTGTTATGATAACATATATGGTTCACTTATGACTTTATATTACTCGTTCTTTTGTAAATTAATGTTAAAGTAGCATTTTGGATAAAATCGTTTCATTGGTCGTTCATGTTTTAACTTGTAATTATTCATATGATTACTTAGATAATGATTACTTACATAAAGAATTTAAAACATGATTTATATTTAATATATATTCAGAATATACATATATATAATAGATCGATAAATGGAATGAAATACACCGTTAATGCAGACGGTAGGCCGTACGTACGTATGAACGCTGTTTTCGTTTCCTTATTGAATTGAATAGAATTAATTAGATGACATAAATATATACTACATAAATACAGTTGCATTATTATGTCATATATTTCATGATTACTTATTATATATACTTTATAATCATTCGTGAATTGTTAACATGGAGAGTGAATCTCATCGCGTTGTGGAGACGGTAGTCCGTACGTACGCACGAGTGATGATATCATTTCCATGATCGTGGAATTGTATTAAAGTGTATGTTTAATATTACAGAATCAATATCACTTTAAAATAATCATATATATTCATTACTTTCACCATTACCGATCCAAGTAAGGTGGTGGTGGAAAATAGATTACACCACGCTGTGGAGACGGTATTCCGTACGCACGCACGCGCGGTAATTTTGTTTTCTGTAGGATGGATAGACGGGGAAATATGGTTGTTTTATACTTATAATAACATATAATTATATGTGTGATACTGATGTTATTACTTCATAATGAAACAACTAAAGAAGAAGAAGTGGAAAAATAAATAATGTTGAAAGAATCTGTAACAGACATTACATCTTCTTTGAAGCGCCGATTGGAGACCTCCTCTTAGGGCACTAAAATTGTACTTTGAAGAAGACCAGGACCTCTAGTATGTTTCTAGGGAAGTGGAGAAGAGAATTTTGAAGGTTTTGGCCGAGCTTGAAGGCTCAATGTGGTGTGAGGAAGAGAGGGAGGAGGTTCCCTTTTATAAGGGAGGAGAGGGTCACCTTTGGAAAAACTAAAAATATTATTTTATTATAAAGTCATATTCGAATATTAATATCTCCAAATTGATTCATTTATAATCTAAGGTGGGGATGGGTCAAAATACTATCATCCAATATAATTTAGACAAGTTTAGGTGTCTATTTTAACCATATCATTTAGATTTAACTTTAAGTTAAATAATTTAACTTTTACTGTGTCTTCTTGTTTTCTTACACTATAAGGGAAATAAAATTACTATAACAATCCAAAAGAACCCCAAGTTGTTTATTATTAATATATATAACCTTATACAAGTCATTTGGCCGATCCATAGATTTTAAAAATAAAATAACAATTAATAATATAATATTTATTTTAAAAACTATTTTTTGTCAATTTTGACACTATTTGGTAATTGATTTTTGTGAAACTCATAACAGAATGATTAGTTCGAAAAAAATTAATTAAATCACTACTAACATGTCTTATTAACCGATAAAATTAGTGTAATTCATAAAAAGTGTCAAATTATATTTATTTGGGTATTTATAACATCAATTATGTCAATATTTCATTAATAAGATAATTATTCCCTCATCATTGTGTCATACATAAATTAAATTCTTTAATGTATAAAAATTATAAATAAAATACCATATTGTATGAAATCATTTTATATTTCTAATGAACATTTATAGTATAATTTATCTTCTGTATAACCCTATATTAAAAATAATTTAGTTATTAAACATTGATTTTATCTATTTTAACCCTTCTCTAAATAAATTAATAATAAATGTCCTAATCCAATCCAAGTGGGCCTAAATGGTAATATTTTATTCATAAGGTTTTTTTGGACGAATTAAACTTATCCAAAAGAATTAGGACATGTGTTAGGGTAAAAATAATATCATTTTTACCCTTAATTTCTCTATTTACTTTTAATTGTGGTAAATAAGGAAAAAGTTACTATTCACCAAAAATTATTTTCCTCTCATTGAACCAAATTTCAGTCCATGATATTAACCATGTCTCTCAGATTTTTGAAATTCAATTCAGAGAAGTGAAAAAATTTCTTTTAAATGAAAAAGTTTTTTTTAACTACCGTTAATTGGTTTCACTATTCATCGAAAATGGCAGTTTTTTAGAAAAATACCAAAAATTCAGCCTAGAATTGTTTGATATTCCGAATTCAAAATTCATGTCTATTTTTTAAAATTCAGAAAATAGATGTGGTATTAATTAATTTTAAAATTAATTCCCGTTATCAATACAAATAGTGTGTTTTTAAGAAACAATAACTATCAAAAGATTGATACTTGTTTGTATCCAATTTCAAAGTGAAATTAATTCCAATGACCAAAATTGTATTAAATGGTAAAAATATATTCTAATTACAAATTAAATCCAATTAAAAATAAAATCTAACCATACAAATTATTGTGATGAAAAAAGTTTTTTTAATTAAAATATAGCATGTTTTTACTATTTATTAAAATATGAATGTTATCAGAAAAATATAAAAACTTTATCCAAATTAAATTTTTATATCCTGAATCCAAGGAAGAATTTTATTTTGTCAAATTTAACTTATAAACATGTCAAAAACTAGATTTAAAGTGGGTGCGCCATAAAAAGGCGGCAAAACTGCATTTTTTTAATAATACTTATCTTACCGGAAAAATTTATTTTATTCTCATACCATGTTCTAGAAAATATGTAATATGAATAATAATGTTATAAAATTCAAAATATAGTTAATACTTACTCATAACGGCTAGTCCATAATAATATTATAACAATATATCGTTGTTTTGTGAAACTCGGTATTGCGTACTACACACGCTATCAAGGAAGGTCGCGATTGCGTGTAACGAAAGCCATGTTCGGGTTGCGTATACTACAAGCTAATACGGTGTTCAGTAGAGAGCAAGATAATCTTGGTGTAGCATATAAAAGAAGACATAAATGAAATTAAAAATAATATTTTTCATAAAATCTCGGGGTGTTACATTATTCCCCCCTTAAAATGAATTTCGCCCTCAAAATTCGTTGGGGTTATCAATGGTTTACTACATGAAGGTTCCTTTAATAGAAACTCACATCGTAAAAAGGAATACCAAAACCAATATTTAAAAACTAAAGTATGAAATGTAACTATTACCCAATGTAACTCATCACTGGGTTTCCATATAGGAGAACATAGGTGAAAATATGGATATTGAAGAAAAATATAATTATCATGTTCTGATGGAGAGTTGTTGAGAACATTGCTATGATAAAGCCATCAATCACAAATCCATAGATTTGTGATGATCTGAGGTACCATCTGATTCATCGGATATAGGGCACGAGGACAACATTTTTGGTTTTCAAGATCATTTCCCTAAAGTTGAAAATTTTGAATTAGAAGAAATACATGCTTTATTTTGGTACAATCTCACTGTTGTTCGTTCTTTGAGTAATTTCCACTTCATCTATTAACTAAATGAAGTTGAATTTGTTATTCATGAAGAGTTAGCATATCATGTGATAGAATGATGTGTTATTCCATATGTTTCAAACAAAAGGTTAGAAAAAGTTATCAAATATACATAAGTCCATTTATGGTCTGGTTAATCATATATGATTTAAAAAATGAACTTATACATCATATATCATACCCATTAATAAAATAAAAATAGTTTCTAAAAACCTGGGACTTCCTGTAGGCCATTGGTAGGCGATAAAGGCCAGTCGCACTTCGGTTGTGGGTTCAATTCCCACAGCCTTGTCCGACGCAATGGGCTATCACCTGTCCTGCAGGTTTTCCTTTTTCTAAAATTACATTACTATAACATCCCATCAATAATATCGAAAAAATCTTTATCCTTAAACAATACTATCTTATGTCTGTAGACGCCGGAAAAGTCCGTTGTTCCCAAAAGAAGCTCCGGATGCGGAAAGCGAAGTGATATTTGGAGTCAGAGGCACGTTCCGGAGGGCCCGGAGGACTTGCGCGAAATTTCAGAGGCCCGCGCGCAAAGTTGAGTCGCGGCGCGCAATCCTCTCGGGATGCGCGCAATGCGCTGGGCCGGCGTGCTATTTTGCGCGCCCGTGGCCTGCGCGGCTCCCTTGCGCGCCGGGTCCTGATTCCGCGCCCGCGAAGGGAATTCCGCGCCCGAGACCGGATTCCACGCCCGGGGTTGCCTATAAATATAAGGTGACCCCCGACGTTTTGAAGGTTGCCAGAATCCGAAGCGTCGCTCGTTCGCGCAATCCAACCCCTTCCGCGCGCAATGCCGATCTTCAGGTAACCTCCTTTCTTTCGCGCAATAGAGCCTTGGGGTTCGCCTTCGCGCGCAATCCCCTTGGCTCCTTTCCTTTGAATAATCCTTAACCCGAAGGCCTTTGCGCGCAAAAGAAGCCTCTTGCGCGCAATTTCCCCCGGGTGCGCGCAATCCAGCCCGATTGCGCGCACCCCCCATTTTCAAAGTGGCCATTCGTTAGAGAATGAGCCGTTGCCCCCGCGTGCTACCCGAAGCCCGGTGTGCGCAATCTCAATCATCCGCGCGCAAAGGGCTGGCCCAATTGCGCGCCAGCCCTCCATTTTGCGCGCCGACCTGCTGTTTTGCGCGCAAAGCTCCTCTTTTGCGCGCAATCCGCCAGGGTCGCCCCCATTGACCCCCTGAGGGTACCCGCCTGCGTGGCGCCCGATGATCTTCATCCTGGGTGCCCGCACCGTGCGTTGTCTTCCCGTGCGGCCCTCCAGGCTCGCGCGAAGTGACACGGACCCATCGGCGGCCACCAATGTCCAGCATGACGTTAAACTGCACATACGTCCAGCATGACGTTAAACTGCACATTCGTCCCGCATGACGCTAAACTGCATCCGTCCAACATGAAGTTAAACTGTACTACGTCTAAGCTGCACGACGCTAAACTGCCTAGCCCCTATCGTCCGTGTGGCAAGACGTTAAACTGCCAAGCACCTTCGTCCTCAACACATGACGTTAAACTGTACTTCGTCCGGCAAGACGTTAAACCATCCGTTTCGTCCTCAACACACGACGTTAAATTGTACTTCGTCCGGCAAGACGCTAAACCGTCCGCATCACCCGATCCCGTGCCTCGCACGCAGGGTCCCCCCCGGTTTGGATGTGGCCCCCACCCGCTCGTCTCTGCAGGGATGTCGGGATTGCCCCTCTTTAGGGACGATTTAATGGGAGCGGCTTTTCCCTACGGGGGTAGGGTATTAAAAACCCCTAGTTTCTTGTGGGGGGCTGCACATGTGTATCTCCATTGCGCTCCCCCACTGCCGAAGCCAGTAGAGGGTGTGACTGGGATCGAGGTGTCTCCTACTTTCGGTCCAAGTCCCTTCCAACTGAGTTTTGCCGCATCCGGGCTGCCTCAAGTGCGTAAGTCCTGACAGAATGAACTACGTGGACTTTGATCCATGTCTTCTAAACAGGGTACGTAGGAAGCCTCCCTGAGGTTCAAGCCCACCACCTGGTCGTCCCGGTCGTACTCACGTCGGTTCGTCCATCAGTGGACCCCTCCAGGGTTCACGCTTGCATAGATTCACCTATGAATCCGCCCCTGTGGGAGACTGCCCGTGTGTATCTCCACTGTGCCTCCCCACATCCCCTTTTTCGATTTCTCCTTTTATCGTCCAGCATGACGTTAAACTGTATACCCGAACTACGTTGACTTTGATCCGTGCTAACGCGCGGTACGTAGGAAGCCTCTACGGGGTCCAAGCTCTTCACTCCATCATCCATCCTGATCCTTACCCGGGCCGCCACATCCCGGTGGGGTCATGCCACTTCACTCCACTCCATATCACTTGGGAAGCCACCCATGCGCTGGCCCCAGCGTCGGAGGTTCCCCGCAAGGGGTTCTGTCATCTGATCCACTTTTCGTGTTGACCGGTCCGATGCCGTCCCCGCTGGACGTTAAACTCGCGGCATACCCCGTGTTAAACATGGGAAGCTGAGGAAAACCTCAGGGGACACTGTTCCCCGCACCCAGTGCGGGATGCCTCAGGCCATCATGCCTTCGAGAAGCCCTATTAGGGACGGAAGACAGACGTGCAGAGCCGCAGTGTTACGACACGCCCCCAGCACCCAGAGCCACCCGGCCTCCTCACCGCAGGTTGCTGCCCCGACCAGACTCCTTGGAGCGTCCGAGCGGAAGCAGCGTAATTAACCGGTGTCCATGAAGATATGGCGCCGGGAACGAGATTCACGAGCATGTCTTAAATCTATGAGGGAGACCCGGATTAGGCGACGAGTTCCGAGGAGACGTCCAAGGAAGGAGGAGCCGACATCCCATCATCCCGGTTTCGATCAAGGAGCAGACGCCCCTGAATAAGGGACGGATGCCGCCCGCCTTTGGAAAGCGGGACTACGGGACCACAAGCCGCGCGACCATCCACTCGGGTTGACGGGTGCACGTGCGAACGCGTCCTGGCGGAATAGCGTAACCCGACGCACATCCGCACCGAAACAGAAAAATGGTGAACCCGACGTGAATCTCTTCTCCTCGGTACGAGGACCGATGGCTTTCGGAGGTGTTGGAAGACCGGCATGTTGCCCGGCCAAGCATTCAGTCTTACCCGCCAGGGGCTGGGGAAGGGACATCGGGCACTCCGTCTCGCAACGTCGAGGGCCTGGGTTCCCCCCACGGAAGGCGTCGTGGCGCTAATGGTTGGTTGTCGATTCCTTTTTCCTGTCAGTGTTAATGGGTCCTTCTCCCTGCTTTCAGAAATCAGGTCGCCCGATCCAGTGCCCGATCGCCACCCGCCCACTGGCGCAGGGGTAGGGGAAACACCGACGCGGCTACTCCGCGCGGTCCCGCCCGTTCCACAGCCGTCCCAGCAGCCGCAATTGCGGGACGACCACGCCCTCTCTCCCCCTCGGAGGTCATCCAGAGAAGGGTGATCAACGCCCTGGTGCGGAGATATGAGGAAGAGGGAGTCATCCCCACTAGGGACATGGCTCGCCTAGACCTTGAGGAGGCTGCACCTCGCCACCACCGCCGCCCCCAAGGGCCGCGCAGGGAGGCACCGCTGCCCACCTCAACGTCCAACCGCTTCGGGAGCTTATCCCCGGAGCGCTCTGACAGTTCCCTTCCCTATGCGGATGAGGTGGAAGATGCCTGGGATCACCCTATCCGGGATTCACTCCAGGGATCTACGGTAAGGACTCCCGTCAGGCCACGACGACACCGCCGCCAGGCCACTCAAGTCGAAGAGCGGGCTCTCCACCTGCCCGCGCCGCTCATCCCGACTCGTCTGTCCCGACGCCAACGTCGGGCACGAGCGGAAGAGGATGCCCACCTTGGGGCCCTAGCAACAGCGGCCGCATTGGCCCAAGCCACTGTTGGCTCCAGTCGCCAGGCCCCTGCGCATCCTGAGCAGGGGAACTTCTATGCCCGACCTGGATCGAGGCCTCGACCGCCCCAAAGGCAGGTTGGGTCGACTCTCCCGGTTGCTGGTACAGGCAGTAGCCACCGCGGACCACCTCGCGGTAGCGCTATTCACCAGCGGGATCTACTCCGTGTGGCCGATCCAGGAGGCATGGGTCATCCCACCTTCCGATACCGGCCCGGAGGCCTGCCCGGAATCATCTCTCCCCGCGTCCCCTTTGATATCTGTCCCGGTGCCCCTCGCACCTTGGTTTCCAGTCCTCTTGGCCCCAGCACCAGTGCGGCCGGAGGACGCCAGGACAGAGATCAGCCCTGCCCCGAAGAACCACCCAGGGGCAGGAAGGCAAGGCGTCGACGCCGAGGGAAGAATGTTACGGAATTCCGGACAAAGATCCGACCGGTTCGCTTCTCCGATTCAGAGGCGGAGTACGATTCGGCGACAGAGCCCTTTCCCCAATCCCGCCAGTCAAGGGCAGGGGTAGGAATGCGGCACGTCAGCCTCGTGCTCCCCGAGAGCGAGATCGATGTGATCCCCGCTTCTCTCCGAAGGTATATCCGGAGTAACGAGGGCCTGGTAGACCCCCAAGGATCAAACTTGCGGTTGGTACCGGCCCCTCCGGAAGTGCCTTCCGTCTCGGTCGGAGAAGCCGGAGACTTTTTCTGGGGACCAACGGTCGAACCACGATCTAGTGCACCCTCGGCGAGCACCGATGCTACGGCAGGATGTTCGCTCGCCGGCCCGTCCTATCGTGATGTGGTAGCCAGGGCACCGCCACCCTCAATCGTGATGTGGTAGCCAGGGCACCGCCACCCTCAAAGGGCGGCCCGGGTTATGGAGGCCAATCGGCCTGTTCGCTGTATTCACCGCCGGCCAGCCCGTCAGCCCGGCGGCCCGCCTCGGCACCACTGCCGGTTCCCCGTCCGTTCCCAGCCATTGAAGAGGACCGAGGAGATCTGGGTCCCGAGTTTGAATCGTGGAGCTTCTGGACCGTCCTTGCAGAGGGCCACTTCCCTGAGAAGTTTGGGCCAGTCGCAGGACCGGGCTTTGATGCACCCGAATCGCTCACCCCGGATGAGTTCGAATGCTTCCGCCGAACTCTCCGGGAGACTCGTTCCTGTCTTCACCGCCTACAAATGCCATACCCCGGGAGTCAAGCGCACCTGGAGGATATTGGTGAGCAGTGCCGTCAAATTGACCTGGCCATGCTCCCCGCGGTTCGGCAGCCCAGGTCATTTGAGCATCACGAGGCCCTCCAACAACGATGCGTTGAGTGTTTTCAAGTACTCCGCAAAGTTATCGAGGAAGCCACTCCCCACGTGTATATCCGTGGATGGGGGCAGTACGCTGCCCTACGCTTCAGTGTGATTCGCCGACAGCCCGATTCACTGGGTGGCCCTGAGGGTACATCCCCAGGGACAGAGACGGTCAATATGGCTGACCTGTCGGGAGAGGGGAACGACTTGGAACTTCTCGACGGGGGCTTCCCCCCCGAAGACAAGCCGTCGTCAGAGCCATCGGTGAGAGTTACTCGTCATCAGAGGAACCTCCTGGGGCTCCCCGCACCCACTGAAGCACTGACGTTGAGCCGAAACGTCAGCAAAGGAAAAGAGCACAACGAGGCTATAAAGCCCGCCGACCCATCTGCCTCCATGCAGAGGGCAGAGGAGGATCCCGAGAAGGCTACGCTACGTCAGCAGCTCGCCGAACAGAAGATGATGGTTGACCAGCTCCTCGCCGAGCGCGCTGCAGAACGGCGGCCTGACTACGGTGATCCTAGGCCAGGACAGCAGGTACCGGAACAACCGCTCCTCGACGAGACTCTCCCGGGAAACCGTGATTACGCCGTGTTCGCCGACAGGAGAGAGGCCATTGCCTACGGCAAGAGGGCGCGGTATGTTTCGCCACACCCTCCTGAGCGGCGTGACTACCTGAGAGACCCCGCTCGGATTCCTCCCGCTGCCCCAAGGGCGGCTCCGCCCGCCATCCCACGAGCTGCCGAGTTCGAAGACCCGGTCGACGACCCGATCGAAGGGCCATGCAATGCGCTCGTGGTTAGAGATCCTCGCCAGGACTGGAACCCATGTCCGGACGATCCGATGGCGGCACTCATTGCCCGATTGGAGGCCATGGAGACTCGGCAGGTGGCGATCCCACCGGACGGCAAGCCCTACCCAGCATGGGTGGATGACATGCCGGCGCCTCCGGGATTCGGGAATCCCACTTTCGCTCCCTTCAACGGGACTGGAGATCCGCCACAACATTTAGCCCACTTCAACTCGAGGTGCGGGCCTATGTTGGGGACTCCGGCGCAGCAAGAGGCCGCTAAGCTTCGCTGCTTTGTTGAGACACTGGAAGGGCCAGCATTTGTCTGGTACAGCCAGCTCCCCGTCGGGTCGGTAACCAGCTGGGAGGACCTCCGTAGACAGTTCCTCTACCAGTTCAGTTCCACGACCCGGAAGACAAGTATCGCAGACCTCTTCAAGTGCAAGCAGAGGCCTGATGAGCGAGTCGCGGACTTCGTCGCCCGATGGAAGGTCTCACGTATTCCCTTGACATGCCATTGACTCAGGAGCAGTTGCTGACAATGTGCGTCGGGAACGTCAAGACCGAGCTGGTCCCTTCCCTGATCACTCAAAATTACCCCATAGGGTTCAGGGACTTCTCATACAAAGCTCAACGTCTTGAGGAAGCCCTGCAACAGGCCAGCCAGGCACACCCGCTGCCTCCTATGATTCCTGCAAGGAGAGTCAGCAGGGCTGAGCCCGCTGTTGTTGCCCAGATAGAGGCCCCCAGGCCGTTGGAGCTGCTGCCGGCGAGGCCAGCTCCACAGCCTCACAGGAACCCGCCTCCACGGGCTCAGTTCCCGGCCCAGCAGCGGCAGCCCCAGAACCGGCCGGCCCCTCCGCGTAATGTACCTCCACAACCCAGGCGAGATAATCAGGGTCCACCTCCTCGGCCGGCCCCTCCAGCCCCTCGTCAAGACCACGCTCCCAGGGGCCCGCGACACCTGAATTACTCATTCCACGACGATCAGGTCCCCGGTTATTTCCAGAGCGCCCTGGGGCAGAGGATTGTGCGACTGCCTGAGTGTTGGAGGCTAGAGGAGGCACATCTTACGAATAACCCCCGCTACTGCCCCTACCATCGGGCCCTGGGGCACACCATCCAGCGGTGCTATGTGTTTAAGGATTGGCTCCAAGACCAGATTAACAACAATGTAATCAGGTTGGGCCTAGCTCCAGCACAAGTGGCGGGCGTGTTCGTGGGATCAGATGACGATAGTGGCAACGAGGACGAATGGCAGCTGGTCTCCAACCGCGGATCCCAAAAGTATAATAACTGGATGGCCCGCAAGACGACCATTCGCGCCCATGGAATCATCCGTGCGCGCTTGAATCAGCCTGAGCCCCCAGAATCTGCGGGTGCTGCTTCGGCATCGTCGTCCCAGCCTGCCTCTTCCAAGAGGATCAAACGGCGGCAGCGCAAGAAGGAAGAGCGCGCCCCGCCAGTTCCGCCACTATCCCGCACTCTCGGCGATTTCATGCCCCCGGAGATGGGGGTCCCTCCTCGGATCCGCCCGGTGATGGATGATTCGTCCGATGACGGTATTGGGTACGCTTCGGTTAACACCGTCGAGCTGGTAAATCCCTTTTCGGTTCCCGACGTTGAAGAACACCAGGTGGACCTCCCTAGTGTCCCCGGTCGTCTCCACCGTCGGAAGAACCGCAGCAGCAGGAGTCGTCGGGGCACAGCCGTTGGTACCTCCAACCAGGCCGTGCACGCCACTGAGACTAGGAAGCAGGCTCAAAACCGAGCACAACGTGCGCCGCCCCCCCATTCGGGGATGACGGATTCGCCTCCGCCGCTGTTTGTGGTATGGGAGCAGGCAGAACCGCCTCAGCCGCGTCACGACCAGCTCCGCCCTGCCACGGGTCCATCCCGGCCTCCTGACCCCAGTACGGTGACCATTTCCCGGACTGCAGCCAGTGAACAGCGAGATGCGCCATGTACCAGTCGGCCGCCGATCCAACCGGCATGGCTCGTCATGCCGCCAACCGCAGAGCAACCTCCTACAACCAGGGGCTCGCGCTTGGCCAAAAAGTATGATGTCCTGAAGCACTTGGCTGACATCCCAGCAAGGCTCTCCATCCTTGAGGCTCTGCGCATGTCATCTGAGATGCGCGAGGCACTCGCTGAAGCCCTGAAAAGCCCCCTCCAGTTTGAGACAGAGGTTGCGGCTGCAGAGGCCTTTCACGCCGAAATGATCGAGGACGCCGAATGTCAGGCAGTTATCTCATTCTCTGGTAAGGATGAAGACCCTCCTATACAGGGACACATTCGTCCGATGTATGTCATTGGCCAGTTCAATGGCCTTGAAGTCCGGCGCTGTCTTGTCGACACGGGGTCCGGGATTAACCTGATTCCAACTCGGACGCTCCGGAGATTGGGGTTGTCTGAGGATGACTTGATTCCCTCCGACCTCAGGATCCAGGGGTACGACCGCACCGAGCAAACCCCGGTCGGCAAGATACGTTTGAAGACCCAGTTCGGTGACTTGGTTGCCAACACCGAATTCATGGTAGTCTCTCAGGACACTGCGTACAACGCATTGATGGGCAGGCCATGGCTCCACCTTCACGCGGCGGTTCCCTCGTCATACCACCAATGCCTCAAATACTCCCTTAATGGTCGAGTAGGCGTGCTTCAAGGAGATGCCTCTCCTTTTGCCTCATGTGAAGCCCGCTATCTGGACGCGGACTATTACAAGAGCAAGGATAAGCAGATCCTGGCAGGTGAGGTTGAGCATGTCGATGTTGCAAGTGATCCCTGGGCAAGTCTGGATGACGCTTACGTCCTCCCGATTCACCGGTTGGACGTCGCCATGGTCTCGACGGCCCGCGAGTCTCCTGATGAGATGACCGCGACCGCCCGCGCCAGCACCAGTGGCCCAGCAGGATCTGGTAGCCCCAATGCAGTTTCCAACGCAGTCTCTCCTGTGGACGATCCCTCCCCGAGTGGAGAGGATATGGAAGACGCACCCCCAGCCTTTGAGGAGGGCGTCCCCGCCACGGTCGATGAGTTAATACAGGTGAACCTTGGAACCGAGGCCGATCCAAGACCCACATTGGTCAGTGCCTCCATGCCCTCTGAGGAGCGGCAGCAGTACGTGGACTTTCTCAGGCAGCACCGTGATGTGTTCGCTTGGGGCTATGACGAGATGCCGGGGCTAGATCCTCAGGTAGTCGTCCACCGCCTTGGTCTCCCGGCGAACCATCGCAGGTTCAAGCAGCCTCCGAGGAAGATGCACCCATCCCATGGTGCCATGGTTGAGGCCGAAGTTGACAAGCTTATCAAAGCCAAATTCGTGAGGGAAGTTCAGTACCCCAAATGGCTGGCCAACATTGTGCCGGTCCGGAAGAAGAACGGGCAGATCAGAGTCTGCATCGACTTCCGCGATCTCAACCGCCACTGTCCGAAGGATGATTTTCCCCTTCCAGTGACAGAGCTGTTGATTGACGCCACGGCAGGGTTCCAAGCCCTCTCCTTCATGGATGGATACTCCGGATATAACCAAATTCGGATGGCCCCTGAGGATGAGGAGTTCACTGCCTTCAGGGCCCCCCAAGGTACCTTTTGCTACCGGGTCATGCCTTTCGGCCTGAAGAATGCAGGTGCCACCTATCAACGGGCGATGCACCGCATATTCAAGCCGATCCTCAGCACACTGGTGGAATGCTACGTCGATGACTTGGTGGTCAAATCGCGCCAGCGTCGGGACCATCTCAAAGATCTTGAGAAAGTGTTCGGCTTCCTCCGGTCTCGCTGCCTGAAGATGAACCCGTTGAAGTGTGCCATTGGGGTCACCTCCGGAAAGTTCCTTGGATTTGTGGTAAGATACCGGGGTATTGAGATCGACCCAGAGAAAATCAGGGCGATTAGCCAGATGCCTCCCCCAGGTACCATTCGGGAACTGCAAGGGTTCCAAGGCCACCTAGCCTATATACGCCGATTCATCGCGAATCTGGCTGGCAAGTGTAAGCCCTTTTCTCGGCTAATGAAGAAAGGTTCCACCTATGTATGGGATAAAGAGTGTCAGACCGCTTTCGAGGAAATCAAGCAGTACCTGCTTCAACCTCCGGTTCTGATGCCGCCTGTATCCGGAAAGCCGCTGGTCCTTTATGTGACCACCCTGGAACGGTCCCTGGGTGCCCTTCTCGCCCAGAAGAACAACGAGGGAACGGAGAATAGCCTCTATTACCTCAGTCGCATGCTCCTCGATGCGGAAGTTAGGTATTCCCCCATCGAGAAGAGCTGCCTGGCGCTCGTATTTGCCGTACAGAAACTACGACACTACTTGCAGCACCATGAGGTACAGTTGGTTTCTCGGGTAGACCCGTTGAAGTATATCCTGAGCCGACCTATGTTGACTGGCCGTCTAGCGCGGTGGGCTGTGATTCTCCAGCAGTTCGACATCAGGTATGTGTCTCAGAAGGCCATCAAAGGGCAAGCATTGGCAGACTTTCTGGAAGCTCACCCGACCTCCGCGGATCAGCCGCTGGATCTAGGCTTTCCTGATGAGACCATTCTCTCGGTCGATCATGCCGATCCATGCTGGCAGATGCACTTTGACGGTGCCTCCCGGAGCCCCACCGGTAGAAGACTCGATAATCCTAAGCTCAACAGAGTGGGCTTGGGTATCGTCTTCATTACACCGGAGCGAGCCGTGCTGCCATACTCTTTCCTGTTGTCAGAGGGCTGTACCAACAATGAGGCGGAATACCATGCCCTCATCACCGGCCTCAAGTTGGCTCTCGAGATCGACGTGCCCCGTCTGTGCGTGAAAGGGGACTCCGAGCTGGTCGTTATGCAGATCAATGGCGACTATGTTGTCAGGAAGCCGGAACTTGTGCCATTGTTGGAGTGCACCCTCCTTCTGATGGCCCGGTTCCCTTCTCGGCCAGAAATTGTCCATATTCCCCGGTCGCAGAACGGTCGAGCAGATGCTTTGGCCAGCCTTGCTGCGTCACTTGCGGAGCCTGAACAAGATAGCCTGATCGTCCGCGTGACGCGCCGCAGGCTCATCGCTCCCGTTATCCCGGAGGAAGATCGCGGCCCGTTGGTAAGTAATCTCACCACGGTTGCCCCTATGCCCGGAGCCCCGAGTACCCCAGATATGACAGTCGGATCAGCCCCTGATTGGAGGACGCCTTTGGTTGAGTACCTCCAACATGGCATTCTTCCATTGGATCGGGCCGAGCGCGAGCGAGTTCGACGCCGCGCATCGCAGTTTGTCCTCCAGAGCAGTCCCGGCCTGGAGAAGATCCTCTACAAACGCGAGTTTGATGGTGTTCTCCTCCGTTGCCTTCAGGGATTTGAGATCCCACGAGTCATGCAAGAGGATCATGCTGGTTCATGTGGCGCCCACCAGACTGGGCCGAAGCTGTCCCACCAGATTCGGAGGTTGGGATACTTCTGGCCCTCCATGATCCATGACTGCATCGAGTATGCCAGGAGGTGCCATGCGTGCCAGGTTCATGCGAACTTTGTGCATCGGCTGCCAGAGCCTCTCCATACCACTAAGTATTCCTGGCCCTTTGCAGTCTGGGGTCTGGACGTTGCGGGACCTTACCCACCGGCGACAGCTCGCCAGTGCCGGTTCATTCTGACCGCCACGGACTTCTTCTCCAAATGGGCAGAGGCGATTCCGCTTAGAGAGGTCAAATCCTGTTCGATCGCTGACTTCGTGACCTCCAACATCATCTATCGATTTGGAGTGCCTCACGCTATCCTCACGGATAACGGAACCAATTTCCGAGCAGCCGAGTTGAAGAAGTTGTACGCCAAGTATAACATTCTCTCGAACCATACATCTCACTATCATGCGCAGGAGAATGGACAGATCGAGGCATTTAACAAAACCCTCTCTAACATTCTGCAAAATATGGTTGGTCAGAACAAGAAGAGTTGGCCGGACAAGCTCCCCAACACCCTCTGGGCTTATCGGACGACGACTCGCAATTCCACCCAGATGACCCCTTATTCCCTGGTGTATGGAGCTGAGGCCATCCTGCCCATCGAGATCCAGTTACCGTCCTTGCGCACTGCGGTCTACGACCAGCAAGCGCCGGACAGAGTTGCTGAAGCCCGTCTAGTCGAGTTGGAAGCACTGGATGAGAATAGACTTCGCGCTTTCCACAACTTGGAGAGGCATCAAAGAAGAATGGCTCGAGCTTTCAATAAGAAGGTTCGCCTCCGCTCCTTCCTGCAGGGTGATCTAGTGCTAGCCCTAAGAGCACCGATGATCCCCGGCAGGAAGCCGCCCAAGTTGGAGCCCATGTGGGAGGGACCTTTTGTTTTCCACAAGGTCTATCCCAATGGCGCGTACTCCCTAGCGACTATGGATGGTGAGCGTGTCACTCCTCCCACCAACGCTAGGTTCCTCAAGCAGTACTTTGTCTGAGTGTACCAACGTCCAGCATGACGTTAAACTGCACATTTGTCCAGCATGACGTTAAACTGCACATTCGTCCCGCATGACGCTAAACTGCATACGTCCTGCACGACGTTAAACTGCATACGTCCAAGCTGCACGACGTTAAACTGCCTAGCATATCGTCCGCGCTGCAAGACGTTAAACTGCCAAGTGTTTTGTCCAACACGACGTTAAACTGTACTACGTCCGAGCTACAAGACGTTAAACTGTTCAGCATTCATCCTGCATGACGTTAAACTGCCTCTCAAGAACTACGTGCGGCTTGATTCCCATCCTTATGGGATACGTAGGACCGCCTGAACATTCATGTTTCAGGCCCAGCCCCATCCTTTGGGAATTTCCATCCCATCTCGGGCCCTTGGCCCAGTTGCCTCCGGGTGTGCGGAGTATGGTGTGAATGCGGGGCTATGCCCTCATTCACGTCGGTTTGCTCGCCACGCTGTATGCCCCCCACGTTTGGGGATGCCTTCTGCTCCCCCCTTCTTTTCTCGTCCTGCATGACGTTAAACTGCACTTCAAGAACTACGTGCGGCTTGATTCCCATCCTTATGGGATACGTAGGACCGCCTGGACATTCATGTTTCAGGCCCAGCCCCATTTCCCGGGAATCTCTATCCCGCGTCGGGCCTCTGGCCCAAGTTCCCCTTCTTTTTGTGCGAGGCGTATCGCGCGAGCGGGGGATTATGTCCTCATTCGCGTTGGTCTACTGGCCGCGCCGTGCGCCTCCCCCGTGTGTGGGACAACCTCACACCTCTCATCGTCCTGCATGACGATAAACTGCCTCTCAAGAACTACGTGCGGCTTGATTCCCATCCTTATGGGATACATAGGACCGCCTGAACGCTCGTGTTTCAGGTCCAGCCCCGTCTCTTAGTTGATCACGGGGATCTTCCCTCTTTTGGTTGCTCTCAAGGTGAGTCCTCCGACCCTTTTCGGTGATCTGTTAACATGTTTTGGGTGCTTCGGTCTATGACTCGTAGTGTCAGATTCAATCCCGACAAGTCCTCTGTTGCTTGTCAGGCCTCGCGCTTCCTCTTGTTCGAGCCTTCACTCAAAGGGATCCTCGTTAGCGGTTTGGGTATGATGCCTCAGTGCTCTCCTACCGCTCCGGGTTGATTTACCGGCGGGTCTTGGGCCGCAAATCGATATGAATCCTGCGATTGAGCGGTCGATGCTCGTTTGCTTGCCCCGTCTTGGGCTGACGCGATCGGATGTTGTGTTGCGAATATGGTCAGCAACGTCCTTGATCGCCATGTCGGCTCTTTCAGGCTCTGAACATTGGTTGCGCAGTCCTCATCACACTCCGCCTTTGTGCGTTGTAGTGGAATCTCGACACTCTTTTCGTATTGACCTTCAGTACACCTCTACACGTTAGGCAGACCAACCAAGGTAATGATGTCGTTCGAGGCTCCCATTATCTGAGCACCAAGGATATATGCGGATATCCTCCCTAAGGGCCATGCGTAGCTGGACCCTCGTCCCCATAAGGAGGAAGGAGTCGCCCGAACAATCGCGTTCTGGGCCCAGTATATCTGGAGGCTAGCATCTCTGCCCCTCGGGTGATGGACATACGCAGACCCCTATCCCAAGACTCTTCTCCTGGAATCGTGCGTGACCGCAGGTCTGGGTATGTTCCCACCCCCGCCGTGTCCGTCGTACCGCGATAAGCGGATTCCTCCATTGTCCGAACCACACGACCTTAAACTGTGTTGTCTGGTCCTACCACACGACCGTAAACTGTAATCGTCTTGGCCGCCCGACGAGAAACGGCACTGCATCGTGATGTTCCCCTCAGGGGGCACTCATGTTGGGTGCTGGTTAATAACCACGCCATTCATCAATGCCTTCCGTGGCTTGATTATTGTGGCGACGCCAGAGATTTCTCAATCACAGGCATGTCTCCGCACAATGAAAAACCATTCATCTTTAAGGACAAACAAGAAATATCAAATGCCGCTCCTTCTGTGTGCGAGGGTCAGACCCGCACTCTTCCCCACGCTGGTGCCCGATTGTGTTGCGCCGCGCTTCAAGAACTACGTGTGGCTTGATTCCCATCCTTATGGGATACGTAGGAACGCCCGGATGTTTGAAACTTCGGGTCCAGCCCCCCACCTCTTAGAGATTCCCCCTTCTCTGGGGAATCCGCCGCCTTCAGGTCACCCTCAAGGCGTGTTCCCCGACCCCTTGCAGTGGTCCACCGGTGTCAAGAGTACTCTGGTTTATTGCCAGGAGGGTCAGGATCCGCTTGGTCAGGTTTCCTCCACTTTTCAGGCTTCGTGCTCCCTTTCATTCGGACCCATCGTCTACGCCCTGGGTGGAGCCCCCGTGAACGGTTCGGACACAATGCCTCAGTGCTCTCCCACCGGCTCGGGCCGGTACCCCCAATGGCCTCGGGCAGCAAATCGATATGAATCCTGCGATTGAGCGGTCGATGCTCGTTTGCTGCCTCATTCCACCAACGGTTAGTGCGATATTGATGCTGCTTTTCCGCCACGGTCGGCAGTACTCCCATATCGTTACTCCGGTTCCCCCAATCCTTGAGTGAATGGCCGCATGATTCACATTTTCCACCTCCCATCCTGACCAGGCGAAACCTTGACACTCTTGACACTATCCCTCAGTGCATCTTCGCATATCTAGGGGATAGGACCACGATGCGGCGTACTTTGAGGTCCTTATGGTCCGAGCTCTAAGACCTTAAACTAAGATCTCCCTTTATGGTCTGAGCTCTAAGACCTTAAACTAAGATCTAGTCCTTATGGTCCGAGCTCTAAGACCTTAAACTAAGATCTCCCTTTATGGTCCGAGCTCTAAGACCTTAAACTAAGATCTAGCCCTTATGGTCCGAGCTCTAAGACCTTAAACTAAGATCTCCCTTTATGGTCCGAGCTCTAAGACCTTAAACTAAGATCTAGT
Source organism: Viscum album (assembly GCA_963277665.1). NCBI lineage: Eukaryota > Viridiplantae > Streptophyta > Magnoliopsida > Santalales > Viscaceae > Viscum > Viscum album. Next base: position 705,211,360 of record OY728139.1, read on the forward strand.
CCTTATGGTCCGAGCTCTAAGACCTTAAACTAAGATCTCCCTTTATGGTCCGAGCTCTAAGACCTTAAACTAAGATCTAGTCCTTATGGTCCGAGCTCTAAGACCTTAAACTAAGATTTCCCTTTATGGTCCGAGCTCTAAGACCTTAAACTAAGATCTAGCCTTTATGGTCCGAGCTCTAAGACCTTAAACTAAGATCTCTCCTTATGGTCCGAGCTCTAAGACCTTAAACTAAGATCTCTCCTTATGGTCCGAGCTCTAAGACCTTAAACTAAGATCTCCCCAAACGGGATTCTACGTCCTGCATGACGTTAAATTGCACTCTCAGAACTACGTGTGGCTTGATCTCCAGCCTGATGGAGTACGTAGGAACGCCCGGGCATCTCAACTCGGGTCCAGCCTTAGGGATCGTTAAGTCCCGCCCCTCCTCATCGCCGGCCGTCTGGCCTGACTTCGGGTAGAGTGGTGCAGTTGTGGTATTCTCCCCGATTCAGCTCGGGATGCCCCATTGCAATGATGGGAAGTGACGGTTTCCTCGTCAAAGAGGTGCTGTCTGAGAATTGGGGTGATTCACGGCCAGATTAGTGCATCCGCCTAATACGCTTTCCCCACGGTGGCGCAATTCTGAGAGCGTTGGATTCTGTCCGAACAATCGTCACTTCGCCCCACGCTTCGCATGCCCTGTTGATCTGGATTTCCACCCTTGTGTCTGAAGGAACCCCAAAGCGGTATTCATGATGACATGTGGTCCGCCTCCTGCAATATGGATGATGACCTTCGGTCCGTCTATTGCAGTTGTTATGGTCGATCCACTGTCCGCCTACCGTCTTGGGCATTTCCTGGAAGGCCGACCGTTGTGGATGTCTGGATTCGGGACACGCGATTCACCCTTTCTCATTTCCCTATGTTCGGATAAAATCTCAACGCCCCTAGCATTGTCCCGCTCGTGTGTTGGAACAAGTTGGGGGGATAATACATTGATTAGGCTTGAGGTCTCCTTCCCTAGGAATGACCTCCCTATTTTCTCCAGCAATCCAGGCCCAACTATGGATGCCTGATGCTTGGTCAACGCTCCCGCAAGACAGTGAATTGTGGTTGAGCATGTTAAGCCAAAAGATGCAGATAAATATATTGGTTCATACAAATGGATCAAGGTAGCAGAAGCAAAATGTTCTGGGAGTGGCAAAACAAATCCCTTAGGGATTAGCGTGCTGAATGAGTCTTTCTAATGCCGCTACCCTTTGGCTGGTGGCCTCCAGAGCTGCTTCTCGCTCTCTGCGTGCCCTCTCTTCGTCGGCGGTCGCAGCACGCAGTTCGTCGATTCTGGCCTGTGCACGCTCCCGCTCGACCTGAATTGTGACCATCTGTTGGCCCGCCTCCGTCAGCTGTACCTGGGCGTCAACCAGCTGGGATGCTAGTTGCTCCACAAGCTCGGTACACGTTGCGACGAAGGCCTCCTTCTCTGCCGCCTGCCGTTCGAGACGCCAGACTTCCTGCTCCGCCGCGAGGAGCGCCTGCGTGCTCTCCGCCATGTCCCGACTTTGTGTGACGTCGGCACGCCGGCAGCTCTCACGCATCTTTTCGGCCATGAAATCACGGACCGTCAGATGGAGGCGTTGAGCATCAGCTCCCCCGGCACACAGGAAGCGCAGCCAGGTTTGAAGTGATCCCATGCGCCCCAGCCACTCCGATGGGTCTCGCTTGAGGAAGCGCTGGATGCACTTCCACCCCCTGCGGCGCGTTATACGGCTCTCCTCGACCGCCTCCGCGTCCGAGTCGTCCATATCCTCGGGGTCGGCAGGCCGGTAGGCAGGGAAGGCAGCCAGCAGGTCTGTTGCAGGGTCCGCCCCTGGGAGGTCCTCATGAGGGATGGGTTCCCCAACATCCGGGCGAACTTCTTCTCTCTCCCCAGCGGCGCTGACACCCTCGTCAGCCCCCGACCTCTCTCCGATGTCAGCACCACCGGCGTCCGCAGCCCCCTGATCAGCAGTTGGTGGGGCCGGCTCGGTTTGGGAAGTCTGTTCCGGAGCAGGCGGCATGTCCACCACTGGTCCACTCGTAGATGGCCCGGGTTCGGCAACCCGACGAGCCTCCAATGTTGAGATCACTGCGCGGGTCATGCCATGGTTAGTCACGGATCGTCAATGGAAAGCACCAGCAGTAAAGTAAGGAGACTTACGGGAGGTCAGAGCGTCATCTTCCGCTATCCTGGCCGCCGCAGGAACAGTTGCAGCAGGGAGCCCTTCCGCGCTTGTCAATTCGATAATGGGTGCCTGGCCCCCGCCTTGTCCTGCTGGCGCCCCTCCTACTCCCACTGAGGACGCCTGACCAACATCCGTGCGCTCCTGAGAGAGATGGAGAAATGGGTTAGAAGCTGCATAAGAGAATGGATGAAGCAGATTGAGTAGGGATAGAATCGGACCTCGAGGAGCTCAGTGACATCAACGTTGTCAGAGCCGGCCACCTCGCCGCTCTCCCGTGGGCTCCCCTGATGGGATCTTCCCTCAGAGCCTTCATCCTCCCCCATTTCCTCCTCTTCCTCGGAGTCGTTGCTACTGTCGTCTTCTTCCGGCGGCATCTGTTCTGGAGCGGGCTCTAGACCGAGCATCACCTTCACCAGAAGGGATGGCTCCGCACGCTGACCACGTTGGCGTGCGTAATCATCCATGGCCGTCAGATATGCATACTGCCAGTTGAAGTCCACCCTGTCGGCAATATGGAGGCGCCCGACCTCTGGCAGATGGATTCCTTCTCTGAGAATCTTTCGCCAGATGGCGTCGGTCCCCAGTGACTGCCGTAGGGTCATCCAGGCCGACCACAGTGCCGGGAAGACTGCATCGTGGGAGGGTTCGAGCAGACGTCTCACCTGCTTCCCGGGCCGCTCTTAGACCACCGCGCGTGCCCCCTCTCTGGGCGCCGAGGTCGTAGCGGCAGCTCGCGATGTGCCCGCCGCCGAAGTCCCTGCTCGCACCGGCTCCGCTGCTTGGCGCGCCTCCGTTCTCCCCCGTATGGCAGCGCCTCGCCTCCTTCCTTGACGCCCGGTCTCCGCACGGGTGACCTCGAGCCGCCGAACTGGCTTCCGTAGAAGCCCCTCGGGGTACGCGATGGCCCAGTGTTCGGCGTACTCGGTTGCCAAGCCTGCGTCAACCCTGGTAGGAGGGAGAGTGATGACGTCGCCAGAGCCGAAAGTGACAAACATCAGCCACATCTGGCGAAGGACGCAAGGGTTCGTCTCCTCCCGGACAGCAGTGAATACCCTCTTCGGCATCCGCTGAAGGCACCCGAACTGCCTGGCGAACCGGGTTGGCACGTAAGGCTCGCAGTTCACCTTCCCGTCGATCCGAGCCACGAGCACCCCGCCCCGCATGTTTAGGAAGTACTCATGCTGCTCCAGCGGACCCTGCCCGTTGTCGATCATTTGGCCAACGGGAGTGGGGAATAGACTGAAGTTGAAATTCGCATGATTGCCAATCTGAATCCTCACGCCCTCCTCACTTAGGGTCATCGGAGCGACCCCCGCGATGTTCAGCAGGGAGGGTCGCACGCCGTTGCCCGGAGGAATGATGACGTTCGGAAACGTGTACCCACCGAGGTGAGCAGCCACCCAGCCGTGGAAGAACTGAAAGGGCCCACAGATCCTTCGTGGCAACCCCCCTCGTGAGATGCGTCCCAGGATGGCATACAGCCTCGCCAGCACTGGGACCCCGAGGTTGTATCTTTTGTTGGCGGCCATAGCGCCCGCCACCGCCAGTGTCGCCGGGCGAACGACCATTCTCGCGTCCCGCACTGGCAGGAGCCACCCACTCAGAAAGGCGGCCAGGAACGCCGCGTACCGGACATTTGGGTCCCGGGCCTCGATGACGCGGTACCCCCATGAGCGGTAGTCGCCCGTCTCCAGGACCCGCCAGTACGACCCGTTCCGGCTCCTCTGAGCTGCGGTCGGGCACCGCTTCCCCCTGCCTGGCATCTTGACCGCTGGGTCATGCTCCAAGAACTGGCCGAACCACTCCTTGTAGGATATGTCCTTCTGGAAGTCCTTGATCCCGAGCCGCTGCGTAGCCAGGTCAAGAAGATGCCAGGTCAGAATGGGAGTCCGTGACCTGTCTTCCCAGGTGTTCTTCGGGGGCAGGAACTCATCGTATTGGTAGCCCTCCAGCGGGATACCTCCGATGCAGTGGATGTCCCAGAGACCGATGCCGACCTCCCCATGGTGAAGATGGAAGGTGTTGGTATCCGGAGACCAACGGGTGAACAGCTCCGGCCCGAGCTCGGACTGCTGGTAGAAGTGGAACTGCGACGTCCACACCGCCTCAAATAGGCCGATGCACCGCAGCTCCTCTGCGAAGTGATCGCAAGTGTGGCGTACCCAGAACGCCCAGGCCCACTCGCTGGTGAAATTGCCCCCAGACCGCAAGTCCCAGTCCTTCAGCCAGCCCTTGGTGTCGTCAGTGACACTCTGGCGATATGTGCTCGAGTAGAGGGCTGGAGAATTCTCCGCAGTAGGCTCACCCCCGTCAATGGTTCGCGTCCTCGGGTTCAGGACATAGACGTCCAAGTGCCTGGTCTCCCTGGCAGGATGCCCGTTGTTGGTGATGTTATAGCGGGGAAGCTCGTCCTCCCGAGTCACCCAGGTCCGTGGCGCATCAACCTCGAACCCTGGCACCGGAACCTCATCTAGGATGCCGAAGTTCCAGAGCGGCAGGTTGTCCGACAGTGGATATGTCTTCTGGGCCGGCGTCAGCAAGTCGAACAAGGATTGATTGTTGGAAACAATCTCCTTGGCTCCGTAGACCTCCTCGTTCGTCGCCATCTCAGCTCTGCGAGTGGCGGCATCCCCCTCATTTCCTTGATGCGCGGCCATCTCAGAAGTTTCGGGAGTCGTGCGGGTTAAGGGATGAAGTGTGCGGGATCGGAATAGGCTGGTAGAGAAGTTTGAAGGTTGGCGCGCAATCCAAGTGGACGGCGCGCAATTGGGAAGAATGTCGCGCAAAGTTCCGGGTTTTCGTGCAAAGACAGGCGAATTCCGGATGGTTTTGCGCGCCGATCGGGCGAATTTCGCGATCGGAAAAGGCAATTTCGCGCACGAGAGCGTCGAAGCTTATCGCGCGGAAGGCCTGTGTACGGAACGCGGAACCCTGGACCCCTATTTATAGACGAGGCCGGGATTCCGCGCCGCGCGGAACGCTCGATTGCGCGACCGCAGCTGCGAATTCGCGCCCGGCGCCCCTTTTTGCGCGCCTACGTCCCGCGCAGCCCAGGACTTTGGCATTCCGACGTCTCCCTCGGAACCCGATCGTTGCGACCTCTCGCCGATCAGATTACGAGGGGGGGGGGGGCTTTTGTAGACGCCGGAAAAGTCCGTTGTTCCCAAACGAAGCTCCGGATGCGGAAAGAGAAGTGATATTTGGAGTCAGAGGCACGTTCCGGAGGGCCCGGTGGATTTGCGCGAAATTTCAGAGGCCCGCGCGCAAAGTTGAGTCGCGGCGCGCAATCCTCCCGGGATGCGCGCAATGCGCTGGGCCGGCGCGCTATTTTGCGCGCCCGTGGCCTGCGCGGCTCCCTTGCGCGCCGGGTCCTGATTCCGCGCCCGCGAAGGGAATTCCGCGCCCGAGACCAGATTCCGCGCCCGGGGTTGCCTATAAATATAAGGCGACCCCCGACGTTTTGAAGGTTGCCAGAATCCGAAGCGTCACTCGTTCGCGCAATCCAACCCCTTCCGCGCGCAATGCCGATCTTCAGGTAACCTCCTTTCTTTCGCGCAATAGAGCCTTGGGGTTCGCCTTCGCACGCAATCCCCTTTTCTCCTTTCCTTTGAATAATCCTTAACCCGAAGGCCTTTGCGCGCAAAAGAAGCCTCTTGAGCGCAATTGCCCCCGAGTGCGCGCAATCCAGCCCGATTGCGCGCACCCCCCATTTTCAAAGTGGCCATTCGTTAGAGAATGAGCCGTTGCCCCCGCGTGCTACCCGAAGCCCGGTGCGCGCAATCTCAATCATCCGCGTGCAAAGGGCTGGCCCAATTGCGCGCCAGCCCGCCATTTTGCGCGCCGACCTGCTGTTTTGTGAGCAAAGCTCCTCTTTTGCGCGCAATCCGCCAGGGTCGCCCCCTTTGACCCCCTGAGGGTACCCGCCTGCGTGGCGCCCGATGATCTTCATCCTGGGTGCCCGCACCGTGCGTTGTCTTCCCGTGCGGCCCTCCAGGCTCGCGCGAAGTGACACGGACCCATCGGCGGCCACCAATGTCCAGCATGACGTTAAATTGCACATACGTCCAGCATGCCGTTAAACTGCACATTCGTCCCGCATGACGCTAAACTGCATCCGTCCAACATGATGTTAAACTGTACTACGTCTAAGCTGCACGACGCTAAACTGCCTAGCCCCTATCGTCCGTGCGGCAAGACGTTAAACTGCCAAGCACCTTCGTCCTCAACACACGACGTTAAACTGTACTTCGTCCGGCAAGACGTTAAACCGTCAGTTTCGTCCTCAACACACGTCGTTAAACTGTACTTCGTCCGGAAAGACGCTAAACCATCCGCATCACCCGATCCCGTGCCTCGCATGTAGGGTCCCCCCCAGTTTGGATGTGGCCCCCACCCGCTCGTCTCTGTAGGGATGTCGGGATTGCCCCTCTTTAGGGACGATTTAATGGGAGCGGATTTTCCCTACGGGGGTAGGGTATTACAAACCCCTAGTTTCTTGTGGGGGGCTGCACATGTGTATCTCCATTGCGCTCCCCCACTGTCGAAGCCAGTAGAGGGTGTGACTGGGATCGAGGTGTCTCCTACTTTCGGTCCAAGTCCCTTCCAACTGAGTTTTGCCGCATCCGGGCTGCCTCAAGTGCGTAAGTCCTGACAGAATGAACTACGTGGACTTTGATCCCTGTCTTCTAAACAGGGTACGTAGGAATCCTCCCTGAGGTTCAAGCCCACCACCTGGTCGTCCCGGTCGTACTCACGTCGGTTCGTCCATCAGTGGACCCCTCCAGGGTTCACGCTTGCGTCGATTCACCTATGAATCTTCCCCTGTGGGAAACTGCCCGTGTGTATCTCCACTGTGCCTCCCCACAGCCCCTTTTTCGATTTCTCCATTTATCGTCCAGCATGACGTTAAACTGTATACCCGAACTACGTTGACTTTGATCCGTGCTAACGCGCTGTACGTAGGAAGCCTCTACGGGGTCCAAGCACTTCACTCCATCATCCATCCTGATCCTTACCCAGGCCGCCACATCCCGGTGGGGTCATGCCACTTCACTCCACTCCATATCACTTGGGAAGCCACCCATGCGCTGGCCCCAGCGTCGGAGGTTCCCCGCAAGGGGTTCTGTCATCTGATCCACTTTTCGTGTTGATCGGTCCGATGCCGTCCCCGCTGGACGTTAAACTCGCGGCATACCCCGTGTTAAACATGGGAAGCTGAGGAAAACCTCAGGGGACACAGTTCCCCGCACCCAGTGCGGGATGCCTCAGGCCATCATGCCTTCGAGAAGCCCTATTAGGGACGGAAGACAGACGTGCAGAGCCACAGTGTTACGACACGCCCCTAGCACCCAGAGCCACCCGGCCTCCTCACCGCAGGTTGCTGCCCCGACCAGACTCCTTGGAGCGTCCGGGCGGAAGCAGCGTAATTAACCGGTGTCCATGAAGATATGGCGCCGGGAACGAGATTCACGAGCATGTCTTAAATCTATGAGGGAGACCCGGATTAGGCGACGAGTTCCGAGGAGACGTCCAAGGAAGGAGGAGCCGACATCCCATCATCCCAGTTTCGATCAAGGAGCAGACGCCCCTGAATAAGGGACGGATGCCGCCCGCCTTTGGAAAGCGGGACTGCGGGACCACAAGCCGCGCGCCCATCCCCTCGGGTTGACGGGTGCACGCGCGAACGCGTCCTGGCGGAACAGCATAACCCGACGCACATCCGCACCGAAACAATGTCCAACATAATCCATTCCAATATTTAGGATTATCTAAAATACTTCAGTCCAAGCTCATAGTGTAATGAAAATGATTACTTGAATGTCACATAAGAATCACGTGAATTCCATCATTTATCACCAATATATCATAAGATATATCTTTTTGGTCAAATTACACACCTGTGAATACATTAATCATGTATTCTCTTGAATAATGAATACTCTATGAACCTTATTGAAAACATGAATGTTGTTAAATTTTAACACTTTCCACATACCAAAATCCCAAAAATTCTATATACTCAAACCATAATATCACTTAGTCCTTGAATCAGTCATGAGATCATGATTACTATCATCTTATTTTCTCCCTATCCCTTCATTATGTGCACTTCATCATCTTTCTAAAAATATTTCAATCACCTTTTCATGGTTACCGGTACCGTATAATTATTGAAAACCAATACATAGATATTCCAAATTTCCACAATACCAAAAATGAGATTCCATGATACTATTTTGAAATCCCATTACATAAACACTTAATCAGTACACAACATCATTTTCATACTCAACATCACAAATAGTGATCTCATGATACTTCCCTTTATCCTTTTCCTTAAGAGGTTTCTCACGTTGATTATCATTAACCCATGGATTAGGGAATTTATTATCATAATGCCCCACTTCCTTTCACATGAAGCAATGAAGTGTTGGTGGAGAGTACTTTGTAGTCATTTCTCTATTCACATCATTTGCAACATGTTTCCCATTACTTCGACAATAAAATACATGATGACCATCTTTTCCACACTTAAAACATTTTTTACTACCTTTTAGGCAATCTCCACCATGCTTCTTTCCACACATTGAGCATAAAGAGACATTCATATTCTTTTCACCATTGTAATGAGATTTCTCCTTGAACTCCATATTTCATTTCTTGTCAAAACCATGATATGTATATGTTACACCAACTTCCAGTTCTACCTTTATAGCACAACGCACAATTTCTTCATGGCTACTAAAGCCTCTTATAGATAATTCCATTCGAAGACTTGGTTTTATGCCACTAAAAAATTGACAAACTTTACTTTTAGGATGGATTATAAAGCCAGATGCATACCTTGATAGTCTTGTAAAATTCGCTTTGTATATACCAAAATATTCATCATCCTTCTTCTAAAGCTCAAGAAACTCCTTTTCCATATGTGTTCGAAGAATACGAGGGAAGTACTTATTGAAAAAGATGTTCTTGAACTCGTCCCATTCCATGGACTCAATTTCATCTCTTTGCCTCGTATTCTTGATATGATTCCACCATTGATCAGCATCACCTTCCAAACGATATACTGCTAAGATGAATTTATCATGCTCAGAACATTGTAGAACTGAAAATATATTTTCAGTAGTACTGATCCATTGTTCAGCCACTAAGGGATCAGAAGACCCGCTGAATGAAGGTGGACGCTGCCTCATGAAGGATTCAACATAATGTTACTCCTTTCTCTACTCATTTTGAAATCCAGAATGATTCATATCTTGGTTATGTATATAAATAAGATTGTGTACTCTATCTCCCATGACATTGGATTGGTCAGGAGGAAAATCATTTCATTGTCCATTACATTGATCAACATGTTTCCTTCAGGTTTCAGCCATCATCTAAAACCCAAAAATTACAGTGTGAGAGGAAAATTCCCTGCGAGCGAAAACGACATAATAAAGGGGGAGTACATTCAATATCTAACTTATTAGGTTTAATTCTAGGATCATTAGATAAATTCTTGAACTATAACCTATACGTATACAGAACCTTAGGGACATCCCTAGACATACCTTAGAAATATCTCTAGGGATCTCACTAACGTTTTCACATCCTAGTTTCAAAGGTTGACTAAACCTTTCCAGTGATACCAACTCTAGAGACCTGAAGTTTGAGGTACATGGACATTACATTACTTTTGCATAATACTTAGTACATAACAAAAATAGACACACAAGGACCGTAATAGTTTAGTGTATTATGACACTTGGAACGTAATGTTCTAATCATGGTGAAAGATCTTCAACATCTCCCATAAAGATCTTCCCCTTTTCTTTTCTTACCTAAAACCTTTTTTTATATACTGGGGAAAAGAAAAAATATAAAGGGTGAGCTCAAATGCTCAGTAAGGGTACGAATGGATAAAATAAAACAAATCATATACATTTGAAATTAAAAACATGAACATAATGTTTAAACATCAAAATCATGAGCAATGACATAAAACATGGCAGTACATAAGGCAATGATCATAAAGAAACATTCATCATGATAAAATAGCATGGGAATAAAACATGTAATTGTGGCATCCATTTATCACATGTAATGATTTCCATAGTAGCCAACGAAGTGCTGCCAAGACCATCTCAGTGGACAAAGTCCCTTTCTGAATCGAGTTCACTCCTCATTCCTATCCTGTAATACTGAACCAGATTAACTTACCGTTCCAGCCATGTCTATCTCATGAGATATAAATATTTACCCAATGAATTGGAGGGAGATATAGGTCCCACCCATATCATAATGAAATCATTATTTCGTGTACTACAATATAAACATAAATCATTCATCATAACCAAAGAATAAAATGGTTTTCATAAACATCATTCCATCATAACATAATCCATAAAAATGGATATCATTTCATCATTAGAAAATTGAAACCATGTAAATCATAGAGACATTAAACGTGAAACATACACATATAAAATAATGTCATCTTAGATGAATAATGGTTTTGATAAAACATTTGAAATTAAATCTTGAGGAAAATATCCTTTCTTATTTAAAATCATTTTATTTTCACAAAATTCCATTCACATTTAAAATAAATGTATTTTGTTGAAAATTTTCATAAAATCTTTTAGAGTAAGCTTAATGAAAATGAGTCGTTATGAAACCATAAAAATCTATTCATACCGTATAAGTTAAAAATAACATTCTTCTCATACTTTTGTTAGAAAAGTCAAAAGTTACCTTGTATGGTAATAAAAAAAAGATTCCTTACATACCTTGTAGTAAAAGTCAAAAAGGACAAAAAGGACATTAAAAATACATGAAAACATTTTTATAAAACTTGGACATGGATGATAAATATTACCCCAGTAAATACTTACGTATAAGCAGTCTTAGATACAAAACAATTGAGATTGCAACATTATCCCTTACCTTAGGTCCGATATGCTTCGTACGTATCCAAACCTCCTGTATAATGATTTAAATAATGTCATTGAATTATTACAGAATCATATTCATTGTTATTATATCATATATGGTTCACTTATGACTTTATATTACCCGTTCTTTTGTAAATTAATGTTAATGTAGCGTTTTGGGTAAAATCGTTTCATTGGTAGTTCGTGTTTTAACTTGTAATTATTCATATGATTACTTATATAATGATTACATACATACATAATGTAAAACATTATTTATATATAATATATATTCAAAATATACATATATATAATAGATCAATAAATGGAAAGAAATACACCGTTCATGGAGACGTAGGCCGTAAATACGCATGAACACTGTTTTCGTTTCCTTATTGAATTGAATAGAATTAAGTAGATGACATAAATATATATATAAAAAAATCAAGTATCATTATTATGAAATATATTTCATGATTAATTATTATATATTCTTTATAATCATTCATGAATGGTTAACATGGGGAGTGAATCTCATCGCGTCGTGGAGACGGTAGTCCGTACGTACGCATGAGCAATTCTATCATTTCCATGATCATGGAATTGTATTAAAGTGTTTGTATAATATCTCAGAATCAATATCAATTTACAATAATCATATATATTCATTAATTTCACCATTATACCCATCCATGTAAGGTGGTGGTGGAAAATAGTTTACATCACGGTGTGGAGACGGTGTTCTGTACGTATGCACGTGCGACGATTTCGTTTTCGGTAGGATGGATAGATGGTTAAATATGGTTGTTTCATACTTATAATAAAATATAAGTATATGAGTCATACTGATATTATTACTTCATAATGAAACAACTAAAGAAGAATAAGTGGAAGAAGAAATAAAGTTGAAAGAATCGGTAACAGACATTACTTCTTCTTTGAAGAGCCTATTTGAGACTTCCTCTTAGGGCACTAAAATTGGTCTTTTAAGAAGACCAAGACCACTAGGATGTTTCTATGGTAGTGGAGAAGATAATTAGGCTGGGTTTGGACGAGATTTAAGGCTAAAAGTGGTGTGAGTAAGAGAAGGAGGAGGAGCCCTTTTATAAGGGAGGAGAGGGGCACCTTTGGAAAAACTAAAAATATTTTTTTATTATAAAGCCATATTCAGTTTTTAATAACTCAAAATTGATTTATTTCTAAGATAAGGTGGGTATGGGTCGAAATACTCTAATACAATAGAATTTAGAAAAGTATAGGTTTCTATTTTAACCTTATCATTTAGATTTAACTTTAAGTTAAATAATTAATCTTTTACTATGTCTTCTTGTTTTCTTACACTATAAGGTTAATAAACATACAATAAAAAGCCAAAAGAACCCCAAATTGTTTATTATTAATATATATATCCTTATATATGTCATATGGCCGATCCTTAGTTTTTTAGGAATAAAATAACAATTAATAATATAATATTTGTTTTAAAAACTATTTTATGTCAATTTTGACACTATTTGGTAATTGATTTTTGTTAAAGTCATAAAAGAATTATTAGTTCGAAAAAAGTTAATTAAATAAATACTAACATGTCATATGAACCAAGAAAATTAGTGGAATTCATAAAAAGTCTCAAATTACATTTATTTGGATCTTTATAACATCAATTATGTCAATATTACATTAATAAGATAATTACTGCATCATCATTGTGTCATACATAAATTAAATTATATAAAGTAAAAAATTTACAAATAAAATACAATTATGTAGGAAATATTTTTAGATTTCTAATGAATATTTATAGTTGAATTTATCTTCTGTTTAACTATTTATTAAAAATTATTTAGTTATTAAACATTCATTTTAACTATTTGAACCCTTATTTAAATAAATTAATAATAAAGGTCCTAATTTAATCCATGTGGGCCTAAATGGTCATAATCTATTCCTAAGGTAGTTTTGGTCTAATTAAACTTATCCAATGGAATTAAGACATGTGTTAGGATAATAATAATATAATTTTTACCCTTAATTACCCAATTTACTTTAAACCGTGGTAACAAAAAGTAAAGAGTTACTATTCACCAAAAATTATTTTCATCTCATTGAACCAAATTTTAGTCCTTGATATTAACCGTGTCTCTCGGATTTTCAAAATTCAATTCACAGAAGTGGTAAAATTTCATTTAAATGAAAAATTCAGTTTTTTAACTACCACTAAGTGTTTTCACTATTCATCGAAAATTGCAGTTTTTCAGAAAAATACAAAAAATTCAGCCTAAGAATTATTTGATATTCTGAATTCGAAATTGATGTCTATTTTTTCAAATTCAAAACATAGAAGTGGTATTAATTATCTTTAAAATTAATTCCCATTAACAAAACAAATGGCGTGTTTTTATGAAACAATAACTATCAAAAGATTGATTCTTGATTATATCCAATTTCAAAGTGAAATTAATTCCAATGACCAACATTGGATTAAATGGTAAAAATATATTATAATTAGAATTTAAAACCAAGTAAAAAGATAATCTAACCATATAAATTATTACGATGAAATAAGTTGTTTTCAATTAAAATATAGTGTGTTTTTACTATTCATTAAAATATGAAAGTTATCAGAAAAATATCAAAACATTATCCAAATTATTTTTTTACATCCTGAATCCAAGGAAGAATTTTATTTTGTCGAATCTAACTTATAAACATGTCAAAAACTATATTTAAAGTTGGTGCGCCATCAAAAGGTGGCAAAACTCAATTTTTTTTGAAAATACTTATCTTACCCAAAAAATTTACTTTTTTTCTCATACCATGTTCTAGAAAATATGTAGGATGAATGATAATGTTATAAAATTCAAAATGTAGTTAATACTATTCATAATGGCTAGTCCATAATAATATTATAATAATACATCGTTGTTTTGTGAAACCCGGTATTGCGTACTACACACGCTATCGAGGAAGGTCGCGATTGTGTGTAATGAAAGCCAAGATAGGGTTGCATATACTGCAAGATAATATGGTGTTGCGTATAGCACAAGATAAACTTGGTGTAGCATACAAAAAAAACATCAATGAAATTAAAAAGAATATTTTTCATAAAATCTCGGGGTGTTACAATAAGATACCAAAAAGGATTTCTTTTTATTCTAATGATTATATGACCAAGGTGAAGGATGAATATGAGCCTAATCCTCCATTATGTGAGTATTGAAAAATCATAGTCCATTCAATTCGAAAATATGGAGTGGTGAAGAAAAGTGTAACCCCAACTAACAACACCAAATGGACCAATCTCAAGAGGAAAAATAAATAAAAAAAGACTTTTAAATAAACCTAATCCCTCTAGTAATAAAAATGAAAAATGGGTAGTCAAATAAAAGATCTTCAAACCCCTATGGGTTGAAGTAGGAAAATATTGGGCTATGATAGTGGATGATCATGAAAATTAAATTGATGAGAAATTCTTAATTGATGAAATTGAATGAAGTATCATGAAAATCATAAAACAGTTCCAAATTGAACCTGAAACTATGATTTAAGAGTCAAACATGAATATCCCTTGAATCCCCAGGCATGCTGTTGATCCTTCAAGGGTACATACTAAAGAAAAAGAGTGCAATTATCACATTTTAGTGCCCCAATTGATGAATTGGATGACCTGAATGCTGGTCTCCCAATGATTACATCGAGTGGGGAGCATGGAACTTATGTTGATACAAGTGACTATCCATGTTGATCACAACAATTCCCCCTGGTATAGAAAATATAGAGGAAAACGAAATTAATACTACTAATCAGGTATTTATTAATAATATGTAGACATAATTATACTACAAATATGCTTCTATTGATAATATTTAAACACCCATTAACCTGAATTCTTGTGTTGATAATGGAAAATAGTACGTTACAACTATATATTCTACAAAGTTCACACAATAAACATTAATTTTGGATGGTCTTATTTCTAATACTAATATGCATATCCTGAATAATAATCCATTGAATGAAAAAAACAATCAACTAGTTTCTCATTCAAAAACAAAATTGTGACCCAATCTCTATTAAATATAGTGTAGGTGCTACTAACATCCTTCTTATTTCTCATATGATAAAGTAGGAAAAGAAAACAATCCCAAACAATAATAAAACTACTAGAAGATCATCTAGATATAAGGCATCTAGGAACAAGAGAAAAGGGGGCTCCAACCCCCCCCCAAATGTTTTAATGAATATATCTTTTGGAATTGTTAGGGTATAACAAACCTTGTCAGCATTACTATCATAAAAAGATTTATCAATACTCACCATCCTAATGTTTTGGAAAGTACTGAGCCAAAAATTAGTTATGTATATCAATATTTTCATCTAATCCTATTTGGTTATATTTTTTATTGGATTTAAAAAATTTCTCAGCTACTGAGACCCTTTGGATATTTTCTAACCCTTATTTACAAAATCTTAACATTTTTAATATTTGTAAGAAATCCTTTACCTTTAATTTTATCTTTGATCACTCAAATATCAATTGTTATTTTCTATATTCTAAGAATATATTCCAATAATGGATACCCATTTGGCATGATCTCTCCCACCTAATGAATATCATTCATGACCCTTGGTTCGTAGTGGGTGACTTTAATACCATTGTTTCCCCAAGTGAGAAAGTGGGACCATCTCACTCAACTATTTCATCAAGAAAATTTAAAACCTCTATTGAGGATAATTATCTTATTGATTTTAATCTCAGAGGATCCAATTATACGTGGTTCAGAAAATATTAAAATTGGGTGGTTTTCTTAAAATTAGATAGATCTTTCACAAATATTCCTACCCAGGATAAATTGGACAACATGTCTAGCATCACCCTTCCTAATCTAAATTCTATAATCCATCCTCTCTTGGTAATCTTCTCTTTCAATAACACCAATCATGTTTTAACTTTTATATTTGACATATCTTGGGGTTCATACCCTAATTGTGATAACATTGTCAAAAATTCATGGCCCTGCATATGAAATTGCAATGATAATTTTTCCTGTATCATTAAATTAAAAATTTTAAAAAGGTCCTTTAGGAATGGTGTAGATAAAAATCTAAAAAAATGGACAATGACGTCCTTTTTTGGATAAGGAACTTGCCCAAATTCAAAACACCGCTACATGTACTAATTTTTGTTCTGATCCTCAAAACAAAATAATGATTATAATGAAAATTATTTCCTTTCTCACCTTAAAGGATAAAATCCGAAACAAATATTTAAAACTAAATGGCTCACTGATGGCGATAGAAATAATGAATTTTATAATTTCATTCAAAGGAATATGAAAGTGTGTAGGTATATAGCCTTCCTAAGATATGGTGACAACCTTGTCGATACTCAATAAGTTATTTCTAATCATGTTGTCTCTTACTTTGAAAATATTTCCAATGGGGTTGATGTTTATAAATAAATTTTACCTGATGTCACTCTTATCATGGTGAATGAAGAGGAAAACTACTTTCTTAATAGAAATTCACAAAATCTTGATATTAAAGACAATATCTTTAGCTTAAATCACAATAGTGTTATGGGTCCAGATGGGTTCAATGATTGCTTCTATCAGCAATTTTGGGATGTGATTCAAGCTGATGTTTGTTGATTAGAAAGGAAATTATTTTCTAATGGAATTCTCCCCTATGATCTGATATCCCAATTCCTCTCCTTAATCCATAAATTGTATAATTATTTAGAGATTCATATCTTCATACCTATTTCTATTATTGACACTTTTTATAAAATCATTACCATGAATCTTGCTAATATAATTTATTCTACCATCCATAAAATTGTCTCTTGGAACTAATTTGGTTTTGTTAATGGAAGGTCCATCCAATAATGTATTTTCCTTGCCTCAAAATGAAATAAGTTATTAAATAAATCTAGTAGAGGTGGAAATATTTCCACCAAACATGATATTCATAATTCTTTTGATACTACTGATTGATGTTTTATTTACAATGTTCTACTGGGTTTTGGGTTTAATGAGTGTATTATTAGTATAATTAAAACTCTTTTCAATTCAGACTTCATTTTAATCCTTGTTAATGGATCTCGTAAGGGATATTTTAAATTAACCAAATGTGTTTGATAGGGTGACCTCCTCTCCACCATTATTTCCATGACATTCAGAGATTACTTAAGTAGATTAACCACTCGTCTTGTGGATCAAAACAAGATCAAATCGATACATGACTCCAAGAATTTGTCTGCTCCCACACATCTATTATACTATAATGACATCATCATTGTTTACATGGTGATAATATAAATATAAATAATCTCAAAGGTGCACTCTCTCAATATGAAGATGTTTCTAAGAAAACCATCAGTTGGAGAAAAAACTACAACTTTTTTGGGAATAGGTTTCCTTCTAATAGAAAATAAAATATTATCAATTTTTTAGGAATTAAAGAAGGATACATCCCCATAAACTATCTTGGTGTTCTCATTTTTTAGGGAAGACCCAAGTATAGTTACTTAATTAAAAATGTTGATCAAATCCACCACCAAATATTCGAGGAAAGTGTAATTCCTCCCCATTCCAGGAAGGATCTATCTTGTCAAGTCCACAATTGTTTCTAAAATTCTATATTCAATGATGGTTTATAAATGGACTATTGGGAATTTAAAAAAAATACTTTATTCCATAAAAAAACTTTTTGAGGAGTGGAAGAACGCTTTTATGAAAACTGGTGATTGTTTTTTGGTCTACCTATTATATGAAACTGGATAAAGGTGGTCCTGACATAAAAAATCTCAAGCTCTTTAATGATGCCTTATTGGCCAGACTCACTTGGAACCTTCTTCAAAATAACTCTAACTCACTCTATTTCGTCAAAAACTAATTTCATGGAAACATTTAGAAGGAAATTTAAAATAAATGAGATCTTCCATTGGAAATTATTTTAAAAATTCATTTGATTACATCACGTCTAACTCAAGATGGATGATGAGCAAAGGCTCCTCTTGGATCTTCTAGCTTGAGAAATGGACTGGTTATTCACTCATTTAAATGGTTTCCCCCACTCAACCACCCGACAACACTAATACTACAAGTAATTATATGTTATGCTCTCAAATCATTAATTTACCAAAAAATATTAAGCAGGTCCTTAACAACTATCATTTTCCAGCACTGAAGATTTTTTAATTTTGTCAGCATCTCTTAATGGCATGCTTGACTCTAACATTTTTTATAACCATATTCTTAGTAATTTAAAATACAATTTTATTTGGATGTTAAAAATTAATAAATTATTGTTAAAACCCTCACAATTCACACTTTTTTGTTATATTGAACACAAAAGGGTTCCCACTAACACTTGTCTCTAATCTTTTGGGGTTTCGACATTGCTCAAAATTCCATCATTGTAACCAACATCATGAATAAATTAACAACTTGTTTGTTTCTTTTTATATGACCCCAAAACTTTAAAATTATGTATTTGATCTTTTTTTAGTGAATATGGTTACATTATGACTCTGTAAACACTAAACATCAACAATGTGTGGATATGAAAGCCTCTCATCAAATCAAGAATCTCTTCAGAACTACTGAATGTATGATTCTCCATGTGATATGGTATGATACAACTGATATTATTCATAACGACTAATTATTTATTCTTAATACAGGAAAGTTGAGAATTCACATTTCCATTAGGGAAGACTCCTTAATTCAGAAGGGTCTTTGAAGTAACATAGTTAGTGGCTTTGGGATTCTGCAGCGACATGGGGTGAAGGGTATTTATCCTCGACCTAGACACAATTTTGAATTTTACTATCAAAATCATCCCCCAAGATGGATTAAAATATAAAGTTTATGGTGATTCTAAAGGAAACCTAGGACCCTCAGGTTATTGTGCAATCTACAGAAACCATACTAGGTAGACAGTAGGGTGCTTCTATGGCAGTTATGGTGTACCATCATTTCTAAAATTTGAAATTATGTGATTAATTCATGCTATCAATTTTGTGATGTAACAAGGATGAAAAAATCTATGGATTGAATGAGACTCGACAACCATTGTAGAAGATATTTGGCATGGTGTAGTACACCATTCATGGATGAATAATACACATTGGATGGAACGATAGCATTCTCTCTTGGATACCAGCTATATTGGGACTCATACCTCTCATGAAGCGAACAATGTTTCAGATGGACTTGCTAACATGGGATTCCACCATGACATAACATGGTTAAATGAACTCCCTTTTGATTTATTTTACCTTTATGATTTGGATTATAATAAAATCTTGTTTTTCACACTCGTGTAATAAATTTTTTTTAATAATTTTTCTATTTTACTCTTTGACCAAAACACCACCATTTAAAAAAAATGGTGGTATGTGTCGTGTACTATTTTTTATGATCCAAGAAATAATTTGGAATTATTTTAAGTTGTTTTAATTTATTACACATGGTGAATTTATTTATACATCATGTATTGACTCGACCAGCCTAGTGTATGGTTAGTCTGAGTATTTGTTGTGTAACTTCTGTACAGAATATATAGTCCTTTAGTCACATATGGGTCATGTATCTTCTTACATGGACTAACTGAATTGTAACCATGTAACTCATAAACCACACGTTATTTATATAAATAGAATTCATAATGCCACTGAATTGATAATAAATCCATTGTTACTGAAGAACCATTTTTAAAAGATAAGATGCCAAGTGAAAATTGGGAAAGACAACATTGTTCCATGTTTCTCTAACTACAATATGCAACTGTGCAAAAAGACCCATTGAGTTCTGGTCTTCCAATACCTCTATAATGATATAGATTAATTGATTCCTACTAAATGCATCATCAATGAAATTCCTTTTCCGTGGGGTATAGGAATAATCCATATCAAAAGATTGAAGGTGCTCTATCCAAAGCCTCTGTTGGAGATTAAAATAATTTTAAGAGAATATATAAATTAATCTCTTATGGTTTGAATACACAAAAAACCATTCTCTATAAAGGTAATCCCACAAACTATTAAGTGCATGTATCAGAGCTACATGTTCAAGATCATGGGTAAGATAATCAATCTAATGTGTCCTAAGCTTTCGAGAGACATAAGTAATGACATGATCTTCTGTCATAATAATAAAACCCAGTCCTAAACTTGATGCCTCATAGAAGACCACTAAGCCCTTATCGGCCTATTGGGGAGCCATCACCATCCCAGAAGTCAATAAAAGTCCCATATCAACAAAATAACTCAAAAAATTATAATTATATTAAAATATGAACCCTATATAGTTTGAGAGGTCATTGAAGATTACAACTTGGATTAATAATTTATCAAATAACAATAATATCAAACTTAACCCAAGAGGCTTAGAATAAACAAAACATTGCACGATTTCTAACATGCCATAATATATTTCACCTTTATAGTATCAGCTGAAATACCACGCTTTGAGACCAAGTGCCTCAAGAACTGCGCACCCAGAATCCAAAAAATATATTTCAATGGATTATACAAAATTCAGTGATTTATCAATAATTCTAGAACTACTATAAAATTAAGAAGATGATCCTCCATAGAAATAGTGTGAATTAGGTTTTCATCCACAAATATTACTATGAAGTAATCAAGATACCTATGAAGATCCTATTCATAATGTCAAAAAGACTGCATGGGAATTGGATATACCAAATAGACTGAAAAGATACTCATAATTTACAACCCTGGAAAGTGATTTTCATAATGTCATGTTATTTTATTCTAAACTAGTGAAAACCAGATCAACGATTAATCTCCAAGAACATCTTTACCCATTTAAACTAGTCAAATATATCAACAATCCATGGAAATGGATACTTCTTATTTACCCTAAATTAGTTGATATTTTGATAATCAACACATGGGTGATGTGATCCATTATCATTATTGGAAAAAATAATATGCACCGCCCATGGTGGAACACATGGTCATATAAATCCTTTCTTTAGAATATCACCCATATGAGTCTTTACAAAATTTATTTCATCTACTTCCATGTGGTAATAATAAATAAACACATATTGACTACCAGAAACTAAATCAATAAAAAACCCAACCATCCTTATTAGTGTAAAATAAAATATTTTTGAATGAAAAATGTCCAGAAACTCAAAAATAAATGGAGTGAGATCACCAATCAAGGATTATCACTCCAGATAAAAATAAAAAATGGATATCTCTTTCCCAAATTATAGATTAGAAAGTATGATTAAACTCGACCTTAATTCCCATTCTCACTGAAGGATACAATGCACCCAACCAAGAACTATAAAGGATACTCATTGAAGATTGAAATTAATTCATGCAATATTAGAAACCAGGAAACCCATCCCAAAAATGACATCACGATGATTCACATCAAGACCCAGAAAATTCCAGGTAAACTTGATATCTGATAATGAGAAAACACAAGATGGGAAATCAAGATCACGTTATCTCTTCATCTTGAGGGATATAGTAATATCCATCACATAAGATAAAATGTCCATGTGAAAATAAATAAAATTAAAAAATATGATTTAAAATGAATGAGTTAGATGCACCCATGTCAAATAAATCACATACAAAAGATAAATACATAGTGATTGTGACTCTCACAATTGTTGGGCCTATATATTCTTCCTCTAGACAATATTTCACCTCGAAAATAATCTTAATTCAGAATGTGTATGGATAGAACCCCTTAGACATTAAATCATTTGATTACACCACAATATATTTTGGTTTGATGATCTGGTTCACCTATATGGTGCATAGAAGGTATAAAATAATTTCTGTAACTATCATGAATGAACACATGAACCACATATCTTAGGTTCCTTGGTGAATAACCATGCTCTCCACACTAGTATCTATTCAAAGTTCCTCTTCCAGACACTGTAGGATGTCTTGAATAACCCTGCTATCAAGATCCACCATGAGAATCATCATGCTTTGTCATCCCATTATGGGAAGTCCCAAAATTTAAAATAGGGGAAAAATGTACTCTCTTCAAACCTGACTTTCCTATTAGATCAAGTTGAACCATAAATTCCTTATCTAGCACATTATCATACGAATAGAGCTTCATCCAAATGACATGAGAATTAATATCAGATTGAATTCCCATCTCCAAATGCTAACTATTACTATTATAATTCGATACAATCTCATGTTCAAACTACACAATATCAGTGAATCAATTTTCATATGTTTTTCATGGTCCATTCATCCATCTCATGTTTGAAAAACTCCACATACTTCGATAACACCATATATTAGAGATAAAACTTTTTAGTGAAGAGAATCATTAAGTCCCTCAATCTAAAAACACATGATTATTTTCCATCTCGATGGCATACCACCATCTCCATCCAGGTCGCTCATAATTAAGTGTATGAATCATTATTTCAATAACCAGTAGAGTTTGAAGGAATTCAATGAGAAGTTATATCTTTCTTAGCCAGTCCTCATCAACATTATGATCATTATATAATGGGAAAGAAGGTGGTTTAGGATGGCAGAACTCATGAGAATGGTTATGGGATTCGTCAATCCAATGTTCCATAACAGGATCCTTAGTGGGTATAGGTTCAGGTGCATGTCCCAGATATTGGAAATCATGCACAACAGCCACAAACTGATTTTGGTCCCTGAATGGATTCTATCACTGTAGATCATCCACAAATTCCTCTTAGATACTCTTGACAAGACTCCTCAGAGGCATGATGCAACACAACATCAAAAAACAACAGACTACTCAGATCAAGACTCGAACTAGTGAAACAAGGAAATTTAATCTCATTAGACAAATAAACAAGAATTATATTTCCACCGATATAAAAATAATTTATGAAAAACACTAGAATTAATCCTCAATAAATCTTTCACAAATGGAACATGGTGAATTATGTCTCATTATGATGAAAGATGGATAGTAACTCAATCAAAAATACATCCTAAGTCCCAAAAAAACTTCTTGTCTACATACTAAGATCAAGACACCATGATTAATTTTCTCTTTTGATAGAACTTTTTCATGAAACATCCTGGATACCCATGTATTCTGATACCCGAACTGAAATGTACATAGCCTGATGTGAATTCCCGATCCCCACAGATTTATACTATCACATGGAATCGTACAATATAAAAATAGGATTTAATTTTCCTCAATCAATGTGGTAGAAACAAATACACATCAGAATCCTCAGAAAATCCGAATAGGGATTGTACCAGAAACCTTATAGGTATATAAAAATCCAAATAGTACATCATCAATGTTCTAGAAGTTGAACTATAAAAACTCCATATCCTAAATTACATGTCATAATAATCCCAAAAGGATAAAGAACATCCATATCCTCCAAGAGGCTCATTCACATTACTTGGACGTAGAAGGAGAAAATATAAAAACACTCAAAGTAAAAGGTACGGTGTGAGATATAAAAACAAGAAGGGTGTCACTATATATTCCCTACTAAGATTCCACAACAATTAACCAAATTGTTCATTAAATTTTAATCAAAAAAGGCATGACAATACATTTTCATATTTAAAATATAAATTATTTTCATTTAAAATGACAGAAAACATTTCAACTATGGAATAAATAAAAACACTATATAAAAAATTTTATATAAAACACAAGGCATGAGTAAAAGAATTCCAAAATCAATATAATATTCATCAAAGTAACCACCATAATAACCATGGACATCTACCATGTGGTGAAATAGTTCCAAGTTAATGGGTCCTCACACATCTCATGTCACCAATCGCGAATATATTTGTGCACAAGTCTCTAATGATCCGGCTGGATATGTCCTTCCAAAATACAATTGGGGAAAATATATGGAGAAAATTATTTTTGATAGTGTTATAAATCATCAGTCCATTTCTAGGGAATTAACATCCTAGTGCGTTGGTACCAAATAACTCATCTACCACCCATACGCAAATGTGCTCAATCAATCAATAGAAAATGGGAAAATCATTTCATTTCAAAATACTTCAAAATCTCTGACTTATTCTTTTCAAAATTATAATTCACGTTAAAAAACAAAGCATATTTTGTCATCATTTTATTTCATTTCAATTCAAAACCAATTATAGTGTTTTATTAAATCAATTTAATCAATTATCCAAAATCAGTTCTCAAATTAATTTACCAATTCCATCATTTTCGAATTATACCCAATGTTCCAATTCGGCCAGAATTGGTATTCCTTCACCCAATTATATAACAAGTCAAATACAATCTCCAATTTCCATCAAATTTTTTTTCTCAAATAAATTGAAATAAATTTCAAATATAATAAATTCAAGGAGTAATCAATTGGAAAAATCATAAACAGAACCACTAATCTTTCTCATAGAAACACAATACCAAAAATGAGACATGCCTACGAAGAAAGAAAGAATAGAACATCTTGTAAGTTAACCTAGAAACATGGAGTTTCTATTAATAAATCCCAAGATGACCTATAAAAATACAAGAGTAAAAGAGAGAGAAATATGAAAGTTATGTATACTTATTATCTGTAGAGTTTCATTACCGAAAAAATGATGATCAATTTCCAAATGAATGATTTGGAGGGATTGGAGATCACAAAAATCAAATTGGGATGGATCTAGGTCAAGAGGGAAGGAATCCTTGAAGAATGAAATTTTATTTTTAGATAACAATAATTATTAAGACCATCTCTTTGGATTTTACATGGAGTTTAACCCTATTACATGTCGTATAATTTTTTAGTCTAATATTTATAAAAAACACATCACCTTTTATTAAAAAAACTAATTTTTAATATCTACAAGGAATGTAATATTTTCATGATGATTAACCATTAACACTGTGAACCTATTTTATTTAATCTTCTAGGAGATATATACACATTATATAACATGATTACACTATGATTAAATCTCCCGAAAAATGAAATACTATAGGTTTTATGCTAAAAATTCCAACAAATCTCAAACCCCACCATTATAGGTATCCTCCCAATTCTATCTCGGACTTACATAACCAACTAAAATTGAAAACAAAACAAATGGTCATAAAACCTAATTGAATGTTAACTAGGTGTTACACTGGAAGACCTCTCATCTTGCAATTTTTCAATTATTAAATTAGGTGGTTATATTTTTTCTCATATTTTGATGTGCTTTGGGATTCTTGGGGTGAATGTTGTTGGTTTTATTATTTTCGTGATTGGATTTGTAATTATATTCCAATTGATTCATAATATATACTATCTTTTTTCAAAACAAAAATATGAATACATATATACATATTAATATAATTATACATAAACACATACATACATCTATATTGAAAAATTACTATATCCATATACATTCGTAGTGAAATGCATAGCTTTGGGTATCAAATACATATATTAATATATATTATAATAATTTCACAAAAATTTATTATTATAATTATACAAAAATAAAATAAATGTAATTATATATAGATATAATTACATTAATCCATACATATATATAGTGGCCTTTACACCTTAAAAAAAATCAATATTTTTTAATAATGTTACACACATAAAACTAAATATTAATATATATAAATACATACATATACATACACTTTGTTTTACATATAAATACTGGTATCTAAATAAATGAATGATTTTATATATATTAATGTAATATGGGAAATTTGTAGGGAAGATATCCAATGAGAGATTGGAAGTATAAATTCTCAGTGGGAGATTTATATTACAAATGTACTATATAATATTAAATAATTAAAAACAAAAATAATGTATAAGGTTGTTAATTAATATGATGTTGAGCAGTGAGGATGCATTTTATCTTATTCAAATCATCTATGTCGCACAAATCTTTCTCAATAAATTTATAATGATCATCTTTAAAACATGATATTCCTTACCAGCACCAACTTATTGTGTTCATGCATATAGCCCAATACATGTAATGTAAACCATTACACTCATCTCGATAAGGGTGATGTAAAAATAATTTTTAATTATTAGTCCAAACTAGAGAAATTTTTTATTTTAATGGCATGATGAGTATTGAGAATTATTATTGAAAAACGTAGTCTTTTCGTCATGTATGCTCCCATGGATGATTGTACTGAGGATACTTATATGCACAACATATATATTATTTTCCAAAACTACAATAGTTGTGAATGTGGAAGAAAATTTTCAACACTAAAAAAAGTGTCATGTAAATTTATAATATATGTTGAGAAAAAAATGCATACATTATAAATATATATGAAATATTTATAAACTACAAGCACAAACACCTACATTTTGATTATTCATCTGATGTAAGAGCATCTCTGAAAAGACCGCCAGTTTCCCTTCCCCTCTATTCTTCCTCTAAAAATACATTTCCCTTATCACCCTAAAATTAGTGTGGAGAGCCATACTAGTGTGGGATTATCCTTACTTATAAGATATTGATAAAAAGTCTATTAATTATTTAAATAATTTTATTATTATTTTTTAATATAAATGGCATGGAGAGATGGATTACAACCGGTTTTCCATATGCTGTGAAGTACCATATTTTTGGTTTTTTAGTTATAGATCAATGTGCATGAAAATTGGGTGGGGGAACACCATCAATCAAACTTGCATCATGCATCAGGTTTCAAAGTGAAATTATACATACATATATATATATAATATGATTTTTAGAATAAAAAGTGTCATTTGTGGGAATTATAGGCATCTAGGTCATATCATATGTGTCACACAAATATTTCCCAATCAATTTACTTCAATCACATATAAAAACCGTAAAATGGAATCCTAGAACCAATAATCAGTTCATAAAAATGCGAGATAAAACAATAATAATATACCAATAAATGATTATAAGGATTATGTATTTTCAATTGAAATTAAATAATATTTTAATCTAATATAGAATAGGTACATAAAATCATTGATGGATGGTACTTTTATCATTACGAAAAAAACCAATGATAAAGGGGATGTCTCTCAGTGATTTCTCCACCATTGAGAAAAGAGGCCAACTTTGTATTCGGTTAGTATGACAATGATTTTATTGCACTGAAAATTCAAATTTTTTTTATTAATAATTGAAGATTATTTTGAAGATTATTTTTCATAGACCACCCAAGATACAACCATTCTGATACCCAAGACAACACGTGGAAAGAGTCCAATGAATTTTTCATTTATTATTGGTTGGCGACAAGTGTGTGGGCATCATGAAATAGCCATTGAGAATGATTTAACTCAAATAGAATATGACATAAAAAATGACACAAAAAACATTAAAAAATAAATTAAAAAATTATAAATATCTAAATATAGAATTATATAAAACTGAGATATCCAAATAAAATAAAAATCCAAACCCATAGACATAAAAGAAAACAAAACTGTGATAAAATATATCCAGGTGGTTCAAGAGAACTCACCCCAACCCGTATTACACTCCATATTACAATCAAGTGAATACCCATGATGGAAAAATAATGATAACATGAGAAAATAATATATAATTTTTAATAATTCAGACACCATGTGGTGTATGAATTATGTGAGAAAAACATATCCCAATAGGATCGCACTAAGTAAAACATGAAATTTATTACACATGAAATTCATATCGGCCTATTTGAAATCCAATTATAAAAAATCATTACAATGAAAGAAAATAAATCATTCCACATCATTAAAATTCAAAAAAGACATTATATCTTTCTATGAACAATATTGGGTTTAAACCAACCCTTTTTCCCTTTATAAAAGCCATTTAAATATCTCAAAATAAAGCCATCCATACCCTTTTAAATAAAATGACCTTTAGAAAAACATTGAAAAAAATATCACAAGATAACAACAACATATAATAAAGTTATTATGAGTTAGAACAACATGTCAAAGAGATATTCAACATACCAAGATAAATACAAGAGTAATTAAGGTTCCTTATAACAATAAATAGATATAAGAACAGTGGTAGTCCAACATTGAAATTCCAGTGTTGGGTAACATTCCATCAACCCAATTCATATGTGAAATATCAAGAATCAAGTTTCAAGGGTAATATTCCATTGGTAAATCATATATATGGTTGTAATTCCATCAAGGAAACCCCAAAAATTCTGATGACATATTTCATAGAAATGTCTCATTTACCAAGCACCCATGTTTCTTAATTACATGCACACTTGCTTCCTCAGAGAATGACCCTATCGTGAACCCAAATTATATATGGAGAATCTAGACTATGTGTCAGTTAAAACTCGAATAAGATAAATATAGGTCTCTTATCTTTATACTTAGATTTCCCTTGAACAAAAAATATAGGTTAGTGAGATAGAAGCATCAAATATCACATCAGAGATCCATACCAGCGTCAACATGCACATTCAATATTTCAAGGAATACAAAGTCCACATCTCATCCTCACACCTTAATCCCTCACGGAGAACAACACTTGATTTATAAACCACTCGTAATGGGAATAAATAACCAATCTTCAATAGAAAATAAATATAATGAGTCCATCAAGGTAATTTCAAAACAATAATATTAACTTCATAAATTAAAAAATGATAATTTATGGAAAACCAATTCGACAAACCAAAAATTTACCAATTTAAAAAACATCACTTCAAATCATCAAATTAAAAAATTTCATTCCAACATTCATCCTATAAAACCATTTTAAGTGCCAAATGATCCTTCAAGCACAAAACATGAAATCCCACACAAACCCTTTAAATGGTTTGAATTATAATTTCAACCAATATTTACAAAACAAATAACTATAAGTTATTATTTAAATCCTTAAAAAATTATTCCAAATAAAAATTATTTAGAATTTTAAAATTTACAATAATTACTCAAACAATTTTAATTTAAAAAAAATCTTTCCAATTTTAAAACCAAAATCTATCAACCATGAAAACAAACTAGTTTTCGTTCTAACAATGATTATATTTGTAAATGAAAAAATTCATACCAAATAAAATATTCATGAAAAAGGGCCATTGATACATTATAGTTATAAAAAATTCTTCATTTATATTAAAATAAGTATATAATAACTTAAACAACACATGTATTATGAAAATAAGAAATATAATAGAAACTCCTACCATGAAATACATGGAAAAATATCACAACATAATCGTAATGTGTCTCTTATGATAGAAAAAACAAAATAAAGGAGAGATGTCATTAGATATGAAAGAAAGGATACTAAAACCATAAAACCACATCAATAATTTCAAATTCAACCCACACCTAGTTTTTCATTGCCTCTACGAAGAATGAATCAATAGAAAGAATAGATATCAAAGTAAAATAGGATTTCGACATTCCAATTGGAATCCACCATAATGAACAACACTTTGATCCACCAAGAAATTATTTTGGGAGTGAAAAAATTACCAAGAGGCCTCTGAGGGTTCAAATGGGGCGACCTTTGGTCAATAGAAAAAGAAGAAGAATTAAAGTAGAGGTTTTAGTGCACACTTACAATTAAACAATTACTAAACCCAACCACATCTATGGAATTGAACATCTTCTATTATCAACCCGATGGCTGGTTAAATCACCAGATAGCTACTGGTGACCACCATCCAAATAATTTTTACAAGAAGGAAGTCTGTATTATATTATTTTCAAGGACCAACTGATGGAAGGCCACTGAATGGCTAGTGGAATTACTATAACATAAATTACTCTAATCTAGTCAACTATCTAGACAATAGCTCTAAACAACTAGCCATTAGACTTCATGTATATTTTATAGCTATAGGTTTCAGTCCACACCCAAAACCAACACTGAATCAAATTTTTGACACCTCAAACAAATAGAAAAAATTAGGAAAATAACGAAAAATTTAAACAAATAATAAAGATATGTCATTAGATAATAGTGAAAATAGGTCTAGAAACATATACTCACCATATAACTTTCTATCACAACAATGGCTCAATGAGAAATTTTTAATTCTACACCCAAGTCGTGTGGTTGAATTTTTATGAAACCGAGGATGTCTCATTAAATAATAATCCATATAGTAATAACTCCAAATGAATGGCCGATCAACATACAAATAATCCATAAATTATAATCCCCAAGACCCTAACCTATATTTAAAAAAACTATGTCATAGATGAGAAGAAATAATTGTAGAACAGAACAAGAGACCCATTATACATATCCCAACCATTTATAGATTCCCCAAAATGGCCGTACAATAGGGTAACTCTCACGTAGAAAAACATACCTATAACCCAAAGAAGATATTTCTATTCACACATCATGAAGAACCATCTAAAAGAAGAACCAAAACACTAGAATGCATGGAACATCTAAAATATCCAAAAGATTCCAAAAGATATAATCCCTTCAACTTCCAACAATGTCAAACAAGACAGAAGAAATTCATAAAACTAAAAAAGAATCCCACCCTGATCAAATTCTTAAAGAAACTAATAACATTCCAATAACAAGCATCACCCCTAAATGAGCTCATCAAATCAAACATCAATAGAACCAAGTTCCTTATATAACTAGAAAACACTCATCCCTTGTAAAAAAAATATATTTCCAAGCACTATCCAATTACAATCAGAAAAATATCAATACAACAAAGCCAACACATAAATAAAGAACTATAAACATTCAAAAGTGAGATCATCCAATATATTCAAATAGTTATCGAAAAAGAATGGCATGAACAAGAAGATTCCAAAGGATAACAACCATTAAAAACAACATCCAACAAAAACCATAAGGAGATACCCATGAGTGGAAACAAAAAGGATTTTGAAAGGAAACCACCACTTTTTGTGTTTTTAATACCATTTATAAAGGAAACCCATAATATAAATAATTGAAAATACCATTGGGCAACACATCCATAAATGAGATAAAATCCCACAATGATGTCAATAGACCATCTACAAAATAGACCATTAGAAAGAATTACAACTAAAACACGAAAAATATTCCAAAACAAACGGTTTCTATGGAATTAATTATAAATGGTAGTATAAAATTCTTTTTATATGATTAAAAAACAATTTATAGGGACCCAAGTGTCCACACCATCGAAATAATCTCATAGAATTCACATATGAAAATATATAATGACTAGGTCCCCCATAGTGGAATCACATAAGATGCATTTTCTTCCTCTGAGAATACTATCAACACTCAATCAACTCCGACAATTCACCTGATGGGAAATTATTACCAAATCCAATAATATATGTGGTGTTATTAAATTCAATTTAATTTGGTTTCTATAATTTAACTAATAAGGTCTTTTCGTGAACCTCTTAATATGAATCATAGACAGACTTAGTGATGAAAACTCAGAGTTATGGGTGGAGACCTCCTTTAAAATATATATCCATTACGAATTCATCGTAGTAATGATTATATAAGAAATATACCATGCTCGAAAAATGTTTGGCGTATTCCCGAACTGAACATCCACATTCTTGATGTTCCATCATCTAAACAATGTTATTCATTTTAATATTATTTGTGTACTTCCACTAGAAAATTAATATCAGAAGGAATTACAAAGAATATATTTCATGCTAGTGGGGAGGAATAACCGTCTCCCCCAGACTTGGCTAAGACCATTGAATAAAGGGACAACAACTTTCACCACTAAAGGGTTAGGTGACTTGATAGATTCAATTATTAATTCGATTCTATCAATCCACCACATAATTTTATATTAACCAAGATAACCAACTAATAAAGGCATATGGTGATTCAAGAAGACTTTTAAGGGCTCCATGGAAATAAAAAATTCCAAAAAAACCACTTAGTCCTATGTCTAGTAAGATTCATTAACATGAAACTCAACTTCTAGAATATGTGAAGGGAAAATTTTAAGATCCATCAAATGAATAAAATTTATACCTTAATTGGAATGATTAATGTGATACATTTGTAAACATCATTAAATTTAAATGCATTAACTAAAACAACATGAATAAATACCAATAATTCATCATTATACAATACAAAATATAGAGCACACATAATGCTCAAGATTTTAAATAAAACTCCAAGTCAATTTTATTGAAACAACCCTAATATGAAATACACAAGCATCTACCTTTAAAAAAATTATATTTCCATTTCAAAACATGAAGTCTGTATATAAATAAAACAAATTTAAAAATAATTTACCATATCAATAAACATCATAAATGATTTCAATTAATCATTCCCATATTCTCATTTTGAAACCATTACCATTACAAATCCACTGAAAACCCAAATGTTTCCATAAAAATTCATTAAAAAACAACATATGAATATTTAAAAGTTAGGAATACAACCCAAATATTTCATAAAACACGAAATTTTTGTAATTTAAAAAACTACTCAATGAAATAAAATAAAACCCATTTTAAATCTCTGATCTGGTTTTGGAAACGATTAAAACCTAATTCCAAATACTAAACCAGAACTACCAAATACAATCATTAAAACAATAAACCAATTATCATCCATTTATAATTAAATCCCATCCAAAGTAACCTCACATAAATGAACTAATTTCGGTAGAAAATAAATTAGGATTTGAGTTCATGGTTAAAGTATAACTATTCATGTATTGGGTGCATGGTCTTGTAAACCATGCACTCACCAAGAAACAGTAACTGGATTAGTTTCCAAGTTAACCACACTGATTCCTCATGATTAAAAATCATTTATGGATAACCATGGAGCCCTAGTATTCTCTCCAATATATCCCCAAAATCAAAAGTGATATTCATAATAAATGATTTCCTCATCAATAATATAAATATTAGTATAAGAATAAATCAATGGAATTAATCAATTCCCCAATTTCCCAAGTAACTCAAGTTTCATAAAAAATGGTGGTGATTTGGCACCCATCTACAAAATATATCTTTATTTACAATACATAACTAATTTTATTTCAATGATGACTCCCCCATATAACATAAGGGTATATAAAAAGAAAACTTTCCCCTTTTAGGATGAACCACTATTTGATACAAATTTTTGCGCAAACCACCCCTTAATGCCACCAATCAGATAACTAAACCAACATGTGGATTGGTCTGAAGGGAATTCCCAGTACGCATGGGATGGTGACACATGATTTGGAATCATGAAACAACATTTGGGAATGATTTCGGCCAAAAATAATATTACATCAAACAATGAACCTAGAAAAAACATTAAATAGTAAATTAATCCCTGATAAGAACAACCGTACAATAGAATAAACTAATGAAATCACATTATACTAAGACATTTAGATACATGATAATTCCAAAACGAATGAATAAAAGAAAATATATCTACTATAACCCATCTTTAGGTAGACCTAGAAAACTCACAAAACCCCGTTCCACCTTCCCTTGACTAGTCACTTATTTACCCTTGATTAAAAGAGGAATAGAACCTAAGAACCTACTATAGAATTATAAAAAATACATACACCAAGTGGTGTATACAAGGAATGGGAATAATAGAGCCCGATAGGATCCAACTAAGTAGTGTATTTTTTCCAAAATAAATTCAAATATTGTAGTTTGAATTTCCACAATAATAAATTATGAAACAAGTTGACATAATTTGAACAGAGGATAAAAGACCTAAATCTGGTAATGAGAAATATAGGTTTTAAAAAAATTCATTTTTTTCTCATTTCTAAAAACCATTTACAAGTCTCAATAAATAAAAATGTCAGAACCTTTTAAATAGAATACCATTTTGATAAGTTTTACACTTTTATTTCCAAGGGTTGATAGCTTTACTAAGGCTCGCTGATATTCATCCACGCCCAGTCCTAACTAATATAATGATATGAGAACCTAAATCTCACCCTAAAGTTCAAAAAAATATTTACCTTAAATATAATTAACTCAAAATTTTAATTGAAAATGGGAATATTAATTTAATACTCACCACATCACTATATTTTGATATTACCCTAGAAAAACAGCAACATGAGGCCCACTACAGACCCCTAGTAAAAATTCGGGCCTGATGCCTAGGTGTCAAAACTAATCATATGTTATTTTTCAATGTATTTACACCCATGTGAATTGATAAAACACAATTTTATTTATATTTTATTCATTAAAATTAAATACTTTCCTCACATTTTGTTAAATATGTTTATATATTAAAAAATATAGATTAGATCATTCATTAAAAAATTTGTTGAAAGTTACAATTTTTTCCTTTAATGTTCATTGTAGAATTTGAGAAATAAATATTATTCTGTGTGTTATTTGACATAAAATATTTTAAATATTTTACTGACATAATGGACTAAAACATTAATTCAGGAAATCTAAGATAAATCATGCATTTTATTGGAGTAAAAGGTTCATGAATTGAAATATGGGTTGGATTTTCCAAATTGGACACTATTTTAGTATTTGGTCCGTAACATCTTGATTCTTCATTATATTAGTCCAAAATTTGGGGATATATATATATATATATATATATATATTACTATGAGTCATACTTCCGGAAGGATAACAGGTTCAAGTGTTTTAGAGGCCAAATTGTTGGTGAATGTTTCTTAAATTATTTGGATGAATTTCTCCATTCATACTTGAAACCTCCTATAAACATTGACTCCCCACCACTCTATTTTTTTTTGTCATTTGGAGTGGTATTAAGTGAATTATATTATTGTGTGAATATATGAAGTGGTGAATTACTATTTTAATTCAATATTGGAGGAGGGAATCTATGAAGCTATGATCTCATCCAAAATGGTATTTTTTATCTTCTTTATTATAATGTTTTTTGTTCTTATAATTAAATCCTTTGTTTCAGTTCCATTTCTTATAGTTTCATAAATAATATTAAAAATTAACTCACTTATTTATTCTGGAACTTATTACTAGAAATGTTATTAGGTTAAACCATTTCTAAACCATTACAACTAAAATTTGTTTCTACGATGACTACACCACCCATGGAAGAGTAGTTTTCATAGTAAACAATCTATCTACTACCTTATTCATTTAATAATTTTTAATAAATGATATAAATTAATTCAAATAAATTTATCTATGAATTTTTTTCAATTTAATAGAATCTAATCAAGAAATTTAACAATTAATACAAAAAGACAAGAGGTCATGATTTTTGTATATTGTGAGAGCACAATCATGATCGGTATAGAGAAACAAAACATGATCAAATTTCCAGGTTAAAAAAATATCCCAAAACACAATTCCTATTCATTTATAGAATTTTTATGTTCCCTAGTTTATTACTAACCATAATCTATCCTTAGAGCAAAAATCGAATTAGGGTTCTGTGATTGTATGTTCCGAAGCTAGATAAGGGTTTAATTCAATTCATCTTTGGGATAATGATAATCCTAATAAGGTTTGGGGGTTAGAAAATTAGGGAATCAAAATTAATCTGAGATTAATCTAAATGATAATGATTAATAATTTGTTGAATAGTTAGGAATAGATCAATTATGATTTCTAAAGATAGTTTTCTAAAAAAATATATTCTCGTTATCTTTTGAAAATCTCATTTAAAAAACAAATAGAAAAATGTAATATCTTGTTCTAGCATACCTAATCTAGTTTTATAAATTATAAAAAAACTATCATATTATGTATTATGTATTATGTTTATTTTATTTTATTTTCAAAAAAAAAATTAATATTTTTTTTGAAATTAATTCCACCTCTGAGAGACAACCTTGGTCAGCCACTCAACTACACCTAAATAACATAAAAATGAAAATCATTTAAGAGATCCCAGGATATTACCTTTCAAATTGGAACTATTTTTTGAGAGTCATGTATTATATTCAATGAATTAAAGGTATTTTTTGTTTTAAACTTTTTTTCTCTTCTTTCTTCTTTCTTCTTTCCCCTTTCTCAATTTTTTTTTGTTTTTTTCTTTAAATTTAATTATCCCTTAAACCATAAATAGAATCTTATTTTAATGATATTATGGTAAAATATTATTAATTTCTATATTTTATATGATTTATGATATTATCCCATCCCAGGGATCTATTTTATCTGGACCCTGATATTGAATGAATCCTTTGGGATAGAATTAGAAATTCATGGTCTATAAAAAGTGTCAACATTTACCCAATTGGGGAATTCTTCCATTATAGGAAAATTTAAATTGGAAACTTGATGGAATAAAACCTAAAACAAATACCAATGGATATAATAAATAATATTGAACATAAAAGAACCATTCCAGAATGGGATGCACCATATATTTACAATCATCAAAATTGTATTTCATACACAAATCTCAAATCAGAGTTTGAACTGAAATATGGGGAAATTAAAATTACTCCAAAATTTCATGTCTTATTAGGTGAGGATCAAAAAAATCATTTAAAATATTTTAATATGGTTTTATAAATCCTAAAACCCAAAAATTCCTCTGTAGGTCAAATAAAACAAAAAGCATTCCCATTATCACTTGATGGAAATACAGAGCATTTGATATATTGTTTATAACCTGAATATATAACTTGTTAGAATGATTTGAATCTTCTTTTCATGTAGACAATTTTTCTATCATCAAGTAACACTTAAATATGAAAATATATCTCAAGAATCAAGGAATCCCAAGGAGATTCAATGTATTAATAGTGTTTTAGATTCACGAAGTTGTGAGTAAGCTAACGACACGATGAAATCTGTGAGCAACTACACATGCATTTAATTTTTGATATAATCACACCTATGGAGAGTATAATGGTGTATTCCACAACTGGAGGGGAATTGTTCAAAAAAAGAACCAACAACATCATTTGCGTTGATAAAAAAGATATAAAAAATACAAACAACATGATGATTGGGGTACTTTACATGTTAAAGGGGTACATTAGGTATGCCATTATTATATTGAAAATCATTTAATTAATACCATGTTGGATAAATTTACCAATTTTGTTAGAGATATATCTTTGTATCAAAAGTCATACAAACTTCGCCAACAATGACTTGTGGAATTTTCCTTGAAATAGACAACCCAACTCGCTGTTGCCCCAAATTATAAGATAAAAAAGATAACAAAACCTTATTTCCTGGGATACTATATTAGAAACAACAATAACCAAATTTATAGAAGATGTATTATTCCATTTCTCCAACATATAACCAAGGGTGGAAGGATCAACCAGGCCTGAGGTATGGGCTTGGACAACAAAAAAGTAAGCCTTAAAAAATCTAGTATCCTCTATCTTACTAAAAAGTCTTCCAACAACTCCAAAGTATATTTGAAGCTAAGGCATAAAAAATTCAACAAAATGGTAATTATTAACTAATTTTAGATTCTAATTATTATCATATTTTCAAAAAAATTGTTCTTAATCAACAAAATGAGATGAAGAGTCAAGATTTTGATTTGAGATAGTTGAAGACATGGATAAGACATATTGCCACCGGCCGCCATGAACTGGTATGTAAGAACTCTCTAAATCAGCCACATAGACTAATCCAAATCCCATGGGGAAAATCATTACCATAACATTGAGAAGTGGGAGGAAAAATAATGATACATCTTCATGTATCGCTATACCAAGATGGACGTCGACTTTGGATAATCCGCATTCGATACCACCTAATGAGAATCCCAAGGATAAATATAAATGTATGAAAAATATTGATGATGTTCCTCTAAAATCCTTTCTATTTTTCAATATATTTTTACAAAACCACATGATGGGTGAATAACCAATGTAAAAAAGAATGTTTGGATACATTTATGTGTGTTTAGATCAACATCCCTATTTATAAATCCATTAATAAAATGAAAAGGAATTCCAAATTCTTAAAATCAAAATTTTCCAATTGAAGAGGGATAAAAATAAATTAAAGGATTAATCCTGGAAGGAATTTGTTAACACTCATTTCACCCAATCATGCAACTCAAGAAGTGAAAGCATATAAGGACATTCATAATCACATACACCGTAGCAGAGTAATACTTTTATGATGATCAATGTGATATGGGAGCTTCCATAAATATAATGCCTCACTATGAATTCTCTTCTTCAAATTTTGCTGAGTTGAAGCTGATTATAGTAACGATGCTGTTGGAAAATTGAGTTACAACATATCTAGTGGTAGTCCTTGAGGATGTATTTGTTTGGGTAAGATATATAATCTTTCTATTATATTTCTACATTCTTAACCAAGAGTATGATCAATTAAATTACCATGATCCTGTTATATTAGGTATCCCCTTCCTCAAAAATAAAAAAACAATAGAAAATATCCATGAGGGTACACATTCCATGGAGTTTGAAGATGATGTTGTAATATTTAATGTTATGAACTCTATAAAGTACCCATTAGAGGACCATTATTCTTTTATTATATCCCATTTTTAAGCACCAATTA
The DNA here is from genome assembly GCA_963277665.1 of Viscum album. Taxonomy (NCBI): domain Eukaryota; kingdom Viridiplantae; phylum Streptophyta; class Magnoliopsida; order Santalales; family Viscaceae; genus Viscum; species Viscum album. The sequence goes on from OY728139.1 coordinate 705,249,941, forward strand.
AAAACCTCGAGGATTATTATTGTCTTATTAGTATAGAGACTCCGAAAATTGGTTCTACATTGATTTATAAATGCACTTACACACATGTTTTTAATGTACATACCTCCCTTATATTTTATTTTTATGTGGATTCATATTCTGATTTTGATCTTGTCCACTCTAATTATGACATGGATATTGATTTTGTTGATGTGTTTGATGAATTATTTTCTAACATTGATTATTTCTATTCAGATACTGATGTTCATTTTTTACATACTACATTTCATTCAAAACCTCCATCCATACATCACCCCCATATTGAAACTCAAGACCTTGCAACCAAATCTCAAATAATCATACTTTTTGAGTAGTAATAGATTACGTGTTATACTTTCTAACATTGTCCCTTTTTAACATGAAGAAAAACGTTGGAATATTTTATGGGATAAAATTGGAGAAATCGGGTAGACCTGGGCTGATATATCTGGTAATATCCCCTAAATATTCATGCTAATGATTCTTCTTAGAGATGGGGATAAACTGGTTAGGTAGTCACAAAGGAGACTAAATAAGTCTCTTCTATAAGATGATATAAAATTTGTTGGAAAATTGATTTAGGTAGGTATAATTTATCGCATTTTAGATTCATAGTGGGTTACTCCTATTTATATTCTGCTTATGAAAAGTGGTGTTACTATTTATTGAATTGAGAGTGATGAGTTTGTTTTTGTAATGGTGAAAAATGATTGGTGTGTGTGTAGTTATTATAGGAAACTAAATTAATCTAATAAAAAGGACCTTTTACCTTCACATTTGTTGCTCAAATTCTTGAGAGACTATCTAGGAAGACACACTATTTTTCCTTGGATTGATTTTCAAGATATTTTTCTGGTTCATATAGCTCCAAAGGATATATTGAATACAAAATTCACATGCCCATTCAGTACATTTTCATACTGAAAAATTCCATTTCGACTTTGCAATACCCCATGTACCTTCTAGAGATGCATGATTGACTATTGTTTTTCATATTTCATTTATACCTACATGGCAGTATTTATGGTTGATATTATAGTGTATGGATCTTCCTTTTATTAATGTATATTTAGTTTAGGAAAGCTGTTGAATCTTTGTATTGAGGAGAATCAAATTCTAAACTGTTAAAATTTTCATTTTATTGAGATCATGTAATTTCTTATGGAATGTAGTGCCAAAGCTTGGAATTTAATTTCATAAACCTAAGGTAGATGTTATTTCATCATTTCTATATCCATCATGTGTGTGTGATGTTAGATAATTCCTATGGAATGTAGGATTTTATCAACACTTCATCAAATAATTCAGTAAGAACGCTCTAACAATATCTTGATTTCTTCAAAACGATATTGAATTAATTTGTTTTGATTTATATAGAGTGCCATTTTATGATCTAAAGAATCATATGGCCACTCCACCAATCATACAGTCCTAATGGTGGGACCTTCCATTTTAGATTCTGTGTGATGCTTCAAACTTCACAGTTGGAGTTGTCTTATCAAAGATGGTGGAGGGATGTTCACATGTGATTTACCATGATTCAAGGACATTGGATTCATCCCAATAAAAATACACATCCTTTGAAAAAGAGTTTTATTCTGTCATATTTTCATTAGATAAATTTGTTTCATATTTATTGGTCTCTAAAGTACTTGTTTTTTCCTACCATGCTTTTGAGGCACCTCTTGAAGAAACCAGATTAAAATCCCCTAATTATATAATAAATACTCTTTATTCAAGAATTCAATATTGATAAAAAGGATAATAAGTGTTTAGATAACATGGTGGGAGACCACATGACATGGATAACTCACAAACTAGAGTTTGACCTCTTGAACTCTGTACCACTTCAGGAATCTTTTCCTGATGAGTATCTTTATGCACTCTTAGGTACATATCATTGGTATGCTGATTTATTTAACTTCCTTTTGGCATCTTAAATTTTTAAGAAATTAAATAAACATAATGTTCTAAAATTAATGACTATGTTCGAGTTTTATTATGGGATTCCCCCTATATCTGACAGACGTGTAGTGATAAATTTTTTAAGAGTAGTGTTTCTAATCATGAGTTTGAGTATATTCTGAATTTTAACCATAAACATTCATGTAGAGGACACTATGGATGCCCAATGGATAGATAATAAAGTCTTAGAATTTGTATTATATTACCGTATATTATTCTATGATGCTCATGTGTTTTGTATGTCCTGCTCACATTTCTAACACACTGGAAACATTTTGTGGAGATAAGAGCTTCTCCCAAAACCCATATTATTATGTGATATTTTTTATGTATGGGGAATTGATTTTATGTGTCATTTAACAAGTTCATTTGGTTTTTTTATATTTTGGTTTATTTATATTATTTTATCAAATTAGTGGAGTCTAATACCCCTAGGTCAAACAATTATCATGTTGTAGTTGATTTCGTCTAGAGAATGATTTTTTGAATGTTTGCAGTACCAATGAATATCATCAGTTATCAGGGGAAATATTTTTGGAATCAAAACCTGGATATCCTCTTTATGAAGTATGGGGTGACACATGAAACATCAACACTATACAACCCCAAAAAAATATCCTAGTTGAGGTTTCAAATTGGGAGTTGAATCAAATTTTAGAGAAAACTATGTAGCTGAATATGATGGATTAGAGAATGTTCTTGGATTATGTGACTATGGTCCTATAGGATGATTTTCAGAACTACCATGGGTATTTCCCCCACTAGATTATTATTGGTAAATCCTATCATCTCCCCATAAATTTCAGGTATTAGGAATATTTGACTATAAAGAAATGCAACACTGATTTGGACCAATCATGAATTTAAATGAGGATGAAAATTCAAAATCTTGAAGAGATTTAGTTTTCATAATATGAGAAATCAGGTATCTATATTGAAATATCAAAATAATAATAGGATATAATGATCCAATCAAAGATTTTTATGTTGTATAGAATGTCCTACTTTACCGTTCACGAATGAAGTTGTTTCCTGGTAAGTAGTTTTCTAGGTGGTTAGGTCCTTTTTTGTTTCTATTTTTTACTTATAGTACTGTGGATATCACAAAAAAGGACACAAGAAAATTACTTTATTCAATAGGAAATGTTGGAAGTTATAGAATAATGGACTTTTTACTGATGATATTTATTTCATCACAATGTGATACCCCATAATCACATGAGAGTATGAGTCTATTCCAACCGGTTTCACTTTTATATTAATTCTCCTATTTAAATTTACACATTTCATGTGCTCATATCATCTCATAGGTTAACACTGAAGGCAATTCAATAATCTTCATTTGGGGGAGGGGAAATATATTTTGGGGTAGCTATTTAGGATTTTTCATTTTTTTGTGTGTGTCCGTATTATCTATTAGGATTTCTATTAAATTTAAAAAAAATGAAAAATGAAAAATGAAAAAAGAGAAAATATCATGATACATGATCATTTACATTTGGAACATATAGGAAATTAATGTTTTCAAAATTAAATGGTATCATGACAATAATGATTATGATTTAATCATCAATGGTTGATTTTTATAAAAATGAATTCATCAATAATTTGATTGGTTATATCATTATAAAACCTTTTATATTATAATACAATTCTTTGTGATATTTGTTCATGGTAAATTGTGTCACTTATTTTTCCACATAACTTTTCACTCAACCATAAATTTTAAGATTCTTCCAACTCAATTTAAGGTATTGATAAGTCATGTAAGAAATCATCTTATATCAATGGTCTATCCATACATTCATTTATCTTTTGATCTATTTTATTAATATACTAAATTAAACAATGCATGTTTACTTGATATTAAATAGTTGTACTCCCTAAAAAAATATTTCAAAAATAATTACACAAAAATATATATATTATCTCAATAAAGAGGGGAGTGATGAAATGCACATCATGTGGGAATATATAGCCTCATAGCTTATGTTTTTACATTCAAGAATTCTTAAGTGTGTGGGTTCTGAAATTTTATTGAAAAGGATTGTAGAACAGGTTTGAAAAATTAAACCAAGAATGAATAATTATTTTATCTGAGAAAAATATAATGAATAAAGGGTGGATATATGATCTTTAAATATTTGTTACACACATGTGGGGGAATTAGTGGCATAATAGACCCATGAATGGTTTCACTCTAATTATTGTCTTTAATCTCACTGTATTTTGTTTTCATACTATTTACAAGACAATGAATTTAAAATTTTCTAATATTTACTCTTGATGGGAATCTAACTTTTCCAATACTGTCACTATAGATTGGTGAACATGAACATGTATATATCTTGTCATAATTTTTTTTTCAGGGAGTTCAAAATGGTCAGTATGGGTGAGTTGATAAAAAACTATTTTATTGATTTTTTGTTGACAATAAATGACATAATTTCTTCAAATTGTATTATATGGGATTATGTATAAAAAATTGGGCATTAGATCATCCATTATTAAATTTGATTAAAATTATTGTTTTTTCCATTTAATGTGCAGTATAGTATTATATCCATAAATATTTTTATGTGTATAATTTAATTTTTTTTTGAATATGGTAACAAATTAATTTAATACAACATTAATTCAAGACATCTGAGCTAAAAAGTGAATTATATTAGAGTAAAAGGGACATGATGTCATAGATAGGGTGGACTCACCAGATTGGAAACCAGTTCAGTATTTGGGACAAACTTCTTCATCCAGGATTGGATTGGGCCCAAACTTGGAGAGAATATAAAGAATCCAATTTGGCACGAATAATATTTCATTAAGGATTGTTATTTTATATGTTTTAGAGGTAAAACTATCAGTGAAATGTGTATTAAATTAGGTTTCTAAAATTTCCCAATGACACTTGAATCCACTTATAAACCTAGAATCCCCTCCACTCAATAAAAACATATATTTCTCATTTGGGGAGGTTATACGTGACATAAAATATAAGGAGAGACTGAAAGTGGTGAATACACATTTTAATTTACCATTGATTTAGGGAAGCTATCAATCTACGATATCCTCTAAAATTCTTTTCTACTCCTCTTCATTGATGTTAGGTTTTTGTTCATGAAAAAAACTTATTAATTTATCTTATATTTCTTCTATTTTGCTAAATATTATTCTTCTTTAATTCACTTATTTGGGCTAGAAATCAAGAGTAGAAACATGATTGTGTTATAACCATTGTAAACATTTTCAAATGAAATTTGTTTCTACTATGACTACACCACCCAAGAAAGTGTAGTTTTATCTGTAATCAATATATCTCTTACATTCTTCATTTAATTATTTATATTCAATGAAATAAATTTATTCAAATAATATGATTCATTAATTGAGTTTTAATTTTAAAATTAATTTATTAAACAAAGAAAAATTTGCCCAAAAATTTGTGAAGTGGATATTTTTGTAAATTCTCAGAGCACAATGTTAACCTGACAAATGAAACAAAACGGGTTAAAATTATTGAGTTCAAAAAATATACCAAAAGGAAACTCATTCCTATTTCTATAAGATATATGTTCCCCAAATTGCCAATGACCATAATCTAGCCTTATAATGAAAATCAAACAATTGTGTTATGATTTCATTTTCCGAATATATCATAGGGTTTAATTCAATTCATAATTGTGGTAAAGCTAATTCTAGTAGACTTTATGGCTTAAAAATTTAACGGACCATAATTGTATGGATTTTATTATAAATGATATTGATTTATAATATGTGTAGAGGGTGGGATATATCAATTATTAAAAAGAAAAATAGTTTTAAAAAAAAAATCATTCTCGTTTCATTCTCTCAATCTTATTTAAAAAACAAAAAGAAAAAAATGGAATCTTCTACCAGCATACCTCTTCTTGTTTTATTAACAATAAAAATAACATCGTCCTTTTAAGTAGTGAGTTTAGGTTATTTTATTTTATTTTAAAAAACCTTTAATATGTTGTTTTAATTTACTTCCTCCACTGAGAGACGGCCTTGGGTAGCAACTATGCTACACATAAAAAACCCAAAACCGAACATACTTTGAGAGAACCTATTACTATATTGTTCATTCATGCTTTTGATTACTTTTAAATCTTTAAAAGATGATTATTCAATAAATTTTAGAATACCACATTTTAGATTGATGTTCAGTCTACTTTTACAGATCAATAAAATTTATATGTAGTTTCATATTATTTTACATAAATGTGAGGAAATTTCCAATGGGTTTGACAATTACATACATATTTTAGAGTTCTATAATGAAAACCACATTTTTTATAATTCATAGAAAACAATAAATCAAAATAAAATTATGTTAGTTCAAAAATTTCAATTATAAATCTACGATTGTTTTTCAATTACTTTATGGAATTAGGAGGTCATTTCTTTGGTTTTGACCCTATGAATCACCTTTTTAAAGATTATCTAATCATTAAAAAATACTTATTCAATCAATATAAGCACACTGTATATCACATTGACATGTAATATCCTTCTTCATATAAAAGATAATTTAAATACACCAGTTCTATTATTTCACAACAATTTTAGGTTTTTTTATAACTTAGTCCCATAAGTACTTGTTTTACAGTTGTAATGCACAACAAATTCATTTTTGGTCATTGTAAGAAAACATCAACAAGGATTGGTGTAGGGTCAGTTCAAAAATTTCATAAATAAATCTAAGGATTTTTTCTTATGATTTTATGGAAATAGGACTACTTTTTATTTGTTTTTACCCCCTAGAATGCACATTAAAATATTATAAATTTACTAAAAACTTTTTACTTAGTCAATCTGATAACATCACCAATAATATTTGTCTATGGTCTACTTTTACACATCAAAACGATCATAAAGATGGATGTTTTAGGACTTTACATCAATGTGAGGTATCTGGTTCTAGTTTTGACTGTTACATGCATGTTTTAGTGTTGAAAACACTAAAAACATCGTTTCGGTCATCCCGAGTAAAGAAAAAATATATATTTATGTGGCCTAAATTTCTACTTGTCAAACACGAATATATTGTTTTTTCCTATGCTTTCACAATAATCTATGGTAATTTTATCCATTTTTATCCAATGATATGCATTTTTAAAGACTTTTAAATCTTTAAAAACTACTTATTAGTTAGTTTGAGCACACCGCTTGTCAGATTTACATGTTTTCTCATCTTAATTGCTTAGTGGACATGTGGGGACATACTGATGGGTCGAGTTGACCTTGAATTTTTATGGAGAGAATAGGATAGGAATAGGAGAGATGAGACACCATTTTATTATTAAAATTCACTAAATTATTAATCATATATATATATATATATATATTACAATGACCAACAATCCAATTATGGTAACTTTTCAATATCCCATAGATGAAGGATTGAAAAACTACTCCGCCACCAAAGTTGCATCATATAGTGATTTACAAACAATATTTGGGGAAGTTGGTGGCTCACTAAAAATATCTTGTATACTAGAATTTGTCTGATAAATTGAAGGTTATGATAGATGAGGTGTGCTCTGAGATGATGGTTGAATGGGATTTAAAAAACATTAATCTTTGTATTCCAAAATTTTAAATGGGGTATAATATCATCAATGTAAAAAAAATCAGAAAAAAATGATTTAAAAAATTCTACAAAAACAAAATAGGATAATGTATATATGTATGAAACACTTATATATGAGAACTTGTAATATATTTTCACTACCAATTTATACATTAAATTATGTTCATTTTATTTTTCGTTATTGTAATCAACCATTACTGTGAAAATTAATTCTTAATTTAAAATGTCTCTTGAAATGTATATAGATTAAATATTATGCGGGAGAATTTATTAATTTTTTTGAGGTTGTTGAGTTTCACTATCACACATTACCAATTGATCTTCATCAACCATATAATTCATGCCTCGCTATTTTAATTGTAAGAAAATAATTTAACCATTATATACTTCATTGTAAACATAATAGACTATATTTACATGTGATTCCCAAATAAATGGATTGTTCTATTCATAATCACCAGTGTGTTTCAGGAACGTTAAGTTGAAAAAATGTAATTATGGAAATTGATTCATTATACCCCTATAAAATTTTAAACCACTTGTATTTTGTTAAGAAAACTAAAAATTTGACCATGATAGTTTAATATGATAATATAAACATTAATTCTATAGTATCCCACCTCTACAAGTGAAAATACACCACTATTTTGTATTTTTAAGTCTTCTTCAAGATCAATTGTATGAAACATTAATCCATTAATATAATAGGCATCGAATCACTTATCCCACCATAAAGAACCTTGAGAAACAAATATAAAAACATTTGGAATTTTATATTGGCTAACAACATTAATTATATATATAATAATATACATTGTATTCTTTTTATCATAGAAAAAAGAAAAATAAATCAATTATATGAGTATAAGTATGTACATACACAGTAGGTGAACCATTCACTGACTATCTTGTTAGTAGAGTTTGTAAATTTAATCTCATTTAGAGATTGGACCCTTAGTCATCTCTTTCTTTTCAATCTCAATTATCTAAAAATGGATCTAAAATAACAATATTTAGTAGAAAATACCTATGTGCTTATAGATATTCCTTTTAATCCAGAGAAAAATCAAATCCCTTTCAAATTGGATGTTCTATAGTTAGAAATATCGATAATTGTTTTTTGGATTTAGAATTGTTAGATATTACGTCAACACATCCGACATGATTAAACCTAGTCATGATTCCTTCCAAATAACTATAACAGAAGCTCAATCACTCATTGGATATCTAACCTTAATCAACAGAGCCTTTGAGTTGGTCATTATTCCTCACATATGACATCGAATGACCTATGTACCTGATGAAAAAAAATATGTGAAAATTAATAAAATTTTATTATACGATGATTTCATAAAATTAAATTCCATAATGAAAATAAAAATAACATTAACATACCTCTCAATTGGAAATATCCATTGATAGTGTGCTTGTAGAGACCCGAAGCTTAATGTACATGGACATTATATTACTTTTGCGGAATACTTAGTAAATAACAAAAACACACACACAAGGACCGTAATAGTTTAGTGTGTTTGGAAACATGGAACGTAATCTTCTAATCGTGGTGAAAGATCTTCAACATCTCCCATAAAGATCTTCTTTTCTTTAAAAACCTAAATAATTTATTTATGTCATGGGGAAAAGAAAACATAAAATGGTTGCTCAAATGCTCAGTAAGGGTAAACAAAAGAAATATCAATCACGTCATATTCATAAGAACATATCTTTTGGAAATCTTAACCTGCAAAAGAGATCATAATTTCATAACATGGGATAAATCATAGTAGTGAAATGTAATCCCAATAATCATAACTTAAAACATAAAACCTTATGGAATACACACATAATCATAGAGAATCATTTCTTATTAGTCATGACTCATTGCCAAGACTATCTTAGTGGACAAAGTCCCTTTCTGAACCGAGTTCACTCTCGTTTCAGTCTAGTTTCACTGAACCGGTATAACCTACCATCCTAGACATGTCTATCTAATGAGATATAATATCTTTACCCAATGCATTGGAGGGAGATATAGGTCCCACCCATCTCATAATGATACCATTATTATTTGTGCCAAAAAATCATAAATCATACATCATTTAATAACCCGTGTAATAAAAATGGGAATCTAAAAAATCATGACATCATAAAACAATTCATATAAGATAAAGGAATTCATAAAAATATTTCCATCACAACATAATCAGTAAATGTAATAATTGGGATAGAAACAGAACCATATATTATCTTATATGGAAAATAATTTTGATAAAACACTTGAAATCCATTCTTGATGAAAATATCCTTTCTACTTCAAAAACACCTTTCCTGTCTTAACATGTCGTAAAATTATAAACTAAAATAAGTTGATTAAAAATAAACTTGAAAACATGTAAATAAATTTTCTTGGAAATAATTTTTTAAAAATCCATTCATGTTGTATAAGTTGAAAAAAAACATTCTTCTGGTACTTTTGTCAGAAAAGTCAAAAAGTACCTCGTACGAAAAATGACAAAAGATTCCTTTCATATCCTTTACTAAAAACTCACTGAAGGGTAAAATTGGATTTAAAAAATTGTAGGTGGATGTAAGTAATATCAAATATTGAGGAAACATGGATTTGTATGATAAAATACACCCCAGTAAATTCCAAAGTATAAACAATCTCGGATAAAAATGAGATTGTGATATTTCCCTTACCATAGGTCAGATTTTCTTCGTATGTGTCCGAACCTCCAGTATAATGATTTACATAATGTCATTGACTTATTTCAGAATCATACTCATTGTTTTTATATCATATATGGTTCACTTATGGATTTATATTACCCGTCCTTTTGTAAATTCCATGTTAAAGAGCGTTTTGGGTAAAATCGTTTCATTTGTCGTCCGTGTTTTGACTTGTAATTATTCATATGATTACTTAGATCATGATTACATAATTCCAGAATATAAAACAAGGTTTATATATTATATATATTCACAATATATATATATATAATAGATCAGTAAATGGAAAGAAATACACCGTTCATGGAGACGGTAGACCATTCGTACGCATGAACCCTGTTTTCTTTTCCTTATTGAGTTGAATGGAATTAAGTAGATGACATACATATATATACACATAAATATAGAATCATTATTATGTCATATATTTCATTATTACTTATTATATATACTTTATAATCATTCATGAATGGTTAACGTGGAGAGTGAATCTCATCGCGTCGTGGAGACGATAGTCCGTACGTACGCACGAGCGATGATATCGTTATCATGATCGTGGAGTTGTATTAAAGTGTATGTATACTACTTCAGAATCAATATCACTTTAAAATAATCATATATAGTTATTATGTACCCCATTATACCCATCCAAGTAAGGTGGTGGTGGAAAATAGATTTCACCACGGCGTGGAGACGGTATTCCGTACGTATGTGCGCGCGGTGATTTCGTTTTCCGTAGGATGGATAGATGGTGAAATAAGTTTTTTTAATAATTATAATAACATATAATTATATAAGTGATACTGATGTTATTACTTCAGAATTAAACAACCTAAGAAGAAGAAGTGGAAGAAGAAATAAAGATGAAAGAATCGGTAACGGATATTACCACTTCTTTGAAGCGCCTCTTTGAGATCTCCTTTTAGGGCACTAAAATTGGTCTTTGAGGAAGACCAGAACCTATAGGATGTTTCTAGGGAAGTGGAGAAGGGAATTTTGTAGGGGTTGGCCGAGCATGAAGGCTCAAAGTTGTGTCAGGAAGAGGGGGAGGAGGTGCCCTTTTATAAGGGAGGAGAGGGGTACCTTTGGAATAACTAAAACTATAATTTCATTATAAAGTCAGATTCGGTTTTAAATAGCTCCAAATTGATTTATTTAGAAGCTAAGGTTGGGATGGGTATAAATCCTCTCATCCAAAATAATTTAGACAAGTTTAGGTTCCTATTTTAACCATATCATTTAGATTTAACATTAAGTTAAATAATTTTACTTTTACCGTGTCTTCTTGTGTTCTTACACTATAAGGTTAGTAAACTTACTATAAAAATACAAAATAACCTCAAGTTTTTTATTATTAATATATATAACCTTATCTAAGTCATTTGGCTGAACCTTATACTTTTAGAAATTAATAATATAATATTTTTTTAAAAAACTATTTTATGTCAATTTTGACACTATTTAGTAATTGATTTTTGTGAAAATCATAACATAATGATTAGTTCTAAAAAAAGTTAATTAATGAAATATTAACATGTCATATTAACCTATAAAATTATTGTAATTCATAAAAAGTCTCAAATTACACTTATTTGGGTATTTATAATATCAATTATTTTAAATTTTCACTATTATGGTAATTACTACATCATCATTGTGTCATAAATAAATTACATTTTTTAATATCTAAAAATTATAAATAAAATATAATTATGTAGGAAATCTCATTATATTTCTAATTAATATTTAGAGTCGAATTTACCTTATGTATAACCCTATATTAAAAATGATTTACTTATTAAACTTTGATTTTAACTATTTTAACCCTTCTTTAAATAAATTAATAATAAATGTCCTAATCTAATCCAAGTGGGCCTAAATGGTCATATTTTATTCCTAAGGTTGTTTTTGGTCGAATTAAACTTATCCAATAGAATTAGGACATGTGTTATGGTAATAATAATATCATATTACCCTTAATTACACCATTTACTTTTAACCGTGGTAAAAAAAGTCAAAAGTTACTATTCGCCAAAAATTATTTTCATCTCATTGAACCACATTTTAGTCCTTGATATTAACCGTGTCTCTCGGATTTTCGAAAATCCACTCACAGAAGCGGTAAAAGTCTGTTTTATGAAAAATTCAGTTTTTTAACTACCACTTAGTGGTTTCCCTATTCATCAAAAAATGAATGTTTCCAAAAAATACCAAATATTAGGCCTAAGATATATTTGATATTAAGAATTAAAAAATGATGTCTATTTCACCAAATTTAGAACATATCAGTTGCATTAATTAATTTAAAAATTAGTTCCCGTCATCAAAATAAATAGCGTGTTTTTAAGAGATAATAACTATCAAAATATTGACACTTGTTTATAACTGGTTTAAATGTGAAATTACATCCAATGACAAAAATTGTATTAAATTGTAAAAATATATTCTAAATATATTTTAAAACCACTCAAATTAATAATTTATCACTATTAATTATTTCTATTAAAAAAGTTCTTTTTAATTAAAATTTAGTAATTTTCACTATTTATCAGAATAAGAAAGTTATCCGAAAAGTACCGAAATTTCATCCTAAGCTAATTTCGATATTCCGAATCCAAAAATGAAGTCAATTTTGAAAAAAAAATTTACAAAATTTCAAAAAGATGTTATTACTATTCATAACGGCTAGTTTTAATAATATTTTAATAGTATATCGTTGTTTAGTGAAACTCGGTATTGCGTACTACACACGCTATCGAGGAAGGTCGTGATTGCATGTAATGCAAGGCAAGTCAAGGATGCGTGTTGTGCAAGCTCCTTTTGGTGTAGCGTACAACACAAGACATTAATGAAAAGAATATTTTTCATAAAATCTCAGTCTGTTACATTCTACCCCCCTTAAAATGAATTTCGCCCTCGAAATTTGTCGGGGTTATAAATGGTTTACTATTCGAAAGTTTCTTTAATAGAGACCCACATCGTAAAAAGGAATACAAAAACCAATCTTTAAAAACAAAAGTATGAAACGTAACGATTACCCAAATAAACTAATCACTGGTTTTCCACATAGGTGAATATATGAATATGGAAGAGAAATCTAACCATCATGTTCTGATGGAGAGTGGTAGAGAACATGGCTATGGAAAATCCAGCAATCACAAAGCCATAAATTTGTGACGATCTAAGGTACCATCTGATTCATCAGATATAAGATCACTAGGACAAAATTTTGGTTTTCAAGATCATTTCCCAAATGTTGATGAAATTGGAATTTGAAGAAATACTTTCGTGATTTTGGTATAGTCTCACCATTTGTCGTTCTATGGACAATTTCCACTTCATCTCTTAAGGAAATAAAGTTGAATTTTTCATTCGTTATGTGTTAGCAGATCATGTGATAGAATGATGGGTCATTCCATCGGTCTCAAACAAAAGGTTAGAAAAGTTATCAAAAAATACATAAGTCCATCTATAGTGAGATTAATAAAATATGGTTCCTAAAATGGACTTATACTTCATATATCATACTTCTTAATATAATAAAACTAGTTTCTACTAAACAGGGACTTCCTGTAGGCCAGTGGTAGGAGATAAAGGCCAGTCACACTTCGGTTGTGGGTTCGATTCCCACAGCCTTGTCTGACGCGATGGGCTGTCGCCCGTCCTGCAGTTTGTCCTTTTTCTAAAGCTATATTACTATAACATCCCATAATATCAAAAAAAGTTCTATCATTAAACAATAATAACTTATGTCCAACATAATCCATTCTAATCTTTAAGCTTATCTAAAATACATCGGTCCAAGCTCATAGTATAAAGAAAATGATCACATGAATGACATCATTTATCCCCCATATATCATAAGATATATCTTGTTGGTCAAATCAAAAATATGTGAATACCTTAATCATGTATTCTCTTGAAGAATGAATATCCATTAAACCTTGGTGAAAACATGAATGCAGTTAAAAGTTAACACTATCCACATACCAAAATACTCAAACTTATATATCCTCAAACCATGATATCACTTAGTCCTTATATCAATCATAATCTCATGAATACTATCAAACATATTAGATTTTCTTTATCCCTTCATTATGTGCATATCATCTACTTTCCAAAAATATTTCAATCACTTTTCATGGTTACCGATGCCATAAAATTATTGAAAACCACAATTGACAAAAACATAAATATTCCAATATTCCACGATACTATATACAACACTATTCTGGAATCTCATTACATATACACTTAATCATTCCACAACATCGTTTTCATATTCAACATCACCAATGGTGATCGCATGTGACTTCCCATTGTCCTTTTCCATAAGTGGTTGCTCACGTCGATCATCACTAACCCTTGGATTATGGCATTTATTAGCATAATGACCCATTTCCTTGCACTTGAATCATTGAAGTGTTGTTGGTGCGTTCTCTGCAGTCTTTTCTTTATTCACATCATTAGAAACCCTTTTTCCATTACTTCGACACTCAGCTGCTCGATGACCTTATTTTCCACACTTAAAACATTTTCTAGTCCCTTTAAGACAATCTCCACCATGCTTCATTCCACACTTTGAGCATAAGGAAACATTCCTCTTCTTTTCGCCATTATTCTGAGAATTCACCTTGAACTCCATCTTTCGTTTCTTGTCAAAACTATGAGATGGAAAAGTAACACCAACTTCCATTTCTACCATGATAGCACAATGCACGATTTCATCATAGCTACTGAAGTCTCTTATAGCTAATGCCCTTCGAAGAGTTGTTTTTAAGCCACTGAAGAATAGATCAACTTTACTTTCAGGTTGGATGATAAATCCAGATGCATACCTTGCAAGCCATGTAAAATTCACTTCGTATATACCAATAGATTCTTCATCTTTTTCTTTAGTTCAAGAAACTCCTTCTCCATCTTTGTTTGAAGAATTCGATTGAAGTAATTATTGAAAAATATGTTCTTGAACTCGTCCCATTCCATGGAATCAATTTCATCTCTTTTCCTCATATTCTTGATAAGATTCCACCATTGATCAGCTTCCCCTTCCAAATGATATACTGGTAAGATGAAGTTATCATGTTCAGAACATTGAATAACTGAAAATAAATTTTCAGTAGTACTAATCCATTGTTCAACAACAAGTGGATCAAAAGACCCACTGAAAGAAGGTGGATGTTGCCTCATGAAGGACTCAATAGAATATTGTTCCCTTCTCTGCTCATTTGGAAGTCCAGACTGATTCATAGCTTCTGTAAGTATAGCAATAAGATTTTGCACTCCATCTCCCATAGCATTTTTTTGTTCAGGAGGAAAATCATTGCATTGTCCATTGCATTGATCAACACGGTTCCTTCGGGTTCCAGCCATCGTCTAAAACCCAAAAAGAATTGTGTGAGAGGCAAACATCACGCTATGGAGAAAAACATAATAACACTAGAGTTTTCGCATCCTAGTTTCGAAAGGTTGACTAATCCTTTCCTCTGATACCAACTTTAGATACCCGAAGCTTAACATACATGGACATTACATTACTTTTGCGGAATACTTAGTAGATAACAAAAACACACACACAAGGACCGTAATAGTTTAGTGTCTTTGAAAACTTGGAACGTAATCTTCTAATCGTGGTGAAAGATCTTCAACATCTCCCATAAATATCTTATTTTTTTAAAACCTAAATCCTTTCTTTATGTCCTGGGGAAAAGAAAACATAAATGGGTGAGCTCAAATTCTCAGTAAGGGTAAACAAAAGAAATATCAATCACGTCATATTCATAAGAACATATATTTTGGAAATCTAAACCTGCAAAAGAGATTATAATTTCATAACATGGGATAAATCATAGTAGTGAAATGTAATACCAATAATCATAACATAAAACATGAAACGTTGTGGCATACACACATAATCATAGAGAATCATTTCTTATTAGTCAAAACTCATTGCCAATACTATCTTTGTGGACAAAGTCCCTTTCTGAACCGAGTTCACCCCTCGTTTTAGTCCTGTTTCACTGAACCGGTATAACCTACCGTCCCAGCCATGTCTATCTCATGAGATATAAAATCTTTAACCAATGCATTGGAGGGAGATATAGGTCCCACCCATCTTATAATGATACCATTCTTATGTGTTCCAAAAAATCATAAATCATACATCATTACATAACACGGGTAATAAAAATGGGAATCTTAAACATCATGACATCATAAAACAATTCATATAAGATAAAGGAATTCATAAAAAATTTCCATCACAATATAATCAAGTAAATATAATAATAGTGATAGAAATATAACCCTATATTATCTTAGATGGAAAATAATTTTGATAAAACACATGAACTCCATTCTTGGGGAAAATATCCTTTCTACTTCAAAAACACTTTTACTTTCTTAACATGTCGTAAAATTATAAACTAAAAGAAGCTAATTAAAAATAAAATTGAAAACTTGTAAATAAATCTTCTTGGAAATAATGTTTTAAAAATCCATTCATGTCGTATAAGTTAAAAAAACATTCTTCTCGTACTTTTGTTGGAAGAGTCAAAAAGTACCTTGTACGAAAAACGACAAAAGATTCCTTTCATATCCTTTACTAAAAACTCACCGAAGGGTAAAATTGGATTTAAAAAATTGTAGGTGGATGGAAATAATATTACATATTGAGGAAACATGTATGTGGATGATAAAATACACCCTAGTAAAAGCCAAAGTATAAACAATCTCGGATAAAAATGAGATTGTGATATTTCCCTTACCTTAGGTCTGATTTGCTTCGTATGTGTCCGAAACTCCTTTATAATGATTTAAATAATGTCATTGACTTATTCCAGAATCATAATCATTGTTATTATATCATATATGGTTCACTTATGGCTTTATATTACTCGTTCTTTTGTAAATTCCATGTTAAAGAGCGTTTTGGGTAAAATCGATTCATTTGTCGTCCGTGTTTTGACTTGTAATTATTCATATGATTACTTAGATCATGATTACTTAATTCCAGAATATAAAACATTATTTATATATAATATATATTAACAATATATACATATATATATATAATAGATCAGTAAATGGAATGAAATACACCGTTCATGGAGACGGTAGACCGTTCGTACGCATGAACGCTGTTTTCTTTTCCTTATTGAGTTGAATGGAATTAAATAGATGACATACATATATATACACATAAATCCAGAATCATTATTATTTAATATATTTCATTATTACTTATTATATATACTTTATAATCATTCATGAATGGTTAACGTGGAGAATGAATCGCATCACATCGTGGAGACGGTAGTCCGTACGTACGCACGAGCGATGATATCGTTCTCATGATCATGGAATTGTATTGGAGTGTATGTATAATATTTCAGAATCAATATCACTTTAAAATAATCATATATAGTTATTATGTACACCATTATACCCATCCAAGAAAGGTGGTGGTGGAAAATAGATTTCACCACGGCGTGGAGACAGTATTCCGTACGTACGCGCGCGCGGTGATTTCGTTTTCCGTAGGATGGATAGATGGTGAAATAAGGTTGTTTAATAATTATAATAACATATCAGTATATAATTGATACATATGATATTACTTCATAATGAAACAACCTAATAAGAAGAAGTGGAAGAAGAAATAAAGATGAAAGAATCGGTAACGGACATTACCTCTTCTTTCAAGCGCCTCTATGAGATCTCCTTTTAGGGCACTAAAATTGGTCATTGAGGAAGAACAGAACCTCTAGGATGTTTCTAGGGAAGTGGAGAAGGGAATTTGTCAGGGGTTGTCCGATCTTGAAGGCTCAGAGTGGTGTGAGGAGTAGGGCGAGGAGGTGCCCATTTATAAGGGAGGATAGGGGTACCTTTGGAATAACTAAAACTATTATTTTATTATAAAGTCAAATTCGGTATTAATAGCTCGAAATTGATATATTTCAAAGCTAAGGTGGGGATGAGTCGAAAGCCTCTCATCCAATAGAATTTATACAGGTTTAGGTTCCTATATTTACATTTTCATTTAGATTTAACATTAAGTTAAATAATTTTACTTTTACCGTTTCTTCTTGTGTTCTTACACTATATGGTTAATAAACTTACTATAACAATACAAAATAACCCCAAGTTGTTTATTATTAATATATATAACCTTATCTAAGTCATTTTGCCGAACCTTAGTTTTTTAGAAATTAATAATATAATATTTGTTTTAAAAACTATTTTATGTCAATTTTGACACTATTTAGTAATTTATTTTTGTGAAAATCATAACAGAATGATTAGTTCAAAAAAAGTTAATTAAATCAATATTAACATGTCATATTAACCTATAAAATTAGTGGAATTCATAAAAAGTCTCAAATTACACATATTTTGGTATTTATAATATCAATTATTCTAATTTTCCACTATTATGGTAATTACTGCATCATCATTGTGTCATAAATAAATTAAATTATATAATGTCAAAAATTATAAATAAAATATAATTAGGTAGGAAATATCATTATATTTTTAATAAATATTTATAGTCGAATTTATCTTATGTATAACCCTATATTAAATATGATTTACTTATTAAACTTTGATTTTAACTATTTTAAACCTTCTTTAAATAAATTAATAATATATGTCCTAATCTAATCCAAGTGGGCCTAAATGGTCATATTTTATTTATAAGGTTGTTTTTTGTCGAATTAAACTTATCCAATAGAATTAAGAAATGTTTTAGGGTAATAATAATATCATTTTTACCCTTAATTACCCTATTTACTTTTAACAGTGGTAAAAAAAGTAAAAAGTTACTATTCACCAAAAATTATTTTCATCTCATTGAACCACATTTTAGTCCTTGATATTAACCGTGTCTCTCGGATTTTCGAAATTCCACTCACAGAAGCGGTAAAATTAAATTTTATGAAAAATTCAGTTTTTTAACTACACTTAGTGGTTTCACTATTAATCAAAAAATGAATGTTTCCAGAAAAATACAAAAAATTAGGCCTAATCTATATTTGATATTAAGAATTCAAAAATGATGTATATTTTACAAAATTCAGAACATATCATTTTCATTAATTAATTTAAAAATTAGTTCCCATCATCAAAACAAATATCATGTTTTTAATAGATAATAACTCTCAAAAGATTGACACTTATTTATAACTGGTTTAAATGTGAAATTACATCCAATTACCAACATTGTATTAAATTGTAAAAATATATTCTAAATATATTTTTAAACCACTCAAATTAATAATTTATCACTATTAATTACTTCTATTAAAAAATAACTTTTTAATTAAAATTTAGTAATTTTCACTATTCATCAGAATATGAAATTTATCCGAAAAGTACCAAAATTTCACCCTAAGCTAATTTCGATATTCCGAATCCAAAAATATAGTCCATTTTGAAAAATAAAATTTACAAAATTTCAAAAAGTGGTTATCACTATTCATAATGGCTAGTTTTAATAATATTTTAATAGCATATCGTTGTTTAGTGAAACTCGGTATTGCGTACTACACACGCTATCGAGGAAGGTCGCGATTTCATGTAATTCAAGGCAAGTCAAGGATGCGTGTTGTGAAAGCTCCTTTTGGTGTAGCATACAACACAAGATATTAATTAAAAGAATATGTTTCATAAAATCTCGGGTTGTTACAGTGCTGGCCCACCAAGTTTAGCATACTCAACCAAATGAAGGGTGTAATGAATAATTACATTGGAAATGAACGGGGAAATAACATATCCAAATGAGAAATTGTCAACCTATGTTTTTCTTAAATCATGTTAAGAATATTTATATATGTAGTTTTTTTAGAAATATCTCTAAATAAAGTTCACACCTCAAGTAGAACTATTGGTACAATTTCATGTAATATATTACACAATTATTGGGGTAGCAATGTCTCTATCAGAATATTAATGAAATGAATTTTAAAACAATTTTAATTTAGATGTTTTAAGTCTACAAAACATGGAATTTTACTCAAATATCCATCTATCCGATTAATATTTCTAAAATTTATAAGTATTACCCTTTTCTCATGATTTCTCATTGAAAAATACTCAATGTAATCTTTACATTCTCTTTTACAAAAAAACATGTTTTATATTGATTAATTATAATCCCTCATGAGTAAAAATTTGATCCTTCATTTTACCTATTTCATTAAGTAGTGTAAAAAATTACATTATCATAGGCATTCTTCTCAATGTGCATTACATCAAGATTTTGATGTATCAACTTAAACTACTAATAAGGAGGTTTGGAAAATATACTCATATTATTTCACTTTTTTCAACTACATTAAATAGTGTACCACATACCCTATCAACATTCATTCAACAGATTTCATTTTCAAAATTTTAATGTGACATTCATTATGTGTCCAAATATATTTGAACTAGATAACACCATTTATGACTTTCTCAATTAAATATCTCAGTTTATTTTTTACAACCTTAATTTATGAGAAAAATTACAAAATTGATGATGATTTATAAGCACCATTTTATAATATAAGGTAATCATTGAGGTTCAAAATCAAAAATAGAAATTGGAAAATACAAATTGTTAGGATTGTTCTAATTGAATAAGTTATATATTCCAAGAAACTCACTAATGGACCACATTAAATAAATACGAATTTTGAATGGTTTTATTACTGATGCAACAAATTTTTCCAGGCTATCAACCCAAAATTCTCATAATTGTTTCATTATATGTAGAATGTATACATTAATTCCATTTATATGCATTATATTTCATGGAATATTTACCAAAATAATAAAACAAATTCTTTTTCATACACATCCATTGGGTTAGATTATAGGAGATCAAAACAAAGAGCCATAGGCTGTAATTAGTATTTACAGTACTAAAAGGGTAAACCCATTAGAAGATAACCCCAAACACAAATTTATGGATTTTGAAAAAAAATATGATTATATTGAATCAAATACCTTCCATGTTGTTTAATCTTTTATATGTATTGTCAAATAATCATTTTTAATTTCCAAATCAATCCACTTCACTACTTATATGGTGTTATAACTCATGAATAATATTTTCAATCATGGATGAGAGGAATATAACACAATACGTCTGCTTGATTTTTATGCTTCTGATTCTTCATGGTGTTATATTCATTTATAAACTCACTATTTCATATTTATTTCCATTAACTTATATATATATTTTTATTCTTCTTATTATTCTCTTATGTAACATCCTTCCCTCACCCATTGCCTTAGAAAGACACAGAGACATTACTAGGCCTTATGTGACATCCCCAATACCCCAGAGGATGGTGAAAAATTCCAATGGATTTATGAAAATGGGGGTATGATTCTCCATTTAAAAATATAACACCAAAATCATTTATAACCATTACCAATAATGACTATATAATTCATGAGAAAAATGTAATACAACTCAAAGTATAACCAACACAAAAAAAACCAAGACACAACCATGAATCATATTAGAGTACAAAGAAGAAACTGAAATCCAACAACTCAAAGACAACCAAGACATCCAATAAGAAATCCCAAAAAAACTACACTCTCAAACTCCACAATCCTCACCCAAGGTTTTACGATACATCACGAAAGAAGATAGATATATTTTATTTAAATGTTCCTTGATATTAAATATCAACGGTCACAAAAAAGTTCCCAAGAAGGGGGTGAGTGTAAAACTCGGTAGGATTTCCCAAAATGACTTCCCGACTCATTCCACTTGGATATAACATGTTATAACATTTATATAAAATACTTTTAAACCAATATAAAAATATTATATCAAATAACCAAAAAAAATTTCCAATCCAAGACCATTTCCATTGAAAAAACCAAAAATGTCATTAAAACCATTTATACATTTTATTTGGAATATCTGATTGCTTTTCCACACACATAACCACACACTAACAAAAAATCTTCGTGTTACCATCAAAAGTGGAAATTCACATTCATAATTCTTTCCTTTAATGGTGGTACTTCATGAACATTATCGATCCCATTCATTCATTCGCAACCATTATGCCAAAATCCATGCCAAACCAATTGTGCCAATCCTTTTGAATAAAAAATCCATTTTATTGAAAAAAATCCAACCAAAATTCTAAACAACCAAATAGAAAACAATTTTAATATAATCATTTAAGAATCACTTAACAACTTCACATTGAAAGAAACCAATTATTACAATTCTAAAAAACAACACTATATATGATATCAAATAAGTTTTTTCACTTCAATTTGATAATTTAAACAATTTTAAATAAATCCATAAAGTTATAATATTAGTAGTTGATAGTGAATCCATCTACCTCACAAACTTAGGAAAAATGAAGAACAATACAAATTCTACAAAAACATGGGTTAGATCTTCCAAAACCCACCTTAATTATTGTCCCCTACTGTGAAAACAACCACATCTCATCATGATTCACATCACCCACCATGGATATAGACCTAAAAGAATAAATCCATGAATCTATTATATGGAAGAAGATGATACCTAAGATAAAACACTATTAATGAGAACTTACCAAGGAATCAAGGCCTCCAACACACCAAGAATTCCCAATAGATAGTTCCCATATCAAGTGGAAGGGTCTCCATAGCCATTGGATGTAGAGTAATATGAGTTTGGGTCGCATAAATGAAGAAATTAGGGTTTAATGGGACTGATTTTGATAAGATAAAGAAATTAGGATCTATTTTTTTACACTACATGGTTTAGTTGAATGTTTAGGAAAAAGTTTGTGCAAACTGTGCACCGACCACTACCACCCAAAACCCCTTGCATGGTTAGCTCGCATGATTAGACAAACCATGAACCAACCATGCTCAACCCCGTTGTTCACACTTTCACAGTTACTCATATGTGACCTCATAGTTTGGAAAAACCATTTTCCAAATGGTTGCCTACCCAATAACCCTGGTTTCCTTTGGCACAATTTCCTAGTTCTGTTTCATGGTTTCTAGTAATTTTTCTCAAACCCTGTACCTCCGAAAAATCACCAAAACAATCAAAAACTCCCCTCAAACTTCCCAATATTAACCCAATAACTTTATATACATAGAACACATATCTGAAGGGATAATTACCTAAAAAATGGGGTGATAAATTCTTTCCACCATTTTTATTTCCATCCCTAAAATGTAGAAAACCACCAATTGAATGAAAGGGTTCATTCCATTGTTGAACAATTTCCTTCTCATGTTCCCGCATTTTTTCATGAATTTGACTATTTTTCCATAAAACCCAAACTAGACCAATTCTTTTCCAACAAGATAATTTCTCTTTCCAATCTAAAATTTGTGGTGGAACATAAACTAAAGTAGTATTCAGATATTGATCAACATGATCCCATTGAGTAACATGGTTTGGATCAGGATGATACTTCTCCAAGTGAGATAACTGAAACACATTATGCACTGAATTTAAACATGGTGTATATTCCAACCAATAAGGAACCTAACTAACAAATTCATGTATATAAATAGGGAATAAATATAATGGATTTAACATTCTATACATCTCAAAATGATGATTTTATATCCTTTTAGAGATTCATAAGAAAATATGATCACTCACCATGGATGGAAATGGTGGTCGATGATGATCTACATAAGATTTTTAATGAATCTGAGTCATTTCTAAAATTTTCCTCATAAATTGAATCTTTTATGCTATCTCCATATCAAGGATTGGTCCAACAAGTGATGTATAACCTCATTCCACACAAAAAAGTTTAATAAAAAAGGGCACCTTTAAAATGATTCAAAAGGATCCGCGTCTATTAAGGCCAGATAATTTTTTTATATGAATACACCATTAATTGTATGTGCTCCTCCCACCAGCCACTATAATCAATTATGAAAGCCCAATTCATGTATCCTAACATTTTTATTGTCCTTTCCTATTATCCATCTATCTGAGGATGTTAAAGTATGCTCATAGTAAACTATGTCTTAATAGATTTCTATATGGAATTCCAGAAATGATACATAATGCAGAGATATTGTTCTGATTCTATCAAAATTTGTATTCCATGAATCTTTAATACTTCAAAGATATATATTTTAGACAAGTCCACTACTGTTTGAGATTCATGAATAGGGATAAAATGGGATGACTTTTTGAGGTGATCAACTATCACCAATATGGCATCGCGTTTCTGAACTCTCCTTGGGTGACATGTCCAATAATCTATAGTCATCTTCCCCCATTTCCAAATAGGAATACATAAAGACTACAACATACCCTTTGGCCACTAGTTCTCTACCTTAACACACTAACATTTGAGTCATCTCATAACAAACCAACCCACTTTTATTTTCATGACAACCCACAAAAATTGTTCGTCCATAGCCTTATACTTCATTTTTATTCCATGATAAACATACCATCTCGAATGGTGGTTAACATGAAGAAGTTTTTCCTGATAATCCCTTGGTAGCACCATCCAATATAAAACATACAACCTTGATCCTATATCATGTTTTCAACCATCAATGGTCTCCTCACCAAGAATTTTTAACCTCATCGAATAACATTAAGAATCAATTTTTTGTGCCTATTTTACTTTCATTACTAATTAAGGATCAAACAATTTCAATGAAAACAACATCAATACATTTTTCTTCACAACCTAGGTGAATATCAGTGATCACCAACATGATCTACAACGGATCTGATGCCTCTTTTCCAAATTGAGTAAATAAATTTCTGTTTAATACATCTGCTACCAAATTTCATTTACTATGTGAATACATCAAGTCAATGTAAAATATTTTAATATACTCCATCCATATTCTTTGACTTAGGTTCAAATATCATTTTTAGATAATGTGTTTCAAAATATTGTGATCTTTAAACACCATATAATTCTAACCAAAGAGGAAATGACACCAAGCCTTTAAATAATGTACTATATAAGATATTTCCAAATCATGTGTTGGGAAGGTCCTCTCCTGAAATTGTTACTACCATGAGGCATATGAGACAACATGATCTCATTTAATGAGAACACACCCCATCCCAGATCCCAAAGAATCACAATACACCACATAACCTTGTCCTAAATCATAAAATATCACGATTGGTTATTATGTAAGGAAATGTTTGAACTCTTGAAAATACTTATAAAATTCATAATTCCGTTCAAATAGAAAATTTTTATTTTTCAAAGATATAATTGGTGAAACTATTCATGAAAAAACATGACAAAAATGTTGGTAATAACTAGCTAAACCAAGGAAAATAGATACCATAAAGACATTATTTAGGTATTTATATGATATGATTGACTCTACCCTTTCTGAATCCACTGAAACACCAATTTCATAACTATAATGTAAAAATAATTGTACCTCTTATATGAGAAAATCACACTTTAAAATTTTGGAATACAACTTATGATATCACAATATTAGAAACACTATCACCATGTGTGTCTCATTCTCAGCCGTTATCCTACAATACACCAATTTTCCATCCAAAAAAATATCCACATAATAATTGAAATAAATTAAAAAATATGATTCATCATTTACGTAAATAATAATTGTGAATTAATAAGACTAAATGTCATAATCAAATTCTCGTAATGGTCATATATACTCCTAAAAGCTAGTTTTGGAATATCCTCCTTCAAAACTTGTAATTGATTATATCCTTATAACAAGTCAACATTATAGAACCACTAGAATCCACTCCATTGATAAAACAGTTTATCAATTTATGGAAGTCGATAATGATAATTTATCATACCTTGGTTAATCTTACTATAATATATACACATAAGAAGGGTTCCATCTTCCTTTTTTCACACACAAAAAACTAGTGCTACCCATGGAGATGTACTAAGCCAAATTATCACTTTTCTTTACAATTCTTCCAACTAGATATTCAATTATCTTAATTCTGTTGGTGACATATGATAATATGGAATAGGTATAAGACCATCATAGGTAAGAGATCAATCATAATCTCAAAATTTATTGTGGGAGGAACCCCTGAGAATTTATATGAATAAACAATAGGAATCTGATCAATGATTCTTGGAAAAATGTTATTCTCAAACTCATACATCGATGAAAATGTCCATGATTCCAAATAGTATGTGATCCATCCAACTAGTGATGAAAATAATATCATTGTACCTATCAATAATTTATGATATCCTCTAATGATATTCTTTACACCATCAATAGTTGTAAAACTAACCCTTGAGGAATAACAGTCGATATGAGCCTTGAACATTGCCAACCAACCTATAACCACGATTATGTTATAGAAATACATATCAATAATTTATAAATACCATATCAATTCATCACCATTTATTTTTATATAACATAATTTTCAAATTAAGGATCATCATTCTATTTAACAAAGAATAGTTTAATGTTTCAAAACAGAGGGCACCGTCTCAAATTTAAAACCTAGAAGATCAACATATTGAAAATCAAAAACAATTGGGATGCAACCATATAAAAGACATGCATAAGGGTTTAATTCAAAATAATTGTAAATATCATCATCTATTATTTTAATTGATCACACATAATCACTTATTCAAATACATATAATTTCTTATTCTCTACACTTTTCTCTTTATTACATTGCTGAGATTTACTTCTTTAAGGAGTCATGGTATTCTATGAATCAGAATTGATTGATCTGTTTTTTGAAGAGAATTATTCTTCATCCCTTATCCTTTTGTATCATATGTTGTCTGTGAAACATGAGATGTATCCGCAACACCTGACCTTTCAGAATTGTGTCTATAGAAATAATGATGTGCCATCTGGTTGTAATTGTGACATGCTCTAGGTGGTGCCATAAAATACAAATTCATGTGATCCAAAGAACCATATTGAAAGAATACTAACTTACTCTTGGTTTTTAGAGGAAGATTCATTGATCCAGTCATTTGATCTTATGTATTTCCACTACCATGGAAATAGGTGTCTCTCATTGGATTATTACTAGTATTATTATGCCCATTATTTTCCATAGGTATCAACAAGATTCTTCTAATGGTAGTACCTGAGATGCATCTTTCATCCATTGACTCTCTATTGACCATATATATATATAATCATATATAAAAAGTACATAAATCATTGAGTGAATCCTCAGACTCTTCCCAGATTAAAAAATGTGTGCCTTTAAGGATGTACTTGCAAAAATATTAGGTGAAAAGACAACTAGATTCATAAATTGGGCTGCATACTCTATCATTGTGATGTTCTATTACTTGAAGATGAAAAATTCCATAGTTCTAGACATTCTTAACATTTTAGGATATAAATTTTCATTAAAAATTCTTCAAAATCTTCACAAGAATTGTCGAGTTTAATTTAGCAAGAACAGATAAATTCCACCATTAACGTGCTACATCCTCCAACATGTACAATCCAAAAAGGCCTTTATCTCACCTGGTTTGATTAGTAAATATAGTATTTGATTCATCCTATCAATCCACACCTCTTCTTTTTCCATCTCTAAATCACCTAAAAAAATGGGTAGATTCTTCTTCAATACTGAATAGAATGATACAATTTATTTGGTCCATCCCTTCAGTTCCCTCTTTCTATGACTTGAAAAGAATAGAAAATAATCCGGTCTAGCTATTGGTTCCAATGTGGTTCATTTGTTATCACATTATCAGGAGCCTCTTCCCATTGGTTTCTATGATGCCTAACGGGTTCCATTTTCTATAACCATAAGAAAACACAATCTCCTCTCACTCTCTAACAAATAAAGGCATAATAATTTAAAATTTTACCACATCACACAAAAAATGACTAGGATTTCTAAAATTCCACATTTTTTTAATTTCAATCCAAATTGAAAATTACACCATGCTTTTTAAAATAAAACCATTTTCAATTATTTTAAAAAATCAACACTTTTACCCAATTTTCAGTAATTACCCAAAATGACTAATGTACTACTAGTGGGAATTCATTTCTATCAATTCATATCATAATATTATTAGTATCTAAACCCATTATGATGAGATTATAACTCTTATAAGTTTATCAAAACACTTATATACCTAACACCCCGGTATCATGATGTTCAACATAAATAGGTTAGTAATGCCTTTTTATGCAATACATTTCAATCAGGATAACCATGCTTTTTACTACCATACTAACTCTGAGACTGAGAAACCAATATACATTTTTCCCACAATGAATGACTGACTATCCATGATTGATACCATTTGTAACATCTTGCCACACACCCATTATATTTCTAAGAGGCAAATACATTATTGTGCCTTTGGGTAAATCCCCAAGTCACATACCAATATATTATTAACAATTAAGGGATGATGTTCCATTTGAAAATAAATCACCCACAACAATTATAACCATAATCAATAGTCACTATATGATGCATGAGAACAATGTAAGAATCTAAACTTATAACCAACTGACAAAAACAACAATCTACATCCATGAACCATACCAGAGTATGAAGAAAAAACATAAAATAAACATCTCAAATTAAACCAAGGAATCCATTAGTAACTCACAAAGAAGATCCAAGCTCTAAGACCTCAAGACTTACCCAATGTATCATGATGCATCACTAAATAAATTTGACACATTTCTGTTAACTATTTCTTGATATAAAATATATATAAACACACTAAAGTTACCAAGAAGGGGGAAAGTATACACTAATTATGATTTTACCAAATGAAATCCCTACCCATGACACTGGGATTAATATTATTATCAAATTTATATAAATAGTTTAAAACTAATTTTAAGTAGTTAATATCAAAGAATGAACAAAATAAAAAATAAAACCATTTCCATGTAAAGAAACAAAACAATCCAATAAAACAGTTTCTCCATATCATTAGGCATAAAAAATTCCATTTCCACACACACACAAACACACAATATTATTGTTCCCATTGATGATGGAACTTCAAGTCCATACTATGTCCCTTTGATGTTGGAATTTCACAACCATTATCTATTCCATTACAATCACTCATTCCAAACCATTATTTCAAAATCAATGCCTAATTGATTACTCCGTATCATTTCTTTAAAACAATCCATTTTATTGATAAAAAATTCATAAAATTTTTGCATTCATCAAAACCAAACTACCATTTTAAAATCAATTATAAACATCACATTCAAAATAGAAAATTAATCACAATTCCACAAACCTACACTAATGATGGTTTCCAATAAGTGTTTCACCTTAATTTCACAATTAAAACCATTAAATTTAAAAAATTAAATCAAGAATTCATGTTCATATAATTTTTGTTGAGAGTGAATCCATCTACCTCACAAACATTTGTGAAAATGAACAATGGTAAAAATTATTCAACAAATTTTCTTAGATTGTGAAAAAACAACCTTAGATCATGTTCCATATCATTAAAAGAACCACATTTTGTCATTATTTCATCACGCACCACTGATATTTCCTCAATAGTTTAGATCCATGAATTCAAGAGAAGAAAGAAGATGAAAGTGAAGTGAAACATGTAAGAATGAGCACATAACAAGGAATTATGGCCTCCAATGAACCAAGAATAGCCAATGAATCACTCCTTGATAATGGGTAAGGGTTTCCAAAAAAATTAGAGAGAGATGAATTAATGTTAGGGTCATATTAAAGAAAAAAATTAGGTGTTAAAGTTTTTAATCTTATTAGAACCACAAAATTGAGATATAATTTTTAACATTTCATGGTTTTGGCGCATAGTTGGGAAAACTATGTTCAAACCGTTCACCAACCATTGCGTTCAAACAACCCTCACATGGTTGTCCCACAATATTATACAAATTATTCAATAACCATGCTCAGAAAATATATCCACACTTTCATAGATCCCCCTCGGTGGATGAATGGTTTTCCCAAACATTGCACCAATAGTGTTCCTAGTCATTAACAAATGTTTCCCTTTTTAGGGTTTCCTAGAGTTGTTTCATGACTTCTACTAACTATTATCAAATTTTTCAACTCCATAAAATCCCTCAAATCATTAAAAAACTCCCCCAAACGATTCCAAACTTAACACACTAAATTTATATACTCAAAATAAATAAATAAAGGCTTAATTACCCGAAATCAAGGGTGCTTCACTACTCCCTAATAAATAATGAAAACATTAGAGAATGTTTGAACATTTTTAAAATCAAGGCCAAACATGTTAAAGATTTTCTTATCTAATATAATGATTTTTAGATCTTGACGTCCAATAAATAATCATGACGTTGACCCAAAATCATGAATATTTCATTGTTAGTAACACCAAAATGACACATGATATGGTAAAACTTGTGTTGAAAATAAAAAAAAATTGAATACTTGGAACACCCTTTGTATAATTCATAATATCCAACATTAACAGATTAATAAAAATCATTTTTATAAATAAAGTAATATGAAATAATTTACTAATCAAGATAAGATAATGATTAATTTGATCTATTCAAATCATGGTCATTGTATCCATAAATTCAAAACACAACATTTATCAACTTTTGATTAGAATTTATTTAGCAGGTGTCATCGTGTTTCATTGAAAAGACATTCACTTGTTTGATGATCAATCATTTTATTATCCTTGCCATATCCAACAAACATATCAAGATAGAAACTATTTCAATATCGGGTGATCATATACTTCATTTCTATTCAACCACATCTTGAATTTATGATTAGGACACATACATTTTATTCTACCACCTAGTGATCGATTTAAAAGTACATAATATAGGTTATTTCAAATACCTTATCATATCATGGTGTGTTTTGGTGTAAATTAATCAGACATTTATCCATATATATATATATATGATTACTACTATTCTCCCTATAAATTTTAATATAAAGATATAAATGTTTTTTCAAATAATTACAATCAATTCATAATAACAATATCTAAAAACCATTCTTTAATTAAATTATACTCATAATAAATATTGTTTAAAAATAAATATGGAAAATAAAATAAAATAATTACTACCAACAGTAAAATGATTGGAACAAGTCATTGTTACTCTAAAATCAAAAGAATTATTGATAATTATCAAACCGTAATCACTACCAGATTATTTAAGGAATATATTTCATTGGATAAGGTTAGAGAGGTTAGTATACGGAGACTGGGGAGGGGAGGGTAGTAATGTATGAATCACAGACATATATGAGTTGGGGTATCACATTTGAGGCTTTGGAGAAAGGATAAGGATTGGGGATTTGGGGACCTGGGTCCTGGGGAGAAGTGGAACACTGGTGGGGGTTAGGGGTCCTGGTCATGTGGAGGAGGGATCAACTATAGGGAGTTATGGGTTAGTATCATATTCATGGGGAGAAGGAGGGCCACCATTAGGGTTAAGGGTTGATGGCTATTTATAATATTCTTTCAGAAATATAGTAGTTGTAATTAAAAATCCATCACTATTAATATGTGGTATGTCATAAATGACAAATACATTTTACCATATTTATTATTATTTAAAATATTGTGTAATTTATAATAAGTTCAACCACTTCTAAAATGAAACCTATAAAACATATTTTTCTTATATTGATAGTTTACCACGTGCCTTGGGATTCAATATATGAAAGTGAACTTACAAATTTATTTGCACAGGGTAGTTGGTATAAAAATATTGAGTTGCTTTTTGAACGTGACTTTGGATGGATTCTTAATTTTTTATTTAAGGGATCCTACCATCATTAGAATTCGAGGATGATATTGTAATACAGTTATGAAAAGTTTTCAATTCATTAATTTATAAATAAAATATTTTAGGGTAGAATGTAAATTTTGTTTTATGGAATTAATTAATGTTATTTTAAAATTTTGTTGATAAAGAATATTTTATTTCATAAAATTTATAACTATAATATATCTGGTTTATAATTATATATATTTGAAACATGCAATAGGTTTGGGTTCTGTTTCAATATATTACCAATTATATTTTTTATGAGTATGTGAATAATTTTAACAATTTAATTCAACATGTTAAATTTTCAATGTCGGAGGAAAGTATTGATTGATTAAATTGCAAAAAAATGAAGAAATGGAACAATTAATTATTAATATATAAATTGGCTATTGTTTTTTATTTATTTGTTGGAAAATATGATCTTTCATAGTTTTTATTAATTTTTGTAAGGTATGTGATTTTGTGAAATTAAAAGTCTTATACGAGGATAATTACTACTATCAAATGAATATGTTGTTTGAACATTTCATGAACATGTGACCTATTTGATTTTCTCTTCGAGGGTCAAACCATACTTTTTTTTGTCATCTTAGGTGTAGTCCTAATGGGGTTAGGTTGTGATATAATAATATACTATACAAAAATTTTCCTCTAGAAGCTGTTTAAACCAATGCTGAATCATTTCATGATGGATTATCTAAAACTCTATAAAAAGAGATGTTAGTAGAAATTTCACAGTGTTTAACAACATGTTTAATAAATAAAATAATTCATGATGGTTTTTATATATTTAGTAGTGTATTTTCTTATTGATTTTATTAAAAAATATAGGGGCGGTTAAAACCCCTCTAAATAATAACTTTTTGTGGGTGATATAAACACCTTCTAATTTATGGGAATTTTTTTGTGGTAGTTTACATTATAAAAAATGTAGTTCATAATTCATGGTTGTATAACTAATTCAAAAAAATAAATATTCAATCTCTCAAATTAGTTAAAATTTAATAAACAATCATCAACAAACAAATATATGTTTAATCATAAATAATATTTTAAAATTATTCACTTTATTTATAAAATATAAAAAATGATCAACATAGATTTCAAAATAAATCTCAATTATGAATCACCCTTGATGAGAAACTATGATTTTATCCATATCCATGACCTACCTTCGATATGTGAATTATTATTTATAAAAAATTTAAAATATGTTATATATATACATTTCCACTTAAATTGATATAAATTAGTGTTCTAATTTGTTACAACCAAGAGGACAAAACACACCCTATGAGGGATGAGTGAAATTAGGGTGTCAATTTTTTCCACATCTCTTCGGATATTATTCCCATTTTCAAATAAACTAATTAAACCATTCAGAATTCATTTCACATCCAACCCAAATGAAAAGTAATGAAAAAAAAATATTTCAACACAATTTTACATAGTTCACCACTAAGGGATATTCCCAATGAGCACACACTGACAGTATGTTGATGTGTGAAAATCCAAAAAGTTTCTCTAGTATGATAGATGAAATATTTTGACCATATCCACTACAAACCAGGATTACTAACTTTACAATTTTGTTTTGGAATTATTTTATTATAATGTGTATTGGTGGGTCTTTAATTTTAAAGGAAATATGAGATATTCAATTTGATGGCTGGGTGAATTTTGAAACTTGACTGAGAGGTGAATTTGGAGAGTTGAAACCTCTCAAAAGCGGTGTT
Source organism: Viscum album (assembly GCA_963277665.1). Taxonomy (NCBI): domain Eukaryota; kingdom Viridiplantae; phylum Streptophyta; class Magnoliopsida; order Santalales; family Viscaceae; genus Viscum; species Viscum album. Next base: position 705,283,784 of record OY728139.1, read on the forward strand.
GTAGACATTAAATGAAGGAAGAAAGGTGGTCAAGATAAATATAGTGGGGATTTAGAGGGATGTTGGGATATCCAAACTGTAGTCTATAACCATAGTTAGCTGGTACCAGCTCATCGACTAGCCAGTGTGGTGGGAAGTGGGTTAGTTCAACTTCATCTGTCACCAGGTAGCTGATGGCACTGTACTTGATATCCGGTCTAGTTCTAAGTGTTTATATGGGTACTGTTTTAATTTTAACATCCATCCCCTCTTGTTTCTTAATATGAATGCGCTACAAAGAATCCATTCGATTTATCCACCCCTGCCTTTCCTCTCCATGTACTCCTTTCAAGGGGGTGTTATTGTGGCTTCTGAATGTAGAATCCCGCTCGATGAGAGATTGTGATAGTCTCCATCTCTGTTATCTAATTTCAATATCTGAAATATAATTTATTTGAAAATTAAACTATGATATATAAATCATTTTTACATAATGGGATATCAATTGTTCTTTTAAATTGTTGAAGCCAAGAGGCCCAAACACACCCTTTAAGGGTGAGGCAAAATTAGGATGTGAATTATTTTTTCAATTCTCATATGGTATTGTTCTGATGTTTGTGGAAACTCATTAAAACTATCAAAATTGATTTCAAAACCACCAACAATGAAAAATACTGAATCCAAAATTATTCAAAAAACTTTGACATAGTTTAATGCTAATGGATACGACCAATTGGAACTCACTGAAAATATGTCGAGGTGACAAAATCTACTAAGCTTCACTAGTTTGATAGATTAAATTTTTAGCCACAATCACTACATTGTAACTCTTTATTTTCATGTGAAATATGAGATTCTAAATTAGTGGGTTGGTTGGATTCTGAAACATGGATTTGAGTGGAATTTCCAGAGTTTTATCCTCTAAAAGATAGTGATGTAGACATGCAATGAAGGCTAAAAGGTAGTTATTATCAATGGAGGTGGTCTTTAGAGGGATGTTAGGCTAGCTGGGTTGCAGTTTGCATTGACCAGATAATCGGTACTATCTCATCGGCTATCCATTATGGTGGGTAGTGTCCTAGATTCACTTTAGGTGTCAATAGATATAATGTGGCCCTATACTAGCGAGTTGTTGGAGTTCTGAGGTTTTTTTGAGGTGTAGTGTGGTAATTTTACAATCTATAACCTCGTGTCTTTGAAAAAGAAGGAGAAACAATGTGTTCTATTTGACCAAGCCACCCATCCATTTCCTCTCCTTGGGTTAACCCCACCACCATTCACCCTCATATTGAATAAACCCTTCTTTCAAAACTACTCATAGTGTGCAGCAATCAACATTCTTTAAGGAAAATCCAATATAATGGGTCCATTATGGGAATTATAAAATAAAAAAATTAACTTTCTAAAGAGATAATTGATCATTTACAGAAAAAAAAACATGATATAAAGAGACTTTACCATTTAAAAAAATAACATTTAATAACCCATTTGAAAAGGGCCATACAAACTCACTTCCTTTAAAAACCATTTTATGTGCCAAATGAGACTTCAATAACAGAATAGGAAATGTCCAAAACCACCCCTAACAAGATTTTAAATATCATTACAAAAAATATTTTATAAAAAAACCCATATAAGTTATAATTTAAATCATTCCTAAACATATTCCAAGGAAAAACAAAATTAAACATGTGAAATATACTTTAATGAATCAACACATTTTCATTTAAATCAAAGATTTTAAATTTAAAACCTGAAATCTATTAAAATTGAAAACTAACCAATCTTCTTTCAAATAAAGTATCACATCTCTATCTAGAACTACTCATGAAAAATATAATTTTCTTAGAAATATGTCCATTAATTATTCCAAACAACAAATCCATGCTTCATCTATTTTTAAATGAAATATATAAAAAATAAAGAAACACAAGTATCATAAAAAAGATAAAATTTCATTAAAACACCTACCTCAAAATAATCATAATCAAATGATAACCCAATTGAAATGTGTCACCTCTAATTGAAAACACCCAAAATTCGGAGATAGATCTTGATATAAGAAAGATATGTTCCTAAAATAATAATAAAAAACACATCAATAATCTCATATCCAACTAATCTGTAGAATATCATTCCCTCTAGGGAGAATATATTAAGAGAAAGAAGAGATAATGAGGAATAAGTGGAGGTAATCATAAAAAATAGAGGCCACCATAGTAAAAACACTCTGATTAACAAATAATTGATGTCGGGAAAGAAAAAATCACCAAGAAGACTCCCAGGGTTCAAATGGTATAATCTATGGTAAAGTGAAAATGAAGTATAATTAAAATTGGGGTTTCACTGCACAATTACAATGAGAACCTTACAAAACCCAACCCTAATGGTGCCATAATCATACTACTTCCTTCTACCTAATGGCCGGATGAATCACCATCTTACTAGCGGGGACCACTATCTAGCTGATGGATACAAGGAGAAGTTATGCATTCTATGTTTTCCATGTAATAGTTGGTTTCTGGTCACTATATGGATAGTGGAATTACTATAACATAGATTACTCGATTCCAGTCCATGGACTAGTCGATATATCTCACCAAATAGAAAGTGGACCTCATCCAGATTTTATTGCTACAGGTTCCTATCTAAACTCAAAACAAACTATACTTTTATCATCCGACACATCAAAAAAATGATTTTTTTTAGAAAAATAATGAAAAATTTAAAATAAGAATAAATATATGTTTATAGTTTATGGTGATACTAGGATATGAGTATTATACTAACCATATCATTTTATATTTCAATAATGTATTTAGTAGAAATATAGAAATTAAAGATACATAAATAAATTCTACACCCAACTCATGATGTGGATGGTTTATGAAATTTATTATGTATCTCTAAAGAAAAATCAATCTAGAAAAAAATATAAATGAACAGTCGATCAACATCCAAATAATTCTTAAAATACCCCAAGTTCACAACACATATTTAAAAAATCGTTGATATATCTATGAAGAAATAATTTTTGAAGACAACCAATGACCTATCATAGTTCTCCCAACCATTTAAAGACTCTTCAAAATGATGGGAAAAAAGGAGAACATCCACTAAAAAATACATTCAACCCAAATAAGTAATTTCGATCCACTCACTATGAAGAACATCTAAAATAGAAAAAATAATTCCCAAATGGATAGAAAATATAAAACATCTTAATGATTCCAAAAGAGATAATTCCCTCAATATCCAATAATATCCAACCAACCACAATAATTATAGAAAACTAACAATGAATTCCACCAAAATCAAATACTTGACGACAACCTATGATATTCAAACATAGAGCCTCACTCCTCAATGAACTTATAAAATCCAAAATTGACAGCTTTGAGTACCCAATATTACATGAAACCACTCTATCCTAGTAACTCAAATATATACCCATGTTCTATCCATGTCCAACCATATAGAGATATAAAAACAAAAAATCCAACACACAAACCAATAACCACAAAATTTCAAATAAGATATCACCCAAAATATTAGGAAATAGATCTATCCAAAAATTTACAATGATTGTAATGCAAAAAAAAGAAATTGTGAAATTATATAGTGATTAAGATGAATAATAAGTAGTGTTACATTGACTAATGGGATTTTTTTCGTCTAAATAATTAGGTTATTTTTCATTTGAACACTCTTTAGTATATCCCCTCATATCACCGAGTATATCAAAAAAATTTGAAGTTTCATAGGCTGTTTTAGGCATTTAGTCCATTTATCAATGCCTTTTCTTATTATAAACATTTTATTCAAGTAAATGAATCTTTTCTTTAATAAAATTATAAAGTTGTTATAATAATTGTTTCATAGAGTATGGTGATCAACCTCCTCAGAAACATGCATTTTTCATTGTTGAAAAGTATAATTGTGAATCATGGAGTTGGTTTTTAGCATGTATACAGATGAATGTTACAAAAATATGGGTAGTATGTCTAATATCTGATTACCATCAAGAAATTATAGTGTCCATTAACAATAATGAATTTTAATTGTGAGAACTGAATTCATATCATAAATGTTTCATTAGATATATTTCTAGTAATGTTCATGAGAATTTTAGAGATGAATAAATAAAGATAACGATCCTGAAGTTGTGTATTTTTTTAATTATATTTTTTTTAAAATAATCTAATTTTAAATACATTGTTATTTTTTGGTTTCAACATACATACCCTGACAAGGAAATCTCAATCAATTAAATGAATAAATTCAAAGCGATAATCAAGATGTATATGATTATATGGTGTTAATTTCAATGTAATAATTTTAATTATCATATAATAATTAAAATAGATATGGAAATATGAACACTAATATAGTAGAGTTCAAAAATAATTTATTCAAAGTGGTGTATAAAATACCAATTATAGGGTTATTTCAAGTGACACTTTATGGATGTGTGATGTACTTTGTTGAATAGTCCAAGAAGGTCAATAAGAGAATGAGAAATGTATTGTTTTTTGTCATAATGTACAAAGATAGATTGATCAGATACTATATGATGCTTCATTATTTCATGTTCAAACCATCAATCGGGAAGGTAGCTTCTTTCAGGTAACATAGTCCCCTGACCCACTCACATGAAACAATTTTTGAGTGGTTGTGGTCATATTGGAACGTAGGTAGTATGAATGAAATTATTTCAATGTATTAAGATATCCCTATACACATTTCATTGCATCATATTCACTTTGGAACATATCTAGGGAACCCTATGTTAAAATGGTGTATAGTGTGAGTACTCTAGTTGACTGTTATAGTGCTCCTTGGATGTATGTTGATGATTTTCAAACTATTACATTGTCTATTGATTAGCCGGATGTGGTCCCTGATATTAACATGTTTTTCATTTAGGCTATTTGATTTATGGATACATTAATTTTCGTTTTTTTCTTTTTTTATATTTATTACAGTGTCTGGTATTATCGTTTTATTCCCTTCGAGAAGACCAATGTTTACTGATATAAGAAATGAGGTGGAATGGCCTAGAGAATGGAGAGTAGGACTACGAGTCTGCATATATCACATAGAAGGAAAAAATCATAAGAGATGTCCACAAGTGGCAGGAATGGGCACTACATCACAACATATTTGATCGACTTTTTGTATTATATCATTACTCTATTCATTTATTTATTATTCACGTTTTCTATTTAATGGATGGTTTAATATTTGGCTTGTTTCATTTCTTTCTTATTTCATCTCTAACATGTTTCATTTCTCATTTCAATCATAATGAATTTGTGATATTTAAAAAATTAATATAATTAAACACACTTAATAATGAATAATAGTAGGTTCCATTATAATAAAATTATCTTTAAATCTATCATTAAAATTGTATGGTTGGTGGAATATATAACAATGACTCTTGAAATTTGCAGGATATTCATCACTGTGAATATAAATATAATTATTTTAAAAAAATAAACATGATTAGAGATCATTAAACCAATAAATTTATGTTCTAATCTAATATCAATAACATCTATTTTTTGTCTCATTTTTCACCATATTTCTTAATTGTGAATGCTAATTGTATACCTTAGTTTTATTCAAGTAGGTATTAAAAAGTTTTTTTAAAAATTGTTTTGAATTAGGTAAGATAATTCAAAAAGAAATAAAATGTAGATATTTAATGCCCACCACTACTCACATTCCAGTACATTCATGTTTCATGGCTAGTCAAAAAGAGATGTCCGGTTTCATCATTGATTGTATGAAGGTCCCATCATTTCCATCATGTTTCACCACCTTCTAAAGTCATCCCTCATCATGGTCATGTTGGGTTATATGGTGTAGCGATATATGATTTCACATTCATCGATCATTAGATCATCACATCCCAAATCGAGAGATAGAGGCTAGAGACACATAAATTTTACATCATCAAGGGATAAATTACTATCACTCTGGATGATGTGTCCATTATGTAGGGTTACTCCATCGACGGTGCATCTATGATGGGTTGAGTTAGTGCATATAAGTTTGATATAGTTAAAAAAACTACTATTAATTGAGGTTTATGGTGATGGTGGGACTGTCATAATTAGTTGATTATGCATGAAGTGGTTAGACAGACACATCGCCCATCTAGACGATGACACTGATGGGATCACAATGATGATATTTACATGTCCTTACATTCAGGGACATATTAGTCGTATGATCGTTGTCGATCATTCAACTATTTTTATGTAGCTGATGTATTTATTTCTACTAGTAGATTTGACAAATATATGGATGTATAAATCGGGGTAAATATATCTTTCATATACATATAGAGAGCTACGCAACGCATGCAACATCAATAAGATGCTGATTACAGGATATAGTATTCCTAATCAGATATGGATATAGGGGTGCATCCATCTCTTAGCTCCACAAGATTGTGCACCATTAACAAACAATATTTTATTGCAGTCCCTACAAGGATGAGGTTATTTTTTCCACTACATTCTTATATCAAAATCAAATTCATGACATTCTATTATGAAATATAAATATAAAAAAGTTATCGGAAGGTGGATTTAGACACACAAATACTCAAATACCGCTATGCATGGCGTCTACACTTATAGAATTATATTGAGAAATCTTTTATTGGATGACATGGAAGATTAATAATTATATTTTAAAACTACTGTTGTGTATAGTACATGAATTTATATAATAAATACTTATTAATTTTTTGATATATGAAGTTTCATGGATGACATATATCCACACTATCATCGGGAGTCTCCCACATTATTATATAATGATTTTTTCTTCTAGCTCACGCATCATACCTATGATTCATTTTTATATTGTTGAGTGGAGTCATGATGATAGTGTTATGAGGTAGTTCAGCTTCTATCATCCAATTCCTGCACTACGCAGCCAGTTACCTTCACTTCATTCCCAATAGATATTAGGGAAGGGAGAATTAGACTGGAGGCTTTATCATGTAAACTATATTGAGATATGGGGTAGACATCTTGAGTCACAATTATGATTGGCAGTTACAATAAATATACATCTATCAGATCAACTAGAGTGTGGGACATGGTATCAAATTTCCCAAGTGAGATATCTTATGCAACAGAGACTAGGCTATCCTGACTTGGTAATAATTCTTCATTCCACTATTGAATAGTATTTTTATTATCTTCAATTAACTGTATTAGTAGTTTTTTATGATGATCGTGTCATCTAGTGCATTCACATATCATATCTCACAGAGGTTCGTGCATTTGAAGATGCCTATTTTTAGAATGTAGTGACAATGATATTTCTTCCATTGTATGAGATTTATCATGAGATTTTATTTGAAGTGCCTCATGATGCTAATTGTGCATACACTGATAAAGATATTCCAGGGAAAATGAGTTTGTTTTGTATATAGATGTTAAACCTCAGAAGGCTGCCTATAATTATCAATAAAATGCTTGTAAACGTCCAATTTCATGAGAGCCAGAGCCACATACAGAGGAAAAAATTCATAGTCTATTAGTGTGTAAGATTTTTATAATGTGATAGAGGCTAGCTAGTCTGTTCCTCATTCTATACATTCATATGCTCCGTATATATTCTCTATACAACAGTAATATTCTTCTTGTTTTGGGAATAGTTTCATTCAGCAACCATTATCCATCCGAGTAAAATAGGGTACAAGAAGGAAGACTATAGATCCACCACCTATCATACAACCTGATATAGAGGTAGGTTTAAGAGATTCTACATATGAGGTGCATACACCAGAGTATATACATCGACTGACATGGTGTGGATACAATATCTAGACACCTAGTTGTGGTATATAGAAGAACCCAGAACACCAGCGTAGAATATACTAACACATGTTGCATGTTTTCTAAATCATTACTTTTACATTATTTAAAAGAGTAAATCTGTATTATTTTTACCACATAAAAAAATAATGATAAATTGAAACAAGTAATTATAAATTATTACTAAACATTAGTATTAATAATTACTTTGGATATGATAATCATTGTTTGTTATTTATAATAATAATTCTTACTATCATAAACAATATTATGTATAATAAACAATCATACTAAATTTATTATTATATATTAATAATTTTTTTATTTTAATTTATATAATTTTAATTAATATTAATAATTAATATTATACTATTAATTATATATGTAAATAATTTATAATACGTAGCATAATTCATTAAAAAGCATAATTTTTAACTAGTAAATTTATTTTCAAATACAAATTAATTTATTTATATGATATAAAAATGCGTGTTAGTTATAATATTATTATTTATATTAATATCATAATAATATTTTATTAATTAATAATAAATAATACTATTGATAATTAATAAATATACTACCTACTAATAAATTACTAATGATTTTATCTACAATAATTTTAGAATGATTGATAAATAAAATTTTATAAATATTAGTTTCTATATTATAATTTATTTAATAACATTAAAATATATTATTAACTAATAATAAATAATTCAAATTATTATTAATAAATATATCACTTCTAAATAAATTTCTAATAATTATATTAATAAAAAATTCACAATGATTTATAAATAAAAATAAATTATGGAAGACAAGAAAACATTAATATTAATATACAATATTAGTAATAATAGTAATTACATTTTTTTATTTTTATTAATACAATTTTTTTAATACATATTATGTATAATAAATAATCATATTACATTTATTTTTAAAATTTAATGATATCATTATTTAGAATTATTTAATTAATAATAATATTGAATATTATATTATTAATTAAATTAGTAAATAAATAATAATACATTCCATAATGTATAATTAACAACATAATTTTAAATAGTAATTATACTTTTTGATAAAATTATTTTATTAATAATACCAAATAAACAATATTAGTTTTTATACTATTTTTTATATTAATAACAAAATAATATTCTATTAATTAGTAATGAAATATAAAATTAATAATTATAAAATATATTACATATTAATAAATTATTAATAATTAACAAAATTGGAGACTCATAAAAAATACTCTTTAAATATTAATTAACAACTAATATTATAAAAAAATGGAAAGTGTGAACTCTGTTGACAGTTCTCCAGTGGATTGGGAAGCATGAATGGGGTTCACGGTTATCCCAAACATGTTTTTAAAATACCAAAAACCGCATCCCTTAAAAAAATCAACCCATTAAGAGAAAAGAAAATCATGGGGCTTCATATTTGTACTAGTTTATCCACACATATAAGACTCTAATCCTGATTTAGTATTAAATATCTAAATAATTTTATTATATGTTTTTCAGTATAAAGTGATAGGAGCAAGGAAGGGAGTCCAATACTAGGATCAACATTGTTTAAATTACTCACAAAAATGGGGGGGTAAATTTAGGGCCTATGATTGTGACATGTGGCCACCAAATATATGACTATTTATCATATATGAAGCCTCCCCAATACAGCCTTATTCCAAGCAGTTCTCCACGCCAATCCCCCATAACCCCAAATTAATTTTTTCAATCATTCATTATTTTTTCCATCAAAAATATTCGGCCAAATATATTTAGCTAAAATGACATCATAATTTTAATCCATCAGCACTAATGGTATCATTACATCGATAGAAATAATTCTAGACCCACATATGATCTATTTTTCAAAATGTTATTTTTTCATTTTTTGGTGTGTATTATCACTATAAATTTACAATATATATTTTTTAAATTCAAAATTATTATTGGTTTGAAAAAACAAATTACATTTAACAAATTACATATATATAAATTTTTTAGAAATTTAATGAATACAAATGACTATACTTATATTTTTCAAGTAGACACACACAAACATACACTCACACATATATATTTATAATTGCATACATACATATATTAATATAATTATTTAAAAATACATATACATATCTTTTAGTACATGAAACTGTTTGTTTTTACATGAAATCACCCATGAAAAAATAAAAGTATTTAAAAATATAATTATTTTCATGTATATATAAAAATAAATACTTGTATAATTACATTCATATATCCCAGTAAAATTTGTAAATATACATAAAAATATAAATAATTATGCATATAACATTAATTTTATTTCATAAAATTTAGAATTCTTTTTTGTATACACATTTAGTAGTAATAAATATTTTTATACCAAAATATCGATAAATATTTGTAGAAAAAACTGATCACGTACACACACACACACACACATATATATTTATATATCAATTAATATATATATATATATTTATATATATAATTTATTCGTACATAATTTCAAACACACATATACAAAATATTGAACACAGACAAACACATATATATAACAAAAATCAATATTTATTTAGATATATACATATTTGTATGTGTAAAATATATCTATATATTCATAATTCAAAATTAATATATATATATATATAAACACAATTAAATTTATAGATGAAAATTATTATAGTCATATAGATTCACATATTCCTAAATATATATATTTAAATTTTAAGACATACACATACAAACAATTATATAGACATATAAATATCAGTATATACATACATGCATGCATGAATATATATTAATGTAATTATGTACATATATATAAGCATATTAATAATCTTTTATACATTCACACACACCCACATACATACATACATACATATATATATATAATTGTATACAAATTCATAGATAAAAACATATGTTTATGAATGCATTCGTGTTGTTTTATATGTATCTATGTAGATGTATAGTTGTAAATAATAAATTACAAATATGGTATGCATGTATGAAATTACATTTATATTTCTATATATACAACTTTATTTGAATCTATGTCTGCACATTTACACAAATTTTTTCTTGTACTTATATTTAATCATGCATAATTTTATATATTTCAATATGTATACGACTGTTTTAATATATATATATATATATATATTCATGTACTTATATAAATATATATTCATGTATTTATCCATGTACATACTTATATTTAATTATTTGTGTGTATGTATAAATGTATTAATGTACAAACATGGATGATTTATAGTTTCAATCGCATCTAGGATACCTCCCGTGAGAGATTCATACTATAAATATGTACTACGAAGTCTCCGATGGGATATTCTGTGTGCCAATCTACATTGTGAAATATCCATTGGGAGATACACAGTGCTCATCTTCACTAGGAAATCTCCACTGGGATATTTGTACATTCTTACATTTTCATATTATATTTATAAATAATTACATTAATATATATGAATGCTTGGATGCATACATGTACTCATATTTGTATGTATGTATGTTTTAATTTATATTTGTGTCATATAATTTTATATATGTATGAATTCAGGTATAATATAATTCTTATTCTTAAATATAATAATTACATTAATATATATTCATGAATTCATGCATGCATGCATATATTAATATTTTTATGTATGTATATGTATGTATTCATGTGTGATAATATTTAGATTCATGTGTGTATATTAATATATATATATATATATGGTGCATGGGGGTACAATTACATTAAACTCAAAAACACCATAGAGATAGGCTGAAAGGCAGGACATAGCCCTCCAAAGGGAAAGCTTGCCCATCAAGCCTTATTTTAAAATAATTACATTAATATATATGTATACATATGTATGTATGCATGTATGATAATGTTTGGATTCATGTGGGTACATGCACAAAAATATATACATTAGTTGTTTGGGGGTACAATTATATTAAACACACACAAACCATAGACACAAGATGAAGGCAGCCAATAGCCCCCCCCAGGGATAGATCACCCATAAAGACATATTTATTCAATACAAGGCCTAGGGGATCTGTGGGGATGAATCTCATTACATCTCCGAAAGAACCACTAACTAACCTGAAGGCCCAGTGCAACATGTCTACATCATAATATCTATGTCACCATGCCCATGTCATCATATGATATAGTACTACACCAGTACCTATGGAAAATTTCTCCCCGCAGGATTTGAACCAGGATCTAATGTAAGATTATAGGTTGCCTTTACCGCTCGGGTAATCCCCCAACTATAATGCATTAAAATATACCCACAAATAATTATTGTTGTGTGTACCTATTTGTGTGTGTGTGTATGCATAGACAAATGTATGTATGTAATTACATTAAATATATATACATATAATTTCAATAATTTATAAATTATTGTACTAATATTAATATTTATTTATGTATGTTTGCACAAATACACTTAAAAATATTTATATTTGTATATAATTATATAGTTTTTAACTACAAATAATTACACTAAAATGTTTTGATGTATGGAGGTTTATATCTATGTGTATGTAATTACATGTAATAATATTTTGATGCATGTATTTATATGATTTAAAGTATGCTTAAAAAATACTCATATTTTTATTTAACTATAATAATTATTTATCACACACATATATAAAAACCTATGAATACACACACACATACATAAATACATAAAAATTTTATATTTATATATAATACATACATACATCTATACATACAATTAATATATCCATATATATACATAGGTAAATACATATCTATAAGTATAAGTGCATACACAGATACATATAAACATCTATATTAATATGAGTACATAAATATATGTTATTGCATTTATTTTCCAATATAAATAATGTAATTATTTTCATTCATGCATACATACATACATATATATACAGGTATATACCACTATAAAGATTTGTGAGTATATTTTAATACAATCACATACATACATCTGAATATTATTATATATAGATACATACATATACATAAAATCTTATTTACATATAAATATATGTTCATACAAACATAAATACATTTATATATATTAATGATATGTGAAATTGTTTAGGAAAATATCTATTGATAAATTCACATGATGAATCTTCACTAGGAGATTTAAATAGAAATTTTTCAACTAGTGATTCACAACCAGAACCTCCAATTGGGGATTTGTTGGAAAAATCACTGCTGAAAGATTTTCTAAAATAATATACTATAGTATATTTTTCAATGTACTATGTATGTTTTTATATACATATAATTATATATAATTTCTTTTACACACTATTATATTTATATAATAAATTTATAAACAATTACTTCAATATATATGAATGCATGCATATGGGTACTTATACATATATGTATTTCAGATTTTGTGTATGTGCTTGAATACACTTATATATATTTACGCATGCATGCATATATGATTATGAAGATACATATATATATATATATATATATTTAAATGATTATATTAATTTATATATATATATAAACATGCATGCGTATATATATAAACATTAATATTTGTTTTTATGTATTATTGTATGTATATATATGTATTTATGTATGATAATATTTTGATTCTTGTGTGTGCTTGTATTAAAATATACCTACAAATATTTGTAGTTGTTTATACATATTTGGGTGTGTCTAGATATGAATGCACTTATAATTGTAATTAAGTAAATTAATTATATTTTTATATATTTGCAGTAATATATATTTATGTACTTAAATTAATATAGATTTATATATGATTATATATATGTAATTTTTTTGAAAGTTAAATAACATTGAAATATATTTATATACACAAAAATTATATATATATAATTATGTATGAATACATTATATATATACACGAATTTATTTATTTAATTATTTTTGAAAACATGATAAATAATTTTTAGATATATTTATTAACATGATCGTATAGAAAATTTAATTTATACATAAACTATATAAAAACACATTGTTAATATTATAAAACAAAATCCACATTCTATTTATAATTATAGATATGTTTATGTATATATATATATATCTTCATGTGTTATATGTTTGTAATGGTGTATCTATTTCTATTTAGAAGCACTAGTATAAAAAATCAAAAACTATCTATGCTTATGAGAGTGAATTCCTATGTTTCTTCTAGGGATTGTATTTCCTCCATTTATCTAGGTTTGACAATGCTTGGATTTGATGGTCTTAGTTAGCATCAGCTCATTTGGATTGCTGGAATGCCTACTTCTCCATTCCTTCCATCTAGGTTTTCTAGAAGCTTCGGTTCTACCATATCTATAGATCCATTTACTTTTACATCGGTTTATCAGTATCAAATGTTCCATGATGGTGATATAGTAATAAAGTTGGTGGTGGTTTATCGAGGTGTTTCATTCACCTTCCCTTTCTCTTACCCTCTTTCGTCGATTCACTTCTACTCCCTTTCATTACGATTGAAACAATGGTACCTATTATTACAAAATGATGTAAGAAACATGTCCTGAAAGACATAGAAAATTTTACATTATATTGGAAAATGATGGGGATAAATTCCCAAAGCATCGATTATCCCTCATGATTGTAGGTAAAATTATGAAGAACATTCCGTTTAACCAGAGGGTCATAAAAAACATACTCGAAAATGTATGTTGTGTGGAGGATAGGGTGGATATCAGAGAAACAAGAGATGGATGTATAAACTCGGATCTTCTTTTCAGTTATGGATATTGATTTCTGGTGTTTTTTAGATAAAGGGTAGTTTCTAGATATTTAAGGAGTACACACCGTGTACTTAATAGGAACGCTCTTTACCGGGTAGTTGCAGGTAGCCGTGTGGAGGCAATGTAATGGCCAAGTATAGGGCCCTGTGGGGTGACCTGGAGACCCCCTAAAGTGGAGCTGGTAAAGGCCTATACACGCCATGTATCCTCAGGGAACACACCATTTATTTTTATTTTTATTTGTTATATTGGACTAAGGTCGTGTCTAATTAGAAGAATCGTCTTCTTCTAGTGTCGTCTCATCCAGGAGTGATGAATATCTCTGATTCTTCTCCGAGTTCTTGTTTGGTCGTTCGTTCACTGAATAAAACACCACTGATTTTATTGTAATCATGTCAATGATTTCATCCTTCTTCTGGATCCTCATATAATTTTATGTCCTCTTTCCTGAGATATCATTGGGTGAATGTATTAGATGTTTTTGTAGATCAACAGCCTTCTAGGTTTATTCAATGGAAAATGATCAACTATATCGATTGTAGAACCTTGAGGTAGGTGGTTTGTGATTTTCCATATATTTTCTTTGATTTATATATGATAAAAAGTAACAATACCGTATATTAGGGTATTTTTTGTTTAGGGAATTAAATTCTGTTAATGCATATTATCCTTGTTTTCTTGAGCATGGGGTTTTGATTGTAAATAGGGTTATTTACCTTTTTATGGATGTGATTTCTCATATTTGATATGATATTGGCCATTGGTCTCAGAATTGCATGTTAGTATTCTTTGTTTTCCATGCCTATATCTGTTTGGAAGGATTTTATATTATCTGACATGCTTGTGATATGCTTTTTAGCTGTGTAGCCATGTATTATTTGAGATTTACATTGGCTGTTAGATATCATTGGTACACGATTGCTTTACATAGGGCTGTGGGAACCTGGTGTAGTTAGACCATAGGAGGAATGGAAGCTGAGGGGTTCCCCATAGTGTCTATTTTACTTTTCATGTCATGAGACCATAGGGGGGATGGATGTGAGTGATCCCTCGGAGTCTTTGTAGTTCCACATTGTAAGACCACCTGGGTAATTGGACGTAGAGGGCTATCCCAGGGTATCTATTGTTTACCTTTACGAGACCATAGGGGGAATTTTCTATGAGTGATACCTTAGAGAGTCTTTGTTAAGCTGAACGAGAGGAGTTGAACTATGAGAACTTCCCAGAGGGTTTCTTGTGATTGTTGGTTGTTTATATATATATTTAATTGAATTTAGTTGAAACTGTACTATTTTTTACTTTTTAGTACTTCCTTGTTTATTATTTAATTTTGCCTATTTCATGACATATATATATTAACGAATAGTTAGGCACTTATTTTTTGGTGGTTGCCTAATGGGATTCGACTCCCAACCTATTTGGGTCATGCTTTTTTCCCTAAACAGATAAAATTTTTGCAGGTATAGATAAGGGAAAGCATCCTTCTGCTTTAGGTACTTGATTGCTATGGAGCCCGACAACATGAGACCAAGCTAAGGCTTGAGATGATTTTGGAGTTGTTTACTTGTTTTTAATTTGTACTTTGGTTTAATATTGAATTTTAGTATTATGAATTGTTTTGTTTCTTTCCTAGATACTTGTGACATGCATCATTATTGATATAAATATATATGATGTAGTTTTTTATTTAATTTCAATCTTCTACTATTTACTTATTGTATTGAATTACTTTTTCCACTACTGTTATATGTTTTTTCCATTGTGTAACTCTGCCAATGAAGGGATTTTTCCCCATTACCACACCCAAGGACCTCGCTACTTGTCAGTAGCCTCTGGCGTTCAGGGAAATGCACTTGAGGCCATGTGACAAACCAGTTACTAGGCACAGTTGGGCGGCACCCGAAACCAAGATGTTACAAAGTTGTATTAGAGGGATTTTTTTTCTTAACATATTGTTTAGAGACTATATCCAGGGATAGGAAGGAATATGTAGTTTGTAATGAACTTTTCCTAGGAGTAGCTAAACTATGTACATGGAAAAGCTAATTAACCTTGTTTATTGCAATTTTTTTATTTAGGTTTTCAATTTTACAGTTGATTTTATTTCACCATTGGGTGATTCAAATGTTTTGTGTTGTTACTATTGATATTATTGGGGTTCTATTTCTATTAAAACCCATTAATATGACAATATTCCATCTCATGCATCATATAGGCACCTACAAGATATCACATGTCTTGCATTCTTGTAATTACATTTATAGTGAATTACTGATTGCATGTTGTTATGGTAGATTTTTTGCTAGATATGCATGTTGTTTTGATAGATGGCTTGATAAGAAACCAGCTATTTGGAAGGTTATTACTGATTTGTAATGTTTAATTTGGGTGAACACAAAACATTGGTCCTTGAGGTGTTATGGGCCCTCATGGATTATAATTTGGTGGATCAAGTGATTTATTACCCAGATATACCTTGTAATATAAATGAATATGACGCCAAGATTTTATTCTTGGAGAGTATGGGCCCCTAAGGATTAAAATTTGGCACTTTAATGATTGTTTCAGTGTTTTTATGGGTTCTTGGAGTAGTTTCTTACACTTACTGTTTGAAAAATCCCAGATACATGGTGTGTATTGATGAATACATACCCTGTATCATTCTGTTTTGGAAGTAATAGTTTTTCTTAAGTAAACACTATGTACTATATGTACACAGTGTGTAATAGTTGATCGTGTGACTGACTGTGTGGGCAGAGAGAGAAGGTTGGGAAATATTTGGTGGAACATGCCATGTACTGGATGTACAAGATATTTTGTGGAGACCATGTATCCACCCTTGTGACTAAAAACACCGATGGATGCAACTAAGGTAATACATGTCGTGTCCATCTTGAACATGTCGTGTATAGTCGACCATGTATCCATTCGTGGGACCAATGACACCAGTAGGTAAAGTACATCTAGTAAATGTCGTGTGTGGTATCAACATGAAGTTTAGGTTTGTTCTAAGTGAACCATGTGGTTTATCCATGTAATAAAAATCAGACCGGGGAAAGATTCAAGTACACTCCGTGTCACAGGAGAACATGCCATGTGAATTGGGTGTTACACGACCAGGGTTGGCTGAAGTACACACCATTGTAATGAAATTAGGGAAAACTCCATATAGGGGTCATATACGACTTTTATCTATGTTTTGGAAAACATAAATATTTTATTTATCATGTTCCTTTATTTCACTTCTATTTCTTAGTCCTTGATAATCTTGAACTGAGATATGCTCTTGTCCTTGTAGATTCATTCCATGAGACGTTCTTTAGTTGTATTCATGATACAGGTCAACGATCATACACTGGACATGGAACATTAGGGTCTTCCAGCAGATCCAACCATCATGCATGTCTTGGCACTAGTTGTTATTCGGGATATAGATGCTGAAGCATATTTCTGAGAGGGCTTCATGAAGTTTATGTAGACCTTTAGGGGTGTACCGCATCCTGCCCTGTTTATGTAAGAGTTGACGTGGGGTTTTTAGTAGTAATATCCTCCCACATTCTCAGGGGATGGAGGAACTCAGGCGACATATTCATGGTTAGAATCCATGTTATCGATCTTCAAGTATATAGAGATGCCTCCATATAGGAGGGTGATTCTCACTATGTACATGCTTTGAGATTCCACCAAGAGATTGTGGTAAGTGATTTGACATCTACAATGCCAGCAGGTTATGTCATGGGATGAGTTCCAGTGTGATTTATATGATTACATCTACCTAGATACTTTGAGGGCTGATCAAGCCTGAGAGATCATGAGTTTGGAATAGGGTACTCTCTTGATCAAGGAGTATCCTTCTCACTTCATAGAACTGTAGTGCTTCACACCCATTCTTATGGGTGATGAGTTATTTCTGGTGAGTAATTTGGAAGATGGACATAGGCATGACATCTGATCTCAGGTGAATATCATAAGGTTGATTACATAACTTATAGTCAACTGGACGCTGATCATAAAGCACAATATGAGGGATTCTAGGGCTGTGAGCCAGGGCAACTCAATATGAGGAGTTTGTACCCCTCTGACTGATAGCAGGAAGAAATATAGGGAGTGAACACATGAAGATACAATGAGGCGGGATACTTATATTGGTAGACAAGTGGTGTGCTACCAGTTTGGAAAGAGCATGCATACAAGGCCGCATTACCCGAGAGACCTAGTTGAGTGTCGATCATGTGGAAAGATGGGTAATCTTCATCACTTCTATCAGTTTTTATCACCAACAGATGGTGATAGGGGTTCTTTATTGAGTCCTCATACCAATGTAGGACCACAAATCCCACATCAGACTAGGGGATGGAGTTCTTCAGGCCATTTAGGCCAAGGTGGAGGTCATGGCTACCGTGGTCAGACACAGGGTTTTCGACAGTCGTAGGGTGGATCAACTTAGGGATCTTAGTTAGCTTCACATGGTTGCGGTGCTGGTCAGGATTTTGCGATTGAGCAGACCAAGCAGGAGGAGGATCTCGACCCCTCTATAGTTAGAGGTATGACTCTAGTTACCTCAGATTAAGCTTCATCACTTTTTGATACAGGGGTTTCTCACAGTTTCATATATGTCATTATTATGGAGTGCCTCGGTCTCGATATCTTTACTTCTACAGATATCTTGACTCTAGAAATTCTGTTGTGGACTAGAACGGCTAGTATATGTTAGTTCAAGGAGTTACCTATTGAGTTTGGTGTGTGTCACTTCATATGGGACCTCTATGTCCTATAGATGGCATGCTATGATATCATTCTCAGAATGGACTAGTTGGTTCCCTTCTAGGTTGTAGTTGAATGCTATCGTCGCATGCTGAGTTTTACGTCACCAGAGGGAGGATCATGTTTACACAAGGGGAATGGTATGTCCTAGAATGGAGAGTGGGACCTGAACATTATGGGAAGGGAGGAGTGACAACCCAGATTTTAAGTTTGTATCTCGATGACTAAGGGACTTCACAGATGGACTTTCCTCTAGTGGTGGATTGTTTCAGGGATGTATTTCTAGAGGACTTTGCTGGGTTATATCTTGAATCATAGGTAAAAATTTCTATTGAGATTGTTCTAGGAGTAGCACAAGTGTCCATTTCAACTTATAGAATGGCTACACCAGAGTTACAAGAGTTAAAGAAGCAGGTAGAGGAGTTACAGGAAAAGGGTTTCATCTGGCCTAGTTGTTCCCTCTGGGGTTCACCTTTTCTTTTTCCAAAGAAGTCGGATGGTACCCTCAGACATTGTGTGGATTATCAGATGATGAAACGGTTTATGGTCAATAACTGATATCCCATACCGAGGAATGATGATCTCTTTGATCAGCTTTGAGGAACCAGGGTGTTCTTGAAGATTGAATTCAGATCCGTTTATCATTATTTTCATGTTATACCATTAGATATACCTCTTAATGTCTTTTATAGCAGGTTCGGTCTATACGAGTATCTTTTTATGCCGTTAGGTCCCATGAATGCACCTGCAATTTTGATTCCATTAATGAATAGTGTTTTCTATCCATACTTGGACACCATCGTAGTGGTTTTTGTGGACGATATCTTGGTGTAATCTCACACTTCTCATTACCATGCTACCCATCTTGAGATCGTTTTGAGTACACTGAGAGAGCATCAGTTATATGATATGATCTCAAAATAACACTTTTGGATGAAACTCATTCACTTCATGAGGAATGTTATCTCTGAGACATGAGTATTAGTAGACTTATAGAAAGTGAGAGAGATAGTTTCCTGGGAGCATCCATAGAATGTCTTTGAGGTTCCGAGTTTTATAGGGTTGTCTGGTTACTACAAAAGTTTTATATAGGGCTTTTCATACATTGAAACGTCCCTGACAGACCTAACTGATAAGGGTAAAAAGTACATTTGGACAAATTCTTTAGAGTTAGCCTTTCAAGAGATGAATGAGAGGTTGAATTGAGCACCAATAGAAGTTTTTAAAGAGACGAGCATGATCTATAATGTTTTCTGTGATGTATAATGACTCAGGGTGGGATAAGTGATTATACAAGGAGAAAGAGTTATTTCATATAGGTAATGGCAGTTGAGACCACATGAGAGTAATTACTCGCTACATGATATAGAGTTGGCTGCATTTGTTCATGATTTACACTGTTGGATATATTATATATTGGATGAACATTTTGTGGGTTTCACCGACCAAACAAGATTCATTTATATTTTCTATCATCACAATATGAATCTAAGACAACTAAGTTGGGTTGAGTACTTCCAATCCTTGTACATTGAACATGCCTACAGTTTGGGAATGGAAATGAAATAGCTGATGCATTGAGCAGAAAGACACAAATACATGCAATTTAGGATGCCAATAGTGAGTGGAACCTTAGGGATATATTCTTTGAGATGCATTTTGAGGTTCACGATAGATAGAGGAAGACGTTACTTTCTTCTATAGTTGTTACCTCTACCTTAATTGAATGACCGCGTATGAGGCAGCTATCAGAATTGGAAGGCCTATTTCAATGGGAGAGTGTGTCATGAGAGGAATCTATTACTAGATGTACTATAGGAAAGTATGAGAACATAAATTTTCCTAGGCACATTTGGGTTTCATTAGACATACATGAGTAGATGATTTGTGATTTTTATTCTTTAGCATGGGCAGTTAATCCTGGTGTCACAAATAAGTATAGATATCTACACCATCAGTATTGGTGTCCATGTATGAAGAGAAATGTTGCTGGTTTAGTGATGAGGTGTTCTACCTATTAGCAGGTGAATGCAGAGCATCAACGACTAGTAAAACATTTATAGTAGCTACCCATTCTATAGTTTAAGTGGAATGATTTCATGATGGACTTTGTTATAGGTGTATCGAGGTCACCTCATGAGAATTATGCAGTTTGTGTTGTCATTGAAGGACTCACGATGGTTGCACACTTTTTACATATCAAAAATACCTTCAGTGTTGATGAGTTGGGAAGATTGTACATCTTGGAGATTGTAATTTTACATGGGGGTCCACACTCCATCATTTCAATTAGGGATACATGTTTTACTTCTGCGGTTATAAAAGGGCCTACATAGGGCTTTGGGTACACCGTTAATTCTGAATACTACTTATCATCCTTAGACAAGTGGCCCGTTTGAGCATATGATTCAGGTGCTAGAGGACTTGTTTCAAGCATGCGTCCAATATTTTAGATGTTCTTGGGAGAAGCACCTACCTCTGGTGGAGTTTTATATAATTATATTTTTTCAAGCAATTATTCTGATGGAACCTTATAAGGCTTTGTATGGTAGGCCATTACAATCTCCCCTATATTGGATAGAGGCAAGAGAGGTAGATATGTTGGGACCACATCTTGTCGAGGAGAACAAGAAGCAGAGAGGGTTGATTCGAAAGAGGATGGATACTACTCAGTCATGACATAAGTCTTCTGTTTCTCGACAGATACAACTACTATTGTTTGAGGTTATAAACCCGGTTTTTCTATGTGTTACATCAAGGTTGGGACAGATGAGGATTAAGAGATAGGGAAAACATTCAATTTGATAAGTCGGACCGTTAGAGGATTGAGAGAGTCGAGCTAGTTTCCTATTAGTTGTAGTTTCCAAAGAGGTATGTGGCTATGAAAGATGTATTCCAGGTTTCCTAGATACAACATTACCTCATTGACCCATATCATGTTTTAAAACCCGAGGAGGTTGATTTGGAGGTGAACACATCATTCTTGGAGCATCCTATCCGGATTGTTGATCGCATCGCGAAGGTTTGATGTGGCTGGTATGTTCCTCTAGTACATGTTCTATGGAAGAATGGGAGAGTACAGGATGAGACATGGGAGTGGGAGGATGATGTGTGATCATAGTGGCAGGAGTTGTTCAAGGACTCTTCTTCTTCACCTCCTTCATAGGGAAATTTGGGGAAAAATTTCTTTAAGGGGGGAAGTTCGTAAGAAAATGAATTTTCTATTTAGGTCTGGATCTTTATTTCTGGTATATTTGATAAAAAGAAGATTTTGAGGAAATTTAAAGAGTAAACTCAATGTATATAAGAGTACACATCGTGTAACAGGTTTCGGCGGGTAGCCGTGTACTAGCCGTGTAACGACCGAGTACATGGATATGTGGGGTGACATGGAGACCGCCCAAATAAATGATACTAAAGGCCTATACATGCCATGTATCCTTAGGGAACATGCAATATATTTTTATTTTTATTTATCATATCAGACTGGGGTAGAGTTTAATTGGAAGAACAGTATTCTTCTAGTTTTGTCTTGTCCAAGAGTGACAGATATCACTGATTTTTCTCTGAGCTCCCATTTGGTCATCCAATATCCAAATAAAACACCGCCGATTGAGTGAGAGTTCCATCATTGAGTTACTACTTCTTCTAGAGACCCACCTATTGGTGTCTCCTCTTTCGTTAGATATCATTGGTTGTAATTTTTAAACATTCCTGTAAATCTATGGAGTTCTAGGTTTCTTTGAAGAATGAGGTCCCACTATATTGATCGTACAAGAATGAGGTATGTGGTTAGTGACTTTACATATACTTCCTCTGAATTATATTTGAAAGAAGTTCCCAATACCCTTATTTGGGTTATTTTGTGTTTAGGAAATTTAATCATATTAATGTGTGATATGCATTGTTTTCTTGAGAATGGGATTTTGACTGTAAATAGGGTTATTTAACTTCTTATGGAAGTGAATGCCCATGTTTGATCTAATATTGGTCACTGGGTATAGAATTTCATGTAAGGATTCTTTGTTTTCCATAACTATTATTGTCATGATGGAGTGCATATTATTTGACATTCTTGTGATATTTTTTGTAGCTGTTTATCCAAGTAATATTTGAAATTTACTTTGGCTACTAGAAATTGCTGGTGCACGATTTATATACATAGGGTTGTCAGAACCTGGGGTAGTTATACCATAGGAATAGTGGACACTGAGGGCTTTCCTAAAGTGTATGTTATACTTTTCACATCATGAGACAATAGGGGGGGTGGACATGAGTGCTTACTCAGAGTATCTATCGTTCCATGTTGTGACATCACATGGGTAATTGGATGTTGATTGCTCCCCCAGAGTGTCTGTAGTTTACCTTTATGAGACCATAGGGGGAATTTACAGTGAGTGCTTTGTCAGAGAGTCTTTGTTAAGCTGAACTAGAGGGGTTATACTGGGATAAATTCCCAGAGGGTTGCATGATATTTTGTTGTTGTTTATTTAATAATTTTAATGTAATGTTGTCGAACCTGAAGGATTATTTACTTTTTAGTACATCCTTTTTTATTATTTCATTTTTCCTACTTCCTTACATATATAGATTCACTAATAGTTAGGAATAGATCTTTGGGTGGTTGCCTACTGTGATTCATCTCACACCCTGTTTGGGCTAGGCTTTTGGAAAAAATCTGATTATATTGTTACAGGTATAGATAAGGTAAAGCACCCTTATACTTCAGGTACATGATTGCTATGGAGATGGAGAAAATGGGACCTAGCTGAGGCTTCTGATTTTTTTTGGAGTTTTTTACTTGTTTTTCCTTTGTACTTTGGTTCAGTACTATATTTTTTCCTTGTGACATTTTTTGGACACTTTCTTATATACTTGTGAAATGCATAATTATTCACATAGATTTATATGTTTTAGTGGATTGTTTACTTTCAATCTTATGTTGTTTACTTATTATATAGAATTACTATTTCCAAAATTTTTATATGTTTTTATCCATTATCTTACTCTGCCAATGAGGGAATTTTTTTCCAATTATCACACCCAATTCCCTCGCTTCTAATCGACAAGCACATGTGTTCGGGGAAATGCGCTTAAGGAAATGTGACCAAATGGGTATGGGGAAAAATTGGTTATCACCCTTAACCATGACACTAAAAGGGACTATTGATATTCAAATTATTCAATATAAAATAAAAACATAAGATATTTAAAAGGATTTCATGGTTATTGGATAATCATATTATCATTATGGATGACTTGAATAATGAAGGATACATCCAGGATATCACCTTTTATAAAACTCCAAATGGATCTGTTTAAAAAAAATAACATTTTTTATAGGTTGTAATGTAGGTAAAATAAAATCGATGACCAAATATGTGAGTTTTTGAAATGGGATCAATCAGATAATATTTATTGAGGGTAGGCCATTCAGATCAATGTTCTTTTCGAGGTGGAACTAAATCTTATGTGAGGTGTTATTATTTCAATTGGGGACTTGAGAGCATGAATTTCCATCAAATATTTAAAGCTATCAATTTTTTTTATTTTATGTGTTTCTGGAAGACATTGAATAATAATGTACTTTAAAGGAAACATATGAAAATGTAAATACTATCATAAAATGTGGTTCTTGGTTACAGGAAAAAATGTATTCCTTCATCCCAGAATTAGAAAAATAGTGTGTCAAGGAGAGACTATCAAAATCATTACATGAACATGGAGACCCACCCAAAAAATCTATCATGATGGGGACACTAGAGTTTCTTGTAGAAGAACATTCGCATATGAACTACAATGACAATAAGAACCAGGTTATTGGTGTCTCAATTCATAAACATAGAGACCCTCATGAATCATTGGTAAATTCCATGTGGGTGAATAATGTTCCCCTAGTGATATCACAAAATCACTTGATGAAAAACATAATACCCCTCTTTCATGAAGTGTTTATGTACTAACCCACCATATTAATCGATTTCCAATAATATCCATCCATATCACCCTAATTGAAGGGAGGAGGCCCAGACGAGCCCTTTTTTTACCAGACCTCAAAAACAGCGGAGGCGGAAAATTAAAATGAGTGGGTATAATAATTTTTATCTAAGTAAAATAGATATCAGTGGTCCCAAAATATACATGCACGATCATATAGCTAGGGAGACATAGGAAAAGAACATGGAAATAGGTATGGGATTGTTTATTTTTTTGAAATTTCCTACATGGAGTCGGGATTGATCCAGCCCAATATATAAAAATGAAAACCCTATACTGGAACTATCATGGTCTGGGAAACCAAGATCATTTAAGATGCTCCAGTACAATTATTCTTCAAATCACCCTAATATAATTTTATTTTATGAAACCATATTAGAAGATGAGGTCATGGTTGGGGATGGAAAAAAATATGAATTTTATGGTTGCTTCATAGTCTCTCGCAATGGACACATAGGTGGACTAAGTCTTCTATGGAAGAAGAAATGGATGTTAGTGTCTGCTCCTTCTCATCTAACCACATTTCCATCCCAATTTACCATAAAAAAGTCCATAAATAGGTCTTTATTGGATTTTATGGATGGCCTAATTCTATAGACAAATTTATGTCATAGAATCTTCATCAAAACTAGTTTGAAAGCTTTCCAGGACCTGGTAGGAGGGGATTTCAATGAGATTATGTTCTAGTTAAAGAATTAATGGGGACTTATTAGATCCTATAACTCCATGATAGAGTTACTAAAAATGGTGATGAGGTAAGGCCTTCCCGGTCTGGGGAATATGGATACACATCACACTTGGTTACACCAAAATATTGTTATCACCCATATCTCAGAGTACTTAGACCATTTATTAGGGTTGATAAATTTGAATCATTTATTTAGTTCCTTCCATATCCCTATAATGGGCCTAGTAAAATCAGATCATTTCCCAATTTTTATCCACAATACATGTGGTCTTAGGAGACCGAGATTCAATAAAACATTTATATTCGAGAGTTATTGTACTAATAAAAAGGAATATGAAGATGTGATCCTAGATAATTTTAAGGATGGTGAACCTATTATAGGGAGAAACATCCACCATATTCCTTTAATACTTAAAACATGGAGTGATTACAAATATCAAAATGCTGATTGAAGGTTCCATATCATTGAATGAAATATAAATTTGATATACCCCTTCCCTCACTATAATTTTATCCAGTTTAGAATTAGTGAGATTGAATCGATGTTGAATGGTACATTTCATATTAGGGAATTATTATGGGATTTGTTCACACATTAAACCCATATAAATTAGGTCCACACCAAAAATACATACTTCTACCAGAATGATTCTATGAGGCACGTCAAAAACACCATCACATCATGATCAATAACAAATTAATCAATATTTCTTCTCCTGATTCTAGGGTCTACCAATGAATACAAACCATTACAAATATCTCATTTTATGATGATATTATGATTTTCTCAATGGATAGTCATAAATAATGAATTTTTATGTTCTATTTGATACATATCTATGAGAAACTTCTAGGACATTGGTTAATTGGGAAAAAATGAAATTTCGTACATTTTAGGTGTTTCTATGAGTAGAAAAGAGGATATTTTTTTCTTTCAGATATTTGGACGGTACAAAAACTCAATAAATACCTCAGGAATCCCACGATTGTTGTCCAAATAAAAAACTGAAAATCTCAAATATCAATGAGAGGATTGGAAAAAAAATTTAGGGCTAGACAACCAAGATGGTATCTAATGTGGAGAAAAACTTGGATTAAATCAGTGATCCAAGTGATTAAATGATGTAGAATGTATTATTTCAATCTTTTGTCTATGATTGTCGAGAAAAATCATGCTCATTTTTCTAATTTCTCATGGGGTTATAATAATGGATACAAAAAATAAGACAAATTGATTAGAATAAACATTTCTCCCCTAAAGCACATGGGGAAAAAAGTTTTGTATCTTCACCTCTTCAATGATGAAAATTTTGGATAAGAAAGGTTAGACGCTGATGCAATACCCAAACTCCCTACGTGCTCAGATTATCAATGATAATTTTTTTTCATACATGGACTTCCAAAATACAACTTTATACCCTAACTCAGTTTTCTCTCAAATATTATTCAGGGATCACGTGTCCTTCTCAACTGGGGTATATACTAAAGGATTCGGGATGGTTCTATTATCAATATTAGGAAGGACCCTTGGCTTCGTAGATATAACAAGCTCTTGGAAAAATCCACAACCACCAATTGGATTGAGAATGCAACTATATGTACCTTGTTCAACTATGAAGGCAATAGATGGGGTCCTAAAATATGTGGAATAGGGTTGGATGATAGATATTATTAATCATTTGGAGTACTCCTTATGTTTGTGATACGGGGTATGATAATATTCACTAGGTTTTTTGAAATGAATTAATCTTCAATCAGATCAAAAAACCAAATCATTTCTCTATTGAAAGTGATACTTATTGGTTAGATATGTGGAAGAACATTGTTTCTCAAAAATAGAGCCTTAGCGTAGGGCATTGAAACATCTCATGGATTCCTCCCCCTTCAAGTGTTCTAAAAATCAACATTGATGCTTCACTCCCAAGGAATGGAATTATTTGTTTTGGAATAATGGTACATGACCCATTTTGAAGTATTTTTGCAGCTTTTCATGAGTTGGCCAATGCATGGTGGGACCTCCTAGTGGTCGAGGACCATGTAATATTCATCTGATTGTCTCTTTCTCTTCATATGGGATAGAATTCAATTATAATCATATGAAATTGTCTTAAAATCATCAATTCTATCAATGATAATGAGAGATGACTATAGTCATTTAGTTTTTTGATTCTTAATGCTGGGTTCCTTCTCCATCATTTATTATATTTCTCTTTCTCCTTCATCAAAAGGGAGGAAAATAGAGTAGCCCATCTCTTGGATACTCGAGGGCTCTATAGTATTAAAATGTTTGGTCTGATGAATTTCTTCCTTGGATGAAATACTTTGAAATCATTGATCCCCAATCTATCTAATTTTATCCATTTTTTCAATATATATATTTTCACACTTATAAATAATTATATTTGTAAATACATTTATATTTTTATAGGTCCATAAATGTTTATATATATTTTCATGTACTCATATATAGGTATATTTGTAATTAATCAAAATAATATTTATATATGTAATTGTAATATTAATATATATATATATATATATGTGCTTGAATAAATTAATATATATACACGTATACTCATATATTTTCTAAAAATTCATATATAAGAAATTTTTTAAATAATTTTGTTCGTATAAAAAACTAAAAATTAAGAACTTTCAGAAAATATGTTGTAAATTTACAGTGTTATTTCGTACCTATATATGAAAGTTTTTAATTTCAAAAAAGATATATCATATATGGGTAGAGATTTATTCTTATTGATATAAAAATCACATTGGTGCTGTCAGATTGAAATTCTGATACCCTTTTAGTAGAATATATTAGGTCAAATATTGTTTGTGGAAAAAATGAATGGATGAGAGAGAAAAATAAATTATAATATGAATTGGGGCATTCACATGGGGTTCATTAGGTAATTAAACTTTGTATCATTTTAAAAAAACAAAAATGACAGAAGGAAGTGGAAGGAAGGATATTCTACCAGCTAACTACTCTCCATGCATAACCATCATAAACTAGAAATTATTCCAGCATTTTATGGGGGAAAAAAGATAATGAGAGGCTTCATATACTGATATGTTGACAAAAGAGAGATGGATATATCTCCTTGTTTCTTCCTCTTTATTTTTTACAATTTGAATAAAATCAATTACCCTAATATCCCCAATTCCCACAAGTCCATCGTATAACCCCAAATCATCTTTATCTCTCATCCATACATGTTTTTTCTATCAAAAATATTTGACCTAATATATTATCATCAATTGGTATCATAATTTCATTCCATCAACACCAACACGGTCATTAAATCAATATTTATAATTCAAGGAAAATATATTAAATTTTTTTAAATTTATATTTTTTCAAATATAGGTATGGATTTGCATTGAAAATTTAACTATAATAATTTTTTAAACTATTAGTGGATATTTCATTATACAAAAAAAAACACATTAAAAACATTGCATATGAATTATTTTTTTGTAAAATTAATGAGTATACATTCTTTTATATAAATTTATTCAAGTATATATATACATAGATACATACATACAAATAATTATAATTACAAACATTCATATTAATATAATTATTTATAAATATACAAATATATGAGTACATTAAAATATATGTATGTTCATGTTTGCACCAAAACAAATATAAATTATTCACAAATAAAATAATTAATAAGTAAAAAAAAAATTGATACATAGTTACATACATATATCATATAAACATATATATATATATATATATTTACGATTATACGTACAACAAAAAAATTGTTGTATATGATTTAGATTTTATTTTTTATAAAATTTATGTAAAAACCAAATTTAATGTAATAGCATATAAAAAAATATATCTAAAAAATATAAATTTACTGATAAGTATATTTATATATATATAATCTATTATTAAATAATTATGTAATATATATATATATATAACATAATTTTAGTTATTTCCCATCCAAAAACGTACATAGAAACACACATACATATATATAAATATATACATACAAACATATATATTTATATATATATATTCATGTATATAAAAAAATATATATTATTATAATTACATACATTCATTTTACTATTATTACTATTTTTCCACTATGAATCTTTGATATGATATATTTTTTTTACAAATGGAAATACAATTTCAATCAATCATCACCAATGTTATCATTTCATAGATATGATTAATTGTAGACACGTATATATATATATATATATATGTATGATACATTTTTTTAATTTCAATTCTTTAATATATAGATACAAATTTTCCGTGTAAATTTACAATATAATTTTCTAGAACGCTTACTTATTATTTTTTTATAAAAACAAAATACATTTAAAAATATATATAGATAAATTTTGTAAAAAATAAATGTGTATATATATATATATAAATATTAATTACAAACATATATATTAATACAATCATTTACAAGTGTACATATATATCAGTAATGAAACAATATGTATGTTCATGCATGCACCTTTCTCATATAAAAGTAATTATATGAATAATTATTTAAAATTATATAAAATTAGAAATATATATACACACTCACAAACATATATCATATAAGAATATTTATGTATACATAAAAATAAATATATAACTATACATATGACATAAATCTTATTCTATAAAATTTTGGTTGTAGTTTTTTCTATAAAATTTTTCTATAAATTATTTTCTAGAGTAACATTTCATTAAATATATATAAACATTATCAATCACATACGCACACTTATCTATAAATCAATAAAAATATGAATATATATATATATTACTGTTACATAATCATGCACGAACAATGTAAATAAATATATATATATATATATACATGCATAAATATATACATATATTAAGTATTATATGTTTTGTATACTAAACATTACACATTAAAATAAACCTAGAATATTTCTATATACTTATATAGATGTATAATTGAAAATAATTACACCGTCATATTTATATGTATGCAAGTTTCCATCAATGTGTATGTTTTTACACGTCATAAAATTTGCATCCAAGTATGCACATTGATTAAAATATCCTTACAAATATTTTTATTTGTATATACTAATAATAATTATTTAGCAAACACATATTTATAAACCAGGGAATACACACACACAGATACATACATATTAATATATTTATATATAAACACATACATACTTATATACAAAATATAGCTATATAAAAACATAATTCAATACATACAAGTAAGTATTAGTACATACACAAATACATATAAAAATATATATTAATATGTGTGTATAAATAAATATTATTGAATTTAGAATAAAATAAAAATAAAGTAATTATTTATTTATATAAATACATGCATGAAAACATGTATACATATATGTACAAGCATATACAACTATACATATTTTTAACTATATTTTAATACAAGAACATACTTTCATCTAAATATTATTATATACACATACATATGTATATATACAATCATTATTACATATATATAGAATTTTATACATACATGACTACAATTATATATATTATTGTAATATGGATGATTTGGAGGTCGAATCCCAATCGAGAGATTTGAATGAAAAATCCATGTTGGATAATTTCAGGTCAAATCCACACCGATAGATTTGTCTAGGTACTGTTTATGTTTGTCTATACTTATAATTGTATATATTTATTTTAATAAATTATTATATTTCTATAATGCATTTATAAATAATTACATAAATATTTATGCATGCATTCATGCATGTAAGTACTTATATTTAAATGTATTATTTTTTTTGTGTATGTATTGGTATACACTTATATATATGTACACATGCATGTATATAATATTATGAATATACTTATATATATTAGTAAATAATTACATTAATATATGTATGCATACATGCATGCATGTATATACTCATATTTATTTTTATGCATGGTTTTATGTGTCTGTGTGTTTATGTATGTATGTATGTATGTATGTACGTGTGTATGTATGTATGTATATCTGTCTGTATGTATGTATGTATGTATGTATGTATGTATGAATGTATGTATGTATGTATGTATGTATTATGTATTTATGTATATATGTATGTATGTATATATGTATGTATTAATTATATATATTTATGATTATATATTCAAAATTATATATATTTTGTATTTTAAAATTCACACATTAATGAATAAATTTGTATGTATACCAATGTATGTGTATGTATGTGTCGATGTGTATACTAATAATTGTACATAAATATATATATATATATATATATATATATTTGTAAAAATGTGAATAATTATATTTTAAAATACATTTATATGTACATGATTTCATGCATGTACATACATATTGTTTCATGTTTATATCTATGTGTATGTATGTACATGTATCAATATTTAGATTCGGTTATATACATGTATTAAAATATCATTATAAATTCTTATATTTTTATATACCTATACAAATTATTGATCACACACATATATAAAAACCAATGAATAAATATATATACATATGCATAAAATTCAATGAATTTATCTATCCACTAGGAGATCTCATCCTAGGGTTTCCTCATAAGGTTTCACCTATTTAAGCTTTTATGCCTAGGATTTCATCCTATGATCTGTATTTTCAAGATCAATCTTAGGGTCTATGCATGTATCTATTGGAGTTTGTTCCCTTGAAGAAAATTTTGTGTTAGTTAATATAACATGTGATCATTGTTTTGAATATTAAAAAAATATTTATCACATCATGATTGTTCATCTGCATAACATAGTATGTGGTAATTTCCTAAGTGTAATTACCGCAATGAAAGGTCTCTCGTTATGATGAGAACCCATAGGTGTTAATAAAGTGTTCTTAAATATGTATTCTATAGCTAGATTCAATAATTCAATGGATCCATATGACATAGGCTATTAGGGGTAGAGAATCATAGGACATTGTTGAACATTCTCATGGTGTTTGCCCTTGGTAATATCCAATGTAATATATTATGTAATCGAGAACCACTATTAATAAATCCACATTTATTTGTTTTATTGGATGTTTTTATTTGAAAATGTGTGTGTTGATACCAATAAATTTATATTATAACGAATGAGTGTTATAAGTTGTGTATGTTGATTCATCGATGAAAACTATGATGACATATATTCACGTTGAGGTTGGAAACGTTGGGTGTGTTGTGAGTAATATTTCGTTAATGAATAATTTGAAGAAGGATTTTTACCTTTTGTTCTTTAATAGAAGTTGATATCTCATTACATTTTATGGAAATATAAAGACTATATGAATACATGGACATGGTGTTCTATAGGATTGATTGATTTTCGTAATGTCAAAGAAAGACAAATCAATCACATAGGATGATGACAACAACATGCAACCTTCTTGATTGGAGATATCATGATAAAGTGAATATATTACACTGTAAGAATCTATATGATTAATTATGTCATTAGGGATTTAAATTATTTCTCTATGTATTCATTGACATGTTTCTAGACATTAACCTTTTAATTTAGGCTACTTCATCTAATGCCAATGAGAAAGACACCGAAAGGGACATAGACTAAGTGTATCCAGAATCTCTGTTAAATAATATATTATTATTTATTATTTAACAAGTTGAATAAGTATTATTCCCACTTGGGGTTTTATAATTAATCATGTTTACTTGATAAAATATATTTCATCAACAATTATTCGAGAAAATATTCAGTGAGAAAAATATTTAACATATATTTATTTTCTATTTAGTGAATATAATATTTATTTATTTATTGTTGAATAATGATATGAAATTTTTTTATTATTTATATTGTCATTATTCAAGGCATTATATATATTATAGATGAATGAAAGAATGATTGTATTGGTCCAGAACAAAATAATAAAGATTGACAATTATTTGATTAAATAACAGTCCGATTAATTTGCAAGATTATTGTACGTTAAGAAATAATAATAATACAATCATTATTGGCATGGTGTTCCATACGGATTAAATAAATATTAAGGTACACATGTGAAATTATTTATATCTATGTATAGCGATATATAAACTCAATTATATTATTTTATTTATAGATTCAATTCATTTTATTATACACAGAAAAATCTGGACAATCCTCTTGAACCCCTAGACAGCTCCATTCTCCCAAAATGATCACAACATCAGATAGTGATATTCCTCCACCATCCAATTTTGATTCAAGGGAGATCAAATAAGAATCCTTTGGATGTGATTTTCAAGGTTATCAATGTCAAATATAGTATGTATTGGGATTTGTATCACTAGCCATCAGAGATTCCTATAGCGATGTTCAATGATTTTTGGAACATGTGTGGATCACCACTAAAGGGATTTTCCATTGATTCAAACAATGTAATGATTCTATGATGTAGATCTATTTTCAGATCCATTAATTAATAAATAATTTTCTTAAATTAATTGATTTATTGGTTAAATTAATGATAATAAATATTTTATGATTCAGTGCTCTGGTTCAAGAATTTTGTCAATTGTATTTATTCATTGATTAAATAACATTGATCCAAATGTTTATAATTGTGTAAATATTGTATTAATAATCATTCATGAAAAAAAATATTTTCAGGAATGATCCATCACAAGAATCCACTAATCCCATAACCTATAAGTGGTATCCAACTGGGTCACATTTTTATTTAAAATTATTTAAAGACTATTGATTAATTTATCAATTTTTAATTAGTTTTCAATTACTGTTAAATATCTCTTTAATCCAAATTATGATATCTGATTTATTCCTTTTCATTTAAAATAAATATAATAATATTTATTTATTTTATTAATGAATTTTTTTTGAATAATTAATCATGAGGTGCATATGAATATGTCCAAATAACACAAGAGTACATGCTATGTAACCTAGTGGTACATACGGTGTACTAGTTTTTAATGAAACAAGAAATAATTTGTAATTAATTCAGGTTGAATGAATTTATTAAAAATGATTAAATTTAATTATACATCATGTATTTACTGGGCCGGCCTATCTCCTGTTCAGTCAGAGTACACGCTATGTAACTTCCGTAAACATCATATAGTCTTTTAGTCAGAGATAGGTCTTGTATCTTCTTACACGAACTACCTAACTACTGACCATGTAACTCGAAAACCACACACCACATACATCAATATTTTTTATGGAACTACGTACACACTGAGTCCCATTGTGTGTGCCTCAGACAGACAGTGAGAATTTTTGACACCTTGTTGTTGGCCTGTACAGTCCATCTACATATTCCAAATCACACAAAATTAAAATTTAATTGATGATACTATGAAAAACTTATGAACGTGTACTTATGTGTGGTAATTATATTGATAAGACTTACCATGTTATGGGTTTTAATATATATGAATGTTTAATTAATTTCTTCATAAATTTCAGATCTTCATATCATGTATTATTCATATTATATTTATTACTCTACGTTCATTGAAACATAACACATGATAAGAAAAATCATGTAATACATGAAATCATTAATTGTATAGTACACATTTATGAACCTTTTTGATAAGTCGTGTATGAAACATGTTTCAAGACTAAAGAGTAAATGATAGTAATAAATGGTTGGTTGTTTGGATGGGTACTCCCCGTGTTTCCTCCATGGTACATTTGGTATTTTACACATTGATTATTTTAATAAATGTTTTAATATGTTTAAAATTAAGATGGGTGATAATATCAATGAAATATGAATGATAATTAAAATAAACTAATTTATTATTTAAATAATATAATTAATTGATTCGAGTGAAATTTATATTAAATAAGAAATATTTATAATTGAATGCTAGTTTTATATAATTTTTAATTTTTTCATTGTATAAGGATGATCAGGAGGTTTGACCAGACCTTTGTATGAGATTGGTTTCCGTTTAATTTTTTATTAAATTATTTTTTCCTTCCATATCATCTCCCCACTTATTATGTTAACGAATGTATGCCCTTGTTTTCATTATGTAAAAAAATTCCCCTCAACTATAAGTGAATATGTAATGGATGATGCACTAAAACTATTGGTGGTGAGTCAAGTTTGATGCTGAGGTGAAACTGATCAAAGATAGAAACATGGGTGGACATGTGTAATGTTGTAATATAATCCATAACTAGTTTAAGGTGTTTTCTCCGAGGTCGAAAGTTAGTTTATCATTCACCTGATAAACTAACCATTAATAGATACTCGTGATAATGCATATTTATTATTTTATATTTGTCAGTTTTCATGGTCATTTCATTATGGAAATTTTTCATCAATCACATGAATTAATGAATTAACAAGAATGAAATTAAGAACTAAATTAAATTGGATTATGCATGAAAATTATCTATGACACGATTAATCACTTAAACAAATCCACATAATATTAAAAATAATTTCACAAAGATAATAATTATAAATTTTTTCATAAAATATAAAATACCTCAAATATAAATGTTAATTATTTATATCCTTCCACTACATTTGTTAAAGTAAAACCATATTTCATAGTTCTTGACCATTAAATGTAGTGGGGATTTCAATTTTCGAGTAATTATAATATGGTGTTTTGGGTGGACTTTACATAGATCACACCATGGGTTTAAGGTCAAAGTAGAGCTTCGTGTTTTTGAGAGTCAAGAGTTATGGAAATAAAATTTTAGGATTTCTGGATTGGGGAGTCCACTCAAAAGATCAAGGTACTGTGAGATAATGCATTTCGAATTTGGAGTGCCTACACCAAACCCTTAAAATTGATTGACCAAACAAATTTGTGGTGATGATAAGGGTAATATGAAGAAGTTACTCTAGAATTTCCAAGAATTAGGATATTACGAATCCAATGGTGAGGGAAATCTGGTTTAGATAAAATAATGGGAAATAATTACATATAATATTTATTTATTTATCTAGATTTTATTAGATAAAGTACTGAAATTATTTCATAACAACAATAAAATTACTTCAAACATATCACTATGATCCATAATTGGGAAGGATATCCTTATCACCAACACAAATTTCCATTATTGGAAAAAGATCTTATGTGTTATCCTACACCATGAAAGGAAATTTTTTGTGATGGAGTAACTTATTCTTAATTTTTCTGAGAATGAGGCTAATTATTAACAGTTAACTCTCTATGATAATCATTTGAATGATTTAATAGATTTTCATTGTTTCATGATATCTTCCTTCTCCAATGAGATTTTGAAGAAACATGAGTATATGATTCATATAGCAGGATTCCTAACCTTCAATATATCAATCATGTGAATGTGTTACAAGAGATATTTGAGATCTCCAATTCAAATTTTAGAAATAATCTTATAGATTTTATTCTAGTTAAGAATAATGTATTCTTGGTTTTCAGAAACATTTAATACATAGACCTCTTAGGGATTATATTCACAGATGAGTGGCGTATAGATCTCATTATTTACTCACTACCCAATACCTTATACATTTTTGTTGTTAATTATATTATGAGAAATAATGAGAAGTGTATTTAGAAACTTCTTACTATGATTCAAAATGGTGATTAAGACATGGGGCATGAAAAACCCACAGTCCTTATGGTGAATAAGAAAATGAAGAACTAGGAAAAAGGGCCCAATACTAACAAAGAGTATAACAATCCTGAGAGTAATCAATCGCAGAAGAGGATGATCTAGAGGTAGGGAATGAAATAAGATGCAATATTTTTTTCAAGTGGAAAGCTAGGATAGTGGAAGACGAAATGTACCTGGAGGTAAGGGGGATATAAATGTTCATTTTTTGTCAAGTGTAATATTTCAATTTATAAAATTTGGGTATTTGATGCAACTTTTGGTGATCACTTATAAATACATATACATTAAACAAGTAGATTCTGAATGATCTCTAGAGGATATGTGGATTTATGAGCTGTTAATGGTTCAAGGAAAGATGCTCAACCCATTTCTAAAAACCAAGTTTCATTTCCAATAGAAATGAAATTTTTTTAAGGGATTTTCATTATATACCAACTATTACCATGAACATAATTTCTATATCATGTATAGATACAAATGGTTATATATTAATGGTTTGGAATAAAAGTTGTATCTTTTATAATGACAACATATGTTATGGTATGGAACATTACAAAAATGGTGTTTATTTATAAAATTATGAAATCCATGTATTAGAAATAAAAAATGAATCATATTCACACAAATCATATAAAACCCATCTATAGAATCACTATCTTGGTCTTGTAAAAGGGAATCCTTTGATAATGCTTCATCAGGATGGTTGTTTTGTCTCTTATAAGCTAAAAACACTTAAAATATGTCATCATTGTATATAAGAAAAAATGTCCAAATGAAAATTTAGTGCACATGATGAAAAGACACATATATTTTATGATTGGTACACACTGATTCATGTATACCGTTTCTAGTAGAAGCTAGAGGTGGATATTATTACTTCCTAGATTTTACTGATGACCTGTACAGATATGGACATGTCTAAATATTGAGGTATACGTCTGAATTATTTTATAAATTCAATGAATTCAAGAATAAAGTAATGAGTCAACATGGAAATAAGATAAATAATATTGGATTAGATCAAGTTGGTTTATATCATAACCAAGATTTTATCTACCTTATATGGGATTTTAGGATTCTATTTGAACTCACATGACCTTAAACAACACAGTGGAAGTTTTTTAGTGAATTTATGAATCATACCTTATTATAAATGGTAATGTTTATGATGGTTCCTATAGATATTATATCATCCTTTAGAGGATATGAATTACAAACATCAATATATAAAATAAACTGAGTAGAAACTAAAGTAGAAATGGAATTCCCTTCATTACATATAGTGTAACAAATCCCATTTTATCACATAGATGTATATGGGGTTTCATGAAATTTGTTAAGGCCATCTTAGGTAACAAACTAGTACCCTAGGTAAAAAAGTGTATATTTATAGGTTTTATCAATAAAAAAGGGATACTGACTATAAATCCACTCGGACAA
Source organism: Viscum album (assembly GCA_963277665.1). Taxonomy (NCBI): domain Eukaryota; kingdom Viridiplantae; phylum Streptophyta; class Magnoliopsida; order Santalales; family Viscaceae; genus Viscum; species Viscum album. Next base: position 705,322,940 of record OY728139.1, read on the forward strand.
GATGGTGACTGTCATGAGACAATCCATCTTTCATTTGTGGGATAATATCCTCAAAAAGTATAGTAGGAGAAAGACTGAATTTGATGAAGATGATGATAAAGATACATAAGAGTTGGTATAAGAATATATTACATAGGTCATCATGGAAGAATTAGTTCTTGAAAAAGAAGTACTGCAAAGGAGCATTAAATAGGTAAGAGAACCAGAGTGATATGGTTATTTTGTCCCCAAATATGTTGAATAATTATTGGTTGACAATGATGAACATCTATCCTACAAAATGTTAGTAGAGATCTCAAACAATTCCTTTTGGAAAGAAGTAATGCATTTTGAATTTGATTCCATGTATCATAACTATGTTTGGATTTCGGTCGATGCACCAGTTGATGTGAAGACTTTATGGTAAAAATGGGTATTCAAGAGAAAAATGGACATGGAAGGTAAATTAAAAACCTATAAATTAATGATAGTGGATAAAGGGGTTAAACAACAACACATTATTGACTACGATGAGTCATTTTCACCAGTTTCCATGTTTAAATCCCTAGAAATTATATTTACTATAGGAGATTTCCATATTAATGAAATCAAGATTATAGAAATTAAAATTGTTCTCCTTGATGGGAACCTTCAAGAATAAGTATATTTGACATAAAAAGAAGGGTTTGTGACTACATGTGATGCAAGAAATATGTTTTAGTTATAAATATACATTTATGGATTAAAGAAAGAATCTAGTTCATGGAACATTCATTTTGATGAATTTATAAAAGAATTTGATCTTATTAAGAAAAAATGCGCACCAATTTTTACAAGAGGTTTAGTGGAAGTGTATTCATTATACCAGTTATATGTTTTGATGAAATTTTACTTATTGGAAATAAAATATCTATTTTAAAGTATGTTAAGGACTTGTAAACACGTGTTTCTCCATGATGAACATAGGTGAACCAGTCTATATTATAGGGATCATGATAATTTGTGATCGACATAATAGGAAACTTGGATTCTGTCAAATTTCAAGCATTGACCAGATACAATATAGATTTAGTATGGAACAATCCATGTGGTGATTGGTTTGAGTGTGTCCTGGTATACACATCTCTAAGAAACTAACTCCTCACACACAATAGTAGAATGAGATAATGAGTAAGATCCCATATAATCTAGTGATAGGATCAATCATAGATTCCATGTTATGTATTATACTTGATGATGCTGATGCATTAAGAATTATAGAAAGATATCAAGAAGAACTAGGTGACCAACAGTGGTCTACCATTATGGTTATCCTCATGAATCTAAGAAGAACTAATGATATGTTCATGGTGTGTGGAGGGGATGAGGAGATGGTCATCAAGGGTTATAATGATCCGCCTTTTCAAACTACATAGAATGATTTGATGGTGTTTTTTGGGTATGTTATTTTCTCAATGGAAGAGTTGTGAGTGAGATGAAATCAAAGAAGAAAGTTGTGTCAAATTATACAGCAGAGCCCGGGTATATAGTAGTTTCTAATATATCAAAGGAATACATTTTCAAACGGATAATTTTCTAAGAGATTATTGTGGTACCTAGCAGTAATAACCCTATCTCACTGAATTATAATAACACTACCGTAGTGACTCCTACAAAAGAGACAAGGTAACACCAATCGATAAAGCACATACTCAAAAAGTATCACCTCTAGAGGGACTTTTATCCGAGGGGGTTGTGGAAGTAAGTTAAGTTACCATAGAGGAAAACATGGAAACCACCTTGAATAAAGGCCTTTCTTAATAGAAGCATGAGTATCATGTGATATCTCACGGGTTGAAGGCTGTTAATAGTTGGCTCTAGTGTAAGTGGGTGTCGATTGGAGTTGGTTCCTAGAACCAACTTCTATATACTTTATGATAACCTCTATTCATTTATATATATATTAATAAACTATTTATCAAATAATGAATATACTTATACATAATATAGTGTCTGATAATTTCCTAATACTATCTATCACACTGAATGGTCATCGCAGTTCCCCGCTTTGATGAGAAACACGATGTGCCATGGAAGTATTGTTGAATATATGTTCTATTGAAGGATAAAAAAATTTGATCTAAAAAGATGACATATCCTTTTAGGGTTTGGGACATATAATATTTTGAGGAAACTTCTCCCTGTATAGGACAAGGGTGATATCCACTATATGATATTATGAGAACGAAAACCACAAGAAGGAATTCCACATTTATATGTGCCATTTGTTTTTACAAGCTATAGACATGTGTATTGATACCTATTCGTTAAGGTCAATACTAGTGAGTGTTATAATTCATGTACATTGACATATTAAAAAACCTATGATGACCTATGTTCATGATGAGGTAGGATAGGTTGGGCATGTCATGAGTAATATTTCATTAATGAATAATATGAGAAATTATTTATATCTTTTATTCCATAACAAAAGTTAGTATCTCAATTGAATGAAATTTAAAAACACACAATTCAGTGGTTAATCAATTTGAAAATCTTTAACTAAACCACCTACCATTCTCATGGAATCACAACACCAAAATTTGGAACTTCCAATGGAAAATGAAGGCACACAAGATCAATAAACTCAATTTATATCAAAGATTAAAAAATATGAAGTTTAGACCCATCAATGCCATGATAACCTATCAAAATAGAAATGGAAAAGAGGGAGAGTGTCAAAAGAGTTAGAAATAATACTTACACGGAGAGATATAATACAACCAAAATGATGATCATTTATTTCACAGATGATTCAGAGGGATTGGAGATCACCAAAATCACCTGTGGAAGGCTATAGGTTGAGTGGGAAGAAAACATGGTGGAATGAAATAAAATTTTCAGCTAATAAACATTATTAAAACAGAAACTTGAGATTTTATATGGTATGTAACCCCATAATATTCTGTGTAATTGTCAAGTCCCAGATATGGTGAAAAACTCATCACTGTTTATTAAAAAAAGAAATTTAATATATACATGATGTGGAATCTCTACATTTAATGTATCCTTTCAGGATGTGTACCCATTTCATTAAAACTACTAGGCGATGATTAAATTTCAGCTAACCATATTAAAAGACATATAAATCCACATAATTCTATAGAAACTATGGGTTTTATGATGAAAATTGAAATACATATTGAAAATAACAATTATTGGTGTCCAGCCAATTTCTTTTTGACCTTACTCAACCCAAAAAAATATACAACCAATGAAATGATAAAAAAATCAGCTAAAAACTATTGGGGTGTTACAACCACCCCACTATAAAAGCTTTCTATCCCAAAAAATCCTAATAAAAATATTCCATATCAAAATGGTGTGTGAAAAACTCTCTCATTAGCGCCTCATGGTCCCATGTCTCATGATAATTAGAACCATCAATCCATATAACACAGACCAAATGTATCATCCACCCATGAAGTACCCAATCCTCATAATCAACAATCCTAACTGGATAGTCGGTCACAAATAAATCTATCTCAAAATGAATATCACTCTAGATCTAAACATGAGATGGATCCAAAATATACTTTCATAGATGAGATACATTGAACATGTTATATATCAATGATTACTATCGAAGAAGTGTTAAAAAACAACACATTCCCCAACATCTCAATAACCTCAAAAGGTCCTACAAAATGAGGAACAAGATTCTTTTACCTCCCAATCAATCGAATAACCTAGCGAGTTGAATATTTATCAAACAATATATAACAAACTAAAAATTGCAATTGTCTATGCCTCTAATCAAAATAATATTAATACTTGATTTATGCAACTGATAGCCTCTAATGAATCAACTAAATATTTTCTGTCATCTCTTTATCAAATCTTTGTCCCACCAAATAATTTTACCCATTATCATAACAACACAATAGTGATTTACAAGGTCAGCCATACACGGCCTCAACTGGTTCCATTATGATCACAGACTAGTAACTATTGTTATAAGAAAACTCAACCCGTTCCAAATGGCCATCCCAAACTCCTCCAAAATTGGGGAAGTTTGAAAAAAGCACATCCTCAAGATTATTTATAGCTCTATTTGTCTAGATATCCATCTATTGATGGAATTCCATACTAAGAATAACATGAGATTCTAGTTCATCCTGATGGCCTCTACCAAAGAGAGAAGTAACATAAGATTCTCTATTACATACTATAGTTGATAGAACACCCTAAAAATGAAAAATCACTCTCACGTAGATAATTCATAATCAGGGCATTGTTCTTAAAGAACCATCTCCGAAAGAGTAGAGGTAAACTGAACATTATCATTGACAAAGTTGGAAAATGTTTCTCTAACATCAATATGAAACAATGCAAACATAGCCATCGATTTCTACTCTTCTAATCATTCTTTCATGGTCCTGATTACAAGTTTCCTATTAAATTCATTAGAAATGACATTACCATTACTCGGGGTATATGAATTATCAATATCAAAAGATTTTAGGTACTCTAACCAATGTGTTTGTAGGAGATTCATATATTTTTAAGAAGAGATATTAATCAAGATCCGGTGGTATGAATACATGGTAATCATTTATCAAAAAATGAAATTACTCCAACTATTAAGTGCATATATTAGAGCTATAAGATCTAGGTCATGGGTCCGATAGTCCACCTAATGTGGCCTAATATTTTGATTTCCATAGGAAATGACATGATCTTATTGCATAATAATACAACCCAATCCGGAACATGATGCATCATAGAAAAGAAAAGATACCTGGCCAAGATCTGGGAGAGTCATCACTATCACAGAAGTCAATAAATGTCTCGTATCAACCAATGAACTCCTAAATTTCTCATCCAAAGATAAAATTACCCCCTTCTGAGTTTGAGCAGTCATTGAAGGAGCCTAGTTTGAAAAATAATTTATGAACAGTAAATAATATCAAGATAAACCCATTATGATTTGAGTAAATAATACATTACACAGTTTCTCCCATGTCATAATAGCTTTCACCTTTTTAGGATCAGCTAAAATACACGATTCTGAGATAGCATGTCCCAAAAACATCTCTTCCAGAGTCAAAAAATTACATTTTAAAGGATTTTCTAGAATTCAATGATTTATCAACAATTCCAGAACTACTCTGAAAATAAGCACATGATCCTCCACATGCATAGAGTAAATTAGGATGTCATCCACAATGTCCACCATGAACGCAGCAAGATACATATAGAAGATCCTATTCATAAATGCCATAAAAACTCCAGGAACATTAGTTAAACCAAATAGATTGAAATGATACTAATAATTCCACAACATCTCTAGAAAGTGGTTTTCATAATGTCAAATTATATTATTCTAAACTGGTGATAACAATATCGAAGACTAACCATAAAGAACCTATTTAACCCTTTCATCTAGTCAAAAATTTCATCAATATATGGAAATGGGTATATCTTATTTACGGTAAATCGGTAGAAATTTTGATAATCAACAAATGGGTGATGTGCTCCATTATCATTTTTAGAAAAAATAATAATCACCGTGAATGTTTACACACTCAGTCATATAAATCCTTTCTTTCATATAAAACCCATATGAGTCTTGAATTCTTTCATTTCAGCTAACACCATGTGGTAAAAAGAAATAGATAGTGACTGGGTACTATACACTAAATCAATAAAAAAATCTACCTTCCATATTGGTGAAAACAAAAATAATTCAGAATGAAAAAATTTGGGATACTCAAAAATAAATGGAGGCATATCACAAGTCAATGATTCTTCATCTATATCAAAAGAAAAAATGGATATAAAATTCCCCAATTCTAGATTAGAAGGTCTAACTGAACTAGACCTTAGTTCCCATTCTTCTTGAATGATATGGCACACCCCACTAGGAACTATAGAGGAGTCTCATCAAAGATTACAATAAATTTGTTCTTCATTAGCAATGAGTCAATCCATATAAAAAAATATGTCAAGAAGATTCATTTCGATAACTAAAAAATTCTCGGTAATCTCAATATCTAATAATTAGAAAACATAATAATGAAGGCCCAGATCTATCTTCATCCTAAGGTGTGAAGAAATATCCATCATATAATATAAATTCTCCATTTGAAAATTTTAAAATAAATTAATAATATGGGTTAAAGTGATTGAGTGAGATGCACTAGTATCAAATAAAGTATTCATTAATGATGATGATATAGTGATGGTAAATCTCATAGTCATTGGACTTATATAATCTTCTAGTAGAAAATCTTTCACTATGTGAAGAATATCAATTCCAGATGCCTATGGCTAGAACCACTTCAATATTAAATCATCTAATTACACTATAATACTTTTTGGTACTGATGATCATTTTCCCTTATTTGGTGATGAGAAGGTATAATAGAATTTATACTAGTATCCTGAATTACAACATGAAGCACATATCTTGGGTACCTAAGTAAATACCCGTCTCGAATGGCCATGCTTTCCAAATTGGTAGCAAGTCAAAGGGCCTATTATAGAAACTGCATGAGGTCTAGAAGAAACCTTCTATCGAGATCCACCTTTAGAATCATCATTCTTTATCATCCGTTTATGGGAAGTCATAGAATTGAAAATGAGAGAAAAAGGAATACCTGTCAAACCTGACATACCAACCATATCAAGTTGAACTATCAATTCCCTATCTATAACGTCAACATACAAAGATAGATTCAGTAAAAGAACCTTAAAATGAATATTAGAGTGAATTCAAATCTCCAAATTCCAAGTCTTAGTCTTCTCATTTGATACAATATCATGGTCAAACTACATAATCTATGTGAATCAGTATTCATATTCTGTTGTAGTCCATTCATCAAAATCATTTTTGAAAAACTCAATTTCCTTATCCAGCACCATATATTATTGATTGAACTGGTTAGTGAAGAGAACTTTTAGGTACCTAAATCTAAACCCTCATGATTCATTTCCATCACCATGTAATCCCACTATCTCCAGTTTAGTCCCTCAAGAATAATGGTATCACATACTATTTTAAAAACATCTGGAGTTTTCATAAGGTCAAAGAGACGATCTATCATTACAATCCAGTACTCATCCACTTTAGAATCATTAGAGCCTTAGATAGATGGTGGATTTTTATGAACGAACTCATTAGCATGATTTTGGAATTCATCCATCCATGGTTCCATAATTGTATCCTTAGTGTGTATTGGTTCAGGTGATTATACTAGATCATAGAAAACACACACAACAACCTAAAATCGATTCTGGTTCATGAGAGGATTATCACTTTGTGGTTTATTAACAACTTTCTCCTGGATCATATTAATTTTTCTTCTCTAAGGCATGATTCTACAAAACATCAGAAAAAAATATTGAAGATATGAGAAGATTACATAGATCAAGACTCAAAGTAGTGAAATAAGGAAAATTAATCCCATCAAATAGATAAATAAGATTTAGATTTCCACCTATCCATATATAATTTATGTAAAATACTATAACAAATCCTCAATAAATCATTCACAAATCAGACATGGTGACTTATGTCTCATTACGATGAGATATGTCCAGGAACTAACTCAAAACTACCTCTTATTTCTAGAAAAACTTCTCGTATACATAATGACAGCAAGACAATATTCTTAATATTTACCTTTGATAACAATTTATCACAAACCATCCTAGATACCCTGGTACTATGATACCCAAATCGAAATAGACATATCCTGAAGGGAATTCCCTATCCCCACATATTTTTACTATCACATGGAATCATACAATATAAATGTAGGAATGAATTTTTCTAACACAATGTAGAATAAAAAAATACATATTATAATTATAAAAAAACAAAGGGAGATAGTACTAGAAACCCAACAGGTATATAAAAAATCCAAAAACTATATCCTCAAAGTTATACAATTCAAACAAGAAAAACTCCATATCCTAAAGGACATGTCACTCCAGTCCCCATGGCATCAAAAACATCCATCTCCTCCAAGAGGCTACTTCCCATTACATTGACATTGATGGAGAATATCTAAAAAACCCAATGTAAATTGTATGGTGTGAGATTAAAATCATAAAAGGGTGTCACCAAGTGTTCCATAATAAGATTCCAAAACATTAAACCAAATTTTGTTTTCAATATCAATCAAAATAGGCATGAAATAATAATTTAATATTTAAATCAAACCATGATTTACATTTCAAATGGTAAAAAAAATTCAATCATGTCTTAAACAAAAACATTATATAATTTTTTTATAAAAAACATTTGTCATTAGTAAAAGAGGTCCATAATCAATTGAATATACAACAAAGTAATCACAAAGTGAAACACAGTCATTTACCGTGTAGTGCAATAGTTCCATGTTATCAGATTCTTAAACATATTGTACTTTTTATCATGAAATTATGTATACATAGGTCCATCATGATCATGGAGAATATGACCCATAAACATCCCATTGGGGAAAATATATGGCCATCAATGTAGTTTTAGAGTATTAATTCATTAATACATTTATAGGGAATTATCATCCTAGCATGTTTATCCCAAATAACATCCCAATCGCCCATGATCAAATATTCTCAATCAATCAATAGATTTAAAACAGGGGAATCATTTCATTTAAAAATACTTCACAATCTCCCACTTTTCCTTTTCAAAAATCAATTCAAATTCAAAACCAATGCAAATGGTTTTCATCATTTCATTATTTTTGAATTAAAAAAATACAAGTGTTTTATCAAATAAAATTTATCCATTATCCAATATAAATTCTCTAATAAATTTATAAATTCTATCAAATTTAAAATTACACCCAAAGTCCTACTTCCATCATAATTGGTATTTTTCAAAAATTCCATGCAATGTCAAATCCAATTTCCAATTTTCATGAAGTTGGTAATTCAAAAATCAATTAAAATCAATTTAAAAGATAAGATATTAAAGGTTTAATCAATTGAAAAAATTTTAATTAGAACCACCAATATTTCTCAGGGAAACAGAATGCTCGGAACGAGATATGCCAATGATGAAAGAAGGCATAGAAGATCTTGGAACTTAATATAGAATCAATATTCAACAAGATTGAGTTTATATCCATCAATTCAAAGATACCCTTTACAAATTCAAGAGGAAAAGGTAGAGAGATATAGAAGAGATACAGATACATCCTATCTTGATATATTCATTATTTACAACATGATGATCAATCACCAAACGGATTACCTGGATGGATTAGAGATCTCCAAAATCAGATTGGGATGGATCTAGGTCACAAGAGAAGGATACATGGAGGAAGGAAATATGATTTTCACATGAAACTCTTTCTTAATACTGACTCTTGGAATTTTACATGGTTTGTAACCCCATTATATTTCATGTAATTTTTCAGTCCAAGATACCTCAAAAACTCATCACCTATTATTAAAAAATTGATTTTCAATATTTACATGATGTATAAGATATGTAAGATATGTAACCTTTAACAAAGCACACCTATTTTATTGCATCTTTCATGTGATGATTACATGTTGTGGTGCACCATTACGTAGCGTGTAATTCTTTGGAAAATTGAAGAAAATATTGTTTTTATGCGGAAAATTACATCAAAAGACGAACTTCAACATTATAGTTATCCTCCCATTTATATATCGTACTTATATACAAAAAGAAAAATAAAAACAAAAGTAAATTTCAAAACATATCCGATTGAAAGGTAATGGGGTGTTAGATTGGAAAACTTCTCATCGTGAATTTTTTCACTCATTAATCGAGGTGGTAATATTTTTTCATATAGTTTGATGTGCTTTGGGAAATATTTGGGTGAACATTGTTCAGTTTATTATTTTCATAATTTGATTTATAATTATATTTCAATTGATTTATAATATATATTATCTTTTTCCAAAAAACATGATTAAATATATATATATATATATATTAATACACTTATATAAAAACACATACATATATCTATACAGACAAATTCCTATAGCCATATAAATAGATAAATAAATAAATATCTTTAGGTAAAAGTACATATGTAAATACATATATTTATTTATATTACGATAAGTTCATAAATATATATTATTAAAATTATACACAAAAAAATTATTTTGATTTTTTTAGATATAAGTACATTAATTAATACATACATTTACATGCATATACATCATACAAAATTAGTATATTATAATAAGTGTACATTCATATAGCTAAATATTATTATATATAAATACATACAAATACATACACTATTTTTGAAAACAAATACAGGTATATACATACATGAATGATTATATATATATATATGTAATATGGGAATTTTGTAGAGAAGATATCCCATGAGAGATTGGAAGTAGAAATTCTCAGCGAGAGATTTATATTACCAATGTACAATATAATATGATAAAATAAAAAATTAGAATAATGTATAAGTAGTTTAATTAAGATGATGTGGAATGGTGTGGATTTGTTTGATCTAGATCATATAATATATGTCACACAAATCTTTCTCAATCAATTTACAATGGTCCCATGTAAAACATGAGATTTCCTACCAGCACCAAATAATTGTGTGCATGCATATAGCCCTATACAGGTAATTGGAAGCATCCCACTCGGCTCGATAAGGGTTATCTACAAATATTTATGAAGGATCATTCAATCCTAGATAACTATTTTATTTTAATTTTGTGTTGTCGATTGTGAGTTATTCTTGAAAATCATTGTCTTTGTGTTAAGTACCATACCATGGATGATTGTAGTGAGTATCCTTCTTTGCATAATGTATAACATATTTTCCAAAACTGCAAGTGGTGTGAATACGGAAGAAAATTTTCATCACCAAATAATTTTTCATGTCAGTCTATAATATATGTTGAGAAAAAAATACATGAATTTGAAATATATATGAAACAGTTAGAAAAAACATGCACAATAAACTACATTTTAATCATTTATCTAAAGTAATATCATCTACGAAAATACTTTCTGTTTCCCCTCCCATCCATTATTCCTTTAAAAATGATTTTCCCCTATCACCCTATATAATGGTGGGAAACCATATCAGTGTGGGATTATCCATACTTATAAGAGTTGGATACCAAGTATGTTAATTATTTAAATAGTTTTAGTATTTGTTTTTAAATATAAAGGGCATAGAAAGAGGGAGTCCAACCATCTATCTGTCTGGTGTGATGAAACATAGTTTTGTTTTGTTAGTTTTCGATCAATGTGTACGAGAATTGGGTGGGATCACACAATAAATCCTGCTTGTGTTATGATACAAGTTCCAATGTGAAATTACACACACACAAACCCACACATATATATATTATGTTTTCCAGAATATAGAGTGTCACGTGTTGGATTGATGGTGATCTCAGTCATATCATATGTATCACAAAAATCATTTCAATCAATTTACATCGATCACATATAAAATATTTAAAATGAAAATATAGAACCAATAATCAATTTATAACAAAATGAGATAAAAAACGTGGAAAATACCAACAAATGATCATAATGATTATGAATTTTCAATTGAAATTAAATTTCATTTTTATTCTAAAATTGAATAGGCTCTTAAAAAGCATCGATGGATGGTGATTTTATCATAAGTATGAAATGATCTTATAAAAGATACGTATCTTAGCGATTTTTCCACCACTGATAAAATAGGCCGACTTTATCATTACATAGTATGCCAGTGATTTTATAACACTGATAACCTTCATTTTGGGCATTGAAAATGGAAAATTTTTTACTAGTGTTTTATTCATAGACCATGTTGAGATACCACAAATCTGATTCCCAATATAGCCCCTGGAATGGCTTGAATGGAGTTTCGTTCCTCATGGGCCACCAACATGAAGATGGGTATCATAAAATAGCCTCTGAGAATAATTTAACTCAAATTAAATATGTCATCAATCAAAAAATAGAAAAAAATTAAAAAATTCTTTAAACAATGATATGTATATCTAAAAAAAGAATAATGAAATATAGTCACATAAAACCAAGACATCCAAATAGAATATAAATCAAATCTCATGGACATAAATGAAAATAAAACTTTGATAAATTATATCCACGTGGTCTAAGACCAGTCACCATTACCCATATTACATTACCTTTCCAAATCAATTTCCATCCCATGATGGAAATATAAAGAGAACATGATAATATAAAATATAATTATGAAGAATGTAGACATCAAGTAGTGTATATAGGGTGTGAGCAAAACATATCCTAGTAGTATCCCACCAAGAAATATATTCAATTTCTTATACATTCAATTCATATCAGCCTATTTTAGATTCAATAGTAATAAAAAAATTTCATTGCAACAAAATAAGATTAAGCATGCCACAACATTAAAAGTGGATAAAATATATAAAATCTTCTGATGAGAAATTTAGGGTTTAAACCAACCCTTTTTTCCTTTCTGAAATTAATTTAAAAATATCAAGAGAAAACCATCCATACCCTTTTAAATAATATACCATAGATGAAAATATTTTAAGACCATATCATAAGGTAAAAACAACGTATCAAAAATTAACTATGAGTTGGAACCACATGTCTAAGAGAAATTCAATAGACCAAGAGAAATTCAAGACAAATGAAGGTAGTTCATATTAATAAATAGATATAATTATTAAGGTAGTGTAGTGTGTAAACTCCAGTGATGAGTAACAATCCAGTGACATAATTAATATGTCAAGTATCAAGAATAAAGTGTCTAGGGTCATATGTGATGGGTAAATCATAGATATGGAAGTGATTCCCCCAAATAAAATCCAATAATTCTGGATAAAAGATTTCATAAAAATTACAAATATATGATTTACACAAGTTTCACTACTACTTGCACACCTAATTCTTCAAATTATTCCCTATAATGAACCCACGTTCACTATGGAGACACTAGATAAGGTGTGATTTCAAAATAAAATAAGAGAAATCTAGGTACCTCATATAACTACCTATGTTTTCCTTGAAAAAATAATAGAGGTTAGTGAGATAAATGATTGAAATATCACATCATATATCCATACCAGCATCGACATGCACACTCAACATTTCAAGGCATATAAAATCCATATCTCACCCTCACACCGTACTCCCTCACAGAGGACAACCCCTGATTTCAACACCACTCATCATGTGTTGAAATCACTATTATTAAACTGAAAATCAATATAATTGGTCTATCAAGGGAATTACACAATAATAACATTAACATCATAAATTTTCAAATGATAATTTATAGAAAACCTACTCGAAATTTTTTTTTATAAATTTACCAAAACATAACTTTGAATAATCCATTCAGAAAGGATCATTCAAACATGCTTCCCTTAAAAACCATTTTATGTGCTAAATGAGACTTCAAGAACAAAACACGATATTCTTGAAAATATCTTTAAATCTTTTGAAATATAATTTCAACCAATATTTACAAAAAAAATTATTCATTGTTTATTAAATCATTCAAAAACACATTCCAATAAAATATTTAACCTCTTGAAATTTAATTTATTTAAACAACACATTTTCATTTAAAACAAATAATATTAATTTGAAAACCAAAAACCAATAGCCCTTGAAAAAAAAACTAGATTGATTTCAAACAAAGGATTAGATCTCTACATGAAATAATTCATGACAAAAAAAATTACCATTGAAAAAGGGACATTGATGAATTAAAATTTCAGAACCGTAAATCATTTATTTTAAATGAAATATAAAAAATTTTAAACAATACATGAATAATAGATAAAAAATGGAATAGAAACACATGCCCTGAAATACTCAGAATAAAGTCACAACCAAATCGCAATGTGTCTCATATGATTGAAAACACCCATACAAAGGAGGGATATACTGAGAGATGTAATATAGGATCCTAAAACCATAAAACCACATCATTAATCATATATCCAACTAATACCTAGGTTTTAATTTAATCGAGGAAGAATGGATCAAGATGAAGTTGATATGTCAAAGGAAAAGTGGAATTAGACATGCCAATTGCAATCCACCATAATGAAAAACACTTCGATCCACTTTAAAATGATGTTGGGAGAGAAAAAAATAACCAAGATGAAGCCTAGGGTTCAAATGGATCGATATATGGTCAATTGAGAAAGAAGTAAATTTAAAACAGGGGTTTTGGTGCACAATTACAATGAAACACTTAAAAAACCCAACCCCAACAACGCCATCAGCCAACAGCTTACATCCTCAAATTGGCCCGTAGACTCACCAGCCAGATGGAGGTGACCACCATCCACCCGATGGTTATATGATGAAAGTCTACATTCTATATTTTCTATGGGCCATCCAATGGCTAGACATTGACTAACTGATGGAATTCCTGTAACCTAGATTTATCCAAGCTATTCCAATTAGCTAGTAGGGTTCTCTCACCAACTATCCAGTAGATCATATATATATATTCTAGATATATGACTAAGTCCACACCCAAAACCAACACCTAATCTAACTGCTAGAAGCTGAAAAAATAGAATAAAAAATCGGGAAAATAAAAACAATGGAAAACAAGAATAAAGTGATGTCTGTAGCTGATTGAGATACTAGGTTGATAAAATTATACTCATCATATCACTTTTTATCACTAAAATGACTCATTGAGAAAAAAAATACACCCAACTCGTGAGGTTGAAAGTTTATGAAACAAATGAAGTATCACCTAATAATAATCCATATGGTATAAACTCAAAATGAATGGAAAAACTACATCCAAATAATCCATAAATAAAAACCCCCAATACCACAACCTATATTTAAAAAAACTATGATATATTCGAGAAGAAATAAATTTAGAAAAGAACTAGAGACCTAGTATTGGTATCCTAACCATTTAAAGACTCTCTAAAATGGTGGGACAAGAGGAGAACAACCACTTAGAAAAACATACCTGTAACCCAAATAATCTATTTCAATTAACTAATCATAAAGAAATATATAAAAGAATAAAGAAAAATCCAAAATGGACGGAACGTCTAAAACATCCAAATAATTCTAAAAGGATACAATCCCATTAACATCCAAGGATTTACAACCGACTAAAAGAAAGCCACAAAACTGACAAAGAATCCTACATTGACCAAATACTTATAAAAACCTTGAAAATTCAAATAACAAGCCTCACCCCTCAATGAGATCATCACCTCAAACATCGACAACTTTGAGTGCCTTATACAATAAGAAACCACTCAATCCTATTAACCGGAATATATTCCATAGGGCTATTTAATTCCATTCTAAAATATATCAAAATAGATAGGAAAATAAATAAAAAAGAACCATAAACATTTAAGAGGTATATCTTCCAAAATTTCCACATAGAGATGTAACCATAAAGGCTCGAACAAGGTGATTCAAAAGGATAACGACCATCCCAAATAGTAGCCAATACAAATCATACAGAGATACCCATGAATGGAAAACATATTTCAAGAGACAATAACCACTTTTGGTTTTTCAAATTACCATTCATAAAGGAAACCTAGAAAAATAAATAACATAAAATTCACTATACAAACACATCCATAAATGAGATATAATCCCACAATCATATCAAGAGAAAATCCAAAAAAGAGGGAATCATAAAGGAATTCCAACTAAAAACCGTAAAATATTGATGAAAGAATGGTTTACACGGGAGAAGTTATAAATGATACATCCCCTTTAGATATAAAAAATTTCAAAATATTTTAAGGAGACCCAAATGGAAACACCAGTGAAATAATCTCAGAGAATTCACATATGATGGCACAAAATGACAAGGTTCACCATAGTGGAATCACACAAGATGCCTTTTCTTCATTTGAGAAGACTATCCATTCTAAACCAACTATAAAGATTCACCTGATGAGAAATCATTACCACATATAAAAATATATGTGATATTATTAACTTCTTTTGAATTTGGTTTCTATGATTCAATTAATAAGCTCTTTTCAAGAACCTCTGGATATGAAACCAAGCCAAAAATGGTCATGTACACTCTTAGGTAAGGGTAAAGACCTCCTTTAAAATATATATTCTTTAATAAATCATATTAATAAAAATTATTTATGAAATATACTCTACTCGAAAAAAATTTTGTATTCCCCAACTGACCACCCACCTTGATGAAGTCCCATTATCTAAAAACTGATAGCTTTTTTAATATCCTTAATGTATATCCACTAGATAAGTACTATAAAAATAAATTTCCAAGATAATATTTTAGGATAGTATGGAGGAATAATGGAATCCATCACGCTCGGCTTGGTCCTCCAAATAATGGGATAAAAACATTCAACCCTAATGCCTCATGTGACATGAGAGAATAAAATATTAATTCGATCCAATCAAGAAACTGCATTATGTTATATGAACCTAGAACTGCACATAATAAGGGCTTAAGATGATTTGATAAGACTTTTATGGGGTCATAGGACAATGAAAATTACAACACAACCACTCTTTCCTGAGTATGGGAAGATTTATTAACTTGAAACAGAACATCAGTAATATGTAAATGGAAAATTTGAAAATCAAACCAATGACTAAAATTTGTACCTTTCCTGAAAAAATTAATGGAATAAATTTTTGAACATCATGAAATATAAACACATTAACTTATACGTCATGAATCAAGATCAATAATTCATCATGATACAAAACATAAGACATAACAAACATAAACCAAAATCATTCAAACAAAACTCCAATTAAATTTTATTGAAACAAACCCAAATTTAAAATATAATAGTGTATTCCTTTAAAAAAAATTATAATTATGTTTCAAAACATGATGTATCTACATAAATATATCACTTATTAAAATATTTTATTATCTAAAAAAACTCTATCCATGATCTCAAAATAACATTCCCAAATTTCCATTTTGAAACCATTTCCATTACAAATCCATAGAAAACCAAAATTTTCATTAATATTCATTAAAAATACCATATAAGAATATTTTAAATTTTGGTTCAAAAATTAAATATTTCATAATGAATTTTTTTAAAATTAAAAATAATACTTAATTAATTCAAATGAAACTCATTTTATATCTACAATATGCTATCCCAAATGATTAAAACTGATTCACAATGTAAAACCCGAAGAACCAAATACAAGAATGAAAAATATTAATCCATTATCAATGATTTAAAATAAAATACCATCAAATATAACCATTCATAAATGAAGTAAATTTGATTGAATATAAATGAGGCATCGACTTCCAAGTTAAAGTAGAACTACTAATGGACTGTTTTCATGGTCTGGTAAACCATTCACTAACGAAACAATAGTAATTGGATTGGCTTCCAAGTCAACTAAACTGAATCCTCATGATTTAAAAGTCTTTCAAGGATACTCTTGGAGCCTTTTTGACCTATCCATTACATCAAAGAACTCATCAGTGATCCCCATAATAAAAGATAGTCTTAGAGGGAGTCTAAATATTTTTATAAGAATAAATAAAAGGAAATAATCAAGTACCCATTTTCCCTAGTAACTCAATTTTTATTGAAAAGGTGGTTATTAGGCACCCATCTGTAAAATATCTCTTGAGTTTCAATAGATACATAATTTTATTTCTACCATGACGCCCTCATATAAAATAATGTCTTGTAGTGAGAAACAAATGATTCCCTTTTAGGAACAACCACACTCTAATACCATTTTTGTCTCGAACCACCAATGAATACCACCAATCAGATAACCAAGCATTCTAATGAAATAGTCTGAAGGTAATTCCCTATCCCCGTCGGTAGGTTACACACATTTTGAAATAAAGAAACAACATGTGGGAATTATTTCAGCCAAATAAAATATTACATGAAATAAATAACCTAGAAGAGACAATAAATATTAATTAAACTCATATAGAAAAAAAATACATCAGAATAAAATAATGTAATAAAAAAACTAATATATCTATATATAATATAATACCAAACCCAAAGGCATAAAAGAAAACATAGCTACTACAAACCATATTCTGTTTATCCTATATTACTAAAAATACCCCATATCACATTCCCTCAACTAGTCAATATTTAACCCATGATAGAACGAAGAATAAAACCCGAGAAACTACAATAGAATCCTGAAGACTATATACACCAAGTGGTGAATTTAGTGAATGGGAATAATAAATCATGATACGATCCCATAAAGTAGTCTATGAAATTAATTCCATAATAAATTCAGATATTATAGTTTTAAATTCAACTATAATAAATGAAGTTATATCATGATGTAATTTGAAAATTTTTAAAGGAATAAATTTGGTAATGTAAAATTTATGTTTTAAACCATTTCATGTTCATATTTCTAAAAACAATTTAGAATTATAAAAAAACAACATTCTATAATATTTTATATAAAATACCATTTTGAGAAGTTTTACACTTTTATTTTTGTGGGTTAGTAGCATTACCAAGGGTTGTCATGATCCGTCCATGCCCTGACCAAGCAAATGTAATTAGAGGAGAACCTAACTCTCACCAAGAAGTTAAAACAACTATTTATATTGAATATAATTAATTTAAAAAATTAATTTAAACTAGGAATATTAGGGGAAGACCCACCACATCACATAATTTCATTGGAACCCAAGCAATCCAGCTGCAAGTGGCAAACAATAGACCTTCATTACAAATCCGGGCCCAAGGCCTAAGAGTCAGAACCAATCATATGATATTTTCAATGTTTTTACACCCAATTTCATTGATAAAACAAAATTTTAGTGAATATTGTATTTATAATAACTGAAATAATTTCCTCATATTTATGATGTATGTTTATTTATAAAAAAATTCAGTTGATAACATTCATTTGAAAATTTGATGAATATTTCAATTTTTCCCTTTAGAGTTTACTGTAGAATTATAGCCAAAAATATTTTTATATGAAATATTTGATTATAAAATATTGTAACTATGTTGAGGAAATAATTTAATACAACATTAATTAAGGAAATATGAGATAAATCATGCATTTTATTGGAGTAAAATGGCCATGAAGTGAGAAATGGACTGGACATGCCATATTAAACAGTAGTTTAGTATTATGGACATAAAATAACTATTTGTGATTGGATTAGTCACATATTTAGAGATAAGATATAAAAACCAATTTTTCATGAATCATCCTTCGATAAGGACATCTGGTTCATGTGTGTTAGAGTCCAAACATTCAGTGAAATTTATCTTAAATTATTTGGCTGAATTTCCCCATTCACCCTTGAAACCTTTTATAAACCTAGCCACCTCTATAATCTATAAATATATATTTTTCTCATTATTAGGGGTTTTATGTTATATAAATTTTTCGTATAATTATATAATTGGTGAATTTACATTTCATTTAACCATTGGATTATGGAATCTATGATGTTAGTATCTTCTCCAAAATGGTAATCCTTTCCTTATATTTGTTGTAATGATATTGTTCTTGCAATAAGATCCTTATTTTATCTTAAATTTATTTTATTTCTTCAATATTATTCTTATTTAATTAAAATATTTTTATTGGAACTTAGGATTATAATTTTTTTTGGGTTATACACTTTCTAAACCATTTCAAATGCAATTAATTTCTACAATGACTACACCGCCCATGGAAGAGTAGTTTTGATCAAAAATGATTTGTCTCTTACACTATGCATTTAATTATTTTCAAAAAATTATATAATTTAATTAAAATTATATGATCCATGAATTGAGTTTTTAATTTTAAAAAAACTATGTATGAAATATAACAATTAATATTAAAACACGTGAGGTTGATATTTGTGTAAATTGTGAGAGTGCAATCTTAATCGGTAAACTGAATCAAAACAGGATCAATTTACAGAGGTAAAAAATCCAAAAAAATTAATTCATCCTCACTTATATATTATATATGTTACATAATATACTACTACCCATAATCTATCTTTATAATGACAATCAAAGTAGGGTGTTGCGACAGCATGTTTTAAAGCTAGCCTAGGGTTTAGTTCACTTCATCATTGTGGTAATGTTAATTCTTATAAGGTTTGGGAGTTATAAAATTTGGAGATCAAAATTAAATGGAGATTAATATAAGTTATAATTATTAATAAGTAATTGAATAGGTATATTTAGATCAATTACGATTTCTAAAAATAGTTTTCTAAAAAATATATTAACATTTCCTTTTCTCAATACCATTCTAAAAATAAATAGAAAACTATAGAATATTTTTCTAGAATACCTATTCTAGATTTAAAAATTTTTAAAACCCCATTTCTTTAAATTAGTGTTTTTATATTATATTATTTTATTTTTAAAATATTATTAATATATATTTTTAAATAAATTACTTCATTGAGAGACTACCTTGGCCATCCATTCTCCTACACCTAAATAACCCAAAAACAAACATCATTTGAGAGATCCCATGATAGTGCCTTTAAAATTGGATCCATTTTTTGGTCTTAAATTATTCTATTCAACTAATTAATGGTATTTAATTATTTTATTTTATCCTTTTTTTCTACATTCTTTTTTCTTCTTTCTCCTTTCTCAATTTTTAGTGTGTTTTTTATTTCTCTTTATTTCTATGTTGTTCCATAAATTAAAATCTTCTCAAGATATTATCATATAATATTATTAATTATTATTTTTTTATATGATTTATGACATCATCTCATCCCATGGATCTCTTTGATCTTGACCCGGAGATTGAACGCAACCTTAGGGATCGATTTAGAAAATCCTAGTCTACAAGAAGTGTCAAAATTTACCCAACTAGGGAATTATTCCATTTTAGGAACATTGAAAATGAAAACTATATGGAATAAAATTTTAATAAAGAACCAATTGATATAAAAAATTACGTCGAAATTAACACAACCCTTTGAGAATTGGATGTGCCATATATTAACTATCAAATAAATTGTATTACATACCCAAATATCAAATCAAACATTGAACTACAATTTGGGTTAATTCAAAATAATCCAAAATGTCATGGATTATTCGGTAGGGATCCAAAAAAACATTTAAAATAATTTTATGTGGTGTAATCAACCAGAAAGCATGTTAATGTCTCTATAGATCAAATAAAACATAAATCATTCCCATTCTCACTTGATAGAACTACAGAGGATTAGATGTATTATTTATAACCCAATTATATAACATATTGGAATGATTTGAAACATATTTTCTTATAGATATTATTTCTATAATAAAGGACCATTTAAATTTAAAAATATATATCAAAAATCAAGGAATCCCGAAGGGAGTCAATGTATGAATAATGTGAATGATTCAAGAAGTTGTGATAAAGCTACCCAAATAAAAAAATCAGTGAGAAACTCCTCATCTAAAACATTTATGAAGGACTCCCACCTAGGAAGAGGATCATGGTGGATTCCATGAAAATAGGGCCATTGGTCAAAAAAACACAAGCAACATCATGTGTGTTGATCGACAAGATGGGAAAAAACTCCCAATAATTTTGTGATCAAGGTATTCCCCACGTTAGAGGAGTAAATTTGGTATGTTATTATTACATTGAAAATCATTTAATTGGTACCATATTGGATGAATTGATCACTATTGTGAAAAATATTTCTTTGGATCAAAATACATCCAAACCCCTCTAATAAGGCCTTGTGGAATTTCCTCTCAAACAGACTACCCAATTGACTGTTTCCCATAATTAGAAGACAATAAATATTATGCAGCCTGATTTAATAAAAGACCATATCATAAAATAATAATAACTACATCCCAAGAAGAAGTATGATTCCTTTTCTCCAACATAAAACCATGGGTGGAAGGATCAGCCAGACATGAGGTATGGCTATGGAAATCACCAAAGTCTCCCATGTCATTATAATTTCCAACAATTTATGTCTTACAAACAAATATTCCAATAACCCCAAAGGATATTTGAAGCTCAGAAAAAAAATTCAACAATAAGTGAATTATAAACCAATTTTAGATTCTAATACAAATGATCTTTCGAAACAAATTATTCATAATAAATTGAATGATATGAGGATTCAATGTTTAAAGTAGAGAGAGTCAAAGACATCGATGATCCAGATTGCTACAGACCTCTATAAACTGGTATGTATGAACTCTAGAAATCAGCCTTCATATCATACTCCAAATCCAAATGGGAATATCAATTCCATCACATTGTGAAGTGGGAGGAAAAATACCGATACATCTTCATATATCATTCCATCATTATTGAAATCAACATCAGAGAATTCCCATTCAAAAAAAAACATAAAGAGGAGTCCAAGGATAAAGATAAATTTAAGAAAAGGATAGATGATGTTCCTCCTAAAACATTCCATTTCCAAAAAGAGTTTTACAAAATATGATGATTGCTAAAGTGGTGATGCAAAAAGATGTTTTGGATACATTCAATCATGTTGATATCAACATCCATCTATATGAATCTATTAAGAAAATTCCAAGGTATTAAAAATTCTTAATATAACATTTTACCATTTGAATAGACATACTAGGAAATGAAAGGATCAATCATAGAAGGAATGTGTCAGCACTCATTACATCCAATAATGAAATTCCAAAAACAATGTTCAAGGATCTAGGGACATTCACTATCCCATGAACACTAGGAGAGTTACACTTTTCTGATTCTCTATCTGATATGTGAGATTCCATTAATATGATGTCTCTCTTTGAATTTTCTTCTTTATAGGTTGGTAAGTTATAGTTTATGAGAGTGGTGGTGTTCTTGGTGAATAGAGCTACAACATATCTAGTTGGAGTCCTTGAGTATGTACTTGTTCGGGTACGAGAAATAATATATCCATTTGATTTTTATATTCTTAACATGGAGGAAGATCAAGAAAATTCCCACGCTCCCATTATCTTATGTTGCCCCTTCCTTAAAACTGAAAAAACAATAATAAATCTCAATGAGGCTCAGCATTCCATGGAGTTTGAAGATGATGTTATAATATTTAATGTTATGGACTCCAAGATGTAACCCTTATAGGACCATTATTATTTTATTATATCACAGTTTAAAGCACTATATATTAGCCCCATAGAATATTATACTTTTATTCTTAGAGATATTATTATAATTGGTTCTTTTTTGATGTATATGTTCTCTTACACACCTGTTTCTAATGCACAAACCACTATTATATTTGATTTTGATGTGGATTTATATCCTTATTTTGATCGAGTTCACTATAATTAAGACGTGGTTTTGGAGTATGTTGATGGATTGTATGCATTATTTTTTGACTTTGATGATTTCTATTCTAATACAGATATTCATTTTTTACATACTCTAGTTCATTCAATACCTCCATACATACATCACCCCCTATATTTGAACTCAAATCATTTCCACCAAATCTCAAATAATAATACTTTTTAAGTGCTAATAGATTACATATTATAATTTCTAGCAATATCCCTTTTGAACATGAAGTAGATTTTTTGAATATTATGAGGGAGGACATTAGGTAAATCTAGTGGACCATGGATGATATATTATGTTTGAGCCCCTTTATTTTCATGCACATGATTCCTCCCAAGTATGAGGATAAACTAGTTAGGAAGCCACAAAAGATACTAAATCCAACTCCTCTAGATGTTATTAAAAAAGAAGTTGAAAAATTGCTTGAGGTAGGTATAATTAATCCCATTTAATAATCCATGTGGGTGAGTAATATTCATCTTATTCATAAGAAAAGTGGTGTTACTATTTTTAGAAGTGAAAAATATGAGTTAGATTCAATGAATGTTCAAAATATTTGGAATTTGAGTATTGATTATAGGAAAAAATTCATTCAACTCCAAAGAACCATTTACCTTCCCATTTGTATCTCAAATAATTGAGAGACTAGCTAGGAAGACACATTGTTATTTCTTGGATGGATTTTTTTTGATATTTCTTAGTTCCTATAACACTAGAGGATCTGGAGAATAAAAAATTCACATTACCATTTGGTACATTTTTCTACTGAAGGATTCCATTTGTACATTTTAATGCACCATGAAACTTCCAAAGATACATGGTTTGTATTTTTTTAGAATTTATTTAGACATGCATCATGGTCTTTATGGATGATTTTATTGTGTATGGATATCATTGTGATGAATGCATATTTAGTTTGGGAAAGGTTTTGAATCATTGGATTGAGAAGAATATTGTTTTGAACTTTTAAAAGTGTCATTTTCTTGTAGATCATGAAACCTTATTAGTGAATTTAGTTTCAAAACATGGAATAGAGTTTGATAAATCTAATGTAAATATTATTTTATCATTTTTATATCCTTCATGTGTGTGTGATGTTCGATAATTCTTAGGGAATGTAGTATTTTATCAACACTTTTTTAGAGATTTCAGTTGGATCTCTCTACAATATCTCAATTTCTTCAAAAAGATATTGACTTCATTTTTTATGATTCATATAGGGTATAATTTGTTGAGATAAAGAAGCATCTGGACACTCCACTGAACATACAGTACCCATTGTGAGACCATCCATTTGTGTTTATGTGTTGTGATGCAATCATTATAGTTGGAGTTGTCTTATCACATATAGTGGAGGGGTATTCCCATTTGATTTCATATGCATCAAGTACATTGGATCCATCCATATTAAACAACAAAACCATGGAAGAAGAGTTTCTTTTCATCATATTTTCTTTAGATAAATATTGTTCATATCTATTGGTCTCTAATGTAGTTGTTTCTTCTCACCATGAAAATCTAAAAAACCTCTTGAAAAAAACAGATGAAAATCCTCCACTTACCTGATAAAAAATCCTTCATTAAGAATTTTGTATTAAGATTGAGGATAACAAGGGTTTATGGAAAATGGTGGGATACCACATGACTATGATTACAGACACACACACACACACTAGATTTTGACACCTTAGACCAGGTAGCACTTCATGAATATTTTCCCAATGAGCATCTTTATTCACTCTTAGGTAAACATACTTTGTATGATGATATATTTAACTATCTTGTTTCAACAAAAATTTATACAATTATAAAGATACATAAATTCTAAAAATTAAAGAGAGAGTCTAGGATTTATGTGTGGGATAACCCATACATTTTCTGCATGTATATTAATCATGTTGTTTGGATGTGTGTTCCCGATAATGAGTTTGAGTCTATTATACATTACTACCTTACACATTATAAAGGAGGATAATTTGGGATAAAAATAATTTCTAGGAAAGTATTGAACTCCAGATTATATCCCCCTATATTATTCCATGATGCTCATGTGTTTTGTATGTAATGATCACATTTCCAACACACTGGAAACATTTCAATGAGACATGAGATGCCCCAAAAATCCATATTATTTTGTGTGATTTTTTATGTATGGTGAATTGATTTTATGGTTCATTTTCCATGTTCATTATGTTTTTTTATATTTTTTATTTTATTGATTATATTAGAAAATTTGTCAATGGAAAGTCCACATTGACTGATGATTCTAATGTTGTAGTCAATTTAGTAAAGAATAATATTTTTTGATGGATTTGGGTACCAATGGATATCATTAGTGATTAGGAGAAAATCATTTTCATTCCGAACATGTATTACCTCTATTACAAGTTTTGTGTGACACACAAAACATAATCCCCATACCGCCCCAAACAAATGTCCCGACTGAGGATACAAATCGGGATTTGAAACAATTTTTTCAGAAAACTGTGTTGCAATATAGGAATATTTAGAGAAAGAGCTTGGTTGATACACTATGGGCCTATAGGGTTACATTAAAGCATCTCATTGGTATGTCCCCCACTATATTTTTTTATGGGAAATCCAATCATCTCCCCATGAAGGTTGGGTATTGGGTATATTTATCGCTAAAGAAATGCATCATGGATTTGGCCCAAACTAGAATTGAAAGAAAGATGAAAATTCAAGAGCTTGAGGAGATTTAATTTTCATCATATGAGAAATAAAGGCTCTATATGGATATATCAAAATCATATAAGGTTATAATGATCCAAAAAAGGGAGTTTTATGATGGAGATAAAGTCATACTCTATAGTTCATGAATGACATTGATGCCTGATTAGTTATTTTCCAAGTGGTTAGTTCCTTATGTTGTATCTAATATTTTTCCTTTTGATTTACTGGAGATCACAAAACATGACACATGAAAGGGATTTATAGTCAATGGAATGTAGTTTAATCAATACATTGAGGGACTCCCAACCGATGCTATTGATATTATCACATTACATGGTCCCATCATCACTTGAGAATATGAGGTTTTTTCTAACAATTTATATTTTATATTACTTATCCTATTTAAAATTATACATTTCATGTGCACATATCATCTCATAGGATCACATTAAAGACAATTCAATATTCTATGTTTGGGGGAGGAGAAAATTTTTTGGGTTATCTATTTAAGATTATTATTTTGTTTTTTGTGTGTGTGTTATCTATAATGTTTTCCATCGAAACGAAAAAAAAGAAGAAAACAATCACCATGAAACATGCTCATTTACATGTGGAACATGTAAGGAATTCATGTTTTCAAAATTCCTTGGTATCATGATAAGCATGATCAAGATTTCATCATCGAGGGTTGATTTTTAGAAAAATTGAATTCATTGATGATATGAATTTTTATCTCATTATAAAACCTTTTAGATTTTGACACCATTTATTGGGATATTTTTTAATGGTTAATTGAGTCATTTATATCTCCACACAACTTTTCACTCAACCATGACTTGTAAAATTTTTCCTGCTCAATTGAAGGTATGGCCAGGTTAGGTAAAAAATTTATCATATATCAATGGTTAATCTATACATAAGTTTCAATTATGATTGATTTCATTACTATACTGAATTTACCTAAGCATGTTTACATGATACCCAATACTTCTGTGACCTAAAAAAATACAAAAAATCTAAAACAATTACATAAAAAATATTATCTTAATCAAGAGGGGAGTGATGAAATGTACAAAACATGGGGATATCTAGGTCTAGTGATTAAGTTTTGACTTTCAAGAAATATTAAGGGATATTTTCTGGAAATTAGATTTAAAATAAATGTAGAATTGGATCAACAAATTAAAAAAGGTAAGATTAATTATTTTACATGACCCGAATAAACTGAATAAAGGATAGAGATATGGACATGAAAGGGTTCACAAACTCACGTGGGGAATTAGTGGCATACTAGACCCATGAGTGGTTTAACTATTATTAGTTTCATTAATATCACTAGATTGTGTTTTGATACAATTTATTAGACCATGAATTTAAAATTATCTGAGATTTACTTTTTATAGAACTATTTCTTTTCATATATTGTCAATATGTATTATGGAATATAAACATCCATATATCTTGTCAAAATTTTTTAGAATACATGATATGATATTTTTCACATGACTGAAAAAGGGTAAGTGTGAGGGAGTTGATAAAAAAATAATATTATTGAATATTTTATTGATAATAAGTAACAAAATTTCTTCAAATTGAATTATATAGGGTTATTTATATGATATTTGGCATTATATAATCCATTTTATAATTGGATGAAAATTGCAGTTTTTTCATTAAAGGTCACTATATGATTATGGCCATATATATTTTTATGTGTCTTATTTAAACATAAAATTTTGTAAATTCTTTCGTGACTTAATGTAATATAGGTTTAATTCAGGAAATCTGAGCTAAAACATGCATTTTATGGGAATGAAAGAGCCATGGAGTCACATACAAGATAGACATGCTAGATTGGACACAAGTTCAGTATGTGGGACATAACATCTTCATCAATGATTGGATTGGGCCCAAAATTGGAAATAAGATAGAGATCCCAATTTTGAACGAATCATATTTCTGCAAGGATAGTTGGTTTAGGAATTTTTTAGGTCAAACTATTGGTGCAATTTGGATTATATTTTTTGTCAAATTTTCTCATTCACACTTGAAACCTCTTATAAACCTAGCTTCCCCTCCACTCTATAAATACATATTTTTCTCATTTGGAGTGGTGGGATGTCACATAAATTTTTTATATAAGAGGATAATTGGTGACTTTTCATTTCAATTCACCATTGGAGGAGGGAATCTATTAGGTTAGGATATCATACAAATTGATCTTCTTTTCCTCTTCTTTGCTGTAATGTTTTTTTTTGTGGATGAAAATTCTTAGTTTCTCTTCCATTTCTTCTGTTTTGTTAAATTTTATTCTTCTTTAATTCACTTATTTGGGATTGAAATAATTATTAGAAACATGATTGTGCTATACCCATTATAAAACTTTTCAAATGCAATTCAATTCTATGAGGACTACACCACCCTTGTAGGAGTTTTTTTCTTAGTAATTGATCTATCATTTAAATTATTCATTTTATTAGTTTGAATAAATTAAATACACTAATTCACATAATATGATCTATCAATTGAGTTTCAAATTTAAAAATAAACTATGTAAACAATTTATAAATTAATAAAAATATATCTAAGGTCGATATTTGTGTAAATTTTGAGAGAACAATCTTAATCAGTAAAACGAAAAAACACATGATCAATTTTTATAGTTCAAAAACTATCACAAACCATAAACCATACCCATTTAAAGAATGGATTTGTGACCTAATATAATAATGACCACAATCCTAAATTACAATGACAATAAAAGTAGGGTGTGGTGATTTCATGTTCTGAATCAATCATATGGTTTAATTAAGTTCATATTTGTGGTAATGTTAATTCTCATAGGGTTTAGGGGAAAAAAAATTAGGTGACTGTAATTATGTGGAGTTTAATATAAGTGCTAATTATTAATAAGTTATTAAATATATAAGGTTATATTTCTTACACTTTTTAAAAATAGTTTTTGAAAAAAAATATTCTCATTGAATATTATCTGTCTCATTTCAAAAAAATTTATTCATCTAGCATACCTAATCTAGTTTAATAAACAATAAAAAATCCTCATCCATTTATGTAGTTTGTAAACGTTTTCTTATATTATTTTAAAAATACCTTTAATATGTTGTTTTAATATATTTCATCATCTATGAGATTAGATTGGGAAACAACTTTGCTGAACCTAAATGACACAAAATCAAACATCATTTGACAGATCCCACAATGGTTCCATTCATGAATACTTTTGAGGACTTTTAAATATTTAAAAACTTCTTATTCAATCAGTTTGAGCATACCACATGTCGAAATTATGTTCAATATAATTTTAAAAATTAAAAATAATTCAAATATATTTTCTTATTATATTTCATCAATATGAGGTAATTTCCAGTGGTATTGACAATTTCAAACACATTTTAGTGTTTTAAAATACTGATATTATTTTTTTATAATCCTAAGAAAATTATAATAAAAATTTTAATAATGTTAGTTCCTAAATTTAAATAATAAATTTATGATTGTTTTCCTATTACTTTATGGAAATAAGATGTCATTCCCTTGATTTTTACCCCCCGAGCCACCATTTTAATGATGGTAAAATCTTTATTAACTGCTTAATCAATCAAATCTGAGAACATGATATTCCATATTAACATATCACATCCTTTTTCATATTAAATATTTTAAAAATACCATTCTATGATTTCACATCAATTTGAGGTTGTTTTTTATAACTTTATCCACAAGGTACTTATTTTAGTGATGTAAAACACAAAAAAAATAATTTTCTGCCATCATAAGAAAACATCAACAAGGATTGGTGTAGTGTCAGCACCGAAATTCAATAAATCAATATATGATTTTTTTTCTTATAATTTCATAATAATCAGATGTCTTTTAATTGGATTCGACCCCCTAACCCAGACATAAAAAGACTATCAAATCATTATAAACCTTTTATTTAGTTAATCCGAGAGCAATGCTTATCAGATTACTGTGTGGGATAATTTTAAACATAAAAAGGATCATAATGATGGATGTTTTATTATTTCACATCAATGAAATGTTCCTTGTTCTGGTTTTTGCTATTTCATGCATGTTTTAGTGTTTCAAAACACTAAAATCATGATTTTGGTCAATTTGTGAAAAAAAAATTCATATTTATGTGGCATAATTTACTACTTGTAACAATTAAATAAACTATTTTATCCTATTATTTATAAAAAAACATTAGGTCATTTTATCCATTTTTATCCAATGATTTACATATTTAAGGACCATTAAATCTTTAAAAATTACTTATTTATTTTGTTTGAGCACACCACACTTTTGATTTAAGTGTTGTCTAATAATAATTGCCTTGGGGGCATGTTGGATATTACAAATGATTCATGTTGACTTTGCATTTGGGTGGAGATAACAGTAGAGTATTGAGGAGAGATGAAACACAATTTTATTTTAAGAATTAACTAAATAATTAATAATAAATATAAAAAATTTCATATAGTTACATGCATGCCAATAATTGTAACTTTTCAATTTTCCCTCGGTAGAGGATTGACTAACTACTCTACCAAAAAAGTGGCATTGAATAGTGATCTACATACAATATTTGGGGAATTTGGTTACTCACTAAAAATCTATGCTATATTATAATATGTCAGATCCACTAACGTTTTTGATAGAGACGTTGTCCTTTGAGATGGTGGTCGAATAGGATCTAAAAAGAATTATTTTTTGAATTACAAATTTTCAAATGGGATATAATATAATAATTTAAAAAAAACCAATGAAAATGAATTAAAATATTCTATGAGAAAATAGGACTACACACACACACGAAACACTAATATTTGTGAAATTATAATATATTTTCACTACCAATTTTTACATTCAATTATATTCATCTTCATTAATTATGATTATCGACCTATTATATTAATATTATTTCTAAATTTTAAATATACCTGGCATGTTATATATTTTTAATAATGTGTGGGAGAATTTTTTTGAAGTTCATTTTTTTATGTGGTTCACTATCATAAGTTACCAATTGAGCAACATCAACCATATCAGTCATGTCTCCCTATTTTAATTGTAAAAAATCCTCCAGCCATCATATACATAATTATAAACATTAAAAAATATATTTACTTGTGGTTACCTGATAAATGGATTATTCTCTTCATAATAACCCGTGTAGATAAAGAAAGTTAAATTCAAAAAAATTAACAGTAGATGAATTATTCATTATTCCCCTGTCAATGTTGAACAACTTTTTTATGGGTAAGACTTTTGAAAATTTGACCAGGGTAGTTTAATATGATGATATAAACCTGATTTCTATTTTATCCCTCTACTAAAAGTGTAAATACACAACTATTTATAGTTCTCAAGTCTTATTCATGATAAATTTTGTGAATCATTAATCAATTAAAGTAATAGGAATCAAATCACTTTGCCTACCTTAGAGAACATTGAGAAAAAATATCAAATCATTTGAAATTTTATCTTGGTTATCAAAATTAATTATCCATATAATAATATAAATTTTATTAATTTTAACATAGACAAATGAATAACACATTAATAATATGAATACAATTATGTAATTACATAGTAGGTGAACCATTCATCGATTATCTTATTATTAGATTTGGTTAATTTCAACACATTTTGAGCTTGACCCCTTATTCGTCTATTTGTTTTCAATCTCAATTCATCAAAAATTGGATCTAAAATAACAATAGTAGGTATACTATTCCTATGTTCTTATATTAATACCAATTTATCAAGTGAAAAATATGATCGATTTCAAATTGGTTGTCCTATAGTTAAAAATACTGATGATTGTTTTTTGGAATTATAATTATTAGATATGTCATCAAAAAAATCCTACATGATTTAATGTCATATAAATAACATCCAAATACCTTAAAAAAATTCATTATCTTTTTGGATTTGCTACCTTAATCAATAGAGCCTTTGGGTGGATCTTTATTCCCCACATATTACTTTTAATGACCTAAGAACCTGATGAAAAAAATATATTAAAAATATTAAAAAATTATATGATGATTTGATAAAATTAAATTAATTAATGGAAATAAAAATAATATTAACATACCTCCCAATTGGATATATCTATTAACAGGGTACTAGTCCACCATGTTTATCAAACTCATCCAAATGAACAATCAAATGAATAATATTAGTGAAAATAAATGGGGAAATAACATATCCAAATGATAATGTGTCAACTTATGTTTTTTTTGATGTTTGTTAAGAATATTTATATTTGTATTTTTTTTTTTAAATCTCTCTAAAGAAATTTCACATAGCAAGTAGAACTATAGGTATTTTTTCAAGTAATGTATTAAAAATTATAGGGGTAGAAATGGATCAATTAGAATATATATGTCATGAATTTTAAATCCATTTAAATTAGAATGTTTTAAGTAAACAAAACATAAAATTTAACTTAAATATCTATCTATCCCATTTACATTCATTATATTTAGAAGGAATATTCATTTCTCATGATTTTTCATTGAAAAATATTTTACGGACAAATTCAATTCTCTATTACCCACAAATCAGGGGTTATATTGATTAACTCTAAGCCCATATGAGTAATAATGTGATCCTTCATTTTACATCGTTTATTAAGTATATTGAAAAATACATAATTATATAAATTATTCTTAATGTTAACTAGATAATGATATGGATGTATCAAATTAAAATACCAATAAAGGGGTTTGAAAAATATACTCATTTTATTCCACTAATTTTTCAACTATTTCAAATATCTTACCACATACCTCGCCCCAGTTATTCAACATATTACTTTTTCTAAATATTATAGTGTCATTCACTATGTTTCCCAAAATGTTTTAACAACATAACACCTTCAATGACTTCCTCAATTCAATATCTCTATTGATTTTTTACATTAAACATTAATTTACATGATGAATTAAAAAATCAATGATGACACATAATGCACCATTTTCTACTATAAGGTAATTATTGAGGTTGGAAATCCAAATTAGAAACAGAAGAATCCAAATTGGTATGCGTATTCCAACTGAATAAGTTTCATATTCCAAGAAACTCACTAATGAGGCATATTAATGCAATGTTAATTTTGAATAGTTTTCTTATTGATTCAAAAAAAAATTTGTAGGCTATCATCCCATAATTATCATAATTATTTGATTAGTGGTTACAGTTATACATCAATTAAATTTCTTGGAATTCTCTTTCATGGAATAATAACTAAAATAACGAAACAATTATTCTTTATACACATCCATTGAGGTTGATTATAGGGGATTGAAACGAATTTCCATAGGCTATAATAAGTAATTAAAGTACTAAAAGGGTTAAACTCATTGGATGATAATCCCAAATACACAATTCTAGGTCATGAAGAAAAATATGGATATTTTAAATCAAACACCTTCAATGTTGTAGAATCTTTTAGATGTCTGATCAAATCATCATTGTTAATTTCCTAATCAATCCATTTCATTATGTATATAGTCTTAGACAACATGAATAATATTTTCAAAAATGGTTTGATAGGAATGTAGCACAATTACATCGCAAGATTTTTGTAATTTTGATTATTCAAGATGGGATATCCATTTATACACTCACTATTGCACATTTATTTCCATGAACATGTATGAAATATTATGAATTATTCTTTATTATACTCTTATGTAACATCCCACCCCTCACTTATTGGATTTGGAAGAGGAAAATACTTTACTAGGTCTTGGGTGACCTCCCCAAGAAACCAACGGGTGGAAAAAACTTCCAATGGCTTTATAACAATTTGGATTGATTCTCCCATAAAATATAAATAACCCAAAACTATTATAACCATAACAATGGATAACTATTTAGTGGATGATAATAATGTAATACCTCTCAAAGTATAACTAATTGAAATCAAAATCAAGCTATAACTGCGAACCATATTAGAGTGGAAAGTAGAGACTAAAATACCACAACTCAAAGACAACTATGAAATCCAACTAAAACTCCAAAAAGATGCTATATTCCTAAACTACTCAAATCCATACCCAAGGATTCACGATGAATCACTAAATAAATGAGATATTTATCCATTAAATGTGTCTCAATCTATAATATATGCAATCACATCAAAGATCCCAAGAGGGTGGTTATTATAAAATGTGGTAGGATTTCCCCAAATGACTTATCTACTCATTCCACTTAGATATAACATGGTATCAAATTTGAATAAATTTATTTAAAACCAATGTACTTTATATAAAACCATCAACACAATATTCCAAACCAAAACCATTTCCATAGAAAATACCAATCATTTATTTAAAACTATTTATCTATTTTATTTAGAATATCCCATTACATGTCCACACACAAAACCACAAAAACTCAATCTTGGTGTTACCATTGATGGTGGAAATTCAATTTCATACTCCATCCCTTCGATGGTGATACTTCATGACCATTATCTATCCCATTCACTCATGCCCAACCATTTTCACAAAAGCATTGTTAGTCAAATTGTGATAAACCATTTCCATAAATACATCCCTTTTATTGGAAACCATTCAAATGACAAATTGCAAGCATAAAAATAGAGAACCCATGTTAAAATCAGTATTTTAGAATCTCTTAACATAATCACCTTGAAAACAACCAATTATTACAATTCCAAAAATCAGAACTAAATAGGGTATCAAATAATTGTTTAACATCAATTTCAAGATTCAAACCAATAAATTCAAACAATTGAAAATAAATCATTCAATTTTTAATAAAAATATTTGAGAATGAATCCACCATCATCAAACTTTTTGGGGAAAATGAATAATGACACAAATTCTACAACTTCTTGGCTTAGATCTCCCCAATCCATCCTTAAATATTGATCCCAACCTTGAAAAAACCACATATCATCATGATTCACATCCCACAACATCGATCAAACCCTAAAAGATTTTACCCGTGAATCCCGGAGATGTAAAATAAAGAAACATAAGGGAAACCACTAAGAACGAGTATATTCTAAGGAATCTTGGCCTGCAACGCACCAAAAAGTGCCAAAGAATTGTTCCTATATCAATGGGAACAGTCTCCATATCTTTTTGAGGGAGAGTAATTCGATTTTGGGTTAAATTAAACGGAAAATCATGGGTTAATGGGATAATCGAGATTATATTAATAAAATACAGATCTTATTTTTAATTCTACATGTTTTAGGTGCATGGTTAGGAAAATTGTGCGCAACCTATGACCTAACCACAACCACCAATCTCCCCTTGCATGGTTATATTTCATGGTTAAGAAAACCATAAACCATACATTCTCATCCACTTTTTTTCACACTTTCACAGTTCATCCATGGTGCCCAAAATGATTGACCAAACAATGTTCTAAACGTGTACATACCCAGTGACCATGATTTCCCATTGCACGCTTTCATGGAGGTTTTGCATGGTTTCTAGTAACTGTGATCAAACCATAAACCTCCGAAATATCCACAAAACATTCCAAAAATCCTACAAAACTTCCCAATATTAACCCAATTACATTATAAACCTAGAATAAATAACATAAGGGTTAATTATCTAATACTAGGGGTGTTACATTCTTCTAAGAATTGGTCTTTCCACCCTCAAGAATTAGAATGAAACCATTGTCCAAAAAGTTTTAGGGAAATTTCTCAACCATTTCCTTCTCATTTTACCACATTTCTTTAGGAATTTGACCATGTTTCCAAAAAAATCCAAACTAGGCCCATGATTGTCCCATTAAATACTTTCTATTACCTATCCACAATCCACACTGGCACATGGAAAAAAGTATCATTCATCTATTAGTCAACATGATCCTGAACGTGTAACATGGTTTTGTTGATGATGATACTTCTTCAACTAAGATAAATGAAACATGTAATGCACTAAATTGAACCATGGTGGAAATTAAAACCAATAATCCACCTCTCAATTAACTTAATTTATCTCAAAATGGAATATGTATCAAGTAGATAACTTTCTATTCTTCCCTAAATGATGATTCCCTATCCTTTTAGAGATTTATAATAACACATGATCACTCAACTTGAATGGAAACGATGGTCGAAGATGATCAGCATATGATTTAAAATTTTTATGAATCATTTCTATCATTTTCTTCATAAATTGAATATTTTTTGTTGTCTCCTGGGAATATCTTGGTCCAAGGAGTGAAGTCTCACCTATTTCCACTAAATAAAGTTGAGAAACATAAGGGCGCTTATACAATGCTTCAAAAGGAGCCACATGTATCAAGTCATGATAATTGTTTTTATATAAAAACTCTAATAATAGCATTTGATCCTCCCATGAGCCACTATAATAAATTTCACAATCTAAGGTCACATCTTGTAATATTTTTATTGTCCTTTCATATTTTTCATCTGTTAGAGGATGATACGCCATTCTCATAGTCAAGTGAGTCCTATAATTTTTTTGTATGGATTTCCATTAATGATATGTAAACCACAGATCTTGTTTATATTCTATTTAAATTGTTATTACATGCCTCTGTAATATCTCATGGATATAGATTTTAAAAAACACCTCTATGGTATGATATTCATGAATAATCCTTAAATGGGATGAATTTTTGAGCTGATCAACTGTCAACTATATGGAATTTTGGTTCTATACCATCTTTGGGATACATTTCAGATAATCCCTATCTATCTACCCACATTTCCTTATAGGAATATGTAATGACTACAACATAACCACTAGCCACTTGTTCTCTTCTTTATCCCAGTGACAGGTGAGTCATCTCATTATAATCTAACCCACTTTTCTTTTCATTCCAACCCAAATTATTATAATTTCAACGACTTATATAATTAATTTTATTAAAGGATGAACAACCCATCTCAAATTGTAGTAAGCATGAAGATTTTTTTCATGAAAATTACTAGGAATGACCATCCAATATTGAAAACACCACACTGATCCTCTATCAAGTTTGAATCCATCCACAGCATCCTCCCCGTTGAGTTTTATCCTCATAGAAACACATTCAAAATCAAATGTATGTGCCTCTTTTAAATTCTTAACAAATTTAGGAACAAAAGAAACAAAAATTAAAACTACAACACTACCTTGTTCATCACAGTCTAGGTGCATATCAATTGTCCCAAACATGAGATTCCATAGATCTAAAGCCTATATTTCGAACATAGTATATGTCTTCCTTCTTAATACATATACTACAAAATTTCATTTACGTAGTGAATACATCAGGTCAAAGTAAAATGTTTGAATATACTCCATCCACTTTCTTTTTCTAAGGTACAAATATATTTTTGAGATAATGTGTTTCATACTATTGTGATCTGTAAACACTATAGACTTCTCACCAAAGAGGAAATGACACCATGTTTTAAAATAATGGAATATATAAGCTAAATCAAAATTGTGTGTTGGGTAGTTCATCTCATGAAATTACAACTACTATGAGCCATACAAAACAACAAGATCTCCCTTCATGAGAACACACCCCAACTCAAATCTTGAAGAATCACAATATACCACATAAAACGATCATGAATCATAAAATATCATTATTGGTTCTGATGTAAGGAATTTTTTGAACTCTTGAAACGACATCGGAGATTCATCATTCCAATCAAAAGGATCATTTTTTTTGTCAAAGACGTCATTGGTTAAGCTAGTCATGAAAGATCATGAACAATATTTTACCAATAACCAGCTAATCCAAAGAAAATGCATACCTTAAAGGCATTATTTGGTGGTTTCCAAGATATCGTAGCCTCTGTCATTTCTGTATCCATAAAACACATATTTCTTAAATAAAATGTAAAAGTAAATATACCTTTTATATCCAAAAATAGCATGTTAAAATTTTTTCATACAACATATGATACCAAAATATTGGAAACAATTTTTCCATGTGTTGCTCATGCTCATCCCTTGTCCTTGAATACACCAATATTTCATCCAAAAACACTACCACAAAATAATTCAAAACTTTTTAAAAATATGATTCATCAATTACATAAATTCAATTGGTGAATTCATAAGACTAAAAGGGATAACAATATATTTTTAATGGCTAAATCTACTTCTAAAATCTATTTTTAGAATATCCACCATTTGAACATGTAATTGATGATATCGCGATCACAAGTCAAATTTATTGAACCACTAGAATCCCCTAAATTGATCAAATAATTTATAAATTTATGGAAGTGAATAATGATTATTTATCATTTCTTGGTTATTATTATGATAATCTATTCATAGATTAAGAGTTACATATGCATTTTTCACAAAATACGAGTCCTACCCATGGAGATGTACTATGTTGAATGAACCCTTTTCTTTCCAGCTATTCCAACTAGATATTCAATTCTCATAATTCATGTTTTGTTGTTCGATAATATGGAAGAGGTATAAGACCATTCCAATGTAGGAGATTATTCATAAACTCAAATTTTATTATTGGTGGAAACCCTGAGATGTTATCAGAAAAACAATAGGAAATTGATCAATGATTGTTGGAAATATTCTATTCTCAATCTCATCCATCGATTTTAAGGTCAAAGATTCCAAATAGTATGAGATCCTTCCAACTACTGGAGAAAACCATTTCACTGTACCTATCATTATATTTGTATCTCCTCTAAAGAGACACCTGGAACCATCCATAGATGAAAAAATTACCCTTCATGTATAATAGTCGATGCGAGCCATAAACATTGTCAAACAATCCATACCCAGGATTATGTCATAGACATCCATCTCAGTCCCTGATAAATCACATGTCAATTCATCCCCATTGATAGTTATATAACATTATTTTCATATAAATGATCAATATTCTTGAAAAATAAGAGTTTTATTTTTCAAAACATAAGGTACCATATCAACATAAAAACCCTGAAGATTAAAATAAGGAGAAGCAATAACAAGTAGGATGCAACCATATAAAAAAGATTTTCTAAGTGTAGAATTGAATATAATAATAAATATCATTATCAATGGTTATAATTGATCATCCAAAATCCCTCGTTCAGATACATACAATTTATTACCCACTTCACTTTTCTCTTTATTACTTTGTTGATATTAACATTGGTAAAGATTCATGGATTTCCTAGAATCAGTATGGATGGATCAGTTTTGATGATGAGAATTATTCTCCTTCCCTCATCCTATTGAATCATATGATGTATGAAAAACATGTGATGTATCTTGAACACCTGACCAATGAGATCTAAAAAAATAACACCAATCATGCCCCATCTTATTACAAATTTGACATGCTCTAGGTGGTGCTAGAAAATCTCACTTCATATGATCCAAATAACTATATTGTAAAAATTCTGACAAACTCTTGGGTTTAAGATGAATAATTATTGATCCATTTGTTTTATTCTTTGTCATTCCACTACCTTGGAATTAGGTTTCACTCTTCTACCTATTACCACTATTAGTGTTACCACTATTTCCCATAGGTATCAACATGATTCCTTTAATTGTAGTTCTTGAGATGTCTCTATCTTCCACTGTCACTCTGTAGACCATCACCGTATAATATGTTATACAATGTATGAAAATATTTCAATGAATATCTAGTCTCAATCCATATTAAAAAAATATGTTATTTCATGGATACACTTGCATAAAATTTAGTTTCATAGATAACTTGATTCATAAATTTAGTGGCATACTCTATATCTATTAGATTATCCTTCTTCAAACTGAAAATTTATGCAGTTCAAGAAATTATTAACGTGTGAGGATAGAAATGTTTTTTGAAAAATTATTAAAAATCCTCCCAAGAAATTCCTTGGTCTAATTTAACCTGAACAGATAAATCCCACCACTAGCATGCTATATCCTCTAGCATGTACTTACCAACATGAACTTTAGCCCAAATGTTATGCTTGGAAAATCTAAGATTTGATTCATCCTATTCATACACACCCCTTACTTCTCTAACTATAAATCACCCTAAAATATGGTTTGATTATTCTTCTAGAAATGAATAGAATAATCCAATTTCAATGGTTAATTCATTATGTTCCCTCTATTATTGACTAGAAATGATTGAACAATACTCCAAACCAGCTATTGGTTCACATGTGGTTCTTGTGTAATTAGATTCTCAATATCCTCTTCCAATTGGTTTCTTTGATGCCTAGAGGGTTCCATTTTCTATAACCATAGGAAAATACCATCTAGTCTCACTCTATACCAAATTAGGGATTAAAAGTTTCATATTTTACCACATCACACATAACATTATATGGCTTTCATAACATCCAATTTTTTAAACTTTCAAACCCAAATTTAAAATTCCACCACGCTTTTTAATATCAACATATTTGAAACGATTTTAAAAAATAATCACTTTTTACATAATTTTAAATAATTACTCTAAATGATTAATTTACTAATTTTGGAATGTCATATATATCAACTCATAAAAAGCTATTCTCATCAACTAAACCCATGATGATGAGATTAAAGCTCCTTGAAGTGTCTCAAAACACTTATGTACCCAACACCATAGTAACTTGATGTTCAAATTATAGGTGTGATATGAATTCTTATACTCGACATTTCAATCATTTTGATCCTACTCCTTGATACCATTCCAACTCCAAGACCAGAAAACAAATATCATGTGTTCCACAATTAATGATTCACTAGACATGACTGGTAAAATT
The DNA here is from genome assembly GCA_963277665.1 of Viscum album. Taxonomy (NCBI): domain Eukaryota; kingdom Viridiplantae; phylum Streptophyta; class Magnoliopsida; order Santalales; family Viscaceae; genus Viscum; species Viscum album. Next base: position 705,363,676 of record OY728139.1, read on the forward strand.
TGTAACATCTTTCTAATCGCCCATTACATTAGGAAGAGGTGGAGATAGTAATAGGACTTCAGTTAAATCCCCAAGTCACATACCAATATAATCATAACCATTTGGGGATGACTTTCCATTTTAAAATATATCTCCCACAACAATTATCACCATAACAAAGAATCACAATATGATGCATGGGAACAATATAATAAACTCAATGTATAACCATCTGAAAACAAAATCAAACTAAAACCATGAACTATTTCAGAGTACAAAGTAGAAAATAAAAATAAACAACTAAAATACAACTATGAAATCTAATATAAAATCCCAAACAAGACCCATGCTCTTTGTCCTCAATCCCTACTCGAGGTATCGTGATGCATTACTAATGAAATGTGATTCATTTCCTTTAAATATTTCTTGATATAAAATATCATTAAACACACCAAAGATCATAAGAAGTGGGTGAGTATAAAACTCATTAAGATTTAACCAAATGTCTTTCCTGCTCATTAATCTAGGATAGAACATGTTATCACAATTATAGAATACAGTTTAAAAGTAATTTTATGTTTTTTATATCAATGAATAAAAAAATTAAAAATTAAACCATTACATATAAAGAAAAAAAATTCATTAAAACTATTTCTCCATTTCATTAGGCATAAAAAATTATATTTCTATGCACACACAAACACAAAATATTTGTGTTATGATTGACAATAGAACTTCCTATCCACACTCTATCCCATTGATTGTGGAACTTCACATCCATTATCTATTCCATTCACTCATTCCCAACAATTATGTCAAAATACATTCCAAACTAAAATCTCCAAGCCATTTCAATAAAAAATAATTTTTTTTGAAAAAATTGTACAACCAATTTTCCATTTATCTAAAACAAATTAAGATATTAAAATCTTCAATTTAAAATAAATTAACTACTTCACATTCAAAATAAGACATTTTAACAATTCCATAAACCTACAATAAATAGGGTTTATAACAATATTTTCACATAAATTTCATAATTAAGACAAATAAATTTAATAAATTTGAAATCAGGGTTTCAAGTTTTTATAAGAGGAGTCGAGAGTGAATCCACCTACAACACAAACATACATGAAAATAAATAATGGCACAAATTATTCAACTATTTTTTATATCTTCCAAAAACCACCTTAGATCTTTTTATCTATCATAAAAACAACCACCTTTCATCATGATTTTCATTACACAACACAAATCAATCTTCATTAGTTTAGATCCATAAATTCTAGGGAGGGAAGACGAATAATGTTAAGGAAAACCAGTAATAATGAGCACTTAAAAAGGAATAAGGGAATCCAACTCACCAATAATATCCAATAGATCACTCCAGGATTGAGAGGATGGGTTTACAAATCCTTTAGAGATAGATTAATTCAAGTTAGGGTCATATTAAGGTAAAAATGATTGTTTAAGGTGACACCTATAATATGGTCCTCAAAACTGAGATTTTATTTTTAATGTTTCATGGTTTAGGAACACATTTGAAAAAATGTGTGAAAATCGTTCACCAACTACTGCAATCAAACATCCATCTCAAGGTTGTCTCACACTATTATACAAATTATTCACTATCCATTCTCATAAACATTATTCACACTTTCGATGTTTCATGTGGGTGGCCGAACAATTTTCCCAAACCGTGCCCCAACCATGTGCCTTCCTAGTGACCAATGTGTCCCTTTTCAAGTTTTCCTAGTGGTGTTTCATGATTTATACTAACTTTTCTCAAACCATGAACCTATAAAAATCTCCCAAAACATTCTGAAAATCCAAAAAACCTTCCCAAACTTAACCCAATCACATTATATACTTAAAATTAATAAATTAACTGTTAATTACTGAAAATTGGGGGTTCTTCACTTCCCATCAACAAATAATTAAATAATTTGGGAATGAATAGATTTTTATATAATTAAGGAAAACCATGTTATGGATTTTCTTCATATAATACAATGATTTATGGATTTTAACTTCACTAAATTCACCACTTATTCGCTCTAAAAATTTTGGAAATATCTTTTTTTTGTAATACCACAACAACACATGATATGGTACAACTAGATTTTAAAATAAAAAAAAATTGAATACTTAGAACACCCATTGTATAATTCTTGAAATCCTTCTTCAACTAATTCAGAAAACTATTTTTTATTACCAAATTTATAAAGAATATTAACATACTCAAGATAAACTAATGGTTTTGTTGATCTATTCAAATCATGTTCATTGTATCTGTTATTCAAAATATGACATTTATCTAGTTTGATGTAGAATTTTTACTTAGAAGGTCACATTGTGTTTCATTGAAAAGATAATCACTAATTTTACTTTGAAAAGATTTATTATCCATTCGATATCCAGGAAATATATCGAGCATGAATCTATATTAATATCAGGTGATCATATAGTTCATTTATATTAAAATATGGATTGAATTTATAATTAGTACACATTCATTTCATTCTACCACCCACAGAGCAATTTACAATTGTATAATATATGTTTTTTTCCAAAAACCTAGAATACCAAGGTGTGTTTTTGTGTAAATTAATCTGATTTTTATTCATACATTTTTTATTACCACTTTCCTCCCTATAAATTCAAAAGAAAAGATTTAAGTGTTTAATAAATAAAGTAAAATTTATTCTTAACATAAATATCTAAAAAAATTTCATTAATAAAATTGTACTCATAGGTAATTTTTTTGCGACAAAAATATGGATGATAAAAGAAAATAATCAGTAACATTCCATATAATTAATAGAAAAAGTATTTTTACACTAAAATAAAATGAAATATTGATAATTTTATACCCTCAAACAGTACCAGATGAGTTATGGAATAAATTTCAAGTGAGAAGGGAAGATAGTTGAGGAGATAAAGGCATCTGTAGGTAGGGAGTTAATGTAAGACTCACAAATGTATTTGAGTATGGGTATTACATGTGAGGCTAAGGAGAAAAGAGGATGATTGGAGGTCTGAAGATCTATTTCACGGGGAGAAGTGTTCCACCTTCGGGGGTAAGTGGTGATGTTCTTGGGGAGGAGGTGGCCCACTATTTGGGGTTATGGGTTTCGATAATATTCATGGGGATAGGGAGGTCCACTGTCGAGGTGATGGATCATGGATAGTTTTATTTTTCTTTAAAAACATTAGTGGTTCTTATTAGAAATCTCACCTATTTAGCTGTAGTATATCAAAAATCACTTCTAAATTTTAACATATATATTATTATTTAAAATATTGAGGAGGCTAAAATAGATCTAAAACATATAGAAAAACATATAAAACATATTTTTCTTATAACATTGAGTTACCATGTGCCCTGGGATTCAAAGTACCAAAGATCACTTACAAGTTGACTTCTACATAGGAGTCGGTAACAAGATAGGGAGTTGATTTTAGTTCATTACTAGGGATGGTTTCATGCATTTTTATTTAGGGGATCATTACATATTTGGGATTCACAGATGATATTGTAATACCATTATAAAAAATTGATGATTCATTAATATATAAAAACAAATTTTAGGTTAGAATGTAATTTTATATGGAATAAGTTGAAAATATTTTGAAATTTTATTGATAAATATTTATTTTAGATGAAAAAAATATTATTATTTTAAAATTTTAAAAAAATTTATATATGTGAAACATGCAATAGATTTGGTTATTATTTAATTATATTATAAATTGAATTAATTTATTTTTCTATGAGTATGTGAATAATTTTAGGAATTTAATTCAACATGTGAAATTATCATGGTTGGTGGAAATCATGCATTTATTAAATTATATAAATAATAAATAAATAGAAAAATGTTTCAAAAATATATAAATTGATTATTGTTTTTATTTATTCGGTGAAAAATAGGATCGTTCAATATTATAATTATTTTTTCTAAGTCAAATTATGTTGTTTAATTACATGTTTTCTATAAGGATAATTCCTACAATCAAATCAATATGACATTTGAACTTGTCATCAACATGTGACCAATTATATGCGAGCTTCAAGGCCCAGAACACAATTCATATGTCAGCTTTGGAGTAGTCCCAATATGTTTATTTAGTGATATAATGACATACTATAAGAAATTATGCGTCCAACAGTGGTATAAACCAATAATAAATTATTTAATGAAAGTTTATCTATAATGCTATAAAATGAGAAGTTAGTAGAAATTTCATGGTGTTTTAGAGGAAGTCTCATTACAAAAATAATTCATCATTGTTTTAATATATGTAAAAATGTTCATTTTTATTGATTTTAGTAAAAAAATAGAGTTGTGGATAAAAACCCCTCTAAAAAATAAATCAATTTATGGGTGGCTTAAACACCGACTAAATTATTGGAATTATTTTGTGGAGGTTTAAATTATCAGAAAATATTGTATAAAATTCCAGGTGGTTTTACTGAATCAATATAATATATAAAAAATTATTAATTCAAATATCACCTTCCCAATTCAAATGAAAAATATATATATAACCGATATATTTATTTTTAATCATTAATTTAAATATGAAAAATATTCAAAACAATAAATATAAAATCACTTAAATTAGTAAAAATTCATGCAACATTAAAGATCATAAATATATATTTTTAATCATAAAACATATTTTACAATTCATCACATTATTTATACAATAAAAAAATGATCAACATAGAGTTCAAAATAAATCTCCATTATGAATCCCCCTTGATGAGAGACTGTGATTGTCTCCATCATCATTACCTACCTTCGATGTATGCATTATAATTTATATAAATTTTAAAATATCTTATAAACATACATTTTAAATTAAATTGATATAAATTATTATTCCAAATTGCTACAATCATGAGGCCAAAACACACCCTATGAGGGATGGGAAAAATTAGAGTGTAGAGTTTTTCCACATTTCAATAGATATTATTACCATGTACGTAGAAAATCATTAAACCTTTCATAATTAATTTCACATTCACCCGAAATGAAAAATAATGAAACGAAAATAATTCATAACAATTTTACTTAGTTCACCACTATGGGATATGCCCAATGAGAACAGAAAGATAATATGTTGATGTGCCAAAATCTTCTAATCTTGACAAGTTTGATTTATTCAATGTGTTGACCACGGTCCTGACATACCAGGCTTGCTAACATATGATTGAGTTTTGGATTTTTTTTGATTCTGATGTGTATTGACGAGTCTTTAATTTCATGAGAAATTTTAGATATTCTATTAGTGGTTTGGCCAGATTTTGAAATGTGACTCAGAGGGGAATTTTGAGAGCTCAAAACTCTCAATAGTGGTGTTATAGACATTGAATGAAGGACGAATGATGGTTGGGATAAATGGAGGGGGGCTTAGAGGGATGTCAGAATAGTAGTACTATAGTTTACAACCACCATTAGCTGGTATCAATTCATCGACTTGCCGATGTGGGGGGCAGTGACATGGAACCACTTTAGGTGTCACCCAATATCCAGTGGCCTTGTACTGGAAAAAAGGTGTAGTTCTAAGTGTTTTTATGAGGGGTAATGAGATAATTTTACCATCTATCCCTTTATGTTTTTGAAAAGGAAGGGGGTTCATGGATTCCATTCGACTTAGCCACCCCTCCCTTTCCTCTGCATGGCCCCCATCAAGGGGGTGTTTTTTCCGGCTTCATAATGATGAATAACCCATGATGATAGATTGTGGTCATCTCCATCTCTATTACCTACTTTCTATTTCTAAATTATATTTTATATGAATGTTAAGATATATTATATACATACATTTTAACTTAATGTGATATAAATTAGTTTTATAAATTGTTTCATCCAAGAGGAACAAATACATCCTATAAGGATTGGGTGAAATTATGTTTTGAAATGTTTCCATATCTCATTTAGTGTTATTCCCATTTTCATTGAAACTATTTCAACATATCAGAATTGATTTCACATCCACCTCCAATGAAAAATAGTGAAACTAAAATAATTCACAAAAATTTCACTTAGTTCCACACTAATGGATACACCCAATGGGCACACACTGACAATATGTCGAGGTGAAAAAATACACTAAGATGCACTATTTTAATAGATAATTATTTTTAGAAACAGTCACTACATTCCAGGTCATTATTTTCATATGAAATTTGAGATTCTCAATTAGTGTGTTTGTAGGAATTTGAAACACCACCCAGAGTGTCATTTTGAGAGGTTTAACCTCTAAAATGTTGGGTTGTAAACATGGAATGAAGGACGAAAGGTGGTCATAATCAATGTGGGTGGACTCCATAGGGAATTCAAGATTTACAAGTTGTAGTCTACAATACCTAGTTAACTGGTACTAGCTCATCGGCTAGCCGTTGTGGTGGGAAGTATCATATTTCATCTTGAGGTGTCACTAGATATCTGATGTCTCTATAATGGTTATCCAATGGAATTCTGAGGGGTTTTTAGGGGTATTTTGGAAATTTTACAATCCATCCCCTCATGTATTCAAACATGATGGGGGTACAAGTGGTCTATTTGACTGATCCACCCTCAATTTCCTCTCCATGGGACCCCTAAAATCCCTCATAGAGAACAACCCCTTAATTCAACATCACTCATGATTTGAAGTAATCACTAATATTCTTGGAAAACACAATATAATGGTCCATTAAGGAAATTACCGAATAATAAAATTAATTTTTTTTAGATCCAAATTATTCTTTGTGGAAAATCAAACTAAAAAACTGAGACTTTAACATTTTTAGAAGAAATATCACTTTAAATCATCCATTTAAAGAGGGATATGAAAAATAATTCCTTTAAACCAATATTTCTAACAAAAATCCATATATGTTATTCTTTAAATAACTTGTAACCATAATCCAAAGAAATACGCATTTAACCATGTGGAATTTACTTTAAATAATCAACGTGTTTTCATTTAAAACAAAAAATTTCATTTTAAAACCTAAAATACAACAATATTGACAACAAACCAATCTTCTTTCAAATAAAGGATCACATCTCGAATGTAAATACTCATTCAAAGTATAATTTTCATTGAAAAGGACATTAATGATTCCAAATTATAAAACAATGCTTCATATATTATAATTAAATATAAAAAAAACTCAACAAATAGATAAATAAAAAAAATCATTGAAACACCAACCTCAACATAATAAAAATCGAATCATAATCCATTAAAAATGAGTCTCATCTGATTGAAAACTCCTAAACCAGGGAGAGATATATCGAGGTAAAAAGGAGAGGATCATAAAATAACAAAACCACATTAATAATCTCATATCCAACTAATAACTATGTTTTCATTTCCTCTAGGAAGAACAAATTATGAGGAATAAGGGATAATGAAAGACAGGTGGAGTAGAACATAACAATCGGAGCCCAACATAATTAAAAACACATTGATTTACCAAGAATTGAGTTTGGGATAGAAAAAAACCAAGAAGACTCCTAGGGTTCAACTGGGCTGATCTATGGTCAAGTGAAAATGAACATGAATTAAAATAGGGGTTTCAGAACACAATTATGATGAAACCCTTACAAAACATGACCCCAACAACACAATCAGATTACTACTACCTTCCACCAGCTTGTCTGTGACCTCACCAAATGGCTAGTGGTGACTTCCATCTAGTGGATGTTTACAATTTTTGTTCCTTAATTCTATGATTTCCATGGACTTGGTGGTGGATAGTCACTGGCTATATGGGGGACTTCCTATAACATGGATTTCAAAAAGGTATTAAATTGAATAGTTGGTATCTCTCACAAACTAGCAAGTGGACCTCCTGTAGATTTTATATCTACATGTTACATTCCACACCCAAAACTAACTCTTATTCCAAATTCAGACACCTTAAAAAATAATAAAAAATCCATGAAAATAAAGAAAAAGTTAAAATAATAATAAATATATATTTATAGATTATGGTGATACTTGGATATAAAACTTCCACTCACTATATCACTTTCTATACTCAGAATATATTTATTTGAAAGATCGAAATTAACGAAAAAATAACTTCTACACCCAACTCATGAGGTTGACAGGTTATGGAATGGATGATGTATCATAGAAGAAGAATCCATTTGGAAAAAAATATAAAATAACAATCGATAAACATCAAAATAATTATAAAAACCCTAATATCCCAACCCATATTTAATGAAAAAGTAATATAGCTGAGAATATTTAGTTCTCAAAAATAACCAAAGACCCATTAAATTTCTCCCAACTAGTTAAAAACTCTTTAAAACTAAGTAAAAAACATGAAAATCCACTAAAAAATTACATGCAACCCAAATATGTGATTTCGATTCACTAAATATGAAGAACAACCTATAATTGAAAACAAAATTCCCAAATGGATGGAAAATCTAAAACATCCTAACGATTATAGAAGATATGACTCCCTAAATATCAAAAAATGGTCAACCAACCACAACCATGATAGATAACTAACAATGAATTCCTAATCAATCAAATACTTTAAGACAACCTATAAAGTTCAATCATGGAGCCTCACTCCTCGATGAGGTCAACAAATAAAACATTGACAACCTAAAGTGATCTATATGACAAGAATCCACTCTATCCTAGTAACCCAAATATATACCCAAGTAATATACAAGTCTAGCCTGAAGGAGATAAAAACAAAAAATTCAACAAAAAAACAAAGAACCACTAAATTCAAAATGGATATCACCCAACATATATAGAAATTTATATAACAAAAAAGGTACAAACAAGATGATTCCAAAGGCTAACGACTGCCCAAAACATCATCTTACTTCAATCATAAAGAGACACCCATGAAAGGAAACAATATAGATTTTCAAAGACAACATCCCAATTAGATGTTGCCAAATACCGTCCAAAAAGGAAACACACAAAAGAAAAGGATCAAATGATAATAGGTAAATATATCAATCCATGTGATAGAAGCCCATAATGACATCAAAAACCCAGAAAAAAAGAGATAATAAAAAATGATTTCTAGCTAAAATCCACAAAATATTAAAAAATGGTCTCCAAGTAACAGATTATATCTGATACTTCCCCTTTCAATATACAAGATTAGAAAATTTTTATGAATATCCAAATGGCCACGTCAATGGAAAACTCTAATAGAATTCAAATAGGATGACATAGAAAGTCCAGGTTCCTTATAATGGAATTAAAAAAGATGTCTTTTCTTCCTATGTGAACAATGTCTCTGCTAAAAAAATTTGGATGATTCACCTGATGGGACATCTTTACCTAATAAAACATCAAATGAGTTATTATCAATTTCTTGTCAATTTTTTACTCCATTTCAACTAATAAGGACTTTTAAATATCCTTTTAATAAGAATACATGATAAAATCAGAGATAAAAACACCTAGGTCTAGGTGAATACATCCTTTAAAATGGCGAGCCTTTAAGAAGTCATCATAGGCATGCTTATGAAAGAAATATTCCAAACTCAAAAAACTGGCATACATCCCAACTAAATTCCCACCTTCATGGAGACCGATTATCTCAACAACATTATCCTACATAATATCACTAGGGTTTTTACACTAGATAAATACTATCATAAATAATTCCCAAGACAACCTTTCATGTTGGTGGGGAGGAATAAAGGTCTCCCCCACATTTGGCTAGCTCCTTTGAAAAAAGTGACAAAAACATTCCCCCATAATTCATTAGGTGGCTTGAGTGAATAAAATATTAATATTCCCTATCAAGAGACTACATTGCCTTGGAAGAACCTAGATAACTGTATAAAAAAGGAGTAATATGATTCAAGATTACTAGAATGGGGTCAAAGGACAAAGAAAATTCCAACACCACTACTCGATCTTGTGATTGGGAAGAGTCATTTACTTCAAACTCTACGATTAATAGACATGAATTGAAAATTTGAAGATTGAACCAATGAATGAAACATATAGATTTATTGGAAAATATTATGGGATACGTTTCTAAACATCTTCAAACATAAAATCATCAAATAAAACATCATGAATCTAGACCAATAATTCATTATGATAAAAAACACCATATAGAATACACATAGGCCACAAGACTTCAAATAAAACACCAAATCAATTGAATTAAAACTCCAATTATTTATAATACACAATTTTAATTTTTTTTATAAAAAGTATAATTGAATTTCAAAACATAATGTGTTGATTGAAATGAATCAACTTTAAAAATATTTTACCATCTCATCAATCTCATTCTTTAATTTGAAAAGTTCTTTAAAAAATTACCATTTTTGTATCCATTAGAATTATGAATGCCCCAAAAAACAAAATTGATCCTTAAACGTTATTTAAAAAAACCACATAAAGATATTTTAATTTTATTATAAGAAACCAAAAATTTCATAAAAAACCCATTTATGGTAATTGAAAATATATCTCAATTATTTCAAATGCAACACATTTTAAATCCTACATTATATTTTGCAATGGATGAAATCCCAATTTAGAAAATCAAAATAGAACAACAAGATATGAGGATGAAAAACTATATTCCAAATATCAATCATTGAAATTCCAAAAAACAACCAACATAACTTCATGGTACTGATATTAATTTGGAAGAAAAGAAACAAGGTGGAAAGTTCAGAGTTAATTTAGAATTGTTTATGTCTTTGATTCATTGGTTGATAAACCAAGAACCAACCAAACTATAGTAAGTAGATTGTTTTCTAAGTCAACCACACAAATTCTTCATGATTCACTAGTACATGAAGGATGACCATAGTGCCCTGGTCACCTCTACAATACATCCACTGACTCATAGGACATAGTAAAAATCAATGATAATATCACTGGGAATAAAAATATCAGGAAAATAATAACTGATCATAAATAATCAAGTCCACATTTTCCCTACTAACTCATGTTTTATCGCTAAATGCGGTGATTAGTTACCCATAGATGAACACCCACTTGAGTCTCGATAAATTCATAATTTACTTTTTACCATGACTCTCCCAAAATAGCATACGGTCTTTCAAATAGAAATAAAAAACGTGTGTCCCCTTTTTGGAATGACCTCACACTGAAACCATTTTAATCAAAATTTACCCCGGAATACCACCAATATGATAACTTATCCTATTAATGGGACTTATTCAAGGGAATTTCAATTACCCAGGGGCTAGTGAAAAGGACTTGGGAATCAGGGAAAAAAATTGGGAATGATTTCCCCCAAATAAAAGATGAATTCAAACAAATTTCACATAGGATACATTAAATAGTTAATTAAACCAAGATTAGAAAAAAATTTCATCAAAATTAACTAATGGCATCACATAAAACAATTAAATCTAGATACAATATAAAGCTAAATACAAAGGCATAAAATAAAAGAAAACTTTAATGACCCATCTCATGGTTGTCCTTGAATGTTCATCACATGTTGCATCACTTTCCATCGACCAATCATGGATGAAAACATTATCTAATGATGAATGGAATCCAAGTACCTCCTATAAAATCATGAAGAATACATATACTATGTAGTGTATGAAAGGTGTGAGAAAAACATAGCCAGATAGGATCCCATTAATTCGTTTATGAAATTTCTTCGACAAGAAATTCAAAAATGGCATTTTGAAATTAAAAAATAATAGAACATGGATTTTCAATACAATAAATGAAGATAAAGTATTAAATATTAATAAATTGGTTAAAAGTCATAAAATCTGGGGTTGAAAAATTTGAGGTTCTAAAAATTCATTTTTTTCAAAAAAACTATTTATGAAACTCAACAAAAACATACTAGAACCATTTAAATAAAAAACCTATTTAATAATTTTTACACCTTTATTACCAAGAGTCAGTAGCTCTACCAAGCCCTGCTGATATCCATCCATACCCAATACCATATCATTAAATTATATGAGATCATCAATCATGCCAGGAAGGTCAGAAAATTTAATATATTGAATATAAGTAATTAAAAAATTAATTAGAAATTGGAAAATAATTTGAAAAGTCACCAGATTTTTGAATCTCATTAGAACCCCCGAAAACTAGCTACAATTGGACCAGAATAGACCCTCAATGCTAAATTGAGACCAGTACTTATGTTAATGAACTAATTATATGTTGTTTTCTTGGTTTTGAACCCTAATGAATGCTTCCAAAGATTTTCATGTCTTTAGAAAACGTATTCAATCTGTTTTTTCACAGCACATGTCATATTGATATTCAATCTACTTTTACACATAAAAAATAATCCAAATATATTTTTCCTATTAATTTACTTCAATATGAGGTCAATTATTTTTCGTTTGATCGTTACATGCTTATTTTAGTGTTTTCAAACCCTTCAATGAATTTTTTATCAGCCCAAGAAAAAAATTATGCATAATTACATGAATTTAGATCCTAAAATTCAATATAAAATCTATAATTTTTTCTTGATGATTTTATTGAAATTGGAGGTCGTTTTCTTCATATTCATCCCCGGATATACATTTTTAATGATTGTCAAATATGTTTAAACTTATTATTCAATGAATCTGATCACACTATATTCCAGATTGACATGTCGTCTCCTTATTCACATGGGAAATCATTCCCATACACATTTTCTAGGATTTACTATCAATTTGAGGTTGTTTTCTATTATTTAAACAACTCCATTATTATTTTAAGGTTGTAAAACAATACAAATTCAATTTCAATCATCAAAAGAAAAAAATTACTAAGATTGATGTAGTTTCTATTACAACATTTATAAAATCAATCTATGGTTTTTTTCTTATGGTTTCATAGAAATGAGATTTCTTTTTATTGGATTGGAACCCATGGAACAAACATAAAAAGACTTTCAATTCATTAAAAATTGATTCATTAGTCAATTTGAGCACACCGGCAATTGGATTGGTTTTTCACATAATTTTCCACATAAAAAATAACACAATGATGGATTTTTATGATATCACATAAATCATAGGACTCTTGTTATGGATTTTTTAGTAACATGCTTGTTTTAGTGTTTTAAATCACTATTAACATGTTTTTATCCACCCTAAGAAAATAAATACTCGGATTGATTTGATATCAAGTACTAAATTTCAAAACCAAATTTACCCATTTTATACTATGATTTAACAAAAATATGTAGTCATTTTACAAGTTTTTATCCCATGACTCGTGTTTTAAAATACGTTCAGATCTTTAAAAACAACTTATTTAGTTGATCTAAGAACATTGCATGTCATATTGGCGTGTTATATACAATTAAAATCATAAAGGATGGGTGGGGACTAACTAATGAGTTATTTTGACATTGAATTTTTTGTGGATATCAAATGAGTGGATTTAGGATAGAACAAACCCCATTAGTTTATAAAAATGCACTAAATAATTAATAAAAATATATTTTTCATTTAATATGACATAAATACCAATATTGGTAACTCTTAAATATCCCCTAGATGGAGGAGTGACCAACTACTCCACCACATAATACTCATCAAATTTTGATCTAAAAACAATATTTACTGAAGCTGGTGGCCCATTAATAGTATATGGTATTTTGGGATCACTCGGGTCCACTGTAGGTGATGTTAGATACAGTGTTCTCTGAGATGATGGTCGACTAAGATATTTATTTTGGAATTCCTAAATTTCAAATTAGATAGAATATATTCAATGTACAAACAAAGTAGAATAAAAAAATTAAAAAATTCTACAAAAACAAAATAGTAGAATGTATACATGTATGAAACACTTATAGATGTGAAATTGTAATTATTTTCATTTCCTATTTATAAAATAAATTATAATTTATAAATTAAATTATTTTCATATTCATTTTAGTTATTGTTATGATCATATAATGTGATGATTAATTATTCATTTAAATATCCATTTCATGTTATATAGTGTAAATATTTGGGGTGAAGAATTGTTGAATGTTTTGTGGTGATGATGTTTGCTATCAAAAATCACCAATTGAGATTCATGACCCATATCATTCAATACTCTCTATTTTACATGTACACAACAAAACATCCATAATATACATAATTTTACAAAAAATATACTATCTTCACAGGTTAATCCTTAATAAATGGATCACGATTTTCATAATCATCGATGTAGATCAAGAAATATAAGTTGAAAAATGTAAAATATAATGGATCATTCATTATACCCCCATTATGTTGACCCACTTGTATTTGGAATATACAACTGAATCATTGACCTTGATAGTTCAATATTATGATATCAACCTGGTTTCTATAGCATCCTAACTCTGCATGTGTACATATAACACTATTTTGAGTTCTCAATCCTTCTTCAGTAAAAATTGAATGAAACATGAATACATTAATATTATTGGAGTCGATTCTCAAGGGTCTCTTAGAGTAAATAGAGCCTAAACAATCAAATTATTTGACATTTTTGTTTCATTTTCAACATCATTTAGCTACAGAATAATATATAAGGTATTACTTTTAACATAGTAAAAAAAATTAATAATATGAACATTAGTATGTACTTACTTGGTAGGTAAACCATTTTACAATTACGTTATTAACATGTTTTGTTAATCTCGTCACATTTTGAGCTCAGCCCCTTAGTCATATATTTTTTTTAAATATCAATTCTTCGTCAAATTGATCTGAAATGACACTATTGAGTAGCACCTGCCTATGTTCTTATAGTAATTCCAATTTAGTTAGTGTAAAATATTATCCCTTTCCAATTGGTTTTCCAATAAGTAGAAATAACTATATTTGTTGTTTAGAATCATAATTATTAGAGATGTCGTCAACAAGCATAACATGATTTAATCCAGTCTGGATTCCATCAAAATACCAAGATCAAAAGGTTAGCCACTCTTTGATTATGTAAACTTCATCAATAGTGACTTTGAGTTGAAATTGATTCATCACATGTGAATTAGAATGACCTAAGAAATTGTTGAATAAAATGTATGAAAGATACTAATTTTTATATACGATGATTTGATAAATATTTTATCTATCAAAAATTTACTAACACTTTTATCTATATTATTTTAAACAAATTTATAAATAAATATTTGTAAATATTATTTATTAAAAAATTATTTCACTAAAAAATTAATAATAAAATAATATTTAATATTAATTAATGCAATTGATAATTAATAAATATTTTATTTCTTAATAAATTTATAATAATGACATAAATGAAAATTTCAAAAAGTTTTACAAATAAAAAATTATATTTATGAAAGTTTATTAAATGTTAATACGAATAACAATATTGGTAATAGTAACATTGACTAGTTTTTAATGACATTAAGAGTTCATTTTGTTATAATACATATTATGTATAATATATAGTCATATTAAATTTATTATTAAATTTTAATATTAAAATTATTTTTAATTATGTAACCATTATAAATATTAGAGAAATTATATATTATTGATTATATATGAAATTAATTAATTATACATTCTAAAATATATTAAAAACAACATAACTATTAACAAGTAAATATATATTTTCAATAAAAAATATTTTATTAATACTATTAAAAAGTAAATATTAGTTATTATACATGTTTTCATATTAATTATAAAATAATATATCTGAAATTGACATTGAAATTTCTCTATGAGAAAGATCTTTCATTCTATTTTGCGTGGATGATAATAGTTCTTTTGTTGAACTCTTGTCGAAGGGACATGGTTTTCTCCTTTTACAGGAGGATTGGTCATGAGGTTGTTGTTTGTAGAAGGAACCAAAAGGAAATTACTAATGCGTTATATTTTAATGGTGAAAAACACACTATGGTTTGGGACTATGGTGACATTGGGGCTGGTTTAGGTTAGATTAGACTTGTGGAGTCTATTGTCTAGAAAACTGATCAAATTTAGGCTAATTCCCATTTTGAGAATATTTCCTTTGATACTATTTCAAATTATGGTACTAGTATGGAGGCCCATCAACCCTCTGGAGAGAAATCCCCTATGAATGAGGTTATTTTTTTAAGGACTCCCTAGTTGGGAGATCCTTGATAAGGGGATGTTCCAATTAAACATATGGAAGATCACTGTATGTGTTGTTATGAGGAAGTGGTGGAAAATCAATCCATTGATGAAGAATTTTTCCAAGAGTTGGCTGATCAATAACTTATGTAGGAGAAAATTGTTCCTTCAAGGGCATGAAAGGGAAAGAATAGAATATATACATAATTTCATTCTAAATTTAAATATATCATTGAAGAGTCTCAGGGTGGTGGAAATGATTGTCTTATGGTGAATGTACCTACATCATCAATTTTTATAGAAGATCATACTGCTACTTTGGGGAGTAATCCACCAATGTTGAGAAAACAACTCCCACTACTAATTAAATATGACCTTTCTGCTTCATTCACATGTGTTATAGGTTCCAAGGAGGTTAAAAGTGCCCTTCCTACAGATTCCAATACAAAGAAGTCTTATACCAAAGGGGGTTTCAATAATAATAGTGCATTGGACAAGTATCTGAGAATGGATTCCCAACCAGATAGTGGTCTCTAGCGTCAACTATTCATGTGATGACTATGAAAGAACCTCTGATCAATGGTAATAAATTTTTAATGGAAGAAGAGGATTTCCAATAGGTCATAACTTTGAAATACAAAGCATGTGTGAATGAATCTAACATGGTGTAGACACCTCCTACCCCCTTGTATGTGGAACATCAATCTTGGAATGTTGAAAAACCCTAATAATGTGGAATGGGATTATTAGTCCAAATTCTCTAATCTTATGAAAAATGAATATGTCTAATTTGAAAATGCTTCAGATGAGGAATGAGTCATTTCAGAAGAAAAAAAAACTGTAGTATCATTCCTCTAGAAGGCTGGTAATGATAGTGGCCTCTTGAATGCCTTAGTAAGGAGGTGGAATAATTGTTATTATCACATCTTGAAGTTGGTTTTCCCATGATGGAGCCATATGTATTCTGTTAAAGTGACTATCTAATTGTCTTGATGTTTTTTTACAATTACTATTGAACCTAGATTTCTATCCTACATAGATATCGACTTTTCGGATTTATCATGGAAGTTTTGGATCTTCTCCATGTGGTAGGTATCCTATGAATCATTAATGGATGAAGAATATGAGCCCCCATAAAGGGCCAAGACATCATAGAGAGGCTGACACATAAAGGGTAGTGGATGATTCCCAAAGAATTTGGAAAATAGAATGAATAGTAGGAAGTGACCACTTATTTTCAATGTGGGCATTTTGTGTCATGTTTGACATATTACTTTTACTGAACATTTTTGTTTCAATAATAAATTTGGAGTTAGGGGTTTGGTTTCTAAACCCATCACTACGTCCATTTAATTGATATATTATTAATTAATAATGACTAATTAATATAATGATTATTAATATATTACATATTAATAAATTAATAATATTTAGGTTCATAAAATATCCACAAGATTAAAAAATAATACTCTATTAATATTAATTAGAAACTAATATTGAAAAAATAGAGGAGTGATTCTAATTCATGGTTATCTAGAATATTGGGATGAATGAACATGGTTCACGGTTATCCAAACAGAGTTTTTAAAATAAACAAAAAATTATCTCTTTAAAAAAATCAACTCATTAAGAGATAAAACCCCTGGGGCTCCATTTCTGTATTGGTTTATCCATAAATATAAGATTTCAATCCAGATTTAGTATTAATTTTTAAAATAATTTAATTTTTGGTTTTTCAATATAATATTTGGGGAGAGAGGGAGGGAGTTGAAAATAGGGGTTAAAATAATCTCAATTGCCCACATGAAATGGTCAGCTAATTTCAGGTATATGATTATGATGTATGGACCACGAAAATCGTTCTGTTTATGATTTATGAAGCCTCCAAACACTTTTATTTTAATTAGTTCTCCCAATCACACATTCAATTTTTTCACAAAAATCATTGATATAATATATTCTGCTCAAATTGTATTAGAATTTAAATTCTTCACCCCCAATGCGATAGCCAGATCAATACAAAAATTCTAGAGCCATATATGATTTTTTTTTTGAATTTTAATTAATTTCATTTTTATATGCTGATTTACATTGTAAATTTACAATTCTAATAAAATAATTAATTAATTAATTAATTTTTTAATTTTTTATTGAAGTTTCAAGCCTCTCCCTCTCGCCTTCAGCTTCTAAGCCGCTCGATTAGATTCATTTTCCCTTCCCTCCCAAAGAAGAGAAGCATCTGTAGGGGACACTCCCTATTTGGGAGTCTCCATTATCGGTAGGAGAATTCTCTCATAGTGGGCAGCCAACGAGATGGACTGCACCCTTCGTTGAAGTAGTATCTAACAGGGAGGACCTCAAGGGTAGATTAACCACCCCACCAACTAGATAAGAAATGGTTTTCCTTCATCTTTAAAAATGGGATTTAATGCCAAGTTTGTATGCAGTGGTGTGATGTATTTTTGTAATCCTCCATCGAGAACTGGAGATACGTGAATAGAGAAGAACCCATGTTTCTCCTGTGGACGTAGGCATCAAATAAGAACCACGTTAAATTCTGAGTGTTTCTTTGTTGTTGTTCCATTTTTGTGTGTTTGAGGAACCACACACCTCTGCAACGCCCCAAAAATTGGTACCAGAGGCGAGTTGGAGCGAACAGAGGTGAGACAGTGATGCGACAACGAATGTTTCAGTGACCGGAAAATTGAAAGTGGTTGGAAAATGTTTCCAACAGTATATTAGGGAATAGGACGGCGAGACAATTCCAACGGCACAAGCGGCGATAAAAATGGAGCTCAAACGAAGGAGAAAATCACATTCAAAGTTTGGTCAAACCCACGGGTGAACAGTACCCATGTGCTAGAGAAGATGGCACAATTCATGTCATTGGTGACAATTCCAGCAAGATTCCGGCTAGGATTTCTGGTGTGCCACATCAGCAAGCGATCTGGACCGTTGAGCTTTTTTTGACCATATCTCGGTCATTTGGTGTCCGATCTCAGTGATCCAGGAGTCGATTCTGACTATTTCGACCATTCTGGACGCATCCGAATAGTTATTTTTTTTAAATTTAGTATTTCATCAGGCGGTGAATATGATGTGAGACATCGACAAGTGCTGATCGTGTTTTGTGATGATGATGATGACGGGTGGTGAAGCAATACCATGACTTGATATCGAGAAGTTCGCTGGTTGAAACATCATTAGCTTGTGGAAAATCACGGTGAATGATCTTTTGGTGTAGCAGGGCATGATCAGACCGTAGATCGGAGAAAATCCCGAGACAAATAGTGTCGATGATTGGGAAGAGCTCGAGATGCAGGTCTTCAACACAATTAGGCTATGTATGGAGAATGATGTAAAGTACTCGGTGTAGGACGATACATCACCGAAGGAGATCTAGAAGAAGTTGGAGCAGTAGTATATGGGGAATTCTCTCACTAAAAAATTATTCCTGAAGAAGAAATTTTAGCAGTTACGCCTGGACGAGGGAACGAATTTGTTGGATCACACCAACGAATACAACATGATACTTATGCAGTTATTGGGGCTCTGTGTGAAGGTTAGAGAAGAAGAAAAACCACTTTTTCTTTTTTCATCCCTACCAAGATCATTTGATGCGCTCGTGATTACATTTCTTTTGGGGAAGGAGACATTGAAGTTGGATGAGGTGATGGCGTCACTTCAAGATTCAGAGGCATTATGAAGACCCATGATGCATTTAGGTGAGAAAATCATGGCGATGCGAGATGATCAACATGGGAGGAGCTGGCATTGAAATTCAGGAGGTAAAGAATGGAGACCAAAATCCAGGGGACGTGATCATTGAGAGATCATGTGTTTCTGGTTCGAGAAGAAGGGTCACTATAAAAGTGATTGTGGAGAGTGCAAACGGTATGTTGCTGGGAATAAGAAAGTTTAAGAGGAGGATGTAAACATCACAGGTTTTTCTGTAGATGATGAAATCTACATGAATATGGGAAGCCTGAACTCAGATGAGCATGTTGAATGGGGAGAAGTGCAGTGTCATTACTGCAAAATATTCGGGCACATGAAGCGGGAATGTAGTTTTCTGAGAAGGAAGAACGAGCGGGCTCAAAAACTAAAGGAAGAAAGACGGGTTCTTTATTGGCGGATCTCTGCACACATATGTACAATGAGAATTACATTTAATACTTTTCACCAGGTGCGAGACTCGGTGAGACTTGTTGATGGGTCAACATGCGAGGTTCGAGGTGTCGGGACGGTGAAATTCAAGACAACTGATGGAGGTGTCCATATAATGGGTGACATGAAATTTGTTCTGAGGATGATACGAAACAAGGTTCCATTTAGAAGGATATATGAAAAATGGTTCAATATTTACATAGCAGGTGGAGTGTTGGAAGTCTCACGTAGGGATGTAGTGATGTTTACTGAGAAAGAGTCTCAAGGGTCGTATCATTTGATGGGGACCACAGTCAGCCCGAGATCGAGTGATGATGGTGGAAGTGCCACGTCATTTGCTGTGAAGAAGCATGTTCAATTTGGAAATGATGTTTTCAACACCTGGAAAAAGACTATAGGTCAGGCGTCTACACCAAATTGGTTGTGACAGGGAGATTTGTGGGGTCCACTCTCTATTTGGGAGTATCCTTTGTCGGTAAGAGACTTCTCTCATGGTGGGTAGCTGACGAGATGGACTGCACCCTACGTTGAAGTAGCAGTCGGCAGGGAGGACCTCAATGGTAGCTTAACCACCCCACTAACTGAAGAAGAAATGGGTTTCCATCATCTTTATAAATGGGATGTAATCACAAGTTTGTATGCAGTGGTGTGATGTATTTTTTTAATCCTCCATTGATAACCGGAGAGAAGTGGATAGAGAAGATCCCCTGTTTCTCCCATGGACATAGGCTTTAAAGCCGAACCACATTAAAATCCAAGTTTTGCTCCATTATTGTTCCGTTTTTGTGTGTTTGAGGTACCACACACCACTGCAATGCCCCAAAAACATCAATGGATATTGTGGCCTCTTGATCCGGTGATGCAATTTTAGTCATCGTTGAGCGTGTGAATGCTAAAATTTTTACTCTTACGTACGGTGAGATTGTGCATCAGCTTCTCACTTATCATTATGAGGTCGATGGAGTCAATAACCAGCTCGATCATATTGTTTACAACATTATAATTTGATTGATTGATGAGTTTCTTGCGAAATCCAATATCCCCAGGTGTGTTGACATCAAGGAGACAGCTGAAGCAATTACAAAGGTTGGTTTCAAAATGTTTTTAGGCGTCACCACATCTGTGACCAATTGGGATGCTTATGGAACATGTTGTAGTCTCGTGCTATAGCATAACCCTCTTTTTGACTTCGTGGAGCTTCCAGACACATTCCAAGGTATGTTCTACTACAACATCTTAATTGAACTTATCATAGGAGCCCTAGAGATGGTGTTGATGAAGGATGAGGCAACATGGATGCGTGAATTTCTTCGAGGGGGGGGGGGTGATGCATTCTAATTGCTGGAGACCCTTATCAAGCTACTTATGAAATAATACCCATAAAAAGAGGATGACTAATTTATTTCTTGATGATTTGGGATGTGGAATGTTTCTTGAAATGAATGGTTTTCTTCCTCCACCTATAAGCGCGACACGCTCTTTCTATTTTTTCCGTTGCATACCAAACTTCAAAAAATATGGTAATGGGAAAATATGCAAGAATATCCCATGGGTTATTCCAAACCCCAATCTGCACTTGAAAATCACCACTGGGACATCCATAGTGCCCATATACAGCGGTAAATATCCATTGAAATATTTGTACATTCATATATTTATCTTGAAAGATGATGACTTGATCCAAAATGACCACGACACAATTATTAAAAAAATAGTTCACATCAGTGAAATATGAGGTCATATTACAATCTCTTTCAGGAAAATAATTTAAAACATTAGTGAGATCTTAGAATTGGGTAATGTCTTGATTGAAACCCATGTCTTATAGCCCATCTGCCACCGTGTTTGCTTCTCGATAATCATGTGTGATGATATAGTTTAGATCGATAAGGGAACGTGTGCAGTCCATCCAACGAGTATTAATCAGCCATGCAAGGTGTAATGTGCCATTGAAAATCACCTACATGATAATAGAGGAATCACTTTAACTCCAGAGATTGTTCCAACCAAGGAGTTTGGAGAAGGAAATAGCATGAATTAAACACATAATCATTACATCAAGAGAAGTGGTGATAACACAGCTACCCAAGAAGCATCCAAGGATTGGACCGAGGTGGTTCTTAAAGATAGTACTTCAACCCGCTGGGCCAAAATTACCTTTGGAGGAACCATAAATATTAAAATTAATCCATCCAGGGAGAGGGGAATTTCAGAACACATCCAGAGTGCGATGAGGTTGAAAATAATTTCCATTAATTTGAAGATACCACAATATTTGAAATTCATGCATAGTGTCATGTCAATGTTCTTTTTTTGAATCTAAGAAGCTTCTCGTATGGCAATGAGGATCCAAATCTGACCTACATTTTGATTTAGTAAGTAGTTGTAATGAAAAATAGCATTCCAATCATACCAGATCACATTATGGAGCTCAACAACTATATCTAAGAAGAGGTTCATGATTTGTGGAGATCCATTCATTTATGCACAGTTTTTTAGTTGAGTTATAACAGAGTAAAGAAACCACCATCTACAACAAAAAATTTCAAGAATATAGTTCCCAAGAGAAGAAGATGTAGCATAAGAAAGAAAGTGATTATTATCATCTTCACTATGTTGATTATAGAATTTTCATTTCAAACAGAGCAGGATTCCAAAAGATTGAAGACAACATTCTGTGGGAACTCTGTTGTGAGAAAGACAAGAGATGATATTGAATCATGAAGTCTTTATCCAGGGATTGTTGAAATTTTTTATCCAACTAAACTCACTTTCTCATTTAGAAAAGTAATGATTGTAAAAACAATATAGAGTTAATCATGCCATTATTGGCATGTTCCCAAATTAAAAAATCATTATACTATGAAAAAGGGTAGTTTTCAATGACATTTAGAATATTTTTAGGGAGATGACCATATTGAGAGTTTTGAATATCTCTAATATAGCAATTAGTACTCTCAAGGGATTGATCGGGGGAAATCACAAAAATTATGATCGTTCGAGTCTTATTATCCAACCATACATTCATGGAGGAGTCCATGGAGACCATCCATCTATAATTATTCCTAATATTGGAGTAATAATGTCTAATATATGGCCAGATTGAGGAATTAATCAAATTTGAGTTTCTTGACTTATGTTTTTATTAGAATTATATTTTTGGGGAAAGTAATAGATTCATAATTATTATGTTGAATGTTCCAAGTGTTTCTGAATTAACGAGAATCATTAATGTACTTGAAATTTTTTATTCTAATTCCACCTTTTTCAATAGGCTTGCAAAAATTTCTCCAGGGAACAATCACAAGATTTCTTTTAAGAGAGATTCTAGTCCAAATAATATTTTTATAGAAATGTTGATTTTTTTGATAAGACCAATCAGCCATTAATAAAAAAAACTTGGAGTAAACCAACATTGAATCATTGGTGGATTTGACCAGGAATATCCTTCCCTCCATAGATAAAGATTTACCTTTCCAAGAAGATAGATGGGTTAGTACTTGGTCTAGTATTTTAGAAAAGTGGAATGATTTGGGTCTGCCCCAAAAAATGGGAACACCAAGATACATAAAGGGTAAAGTAATTTATTTTAGACCTAAGTCTCTAATAATTGTAGATTTTTTCTTGGGGGGAAGGTTCTTTCCAATGAATATGCAATATTTATTCCAACTACTGGCTTGTCATGAATCTTTTTCACAGTGAGATAGTGTTTGTTTGAGGTTTAGAATGTTTATTTATCACGTTGATTGAAATGGATGATGTCGTCAGTATAAAATAGGTGTGTGGGGGAATTTTTGTTCCTAGTGACATGGATGGGTTTCAGTTTATTATGGTCTACTAGGCAATTAAGCAGGCGGCTCTGATAGTCTTCCGCTATTGAGAATAGAATGATAGAGAGAGGGTCACCATTCCTGACAGCTTTGGTGAATCTGAAATATCCCTTGGGAGAACCATTTATTAAAATGGAGATAGACGTCGAGTTAAAAAAAATTGATTGCAGTAATGAATGAAACACTAAGGTCAATGAATCAAAAAGGCTTGCAGACCAATAAGCTTTTTAAAATATGGAGACAACCGTTTTGACAAATAAGATGAAATTGCTCATCAAATTTTCTATTACTATGAGTCCATCATAAATGGTCCTGATATAAATAAATACAACATTCCTGAGGTCTTTCTTATTGTGATCACTGATGAGGAAAAGACCACCCTATTCAACACTCAAATGGATCACAAAATAAAAAACATTGTCTTTAGTTTGAATCCCAGAAGTGCTTCGGGTCCTGATGGATTCAATAATGGTTTTTCCAATACTATTGGGATGTGATTCATGTAGATAATTGAAAACATGTCAAATCATTTTTTTTCAAATGGTGTACTTACCAAATATCTTAATTATAAATTCCTCTCCTTGATCCCAAAAGTTTGTACATTATTAATTTAACATATTAAATTTATAAATAAATACATTAATTTATATGCTTGCATGGATGCAAGTGGGTACTTATTTTAATTCTCATGTATGTTCTTATTTATTTGTTTTTATACACACATATATATACGATCGTATACATGTATATTTTATAATTCTTATACTTAAACATATTTCTAAATAATCACATTAATATATTCATGAATTCATCAATATATTGATATTTATATTTTTTATATAGATGTATGCATGTATGATAATATTTAGGCTCAAGTGTTTTAATGCCTTATAATATGTTCATATATACATCACTACCACAATTAGAGCTTTTAATAGTGTGGAAATGGGTTTTAAAAGCACTAAAAAGCATTGTTTTCCTTAGAGTTTTGGAGGGGGGTCCCCTATATCAGTGCTAAAAGAATACTGATAAATGAGTATAGTTATGAGTGCTGAAAACGCGCAGATAAAGGTAGTTATTTGTCACCACTACCTTAGAGCTGATAAAGGTGGTCATTTATATGTGATATTTTAGCACTGATAATGGGATCCCTATATCAATGCTAGAAATAGCACTAATAAAGGCCCTAATATTGAAATGTGTTATTTTAATAAAAACACACTTCTAAAAAACAACATGTATATTTTTTTATGGAAATACACATCTATGAAAATTCATAATTTCATTGAAATAAAAATTACATCCGAAAAAAACTATATTACATACATTTCAATGAATTTTTTTGAATAATTACATTTGAATTACTACATGCAAACATTAAAAAACATCAATGTTTCATTGAATTTGGCCCATATTTCCCACTATGAAAAAATAGATCAAGGTATCAATTGTTGAATAAACCACACCAACATGAGAAGAAGAATCCACTTTTATATGAAAAGAATTCTAATCGTGGTGATTATATAAAAAATAAGATAAATATAAATATGAAAGAATATATTAATAAAATTTCCATTTAAAATAATAGGATACAATTAGTGTCATACCAGTCATGTCATGCATCAAATCGAGGTGGGTTTGATTCCTACAAGTCACATATGACTAATGGAACCTTTTCCAAATGTATCAAAACAATCCAAATATGTTTCCTCTCTATTGATTATGTCACTTGTCTTTTTTGAAAAAACATCATTTTAAACAGAAAACATGTACTCTGAGTCATACTAGTCACATCATGTTTCGTTATGACTTGAGAATAATTCATACAAATCACAAATTAATTATGAATCATTGTAATAAATTAATAAGAATATCTAAGAACAATTACTTGTTTTTTAGTATGTGGCACATGTTTTGAGCTAAAATGTGAATTTTAGACTAATAATGGGCACTTCGAGTCATTCTGGGAACACCATGTAACAAATTCAGGTACGACTAATTCATACACTTCAGAAATGACATGAAGATGATTTTTAACGTACCAAAACAATATGAATGATTTTACTCAATTTTGAGTATGTTAGTTGTGTGTTTTTTCTAAAATGTCAATTCAAAATAAAAAGTCACATGAAGAGTCGTACTGGTCACACAGTGTGTTATATTGAGGCGAGACTCTTTCAGAAAAGTCTCAAATTCATAATGGATCATTTTCCTAAAGATTCATAACAATATTAATATGATTACCCGGTTTTGGGTATGTCACTTGTATTTTTTTTACAAAGATGTAATTTTAAAATGAAATCACACACGTTGAGTGAAACTGAGGAAATCATATGTTCGTTTGATGTGAGAATGATCCGTATACATCAAAAATTACATATGAAACATTATCGTAATGTATCGAGAACATATGAGTATATTTTATCTTCTATTATTTAGGTACACACATTTTGTACTAAAATATCAATTTTAGACTCATAATAGACACTTTAGGTCATACCGAGTACACCGTGTATCAGATTTAGGTGACGATTATTTATACACATAAAAAATGACTTATAAATCATTTTAATAAAGTATAAATACATAAAAAATATGTTTTATCAGTCTTGAGTATTTCACTTGTCTTTTTATGAAAATTAATGTCAATTTTAAATAAAATGACATGATCATAGTCATACCAGTCACACTATGTCTCATATTGAGGTGTGCTTGACTACTACTTTTCAAAAATTACATTTGGATCATTTTATGAAGGTATCCAAACAATATAAATGTATTTTTTAGATTTTACTATGTACAAGTCCCTTTTATGAAAATTAATGTCAATTTTTGATGAAAAGACACACTTGATGTCATACCGGCTACACCGTGTAACAGATTGAGGTGTGGCTAATTCGTACACATCTAAAATGATTTATGTATCACTTTCATTATGTATATAAATAAATAAATTAAATTTCTTTGTTTTGAGTGTGTTAATTTTGTTTTTTTCTAAAATTAAATTTTTAAATGAGAATACACACTTTGAGTCATACTGGTCACATCTTGTGTCATGAATAGTTTTCATATGTTTTCAAAACAACCAGAGTGTATTTTATCATTTTTCATTGAGTGACATAATCTTTGAACTAAAATTTCAATTATGAACTAATAAAAGACAATTTAGTTATACAGAGAACGATGGGTATCGTATTGAGGTGTGGCTGACTTCTACACATCAAAATGACACATGGATTGTTTTTATAAAGTATAAAAACAATATGAATGTGTATTTTCCATTTTGAGTCTATAAAATATTTTATTTACTAAAATTAATGTCTATTTTAAATTAATTGATACACATTCAGTCATATTAGGTCCATGGTGTATCATATTTTGGTGAGGTTTATCGATACACATCAAAAATGAGTTTTGGATCCTTTTAATATAGCATCAAACCAATCTGAAATCATTTTCTCAGTCTTGAGTATGCCACATTTCATTTTTACTAAAATTGATGTCATTTTTAAAAAGAAAGAGACACTTGGAGTCATATCGGTCAAACTGTGTGTTAGATTGAGGAGTGATTGATTTATAAAAACTAAAAAAATACAATGAGATAATTTTCCTAATCTATCAAAACATTCCAAATGTGTTGTATCAATGTTGGAAAAGTATCTTTCCCTTTTTACTAAAATTAACATCAATTTTAAATAAAAAGTAACACTTAGAGATATACATGTTACACCATTCATCATATTAAGGTTCATTTAATTCATACATGTCACAATTGACTTATGGGATATTTTATTAATGTATCAAAACAATTGGATGACATTTTCTCAATTTTGAGTATTTTACATTTTTAAAAAAAAATTCATTTCAGATTAGAAACACCCACGTTGAGTCATACCCATCACATCATGTATCAGTTTCATGTGAGAATAATTCCTACACATAAGAAATAAATTATGAATAATTTTCCAATATCATCAAGACAGTTAGAGAATGTTCTCTCGGGTTTCAGTGAGTATCTTTCTCTCTATACAAAAATATTAATTTTAAACTGATAATGGACTCTTTGAGTTATAATGGCCACATTTTTTATCAAATTGAGTGAGAATAATTAATAAATATTAAAAAAATAATTATGTATTATTTTACATAAGTATAAAAACAATATGAATGTGTTTTCTTGGTTTTGAGAATATCACATGCATTTTTTAATAAAATTAATGTCAATTCAAAATAAAAAACACACCCTTGGAGTAATAGCAAGAGAACCATGTATTAAATTGAGGTAAAAATTATTTCTACAATTCAAAAATTATTTATAGACAATTATCCAAATGTATAAAATGAATCTGAATGCATTTTCTCATTTTTGAGTATGACAAATATCTTTTTTAGTAAATTTATTTCAAATATAAATAAATGGATACACATAGAGTCATACAGGTCACAATATGTGTAATATTGAGGTACAAATGATTCTTACTCAACAAAAATGGATTATGGATCACTTTCTTCTATCATCAAAACAATAAGAATGTGTTTTCTTGTTTTTTAGTATGTCGCTTCAACTTTTTATTAAAATTAATGTCCATTTAATATAAAAAGACACACATGGAGTCATACCAATCGTATAATGTGTCTGATATAGGTGAATATGATTCTTGAAAATCATAAATGAGTTAAAGATCACTATTATAAAATATCAAATCTTTCTGAATGTGTTTACCTAGTTTTGAGTATGTGATGTTTGTTTTTAACAAAAATGTAAATTATAAATTAGAAATATACATTTTGAGTCATACCGTGCATGAATTTTATCAGATTTAGGTATGGATTATTCAGTATGTGATGTATATTTTTCATTCAACAAACTATAATAAGATAGGCAAGGGATAACTATTCCATTTAAATGGAAGAGGAAATCTCATGCTGCCCGAAATGCCCCAACCAAAAGCAATGTGCTCCCTCTTTTTTTGGATTGTTGCAGAGAGTGGAAAGAAAAAGAATCCACCTGTATAATAATAAAATATTAAGTTAGTAATACTATAAATAAATTAATTAAATAAAAATATGATAAAATAAATTAAAAACATTAAAATTTAAATTGAAACCACAAAATCAATGTCATACTAGGTACACCACGTATCAAATTGGGTCTGATTGATTTGTCTATGTATTTTTATGATACATTTCATGGTCATAGTACATGATTGAATCATCATTTTTAATGAAATAATTTCCTCATAATCTGTATGAAAATTAACAACAAAATTATTAGATAAAAATGATGAGGAATTTATGTAATCAACCAGGAAAAATGAAGAGAAAGACATCTAAAGAAGTAGTAGGAAGACACATCTTCATGATATTTATGTACATTATGACACTCGTTATTCTTTCTAGACATTTCTAACCAAATATATTTAATCTTGTGTATATGAGGGCCTTTGATAATAATGTTATTACTAGAAAAATATAAACACAAAATAGTTTAATAGAATTTTGAAATGAAAGAGTAATTATATCATAAAATAACACTACAGGGATGCTATTTGGTGGATGGTATATGATATCTCTCAAAAATGTGAAAACCTAATATCCAAAATATTTTCCATTGGTTTTCTTTGGATGTAGCTGAAACATTAAAAAATTAAGTATTTTTTTGATATGTGTTTTGATAGTTAAACCTTATTATATATTAGCTAATATTTATCCACTTATAGAAGTAGACAAGATCCTTTTATGCAAAGAATATCCACATTCCATGATTTTTACAATATATAAACACCAACATATTATAATAATATTTCAATTTAAACATCATATAGAATATATAATTTGAATTTTAGTTATAAAATGCTAGACATAGTATATTACAATTTGCAAATGGCATCACGTGTGGTCGGTTTGTTGGTTATTGATGCATTAAATCCATAAAATAATCCCTTGGATTACCCAAATTAACTGAAATGAGTGTCCAATGTTTCCTAAAAAAGGATTGATTAATGAAAAAAATGAAAAAATATTTTATATGATTGAATTTTAGAGTTTTACATATCCATCATTAGTAATAAGTGGATTCTTTTGTCAGTATGTTTACATTCATACATTACGAACAATTTTTCTACTCTTGCATCAATTTGAACTAAATATAATGAGGTTAATTTTATAAAAGTTATGTAAAGACTAATGAGTCCATATTTATGTTCACAGGTATTTACCATCAAATATTATAGATATAATGACCTGCAAAAGAAAATAATTTTATTTAGTCATAACTAACATAGTAGATCATCTATTGGAAAAAATCATGATAACACATCAAATGTATACATTTAATATAAATATTCATAGAAATTCATAATTGAGGATATCATTTACATTCTCAAGACTATTAAAGTCAGTAATGGCTTCTTCATACATGTTTTATTTAAAATCAACAATGAAATTACTACCATTTTGTATCCTTGTATCCACATGAACCTTGAATTTTAATAAATATAGATATTGAATGAGTGAGATAAATTTTCTTTGTGAATATATTTTTTATTGGTTAGTGGATAACATAGATCATTTTTATAAGAACTTTCATTTCACCCCATTCCACTTTTCCATATTTAATAAAATTCATCGGTTAAGATATTTATTATTTAATTATTAATGTTTTTTTCATGAAAAAAAATTATAAATGAATACCTCATTGTCGACATGTTTTTTTACAATATGTGATGGCCATGATATAAATGTTCCAATAGCTTGGTTGGCTATATGAATATCTACATAATTATGTGGAATAGGTATCTTGACACTCGTATCATGATGCAAATCCCCACTCACACATGACATATTGAATGTTTTATATTGTATATAGTATCCTCTTGGATATTAAACATGATATTCATCATAAAAAAGTTGATGGTTGTGTGTTGATAGATATAAATCACAATCATTTTCACCATGAATAATATTAGTATAGGAAATGTGTCAGTGTTGATCTGATTCACATTTCATGTAAAATATTATGAGAATATTGATTATCTCACCTAAGATATCTCTTTGAGGGGAACGAATTGAATTAAATATGATGGGGTGGGTCATCATAAAGTGGTTATTATTGAGTTGTTTCATCTATGTTCTCCTATCACATAAAATATTATATTAACATAGAATTAAAATGAAATATTTCTTTAAGAGTAGCTAATCATGACTGCATATCCTCATTTGTTTATTTATATCCACCTGTTCTTTTCCTTTCTAAAATTATGTTTGTGGTTTCACTCGAAAACCCACACCTATGACACAAACATACTATTCTGGATGCTTCACGGATACTGATAATTTTGGTTCATTTTGTATAGATGATAATGATTCATGTGTATAATTTGGATACAAATTATATCAAAATCAGTAGTCATTGATATGTATAAGCAATTTAATGGAAAACAGATTTTTATTATGTCATACATACACATGTATCCCACACATTTTGTGTTTTTTCTTATATTATTATCCCATATTTATTTACATCTTCCTCTTTCCATAAATAATAACATGGGATAGAAGTGTCTTTTTATTTTCATACACCTATATTTTTATAAACATGGTACCATTATAATTTTGTTGTTTCCTATCACATAACATTATTATTGTAGATTAAAAATATTTACAATCGTATTTCAAGTGATGTGTACCCCATCATTGATTTTTTATAGGGGTGTGTGGGTTTTGATGGTAATTGCTTATTTTCATCACATTGTTATTGTTCTATAAATTAAAAATTATTAACCAATGTGATTTGTATACATATTGTCAAAAACATTATTACCATCCACAATTTACATGAAAATATGCATCATCATGATGGCCCATAAAATCATCCAACACTTCAGGGATTATTATGTGTGAATACATATTTTGTGGGTGTCAGTTTATTTTCCCTTCAACATCTTTGAGATTAAACATCATTCGAATTGTGTGTATGCCTATGTGATCCTTTATAACAATATATAACTCAAATTTAATATGGGATTCATCTTCAATAATTTCACTCTCAAAAGGGATATGGAAGAGTAAGTCAATGTTTCATTGTTTTATTTTTTGGGAAATAATGAAAGGATATCATAATGTTACCCTAATATCTTCCAAAATAGGTGTCATAATCTTGGTCACAATATGGTTCCATGAATCTACGTCAATCATAACATACTTTTGAGTGGTTATCCAAATGAAACTACTCAACATGTCCTGGTTGGGGTTAAAAGGCTGGTCCCAAGCATTCCATCTAACGTAAAATTTCATACCTTTGTTTTTCATGTTAATAATATTTGCAGACACTTTCATGCTACACCATTGTTATTTTTTTTTATGAAACTAGTTCTTCACTGTCTTCAATTTCTTATGGCTCAAAATCATTAATAATTTTTTCCAATAGATTGGTAGCATCGACATGTAAAAAATGTTGTTGTTCCTCTACAACGGGAGCACCATCAGGTTGAAAAACCCAATTGTTACTCTAGATCAGGAGAATCGGGACATGTTGAAGTAATTATCTATAGATGTGGTCCAACATTTAATTTAGATTATGTAAATTCAGAAGTGAACTGATAATAATACGATGTAAAAAATGTATATTGCAAAAAATATAACCATATTATTAAACTCCGACTTTATAAAAGTTGAAGGGATTTGACCCCTATATTGAGTATCTAAATACATTCATTATGGTCTGATATGATATACAAGAGCCCATCTGCATTGGGACCACATAAATGTTTTTAAAAAACCCAATGAAAGGGTCATTCTATTTCAAATCATTATTTGACCCTTTAGTCGTTTTTGTCGATAAAAGAGTAATTGAATAGTTTCGGATTTCGGGATCTGAAACATTAGAATTTTTTACTACCTATGGTTCGACTATAAATGCTTACACTTTATACCAATAATTACAAAAATACAATTTCATAAATACCAATCCATATATTTTAATAGTTGTCCTATTATCAACCCAAATGCATTAAAAAACTGGCACTTGGAATATTGTATATTCCAACACCCATATTTGTTTGATGATGCCAAAGTATGACATATTCAAATAAATTGGATTTATTTCTATAGTACCAAATATATGTATCGATTCATCAACAAGTGTAACTACACTATTTTTCATGGTACTTACTTCATCAGGTTCATTTGTATAGAACATATAACCATTAATTAAAAAACCTTTATAAGATATTACACGCACACTTGGTCCTATGGTTTTCCATCAAAGTCATTCTGAAATTGAATCCATATTTTTATCTGACTCCTTAAAAATATAACCATGAATCCATCCAATAAACATTTGATTATGTGTATTTGATATATAGCATTCATCCCTTAATGGATTAAAATGCACAATAATTTGTTTATGGGTATCAATAAATGGGAAAACCTCTAAACTATTATGAAAATCATAAAGGTGGGTCTTCTCCTGATCAATAATAATGATTGTGACAACATGAATTCCAGAAATCCATTTACCAAAAAGCTACCCAATTTAATGATATCTTATAAGACCAATGATTTCTATACTCGATATGCAGTCAGTACATAATTCAATGACATACTCAACCATATATCACTCCACAAGACAACCTTCTAAATTACTTTGAATTTTAACATACCTTTTCAAAAACATCATATACTATTCAATGAGGTTACATCCATATATAATTTATATGAACACATATTTGAATTTATGTTACCAAGTGAACTAATAAGTGAGCCATCATTTCAAATAATAATGGACGGGAGAACATTTACAATTCACATAATATGATTTAAATTATCTTTTCTATAGTTGGAAATTTCACCGGGTCTATAACATTTCTGCATATAGATTAAAAAAATGAAATAGATCATGGTTAATGTATGATGGATATTTTTGAGAAAATTTAAAGATAAATCTATTGGAATCAGATCTTACATCAAAACACGATAGTCATTTTATTTTTGAACCTTTAACATTATAAAATTAATTGAATGGATATTCTTGATATTTTATGAATACCCCATTAGAACCATTACATCATTAAAGATATTGAAAAACAAATTTATCTTATACATGGAATGAGTATAAGAAGTTGGAGAAAGAAAAGTCTATTGTTCACCCTTCACTGGAACCAAATATTCATGCATTCCCATTTCAATTATGTCTATCCTAACTTTAATTGCATCCATTGTTTTTTTGGGTTCATTTAATAACGTGAAAATTACACTATCACATATTTTTCTTCAGAATACATAACATTAAGAAAATTCTTGGCAGACATGCAATTCTAGTATGTTAATTAAATAAACTGATCACTTTTTCAGCTAGTTTTCATATTGTTTTTTGAAAATGATTTACCAAAGTTAGTGTTCATTTTTTTACTTTCTCAAATATTTGATCACATATTAGTCGAGATGGTTATGTACATTATTATGAACACCCATTGAAGGATATTATCTGAGATAAGTACTGATGTTTCTAGTGTATAAATCTGTGATATCTTAAACACAAAGACTTTGAGGAATATTTCAATTTAATATAATTAGTACATTGTTCAAAATTGGGGCACCCCTGAGTTCTTTAAATTTATATCTTGAATAAAAATATATAATAATGTAAGACATTTATTATACTGTACAATATGGATCTCAATGTTTACTATTTATTTCTATAATCATCATAAAACATAATTCATGAATCCTAGAATAATTTCAGATATTCAATCATTGGAGCTAATTAAACAGAAATTTTATTACGTGGTTGTTTTCATCTTGAAATAAGTATAGATAACAAAATTTATTTTTTCTTCTTGCATAATGATGGAGGAAAGTTATAAATTTTCAACATAACTTACCACATGAAATGAGTTCTTATTTGAAAACCAAAAAGATTCACTCCTTCTATAGATAATATAAGATAATGATTTCTCGACTCATTTCCAAATTATGGATTCTCATGATCAATTCCCTTCCATTGAGGAGAGTTTTTTAAGTGATTAAGTTTTCCTTATTTATTTCATGTATCTATGTGCCACGTCAACATCCCATAGTCTTTTCACATCAAAATAGGAAACTAAATCATGGAATGACTTTAAAGTACCATGAATCTTTCATAGGACCTCATTCATGTTTCTTGTATTGCGAAGCACCACACTATGGGCATTAATTATGTGATTTATGATCATTGAAAAATATTATAGAGTTATCTTGAAAATCATGTATTATTTCATAGATCATACCAACTGAACATAGAATTTATTTGGCATCATATGTCTGACTAGGAAGATTATTATCTTCTTGGATCATATCTTTTAATAGAGAAAATAGTTCAGTAAAATTGGTGTCACTCTATACTTTTCATCCTTTTAAATTATAATGCTTCAATATGACAAAAAATGTTTTATATTTTGTACACCCAGTATATAATGGCATCTTTCCCAAAATATTTAACTTATAATATTATTTTGGATAATCATATGTTCATATTAAATTTTCATTATCATTTATTCAAAACAATCTTCATTATTCACACCTATAATCACATCGTTGCTATGGTATTATTATTTTACACACAGGTAATCATATAAGACAATCCATAAATGTACTACTATCCTAGTCATTAGATACATTCAATATTTCCATATTTTTAGTCAAACATTTATAATTTAAATATATTCCATGACAGATCATGTATTCTCTTAACGCATCTAGACTAATTATTCTTGAATTAGAATAGTGTAAATACAAACAAATGATTTGAAAAGATTTATATTCATGATATTTTGGAAACATGATGGATTGTTTCACCCCATCTACTTACACTTTTGTCATAAGATTATAATATATCCATTTTCAATTCATATGCATCCTATTTGATTTGGTAATAATAAAATTTAAAAATATGTCTAAATAGAAGAAACATAACCTTTCAAATAAGTGTAACCCAACATTAGAATGTATCAGATAATTTCAGCATGCCTTGATGTAAATGGGTTATTGAATATAAGAAAATAATTACTCAACTTGTGATATGTTTTATCTTTTAAATTTATCCATAATGATAATAGGTAACTGGTATGGGACGACTACAGCTCATGGTAGTTCAAGCAACATACGTGTATTTCCAGAAGAGGTGGGAGATGAGTCTCTAGAAACAAAACTAAATAATAACTATTTAGTTGATGAAGAAAATTGGGATGATTGTTTCTTTCATAAATCAAAAGGATTTCTAGATGGTGAGTTGGTGAAGCACTAAAAAAATTTCTTAGCTTTCATTATATAGTTGAAAAAATTAGCAGCAATAGTCTGATCCCCACAAGGAGATCCTTTATCTGTGTGATCATGAGAAGGTTTAGTTAAATTGACTAACCTTCACCCATGCTGAGATAGCTGTTGGAGTTTCAATGTTCAAATAAATCCTTAAATTTATACTTATAAGTAAAAGGATTTTATTGTAAGGATATATATTCAATAGTTCTTAGCTTCCTGTGATGCTATGGTTTTGGGACTTGGGTAATGATAGATATCATATGGGTTGGTTGGAGTTATTTCCATTCCATTTAAAATGTGTGATTTTCAATATATGTTAGGTAGGAGGTGATATTATGTGTATCTATGAGATTACTGAATGTATATATGATCATATAAATATAGATACCACACATTGTCCATAAAAATGTTTTCATTTATCAATATAGATACCTCTCATCTAATTTCATATATAAATAATGTTACCAAAGGGTATTTGTAATTAAAATAATAAATTAAATAATGAGGGAATGGATCTATCTGTGATCAAACTATTTGATTAAGTCTATCATATATATTTTATCTTGAGTTTATTTTTTCTATTATATGTTTATCTAGAGTTTTGTACCTTAATATTAATCTCTATAAATAGAGTTCTAACATTCTGAAAGTGGAACAGTTTCCCACCATGATATTTTAAAATATTATCAATACTGGATGTGAGTGTTTGGTTGTATATTATTGTGAAATGTATATCATATGTGGAACATTCTTGAGGTAAGAGGATTCAAACAAATGGGTCTTATAATCTTGGTTATTACAACTGTAGTTGT
Source organism: Viscum album (assembly GCA_963277665.1). Lineage (NCBI taxonomy): Eukaryota > Viridiplantae > Streptophyta > Magnoliopsida > Santalales > Viscaceae > Viscum > Viscum album. Next base: position 705,400,831 of record OY728139.1, read on the forward strand.
CACTTTTTCAAGAGCTTTTTTAATACATTAGTTTTATTTAATTATTTTAAATGAAAATAATTTTCTTCCTAATACTAAAAGAAATTTAATTCCTGAAACTCACTTGTCTCAATTTTAAAAACATAAATAACATTATGATAGTTTATAAAATGACCGAGAAAATGTGAAAACATATTTTGTGTTAAATTATAAAAAACAATATAGTTTCAATTTAGAAATATGTTTTAAATTGTTAGTAAAATAAATAATAAAATGTATATATATATAAATTTAAGAAGGTAGAATTTTTTTTCTAAAATGTTTTAATGAAAGAAAAAAATAATTTCAACGTGTAATATTTTTTAATAAAATGAATTTTTATTTCTAAAATATCCTAAACTATGTTGTTATGAAAATATTTAACAAAAGTAAACCATATTTTAAATGATGAAATTTTTTGGTTAACCCACACTTAATAATTTCATTCATTTTAAAATAAAAATTAAAGAACTAAATAAATATAAAAAGTTTTATATATTGAATGATTTTAATTCTAAATTTAGTTACAAATGATATTTAAAAAACAAAAAAAAACTATTTATTATTTTAAAAACTACCATTATATGTGATAAATGTTTTGTAATTGCACAAACATAGCCTAAATATGCATTTGAGAATTATAATTAAAATTATTTTCAAACATTTATGATTTATAAATTTTTTAATGAAAAATAATTAATTTCTACCACTTATTTGTTGATTTTTAAAATTTTAAATGAAAGAATTTTTTAGTAAACAAAATATGATTAATTGTTTTTTCAACTCACATCATCAAGTGTAATGAGAGTCAGGAACTCTTTTATGTTTTATAACATGAATCCAAAGCTATAAATCCCATTTCTAGTGGGAAATGATGCTTGGAATTGTTTGATATCACTTATTTTATACAACTAATCACTTTTCTAACTCTTTCCATGGATATGCTTTTAAAAGGTATTTCAGTGTCAATTAACAATACAGAAACACTCACCAAAACACTTAATAAGTGATTGAATATTTCATGTATAAAAACACTAGTTATGGCTCCATGTAATGAAGACGAGAATTAGATTATACCAGTAGTTTATAAGATGTAATTTTCTAAAGCATCAAAAAAGGGCCGAATGATCATAGGAAAATCTCTAGGACTCATGTTACAAGATATAAATGGTAGATTCAAACCCAAGGTCGACCGATATGAATATTTCTATCCTAGGAGTCCGACTGAACTAATCTAGGCCGATAAATATCCTAGGAGCCTGATGATACCATGTGGTAACATGCATGAGTGTTGAACTACCACAGTTCCCACCCTTATCCAAAAATGATATGATATATTTTTCACTCATAAATGTGATTTACTAATTAATAGGCTAGTAATGAAATAAATAAATAGAGGTGATAAATCATGAAAAGTGAATATAATAAGCATAAATAACATAAACTAAACCTCATGTCGCTTCCTATACCATCATAAACACTACTAGAAATAAGAACTATACCAATGGTTTTGGTGAAACCACTGTTATAGATCTTTAATTTTGATCGATACCAACGGTTTGGACAAATCGTTGGCGTAGGTCACTTATATGGACATATACAAATGGTTTGGCAAAACCCGTTGGAAAATGGTCACTATAATGGACCTATACCAATTGTTTGGATAAAACTGTTGGTATATGCCTCATATATGAACCTATACCAATATTTTTGGCCAAAACCATTAGTATTGGTTCACCCTCTACAAGCAGTTTCACCCTAACCATTGTTATAGATAAGCAATTGGAAGAAACTATACCAAAGGCTCTCAGAACCATTGGTATAAACATATACCAATGGTTTTGAGAACCATTGGTTTACCTCAAATGGCTCTAAGGCCTTCATTTTTTATTTTTTTTTGATAATACACCTTTAATGGGGTGAGGTGGAACCCTTACAAGGAATGTAGGTGTAAGTATAACATGGATCGTTGGCCTTAGAGGAATTCATTTCCCATAGGCTTCAAAAATTACATACAATCATGACTAACTACTTGGAACTGCTCCTCCCCGTCATCATCGTCATGAATCCAGCTCTCCACTTTCGCATGGCTATTCGACTAGGCTTTCCAATTCATGAACATGCATATCCCGATAGTAGGTTCCATACCCTCCCATTCTTTTAATCACTATAGCTTATGATAGGGTGAAATCTCCTTTCTCATCCTCCTTCAGAAACTTGTTCCTTGTAGGTTGTCTGGTTTGCATCTCCACTTAAGGTGGCCCGAAGGCCTTAAGGGGGCCTGAAGTCCTTACTGACCTGAAGGAATGTGTGTCCCGAAGGCCTTATAGGACTCAAAGACCAAATCAAGAACCAATTAGAGTTTTCAAATGACATATACTAACAGTTTGACAAACCATTTGTAAAGTTCTATACAAATGTTTTTCCCAGAAACGTTTATACAGACCTATCCCAACGCCAAACTAGCCAACAGTCTTCCAAACTATTGGTATAGGTTATACTAATGGTTTGGATACCCATACCAACTATTCCAAACAGTTGGTGTAGGGTATTTTTCTATCAATAGGAAATAGCCACTTTCGCAATCATGCATATTAATTTTTTAAAGAGAAAATCATTCCAAACATCCCCTATGTGGTCACAATCGAGCATAAGAATATAAATCCTTAGGGGCACAATTGAGGGTCTCTCATGTTTTAGAAAAATACTTCCATAAAAGATCAAATCAGGATTTCAAAAGAATATCAGGATGCCAAGCCATGTCCACCCATAAGAAATCATATTTTAGAACATCCCTTGAAATAAAATTTTTAAATTTCCCTTTGAAATTTATTTGGAAGCTATCTATTTTCCAAAAATCACATTTAATATATCATCATAGGCTAAAAATCTAAAAAATAAATTTATTTGGTTCATCAAACCGCTTTAAAATGAACAACTCCTCTCTTTAAAAACATTTTGGTTCCAAGAACCACTTTAAAAACACAGAATTAAATTAAATTGTATATTTGGATCATTGGTCAAAAACATGATATACCATTAAATAAATTCAAAAAAAAAAGAGAAATCCATTTGGAAACTCTCCCATTCCAAGCATCAAAACCCATTTGAAAAACATTTACAACACACTAAGAGTATACCATATGAATATGAATTTTTAAGAAAACATTTTTTACCACTATGAATCATAATATATTAATTATAATGGATATTTCATTGAAACACCTACATCGTCTAAATGAAAATGCTTCCCCTTTCATGGAGAACACCTAACATGGGAAGGAAAGGAACTCATCTGAAAAACATGCATAGAGGTCAGAGGGGGTAAATACATATTCAGTAGTCATGAATAAAGATGAGATGAAAATATATGATACCATAGATATTGAGAGAATCGATTCGTTGATGAAGAGTTTTGAGGGTTTGGTTCCGCGAGGGATCAGTTTTACGTGGGAGAGACTACGATGGTAAGGGGAGATGAAAGGGAGAGCGGCAATGGAAACAGTATAGTTCTGTGACATATTGATGTCATGAGAGTGGCTGACATTTTTAGGGTTCATTTTGTATGATTGGGTGTGACTTTAATCAGCACTTTTAAAAAAGTGACGATAAAGATATACATTTATAAGAACTAAAAAAGTAGAAACTAAAATCTAATATATATATATATCATATACTTATAAATATATTTATTTTATTTTATATACTTATATTATTATATATATTTATAAAATTATAATTATAAAAAATATATTTATTATTTAGATATATTTATTATAATTTAATACATATTTGTATATGAATATATTATAATAAATGAACAAATTAAATTAGATAAATTTCAAAAATATTAAAAAGTTTATTCATAACATTTATGAGAACAAAAAAATACTTACATACATAAACACATCTACAAACACATAAATATACATACACACATGTATACACACACGAACACATATATATTTCCAATTATACATGTACATATATTTTAAATTTTTTAATATCAATATAAATAATATAACTCTATAATTATATTCATTATATATTATATAATTGTGAAAATAAAATATTAAAATATAATATTTATTTTCATTATATTCACACTTTCTAATAAATGCATGTAAATTATCTATTGAACATTTTTTCTATTATAAATTTGATAATTCTTTAGATATCAAATTATGATAATGCGATGCATATTTAATTTAAATTTATAAAATTTATATTTATATATTACTTCAAAAAAATAATTTTTGTAATATAAATATTATTTGGAAATATAAAATTATAAATATATTTAAATATAGTTATATTTATAAATAAATATTTTTATAAGTATTTTCATATAAATAAAACTATATTTATATAATTATATTACTATATATTTATATATATATATATCCTTATATATATCTGTTAATATATAAGTACATATAATTATTTGTATAATAAATATATATTATCTAAATAGATTTATTATAATTTTATAATTCTTTAAATATATATATATATATATATATCATTCTAATTATAAATAAACATATTTATAATATTTTATATAAATATAAATGTATTTAGATAATTATATATATTTATATAATTATATATTATTATATTAATATATTAATGTATATAATTATAAAAATATTAAAAAAATTATTTTTAAAGATATTTATTATAATATTATAGATATATATATATATTTAAAGATATTTATTAGTTAAATTTATTTATTATAATTTCATAATTATATATATATATATCTTATAATTTTATAAATAATATTTCTAAAAATATATATATTATATATTTATTAAAAAATATATATTCATATATAACATATATATTAATTATAAACACACATTTTTTAATTTATGTATAAACTAACCAATATTATTTTAATATGAATATGATAATTATATATATATATATTAATAATAAATTTTATTAAAAGGTTTTACAAATTCTATGAATAGTGATGATAACGATTCACCTTTATTAGTGCTAAAAAAGCAATGATAAACGATAAACCTTTATCAGTGATTTTAGCTTGCACTGATAAAGGTATCTCGATTTTGTGTACTTTCTTCTTAGCACTGATAAAAGTAGATGCTCATTAATTCATGATTTGTGGTATTTTTTGTTGTTTTATATACCCATCTATATGTGTGTGTGCATGCATAGACATATATCTATAAGTAATTAGATTAATAATATATACAAAAAAGTGTAATAATACATAAATTTATGTATTTTTATTAATATAGATTTTTGATTGTCTATACAAATACACATTACATATTTATATTTTTATATACTTATATATGTGTATAATAATAAATAATTACAGAAAAATGTTTTTTTGTATACATGTTTATTTCAATGTGTTTGTGTGTAAATGTAATCATATTTAGATGCATGTATGTTCATGTATTAAAATATTCTTAGAGATACTCATATTTGTATATAATAATAATAATTATTGACCAAAAATATATATAAAAACCTATGAACTCACCAAAGATGTGATAGATAAGGAGGCTCATCTTGTTCTAAAACATATCCACCCCACTAAGGCCTCGGGCCCAGACGGTTTCCACACCCTCTTCTTCAAACAATACTAGCACATTATCGCTTCTGACATCTGAAATATGATGAGGAATATTTGGGCTGGGAAAACAAGCATTTCCACCATCATTGAAACTTTCCTCGTCCTCATTCCTAAAATATAAAAACCTCTGGTGGTCCCTGACATCAGACCCATCAGTCTATGCAATGTATCTTACAAAATTTTCTCAAAGATCATAGTTAATCGACTGCGTCCTTGGTTACCTGACATCATCTCAGAAAACCAGAGTACCATCACTTCCAAGCGACTAATCACTGATAATGCAATTGTGGCCAATGAAGTGTTCCACTCCATGAAGACACACTCCACCGCAAAAATAGGAACTATGGCTTGGAAACTGGATATGACTAAGGCCTACGATTAAGTGGAATGACACTTCCTCAGAGCCGTAATGCTGAAAATGGGCTTCTATTCCAAATGGGTTGATATGGTCATGCATTGTGTCTCAACCGTCACTTTCTGAATCAAGGTCAATAGGTATCTCACTCGAGGATTCTCCCCATCCAGGGGCCTTCGACAGGGAGATCCTCTCTCACCCTTTCTGTTTATCTTGGTGAATATTTTTTTTCTAACCTTATTTCCAGGGCTACATCCTCAAACTACTTACATGGGGAAAAGGTGTTCTATGTTAGTCCATTGGCTTTACATCTTTTCTTTGTTGGAGACTACCTCCTTTTCTCCAGATCAACCACTAATGATTGCCGGGTAGTCATCCATGAAATCCAATAGTATGAGAGGGAGTCTAGTCAGTCAATCATTCATGGAAAATCAGAAATCCTTGTCAGTGTCGGGGTACGTCCATCCAAGAAAGAAGAACTCTGTGGATTGACAGGCATCAAATTGGTAAAGAAACACTAGAAGTACCTCAGGCTCCCCATAGTTATTGGCCACTCCAAAAAATAAATATTTGCATCCTTGATGGACAGTATTGAAAAGAAAATCCAAGGCTAGACCCCCAAAAAAATTTCCAATGCCAGCAAATAGATCCTCATTAAATCCTTCATCAAGTCTATTCCCAGCTATTTTATGTCCCAATTTATGGTTCTGTCGGCCATTTTCAACCTGATCCAAACATGCATAACAAACTTCTGGTGGGGGAAGAATGATAGAAGGAATAAAACCCACTGGATTTCTGGGGAGAAATTGTGCAAACCCAAGTCGGAGGGAGGTATGGGATTCTGTAATCTCATTCACTTCAATGATCCACTGCAAGGTAAGCAAGGCTATTGTCTGATTAAATGTCCTTCATCTCTCTGTGTGCACGTTCATCGAGCTATATAGTTTCCCCATAAGGACTTCCATGTCTCCTCTATTGTCTCCCATCCAAGCTTCCTTTGGAGAAGCATTTGGGGGGCCCGTAGTCTCCTGAAAAAAGGGATGGGCTAGAGGAATGGGAATGACCAAACTGTTAACATTTGGACCGACTCCTGGATGATTGATGAGGAAGATGTACGGGCCTCATCCCCTGTCCAACCAGGGTTCAAAGATGCCACTATCAGGTTCCTCTTTTTTGATCAGGGTCCTCGATGGTGTTTGGAGAATATTCACTCATTATTCATTGATAGAGGCAAAAGAATTATCCTGAGTACCCCCTGGATCCCAGACGCAGCCCCCGGCCATCTCTTCTATATCAAAGACCTATCAGGAGCCTACATAGTGTTGTCTGGATACCAACTCTCCATTGGAAACCATTCAGTCGAATGGGATGGGGGACCCTAGAAGTCAATTTGCAAACTCAACGTTCCCCGAAAAAGCTTACACTTCTGGTGGAAGGTGTGCATGGGCACCCTTCCTACCATGAGCCTTCTCACCTTCCAACACATATCCATTTATTATTCTTTCCATTTATGCCTGAACGTCCTAGAATCCCCCTTGAATGCCATCATCCAGTGCCCAGGGCCTAAGTAAATTTGGTACAAATCAGGCTCCGCCTCAGCCACTTCAACAGACATGGCCTCTATCCTCCCATCCATCTTGGTGAAATGGTGTTCCTCCTTCTCATCGGATAATGCAGGCTCACTTTTCACCCTGGCCTAGATTATCTGGGTCTGTCGCAACGAGTCATCTCTCAACCATGTTCATAGAACCCCCGATTTCTGGATTGAACGAGCCTCTTCATGGATTGAGGGATGGAAGCACCATAGTGGTCAACATAATCCCTTTGGAACCCTTTCTCTTCCCTCCCACTGGTGTTCACCAATTGAGGGGATTATTAAGATTAATGTGGATGCATCTCTCCCTAAGGATGAGCCTGTCGCCCTCAGCATCTTGGCACGGAATCATAATGGGAAAATCATTGCGGCCAATCATGAATTTCACTCCACTTTTTGGGAACCATCGGTGGCTGAGGCTACTGCCATCCTTGATGGTATAATTCTCTCCAAGGATCGTGTATTGGATAAAATCAACCTCAAGTCAGATTGTCTCACCATTATTAATGCTATCAATTTCAACGACCGCATCCTCCATTCTTTTGGATCCCTTATTAGGAGAATCCCTTCACTCCGTCAAGGAATCTCAATCAGAACTTTCTACTTTACTAAATGGGATAGAAATAGTGATGCCCATCAGTTTGGGGCCTCAGGCCCTTATGATGTTAACCAGCTCTGGCTGGTCCATTTCCCTTCATGGATTTTTTATGGTACGTTCTCTGATCTCCGACGTAAATGAATCTGTCTTTTCAATAAAAAGTACATAAATATATGTTTTTGAATTTATTTTGAAATATAAATAACTTAATTATTTACATGCATGCATACGTACATACGTATATATACAGGCATATACAAGTACAAATATTTGGATGTATATTTTAATACAATTACAAATATACAACTAAATATTATTATATATACATAAAATCATATTTACATATAAATAGATTTTATACAAAGATGAATGCATTTATATATTTTAAAGATATGTGAGATTCTTAAAGAAAATATATATTAAGAGATTCATAGGAGAAATCATAACATGGAGATCTATATTTCCAATGTCATATATATGTTTGTATATACATATAATTATATGTATATTTATGGGAGATTCATAGAGAGAATATTTGATGGGAGATTCACAAACCCAACCTCTATTTAGTGATTCGCATGACAAATCACCGATGGATGATTTGCAAGACAAATCTCCACTATGAGATATTTCAATGCACTATGTATGTTTTTATATAATTATAATTATATATAATTGTTTTTATTAATTATTATATTTATATATTAAATTTATAAATAATTACAATAATATATATTCATTCATTCTTGTATGTACTTATATTTATAAGTAATTATGATTTTCTGTATGTGTTTGTATACACTTGTATATATGTTCACAAACTTGTATATAAGAGTATGAATATAACAATATATATATATTTAAATATTTATATTAATATATACTAATTCATGAATATATGTAAATATTAATATTTCTTTTTATTTTTGAATTTATGTATATGTATAAGTGATAGTATTTATATGGATGTGTGTACTCATATTAAAATATACCTACAAATATTTGCATCTGTATATAACAATATGTGTGTGTGTGTGTCTAGATATGAATGAACTTATATTTTTAAGGAATTAAACTAATTATATTCATATATTTTCGTCATTATATGTATATATATATATATATATCTACCTATCTGAATACAAATTTATATCTTTTTCTACATATGTACTTTTTTGAAAGGGAACTAACTTAAAATTGTTTGTATATATATATATATATATTTACATTATGTGTATGTAATTGTGTATGAATACTATATATATATATATATTTATTTATTTGTGTGCATGAGATCAATAATTTTCAGATATATTTATTAGTATTTGTGTATAAATATTTTAATTTATTTCTAAAGTACATAAAAATACATTCTAAATATTATAAAACAAAATCCATGTCCTATGTATAATTATTTACATGTCTATGTATATATACACATATTTATGTGATATAGGTATCTAATTTTATTTCTATTTTTATTTATATAAACATGTATACAAACATAAAAGTATCTATTCTTATGAGAGATCATTCCTAGGATGGCTTCAGGGGTTGGATTTCATAGGTTTTCCAAGGTTTGATTGTGTTTGAATATGATAGTTGTCGTTGGCATCAACTCCTTTGGATCGATGGAGATATAGTTTTTCTAGAAGAACAAGTTATACTAGATAGGTGGATCCATGATCTTTTTCATCAGTTTCTTTGGTTCAATGGTTTCATGTGATGGAGGATCTCATAGCGGTGAAGAAAAGATGCAATCAAAAGCAAATCATTTGAGGTGATATTGAAAATTTTATAGAAACAAAAATAGAAGATTCCAGAATAAAAATGCAACACCTTCTCTCATGATTGAAATAGAACACACAATATACATATTTATAGTAGTACCATCACACACTAAACCAAACTAAAACAAAGGTAAGTAAATGTCTATAGAGTTGGTTCCTCCCAAACAACCTACGCCAATCATGTAATGCACCATGTTTTTGAAAACATCATGCCTCTATTGCTACATTGGGTGTAGGAACAGACCAAATAAAACATGTTTAACATCTAGAACCACCTAAACATTTTTTCCTTACAACTCATTATTTTTTTTAATATCTTGGTGGAAGACTAATAAGTGCAATGACTTCACTATAGTCAAAGCCTTCTTTTTTTCTAATATCCTTTGGTGGTGCCGATGGAATGAATTTCCTCATCTTTCACTTTATTCCATATGTCACTGGGTTTAGCAACCTCAAAGCTAAATGGATTAAAAATCACTAGGACACAATAATAATTAAAATACTCCTACATTGGTTCTATTCTCTCATATATTTTGGCGAGGATTCAAATGTTTTGTGGACACATATAAGAAAGTTATATTTTTTATGACTTTATGTATTGGAGTAAGTGGTGAAGGTGGTAATGGTTTTTCAATTCCTCGTTCCCCAACTAGTCCTTCTTCAATGATTTCATCATATCCTAGAATGAGTTGTACCTATTTGGAACCATCATCATGATTACACATCATTGTCTCATTTTCATCAAAGATGATATCTCTTCTAAGATTAATCTTCTCAATAATGGTATTATGCAATAGAAATCCCTTTTCTCAATCTCATTATCCCAAAAGTACACTCTTCACATCTTTTTCCTTTAGCTTTGTTTGTTTTTTCTCTGGGATCTGGACATAGTCAATAGAACCAAAAACACCAAGATGACTTACAATTGTCTTCTGAGTACTCCATGCTTCTTGAGGTGTCTTTGATTAAAGATTTTTGGATGGTATTTTGTTGAGTAGAAACACTTTACACAAGGCCACTTCATCCTAGAATGTCATTGGCACTTCTTTATCCTTCAACATGCTTCATTCCATGTTGAGAATATTGTAATTCTTTCATTAGAATAATCCAATGAGTTGGGGTGTGTAAGATGGTGTTAATTGGTGATTAATTCCATATTTCTTGATGTACTATTGAAAAATATCAATGGTGTACTCTTCACCTCTATCATGTCACAACATTTTTATGCGATGCTTGCTTTGACTTTCTTCCAACACATTGATTTCTTTTTGGATTCGAAACACTTCTGACATCATCTTGAGAAAACATATCCATGTTTTATTGATATAATCATCAAATAATGTAATAAAATACATACTCTTTCATATTATTTTGGATTCAATGTACCACACAAATTAGTGTGAACAAGATGCAGTGGTGCTTCAACATTCCAGTTGGCCTTCATCACAAAGATGTTTCTATACTATTTTCATAAAACACAAATTTCACATATTTGATTCAAGTGTCCGATGATGGGAATCCAATTCAACATATTGTTTCATCATAACAATCTTAAACATTCAATGTTTAAATTCTCGAACCTAATATGCAATATATTGTCTTTATGATCAGGTACTGTCAACAAACATCATGGTACGTCGGGTTGGTTCACAAGTAGAAGCATTCGGTTCTTCACCATCATTAATTTTTCAATCATCCTTCCATTGCCATTGAAAATAACCATTTCATTATTTTGTAGGATTATGTGATAGGATTTTAGCCGCAATTTCTTAACACTCAATATGTTGTTCTTCATGTTGGGTATATAGTTGAAATCGGAGATGAAAACCTGATTTCCATCTTTTTTCTTGATGAGAATGTCTCCTCTTACATAAAAGAATTCTATTGAGGGATCGATAAGTGAAATTTCTCCTTGACCATTCTCATCTAGGTTCATAAACAAGTTTTTGGGCCCTGTCATGTGGTTTCTAGCTGTAGCGTCAGGATACCACATACCTTGATTTTGTTTTGATGTTTTTCCATTCAACACATGGGAGTCACCAAAAGGATATTATACTTCGATGAGATATACCTCCGCAGTGTCATTATGTATGGGTTTCTTATACAAACATTAATTTATATAATGAACATTTTTTTTGTAATTATAGCACAAAAAAATTCTTTTTCCATATTGGTGATTATTGAATCATCCCCTTCTTCCTCGTCAACATTCTAATTGATTATATGTTTTATATTCAAGGCCTCCTCGAGTTGGGATTCTTCTAACACATCCTCCTTGTCCTCATCTTCTTGGATTAGATTTTTTTCCATGGAATCCTTTTCCTTGGGTACTTTTATATTCTCCCCTTGTTCCTTATCATAGTTGTTGAGAAACAACTTTGACTGCAGAGCGTGATCCACTCCATCAGTATTTCTTCCATAGTACACCTTAAATTTGTGGTCTTGTAGATATCCCACAAGTTCATCTATATAGATTGACTTCAGGTCCTTTTTTTCATCCATGTGAACAACTATACAATCAAATTTTAGATCAAGAGATCAAAAAAATTTCTCACATACTCACATATCAGAAATATTTTATCCGTCTCTTCACAATTGATTCACCACAACCATTAAATGAGTGTGATTCTCAACAGAAGATTTAGAATATTTCATAATTAGTGATTCAAACTCACCATGAAATGATTGAAGATGCATCCAATTCACATTTTCTGTGCATTAGATATATTTTCTAATAGAATACCAAATCCCCTTCAAGGATTTCATTAAATCCATCATTTCGAAATTTTCTTCATTAACGTCCTCATAAATGTAGGATTTTGCCTTGTAGCCTCACTTTTGTTCGGATCAAAGAGTATTTTATTGAATATTTGGAAGATTAGAATCCCCTGATTTGGATTCCAACTTGGTGCATCTGTCCTCCATGATGTCCATGATAAATTGTGTGCTAAAGAGAATGTGCATTTGGATGCACCAATTATCGTAATAGTTTTTCTTCAGCTTCAGGATCAAAACATGGGTAAATGCCTTCACCATGGTGATAAACAATTTTTTTGATAAAAAATTATGAGACTATCTATAATGGAAGAGTGATTTATTTGAGTTTAAAACTGCTATATATAAATATATTGGTTTTGTAGTGCATATTTGCAAATATTTTTTGGTTTGGCATGTTGATTTTTTTGTTCATTTGATTGGTGGACCACAATAATTTTTTTGATCACTAAACTATTTTTCTTAGAATAAAAATGGAGATTTTTTTATAATTGCAAAATATTTTTTGGGTAATCAAAATGGTGGTATTTTTTATTTTTTTTCATGAAACAAAATTCTATATAGAAGGGGATGGAATAATGGAAGAAAATTGAGTTTCGTTGATGAAAAGATGGACGTGGAAAAATATATGGTGGAGAAAAATAGTTAAAATGGTGGACCCCTATAATTTTTTTGTTTTTTTCTTACAAAGTGGAGGACCATGGAAGAAACACAAACATTTGTTTTGTCAATACACCTTCTTGAAATATTGGTGGAAAGAGTGAGGCTAGACCAATTTGTTACACAAATTGGGAGGTATGGATACCCAAAAAAAGAAATGATATACCTTTTTTAGATGATATTAAAAATAAAACCAAATTCCCAGTAGTACTACTCATAATATTCTCAGTTGATCTTCTACTACCTCAATTGATCTGGTTGTAGATCTCATGGCTCTCTATCAACATAGATGGTGGAAACAACTTCTCCCTCTAATACCATTTATGGAGGTTCTCGTAGTGGCGAACACAAGACGCATGTAGAAGTAGATCATTGGAGGCAATGTTAAAAATTTTATGGGAACAATAATAGATACATAGGGAACAAAAGTGTTATATCTTATATTGTGATTTAAATACAACACACAACATACATATTAATAGTAGTACAATCCCAGAAAAATCCAAACTAAAATAGAGAAAACTAAACGTCTGCACAGTAGGTTCCGCCCAAACCACCAGCACCAGACACATCATACATACATAAATTGAAAAGTACAAGACTACATAGCTATAGTGGATATATGAAAATACCAAATAAATTTTTTTAACATCCAATAGTATGATGGTGATACCATAATCACATTGGTGGTGGATTTCTATTGGTTTTCATTTCCTTTTCCTTTCAACTACCCTTTTCCATCAATACACTTCTATTCTTTGGCATAAAGAGTAAATTAATCATACCCGATCTTATAAAAATATGGAAGAACCTAACTCTATTAGGAAAATAAATATTTTATATTTCATAAAAAATGTGGATGTGTTTCTGATATGTCTTATATCGCATTTTATTATTGTAAAATTTATCATCAACCGACTGTTTAACCTAAACGCTGTAGAAAACATGCTCTACAATAGTTGGACTCTATACGATGGATTTTACATTAGATAAAAATGAGGTATTATTTATATATTTTTATTATTCATTATAATAGAAAAAAATCATTAAATCGAGGCCGTGGTCATTCAATAATCATCTTATCATTATGGAGGACCTGAATAATGAAGGAGATATAAAAAATATCTCATTTTTAAAACCCCTATCTAGATCCATATCAACAGAATACCATTTAATTGAATATTGGAAAGTATGTTGAATAAAAGTAGTGACCAAATCATTGTGTTTTTGGAATGGGGTCTATCAGATCCAATATTTTTGGAGACGACCGTTTGGATCATAGTGCTTATCGAGGTGGCACCACTATGTATGCTATGCATTGTTATTTCTATTGAGGACTTGAGTGCATGGATTTATATGTAATATGGTAAGATACATATATACTATTTATTTTTGTGGATGTTTGGGGAATATGGGAAAATAAAACATTTCAATGTTGATGAATGGAGATGGGAATAATGTATTCTAATATAGGCCTTAGTTGGATGCAAAAAAATATAACGTCTCCCTTCATCCGTGAATATGAAAAAAAAGATATAAGGGAGACTATATAATGATTCATGTGATGTTTTGGACCCATCCCAAAAGAAAACCATCATTATGGGGCTACTGGAATATCCTAAAAAACATCATGGGAATATACACTCTGACGATAATGAGAACTAGGTTATTGGTAACTAATTTCATAAATATAGAGACCCTCATGAATTCTTTGTTAATCCCTCGTTGGTGAAAGATTTTCCCCCTAGGGATAGAATGATATACCTTGATGATAATTAAAATTTCAGTCATTTATAAAGTGGTAATGTAATGACCCACTAGATAAATCAATTTCTTAACCTCTCCTAATATCTTTTTTACCCTCCTTGAAAGGTAAAGGTCCAAGAGATCCCTCAATTAACAAAAATAAAAAATAGTTTATGTATAAAATGAAAATGATGGGATGAAATGTTTTTGATCTGAGTAAAATAGATTTTTGTGGACCAAAAAGATTTTTTGTGGATCCACATACAAGTGTGAGGTAGAATAAAGGATAGAAAGTTGAAGAGGATGAATTCTTTTGTGATGTTTTGAAGGAGGAGGCTGGATTGATCTTGCCCCACCCATAACAATAAAAAACTACATTGGATTTGTCAAGGGATTAGAATCCCATGATTAGTTTGGATGCTCCAAAACCATTACACATCAAGTCTCACTGATGTTGTTTTCCTATGTGAAGGTATATTATAATTAAAGGACAAGGTTGGTGTGGGAAGAAAGTTGACATTCATGGTTTCTTATCAGTCATTTGTTGTGTCCACTTTGGTGACCTATGTATTTTATAGAGGGACGACATGAATGTTAGAGTCTCCAACTTCTCATCTAATCACATTTCAACCTAAATCCACCATCAAAACCCCCATACATGGGCCTTCAATGAATTTTAGGAACGAACATATCATAGATTCAAATGAATGTTGTGGAAGTATCTAAAAACCATTTGTGAATGATTTCCAGGACCAGTCCTAATCGGAGGAGATTTTAATATGATTATGTTCTATTTTGAAATGGAAGGGGTATTCAGTGATCCTATACATATATGATGGATTTACAATAAACAAAAACGAAGGGAGGTCATTCAAATCCAGGTCATTAAAATATTCCATTCACATGGATATACATGAATATAGTTAATATCCATATCATAGAGTGGTTGGACAGTTTCTTCAGCTCGAGTGAGTGGAATAATTTATTCACACACATTCATATCATTCACATGAGCCCTTCCAGGTCATATCACTTCACCATTATTATAGAAACTATAAATGGCCTAAGGAGACTGAGATACAATGAAATATTAATATTCTTTAGTTTCTGATTCATTGAAAAGTAATTTGAGGATGTGGTCTAAGATAATTGAATGGTTGATGACCCCATTATATGGAGGAACAACCACTGTTTTACATGAAAACATAAAATGTGTAGCGATTAAATATATAACTAACCTTATAGAAGGTGGGATATATTTAAAAGGATGGTGAAGGTTCTCTTCTCCTTACCTCCCTCTGATTTAATCCTATCCCAACGAAGTGATTTTGATTTGAAGAATGATACTACACTCTGAATAAAAGAATTATTATGGTATTTGAACACATGGGAATCCAATATTAAATATAGTGACACCAAGACATACTACTTCTACCAAAAGGGTTCTACAAGGCGCCACAAAACACTATCTCAATCCTAAAAATAATAAAGTAAGAAATAATTCTATTTAGGGGGATAATTTATATTGATTAACCCACCCATTAACCATCTCTTATTTTCCAATGATATTCTTCTTTTATTAATGTATACCAATCCATAATGATTCTCCATGTTCCATTTGATATATATATATATATATATATATATATATGATGCAGCTTCTGGGAAACCATTTAATCAGAAAAAATATGAAATTTATTATAGTGAAGGTGTTTCTCTGAAGAAATAATAGGATATTTTTTAGGGTTTGGGTATTTGGATAGTCTAAAAACATAATAAATACATCAGGATTCCCATAATTTTTGGTCAATCGAAAAAAGAGATCATATGAATTATCATTGATAGGATTGGGAAAAAATGAAATGCTGGAAAACCTAGAATGTATCTAAAAGGGGGGGGGGTACTTAGATAAAATAGGGGATAAATGATATTTTGTGTCATATCATGTGTTTTTTCAAACTTCTATCCATGATTTTTAACCACATTCATGCCTGCATTGTAATTTCTTCTAGGGTTATAATAATGGATACAACAGATTCCAATGTATGGGTCCGAATAAAATTAACTTTCCTAAAGAATCCAGGGGAATGAGATTAAAAGATATTTTTCATTTAAATGATTATATTTTAGCTAATACAGGTTTTATGATGATGTAATACCCAATATCCACATATACTCAGATTTTCATGTTTAAATATTTTCGTACTTGTACTTTTGAAATGAAACTTTAGTCCCCCACACTAGTTTCCTTTGAGGAGTATCTGGGGTCACATTTCATTCTCAACCGAGGTATAAACTGAAGCATTGTAGATGGTACCATTGTAAATATCATGAAGGAACTTGGCTACTCATATATTACATTCTCTTAGAATCATCCTCAGTGACCGCATGGTTTGAGGATGAAACTGTCTGAACCCTATTCAATGAATCAAGTAACAGATGGTGTAATGACATAGTTGAATGATTATTTAATGAGAGAGATATAAAATTAATCCAAAGTATTCATTCTGTCAGTGATATGGTCCATGCCACTATTTACTAATGCAATGAGCTTTTAGTATTGCTCTCATTGATGTCTAATTAAATTCATGACCTCAACACATAGAAACTGATTTAGTATGCGATTAGGATGATTTCATGACCCTTAGATGTCCCACAAATGTTTTATATTTTTTATGGAAGGGTTTCATTGGTATCCTCCCATCCAAAGATATAATTTTTTTTTTCAGATTTTCATCTAATGACCCCTTTATTCCTTTATTTAGGTTAGAGACAAAATCCCCCTCACACAAAGTTTTCAGTGCCCCACGTATTGGGATATTTGTAATTCATGGCGGTCTTTTGTGACTATAATTTTTGATATGGAGTCAATTCTCAAAATGTTACTAGTTTCATGGTCCTCTTCCATTTTTTATGAAAAGGTGTCATACTTGTGCGTGATTTCATAGCTCATCTGGGTCCGTCTAGACCACTTCATCATCAATAATATCGAAAAACCAAATTCTTTTTTGGATTGAAATGGTTATTTCATATGTTTAAATATTGAAGCATGATATTTCCAAAAATAAGATTCCAAGTGGAGACCCATGAATCACCTCATGTTGAAATATTGAAGCATGATATTTCTAGTAATGGTCTTTGAATCATATGGTTGCATTTTTGTGGTTGGTAATGAATAAAACCATGCATAGTAGGACCCATTGATGGCCACATATCATGCATTATGGGTCAGATTATCTATCTCTGTTGGGAAGGGATGGAAATTGATTATCATTGAACCATGTTTTCATACCATCATCAATGGTATCCCTAAAAAAGGGATAAGATTCCAATCATTCTGTTTTGTAATTATGAATATCCAAACCCTTCCCATCACTATATTGATTGATCTTTCCCCTTTATCAATAGGTAGTGGAATATCATAGCTATCCTCTTTTCCCCTCGATGTCTACTTGGTGTTAAATATGATTGGTTAGATGAATTTTCTCCTTTGATGAAGTCCCCTATAATCCCTGACCTCTAATCTATCTATATTTTTCCTCTTGCTCAAAATAATATGTATATATATATATATAGTTCAATGTAATTATATACATAAATAATTTTATAATTTCATAGGTGAATGCATTTATGTACATTTATTTTCATGTACACATCGAGAAGTACATTTGTAAATAATCATAGTAATATATATGTATGTAATTACAATAATATAGATATATACATAAATAATTCAATATATTCACAAATATAATAATTAATTTTAAACAAAATAATATATATGTAATTTTATAATATATTTTGTTTGGATAAAAAAATAAAAAATAATATTTTTTAAAAACATTTTGTAAATTTACAGTGTAAATCTGTATTTGTATGTGAAAAAATTAAATTCAAAAAAATGAAATATTTATTGGTTGAGATGTAATCATAGTGATGTAACTATCAAAATTATGCTGAATGATTGAAATTTTGATACTACATCATTAGATAATATTAGATCAAATATTTTTGGTGGAGAAATTTGAATGGTTGAGAGAGAAAATGAATTACTGATTAGGGATGAGACATCCGCATGGGGGTATTTATGTAATTAAATATATTATCATTTAAAAAAATGAATGAAGTTGAATAAAATAAGTTCCACCAACTAGATCTTCTCCATGCATCCCCTTTGGATGCCTAAAACCATTCTACCATTTCTGAAAAAACTGGTTGATCTTTAGGCTAAAATCAACACATTTTTGGGTTTTTAGTCATCGAACATCTTGTGAGGGATGTGAGTGAGGGCCTACCATCATCCATGCTTGCATCATGTTTCATGTTATAAAGTGAATATATATATATATATAATATTTTTCCAGAATAGAGAACATCATGTTTTCGGATAATGGTTACCTTCGTCATATCATCTCTATCTAACAATTCTTTCTCATTGATTTGACATCAATCCGATATAAAAAATGTGATTTCATGGCAACCCCAACTTATTTGTAAGCAGATATATAGCCCAATATGTGTAACATGAAACATCCCACTTTTCATAATAAGGTTGATATAAAAAGGTTTAATATGAATTTTAACTATATTTTAATAATTAACGAAATTTATTTTCTTATTCATAATTGGGTAGATATCGGGTTATGATAAATGACCCCATATGTGATCCAACTACTATGATAAACAAATATTATAATTATATATTTTTGTAAAATAAAAATATTATTATTTAATAATTACAATTAAATATTATTTTATATAAAATATATTTTGAGACCGAATAAATATTTTTTTTTCAAAACTACTTTAATAAATACATTAGTCCTAATTAGTTTGGTCAAACCTGATTAATAAATGTGTCCGGTTTTTCAGACCCGGACCCCACCTATCATGTCTCATGAATAAGTCTTTGTGTGTGAGATGTTATTTTTCATTTATAATAGAACCTCACCCTAACGTTTTTAAATTAATATTATTATTAGGCCGCCAAATTACACATTTTTAGAAGCATTCTTGAAAGGTTTTAGGGAGGTCTCGAGTTTATTTTTCATTAATTTTTTTTTTCAATTGCTAGTATATGATTTTCAATTAAATTATCCCCCTATCTAGATCTATTGTAAATTATGAATATTATGTATTCTGGAATAATGGTTTTGGGTAGTTATTGGGTCCTTGAGTTTCACTATTACTAAATAACATTGATGTTACAAATGTTGATAAAATCTCTAAATTTTTATCAATATTTTAAAAAGCATTAATGACAACATCATTTATCAATGATAAAATCATTGATAAATAACAATTATTCACATGTTTTTAGGAATGATAAAGGATTAATTTTATTAACTCTATATTTAGCATATATATAAAGGGAGTCTTTATCTCAAATAACGTTAAATATGAAAAAAATAGACCATTACCAGCACTACACAACTTGTTGAAAAACACCATTATCAACAGATTCAGTTTAATAGTAGCTGTATATAGAGATGCAACACCCTCAGGTTTTATTATTTAATTTACTTTACATAATTAACATATTTGATTACTTTCATAATATGTAACATAAAGATAAAATAAATTATGATATATCTTATTGAAATGTAAAATAATAATTAATACATTATCAGAATACAATGTGAAAATATCAGTAATAAAGTCATATAAAAGGTAAAATTAGATGAAAATAAAAAGATAGCAATTAATTAAAATGCCTTATTATAATTTTTTTGATTCCTTGTATATTAGAGTTTTAAATTATAATTTTTTCTCCTAATTCCAATGAATTGAAAAAATAATATTGGTTATAATTCAAATAATTAAATATAATGAGATATGATTAAAATCATAAAATGTTAAAAACTGGTATTTTCAATTTTTTTTTGATGTGTTGTGTATTTTTATATAAAATTCAATTTACTATTTTGAAGGATTTTTTCTCAATGTTAAAATGAATATAATAATAATAATTTAATTATAAAATGATATGAAATATGAGTAAAAACACTTAAACATAATAAACACATTTTTTTTAATAAAATTAGTTTTTCATCATATTTTATTTATTCATTAAGAAGTTAAATTACTAAATACTATAATCTAAATTTGATAAAATGAAATTTTATTTTTAATTAATCATGTGAAAATTAGTTTATTGTTAATATTTTGGATTTCTATAGAGTATATTGATTAATTGGGAATTTTTTTTTAAATAACATAATATTTTTAGCATCATCATGATATAATAATGATTTAAAAATTTATAAAAAAAATTTTTGGACCAAAAATGTTTTTAAGAGCTAATATAAATCATTTAAAAATAATAATATGAATTTATAATAGTATTATTGTTATTTTGATACTTCAATTATATTTTACGGAAAATAATATTCTATTCCTTTTCATTAAACTACAAAATAACAAAATAAAAATTCATTTTTTTTTGGTTAGAAAAAATAATAAAACTTTTTGTATATTGATATAATGATAAGCATAATTTGAATCAATATTTTTCATAATGAGTGACCTAAATAAGTATAAATTCATTATTATAATTCTTGTATAAAAATAATTTTATTACGTTGTGTAAAGTTATATTAGTATAAATTATTATATATTTTTTAAGTTGAATCAAATAAAATGGAATCTATATTTGAAATTTTCATGTAAAACTTAATTATTATGGGTAATTTTTGGAATAAAAATAAATTAGCATGTTAAAAGTGGTGACAATGGTAAAAGCTACATTAAGGTAAAAATGTTTAATCATGAAGTGATAAAAAATATCATTAAAAAATATCTTTAAATGATTGAATGATTGTATAATAATCATCGCATATTAATTTACACAATAATTTTAAAATTTTCACGAACTTCACTTTAAAATATCTTTTTATATATTAGGTAATTAGTATCTACTAAAAAGTTTATCCTCTAACTTTTAAAATGTACCCTTGAACACTACTTCACATCCAGACTCAAAATTCAAATTTCTATGCAAAATTTTCCATATTTTATTCCGGAGTAATTCTTTCCTAGAATGTGTTCTTTATGGTCCCCATAACGGTCCATAATTCATTCAAAAATCAATACAATTTTTATGTTGGGATACAATTTATTATTTATAATTAAT
The DNA here is from genome assembly GCA_963277665.1 of Viscum album. Taxonomy (NCBI): domain Eukaryota; kingdom Viridiplantae; phylum Streptophyta; class Magnoliopsida; order Santalales; family Viscaceae; genus Viscum; species Viscum album. The sequence goes on from OY728139.1 coordinate 705,423,113, forward strand.
AATTTATTATAATTATTTTCTATTTATCCTCTTTGATAACATCTTGTAAATTATATTTCTTCACCTTAATAACATAAAAATTATATAATTATTCTTAAAAATGATGATATAAAAATAAAATCACTTCATAACCATACTCATCTATTGATTTTAACATGTTCTTGTTTGGGTTGGTGTGACCATGTAGATGATCTATTCAATAAATTTTTAATATGGATTAGTTTGAAATATTATTTACTTGAATGATATGATATTAATAAAGAAATAACTTTTTTTTATGGAATAGAAATATTATGATTAATCATATTACTAACACACCACATTTTATCTATAAAATCTTTACTGAAATAACCATGTTATGGATTTCACCCCGGAGAATAGTACTCAAAACTCATATTGAATCAACATATAACATCATAAATTAATATGGAACTTCTATTCTATTACCATTACTATTTAATATATTATGAAACCATAAAAAATTATTTATAACAAAAACCGCTATTCCGAAATATACACGGAAAAATTAAAACTATGAACACTGATGGTAATTAGTAAATAAAAATAAGTAATATATGTGTAATAATTTAATATAAAATATTTATATAAAAAATAAAAATTAATTATGGTCTTAAAGAAATGAATATTTATTCTTAGTTTATTATATTAAAGGATACAGTGCTTCTATCAAATTAGGAATTCAAGGAGGAGTTTCTGTCTCACTTTTCATTCATTGAGACTCTTTTATACTATAAACCTATTTTAATTTAGATATTGCATATAAAACCCTTTGTTATGTTATATAATTTTTCTATATTTAATCATCAAATTTTGTTATCCAATTAAATCTCTCCCATTCAATATATTTTTTATATAAATGATATAAAATTCAAAAAGGTTATTTTCAATGTCACTTTGAATTTGAGATTATTTTTATATAAGTTACTATTTGAGAAAAATTTCTGTTATTTCTATAATAATGACATTATATTTTGTTATCCTCTATATATTTATGAGTCTTACATGTACCCTTATAATTTCAATTTATGTTTGTTCACAATTCGATCAAATGTATTCTCATGAATGAAACATAATTTTTCTTTTATTTTCAGTCAAGAATATTTCAAATCCCAGTAAATATTATTTATATTTTTTATTAATATTATTATCTCAAACTGAATGATTTAATAGTTTAATTTTAATATTCCTATAATTGTTTTTTGAAAAATTTGAAAGGAACATTTCTAACACTTTCTATACAGGTCATTTTTTGGAGTTCTTATAAAATTATGAAAGAAATATTTTTATTTGACATTTCCATGTGTGGAACTTTTTCCACCATCATGAAAATAATTCTTAATGAATGTATGTATTAATTTTTAAGTGGGTTTTGAATTCAAATTTTAACCCATTGATAGGTTGATGTTTTATTTTATAAAATTATCAAAAGGAATGTTTTTTTAATTTTTTTTCAATGTAATTTTTTCATTCTATTATAAACTGGATTTTCATCTATGTAAAAATAATTTAATGGTTATTATGATTCGATGAGGATATGTAATAGTGATACCATCCACCTTATTTCTTGGGATATCCGATGGTAACATATTATGGGTGTTTTTATGAATCCTATTTATTTCCCATGTGTTTGTTTTTCCATGATGGAATTATGAATACACTCAACTTATTTAGATATTACCATATATTATATCATTCATTACTAAATAATTGTTGTTATATTTTCAAAATTATGAATTTATAGTTCATACTTTACTTTTTTCATAAGGTTTTTTTCCCATTCAAAAAAATTCTTATGATTATATTCTCTATCAATATTCATCCATCACTTGACATTATTTTACTTATTCATGTTTGTGTCCTTTAAATTCATGGATATATTCTATATCCATTCCCCCATTTATTTATTTTATTTTATAGTATTCACCTTATCGTATCATAATTAATAAATACGTTGACAGATTGAAGGGTGTTTACCATAAAAACTATTCCATTTATTGAGCAAGGAATTATTGATATTTCATATACTTTTTCTTTCAATATGAATGTTTATTGATATTGAAACCAAAAGGTGTTGAGATTGATGTTTTTTAAATAAGTGGATTGATTTTATTTTATTCATTTGGTTGTATTTTTTTTGTTAATGCAAAGATAATATTCAAACTCACATTTCATATGAGATGGAGACACATGGAGTCTCATTACAATGATGTTTAAGTTGGTTTGTAGTGATTATATACGATGAAAGGAGATCCTGATGCAAGATATTGAAGGTAGAAGTATCACATTATAGGAATTATTTTTTTCACCATATAATTATATTGAGTAAGATGTTTTGTGATATAAAATAGATACCATGGACAAACAGTATTGTTTATGTTTTGGTTGGCCCTTTTAATTTGATGGAATCCACAATATATAGAGTTGGATATTCTGAAAAGATGTCAAAAAATATTTTCATGGTATTTTTAATATTTTGGACCTATATTCCACAAATGAGTCATCAAATCAGAATGGTGTTGTGAAAATGTTCTCATGACATTGAATTAGGACCATGTCGAAAAGGGGAGGAACTTATGGATTTTGGTGTCTCTATAAATTTGAAAGAAATTTCACCATAATTATGTATTGTGACATAAGCATGAATATCAAACCATGGTATAGACTACCACATTGAAATGGAGTTTGACCATTTATTTTATACCTATGAACTTTGGGACATCTCCTTACTGTAGTGACCACATCATGTCACAATGTGTTCAGGTAGATAAAAATATCTCTTTAGAACTATTATTACATGTCACAAATTTGGCGGTTACACCATAAAAGTGTAAAACTAGGGAGTTGGAATAACAATGATGACATGGCTTCATTTAAGAGTTTTTTTGTTAATTTGACCAATCACAATAGAAAAATCTAATTTTATGGTATATATTTAATGAAATATTATCCAAGGGTGATATGTGATGAATAATATTTGAATTTGAATTTATAATTTAAATATGAATGATAAGAAATATTTACTATTGTGAAGATTTGAAAATATATTGTGAAATAGTGTATGAAAGTTTGGTAAAAACAAAGAAGTTGAATGACAGAATATAAAACAGGATGTTATTAGAATGTAAAATATATAGAATATTATCTAATTATTCAGAGAATAAAAATGAAATAAGGATTAGAAGATTTAAGTAGTCATTTTCATGTTCTCTTCATAAAATGTTATGATGATTCTTTACTCTGTTTAAGTTGAAAGATGAATTTGTTACAAATTTTTTATGCACAACTAAAGAATAATTAAAACACCTCATATTACTCAATTAATTATAGAAAGTATATTTGGGTAAATACAGTTCAGTTATTACCAAAATTTATGTTTGAAATGTGTGGGATTCAATTGTTTTAGGGATACAACATAACATAATCAGAAGATATGTAATAACGAGTTTAAAGTTTATACCATACTTTGTATTACTTACATAATGATTCAAGTTGGTATTGTGATCCAGAATGAATCTATATCACACTAAGGACTGGACTCCTCACATTGAGAGTTTTGTCATTTGAATCTATTATGTTCCCTCCCATTGGTGTGAATGTAGACTTGAAGGAAAATTCTATCACCAAACATTAAAAAGTAATAAATTTTATTCCTTGGAGGAACATGGAAAGGAATTTTATATAACTGATTCAACCCCCTCTAAGTGATATCCCATAGATCCTATAGAGGTATTCTCAATTGTTTTCAATTCCATTTTCCCATTATTAATTATTTTATTTTTTATGTCTCTCTAAGGTAGAAGAATAATTCATCATGATTCTCTTATAAACTATGGATAATTTGAATTTGATGAACAACAAGGGGATTCCAATATTTTTTGGAAATGTAACATGCCTGGAAAGACAAATGTTTTTGTATCTTCATTCAAAAAATTATGAACCTTTTATTCTATAAGAAATGGAATCCCCCATATGATAAAGTGTTTCACTAATAATATCTAGAAAAAATAATATAGAGAGTGATGGTAATTATTGAGATTATATTATATATTCCACTCGAAAATGTGTAGTTTTTTAATGTCAAGGGATTCAAAATAAAAAATGAATTTGGGATAAACTAGAGAAGATATATGAATTTAAAACCAAAGTGACGTGAGAAAAGATACAGTTTTGGAGGCTTAAATATGAAGATATCATGTTTCATGATAATGAAATGATTTATTGATTATTCATAATCGTAAATGATGTTTTAAACATGATTTGAGATTTTGGTGTGATGTTGGAAGAAACCACCATTTTAGAGAATATGTTGCACATATTACATGACATGACTGATGAAAATGTATCTACCTTGGAAGAAAAGGATCCATTTGAAATATCACTAGATGATTTTTATAGTGCTATTATATTTTATTAAATGAGAAAAGATAATGATATTAATAAAAATAAAATGACTGAAAATGTGATTTCCATTAATTTCTAAAAATGTAATAATGGTATGAAGGTTATTTATAAAGAAAAATTATCTAGCTATTTAGATATATATTTATTTGTGGATATAAGGATTGATGAAATGAAGTCTCTTATGTCTAAAAATGTATGGAGAGGTATGAGAAAGTTCAAAGGAAAGTTACAATATAAATTCTACAAATGTGGAGTTATTTAACATATTATTGGAAAATTTCCAATGTTGAATGTACATAAAACTAGTGATTAATAAAATTAAACAAAAATAATTTTCTTAATAAGGAATTAATCTAAGAAGAAATTGTGTTATTTAATATGGCGTATGAATTTCTAAAAAATGGGGAATTTCATATCTACAGATGAAGAATGTCAAAGTATTTTTGAAGAAGAATATTTTGATACTAAAAGTGATGTTGGCGAAAATCTTCTATTTGGTATGTTGAGTGTTGGAAATATTCCTAGTGAATAAGATAAAAATTCCAAAAGTGGATATGATGAAACTCAGAACGAGATTATATTGAATTGAGAATTGATATAATATTTATCAAAAATCTAGATTCTTGAAAAACAAAATACCAGGTTGAAGATATATAATCAATTTTTCAATAGTAAATAATTGATATATGAAAAACATAAATCTATAACTATAAAGTATATTTATAATCTGAAGAAGTTTTTTGATGTGGATAAGATATTGAACCTAAAGTTGGATGAAAACATTAATGACATGTATAAGGATATTTACATTATTCAACATATTCATATCAAAGATGAATAAGTTCTAATAATATTTAGGATTATTTTGTAAAATTATATTCTAGAGATAATGGAGTGTTAAAAAAATAATAAATCATAAGAAATTAAAAAAAAATCATCTTTTTTAGGATGATCACTATATTGAAAAGGTTGATAAAGATTAAAAAATAATAATCAAGTCAAATGGGTGAATATTGTGGATAAATTAAATGAGTCTCAGAAATTTTGAAATTTTGAGAATCAAAACTTTTATTCAAAACCAAATATAACATAAGACTCTGAAAAGTTTTAGAAGAACTATAACGTTAAAAAGAATTTTTAGGAGTTCAATAAAATTTCATTTTGAAAAAGGTAGTCACAATGGTTAATAAAAATATTGTTTGTTTTCAAGAGCACAATTCTGGACAAAATGAAATTTTGAATGAAATATATTATTTTAATTTATATTATTGATACAATGGTGGTATATAACATAGGAAAATATTTCTTTGTTTCAATAATTAAAAAAATAAAATTCTTATAATATTTGGAAAACATGTTTTGAGGTGGATTCAACCTTCTCAAAAGAAATAATATCAGAAACCGGTTATGTATCATGGAACGAAGACATATGACATGTTTGGTATACTTGAAGAAGTCTTTAGAAGCTATGACCATCCTGGTTATCATAAAAATGGATGTATCATCCCCCAAAAATCCTAACAAAAATTTAGTCTTAATAATTTTATTAATCATAATATGATGGGAAAAAGGAAATAGAAATTCCTGGTTTTGGAAGTACCAATTAAAAAACCTGAAGGAGAATGTTCATGTATTTTAGATATTAGATTATTATCCTGTATTACATGAGATATAAAACAGAAAGAAATTTTTTAAAATTGAAATGACGTCTTAGTGAATTTTCCAATTGATGGGTCACTAAAACATAATAGAGTTGGCTCATGTTTTATTGGGAAAGAAAAACCATGATTATAAAATGGTCTTCATGTTGATGGATTGAAACACAACCTATTGAGTGTATAAAATTTTTTTGATAAAGTAATTAATGTAATATATATGAAGGTTGGATTTTTGGTTACGAACCTGGAAGATAGAATAATAGTGAATAGAGGATCATTGAAAATTGTAAATTTATTCTATGTAGGTTATGATAAAAATTCATGATATCTAAGAAGGAATGAAGATAATAAATTATAGATTAAAATTATTGGGCAACATGAAAAAAAGAATATGCACAATATATCATTAGGAAAGAATGTCTATAATGTTCCTTTCCCGAATTTAGAATTGGATTTGATGCACTCAATATCCCAAGAATGGAATATTTTTTTCTTGTATCACAAACAAGGATAAGATTCAATCATTTCAAATATTATGCCTTATTCATTCAGATATGTGTGGGTCCATGAAGAAGAAATCACACAATAATTATAATGAATTTATTAATATTATTAATGATTGTCCCAGGTTTAGATGAAGCACCTAGGGTGGACATTAAAAAAATATAATTTTATCATCTTGATGGATGATTCAAAATACTATCAATGACATGAAAGACATGTCCATAAAAATTTTCCCAATCATATATTGACTAAATAAAACATACAACAAAGAGTTGATATTTTAGGCTATTTTTATAATAATTTTTTTTAGATCTTTTGAAAGTATTGACCTTGTATTAATATTCATTCATAAATTATGATTTGGATTGTCTGAAGAATATTTTATGGATTACTATCATTTCTAATTTAGGAACAGAGTATATAATCCTATAGAAGTGATCCACATGTTATCCTTTTATCTTTGAGAAATACCAACTTATTTCTGGGTTTGGGTGTATAAAATCAAGTTTCTTGTGTCATTAATGAAAGGTAATGAGAAAAAGGAATTAAAGGGTTGAATCCATTATGTGTAATGATTATGTATTTCTCTATTAAACATACACAATAGACAGAACCATATATTTATAATCCTAGTGTATAAATTAAAATATTTTAAAATTGCATGTGGGACCTTAAATAATATAACAAGCTTTATTATCCCCATTCCATAATAATAATAATAATAATAATAATAATAATAATTTATAGCATGCACGCTAAGATGTGAAAAAAATATAATTTAACATGCTGGTAAATTATTATTATTTATTGAACAAAGTATTTCTCATTCATAACCCCACTATAATTCATTTAAAATCTATAAAAAATACTTAGATAAAGTATTTAATTCATAAATAAATATATATGATTGATAAAACATGAATAAAATTATTCAACAGTGACTAGAATAATATTTTATTCCATCAATTAAATTCAAATTGAATTTAATCAAGATCAACTTAAAAACACCGTGTGTGACCCTCTAGGATTATTTCTCCTTGAAAATATGTGGTCTTATCTAAAGTCCAACATTACTATCTATTAGTAGGTTACGACCCCTAATTGAAAGAATTTAATTTCAAAATTATGATAACCACATCTAATCACTCAATGTATAATATAATATCATTATCACAATATTTCATTTTACATAAATATCACTATCCTATATGCTTGATATGTTTTTCTTTGATTTTTTTGGAATAAACACATTGTTACACCATCACCGTGAAATATAATGTTATTTTTCTATTCCAATAAAGGGTTTCAGATATCATCATCAATGAATATGGAATAGATACATATTTCGTTAAATAATACATTAATAACTAGAAATTTGTGATTCTTCAAACATACACTACTTCTCACCAAAATTTGGAGTAATAGTTTATCATCAGTTAATCTATGTTCTGTGTCCTGACATGTATCAATGAAAATATTAATATCTATAGACTATTATATACACCTGTAGAAAGGAATATCCTATGAAACTAAAACATATACAATTCTTACTGGTGGGTCTGTTCTCATAATCCCCCATCTTGGATATTATGAACTTTGAGTACTCATAAGAAGCATCAACTTCATATGAGTACTCAAACATAAAAATCACATTATACATGTCTCATCATATATTATTATTTATACCTAGAACTATATTTAGTAATATCATCATGGCATTTTAAGGTTTTTATCATAGCGGTGAACTACTAGAACTATATCAATGTGATATATAATATATTATATAATTAAATTAAATTCATTTAGAACAATGAATAATATGTAGTAAGATATTTTATTAATATTCAAATCTTCAAATATATATGTACTCAAACTAAAAATAGTTGGTCCTAGGAAACCAACCCCAATAAACTCCCACTAATACTTAAGACAAATGACTATGACTTTCAGTCCACTACACCTCACATGATAATCATAATTATTTTGAGTCAAGTATTTAGTCAATGGATCCACCATGTTCTATTTTATAGAAATAATAATCACTATTTCCTCAACTATCATGGAAAACCCCTCAATAGGTGATAATTTTAATGTATATGCTTCATCTTCTTATGTGACCTTGTCTCCCTAGCAAGAGCCACCACTACAATATTATCATAATAGAGTGTTATTGGATCATCAATACAAGGTACCACATCTACATCTTGGATTATTATTCATATACATTCTACTTCTTATGATTCCTTTGAAACCAAAATATACTGGAACTATACAAAAGGATCAGAAACCACATCCTTCTTTGATATTTTCAAGCTCACAACAGGTCCATTTAAAATAATGTTGTATCCCATTTCTGATTTCATATCATATTAATCTTTTTAGGAAAAAAGGATATTCAAATCCTATAATTACTAGTTCCTCATCTCATAGACCAGGAAAATATCTTTAGTACTCATCTGGTATATAAGGATAGTCCTGACATCCATCCATTAGAGATCACCGAGGTCTAATTTATACTTAACAACATCACATAATACATAAGTGATATCTATCCTAGTACGTATAATAACATACATGACTAACCCGATGCCCAAACTGTATTGAATTCTTTCCATTCCTTGTCTTTCTTCATGGGACTAAAGACATGTATTCCTTGAAATATAGAGACCATGTGACACTGGAAATAATACCCTCTTGGATTGATCCACACTAAATATATTCAATATCTTGTGATGTATGTACATTGACTTATCCCTAATTTGCCTAATATATTTCAAATTATGGATGTTGAAACCAATAAAATATTCTTATTTTCCTAAGTTCTTTATCGAGAATCATTTATTTTACCTGGCCTTAACAGATTGTAAGTCACTGATCTCATTTATTATAAGTAATATTTCATCATTATATATTATTAGGAAAAATAAAACAATCCGACACAAAAACATATAAAATCATGGATCACATTCATTATTGATGAAACCAAATTACTTTATATATCTATCAAATTAAATTTTCAATGAACTATATGTTTTCATTAATCTATAAATGAATTTTTTTTTCATATTTCAAATCTTGTTTCCATACATGGAAGTCATAATGGGATGTTTCATATAGAAATATTACTAATGGTTCTCATTAAAGAAGTATTTGTTTACAACTATTTTGAAAATTCAATGTCTTAGAAAGATGAAATGGTTAGTATAATTATGGGGGATTTTAGCATTGTAACTTGTTAAAATGTTTCATTATAGTCAATTCCTTGATGTAATTCAAATGCTTCTACAACTAGTCATTCTTTAATGGTTCTGACTTGTACTTCCATATCTAGATTCTTCTTTAATACCCATTTACAACCAATGGGATTTACATAAACAAGAGAATATACCTAAATCCAAACATGGTTTTGATATATCGAATCTATTTCAGAATTCATTGATTCATTCCACTAGGATACATTTGTGCAGCTTAATACATCCTTGTAGGTTAGAGGATTATTATTTTCAACTAATAACGAGTCACCATCCTAAATGACTATAAAACCATACCATTCTGGTTCCCTATCCTCTATTATACTATAAAAAATTACTTGTATCTCTTGATTAGCTTTATCTTCCATGGGTCATTGTGGAATATGTCCCTATACCAACTCAAGTATAGAATGAGGCTCAACATTAATAAATTATATCTTAGTCCCACTACCTCTTTCATATATGTGATCCCTTTTAAGAAATATAGTATTTATTTCCACTGTTACCCTTTTATATGAGGTCGTATATTGCTTATATCTGGATATTTTTTGGGGTATAGTATAAAGGTACACATTTTCCCTAGGGTTAATGTTTTTCACCTAATGAGGCATTAAGAAATTTTTTTCTAATCCATGCATGTAAATTTTACAACATGGATTTTCTTCCAATCCAATGTTCGTATGAAATACTATTTTTTGATTTAGTTGGTGAATTAATCAGTATGTGTGCGGCTATCTGTAATGTCTTTACCCAAAAGGACAATAGATGTTTCATATGAGTCATTAATTGATCTAAACATTTATAATAAGGTGGGGTTCATCCTTTTACTAAAACTATTCCATTGTGGTATATAAGGAAGATTGAGTTGAGATAAATTCCTCTACTCCCATAAATAATCAATGAGGTCTTGATTAAGATATTCTCCACCACACTATGAAGGGAGTAACTTAGTCTTCTTAAAAAGATGGTTCTCAACATCATTAATATATTTCTTGAATTTATCAAAGAAACCTGAATTATAAATCATAAAGTAGACATATCAATATCTACTAAAATCATCAGTAAATGTTATGAAGTATGAGTACCCACCCATTCCTTTAACAGGAAGTGGTCCACACACATCAGTATGAATTAATTCTAGAATATTTTTTCCCTTTGACATTTTCTACTAAACGCGGATTTATATTTTTTCCCTTGAAAATTTATATGGCATACACTATGTAGTTTTAGTCCAAAATATTACAAATATACATCTTTGTGTATTTTAGTGAAATACTATTCACATACATGACCTAGCCAGTGATTCCAATGTTGGGTGTGATATGATTCAAGGGAAGTAGTTTCATTACTGATTACCACTACTTGGTTTGTGGAATGAAACACATATTGTCTATTATTTATATGTACCTTACAATAAAAAATGGTATCTTAATAAAAGTAGAAACACTTATTTCTAAACATAAAAACAAAACATTCAATATATAATCTGGATATATAAATAATATTTAATTTAATATAAGGGAAAAATAACAATACATAAAAACCATGATCATTACTCACAGAAACATGAGGTGGTAGTCCGTGCTAGCCACATTATAAAGTTCATATCAATTAGTTGATCGTGAATCTACCCCACTTAGACAATTATTCTAAATATACTTGGTTCTTGTATTTGAATACATATGTTATCACCACAAGATATATCTAATACCCAATTTACATAAAATCGTAAATTATACTCAATAACAAAATAAACTCACGCTTACTATTTCTTCTTTGTATAGGTGCAGTTTTTTTTCTTGTGGACCATAATTCAATATGGGAAAAACCATATCCTACTGCTTATGTTTCCCCTTAATCGTCCTCTTCTTGAATATTTTTTTAAAGAATATTTAGTCATAGACAACATCTCTGGAATATTTTGTTTTTTACCATTACTACTAATGGATTTTAATTTTTAATATATATATCTACTAGGAGAAGATTAGTATGTAGAATTGGGAGATAACTCTCCATGAATTTCATATTAAAATTAATAAAAAAGATGGAGAAGATCTGATGGAGTGATAAAAGAATGATACTGGTAACCAATTAATTAGGTATTTTAAACAATATAAGCTCTTGATTATTAATATATCCAATGATATTGACTACGTATGGACCAGCTGGGGAACACTCTCCAAGATTTCTATGAAAAACTGTCTTGGTCATCTGAAATCGCTCTTATCTCTCCCTCTCTCTATATGAATACCAGGGATATGCATGATTATTTTATAAGTATCCATATTTTCATGAGACATAATGAGTTTAATATAATTACATGATAACATAAAAAATTGAATTTTGACCATGTCCCTTAAATGTTTTTCAACGACAAAGAACACTTCGTCACTCAACTCAATAGCTGGAGGATCAGATAGTGAGAAATCTAGCTCATAAGATTTCCATTCATGTTGAAGGAAGACCTGAAGGTGTCTAAACCACTCCTTGATGTTACTTCTAGTAAGGAGATGATATTTCTTTAACATAGATCATTGGGATAATATAGATGAAATAATTTAAATTTATTACAATTGTAAAATAAAATTTTATTTTTACTTTTTACAATAAATATTAGTTTAGAAATAATAAATTTATTTATTTATTTAAATATAAAACTATTTTATCAAGCACCAATGGTCATCACCATTAAACTCAAAATTAATAGTTTATTAGAAATTATATTGTAATGTATCAAGATACCAATTCCTATAAATCCAAATACGGTGGGTAAATATACATGAAGGTATTTTGGTTTTCAATTCCTTTGCAACTATAGGCCTACAAATCGTTGGTACAATGATTGGATTCCTCAATAATAAAATCCTCACATGGATTTACTTAACAAATGCATCCAAATTACATAAATTCTAGAAAGGGATAACCTTATTGATGTAAATATTAAGCCAAACCCAAACATTCATAAAAATTCACCTTATAAAGGAATGTTTCCCGAAAAGGGTTGGTCAAACATTTTGGTCTATTGATGTCATTACTAATGAAGAAACGGAAGAAAAATTTTTCTTAATATTTAGTTTATGGTTGTTAAATTATAATGAAATTTTTTTACCATGTTTTATTCTAGACATGACTCTTTAATGTTATGTAAATGTTTCTTAATTAGTTAACCATGTTGGACAATACATTTATGTATAATCTATTTATTTAAATTCCATCTTTTCATATTAATTCAATTAGTTATATGATTACAGTCTTGAAACAATAAATTAAATAATTTTTTGAAATATATAAATAAATAAATGACCTGATCAAGATCATATTTAATAGATGATTAATTTAGCTGAAAATAAATCAACATATTCCATTGGGTAATAACTCTTTGTACTATTCTTTTCATGATCTGTATCTTTCCATGTGTGCATCTGTGTACCAGCTAGGATGGAATCATTATTGTTCCACCATGAACCACTCCCACAGACCTTGTGATACTCCATTATTTACAAGTAATTATAAATCACATGCATTGAGAGGATTAAAATTATTTGTCAGGGGAATTTCATAAATAACCATTGTCACATATGTCATACATAATAATTTTGATATGGATGAAACACATGCCCTCTGTATTTAATTTAATAATAAATAATTTGAAACCCATGCATCAAAATAAATAAAATAATGTCGAAACATACACTGGTCTTGGGTAAGCCCCTGATCTGCCATACACATGACACCATTATGCAATAAAAATAATTAGCTAGAATTCATTTGAATATGTTATTTAATAATTTAAAACACAAATGAATTAATCAGATTAATTATCTTATTTATTAATGAATTTATTATATCTTATTTCATTGAATCATTCAAAAATTCACATCAATAGTGATTTAAAATAAAATAAATAATTTTATTTTAATAAAAAATTCAATAAAATGTTACACAACTCAATACTTGGAAGAAAACTAGTGATTACCTATCCAAACTACTCAGTATTGTTTAAATATAAACAATTCACCCATATGAATTATTTTCCACACAAAATGTTTCATGATTTCACTACATGTACTATTGTCTTAATTACACAGGTAAAAAATTAAAATTATATATCCTATACAATTTAATGTGTTGAGTGTTTAATAAGTGATAAAAACACATTATTTAAAGAACCGAGTATTTTTTGGAGTTAATTAAATGTATAAAATAATGAAAAATATAATGGAAGATAGGTATGTGAACTTAATGACCCATAGAAGTCGATTTGATAATGTTTATATTGTAATTAGTTAAATTATAATATTTCCGCATAAACAGGTAATATACAGATCTTGTATAAGAAAGCTATGCAACATTTACTTTTCTTCACAAAATATCCATAGTACACACATAGGCACTTGTGGTTTTCTTTTCATGAACAGTTATGAAGGATACGATACATATAGAAGATACAAGACATGTACTTCTAGTTCCCTAGTTATTCAATCCGTATGCGTCATTTATTAAAAACATTTTATTCATTAAATACATGATGTGGTTTGACCCCTTGTTCTCCATCTTGAAAACACATGGAATACATGTTGTGTAGTCAAACGACATAGTGTTACCGACAGAAAATCTGTGTTCCTCCCTAGAGAGCCTATACACGGTTTCATTATTGAACATTTTATAACCTTATTACAATTTGACAAGGAATTCACAAGGGTATCAATGTGAAGTGAATGTGGGTACACAATAAGTAACAAAGGGATTCACGCTATGTACTCTTGTGTTATTTACCTATGATCCTTGGAAATTTAAGTAGGGATATTTATCTGTAAACATTGAAAATTACTAATAGATATTGGTAATATATTCATGAAATGAAAAAGAGGAAGATGTTATTCATAATATAGATAAATAATTAATGAATGCATGAAAGGAATCATAACATTTAAATTATGAACAATCAACAACAATATAAATAATTATAATTTTTAACATGACTAATATGGTACCTCTTGTAGGTTCTGAGCATATAAAAAGACCTAGGTTTGGTGTTAAAATAAATAAAATATTTTCAATCCAATGGGTCATTCAAAATATTTTCAATGACAAGAATTCCATGATCAATGTACTTTTCCAATTTAATATTTACTAAATAATAAAATCTAACAGATGATCATGCATGTTAAATTTTTAATTAATTAATTTATATATGATGACATTATTTACCTTTTCTTTGGATTATTTTTTCAATTTATATTTTGATCTTTCTAAAATATTTTACAGGTTTACCTCATAGAGTAATACTGATCCATGTATAGAATACCTCAACCAATGATCCACACATGCTTCATTGATATTTGAGAAACACCATTTGATATTCAGTTTCTACCACATTGAATTTGTTGTATTGCATTTTTCATGTTTATTTCTTATCCTTTGATGGTAAAGGAATATATATTATGGTTTTCATTCTTGATAAGGAGATATAAAAAGGAACTGGAGAGGTAAATACATTGTGTACAACGATTATTTGTTTGTTGATTAACCCTACACAATTGACATAACCATCTATTTATAGAGATAGGGATTAGAATAAAATATTATTTAATTACATTCATGCTCTAAAATAATATGATAACCATATATTAAACCCGAATCCAAAATAATAAAAATAATAATTTTTTATAGTGTTCTCTATTTACATAATAATAAATATTATTTAAAAGGATTATAATTTAATATTTTTCACTAGAAACAGGGTTGATCCATTCAAAATACTCTATCATTTATTGAAAGCCAAATATATGTTTTGGTTAAATATTTATTTCATCAATAAATGATTGTGATTGATAAAATGTGAGTAATATTTTTCTTCGATCATGCGAATAATATATAATCCCTTAATTAAATTTAAATTGAATTTAATCGAGATCAACATAAATACTTAGTATGTGACCCTCTTATATTCATTATATTTGGAAATAGGCAGGCTTTCCTAACATACAATATTAATATCTAGAAATGGGTTAAGTCACCAATGAGAAATATGTTAATGTCACGGTGTTCAACCACATAAGAATTTTTATTATGTAATATAATACCTCTCTCATATTATCTCACTAAATAGGATTCACATCTTTATTTCTAATGTATATACTCTAAATTTATTTCATTGGTTATCATAAATAATCATATCATTACACCCTAGACATATAATTTAATAAAATGGTTCTATTCTAATCATAGGGTCATTATATCATCATCCCTAAATATGGAAGGGAGAAATACTTCCTCAACTTATCCATTAATAATATGTCATTCATGACACACCCAAGACACCCTACATCCCACAAATATATTATATGTTAGTTTTTTATAAAAAAATATAAGTGTGTGGGTCATGTAATTAATCAATGAAAATATTAAAGTCCAAGGATCATTACAAACACTCATATATAGTAATATCTAATGACACAAAAACATTAGAAATTCCTAAGATCTTGTCTATTATATTCATCTTCCATATTGGAGATTACATATTATGAACTTCCCTAAGAAGAAGTCTACTAATGCTATAAGTACTCACACCTGAAATTCACTTTCAATGTGTCCCATGATATAATTTTATCTGAACATAGAAATATATATCATAATATCATCATGGAATTTCAAAGTTATCATCATCATGGGGAACTGCTATGACCTTATCACATTTAATGACACTCTTGGAACTTATTACATTAAGTTCATGCAGAATAATGAACAATAGGTAATAATAAAATTGATTAATATTAAAATCAAAGAATATTCATGTAATAATGGTACACAAATTAATTTATAGGAAACCTACTCCCATAATTAACGACTTCTCTCCTATTACTTGTTTTTTGTTTATAAAACAAAATACCGAGGCTGTAAAAGTAGTTAAAATAATTCAACTATGTGAATAAAAAGAGTGAAGATTTGCTATTAATAAGAACCAAATATATAAATGATCTTAAATTAAACATTGTAAATTTGTAGCTTATTTGGAGAGTCATGTAATTTTAAATAAACTCAATGTTTCTTATAAACGTAAAGAAAATGGTGTGGTTGAGTAAAAAAACATGTATTTGGTAGACGCATCTTGGAAAATGCTGGAAGAGCATGATAATTTTGGTTATTTAGTGAGAAATTTTTTTTCTATAATGATTCATATCTATAATTGGTATCTACATAGAAAGAATATAGATATTTCCCCTTAGGATATTTATTATTATAAATATCCATGTTTTATGTATCTTCATATGTGGGGAAACCCTTGTTATATCTATGTAAAATGTATGAATATTAGAAAATATGAAAATAAAATATTGACGGAATATTTATTGGATATACATATTATGGAAGAGTTCATCATTGTTTGAATAGATAAAGATGACATATCATTAATGGTGATGATGTGAAAGTGATGGAACAACCAAAGAATTAAGTTTCTCATGATAAAGAAATCCCCATAAGTGATGAATATGCTATTATTTCAAAAAACCTAATGTGTGATTAAGAATATATGAATGTTTTGATGGTTTATTTATTAAAGAAGAATATTCAACAATTTCAACTGATCAAGAATAATCAAAATCATCTATATAGTTAAAAAAATATCATTGGAGATCAATTTCATTTTGAATGAAATAAGAGAATTTTGAGGAAAACGTATGATAGTTCATTATCCTCTCATCTTGATCCTAAAAATATTTATGAAGAATTATGTCATCAAGAGTGGGTAAATGTAATGAACGAATGACTGGATTAAATTGTAATGAATGTGACTTGGGAATTTTTTCCCCAACCTGAATAAAACAATGTGATAGAAAAAATGTGGGTTTTCTGGAACAAGTTAAATAAAGAATGAAAAGTAGTCAAAAAAATCAAGGAATTTTTTCAATGGCTATTGACAGATTATAAGAGTGGAATTTAGTGAATCATTTTCTCATGTTTCAATCATTGAAACTATTGTAACATTTCTTTTTTTTCCCGTAAAGGTAATACTAGATTTCTAAAATTTAATTCATGTATTCCTTACTCAATGGTGAGGTAGAAGATGATGTTTAAATTAAGAAACAAAGGGTGTTATTTCATAAGTAAAATGATAAATATTATTCTGTTTACATAAATATTTTTATGGGACAATGAAATATATATTGGTATTATAAGTTGGATTCATACATGAAGAAGTTTAATATCATAAATAGAAGAGTGGATAAAATATCTATATTAAATTAGAACAAAATTTATCTCTTCTTGTTATTATTTTCTAGATGAAATACTATTTTATACAAATGATGAAGGAATGTGTGAAAATGTTTTTAAATATATGAAAACATTATTTTAAATTTCTTTGTTTGAGGAAATGGTGTACCATCAAGGCTTACAAATCTCTCAAAATTATGATCACATTTTTTATTTAAGAGATATATGATAATGAACTATTTAAAGGATTTGTAATGTTGGATTTAATGATTTTTCTTCACACCCAATTAAAAGAAAATAATATACTAAATGATAATGGGATAAAGGATTTTTATCTTATAGTTTTCATTAAATTGATAGGAAGACAAATGTATCTTATAAGTTCACGGAGATATATAGTGTATAGTGTTTAACTTTATTCCAGGTATCAAAATGATCCAATGGAGTCCCATTTTGTGGCTGTAAAACTGTGTTCTAAATATATTAAATGAAAAATTGATTTTTGGTTGATATATGAAGAAATATAAAATTTTGATTTGTTCGGTTATATAGATGAATATTATGTATGCTGTGTTCGTGATAAAAGTTCTATATCATGTGGTGTTTTCTTCTTGGGTGAAATACATAGGTGTTGGAACACTAAGAAGTATAGTTTTTAGACTTCAATGCCAACTAATGTAGAATATGTGGATGAAAATCATTCCAAAAATAATTTAATGGTTATGAATACCTAGTTTGAATATTTGAAGGTTGAGGTGAAGCCACTACTTCTTCTTAGATGTGACCATCAATGTGTTATCAATTTTTCAAAGAATCATGTTCAAAATTCAAGAATAAAAATCATTGATATTAAATAAAAAAATTTCAAGGATCATATAGAGAGAAATTACTTGATGTTTAAGAATGTTCCTACAATGGGGTAGATTTTTTATTTTTTCACCAAGCCACTGTATAAGTATGCATATCAAAATTTAATGTTGATGCTGGGAGATCCACTTTACCCATATTGAGGATAAGGTATGGTGTTTAAGTCCCCTCTCTCATCTTGTATATGATTATTTTTTATTAGTGGGAGAAAAATGACAAAATAAATATCCATTGATATGTTCTTTACCTATTCACATGGATTATATATTTATTGATATTTAATTAAAAAAATGGGAACCATTGATTTTAGCATAGTCAATGTGTGTAAACTATTCTAATAGTTTTTTTTAAGTTCATGGAGTATTTTTTTATAATAAGATTTGATATGATATCTGTGGTTATGGTAATGTATTGATTATAATATGATTGATTTGTTTTCAAGTGGTGTCTCCTCGAAGAGATGGATGGATATGTTTCTGATTTAAGAAGAATCGATCACTTATTCTTGAATGCATGATATTATTTATTGAAGGATCTTGTTTCCGAAACTGAGTTCGATAATGTAGTATTAGAATTGTTAAATGGATATCCATTGACAAGAATTTATATTTTGATAGTGACTTAGGATACTTTTTTGAAATCAAAATAAAATGTGGGATATTTTATAAACTAAGAAGTGTTGAGATGTTTTTGTGAGGTTTTTATTTAAGAATGTGTTGTAATGGACGTGATTCATTATGTTCAATTTTTTTTAATTAATAGACTATATCAAAAAAGAACAGTTGTCATGATATATATATTTTGGGAGTATAATATATATGATTCTTTGGGTTTTTATAGATATTACATATCCTGAAATCATTTCATGTTGTAAGTAGTTGATAGAAAAATTCTTACACCAGTGATTTTATTTTCATGTCGTATAAGTTGATTGATGAAGAAAGTTTATATCCTAATGTAAATACTATTCCACAAAAGAGACTATTTAGTTTTTGGGTGTCCCTTATAATTTGAAGGACTCCATTCCTTAAAGAGTTTTCTATGCCATAGATAATCTGAAGAACATTTTATAGGACTCTAAAATATTGAGGGCGTCTACTATAATGGATTCATTACATCACAATGGTGTTTCTATCTAGTTTTATTGCAATAGAAAGTCGACCATTCTATAAATTAGGTGAACTAGTGGATTTTGAGGTCTCTAGAATTTTGAAAGATCATATTATATAATTTTTTTCCATGTCACAAGTAGGAATATCATTCCATATGAGATGCTACCAAGCTAAAACAATTCGAGGATTTATTTTTATGTCTTTGGTCATTGGAAGACCTCTTCTTCATAATGACCATATGATGCCACAATGTGTTCATGAAGTTAAAAAATAACTATTTTTAACTATTATTCTATGTCGCAATGAATTATGAAATAACATGAAAGTGGAAAACGGAGTAGTTATAACTACCCTGAGGACCTTCCTTCATCTACGATATTTGGTGGTTTTTTCATCCTATAATAATTACCAATTCAAATTTCCTGGTGGAGATTTAATGGAATACTATACATTGACTATTTATCATGAAAATGATTTTTATTTTAATTTCTAATTAAAATATGAATTTATATAAAATTTTAATGACATATAGATATGAAAATATTGTGTGATTGAAATTCATAAAGTGTGGAAAAATAAGTAAGAAGAAGGTGATAAGAGAAGAGATGAATTTAAAGATATGTGAAAAATAGAAAATGTTTATTCAAAGAAGTACAAATAAATAAGGAGGAGGAGATAAAATTGGTTGTGTGTGTGTGTTGTGAATACAAAGTTAAGTAGTAAAATTTCCCTATGCATGTTTGATGGTGTTCTTTTGCTTTATTTATTCTATATAATTATATTATAATTGAAAGAACTCAACACACTAAACTACATGGAGGAAATCTATTTGGTGTAATAATATTAAAATTATACCAACCATTTTCTTTATGAAGCTATGGGTGCATCATGTAATAGATGAGATTCATATAAGAACAGGTTTTAGGGTTATACCTTCCTTATTTGTACTCACATGACAATTCTAGTGAGTAGTGTGATCGTGGAGGTATCTATATCACACCAAGGTATAGCCTCGTCACAACAAGAGGTGAAACTTTTAAATCAATTGTGTTCCAACATGCAGGGGTACATGTGTATGTGAATATATCTATACTTTAAAATTCGAGGATGTATGTTTTATAAAGAAACATAGAATGATTTTAATATCACTGATTCACATGGCTCTCTATAATCTCTCACTTATATTGTAGGTGGATTCTCAGTTTATTACTAGGGTATGTTGATTATTTAATTTATTTTTTATTCATTCCCCCACATGAAGAATGCATTATACTTAATTAATGAGGAGTGGGGCCTAAAATTATATATCCCCTCGATGCATCTGTCTGTATTATGAGAAAAATGAGTATGAGAATTTTGTGTATGCATACCAATTTATTTTTAATTTATTATATGATAACTTGATAGTTTGAATTATATTTTTGATATTATAAAATATATTTCTATATAATTACTTTTTTCTATATGATTATTTACGTAGTTATTTGACCTATGGTTATATTACAAGTTCATCTTGTCAAATATATGAAATTATTTGATAATTATTTTTTCCTTCCATATTATTCATGCCTTCTTTTTTCAATGATAATTTATATATTACACAACCCCTTATTAATAATTTTATTTCATCCATTTTTTCATTTTCTTTTCTTAGGGATCCTAAAAGAGAACTCTGAAATATTTCATAGATATTATAGAAGGAATTTTATAGTTCTCACTATATTTTTATGTTTATTTTTTTTTAAATTTAATACACAAGACATGTATGTATCAATTCTCCCATGACTACTAAACTATTTAATCATATGTAATGTGATATTTGATATTCTATACCAATTCATTAAAGTGACCACTAGCTCTAGGATACTAGAATTTAGGTTTTTTCTGTTGATATCAGTACAAAGTTTAGATAACACTAGAGGCTAGGATTTTATTTTATGAGGATAATTTAAGAGTTATGGATACAATCATGGGTTAATAATTTTATGTTTAATCATAAATTAAAATGCATAAATACTATTTTTAGGTCTAATGTGATTATTTTTCAGGAGAACTAATTATATTTTATGATATAATTATTGTATTTTTGGAAAACTAGATGAATAAGGTATAGATAACCCTTTTGGTTGGAATGTGATTCCACGTTGAGGTAATTATGGTTTATTTAGAAAATTATTTAGTTGATTTTGGGAGAATAAGATGACAAATATAGATTAACATATGGATTGAAAAGTGATTTAGCAACAAGGTTATTCAGGTTATGTTTGTAAATATTAATATATTATTAAGGAATATATTCAATTGAATATTATTGTTATTATTTGGGTATAATGGTTAAGTTGAGTTTTGGGAGTAAAATATCCCATTTATTTTAGGTTTGGAATGTGGTAATAAAGATCATTATAAATTTGATTCTTGTTATATTTTGGGATTTGGTTACGGATATTAAGATGGTGAAACATATGGAAACCTATGTTTAACTAAAAGGGGTTAATTTATGAACTAATTATTGAATATTTTATCCTAAAGTGTCGAAGATTAAAGTGAAGGTGCCATGCAAGAATATATCATAAGATTAATATTTTATATTCATGTAATAGTTTATTTTTATTTTATAAGAAATTATTATTGGACAAACTAATTTTGTTCCAATATATATAGTTTTATCACAAATTTGGATTCCTATAAAAACCATAGGATGTTTTACTAACGAGTTGTCGTAATTGTGTTTTATCATTTAAAATAGTTTTATATTATAATTTCTATATGTTTCTATAATTTGAGTTTATTATGTTTCTATGAATGAAATTATAATTATATAAGATATCTTTCATGGAGAATTACATTTGGTGAATCTATTCACATGTTGTATATCCCTACATAATTTGAATTATGTGATGTATCTGATTATGTGAATTTTCATACATGATTAATTAACTTATGTGATTGAGTCTTATGTTAGTTATACGTTTATGTGGTGGATTCATACTTGGAGATCCACATACATGGTTATCTATTAGGTGTATGTTTCAATTACCTAAATAAATCATACATGAAGAGTGTTCACATGGATTATTTTCAAACATGATTAATTTGACTCTTACATACTGTAGACTCAATAATTTTCCAAAAACATGACCATTATAGTTTTAAGAGAAAATTAAAAAAGGATTAATTTTGTCAGTATTGAAATTTCTATCTTAGTTCAATGTGGATGATGAATCTATAGATGTCTATCTACTCCAACAATTTAAGGGTTTCATATTTTTTAGGGGAAGATCATAGAAAATATTCACCTAAATTATTTTTCTTATTATCATACATTTGATTTCCAGTAGACTGAATGAAAAAAATGGCGTTTAATTTTATTAAAAAGAAACTAAAACTAAGATACTCAGAATATCAAGTAGTAATAAAGTGATCAAATTTTATCCCTATTGAAAACTAATATTATTATTCATCCTAGTCATTCAGCATTTCTATTTACTTTGCAGAAGAATAAATGTTGAGTACTATTGATGCTCTTCTTCATTGGATATATATACATGAATTGAATCATATATTAAGAGTTACTCTATAAAGAAATATTCATTTAACGAAAGATATTTATCACATGCCAGATACTTCTTACAAGTGTGTACTCAACTAGTCTCTCTTTTTTATTATTTCATTACTACTGTAGGTGATAAATCCTTCAACTAAGTTTGGGAGGAAGACCATGAAGAGTTATTATAATGGTAGATCCTGGTAAAATCAATGGCTACCTTCAAAATAATTTAAAAATTAATTCAATCAATTGTGAATTCACTAGGAAATTCATTGGAATAAAAATCAACTAGCTGATATTGGGCATTGGTGGAGTGGATTTAGGATAACTCAAATTTACCTGAACAAATAAAAAACATTTAAAATCATTATACTATTTTCATATATATTCTTTAAAAATATGACTAAAATTTGGAAAGATCAAAACAAAATTTGAATGAGATTGTTTTTTATTTAGTATGAATTTGATGAAATCAATTCACCCCCTCTTGAGTTACTATGAAACATAACTGAGACCAAACATGTAATCAATGTATAGAATTTCATGTTATAAAATATTACTAACTTAATTTAAAAGTTTTATTTCTAGTAGAAATATTGATTGATGTGAAATAAGGAATATCAATGGTGAGAGATCCTTATTTAAATGGATAAAATATTGGACTTTTGGAGGCTCATATATTTATCTATTTAAAATACCATAGTCTTATCGTATATATGAAAATTATTAATCCATTATCATTTTTTTATGAAAACCAGAGTAATGGATTGATGATTAAGATTTTAATTATAAATCTATTAATGCTATCATAAATAGTATAGGAGTCGTCGAATTCAATAGAGTCTCACAATGTGATACAACTCTAGAAATGTTGTGAACTATTATTATTTCATATGAGGGGACATAAAATGCCATATATTAAAGAAACAATACTTCGAAATTTAATTTGTAAATATTTATGGGGATTTATCGTGAAAGAATTACTCAAATAAGTGAAATGATAAAAGAGATTATAAATAATTTAACTGAATTAGGGCCTTTTATTCATTAACCATATTTGGGTCTAAAAGGTTTTACTGTATTAGATTAGAAATGGAGTTGTATTTATGTAGATATTAGGAAGTCCACTACTATTATAAATATAAATATGGAATATTTCATCAGAAATCTCATGATGTTTGAGGAATAAATAGAGGTTGGAGATAATGACCATAAATTTTTTAGGAAATAAAAATCCACTCTTATATTTTCTACTTCTGAGGATAATAATAAATTGAAATTTATATTATTATCAATGTCATCCAATGATGTAGATTCAAGGAGTTCTGATTTATGTGATGATCTTTCCTAGTTGGAAATAAAGATTAAAAAGAATTATAGAAAAGGGAATAGATTTAAATTTTTTTTAATAAGTCTATGATATTTGATGGAAATTCAAAATAGGTAATGTGTTATGAGTGAAAACATCTTGGAATATCAAACCTGATTACCAATAACATAAATAGAAGAGGAATTCTGAGATGAAAATTAAAACAAAATAATATTATAAGAAGAAGTATAATATTGATATAAAAGATTTATGGATTTATTTTGAAGACTCCAATGTTGACTCTGATTCTAATTTAGAATATAAACATTCAATTCATAAAGTAAATATACACTTCATAGATCAAACAAAAAATGTAAACATATTTTTATAATTCTTATTCTGAATCTAATTTAGAAAGGTTCTCCTTTGATGATATCAATTAATACTATTTTATTTTATATGACAAGTGTGAATCAAGAATAAAAAAATCAGTTAAGAAAAATCCTTTACGTTAGAAAAAACTAAAAAATTTGATCTATCCAAATATATTCCAGAATTAAAATATAAACTAGATAAATCTTTTTTTACTTGTACTCTTAATGTAAATAAAATTAATGAATTATTATATAACTTTTATTCCGTTAAAAATACTACAAGGGTTTTTTCCAATGGGGAGTATTACCTTAATGTTCATAAGTTTTATTGTATGAATGATTTTATTTTTACTAGATGAAGTATATTAATTTTATCTGATGTTGTTTCTTTAAGTATACTAGACAGATATGTACTTTTACATCTGATGGATTGATACCAAGTTCATTAGTTGGGAGGTTTATAAATTATATTTGTGAGAGTATATCAATGTCTATTTTATGAAATTATATAATTTCTATCATAATAACATTCTCGGATAGTGACCTACAAGTATACTGAACAAACATTTAACAAACGTACCTGATGAAGAACCTGATATTGTATACCATATGTTGATTTAAGATTTACAAGATGGAACATTCATGCACTACAGCAGTGTAAATCGGGATGAACTTCAAAAAAAGACTCAATGAATAAATTTACAAGTGAAGAACGTGTTTATAAAATTACATTAAATAGACATTTGAGAAATGAACAATATGACCATTGGATCTCATCTATAAATTTAACAAAATTTTTTAAGATAATTGTGATTTTGAATGATTTTTCTATTTTAATAAATGATCTAAAGTTTTTATGATGTTTTTGGTAACATATTGTTACTTGACTGTTCTTACTTATAAAATTTTTAGAGTTCTCTTATGGAATACATTATGAGGATAAATGAATTGTGATTTATCATTAAAATTCATGATCATCTAATATTGTTGATCAAAGGATATTAGGGTTCAGAAGTCATAAGACAATTCGAATAGGTTTGATCAAGGGTTCCCATGGATAAAAAATAGATCTTATTATGATCATTTATATCTAGGGATTCCATGTTAAAGAATACATACCTTAAAATGGGGATAATATAATGGATACCTAATGTTATGTTACAGACTTACATATCACTAAATATCGAAGTGTGAATTTATTCTTATAAATATTCTGTAAGTTTTTCATACATGATTTAATAAAATGTATTCTTACTTATTTTCTCACTTGTTGCAGGTTTTATAATTCCGCTGTGAATCTTATAAAAAGTTTATATCATTATGTATAAAATATTTCATCTCTATTATTTCAATAATAATTGGTACATATATTTATATGATAAATTTTCAAAAAGAGGTTGAAAAAATTGAATGTTGTGTATTTATAAACTATAATTCACCTATCTTATACTATATTAATACTCTTTTGATCCTACATTTGGAATCATAAAAGGATTATACTTTTTTATAATCAATTTACACTAATGTGTTTCTATTGAAAAGAGTATATTTTTATTTAAGATGACATGTTTTTCCATTAGGACACTTGAGAACCTAAATCAAATTAGATCCCCAATCTTTGATGTTACTGATTATGGGTATTAGAAATATCAAATGAGAAATTTTTTATCAACACTACTATAGAAATATTTGACATGATGATGATATATTATTAGATTACAAATATGGATGTTACGTCTTTTAATAGTGAAGAGAATGTATAATATCCGATTAAATATCATATTTGAAATAATTTTATATTATCTATTATAAGAATTGCATATAGTCACTTTTCATCATGTCAAACCTCCATAATTATGTGGAAGATGATTGAAGTTATTAATTTTGGAAGCTCTAATGTTTTGGAAACTTGAAGAGAAATGTCACATGTACATTATCAATCATTTTTTTCTGTTCGACGAACCAGTAACTCAAATGAATTAATATTTTATGAGTATAGTAAATAGTTAATTATGTTTGGGATAAAAATAGTGGAAATATGAATAGTATTTTAGATGATAATAAATATAATTCCAAAATAATGATTATTTAAGAGATAAAATATTGATGATACTTAATATCTTATAAAAGTTTGTTAAGAATATTTGATTTGAAAAAGCATACAATATGGAGTGGTCAAAAATTTAATGTTAAAATAAAAATTTGTTCATCAAAATAAATAGTTAATGAGGTAGCACATGTTTCAAAAATAATGAATTGAATATTTTTCAATAAAGATTTCCTTTATAAGTACAAGTAGAGTTAAAAATAAATAAGTGATAAGAATGAATGTTTTGTGATTATGTGTCAGGAATGAATGATATCAGGTTATATATGGCCGGATTTTCAACAATTAAAAATGACTATTATGTAGGATTAGAAAGCAATAAAAATTTAAAAAAATAAGGGTAATAAATGTTTAAAAACATCAGTAACATGGAGTGTGAGGAGTGATGATATATCCTCAAAAACATATAATGAGAATAAGAAGTATATTATAAGAGTTTAAGGATTTTATGTGAGAGTTGAAAAGAAACACCAATGCTTTATGGAAAAGGTATCTACTAAATCTATTACAAATTTAACTTTTAATGAAAACAATCCATATTCTAATGATGAATATTCTACATCATCGAAAGAAGAAATTGATATCACTTCGGATGATGAGTATATTATACCTAGTATTGAAAAAGTAACAAGATATGATATATTTAAATAATAAATCAATAAATTATTGAGATATTACGCAATATATAAAGAATAAATTTATAAATCAAATTATAGAATTCTGTAAACATATCTGAAATTTTTTTATTCTTACATCAAAATTAGATACAAAATAATATTGTTCTATATCAAATAATAAAGATAAGTATTTAGTTATGAAACTAACTTCTAAAAATATTTATTCTGAAATAGTTTAATGAAAATTTACTTCAAAGAATTAAATTTTCTAAATGTTAAACAGTCTGTTGATACCACATAGAAATTATTCTATGATTAGTTTCACTATAGAAAAACCAAATTTTCCAAATAAATATTTTTCTTCCAAACATTTTACCCTTATGTACTAAATTTTAGAAAGGTGGAAATTATAAAAAAAATTATTCTTTAAAAAATGCATAATATTATAGATTTAAGACATTATATATCTCTAAATAATTAATATCTATACAACATAATGTTTTTGGAGAGATGTGGATTATTAATGTTCTTATTTCTTATAATTCTATACCCAAGAATTTTTGGGTACCAAATCATATTATTTTTATTTCAAGGATATTGTTTGAGAGCAAAGAAAAAAAATATTTGGTACATAGATAGTGGTTGTTCCATGAAAAATATTGGAAACATGAAATTTTTCCATAAGATCATTAAAATGAATGGTAAAAAAGTGACATCTAAGGAAGATTCTCAATTGGAAATTGATGGCATTATAGATATGAAATTTATTTTTAAATATTTCATTTATATTTTATTATATGTTTTAGGTCTTATGTACAACCTCATCGACATAATTCAATTATGTAATAAAAGTTATCTTGGGAAATTTAGGAGTAATAAATGTGCGGTTCAAATTTCAAAAACTAAATTTTTTTTATAGGGATGAGAATATATAAAATATTAACTTAAAAGGCCTTAAGATCCAAGATCTAACATTCCTAAATGTAATGGAGGATCAATCATTGTTATAAAATAGAATATTTTGGCACTGTAATGTAATATTTATATCCAAAATTTCTAAGAAAGGAATTGTTAGAGATTTACTAGAGATTATATTTAATTGTTATAATTTTTTTTTGAACCATGTCGATATGGTATGAATCAAAAGAAAAAATTTAAATCTAGAAATGATGTTTAAAATTATTATGGTTTACAGTTAGTGAACATTGATTTATTCGTTCTAACACAAACATGAAGTACTAGTGGAAAAAATAGTGTATATGTCTTAGTTGGTGACTACACTAGATATACCCGGTCTATTTTCTAGATATAATTATAAATATATGTTTTTAAAAACTTTATATCTCATGATAAAAATGATAAAAATATACCTTTTATCATTATTCATAGTGATCATGGTAGAGAATTTAAAAAATATTATTCCAAAAAATAGTATCATGAAATGTATTTTACATGACTCTCAACTCCTAGAATACCTCTTTAAAATGGATTAGTTGAACAAAAACATATGTTTATTTAGAAGATTACTGGAGTTGTGTAAAAAAAATACTCAATTGTTGAATATTTTTTGACTGAATTTGTTATTACTACGAATTATACTATAAATTGTGTTTTACTCAAAACATTTATTAATAAAACTTTTTACGTGATTCGGAAATGAATAAAAAAAATATATTATTACTTTATATTTTTAGAATGAAAAATGTTTATTTTGAAAACGAAATAAAATTTACATCAATTTTCTTTAAAACATGAGGAATAAATTTCCCTTGGAGATTCGATAACAATTTAGGATTATCATGTTTTTAATAAATGTACAAGTACTATTGAATAAAAAATACATGTTAAAATTAAATAATTGTAACCTTTTGTATTGAAATAATCTTAAACCACATCTATAGATTATATTTTTAAAACCATCTTTCATCCTATTTTATAATATTTTTCACATGAGAGAACAACTAATGAAATATTTTCTAATGTTATTCCCCTATAATAATTTCAAAATGATGTTTAAGAGAAATTTTTTTAAATCCAAGAAATCATAAAATATTAAATAATCATTCCCCAATTAATATCATTAGTGATAAATATCAAAAATTTAATTCTAGACATTTCTTAAAATGAGAATTTAATAATAAATGTGATGAAAATTGAATAATAGTAATAAATTAGGAAATACATTTTACTAATGGATAGAATCAATAAGAAGGAATAAACTATTAGGGAATTTTTTCTCTTGTATCTAGACTAAAATCTATCCATATACTTATAAGATTTAAATAACTCTTGAATTTTAAACTTTACGAAATTGATATGAAGTGTGCTTTTTTGAATAGATATATATATATATGATTTTTTTTATTAAAACTTAATTATTTTGAATAATATATATATTTATACAATATTTATCACCTTACTAGGGTAATCTATGTACTTAAACAATCTCAAAGATCCTGGAATGATAGAATTACCATATTTTTACTTCAAAATGATTTTTTTGAAGGAGATACTAATCTGACCCTTTTTACTCAGAATGTTTTTCAATAAACCATAATTATTTAAATTTATGTCAATGAAATTAAATTTTAATCAATTAAAAAAATAACTTCTATAATCCTTTTTTGGATCCTTTGATATTTGAGTATCATAAAAGAATTATGGGAGAACTTATGGTTTTCCTAGGAATTCGAGTTTCAAAAAAACAAGGAGGAACTTTCTTACCTAAATAAATATAAATTATTTACATAAAAAGTTTATATGTGATAATACTTAGGGTCTTATTACTCTTATGGGAACCCAAAAATCTCTAGTTCTATATAAATATGAGGAACTAGTATATCAAACATTTTTAGAGGAATGATTTGTAGTTTACTATAACTTATAGAAAGTCAGTTTAACTTATTGTTTTCTATATAATTATGTGAGAGATATTAATCCAATAAAAAATAATTTCATATTTAAGATGTTATATTTGTTTTCTTACATAAAAATGACCATGGGTGTTATATTATTTTATGATTGCAGAAAATATTTTGAATTAATTTTTACTTTTCAATGTTAATTTTAGAGGAAGTAAAATAGATAAGAAACGTATATTTGTGACATATTATTTCTTAAAAGGTAATATAGTTTCCTGTTCATGTAAAAATCAACACTCAATATCACTTGACATTACTGATGCTGAATATATAGTAGTTAAACATTTTTGTGCTCGATTTCCATCGATGTAGAACATACTCATTGATTCTGACATGAGTCGTAGTAAAAATGAATTTTGTGCAATAAAAATATTGTGATATCTTTTTGTAAAACCCATCACAGAACTCATAACCCTATAACAATTACGTAATACAATATTTATTTTAGGATCACAAAAAAGGATATATTATTTTACAATTTATCATAAGAAATATAAAATTTCTTAATTTAATACAAAACCCCTCAATTATTATTGATTTGATTATATTAAAAAATATTTTGAAATGATAAATATAAAGAAATTATTAATGTACTTAATTTTTATATCCATATAGTGTAAAAGTATTCGAAAAAGGGGGAGAAAATTTTTAAATGTTTTTAACACATTTTTCATTACTTCATGAATTTAATGTTTTTTTTCATAATATTTGAATAAAAATCTAAAAACCGAGAGTCTATTAGAAAATTTTTATGTTTTATTGGATCGTGATTCCATAAAAGTTTTGCGAGACACACTATTTTCATTGTTTTATATATGAAATGTTTTTCATACCATTGTCCAAACTTTTATCAGAATGTTTCTAACATTTTTCCAGGAGGAAAATTTTTCCTATAAATTTTTATAAGTTTTATGTTCAATTTTTATTCAGTATAATTTATTTTTTAAATATTTGTTACAAAAATTTATGTTTAATTAGAATAAATGTTTTTTTGATAAAATATAATTTTATTACATAATTTTTCTCAAAATATCAAGTGTTTGAGAATACATATCTCTCTTAAAAACATCACATCAGCATTTTTCTAAGAATCATTATCAGTTTTTAATCAGAACATGTGTTGGAATATGAACCATAAGATACGCGTAACTCAAATTCCCTCCCCCGCTCTATATTCCTATATAAAAATAGCGGGTTGGTAAAGTGTTTCCTTAGTTCTTGTATTATAAATTAACTCTTTACAGATCACTCCTCTTATATTTTCTAGTTTTAGAGTTCATCTAGTAGTTTTTAGTTCGTTCTATAATGTTTTCATGGTATCTAATGATAACTTTTCTACAAGAGAGTATATTAAGGAAAAATTTATTATCATGGATTTGTTTGAGATGTATGACTCCATTATGAAATCATTGATTTTGTTTCAAGTGTGGTAATCCCATTGCGTTTCAAAACAGGATTTCAAGTTTCACTGTCAAGAAATATTATATGAATTCTATACTTATGATGAGTTTAACGAAAGAGATGGATTGAATATAATTTTCATGGAAATCATTTAAATAAACAATAATCTTAACATTATAATGATTGGTGAACTAATAAAAATAGATTTATAAAAAGAATGTGCATATTTAACTCATAAGTTACTATATAAATTTGGTTCTTTTGAAAAATATCATGTATAAATATCTATTTATTATTTATATTAAAATATCAGGAGGTTACCTAATTTTGAATTAGATAGAAGGATTGTATCCATCTAGATTCAAAACATCCCAATATGAATAAAAGGTGATAAAGACAACATAAAATTCAAGTATATATTTCTTATATTTCCTATGAAGCCTGATAAATTTAACCATTTTGAAATTTATGCTATAAAAGATCGATGCACTCATGACCAAAATGATATTAATTATGACTCCCCATTAACCTAGGTTCATCAATGAATTTTTTTTATCTTCATGAATGATAAAAAATATAATAATAGAGTAGTACTAGTTCAAAAAAACTTCTTATATTATAGAAGATACTATTGAAAAAACAATTCTTATTTTTGTTCAAAATTTAAAAAATACTATCGAAAATAATGTAAAAGGATTATCAGTTGAAGGGGCTGAAGTTCTTAAAAATAACGTTTTAGTTAAAATTATGTTTGTTGAATCCTATAAAATGTCACATTCTATTCCTAGAATGTATAATAAAACCATATATGATGAATCTTTTTTTAAATTATCGAAAAAATATGTATAAAAGAAGGATAACTATATATCTTGTAGTTTAGATACTTGATAGTTCTATCATTGAAAGAGTATTCTAATGAAACGTTTATATAATAATAAATATAGAATAACAATTGATAATAGAAATCAATGATAATGAAAATCAATATTTTTTTGAACAGTGTTGAAGTATTAGAGCTGCAATTGTTGAGTAAGAAATTGATTCACCTATTGAAGTTTATCCTTTGTTTGATAACACTCTAAAAACTATTCCATTAATAATGCATCCATAATCTTTTCATCTGGACATTAGAAAAGACAAGGGAAATAAAATTATTGAGGACGAGAAAGTACCTAGTAAAATAATGGGTGAATTAAATGATGAAAATAATATTAATGTCATTTAAGAAACTTCTCATCCCATATAATCATCTCACATACTTGGTGAGAGTTTTTCAAATAATAAATATAGTCCTCTTCAAGAGTTAAGTTTTTTTGGATATTGAAGACATTTATACGGATACCTAAACTTCCCTTTCATCACTTCCATATATTTTCACTTCTCTAAGTTATCATATAGAGGAAACTTCTAAAACTGAAGAGTTCGAATAAAAAAAATCAAATAATCATACAAGGATCATAACAATTGATACATTTATTTAATGAATATATTTTAATAACATTTTGTTGATAGATAAGAACATTAATAGCTGAGAGTAACAACAACATCTTTGCCTGAATTTTCTAGTGGTTTCACAAACTCTTCTCAAAATACCTCAATTAATGTAATCGTGATAAAAATGAATAACATCAATGATGTAATAGAACAATACTTGAAGAAGTTAGGAATTTAGTTTAAGTTATTAACATGTAGTGAAATTACATCCAATGTATAATAAATATTTTGGAAAACTCATGCAATTTTAAACATATTACTAAAAGAGTAATTAAAAATAAATTCGACTTTAATGATTTTATTTGAAAATAGAATATGATGTTTTGAAAAATACAAGGTTTTTATTAAGGATTGAAACATATATAAGGAGATATATAATTATTTATTAGTAGTTCTATCTAATTATGAGTCAAAAAAACTATTTCTAAACATGGCTAGACTATATTCCATGATTTTTTGGATTCCAAAGAGTTATAGATAATTTGAAAAATCTGTCGATATATTAGAATGAGGTTCTTATTAAGCAAGGTATGGATATTTATCTTCTAGAAGAATAAGTTTCAATGTTCAAATTAGTGGTACATGATTTCAACAATATTAAAAATGTTCGTAGAAAAAATAAAGACACCATTAAAAAGTTATCAATGAAATTATTTTTTCTTTGAACTCCTTAAATGTTCATTTATAGTAATACACAAAAACTTTGGTTGAATTTCGGGGTTATTGTTTTGGTATAGGAACTATATTTTTAGTTTTTAATAACTACTTCTTTTCTTAAATATTTTTTATATCATTTTAATAAACAATTTCTACCTGTATTATCATCCCTATTAGATTTTTTTCTAATATCATGAATGGGGAAAGGGAGGTAGTAGTAGAACTTTAATGGTTAAAAAATATGTCATGTAAGGATGTAAGAACTCATGAAAATTCATTAATTCATGGGAATTATGTTTTTCATATAGAATAATATTGTTCTCTTAAGTGATATGTGTTATTATTTTCGAAAAAGAAGATACTTTTGAGATGAAATAACACAATATACACTTTTAGCCTTAATATTTTAAAAAATATCATCTCTTAATAGACTTTCATGATAATTGCTTTTATACATCACATGTTATTATGTTTTTTATGAAGGAATTTATTTTTATCAGGGGGATATTATTAATTTTATCAAAATGAGTTTTTTTTAAAATATCGAGTAGACATGTACATTACACATTAGATGGATGAATACCTAGTTATTTAGAAAAATATTAAAAAATATATATCTAATAGAGTATAAGAAAATCTATTGGATGAAATTATTAAAATTCAATCAGAATGATTTATTCTGAAGGAGACAAACAATTCTACTAAAAAAACATTTTTCATTCTTACGAGATGATGAACTGTATATAATGTTCTAGAAAATGATTTAACATTCAAAATAATGGATAATTAATGCACTATAGAAATGAAAATAATTTGGGGGAAGTTGTGCTGACCTATACAAGGGAAGAAATATTTTCCCTATGCTGTTGCAACCACATTTGAGAAATACCGAATATAAAAGATGGAGCTTGTCTAAACATATAACCCCATATTCATGGAGAATAAGGATTTTCCCAAAATATTGATTTGAAATGTATGATCCAAAGTTTTTGTGAAGTTTTTTGAATCATTATGTATCATATGCTTGTTTCTTTGTAAACTATATATATTTTCACTTATGGAATCCATTGAGAGGATTTTAGTGTATGTTCCTTAAGAATTATCTTTGTATTTTTCGTTTGTAATTAGTTTTTTGATTGAGGACTGACAATGTTAAAGAGATATAGGGTTATTCTGATTGATCTAACAGAGGGTTATCGAGGCTAGGGAAACATAGATTTTTTTTATTTTTTTATCGAGGTATCCCTTGGTTAGGATGAAATAACTTATGATTGGGTTATTATCATTGATTACTTATCTCATATTATATAATTCCATGACATAGATGGTTAAAGTTTGGAAAATTTAGTATAAGGATTCTATTAGTTTTTCTTAATATCTTTAATAAGAATTTGGTTTTTCTTATCTATATTATTATATGTTTTAATTTTTCTGTATGAAATTTATGAAAAGATTATATCATTGTGCATAAAAGTATTCTTAACTATGATTAGACATTTAATAAGTAAACAAAATTGTTAAATTTTCTTAAGGAGGTAGGAAAAATAATACGTGGAGTTTTTATAATCTATAATTCAGCCCCATATTATAGTATATTTTATACTCTATCAATCCTACATAGTAATGGTGAAATTTCTATGATATATGTAAATTAATTTATGTCTGGTTCTAAAGGAATATATTTATAATGTTTTTTTCATTGTATAATTTCTGTTAATTAATTGAAAGAATTTTATTTTAGAAAACCCCTATTTAGTGGAGTTAAATATGCCTTTATTTCAAAAAAAATTCTTAATTTAAGGCTGGAAATTCTGGAATGTGTATATATATTTGGGTACCCAAATCTGTAAAATCTAATAGAGCTGGACACAATAGGATATAAGAATAATAAATATCAATTTTGAATTTATTTTTAGGTAAAAATCCAGAAAGATAGTAATGTAAAATGGTTTATGGATAATGGATTTTTATGGTATGTGGGAAGAAAAATTTCAAATTTCATAGCACTATTAAATATTGATGGCGTCTATGACTCATTTGGTGACAATACTAAAGGAAATATTATTATATTTTGTTTGGTTGGTGATCCAGACTCAATGATTAACAACAAGGTTATTTACACTAAATGATTAGAACATAACATGACAAGAATCTCTTAACTTTTTTGATTATTAAAATTAAATGGAATTTTCTAACAAGGAATGTTATGTTTTTAATGATAAATTACATAATTTCAAATCACATCAAACTAAATCTATTTATACCATATATTTTCATTCTTTGTATAAAAAAATATAACCTTCATGAATTATGAAATAAATTAATCATGGATTTTTAATAGAATACATGGATATTAGAATATTTATTTCCTAAGGAAAATATAATATAAAAATATGATGTTTTATCTACCTCAACATAATCTCAATGAATGGAAGTTATACAATGAATTTAAAATTTTAAAAAAAATATTATATTAAACCAATAAAAGATGGTTATCTTTCTAAACCCTTTGAATTTACCAACATAATTTTTCTAGACCATCTAAGTCATCAAGTCCTGATAGAAAATATTTTTTATGTGCATTGGTAGATTATTTCTATATATTTAAATGATTTAAAATTTTTAGAAAAAAGAGGTAACCATTTACAATTTTTAAAATTATTTAAGCTAGTTCAAAAAGAAATATGGTTTAAAATTTTTTTATAGAGAGGATTCTATGGTAAATAGTTTGGGAACAATAAACTATATTCATTTCATTCAAAACATGGTATTAAAATACATTATCTTCTCTCAGGACACTTCAAAAGGGTGATGTTTTTGAATGAAGAAAGATTTAATTATAATAAATTTAAGGAACAATATTCGGTGAATCTATAAATTCATATTATTTTTGGGTTGATGTTGTTAAGACAACATTCTCTATCATAAAAAAGTTTTTAATAAGACATATATTGAAGAAAACAATCTATGATCTATTGAGTAATTGAAAACCAAAATTTAAATACTTACGTTTTTTGTTGCCTGTTGTATATCTTGAAAATCACGGATAATATTGGAATGTTTGATCAAATGGATTATGAAGGAATATTTCATGGTTAATTTACCACATTTAAAGCCTATATAGTTTTAAAAGAAACCTTTAATAATAAACAAGAATAAAATCATGTGAAATTTTTGAATGTGATAAATTTTACCATAATAAAACTAGAATTTAATAAATTAGTTTTTTATTAGATAAAAACAATTGATCATAATTTTTAAAATAGAAAGGGTATTTATTATGAATAAGATCCTGAGAAACAGTTCCAAAAGGCTGCAAATTACAGAAATTGAAATTATACTTCATAGAGAGTATAGAACCTTCAAAAAACACCCTTTAAAAAATATCATGGGAAAGAAGATGAGTTGATTAGGAGTAGAAGAAGTATTTGAAACCTTAATAAATTTTATTTTTTCTTACCTAAAATTAAAGCTAATATTATTGACAATTCATTGAGTGATGAAATTTGGGTGTTATCCATGTATTCCGAATTAAACCAGTTCAGGAGGAAATAATGTATATGAATTATTTGATATGTAAACCACAAAAAAATATAATATTTTACTTATATAATAAGTATAATATTTATATATATCATACAAAGCATGTAACAATGAGCTAACTTTCATTACCCACAAGAATGAATTTCTTCGTTAGTTTGCATTACACGCAAAACCGAGTTTTATCGAACAATATTATATTATGAAAATATTAACATTTAAAATGATAAGATATGAACTGGATATTAATTATAGGGTATGAATATGATTTACTAAATTATGAAAATACATGGTTGAATTCATTCATTACAAATTAATTATAAGTAAATATAAAAACCAATTGAATAAATTGAAAATGATTATATAAAAAACTATTTTTATGTTCCTAAGTCATTTTATCATAATGAATTAAATTAATTACTATTAATGAATTATGATAACAAAATTTATATATTATATACTACATAAACTATTTTTTACATTCATCCAATATATTTTATGTGTGTATTATTGGAACAAATACAATTTTACACAAAAAGAATATAATTTTCAATTGGTATTTTTACTGTTTATTAATTGATTAATTTAATTAAAACCAAAACGTGAAACATGCTTTCTCATTTAGTCTATTTGGTTACAATTATAGTGACATTATCCACTTAAGTGAATTTAATATGGGAAATAAATTATTTATTTTGAATTATAAGAAAATACAATGACTAATAATTCCAAATTAATTTTTATTCCAAAGTGATTAATGAAAATAGTTAAAATTCATTACATTGATTAAGGGAAAAATGAGTTTATATAGTTTGTTAACATAGAATACAATGTTTATTAAATTCCCAAAATTTGTAAAAAAAACCCATTTTATGGACATATTTCATCCTTAAAAAATATTGTATCAAATGGTTTTAATTATTGGAGCCTTTTTAGGTAATAACAAGGTGAAACATAACTTTATTTCAAAAATTCCATTTGTGTCATCTCCCCCAATTATGAAGGGCCACCTCTCTCTCCGTCTCATAGAACATTAAATCCACTATGGTTTTATAAAATAAAAAAACATCACTACCAAATATCCTACCCTCAACCTAAAATCCATATCATGGGATGGAACCCAACTTAAGAATACATTAGTTGAAACCTTGGGAGGATACCCAAAGCTGAGGTAATGTGTTTTGAAAAGCGTTTTTATTTTATTTCCATCTCCACCTCCATAAATTATTATTATATCAGGATTATATAATAAAATAAGTAGCTTAAATATAATTAGATTTTTTTATGTTATGTTTATGACTTCTAACCTCACACACTTCCATCAAATGGGCAAGAAAGTCATCTTTCGTGTGTACAATGAATTACAACCTCGTGAACTGATGTCATTAATTTTTCCATTACCACCTTTCAAGGTGGGGAATAATAATGGAAATAATATATATATATATATATTATATTTTTTATATTTATGATGTATATATTCTTATGGAATTATTATATAACACAAACCTCCATACATTTTATTTTGTAGGAATACGATAAAGTTGTTCTTGTTTAGGGAATACTACCACCTTGCGACTCGAAGTGATTTGTTCTTAATTTTCATGGAATATATTAAAGAAGAATTTAATAAAAATATGTGATATATATGAAATAAATATGATACAGGAATGAAAATATATATATGTACCATTTAATTTTATTTCTTTAATAAGACATTAACATTGAGGAAACCTTGATATGTATGTATGACCTACTATCTCAATGAATCATGCATTTCATTTAATATAATTAAATTTTATGGATTACTAAAAATTAATATATGTGGTCTATATATGATATTTACAAGATTATTTACAGTATTTATAATATAATATATTGATCAAAATTAAGGAAACAAAAAAACTACAAAATAATAACTGACTCAGAAAACAATGAAATTATCATCCTAAACAGTGAAAATAATTAATTATTATTAACAAATGGGTGACAATATTTGACAAAAAAATAATATATCATATTATAAATATTAATATATTTATTTTTTATGTTAATAAAATTATTCAAAAATTATACACGAGGTTGAAGGGAGGTAAACCAAAAGGAAGTGTAATCCCTTACTAAAACAATCATTTTATTACAATAATATTTATTTTTACATTAAATTTCTCTTAAACTTCAATATTATCGTGCAATGGATATGATTATTTCCTAAACCTTATACCATTTTTCATAGTTTTTTTAATCTAAATTTTATTTGATTAAATGGGGAAATATTGAAAAATCCATATTCTGTACTAAATATAGAAATTTGACAAGGAACATTGTTTATGAGTTAAATCGATTATTTTGATATATAAGGAATGATTGGGACTATTTTGACATTGGTTATGTACTGGTCAAAGTAATATCTTTGATGGGTAGGTAGTCTCATTATATAAATCAGTTTGAAAAATCAAATTTGTTTCTACTTGATATGTTTTCAACTGTCTTATGAATACTCTTGATAGTAAATGTTCTAGGTTCCTGGG
Source organism: Viscum album (assembly GCA_963277665.1). Lineage (NCBI taxonomy): Eukaryota > Viridiplantae > Streptophyta > Magnoliopsida > Santalales > Viscaceae > Viscum > Viscum album. The sequence continues at coordinate 705,463,642 of OY728139.1, forward strand.
AAACATGGAATCCAATATTTAGGTACTTTCTCCATTGTGAATATAGTAATTTTTTTATCCATGATATTATTTCTATAAAACTATCTATATTTCATTTATTCTCATTATATTGACTAAAAGATAATAATTTCAGTTATTTTCTTTTTTATATTGATTATTCCTTTTCTAGATATTTACGTGGAATGATTATTTAGTTATCTACCATTCTGTATTGATTATGATTATTTATTCATGATATCTTCCTCCATACATAACCCATACTAAATTTTTTATCTCACCCTTATTTAATTTCTTACCCCCATCACATGAAGAGGAATCCTTTGAATTTTTATTCATGGATGCCGAGAATTTCATTTTATTTTGTTTTATGTTTTATTTTATATTCCAAATGTAAAATGAGTATCATGTATCTAATCTAGATTGTCAAAACTAAGAAACAATTTATCCTTTTTTTTATTTTAATATTGTATCTATGAATACGAAATAAAGTATTGTATCAGATCATCAATACTGGGGTCGAGGTCTTTATAGTTGGTATCAAATGATGTTTAGTTGAAACCATGTGAACTAGATTTAAGGAATCCTTGAATAGGGAACATAATATTATGATATAATATAAAGATAAATATGGAAGAATATCCTAGAATAATGGTAATGTGGAGATTATATGGGTCATCCAAGAAATACAACCCTGTATAGATAGTACATGTAGAGATTGTTCTGGAACAAATCTACTCAGGAGTAATAAATATGAAAATGGATTGTTAGATAGGACATGAATGAAATTTGGTACATTTCAATGAGACTTAATGTGTATCTACTTTAACTCACCTAGGGGATATGCATAGGATAATTCACCTTTTCATTACAAACCATTAGGACAGATTTTAAAGTGAAGATATCCTAATGAAACTAATGTTTATGATTTTGATATTAACAATGTTGAGTGTTACACCATATTTGGAATTATACATTAAGATTTATAAGTCATAATTTTATGAGTTAATCATGTATATGACATTGTTTAAAAATATAAATTTGATGGAATAATGGTATCAATAATTGTAGAAAATATAGACATTGAACCACATAGGAAACCAATACATATAGTAAATTAATAGAAAGAATTATGGATATATTAGGGATGATTGATCGAGTTATTAAAAATCACCTTATCCAACTGGTGAAGCTTATTCCAATGAGATATTTTCATATTATATATTATTTTATGCTATAGAATCCACTATAATTTAGTGTGAATTCAAATCAAATTATAGGCATGTAGTGTATTACGCCTCTCAATAAAGTATTTATGTTTCAGATGATGTGCTAAAAAGTTAATGGTCACACGTTTGGTGTATTTCCTCAAAGGTGATACTAGTCATTGATGGCCATTGATCTTGAATACTAAGGAGGAATTATAAATCTAACTCATTAGTTGTAAATATTTTAAGGTCATATTATTCAACAAATGTTTCCCCCATGAGAAGAAAACTGAGATGAATATAATGTTCATTATCATAACGAAAAATTAAGAAGAGAGTGTTTCATAGTATCAGGCTATATTTGAAATCATATCTTGGTGTTCAAAAAATTACATATTCAAACATGAGTGAAATATTAGCCATCTCTTTTATGGTCCTAATACACGACTCCTAAGGGAACTAGTTTTTCTAAATTTTTATTTATATGATGAAATAGTTTTATGTTTTATCAAGAAAAAGAACAATTTCTTCATGTTATAGGTATTTTAGGGTAGAAAGAGAAGAATAAAAATACATATAAAATAATATATAAATGAAATAAGGGAAATTATAACATACCCTCCTAGGATAATTATATAGATAATCACCCTAGTAAATTCTTGATGGGATTTGGTGTTTTATATATGTGAAGTTAAATAGTGTAATGTCCCAGTTCTGGAATCCACCCAGAGGCGCCCCATACCCGGTTGGTCACATGGCCTCAAGTGCAGTTCCCCAAACTAAATAGGCTGATGACTAGAAATGAGAGCCTTGGGTATGATTGTGGGGAAACTATGCCCTCATTGGAAGTGTACACAACATAAGTAACAAAACATACAATAGAGGAAGCAATAAATATCCAACAATAATAAATAGCAGAAGAGTAAAGAAATAAAAAACAATTGAACATATGTATATATGAAATTATGCATGATACATATCTAGGAAAGCAGCCAAACATGTCACAATGCTGGAAATAAAAATAGTACCAAAACAAGTACAAACGAAAAGATAAACAGCTTCGCAGCATCGAATGCCGAAGCTTGGTCCCATGCTCTCCTACTCCAAATCAATCAAGTACCTGAAGATGAAGGGTGCTTTCACTTGTCTATACCTGCAACAATATAGTCTGATTGGTCCCAAAATCATGGCCCAAATAGGGTGTGAGACTAAATCCCAGTAGGAAACCACCAGAAGATCTGTTCCTAATAGTTAGTGAGTATATGGCAGGTAATAGTACTGTATGGAGTAAACAGTAACAATAAACAACATGCATTAATCAATATACTGTAACAAGATGATATACAACATTAATCTATCCATAGAACAACAAGCAGCAGGGAAGAAAACTGCTAACCAAAAAAAGAACACCTCTAGTAAGTACTCGCAGCCAACCCCTCTGGTCTTATCCAAGAAGTACCAATAACCCTCTGGGTAGTAAATTTGGCCAAACCCCTCAGGGTTGGTCATAAAAAATTATAAAAATCTCTGTGGAATCTCTCTCGGTCAATTCCCCTTATAGTCTAAGGTAGTCAGGAGTCCTCTAAGGAAGATCATGCGATCTAACCCACTTATAGCCCCATGGTCTAGAAAATATCTGAGGAGCTCACTCGTTCAATCCTACTATAGTCTCAGGTATATCATAGACTCTCTAAGGAAGCTCTCTCGGTCAATTCCTCCTCTATACTGGAATGGATTAAAGAAACTTGAACAAGTAAAGACACTCTGAGGAAGCTAACCCGTTCTACCCTCCGGTAGTCTATAATTTCCAAGACTCTCTGGGGAGCTCACTCGGTGTATCCACTGTAGTCTAATATGTCCAAGACTCTCTATGAAGCTCACTCATTCTATCCCTTATAGTCTATAATGTCCAAGACTCTTTGAGAATATCACATGGTCTATCCCTTATAGTCTACAGCACCAGGTTCTCACGGTCCCATTCCGGTCAGAGCAAAATAATGCTATAAGGCCAAAGAACATCTATAGAGCTACTTGGCTAACCAGTCTATAGAAACATGCATGTCAAGAATATCATTTAATCCTATGGTCACAAGGCACAGAAAACAGGTATAACGGCAAAAGGATAACAAGACCCAAAGGTCATAAACAGTACAAGGCTTGGGCATAAACCCAAGAACAGCAATTATCCTCAAACATGATCAACATAACTCTACACAATCATACAAGCATGGCAGAAAAACAATAGGTGCAAAATGGTAAACACGTAATACCTCGTTAATGGGTATTGGTGGAAATTTGCACATAAAACTCAAATACATCAAAAGGTAAGGCACAAACAACCCACATTGGTTCTATGAGATCAATATATTTGAACCACGAGGCTTTATTCTCCTTAGAACGTTTTAGATCTACAAAAAGCACATAACAACCGACCCATGATATCATGAGGAAGAGGGAAAATCATGTAATAAACTCAAGAAGAAGGATGATTTCACCGCTATGCTTCCAATTCAATTGACAGGGGTCAATTCGGAAAAACAAAAGATTCTTGGGGGTTCAGAGGATGTTCGTTGCTGTTCAGACCCTCTCGATCGAAGAACCTTAAGAAGAAGACAATTCTGTCGATTAGGCGTGACCCTGGTCCGTTTAATGATGAAAATAAAAATATGGTGCGTACATATGGAGTACATAGAGTGTACTAGGCCTTTCCGTAATCCCCCTTAAGTGGCCTCCACATCTCCCCTACACAACATGTGTGTGTGGTCTGGACATGGCCAGTACATGGCCTTGCGTGGCATAGAAGTACACGGCGTGTACTCATAAAGTACACGGCGTGTACTTAGAAAATTTCCAGATTTTCCACTTTTTCTAAAAAATGACCAGAAAAGGAAAAACATACATAAAATGAAGATTTGTGTTCTTACAAACTTCACTCCTTAAAAAAATTTGTCCCCAATTTTCCCTAGCAATGCGTAGAAGAAGAAACCATGAATAGTACCGGCCACGACGATCGTACATCGGCCTCCCTCTCCTAGGCCTCTTCTTGTAGTCGCTCATGCTGCCATAGAACCTGTACCAAAGGAAAAGACAAGCCAATGAGAACCTTCATACGATGATCAAAAATCTGGATAGGATGCTCCTCAAATGATGCATCTACTTCGAGCTCAACCTCCCCGAATTGAAATACAAGAGACGAGACTGAAAAGTATCATCGAAGGTGAGAGAAGTGGAAGATGTCGTGCATATCCCGGTACCTCTGAGGTAACTGCAACCGATAGGCAACCAGACCAACACTATCCAACACCACAAATGGTCTGACGTACCATAGTGAAAGCTTACCCTATCTTTGAATCCTCTTGTGTCCCAACCTCGTTGCGACACGCATGAAAACCTGATCCCCGACCTCAAACTCCCTAGGTTGTCTCTTCTGATCAGCATAAGACTTCTGTCGAGGCAATGGTGTAGCCATCATCTTCCGATTCATCTATATCTGCTCTGAGGACTCTGAAATAAGATGAGGTCCTAGAAAAGCTTCCTCTCCTACCTCCAGTCAGCACAAAGGTGATCGGCATGGCCTACCTTACAAAGCCTCGTAATGTTCCATCTAAATAGTCTCCTAAAATCTATTTTTATCAGAAAACTCCACAAGAATAATATACTTCTCCCAAGAATAGCCAAGGTCTATAATTCAAGCATAGAGAATATCCTCAAGCACCTGGATTGTACGCTCAGACTGACCATATGTCTGGTGATGGTATACCGAACTAAAAATTACTTATGTACCCAAAGCCTTTTGAAGCCCTGCGAGAACCAAGAAGTAAAACACCCATCCCTATATGAAACAAGGGAGTATGGAACTCGATGTAGTTATACAATCTATTGTATGTACACCCTCCCTAACTCATCAAAGTTGAAAGTCTCATTGATCATAAAGATGTGAGAAAACTTCATAATCATATCAAAGACAACCCAAACAACATCACTCCATCGAGGTGACCTCGGTAACCCGGTCAAGAAGTTCATTGTGACATAATTCCACTTCCACTTATGAATGGATAACTAATGTAAAATCCCTAATAGTCATTGATGCTATGCTTTCACCAGCTGATAAGTATAACATCTCATGATTAACCTAGAAACATCCATCTTCATACCTGGCCACCAGTACTGGTAGTGTATATCACGATACATCTTGGTGACGCAAGGATGAACTGCCCAAATTGAAGAATGAAAATCCCACATAATTTTTTGCGTATGTCTACTGGAACATATACTTGTCCCTAGATATAAAAAATCTCTTCCTCGCCCACTATCCATCCAGGAAGGGGTTCCTCTTTTGAGACACTCTCCCGCGGGACTAGGCCTTCTGATTCTTATAGATGCCTCATCCGTACCTGATCAAGAAGGGTAGAGGTATCAGCTACCAATGATAGAAAAGTCTTCCCCTGTTTATAGTGAACCACCAAATGCATCTCAGAAAAGTAGAACCATAACCATCCACACAATACTAGCCTCTTGAACTGCATGAATCTCAGTTCTCCTTCTCAACGCATCAGCCACTGTGTTTCCCTTTCCCAGTATATAGGCAAGCTCAAAGTCAACGGACTGAAGATACCTGACCCACCTGTGTTGTTTCGGATTCTAATCACGCTGATTGAATATTTAATTGAGACTATTGTGATTGGTGAAAACCAAAAAGTGCTCTCCTATAAGGTAATGTCTCCAATAGCATAAGGCGTGACCAACGTCAACAAACTTCAGATCATGCGTCGGGTAGTTTCTCTCGTGTGGCCTCAACTACTGAGACCTATACGCAATGAATCCATCTCCCTGCATAATCACAACTACCAGTCCAAACCCTTAAGCATCACATTAGACTATATAGCTTTTTCCAGGCTCTTGCAAGACTTGTATCGTTGATGACGTCAACCTCGCTTTCAGATCTTCAAAGGATGACTCACAAGAATCTGACCAGAAGAACATCGCACCATTCTTGGTCAGATCTGTCAGTGGTGCTGCAAGGTGTGAAAAGTCTGATATGAAACTCCTGTAGTATATATCCGGCCCAAGAAAACTCATAAACTCAAATACATTCTTATCCTGCTCCCAGGAAACTACATCTCACACTTTCTCTGAGATTACTGATACTCTTGTCTCTAATATAACGTGACCCAAGAAGTAAATCTGATCCATCCAAAACTAGAATTTCGAGAGCTTATCATATAACTGATGCTCTCTCAGTGTACTCAGAATGATCTCAAGATGGGTAACATGGTCGGGTCGAGTGTGAGAGTACACCAATATTTCATCCATGAAAAACACCACGAAGGAATCCATGTATGGATGGAACACTCGGTTTATTGGTGCAATGAAAACTATTGGCTCATTTGTGAGACTGAATGGAATGATTGTATACTCATATAGACCATACATGCTCTTGAAGGCTATAAGAGGTATATTTGATGGTCTAATGAGAAACTGATGATAACAAGATGACAAATTGATCTTTGATAACTCTCGGTATCCTCGAAGCTGATCAAAGAGGTCATCGATCCTCGACAAAGGATATCGGTTCTTGACCATCAACTAGTTCAGCTTCTGATAATCCACGCAAAGCCTAAGGGTGTCGTCTGCCTTCTTCGAAAACAGTACAGCCGAACCCCAAGGGGAAGTACATGGTTAAATGAAACTCTTTGATTAAATCTCCTCCAACTACTTCTTGAGCTCCAGAAACTCAGCTGTAACCATCCTATAAGGAGGAATGGACAGCGGTGAATCTCCTGGAATTAGATCTATCTAGAAGTCTACCTCACACTCCAGAGGCAATCCTAAAAAGTCCTCTGGAAATACATCCCTGAAATGATCCACCACTATAGGAAAGTCTAACTATGAGGTCCCCTAGTCATCTAGATATAGACTAGAAATCTGAGCTGTAACTCCTCCAAGCCCATGATGCTCTGGTCCAGCACTACCCACCTGGACATCCCACTCGCCTCTATGAATAAAATATCCACCCTCTGGTGATACAAAACACACCATGCGGCGATATCAATCGATGAATTCCGGGAAAGGAACTAAATGGTCCATATCGAGAATGACATCATATCCTGTCATCTCTAAGGCATAAAGGCCCCAATATATGTGACACCAAGAAACCTCAAGATGGACCTCTATGCACTGAATTATGATATATTTCCTCATTCCCAACGGTGTATCAAGAGTCAGGATGTCGGAAAACGAAAAGATATAGAGCCCAAGGATCTCCACAATAGCAACAAAGATAAATCTATGTGAAGCACTAGTATTGAAATGGGCTGAAGATAAAACTGGGACTACTAAGATCGTAACTCGAACTGTGGAAGGGTCGGTATCCTCCTCAAGATAGTTCTGCTCCACAGAAAAAGTCTGGCATGTACCGTAGCCCTTCTCCCCTGGATAGCCACTCCATGCTGATCCACTCTGATGTCACTGGTAACCTGGTGACTGACCACCACAGGTGCGACCTCCACCTCGGCCTGAACGGCTGGAATAACTCTAGTTTCTAGACTGGTGAGAAACTAGTGATACATTCCCTGAATGCGGGGTCATAGAAGAACCCCTACCACCAGCTGTAGGTGAGAAGATCTGACAAAAATGCTAAAGATGGCCCATCTTTCCGCAAGATCGACACTCCATCGTGTCTCTCTGGAATTGAGGCCTAGTATGCACACTCTTACACACCGGTAGAATACATCCTGGATACCTGAAGATACATTCCCCCTACCCTGATCTCCCCGAGACATCTCCCTACGGTGCTTCTTGCTATAAATAGGAGGAACACTGACTTTGCATGTCGAGCCGCCCTGGCCCACTATTCCAGAATCTCTCAGATCGTGCTTAGTGATCAGTGCCGGTTGAAGATAGCGGATATCGAATTCAACGTAAAGATATTCACCCAGGAACGGATATCCTGCCTAAGACCATCCTCAAACATCATAGCATGGAACAAATCATCACCCTCTGGAATCGGCGTGAAGTGCTGAAGCTTTGTAAAACTGGATGTGTACTCCATTACAGAAAGAGTACCCTTCTCGAGACTCAGAAATTCCCAGGCTCGGTCAGCCCTCAAGGTCTCCATAAATAATTAATCATAGAAGATGCACTGAAACACATCCCAATTCATACTCTACTAGCACCTTAATTGTGAGACCACCCCCCAACACCTATTGGTGGTGTCCCGGAACATATAAGTAGCAAGATTTACCCTTTTTTCTAGAGGTATCTCTAGATCCTCGATGATCGTCATTGTGGCATCTAGCCACGACACTATAGCCTGTGGTCCCCCATCCCATAAGAATGTAAGAGGATGCTGATGTTTGAAAACCGACGTCAACTCATCCATCGACAGGGAAGGAGGCGACGCTCCCTGAATGGTCTGCACCATCCTCAGGAACTCCTCCCTGAACTGCGCATTGGCACCCTTAATCGGTATGACTGTTGGTTCCAATGCTGACACTGTAGGAGGATCTGTCGGTGGTCCCTGATCGGCCGTATCCAGTGTCTGATCATCATCGGGCGGCTGACGTACAACCAGAGGATATCGTAGAGGCATAGCTCTAAATGATAAAAAGCACACCTTAGATCAGGATCATCAAGGAACTAGAACACAATAGTACAATATAGAAACATGAGAGAGAAAAACTCAAGTCTTTCAAAACACGACTACACTACATATATAGAAACTACACGGCGTGTTCCTTAAGGCCATCCACATGGGCGTGTACTACTTCCATAACTGGTCATGTAATACCCCAGACTACACGGCGTGTTGTCCCTACACATGACATGTACTTGAACTCCATTCCTATGCCCGATTCTCATTACATGGATAACTCTAACGGTCCTCATAACCTTAGACTACACGGTGTGTTCACTAAGAACACGGGGTGTACTAGACAAGGTTTCATCGACCATGTTGTTAGTTACATGGTTGGCGACACAGCTGACCCCTTACATGGCATGTTCTAAACAAGCACTACATGTATATGAGAAGATAACACCAACCCATATTGTTTGTGACACGGTCGGGTACCTAGAATGATACTACATGGAATGTTTATACCAAATACAACGTTTACCACACGTGATTCCCCGACCCATGTTGTTAGTGAAACGGATGGGAACACGGCTCACTACTACATGACGTGTAAATATTGTTAACAGCGTTTTAATAAAGTCTTTTCACAACCCCGTGTTTCTTCTCACACAGTCAGTGACACGGTTTAAAAACTACACGACATGTAGTCATAAGGTACATGCCGTGTATTCTAGGATATTCTTGGCAGTAGCTCAAAAACAGCACCAAAGCCTAGAAAACACTGAAAAACAAACACATAGGTTCCAAATTTCAATCCGTGAGGGTCCATACTCCAAGTCAATCAAAGCTTGGCATCTCATATAAGTCATATAAATGAGAATCAAGTCAAAAATCCACCATGTTCCAATTCATAAGGGCCCATAACACCTCAGGAACCAAAATTTGGAATTCATTTAAGAAAGGTATAATACAAACAATTTCTCTATCAAACTGCATGGATTCTTTCAAAGCATCTATCACAACAGCATGCACAATGTACACAATGTCTCTCAAAACAACATAAAATCGCTAATGCACCATAGATTCCATGTAAAGAATGCATGGAATGTTATTTCTAAGAAATTACAATATGATTCTTGAGATGTAATACCCTCATCTCATTAGGTTGTGACTAAAATAGAAACACAATAGCAACACCAATAACAACACAAATCATGTGACCCACTCAAGGTGAAATCATATCAACCGTAAAATCTCAAAACCAGAAAACTACAATAGACGAGGTAGATTGTATTTTCCCTATACATGGGTTAGCTACTCCTGGGTATAGCTTATTACCAAGTACCGAATCCATCCAATCCTAGGATAAAGGCTCCAAATAGTAAATCAAGAAAAAAGAATTTTTGTGATACCACTTTGAAACATCCCGGTTCTGGAAGCCACCCAGAGGCGCCCCGTACCCGGTTGGTCACATGCCCTCAAGCAAATTTCCCCAAATTCTAGAGGCCACCAACTAGTAGGGGGGGCCTTGGGTGTGATATTGGAGAAACTATACCATCATTGGTAGAGTACACAACATAAGTAATAAAAATGCAATAACGGAAGTAGTAAATATTCAACAACAATAAACAGCGGAGGAATAAAACAATAAACAACTAGAGTAAATATGTTTATATTAAATGTTGCATGATACATATCTATGAAATCATCCAGACAGGTAATAATGTTGGAAATACAAACAATAACAAAACAAGTACAAAAGAATAGATTAATAGCTCTGCAGCATCGCAAGCCTATGGTTGGTCCCATGCTCTCCTTCTCCAAAGCAATCAAGTACCCGAAGTCGAAAGGAACTTTCCCTTGTATATACCTGCATCAATATAGTCTTCTTGGGCCCAAAAGCATGGCCCAAACAAGGGTTGAGAATAAATCCCAGTTGGAAACCACCCGAAGATCTATGCCTAATAGTCATTGAGTGTATAGAAGGTATTAATACAGTAGGCAGTAAAGTGTAACAGTAAACAACTGGCAGAAATCAGTAAGCAGTAACAGGATGATATACAACAGTAATCAATCCACATAACTACAAGAAGTAGTGAAGCAAACAGCTAACCACTATAGGAACCCCCTGCGAAGTACTCGCAGACAACCCCTCTAGTCATATCCAAGAAGTACCAACAACCCTCTGGGTAGTGCACTCAGCCTAACCGCTCTGGTTTGGTCATATGAAATTATAAGACTCTCTGGGGATGCTCGCTCGGTCAATTCCCCTTATTGTCTAATGTCTTTAGGGACTCTCTAAGGAAGATCATGCGGTCTAACCCTCTTATATCCCCATGGTCTATAAACTCTCTGAGGAGCTCACTCAGTTAATCCCCCTATAGTCTAAGGTCTATCACAGACTCTCTGAGGAAGCTCGCTCGGTCCATTCCTCCTCTAGATTGGAATGGTTTATAGAAATTCTAACATGTAAAGACTCTCTGAGGATGCTCACTCAGTCTACCATTCTATTGTCTATAATTTCGAAGACTCTCTGGGAATCTCACTAGGTCTATCCCCTATAGTCTAATATGGCCAAGACTCTCTGTGAAGCTCACTCGGTCTATCCCTTATAGTCTTTAATGTCCAAGACTTTTTGGGTAGCTCACTCGATCTATCCCTTATAGTCTATAACACTAGGTTCTCACGGTCCTGTTCTAGTCATTGTATAATAATTCTATAAAGCCAAAGAACACCTATAGAGATACTTGTCCAACCAGTATACAGAAGCAAGCATGTCAAGAATGTCATTCGATACTATGGTCACAAGGCATGAAAAACATGTATAACGGCCAAAGGCTAACAAGAACCAAAGGTCATAAACAGAACAATGAATGAGCAAACAACGAAGAAAATCAATTACCCCAAAACATGATCAACTTACCTTTACACAAGCATACAAGCAAGGCAGGAAAAAATCAGGGGAAAACTGTTAACACGTAATACCTCATTCACAGGTATTGGTGGAAATTTGCACATAATACTCAATGACTTCGAAAGATCTGGCACAAACCACCTACCATGGTGCTAGGATATCAATATACTTGAACCACAAGGCTTGATTCTCCTTGGAATGTCATATATCTATGAAAAAGCACAAAATGTTCAACCCAAGATATCTTGAGGAAGAGGAAATATCATGGAATGAAACACAAGAATAAAGAACAGCTCACTACTAAGGTTCCAATGAAATCGATGACGGTCTATTTGAAAAACAGACGGAGGCTCGGGGGCTCAGAGGATGTTCATGGACGTACGAATGATCTCGGTCGAAGAACCTTGAGAAGAAGACGATTTTGTCGATCAGGCGCGACCCCGGTCCGTTTAATGAAAATAAAAAGTACATGGAATGTACTTATTGAGTACATGATATGTACTATTCCTTTCTGTACTCTGATTTAAGTGGCCTTAGCATCACCCCTACACAATGTGTGTGTGGCCCACAAAAGGCCAACACAGGGCTTTGCGTGGAATAGAAATACATGGTGAGTACTTTGAAAATTTTCATATTTTCCTCTTTTTCAAAAAAATGCCCAGAAAAGGAAAAACATACATGAAACAAAGATATGGTTTCTTAAAAACATCTCCCCTTAAAGAAATTCATCCCTGAATTTCCCTAGCAAGGCGTAGAATAAGAAACCCCGAACATATCTAGCCACTGCGATCGTACATTGGCATCCCTCTCCCAGGTCTTGTCCTGTACACATCCATACTGCCATAGCACCCGTACTAAAGGAACAGACTGACCACGGAGAACCTTCGTACTGTGATTGACAATCAGAATAGGATGCTCCTCAAACGATGCATCTGTTTCAAGCTCAACCTCATCAGGTTGGAAGACAAGAGACAGATCTGAAAAGTAACATCGGAAATTAGAGATGTGGAAGACATTATGCATATCCCAGTACCGCTTAGGCAACTGCAACCGATAGGCAACTGGCTCAACTCTCTCCAACACCTCAAATGACCCGACTACCATGGTGAAAGCTTACCCTGTCTCTGAATCCTATTGTATCCCAACCTCAGTGTGACAAATAGGAAAACCTGATCCCCGACCTCTAACTCCAGAGGCCGTCTCTGCTGATCAGTATAAGACTTCTGTAGATACTATGCTATATCAATACTCTTCCGAATCAACTCTATCTGCTCGGAGGTCTCCTAAACAAGATGAGGTCCCATTAAAGCTACCTCTCCTACATCCAGCCAGCACAAAGGTGATCGGCATGGCCAACCGTACAAATCCTTGTAAGGTTCCATCAGAATAGTCACCTAAAAACTATTGTTATATGGAAAATCAACAAGAAGAATATGATTCTACAAATAACAACCAAAGTATATAATGAATTCTCGGAGCATATCCTCAAGCACTTGGATTGCATTCTCAGACTGGCCATCTGTCTGGGGATGGTATGCTATACTCAAAAGTACCTATGTACCCAAAGCCTTCTTAAAACCCTACCAGAACCGAGAAGTAAAAAATGCATCCCTATTTGATACAATGGTGTGTAGAACTCCATGAAGACATACAATCTATCAAATGTAAAACCACCCCAGCTCATCAATTATGAAAGTCTACTTGATTGGCAAGAAGTGAGAAATCTTCATAAGCATGTGAATGGCAACCCAAACAACATCACTCCCTCGAGGTGACCTTGGTATCCCAGTCACGAAGACCATCGCGACATCATTACACTTCCACTCGGGAATGGGTAACTGATACAAAAGCCCTACTGGTCACCGATGCCCTTCTTTAACCTGCTGACATGTAGAACATCTCATGATGAACCCAGCAACATCCCTCTTCATACTTGGCCACCAATATTGGAGGTGTAGATCATGATACATCTTGGTGACGCCAGGATGAACTTCCAAAACTGATTAATTAAAATCCCGTATCAGTTCCTCCCATATGTCTAAAGGAATCCATACACGTCCCTAAAAACACAAGATCTCATCCTCTCCCACGGTCCATCCAGGAAGAGGGTACTCACTTGACACACTCTCCCACCAGACTAGGACTTATGCGTCTGATAGTTTCATCATCTGTACCCAATCAAGAAGGAAATAGTTAATAGCTACGGATGATTGAAAAGTATGCCCCTATTTTTCGTGCACCTCCAAATGCATCTCATATAATAGATCCATAAGCTGGCACACACTTCTGGCCACCTAAACTGCATGAATCTGAGTTCTCATGATCAACGCCTCAACCACTATGTTTACCATTCCCAGTGTATTGGAAAGCTCAATGTCGAAGGACTGAAGATACTCAACCCACCTATTCTGTCTCAAATTCAGATCACACTGAGTTAAGATGTACATGAGACTCTTGTGATTGGTGAAAACCAAAAGGTTCTCTTCCAGAAGGTAATGGATCCTACATCGTAAGGCGTGAACAACAGCTGCCAAATCCAAATCATGCGTCATGTAGTTTCTCCAAGGTGGCCTCAACTGTCGAGACCTGTACGCAACGAATCCATCTCCCTGAATAAGAAAAACTCCATGTCCGACACATGAAGCATCATAGTAGACTTTGTATCTCTTTCCCAGCTCTGGAAAGACTAGAATCAGTGCTGACATAAACCTCCCTTTCAACTCTTGAAAGGCTGACTCACAGGAATCTGACCATAAGAACTTTGCACAATATTTGGTCAGACCTACCAGCGGTGCTGAAAGGTATGAAAATTCTTGTATGAAACTCTTATAGTATCCAACTAGCCCTAGAAAACTCCACACCTCAAATACATTGTTTGGATTCTCCCAAGAAACTATAGCTCTCACTTTCTCTGGGTCTACTAATAGTCTAGTCTCTGAGATAAAGTGACCCATGAAGTGAATCTAATCCATCCAAAAGTGTCATTTTGAGAGCACTCCATATAACTGATTCTCTATTAGTGTAATCAGAATGATCTCAAGATGGGTAGCATGGTCGTGTCAACTGTGAGAGTAAACCAAGATGTCGACCATGAAAACCACCATGAAGGAATCCAAGTATTAATGGAACACTTGGTTCCATAGTGCCATGAAAAATGATGGTGCATTCATGAGGCCTAATGGCATGACCGTATACTCGTATAGACCATACCTTTTCCTGAAGGATATAAGTGGTATATCTGATGGTCTAATGTGCAACTCATGATAATCAGATCTCAAATATATCTTCGAGAACACCCAGGATCCTTGAAGTTGATCAAAGAGATCATTGATCCTCGGCAAAGGATATTGGTTCTTCACCTTCAACTGATTCAGCTTCTGATAATCCATGAAAAGCCTAAGGGTGTCATCTTCATTCTTCACAAACATGACAGGCAGACACCAAGGAGAAGTAATGTTTCAGATGAAACCCATTGCATTAAACTCCTCCAACTGATTCTTGATCTCCTGCAACTTAGGTCTATCTATCCAATAAGGAAGAATGGACACCGTTGACGCTCCTGGAACATGCTCAATCAATAATTCTACCTCATGCTCTGGAGACAAACATGAAAAGTCCTATGGAAAGACATCCCTAAAATGATCTACCACTGGAGGAAAGTCTAACTGTGAAGTCCCTGGGTCATCCTGATATAGAGTAGCAGTCTGGGATATGACTCCTCCTATCCCATGATGCTATGGTCCATATCTACCCACCTATACATCACACTCACCTCTATGAAGAAAATATATTCCCTCTTTTGATACAAAACTCACCCTACGACGATAGTAATCGATGACTACCTAGAAGGGAACTAACAAGTCCACACCGAGAATGACATCAAAGCCTGTCATCTCAAGGAAATAGAGGTCCTATAAGAAGTGACACCCAAAAATCTCAATAGGAAACTCTCAACACTGTCATATAGAAGATGTCCTCGTTACCAATGGTGTATCAAGAGTCAACATGTCGGCAGATGAAATGATATAGAGCCCAAGGCTCTCCAAAAAAGAAATGGAGATAAAACTATGTGAAGCACCAGTATCGAAAACGGTTGAAGATAAAACTAAGGCTACTAAGATTGTACCTTCAACTATGGAAGGGATGGGATCCTGCTCCTAATAGGTCTGCTCCATGGCAAAAGTATGGCATGTACCGCGGCCATGCCCCCCTGACTGACCACTCTGAGCTGATCCACGCTGCTGTCGCTGGTAACCTGGTGACTGACCACCATGGTCGTGACCTCCACCTTTACCCGAACGGCTAGAAGAACTCCATTTCCTAGACTGGTGAGAAACGGGTGATGCATTCCCTGAATGCGGGGTCATAGAAGAACCCCTGCCACTAGCTGTATGTGAGAAGATCTGACAAAAATACTGAAGATGGCCCATCTTGCCACAAGATCGACACTCCATCGGGTCTCTCTGGCGCTGTGGCCTACTATGCCCACTCCTACCACACTAGTAGCATACAACCAGGCTGCCCGAAGATACATTCTGCTTACCCGGATCTCCTCGAGATAGCTCCCTTTGTACCTTCCTGTTATTAGTGGAAGGAACACTGACTCTGGATGTCAAACCGACCAAGCCCACTACTCCAAAATCTCTCAGATTGCACTCAATAATTAGCTCCTGGTTGAAAATTGCGGTTATTGAATTATACTTAATGATATTCACCTAGGAATGGATCTCCTGCCTGAGACCATCCTCAAACATCCTAGCAAGGAACAACTCATCACTGGCTAGAATCGGCGTGATGTGTTGCAGCTTGGTAAAACGAGACGAGTACTCCATAACAGAGAGAGTACCATGCTCGAGACTTATAAACATCATCTCTCGGTCGGCTCTCAAGGTCTCCAAATAATTGTAATCGTATAAGATGTGCTGATAATCATCCAATGTCATACTCTGTTGGCACCCTGACTGTGAGATCACCTCCCACCACCTCTTGGTGGTGTCCTAGAGCATATAAGTATCAATTTTTACCCTTTTCTCTGGAGGATTCTGCAGATGCTCAAAGATCATTAGCATGGCCTCTTGCCACGACTCAGCAGCCTGGGGTCCCTCATCCCCTGAGAATATTAGAGGAAGCTGCTATCTGAAAACCCATGTCAAGTCAACCATTGACGGGGCAGGAGGCGGCGCTCCCTGAATGGTCTACATCATCCTTAGGAAGTCCTCCCTGAACTACGCATCGGGGCCTGCAATGGGTATAACTGTTGGTGCCAAGGCCTACACAGTAGGATGATCTTTTGGAGGTCCAAGATCAGCCATATCCAGTGTATGATCACCGCCTGGCAGCTGACGTACAACAGGAGGATGTCTCGGAGGCATAACACTGAATGATCAAAAGTACACCTTAGATAAGGATCATCAAGGACTGAGAACACAAGAGTACAAGATGGAAACAGGAGAGAGAAAAATTCATGTTTTGAAAAACAGTACTACACATCATGTATAGAAACTAAATGGTGTGTTCCGTAAGGCCATCCACATAGTTGTGTACTTATACTATAACTGGTCGTGTAACACCCCAAACCACACGACGTGTTGTCCCCACACACAGTGTGTACTTGAACTCCATTCCCCTACCCGATTTTATTTACACAGCTAACTCACACGGTCCTCTTAACCATAGACTACATGGTGTGTTCACTAAAGACAAAACATGTACTGGACAAGGTTTTTGTGACTGTGTTTTTAGTTACACGGCCGACTACATGGCTGACCCCTTACACGGTGTGTTCCAAATAAGAACGGTGTGTATAAGAGAAGATAACAGTGAACCGTGTTCTTCATGACCTGACCAAGTACCTAGAATGAGGATACATGGTGTGTTCATTCCAAACACAATGTGTAATAAATGCAATTCCTTGAACCATGTTGTTAGTGACACGGTCGGGTACACGACTCACTACTACACGGCGTGTACCTACCATACACGGCCTGTTCCAGAAGGCATTTCAGAACCTCATGTTTCTACTCACACAGTCATTGACACAGTTTAAAAACTACATGGCATGTAGTCATAATGTACACGCCATGTATTCGGGGTTTTCTGGGAAGTATCTCAGAAACTACACCAAAGCCCAAAAAACACCAAAAAACAAACACATAGGTGCCACATTCCGATCCGTGAGGGCCCATACTCCCCGCGAATCAAATATTGGCATCTCATATAAGTCATATACATGACATTCAAGTCAACGATCCACCACGCTCCGATTAATTAGGGCCAATAACACCTCAAGAACCAAAATTTGGCATTCATTTAAGCACGGTATAATAAAAAAAAAAATCTCTATCAAACTGCATGGATTCTATCAGATCATATATCACCAAAGCATGCATAATCTATACAATTTCTATCAGAACAACATGAAATCGCTAATGCACCATAAAATGACATGAAAAGACTGTGTTGCATGTGATTTATAACAAGTTCCTATATGATTCCTGAGATGGAATACCCTTATCTCCTCAGGTTGCGATAGAAATAGAACCGCAATAGAAACAAAAATAACAACAAAAATCATGTGAGTCACTCAAGGTGAAATCATATCAACCATAAAATCTCAATACCAGAAAAATGAAATAAACGAGGTAGATTGGATTTTCCATGTACACTGGTTAGAAACCCTTGGGAACAGCTTATTACCATGTACTAAATTCGTCCAATCCCTGGATAAAGTCTCCAAACAGTAAATCAAGACAAAATAATTTCTCTAATATCACTTTGTAACGTTCCAGTTCCAAAATCCACCCAGAGGCACCCCATAACTGATTAGTCACACGCCCTCAAGTGCATTTCCCCAAACACCAGAGGCTGCCGACTAGCAGTGAGGGCCTTCTGTGTGATAGTGGGGAAATTATGCCCTCATTGGCAGAGTACACAACAGAACTAATAAAACATGCAATAGTGGAAGCAATAAATATCCAACAACAATAAACAACGGAAGACTAGAACAATAAACAAATGGAGAACATATGTATATATGAAATGATGCATGATACATATATATGAATGGATCCAAACATGTCACAATCCTGTAAATACAAACAGTACAAAAAAAAAGTATGAAAGAAAAGATAAACAGCTCTACTGCATCGCAAGCCTAAGCTTGGTCCCATGCTCTCCTTCTTCAAAGCAATCAAGTACCTAATGTCGAAGGGCGCTAGACCTTTTCTATACCTGCAACAATATAGTATTCATGGGCCCAGAAGCATGGCCCAAATAGGGAGTGAGAATAAATCACAGTAGGAAACCACCATAGGATCTATGCCTATCAGTCAGTGAGTATATGGCAGCTAATAGTATATTAAGCAGTAAACAGTAACAGGAAACACCAAGCAGTAATCAGTAAGCAGTAACAGGATGATATACAATAGTAATCAATCCACAAAACAAAAAGCATCATTGAAGAAAATTGCTAACCACAATAGGAACCCTTCTGGGATGTACTCACAGCAAACCCCTTTGGTCCTATCCAAGAAGTACCAACATCCTTCTGGGGAGTGCACTCAGTCTAACCCCTCTGGTTTGGTCATAAGAAATTATAAGACTCTCTGGGGATTATCGCTCCATCAATTCAACTTATAGTATCAGGTAGTCAGGAACTCTCTGAGGAAGATCATGCAATCTAACCCTCTTATAGCCCCAAGGTCTATAAACTCTCTGATGATCTCACTCGGTCAAACCTCTTATAGTCTCAGGTCTATCACAGACTCTTTAAGGAAGCTCGCTTTGTCAATTCCTCCTCTAGCCAAGAATGGTTTAATGAAATTCAAACAAGTAAAGACTATCTGAGAAAGCTCACTAGGTCTACCCTCCTGTAGAATATAATATGCAAGACTCTCTTGGAATCTCACTCGGTCTATCCCCTATAGTCTAATATGTCCAAGACTCTCTGGGAAGCTCACTCGGTCTATCCCTTATAGTCTATAATGTCCAAGACTCCTTTGGAAGCTCACTCAGTCTATCCCTTTTAGTCTATTGAACTTGGTTCTCACAGTCCCGTGCCAGTCAGTGCATAATAATGCTATATGGCCAAAGCACACCAATAGAGCTATATGGATGACCAGTCTATAGAAACAAGCATGACAAGAATATCATTCCATCCTATGGTCACAAGGCATGGAAAACAGGTATAACAGCAAAAGGCTAACAAGACCCAAAGGTCATAAATAGAACAAGGTATGGGAAAAAATCCAATCACAACAATTATCCTCAAACATGATCAACTTACCTCTACACAAGCATACAAGAAAGGCAGGAAAAAAATAAGGGCAAAACGGTAAACATGTAATACCCCGTTCATTGGTATTGGTGGAAATATTCACATAAAACTAAAAGACATCAAAAGGTAAGGATCAAACCAACTACTGAGGTGCTAGGAGATCAATATACTTGAACCACAAGTCTTGATTCTCCTTATAAATTCATAGAGCTATGAAAAATCACAAAACATCCAACCCACAATATCTTGAGGAAGATGGAAAATCATGGAATGAAACTCATGAAGAAGGAAGAGATCACCATTGTAGTTACAACACAATCGATGGAGATCTATTCGAAAAACAGATGGAGGATTCGGGGCTCGGAGGATGTTCACGGCCATACGGAGGCTCACAGTCGAAGAACCCTAAGAAGAAGACGATTTTGCCGATTAGACACGACCCGGTCCGTTTATTGAAAAAAAAGTACACAACGTGTACTTCTAGATTACATGGTGTGTACTAGGCCTTTCCGTATTCCGCTTTTAGCAGCCTCCACTTCTCCCCTACACACCTTGTGTGTGGCCCGAACATGGCCATCACAAGACCTTCCGCGACATAGAAGTAAACGACACGTACTTTTAAAATTTCCATATTTTCCTCTTTTTTGGAAAAACGACCAGAAATGGAAAAACATACCTGAAACGAATATCCGGGTTCTTATAAAAGGGTAAAAAAACAAATTAATTAAAAAGTAACAAATAAAGCACTACTATCAAGGATTTTAACTATAATGATATGGGGAACTATGAAAACACATTCCCCATGGATCAAGGTAATATACCTCAGAGGATGTTAAGGGATCACAATAAAAATTATGCTACTAATAGAGCCATTATGGAATGATTAATATGATTTTGAATATGGATCCTTAAAATATGTTGTAAATATATTTTATTAATGATAACGTCATTAGAATAATTAAAAAATATATGAGTATTTTGCTGGAGTAATATTTCAAAAAGTATCTAAAATCATGTACTTAATAGTATCAATGAATGTAACTCATTGTAAAGTTGAACTTATTGGAAGACGCATGATTATAAACCTTAATATGTTCTTAATTTTGAGGTAATGATTTTTTCATTATGAGGTGATTGATATGGGTAAATTGTATTATATCGACTACAGTGGAACTGATTAATGGTTTATTATGAATGTTTTTATTCAATCATTGATGAAGTCAAAAACATTGTGGGATTTAAAAAGTATATCCAATAATATGTGTTTTATTTAAAGAATAAGGATGAATTAATTTCTAAATGATGAATTATTATTATTCAATTATTTACCATGTTTTAATATAATACATGGTTAATGCATTCACAAGTACGATATGTAATGATTTAGAGATACTTCATGTTGTTTAGACTAATGATAAGTTCTTTTAAAAAATTAGTTGGCCTTATAATGTTTTAAACCCTCATACTTGTAAGGGAAATAATTCTATCAATTTATGAAATATTTTCTGTTAATCTATGGAATTTTATTTATATATTAGTATATTACTTCAATGTATGATGCAATATGGGTTATCATTGACCACCTAACCAAATATGCACATTTCATATCTATAAAAATGATTTACTACTTGATCACCTCACAAGGATTTATACTAATAATGTATTTAGATGGGTACGACCTAAAACTTATCACACTTCCATCAAATAGATTACAGAATTATCATTTTTGTGTACGGTGAACTTGCACCTTTCGAACAAATGTGCTTAGTTTTTTCATTTTAATGGATTTAAAGGATGGTAATAATGATGAAAATAATCATTGATTATTTTATTTGTTATATTTATGATTTATTTATTTTTTTAAGTTATTATATAACAAATAACATTATTCTTTTAATTTTTTGAAAATATGATAATGACATTCACTTGTGCAACGAACTATCACCTAGTGAAGTGATACAATTCTTTCACACATTACATTGAATGTATTTGGGATGTTTATAATAAACATATGAGATATATAAGACATAATTATGACAAATCAATGATAATATACTTATTTTTCTTTTAATTTTCTTTTTTTAATATGATAAGAAAATGGAAGCAGTGTTCATGAATATATACGACCTCCCGTCTCGATGAATGGTTCATATCATTTCAAACAACTAGATTTTATATATTACTCTAATAAAATATATAATGAATATATATATATGATATTTACATCAGTATTTAATTTATTGATGTGAAAAATTCACGATCTATGCATGTGGAACAAAAAATAACGAGTCAAAACATACATGAAAAATAATGAAATTAACACCCGAAATAGTGAAAGTAATAGAAGATTATTAAAAAAAGGTGATAATATTTTATAAAATAATAATATATGATATTATAAGAATTAAAATGGTTATCTTATAAGTTAATAACATTCTTATAAAAAGTATTCATTAGGTAAAATAGAGTTTAACCAAAAGATAGCGTAAGGTAATGGATTTCACCTTAATTTACATTCCATTGAGACTTATTTGTTATAATGCATCGATTCAATTATATTTAGAGCTTTTACTTCACCAGTAACATTTAATATAGTGAATAATTAATTAATCAGTGTATTTTTTGTTTCAAATTTAACTATCTAATTGAATGTGATATGAACTTCACAATGAAATCACACATTCTTTCATGATCTTTATATTCCTCTTAAAAAATAACTTTATTGAAATTTGTTTCATTGGACATTAAATTTATATTAAATATATGTATTCTTGTGTAATCGATAGAAATATTGAGTAAAACATATTCTATTTTTATAGATGATGTTTACTCGGAAAGTTATTTGATTAACTTGGGAAATATTGATAAATATTTATCCTTTACTCAATACGATTTTTGGATAGGGAACATTATTTATTAGTCAAATAGACTATGAAATATATGTGGAATGATATGGACTATTATGACATCGGTTGGGGTCTATTTTATGTATCCCTTCAAATCATCGGTAGTCTCATGAGACGAATTAGTTAAGAAAATCCGATGTGTTCTAACCTGGATTATTTTAAACCATATTTTGATAGGTCGTGATGGTAATGATTCCATGTTCTTGGGAAATATTGCCTACAATATTTAAGAAATTCATTCTTTAATAATTTTGTTAATATTATTTTCCTTGATATGATTTATATGAAATTATCTAAGGATACACTTCATTCTATGTTCATTGATTAAACAGAATGTGTTTCAGTTATTTACCTTTCCATATTGATTATGCCTTACTTAGATATTTATATGGAATATGTCTTTAACTTTAAAAATTTATATGTTTATTATTATTATATATTCCTGATATATTCCACTATACTTAAATTTTTTGAATACTTTGATCTCACCATTTTTTGATACCTTTCCCAAGGTTATGAAGAGGTATCCTTTGAATGAGTTTTCCAGGTTGATGAGATTGATTTTTTTCATTAGTTTTCATTTTATATCCCCAATTTAACATGGGTATCATATATGTAATATAGTTTTCCAAAACAGCTAATTGATTCAGTCCTTTTTTATTTTAATCTTGTACCTATGCTAATGTAATAATGTATGGGACTAGTTCTGGGCTACTGGGGTTGGGGTCATTACATTATTCCCCTGGAATACCCTAATATAAGAAATAAATGGGTATTTATATAAAAAATATAAAAATGTTATAATAATTAGATATAATGACTTTATAGTAGCTATGGTTTATAATTAAGTAAAAGATATAGATTATAAAGAAAAAACTGTTCACTTAGAAAGACTAGAAGCCATTATATTGATATAAGATTATGAATCATATATGAAATTTAAGAATTTTATAATTGATATAAAATATTATTTTCTTTACGGTTTTCTCATATATGTAGTCTATTTTGAGGAACCTCTAGTTTTGGGAAATCCACGATTTACACATTTTATTTTCAAACATACCAATTCTCTTTATGGTTTTAAACAAGCCCCTAGTGCTTGGTATAAAAGGATTTGTTCTCTTCTATAATAAAATGGTTTTCCTATAATCTTAGAAGATCCTACTATTTTTAATAAAACAATATCTTATGATAAATTAATTGTTCAAATTTATATTTATAATATTAAATTTCGTCCCATTAACTTGAAATTGTGTAATGAATTTTCAAAACCTATGCAACATGAAATTGAAATGATAATTATTGGTGAGTTATAATTATTACATGGATATAAAATTTATCAAAAAATAAATTTTGGAATGTTCTAAAATAAAATAAATACACACATGTCTTCTTTAATAATTTAGGACTTGAAAACAATAATATTTTTGAAACTCATACAAAAACTAACATAAAACATAACTTGAATGATACTAGGAAATTAGTAGAAAACATGTTATATGGAGAAACAATTGGAAATGTGTTGTATCTAACTACTAGTAAATTTGATATAATTTTTGAACTTTGACTTTGTGAAATATTTCATGAATTTATTATATAATCTCATTTAAAATCATCCATTTGAATTTAAGATTTTAAAAAGGAACTGTTTATATTTATATACTTTTTCCAAAAACCATTATATTTTATTTAATATGATAATTTTATGATTATTATTGAGAATGTAGACTAGATATAATTTTTACCTCAGGAAATTTTTTAATTCTAGGAAAATATCTAGTTTATTATTATAGTTAAAAAATCTCAATTTTGTTGGATTATCATCTACTAAATCATATTACATAGCATCTGATACTTATTATACACATGCGTTGTGGATGAAACACACCTTGATGGAATTTGGATTAATTTGTAATCTTTTGTCAATTAAATATGATTGAATTAGTTATATTAGTATCTAAAAGAATTTAGTATTCAATTCTATAATTAAGAATATTGATTAAAGAAATCACTTATTGAGAGATCACACAAAAAAGGTGATATTTATATAGAATTATTTAACAATTAGAATCAACTCGATGGTATATTTAGTAATCCTATTCAAGATGAATGATTGTGTTTTAATAAAACTAAATTAGGACTTTTGGAATATAAGTGATATTATTCTTATTCAATATACAATTTATAATTTCAATATCACTATTTTCAATTTTTCATATTTATAAGAATTTTTTACTAATATAAATTTTATTTTTATTTATTTACCTTAATTATAGATAAAAATATAAGATACTATTATCAATTTTAAAAGTTTATCAATCATTTCCGATCTAAGACAACTCATTTTTGATCCTTAAGAACTCTATCATTTTCTATTTCATGATTCTGAGACATATAAATTTGAACTATTAAATCACTTATATCGTCATCAATTGATAATATGTGGGGAAATCAAATAGAGTTGATGAATTGAGCATTGGAAGTTAAAATATGTTAATTTAAACAAGTGGAGAAGGGGGTGTCTTGATAGAGAAGGCCTTTTAATTTGATAGACTATGTGGTACAAACATCGTTTTAAGGATGGTTTAATGTGTTTAGTCATGTGAGTTTATTTTTGATTTGTAAAATAATTTATTTATTTTTATAAAGTATGTTTGAAAATTTTGTTGAAATTTAGGATTCATGTTCACCCAGAATAGAGAATTGATTTCATCAAATGTAAATGAAAATGGAAATTTTATTTATTATCATGAAATAGTATAATATTTATACTACCCTCATGAAGGGGGGTTTTAATCCAGTTAGACCATTGTTATTATTAATGATGTTAGTAATTATGAAATTATGAATTTTTTATTTCAATCGTTATAAATACTGAAGAATGTTGTCAATGAATTATAGTCAAATTATTTGGTTCTCTATAAATCTATTCAAATAATGATAGCCTTGAGGGTTAAAGTGATTGATAAAGTCATATTTCTAGATATCCACCTATTCTAACACTTGATAAATTAGAAGAATTTTTACCTCTACATATATATGATGTAGTTCATGATCAACTACTAACAATGAAAAGGGATGCTCAAATATTATTAATTATTAGGATCATGCACCTTCATTTTAAAAATAATGTTGGTATTAATGATGTCAAAACTATTAATTGTCACATAAAACATATATTATTAATAACTATAATTATGAAAAGTTTCTGATTATCATGGAAATACTGTTTAAATAATCTTTTTTCCATTATAATTGAAGGATAATCTTGTGATGATGTTAAAATCCCCACTAATGATGAGAGGGGGATCTTTTAAGGGAAGTTAGCACAGATTTACTCTCTAGTGATTATGTTGAACCAACTAGAATACATGATCCTATACTTCAAGAGAAATAAACTATTTTTGATGCTATGATATAAAATAATACTGGTGAAAATACTATTGTTTAAGGGATTTTATTTAAGAAAACAAACCTATTGTACATGAGACCTAAGTAAAAGAAAATGAAGTTGCAGATGTTAAACCTATAAGTCCACTAGTTCATCCTATAAATCATATTGTTAGAGAATTTACCCATGAGTAGATACATATTATATGTGCAGATCTAGAGGTTAATGATACATGAACTACTAATTTTCCATGATAAATTGATTAGGATGAAGTAGATGGCCAATTTCATTAGGAAACTAGACATGTGTCCATTGATCATGTAATAATTAAACATTAGGAATCTGTAGAAGATGTTGGAAATAGCTTTTTTAGAAGGATTAGAGTATTAATGGATAAATTGATCTTCCAAAAAATTAATAGTTAACCATCTCTATCTATTGCTAACAAAGGATATTCAAAGATAGATGAGCGTGTTAATAGTTTTTTCATCTGGAATGTTTTCTGAATATAATCAAATAAAGGAAGAAATAAATGGATTCAGGTCTGATCATACATTTTATATGGAATATTTAAAAAATGTGATATTAAATAATAGTCCAATGTAATTTTTTGAGATAAAATCTGATCTATAGTACTTGAAATCTCAAATGATGTCAAAGATAGATTTAGATACTTTGAAGAGGATGATAACTACATAGTTTGAGTTTATCAATATATTTCCACATATTCAACTAGAAAACTCCAATATTACATATTCTATTTTGGAAGAGACTAATGATGTTAAATAATAATCCATAAGACTTTATTCATAGGATATTTGAGACACTATAATATTCAAGAATTGTAGTGTGATACAATTCCTTTGAGAAATTTTCCAGAATTTAAGAAATATTTAATATCTGAATTTTATAATTTTAAAATAAGTGGAAATTATGTAATTCAGAAAAAAAAAATATTAAATCATTTATGGATTTTGTTGAATTCAGTAATGATTTTTATGGTTCATTGTATA
Source organism: Viscum album (assembly GCA_963277665.1). NCBI lineage: Eukaryota > Viridiplantae > Streptophyta > Magnoliopsida > Santalales > Viscaceae > Viscum > Viscum album. The sequence goes on from OY728139.1 coordinate 705,490,922, forward strand.
ATCCTCATATTCATAAATAGGTTCTACATTTTTGTAGAAATATTTTCATTATATAATAGAAGGTAAAAATTATTCGATATAGGGAAAACCATATTGTTTTTATAGAACAACCCTTAGTCTGTGTGCATGCGGTTCCTACTAACCAACTGATCACTTCTTAAAAAAGAAATTAATGTATTGAAGATATTAGCTCATAAGGTTCCTCAAATATCATAGGGGAAAAAAATTTGTGAATCAATGAAATAACACTATAAACTAAATAGATATGACTTCCTATATATTCAGAATACTTATTTTCATAATATCATGATACAATATTTATTTCGGATGGTTTTTTTTAAAGGATGAATTTATTTATCAGTTTAATATGATTGGTTTTGATTTATTTTGGATTATAGGATGAAAAAACCATAGAGATATTCCTCAAAAAGGATGTTTCTTAGAATAACATTGAAAACACCATTGGCCTTTCAAGAGACTATCATGATGGTGAGGTAAAAGCTAATTCAATTGTTCCAACAGATAATTTAATTATATCTATTTCTACATCTATAAAAGTTACTAATTTATTTTCCCCCCAATTTAATTGTTAATATATATCTATCAAAATAACAATTAGAGTATATCATATCAGTTCTAATACTATATATGGAATAAACATCTAAAATTGTTGATATGAGTTCTGAATCAAGTCCCAATACACCCCCCTATCTAAGATATTATCAAGGACATACTTCGACTAACCCCTCCCACCCACATCAACCTCTTCTAAACATGGACCTTAAGCCTAAATCAATATTTTTATTTCATGTTATTATCTTTATTTGTATGGATGTTTTCATTTGTTGTTCAAATTGATTTTTTCCCAATGAAATTATTTTACTATTTATTTAACGTATGTTAGTGATATTAATCTTCATTAAATAATATTTCTTTGAATGTGTAATTTTCGATTCTAATTACTCATTATCAAACATATATTAAACATTCAAGATATTTCAATGGAATGAATCTTTTTTTAATTCAAAAATAAATTCTATTTTTTATTTCATATTGATAAACTAAAATGTGTTTTAGACACTAATTCCACCTATTTTTTATATAAAGCAATGGGGAAAATATTTGGAATACAAAAAATTTATCTAATTCATAATTATTTATTTTAATATGTAAATCTATAATTTCTAAGGCCTACTATATAAATTTTAACAATTAAATCTATGAAACTCTATGACATGAAATTCGAGAAGTTGAATCATTAAAGCTTAATCAAGGAAATTTAATCTATGGAACTAATATCTAATATCTCTAAAATATCCCATTTAATGTTTATGGTTATTTTTATAATCAAAAATATCAATACTTTTGTACAAAATAATGTTTCTCCAACATATCGTATTTATTCACAAATAATTATGCTCAAAAATAGATTCATATATTTTTATGTGTTTATTTTAGTTTGTCTAAATGATTTAAATATGTTTATAATTTTATTTCTATTTATAATTATATATTATTATATTTTAAGAAAAAAATTCCCCAGTATATAAGAACTCTAACATGGTGAATTCCCTTTAATGAATCCACTTATGTGAGGTATCTTCCACTGTGAATCCACTTACTTGAACTATCTTATTTGAGTATTCCACATACCTGATTAACATTAATGTGGGTGATTTTTTTATGTGGTGGGATATTACATTGTAATATGTATACATGGTGAACTATTATGGGGATATTTTACTTACATGATGAAGGAAAACATGAATAATGGTTAAAAGGACTATTAGCTTATGTGATGAAGATGAAGATGACAATTATATAGTAAAGAATTGAGGACTTTTCTAGAAATTCACCCAGTACCGTTTGAGGAGGAAGATTTCTGATAGATTTATTTCATTAACATTGAAGAAATTATTCCTTAGTTCAATGTATTTTTTTATTCTGATGATGTACTATTTTTCTAACGTTCAAGTGGATTCATATTTTTGAGGAGAATATCATCAATAGATATTACATAATTTCTTTTTATTAGTATTTTTAATTTTATTCTTGTTATACAGAAGAAAAAAACTAGGGAATAATATTTATGAATGGAAGTAAAATATATATATTAAAAATATCAATCTCTGGTCAAGTGATTGATTTCTCTCTCTCTCTCTTTCAATCTACTACTATTGTTTTACTTTCTCATTCGTGATTTATTTTTATTTATAATAATAATAAGAAAAACATAGTACTACTACAGCTATAATTATTTGTGTATATATATTTTACATGAATAATAAATTTAGAGATACAACTTGTTGACATATTTTTTTTAAGATATCCATCACCAATTATTCTATGCTTACCACTATGCGCTGTACCCACCATGCTTTTGTATTTTATCTCTACTATTTTATGTGCACGCTCCTTATAATGAGAGTGGGAGGAAGACACTAGATATTTCTTTTAAAGGGATATACCAGTATAATATATTTTCACCTTTATACAAAGTATCATATTCATGCATTTATCTATGAAGTCTGTATTGAGCTAGAATAAAATTCATTAAGCTCTTATATAGTGTTGGTTGAGGGGATTAAGGGAAGTTAATGTTTCCCTAAGCGACTATAAATACTTTTGGAGCCCTACTATTTTAACCTCTATATTATAATACATATCTGATTTAAATGAGTGGGATATATTTGAATAAATTTATAAAGTGGTATTCCTTTTTTGTTAAAATATTAAATAACTTTATTAAACCCCTCTTCAGTTATAGTGAAACAAAATTTGGAAAAACTTTTATTCTTATTCTCCAAATATTATTTTATTTTACTATTGGGATCGAAATAGATCATGGAAAAAATGATATTAAAGGTATATTTATAGATAATCCGATGACATAAAACAAATTAAGGAGACATATTTGGCATTCATGGTTGAGAGAAATGAAATTATAAATTTATCCAAATTTTTATGGAGTGTAAGAGTTTCTCAGTATTACCCAACACTGTGATATGGGTTTCTCATTTAAAATTATTTCATGATCAATAAATATATTAAGAATACTCTGATATATTTTTAATTTTTTGAGTGATTAAAACTGTGAGGATGCAATTCATTTAAAGGGAGGTAATGTTACACCATAAGATTTTAGTATATATTGGTCTTCTAATAAAAAGTATTTTCAACAACATGTAGCATACGTGTACATTAAAATAATTAAATCAATGATATATATTATTAAAATGTATAAAAACATTAATACTTTATTGGAATTAATTTTTAAATATCATTATGTTATAGAAAAATAAAAACAAAAAATAAATAAGAAAATAATAATTTATTAAAATAATTTATTTTAAAAGATTTATTTAATAAATTTATAAATTTTTATTTTTGGTTTAAAATACTAATTTTTTATTTTATAATACAAAGTAATTTAATAAATAAAATATATATATGATAAATAAATAATTTTAATGGTATCTTATTAAAATCATTTGATGTTAAAAGTGACATTTTTCAAAAGAACAAAATTTGAAGTGTCATGTATTTGTATCTTGAATTTGATAGTTGAATTTTAATTTTTTACTATAATGAAATATTTCAATGTAAAAACTGACATATAAATACTCGTTTTATTATTATTTTATATGAAATATGATTAAGCACGCTTAATGATTACATATTCATTTGTAATATTTTGTTTTCATTATATTTTATATATTACATTAAAAATTATATTCGTGATTTTTAGAAATTTAATTTACTAAAATGGATTTATTTTTCAGATTAATCACTTTACTTGTAAAATTATTAATTTAATGAGTATTTTAATAAAATTAATAATAATACGTTGAATTTAGAAATCTATTTTTGAAATTTTAGATCCAAAGTTACATTTCCTTCAAAAAGAAATCAATTTTTCATCCTTTTCCTTTAATTAAGTATTCAAAAGATGAAATTTAGTCTCATATTTGTTTAAAAGAAAATTTTCACTTATTTTTTTAATCATATACCAATAAATTTGATTATAATTCATTCAATTCCTAATATTTTCCACAAATATGTATAAATTCATTTGTATAAATTTTTATAAAAATTACTTTATTAAATTGAGAATAATTATTTCAAAGAGTAATTTTTATAATATTTATAATTAAAATCCATTAAAATTGAATCCATATATATAATAATATTTTATAAATTAACTAATAAGGTCAATTTTATTTTTTCGTATAATAGTAATTTACCAGGATAATAATACTGGCCATGGTAAATACTAAAATAATGTAAAGTGTTAATTCATGGCGTAAATCTCTAAAATATCAAAAAAAAGGAAATAAAATTATTATTGATCAACCTAACCACATATTATATTCGTTATTTTTTTAATTTGGATCTAATTTCCATTAAAAAGATTATCTATTTTATAATAAGAAATCTGTATTTAAAATATTCAAATCATCTAACTTATAAATGGTCCCCTCCTACACAATGTAAAATCTACACCTAAAATATAAATTTTCTTACACTCACGACCATGTTTAATTCTATAATAATCCAATCACACTTTTGGTTGATTTTTCTTCCTATATAGTTCTTTAATATTTTAAAACAAAGATGGTTTTAAAGTGGATTTAACATTTCTTCATTGTAAGTGATAAATTCTTACCATTATTTTTCATTTATCTTCTTCAACAATATCTTCTAAATTATAGTTTATAAATTATATAAAACTCTAATAATATCGTTATTTATATGTAATTTTTATTTTATAATAAAATCACTTAATAGTAATTCTCATCCATTAATTATTGCATGTACTTGTTTGGGTCAGTTTAACCACCTATATTATTGATGAAGTAAATATCTAACAAAGATTGTTATGGATTCACAATTAAAAAAATGATGTGGAAAAAATAATAAATTAATATTTTTTTCTAGAATGGTAATATTAATATTTTACACGTTATTAATTTACCACCTTCAATTATATAAAAATTACTGAAGAAATTCTGTTATGTGTTTCATTTAAGAGAACTGCACCCAAAAATCCCAAGGAATGAACCTAGAACTTCATAAATTATTATGGAAATTATATAATAGTATATTGAAAACATTTTATATTTTTAACTTATATATGTGGAATAATAACCAAATCCACTATACCGAAACATACAAGGAAATATTAAAACTAAAAACACCATATTAACTAAAAATAAGAAATAAATATTTAATAAATAAATTAAAGATATTAATACTAAAATAAATTCACAAAAAGATTATTAAATAAATTATTAAGGACATTTATTATAGTATACATGAGGTTAGAGCGTGTCTGACTAAGCTGGAATCGTAGGCATGGTTGTTAATATCACTTTTCCATTATTGATAAGTAGTTTATTCCATGAAAAATTATTATTTTATATGATGAATATAACCAATATTTGACATATTATCTCATGAATATATACTCATTTTTATTATTTCAATTTCCAATTATTGTTCTCCTATTCATGATCTTTTTATTCAAATGTTATAAAATCTTTAATGGTCTCTTTTACAATCTAAATTTATATTAATGATTTTTCATATCTAATTCATCATTGAGTAAATTAAGTATTTTTTAAACTAAATTTAATATATTTTAATATACTATTTTTATTTTTTCATTTTGAATCCCTCATTATTTAACATACCTTTGGATGAAAATTCAACCAATGTGTTGTCCATAAGTGAATCTAAACTAATATTTATTTTCCTTGAGGTCCATGTCCATAGTCTCTATATTTTTTTATAAAAATTTATATATTTATTTCAATGGATTATAATGTTAATTGAAAATGTAATTTGAATTTATTCAACGTATATTAATAAAATCAATCAAATAATTTATTTACGAGTCATTTTTGGCATTCTTACAAAAGTGTGAGAAAATATTTTTCTTTTTCTTTATTTTTGTAAATTTATTTACCCTCCATTATGATTTTTTATTAATTAATAATAATTTCCATGTTTTCATTGTTTTTAAAATAAAAATATATTCTCCCTTTTCTATGAATATTTCATCTTTTAAGGATACCAAAAGAAAAGTTTATTTTTTCTTATTTTCAAAGTAATTATATAGTGTTCTTATGCAATTGTTTTTAATCTATGTTAATATCTAGTAATTCCTCTTATGATTTATAAGGAAATTTTTTTAAAGATTATACCATTATACATTATTTATATGACATATGATAATGTTTTGAAGAATATTTTATAAAAGAATTTAATTCTCATAGGATTTTTAAGTGATGATGAAATTATGAATGCTTTAAAGTTATTGATATCTTACCATATGATATTTAATTCATTTGTAATGAATTGATAAAAAAATTTATCCATTTTGAATCGGTAGTTCTTACTTTAATTTTTTCCCAAGAGTTATTTCCAATCATGTATCTTCCTTATGATTATTAAAAAAAACCATACATAACCATAACATAATTGAATGATTTATAACAAAAATTTTATTTTTCAAAATTCACTAAACCCTTTGGGATTATATTTTCAGATAATTAGAAAAACTATAACATGAAAAAATATAATAATTCAATATAGTGTACATTATTTTCACAAAAATAGGTTCAGAAATTCAAACCCCAATTTCATTCATGAAACACATACTTTGTTCAGGGATAGTGTTCATAACTAGATGTTTGACCTTGAAAAATTTTCTAAACATCCTTAAATCCAATGAAATCCATTTAAAATGGAAAGTCATAATAAAAATATTTTAAAGGGATATGAATAGAATTAGAAATTTTTATGCCATTGAATAAAACTAAAACCCATGATATTGTTTTAATTTGAAAATAATAAAAAATTATGCATATAAATAAAACATAGTCATATGTGAAACTAATCGTTATTTAATAAAACCATTAAAACTCTTATAAAAAATAGAAAACCATTATGTTATCTTATATCATAATATTCATCAACTGTGTTTCACCTATGTTTCACATATAACAGAATAACTCATGTCTAGTTAATTCTAGTAATCCTTTATTTGAGAATAATTCAATAACTAATAATTTGGAGAGAGATATCTCAATAACACCTAACAACTTATATAATTTACAAAAACCATTAAATATAATAAAAAAGAATATTAAATCTTCAACTTTTCATCATTAAACTCATTTCAACCCATAATCAAAATCCCATTAAAACATTGCATAAAATAAGGTGAAATATAATTTATTTGGAAAACTATTTAAAATATAAAAATTAAAAAAAATGATTTTTGAATTTATTTTATAAATCCCTAAAAAATGGAATAGAAATATTTTAAAGAAAAAAATTATTACACAGTTAAATAAAAATCTCTTACCTCGTGTCTGGACTCACCACATAGATCATTTAATTTCTTGATTAATAAACATATTAAAATTATATACATTATTAATAACAATTTTAATTTTCACTCCATTTTCATTATTCCTATTATTTTATTTTTTAACATGATCTATTTAGTTATTAATTTATTTAAGTTCACATCATATGTTATTTGGTTGTTTGGTCCAAAAATGAATTGTCGTGTTGAAGAAGTGATTAAGGTGATAACATTGTCCCATTTTTGTTAAATTTTATTAATCATATTATAAAATTCAAAATCAATTATTTAAATAAACATCAATAATAATCCATGTAAAGTGATAATTAATAGTGAAACATGTCATTCATGGAGGCTGTAGTCCTCACATACACATAATCTATGTTTTTACTTTCGAGTGGATAGAAATAAAATATAGTAGATAATAATTTATAATTATATAATCATAATTATGTTATAAATATAAAAAATGTTCATTTAATTTATCTTTATAATCATCCATATATGGTGGTTTAAAAAAGTATAATATTTCATCTATTGAGGTGGTAGTCTGCACATACACATGGATAGCATTTTCACTTTTCTATGGATGGAAAGAAGGTAGAAAATTTCTTTTTCACTAATAAATTTCATTTATATGTAGTAATAACACTGGATTAATTATATTAGCATTATTTATATATATTTTGGAAGAATTGTAAGAATAAATAAAGTCAAATGAAATTGGTTAGAACAAATATCACTTCCTTGGGTATCTTCTTTTCGAATGAGCTTAAGACACTTGGAAAAAAAAGTTTATGGTCACACATAGGTCTCGGGGATGTGGTATTGGTATGTTTGTAGATATATTTAGTAATTTTTTAAAAAAAATCATGTTTTAATACCTATATATTTTAAAATATATTTACCTTTTAAATAAATTCAAAGAGTTTTATAGCTTTCTTTATACCTAACCCTGATCTTAAATGAATCATTATATATGCTTGAAATACTGTTGTTAAATGTTAATGGGATAACCTCACTTTTGAACATAATTGAATGAAAATTACTAATTAAATTTTCAAGAATATGTGTACATGTTTTTTTATTTAAAATGTATTTATTAATTATTAGATAAATGTTTCTCAATATTCAATGATTAAAATAATAACATTTTTTGTTAAAAGATCATTTTTAAAGTACTGTAATTTTCAATATATAATGTATTTTGATCACTACTAAACTATTATTTTGATTAAATATATTTTTATTTATATTAAATAAATTAATAATAATTTAGAATTATATTATCAATTCAAATGAAGAATAAATCCTTTTAAAGTAGAAAGAGATATTTTTTCCAGAAACTATTTTTATTATGCACAATGTATTTTATCTTAATAAATTGAATTAATTAATATTGATGAATGATTTCAGTGAAATTTTTTAGATAATATATTCTATAAATTATATAAATATTATTATAACAATTTTTACTAACCAATTAATAATAATAAATTTATTTTATGTATAAAAATGATATTTGTTAAAAATTATTTTCATTATGTCTTTCACACTTATTTTAATATAATTTTTGGAGAATTATAGAAATTAAATATTATAAAATGATTTGAATATTTAATTTCATAATTTATAAATTTATTAATGAGTTTAATTTCATTTTTAGTCCTTAATAATGTCATTCGATATAAAAAATCATTACCATGGTAAATGATAAATGGGTTAATAATGGGTTAAAATATTGAGATGTGGATTAAAAAACGTCAAAAAATTATAAAAACTATTGAATGAATTTATTTATACACCATATCATCCCAAATTCAAAATTTATCAATTTTAAATAAAATATCCCTTTAGTGTTAATTTCTTATATTTTAATATTCATATTATTTATATGATTTCCACTCCCCTCACTTGTAAAAGGGCACCTCTAAACCTCTAATCTACACACCATTTGAGAAAATTATATTTACCAATATCTAACTAAACAATCTACCAAAACCATTATACATGAAATTTATATTATTTTATTTCTATAATACTGATCCATAAATCCCTTATGTGATTCGGACGGGAAAACACCTCAAGAAGTGGTATATGTTCTGACTGACCCTTTTAAAGTTTCTTTCTTATTAATCCTCTTAAAAAATATGAATATCCATATTAAAATTATTTAATCGGTATATTTAATATTATTAAATGTTTTTATGTTAATTTTATAAATATTTCTTACATCATTTACGTTCAATGGAAAATGATATCGTTGCTGGTTTATACATGTGGACTACCTCCTCCACGAAGTCATGTGTTACATTTGTCATATATTCATTACCTGGATTGTTAAATAGATGGATTTAATTATTAAAGATTATAGTTATTATATAATTATGATTCCATAATTTTTAAATATTTTTTAAATTTATATTCTTTCATCCACCTAAAAGTGGAAACATCACTCGTGCATATGTACGGACTGCTGTTTCCATGAAGAGATGAATGAAATTTATCATCAACACCATTTATAGATAGTTATAAAATTATATATAATTAATAAAAATAATAATTATAACATTATTTAGCATCTGGATATGTTTAATCCATAACAATGGTTCATGTACTAGTTCTGTTGAACCAAAAAACACATGAAAACGAACAAATATTTTCTCAAATGTTCATTTTAATGAATAATTGTTGATAAAAGTGTAATTAGAAATTATTGTAGAATGATATATACTATATTATGTATGAGTTTCCCTGGTTATTTTAATGTGAAATAAATTTTTCAATATTCTGGTATTATTTAGTTTCTGAATAGTCTAAATAAAAATGATATTTTCCCTCTTTTCAAGGATGTGTTAAAATGCTATTTAAACGTATTTTTCATCTACGTAAACACCCATTAATGAATTTTATACTTCACTAGGGATATTATTTTTCTTAAAAACAGTTTGTTTCTCTATATAGTTTATTATTATTATATTTTATGGATGAATTAATGAAACCCAATTCATTCAGATGGGTTAATAAAAATATGATGGAATAATGAATGTTTTTATGAGACTATACACATACAATATCTGTATGGATTATGATTTTTTGATAATAAAATATTTATGAAACTCGTTTATTTTTCATAATTTCTGATATGAGGAAATGATTAATGTTTTTATGATCTTTGAAAAAACTTATATATGGTTTTTATTATGTGACAAGTGGGAAAAAAATTATATATCCCTCCAATTCATTGGGTAACTAATGATCCCTCATGAGAATATATGGACTAGAATTGAGAGCGAGACCAGTTCTGTATGGGACTTTATCCACTATATAATTCATGAATGTTATCCTTGGATATGGAAATTATGGATTATGTAGTAAACCTAATCCTATATTGGACTCTGTCCTTTATAATATTCTTATAAGTGAGCCATAACCATGGAAATTAATTTTTATGTATATATTCATGCCAAAATACATTTTATTATTCTTAAAGTTGTCATAATTCAAGATTGGTTATTTATATATATACACTATTATTACTTATGTAATTTATTTTGGAAAAATTTGTCACGACCTATACCCCGGGACCTGTGCCGTGACTACCGCAAGCCAGCCTTCCTTAGGCCAGGGGCTGGCACATAGCACCAAAGGTGTACATCCATAAATTCGAGAAGGAATTACCTTTACAACATGTACAACACACAATAGAGCATACATCTGGATACAAAACACTATGTAAACTGTATAACGAAAGATTACTGAAAATTAGACGGGGTCGGAAATACATGCCCATCTGTAATGTACATGGAACATGAAATATAAGTATAACTGAAAAAAAGGAGAAACAACTGATGGGTCGTCCTCAGGGATTCCTAACTGAAGTGTAGGGATATATAGCCTCATCAACACTCAATGTTCGTCCATCTCCTCCATGTATCGTCACGCCGTATGGTCCACCTATGGGTACTGTATAGTCTTATTACTCTTAGCCTCAGTCAGCATCGTCCATCATCTACAACCAACACAATGAGGTGCGGGCATAGCTCGTGCAGGGGTGAGTAGAACGATACTCAGTAGGGACCCTGAAACCCTCTAGGTATCAAAAAATCCAACAAGGATAATCCAAAAAGTATTAAATCAAAAGATAACCCCACATGGGTACATGACCTTACATATACCTATGTTATTAAGTAATCCAACTCAATCATGAGGTAAACACAAAAGTTACTGACTCATCTCACACTTGTATAAAACATTTGTGGAGACTTAGAGATGATTAGATGTAGCCACTAAATCATCTATTCTGTCGAACCCACATAGGATCTAGGAACAATAGTCAAAGCGGTCAAACCCACGTAAGATCCAAGAACAGTAGTCAAAGCTGTCGAACCCAGGTAGGATCTAGGAATAGTAGTCAGTGCTTTCAAACCCACGTAGGATCCAGGAACAGTAGTCAAAGCTTTCGAACCCACATAGGATCCAAGAATAGTAGTCAGAGGTGTCGAACCCACATAGGATCTAGGAACAACAGTCAGAGCTGTCAAACCCATGTTGGATCCGGGAAAAGTAGTCAGAGCTGTCAAACCCACGTATGATCCCGAAAGAGTGGATAGAGCTGTCGAACCCATGTAGGATCCAGGAACAGTAGTGAGAGCTATCGAACCCACATAGGATCCATGAATAGTAGTTTGAGTTGTCGAACCAACATAGGATCCACAAATAGTAGGCATAGTTGTCAAAGCCACATAGGATCCATGAATAGTAGTCAGAGCTGTTGAACCCCCGTACGATATAGGAACAATAGTCAGAGAGCAGCTAGCCATAGGGTGCTGCACAAAGCATGCTTGATTCCAGGAGATTCCTCTTCTAAAGCCATGTTTCTATACATCAACTACCACTAATTCACATGTTTATGTATCCAAAAGATCTGTCCTTATAACAGAAACCCAACGCGACATACGGTGCATCAATATGATGCCCGGTCTGAGAGTTATTGGCATTTTTGTTCTTGAGGACCTGGTTTGATTTACGTTCGATCCTACCAGGCCATACCCCAACTATGTACAAACCTCTAGTAGGGTATACCAAAGAAACCTTCTCCCTATATGTTTTCTGTCACCGTAGACGGTTTATCAATCTGACACATGTAGATCACTTTACATGCAAAATAGTGGAAAGAGTCAAGCGGGTCTGGGTCCGGTCCCACCTTGTCGGATTGACCCGGACTGACACGACCTGACCAGAGTCCAGACTGGGGTCCGATCCAGTACGTGGGTCTGACCCGGTCCATGTGGGTGGCCTGGGCCATGAGTTCAGCCCGACCTGCAGGGGCGGCCCAACCCACAGGGGAGCCCGACCCACACGGGGTCCGGCCCGCACTGGGTGCTGCCCGAACTGGGTCTGGCCTGCGTTGGGTCCGACCTACACTGGGCTCGGCCCGCACATCACCCATGGCTGGCGGCCAATGGGGTCTTCCCTGGCCATTTCTAGGGGGAGGCCACATCCTTTTAAATCCCGAATGGCTTATCCATTTAGGGGGGGGGTTCAAAACCGGCACCACGTAGTGCGAGTCCTTTTCACGGCGGACCCTCGCAGTGGGTCCCGCTCGTCCTAGCTTCTGGCTAGCCGAGTGGCCAGCTACCTCCCACATGGCACAGTTGTGCCGCACCACCTTCGGTGACTATTTTTGTCGGCCGCCCATCCCACACCGCCGCGGCCAAGCCCGCCACCCCTTGGTCCACTGCGCGGCGCACACTGCGCCCCTCCTTCCCTGGAAATCCAGCAGCTCAGGCCTCTATTTCTTCTCGCAGCTAGTCTTACGCCAACCACCACATCACCGCCACGGACGGTCTGCCAAGGCCTTCTCCTCCGGGTGCGCGGTTACGCTGCTGCCGTCCCTGGGGCTGGCCGGAGTTCCAAACGCCCTTCCCTTCATTGCAGGTGATGTTCGTCGGTTCCCACTACCGTCAAACAATTCGTGGGTCACTGGACGAGTTTCAGTGGCCCGATTCACGTTCCGAAAGTAGACGTGCACTCCTCAAGAATCATGTTGCGTTTAGCTTTAAGTATTATACCATATTTCTCTCTTTGGAATGATATATACTACATTATATATTAATTTTGGTTTATAATATATTTATAATAAATATATATTTAATATACAATATATATTAATGCATACAAGTAAGATGAGACTTAAGGTGAAGGTTTATGTTACAATCTCATTTCCTTTTGGGATAGTCTATGTTAAATTTAAATTGACATAAATTATATGATTTGTATCATTTAAACCTCATATATTATTTATTATAATATTTATTTTAAATTTTTCAAGTATTATACCATGTTTCTCTCTTTGGAACATAAAGTTATTTAGAAAAGGATTTTCAAAAAAACAAACTTTATTTCTTCTTTTCGGGTCATGATTCATTCTCCTCCATGTTTATGTTCTCAAAAATACTTTAATGATATTTCTATTAGTTATTGAATGATTTATAATGAATATTTTAACTACCATTGAATATATTTACAAATTATTAAAGGGAACCCTTTCAAATTAATTATTTATGACTCACTCTTAACTTTTTCCAAAGAATGAAATGGTTGTTTTTTACCATATACAAAATGAAAGAATTTTTCTGATTCGATGACCATTATTTTCATTAAAGATTAATTAATGAGTTTCCATGGTTATTTTAATCTGAAATAAATTTTTCAATATTCTGGTATTATTTAGTTTCTGAATAGTCTATATAAAAATGATATTTTCCCTCTTTTCAAGGATGTGTCCAAATGCTCTTTAAACGTATTTTTCATCTATGTAAACACCCATTAATGAATTTTATACTTCACTGGGGATATGATTATTCTTAAAAACCAATTTGTTTCTCTATATGGTTTATTATTATTATATTTTATGGATGAATTAATGAAACCCAATTCATTTAGATGGGTTAATAAAAATATGATGGAATAATGAATGTTTTTATGAGACTATACACATACATTATCTATGTGGATTAAGATTTTATGCTAATAAAATATTTATGAAACTCATTTATTTTTCAAAATTTATGATATGATGAAATGATTAATGTTTTTATGATCTTTGAAAAAACTTATATATGATTTTTATTATGTGATAGGTGGGAAAAAAATAATATATCCCTCAAATTCATTGGGTAACTAATGATACCTCCTGAGAATATATGGACTAGAATTGAGAGTGAGACCAGTTCTGTATGGTACTTTATCCACTATATTAGTCTTGAATGTTTTCCTTGGCTATGGAAATTATGGATTAGGTAGTAAACCTAATCCTATATTGGACTCTGTCCTTTATAATATTGTTATAAGTGAGCCATAACCATGGAAATTAATTTTTATGTATATATTCATGCCAAAATACATTGTATTATTCTTAAAGTTGTCATAACTCAAGATTGGTTATTTATATATCTACACTATTATTACTTATGTAATTTATTTTGGAAATATTTCTCACGACCTATCCCCCGGGACCTGTGCCGTGACTACCGCAAGCCAGGCTTCCTTAGGCTAGGGGCTGGCACTTAGCACCAAAGGAGTAATTACATAAATCTGAGATGGCAATACCTTTACAACATGTAACACACACAATAGAGCAAACATCTGGATACAAAACACTATGTAAACTGTATAACGAAAGATTATTGAAAATTAGACAGGGTTGGAAATACATGCCCAACTGTAATGTACAAGGAACATAAAATATAAGTATAACTGAAAAAAGTAAAATCAACTGTTGGGACGTCCTTAGGGATTCCTAACTGAAGTGTAGGTATATATATCCTCATCAACAATCCATGTTTGTCCATCTCCTCCATGTATCGTCATGCCGTATGGTCCATCTATGGGTACCATATAGTCTTAATACTCTTAGCCTCAGTCAGCATCATCCATCATCTACAACCAACACAATGAGGTGCGGGCATATCTCGTGCAGGGGTGAGTAGAAAGATACTCAGTAGGGACCCTGAAACCCTCTAGGTCTCAAAAAATCCAACAAGTATGAACCAAAAAGTATTAAATCAACAGATAACCCCACATGGGAACATGACCATACATATACCTAAGTTATCAAGTAATCCATGTCAATCATGAGGTAAACAAAAAAGTTACTGACTCAGCTCACACATGTATAAAACATATGTGGAGACTTAGAGATGATTAGACGTAGACTCTAAATCATCTATTCTTTCAAACCCACATAGGATCCAGGAACAATAGTCAAAGCTGTCAAACCCACATAAGATCCAAGAACAGTAGTCAAAGCTGTCGAACCCACGTAGGATATAGGAACAGTAGTCAGTGCTGTCGAACCCACGTAGGATCCAGGAACCGTAGTCAGAGCTTTCAAACCCACATAGGATCTAGGAATAGTAGTCAGAGGTGTCGAACCCACATAGGATCTAGGAACAGCAGTCAGAGCTGTCAAACCAACATAGGATCCGGGAAAAGTAGTCAGAGCTGTCGAACCCACGTAGGATCCCAAAATAGTAGTTAGAGCTGTCGAACCCACGTAGGATCTAGGAACAGTAGTGAGAGCTGTCGAACCCACACAGGATCCAGGAATAGTAGTTAGAGTTTTCGAACCAGCATAGGATGCACAAATAGTAATCATATTTGTCGAACCCACATAGGATCCATGAATAGTAGTCAGAGCTGTCGAACCCACGTATGATATAGGAACAATGTTCAGAGAGAAGCTAGCCATAGGGTGCTGCACAAAGCATGATTGATTCCAGGAGATTTCTCTTCTCAATCCATGTTTCTATACATCAACTACCACTAATTCCCATGTTTATGTATCCAAAAGATCTGTCTTTCCAATAGAAACCCAATGCGATATACGGTGCATCAATAGGACGCCCGGTCTGAGAGTTATTGGCATTTTCGTTCTGGGGACCTGGTTTGAATTACGTTCGATCTAACCTGGCCATACCCCAACAATGTACGAACTACTAGTTGGGTATACCAAAAAACCTTCTCCCTATATGGTTTCTGTCATCATAGACAGTTTATCAATCAGACACATGTAGATGATGTTACGTGCAAAATAGTAGAAAGAGTCAAGTGGGTCCGGGTCCGGTCCCGCCTTGTCAGATTAACCCGGACTGACACGACCTGACCAGAGTCCAGACTGGGGTCCGATCCGGTACGTGGGTCTGACCCGGTCCATGTGGGTGGCCTGGGCCATGATGTCCGCCCGACCTGCAGGGGCGGCCCGGCCCACAGGGGAGCCCGACCCACATGGGGTCCAGCCCGCGTTGGGTCCTGCCCGCACAGGGTCTGGCCTGCGCTAGGTCCGACATACACTGGGCTCGGCCTGCGCATCACCCATGGCTAGCGGCCAATGGGGTCTTCCCTAGCCATGTCTAGGGGGAGGCCACATCCTTTTAAATCCTGAATGGCTTATCTATTTAGGGGGGGGGTTCAAAACCGGTGCCACGTGGCGCGAGTCCTTTTCACGCCGGACCCTCACAGCGGGTCCCTCTCCTCCCAGCTTCTGGCTAGCCGAGCGGCCAGCCGCCTCTCGCATGGCACGGTTGTGCCACACCACCACTGGTGACTATTTGAGTCGGCCTCCCTTCCCACGTCGTCGCGGCCAAGCTTGCTGACCCTTGGTCCACCGCGCGGCGCACACTGCACCCTGCCTTCCCCCGCAACCCAGCAGCTCAGGCCTCTAGTTCTTCTCGCATCCAGTCTTACGCCAACCACCACTTCACCTCCACGGCTGGTCGGCCAAGGCCTACACCTCCGGGGGCGCGGTTACCCCGCTTCCATCCCCGGGGCTCACCGGAGTTCCAACCGCCCTTCCCTTCATTGTAGGTGATGTTCGTCAGTTCCGACTGCCGTCAGACAATTCGCGGGTCATCCTGGACTCATGTTGCGTTTAGCTTCAAATTCAAAAAATTAAGACAGATGAGTCGGGTCATGTTCATTCATCCCACCCCCTTCACGTTAGAGTGATTTCATAAGGCTTCGAATAATAAAACTCGATGGAAAAAATGAAGAACGAGAAACAAAAACAATGTTTGAACACCTACCTTGTCTCTTTGTTCGTTGATGGAATCACGAGGAAGACTACGGTTTTGTCGTCGTTTGTCGCATCCACCACACACATCAAATTCAGAGCTCGTATGTCGGTTCATTGATGACGTTGAGAAGGGAAGTTCGGTTGAAAACGTCCCGCATCATAAGTAATCCATGGATGGAGGTTGAAGGAGATCGTTCTTCATATTGGAATCCATCCTTCGTTGGAAGAACGTGTTCTTTGTTCTTCGTTGATGAGATCTTTTCTCCGTAAGTTCTCTCTCTTCTCCCAGGATTTACCAAAATTTGAATCCCAACCAAAAATAAAAGGAATTCAAGGTAATAGATTATAAAATCTATCATAGGCATAATAATTTAAAAAGGTTGAATTAATTATGTTGGCTCCGCTTAATTAATTCACGAGTTTCGCACACCAAATTAAAGTGGAGGATTCAGCACACTGAAGGAGTGGATGGAGATACATTCCCTCATTTTGGTCAGGTGGCCCCCACAAATCCAACATCCAACATCAAAGTGGAGGTTTTAAACATTAAATAAAAATAAATATACACAAATTTATTTTTATTAAATTCATTCACTAAAAACCCAAAAATTTACTTTTATTTTCGACCAACAACCGTCGAGGGGAATGTCTTGTTATGCGAATATTGGCGCTGTGAGTTCAATTGTGCCCTCAGATTTCAATTCCATGCACCAGTTCAAAAGTTATAAAATCCCACAGATACGTTTACTGAACAAACCACAACAAAACATCAGAAATTAATTCTGGGCACACCAGGCCTCAGAATCATGCGCCGTCAAATTTCACTAACTTGTAAAATTTCCATGTATTTTAGAAAAAAAAATCCACAAATATTCCAGGTCTTTATATTCTCCCCACTTTAGGGATTTTTTTCCCCATAAGCTACAACTAAAAATAAGGGAACAAGTGGGGGTACAAATCTTGCATCTAACCCTCCTGCTCCCATGTTCTCTTCTAGAGGTTCATGTTCTTCCAACGAATGTGCATTAGAGGTATCGACCATCTACGTACGACCCGATCCTATCGATCCTCAATCTTCACTAGAGCCACCGTAAATGATTCCCTGTCGTCGATGTCCAGCTTCCCATGATCAATGATGTGAGATGGGTCATGTACGTATCTCCTGAGATGGGATACGTGGAATACGTCGTGCTCCCGATGCAACTACGGTGGAAGAGATAAGTGGTATGCCACCTCACCAACTCTACTGGGGACCTGAAATGGTCTGATGAATCTCATATATAACTTTCTGCCTCAGCCAAATCCCAGTAAACCTCATCGAGGTGAGACCTATAGAATGACGTGGTCGCCATCCTCGAACTCCATAGGTATCTGTCTTCTATAGGCATACGACTTTTGACTACTCTGTGCAGTCTTCATACAGTCTTGGATGATCTGAACCATCTTCGTGGTAGCTCATACCATCTCTGGTCCCACCACTCCTGACTCCCATGGGTATGTCTAACACAAGGGTGATCTGCAAGGTCCCCCGTATAACACCTCAAACAGTGTCGTCACTGTGGTGGAGTGGAAGCTATTGTAGTATGAAAGCTCCACCAAAGATAATTGATCCTCCCAGCTGTGACTGAAGTCGAGGAAACAAGCACGAGTCATGTCCTCGAGGGTCTAAATGGTCTTCTCAGTCTGGCCATCCGTCTGAGGATGGAAGGTGGTGCTCAGATGAAGCTGCGTCCCGAAAGCCTCCTGCAAGTCCTTCCATAGCCGGGAAGTAAACCGTGTTTCACGATCAGAGACAATAGAAGAAGGAACTCCATGTAGCCACATAATTTCCTGCAGAAAGAGACATCTCATGCTCTCTACTAAACCCTGCACTCTGATCGGTATGAAGTTGGCCAATTTTTTGATCTGTCAATGATCACCCAAATCGAGGTGTGAACCTTGAATTTACATTGAAGTTCTATCACAAAGCCCATGGATATCCCATCCCACTTCAACTCAAGGACCTCTAAAGGATAAACCAAGCTTTGGGGTACCTGATGATCTACATTCACATGCTAACAAGTGAGGCATCGAGAGACGAACTCTACTACTGCTTTCTTCATTACCGGTCACCAGTGTTGTCATCAGAGATCTTGGTACATCATTTCCACTTCTGAATGTACCGCTAGAGGATATGTGTGGAACTCCCACAAAACAACCACCTGACATGAAACGGGTACCATGGTACATCCTTTGAAAGAGGATGACATGCTCCCCACCTCAGAAAATACATCATGACTCTTCCCTGTGGATATCTGAGCATGTCCTGTCTCACAGTCATTGTCCCCACACTATGCCTCCCTGACTCACACATGAAGTGGGGGAGTGACTGTAAGAGACTGGAAGAAGGCTGCTCTATCTCTATACATAAAGGATATCAGTAAAGAAGCCTCCTACTTTTCGCCTCGCCTATCAGCTGTATACCAGTTCTCCTTCTGAGTGCATCTGCAACAACGTTCCCCTTCCTCGGAGTATAGAACATCTCGAAATCATAGTCCTCGAGGAACACATTCCAATACCACTTTCTCAGGTTCATGTCCTTCTGAGAGTAGATATACCTGAGACTCTTGTGATCAGATTACACGGTAAAACACTTGCCCATCAAATAGTGTCACCACATCATCAAGGCGAAGTCCACTACTGCTAACTCTAGGTCATGGGTATCATAGTTCTTCCCATGTTGTCTCAGCTATCGTGAACCATAAGTGATCACTTCTCTATCCTACATCTAGGAACATCAAGTCCAATCAATGATGTGTTGCAGTAGACTACTTACCCAAAACCATCTTCTGGAAGCCTCGAAATGGGGGCACTTCTCTGGCTCTGCCTCAGCATCTGAAAGCAATGCTGGCATATATCCGACCACACGAAGGGTTGCCCCGTCTTCGTCAAGGATGATAGTGGTGTTTCACCTCTAGAGAATTCTGGTACGAAACTCCAGTAATAAAAATCCAAATCCTGGTAACTATGTACTTCCATTACACTCTTGGGTGTCTCCCAAGCATGTACCGCCTCAATATTCTCTAGATATACTGCAACTCTAGCTTCCGATATGACATGTCCTAGAAAGTGAACCTGTCAGATCCAGAACTGGCACTTATAGAGCATACCATAAAGCCAGTGCTCTCAGAGTGTTTCTAGGACTACATACAAATGGTAGGAACGCTCCTCAATAATATTCGTGTATAGAAGAATGTTGTCAATGAAGAATACAACAAAGAGATCAAGGTTGGCTGGAAAAACCTATTCATGAGTCCCATGAACACTACTAGAGTGTTTCTTATGGAAAATGGCATAACCATGAACTCGTAGTGGCCATAATGACGTCTAAAGGCAGTCTTCGACACATCCTCAAATCATAATATGATTTGGTGATAACAATATCTAAGGTCTATCTTCGAGGATCATCATGCTCCCTTCAAATGATCAAAGAGGTCCTCAATCCTTGGGAGTGGGTACTTGTTATTCATGGTCAACTGGTTCAGGCGCCGGTAGTGTACACAAAACCTCAGGATCCCATCCACCATCATGGCGAACAGAATTGGGGCTGCCCAGGGAGAAACACTATGCTAGATGAATAACTTCCCCAGCAAGTCCTCTAGCTGTACCAGCAGCTCATGAAGATCCACGAGAGCCATAAGATACACTGTTGTAGATATCGGTGTCGTCCCAGGGTACACATCAATGTAAAAGTTCACTTATACGTGTGGAGGTACACCTAGGACATCATCAAGGAAAACATCTTCCTACTAGTCCACCACTACAACATATGTCGGACTCTCCACATCAACTCCTATGAGGGTAAGGCAAGCCAACTGATGAGGGGTCTGCTGTATTCTTCTCCAGGCAAGTCCACCATGCGCTGAAAAGGCTCCTTTCTTGCCGTTGAAGGTGAACCTAGTCTCATCCGGGTGGGCACACCACACATTGCACCTAATACAGTAAATCTGAGAATGTACTGTAGATAACCAGTCCATACCCAATATGACGTCGTAAGGCCTCGACGACGCTACTAGGAGATCCCAGCCGAAGCACATTCCTCCTAGTGAAATATCACATTACATGTACAAGTGAATAATCATAAAATTTACTCCCGTAGGAGTCTCTAACCATAAGGATCAAGCCAATGGCTCCGTCAGAATCTCTGAGCTCGGAACGAGGGTGGAGGCAATGAAAGAGTGACTGGAACCAGTGTCTATATGAATTGAACCTAAGGTAGAGTAGACACATACCGTACCTCGAATCATCTCTGGAGCACCATGATCATATGCCTCAGCTACATGGTGTTGAGCACTCCCCTGTCCACATACTCCATGTGGTCGGGGTGGACCTCCTCATGGTGGTGGCAGTAACACCTCGAATCATCGCCCACCTCCTGCTGCTCAAAAAACTCCTATACCACGTCCACATGCACCCTACAGACCACCATGATCGAACCTTTGTCTCTTCCTGGGCGGTCCTTCGACCATTGGTTGATCATCTGAATGGCGGGTCGGACAGTCACGAGCCATGTGACCATGCCCGCCACATGTGATAAATTGCCTTTTACTCATATGAATAACATTGTCTCGTGTGCCTTGCACAACCTAACCTGTGTCCTGAGGTCGTGCACTTGATGTTCTGGTCCACTTGGATCTCTGTGAAATATGTCTACTACAAGTTGTAGAAGACTTTTATACATGACTCTCGGTGGTAGGTCACACTACTGGTGACTGCTTAGTAAGGGAGATATCTACTAAGAGAGCTCGTTCCAACACCCCCACATGTGTTAAGATGCTAAATTGTATCATCGAAGACCTGATCTCTTTCCTGATCCCCAGCTTGATGGTTCAGGCCTGAATGAATGGGTCCCACACATTATCTATGGAGTAGAGTGACAGTCAGTGATCCTCGTTGAGTACTGTGCCACCGTCATGCTACCCTACTACAGAAGAAGTATCTCTTGTATCCGTACTGCATGTAGGGTGGCTAGGAAAAACTCTCCCCAAAATAGGCTCTTGAAGTATACCCAGAGTATTGTCACCTTATTATGCACCTAGAGCATCAGGCTCCACCATCTACCTACTGCTGCCTGAAGGAGACTCGCCGAAAGGATAACCATAAGGTTGGATGGTGTCCCTTCCATTCTGGAAACTCTCAACACAAAATCCATCCAATCCTCAGCTTCATGTAGGTCTGTCTCGCCCCTGAAAATGGGTGGCCTCTGGTGCTGGAACTCGTACAACGCACTAAGCCAGCATAAACTCTCTACTACAGGTGTTGTTGCCATCGATCACCTAACGGGGATTGGTACCACTGGTGCCTCCGCTGTGATAGGGCCATGCACCGAGGCCTCGTCACTCGGTGGGATTCCATCTCATACAAATCCCAAAACCCATGTTGGTTGTCTACATGGGGCCATCTTGAAAAGAAATAAGTGTGACATGGTCATAAATTTATACATGGTAAGCTGACTCAAAGAATTCACAAAGATGACTCTTGAAAACACAGAGGCAATAAATGTTTTCGTGTACTAAGTCAGAAATTAGAAGTCAGGGTCCTGGTGTATGGAAACGCTGGCCACTGCACCAACACTAGACTCCCTGAACTGAAAACCACACTCACTACACATAACACAATTTCTCCACATAAAAGATCAGAGTCCTATGTTTTTTGGTTGAACCGACTCCTATAATACCAATTTGGCACAACACATCCCCCGTGGTTCATGCCGTGACTACCCTAGGCCCGCCTCCCTTAGGCCAGGGGCTGGCGACTAGCACCAAAGGTATATTTTTTATAACCGGGAAGGCATTGCCTTTATGACCTGTAACGCACACAATAGGGAACACAACAGGATACAAAACACTATGAAAACTATATAACAAAAGAGTGCTGAAAATTAAAAGGGGTCAGAAATACATGTCCAACTGTAAAGTAAAACGAACTGGAAACAAAAGTATAATTGAAAAAAGGAAAAACAGCTGCTCGATGGTCCTCCAGGATTTTTACCTGAAGTGTAGGTATAGAAATACTCCTTAGTACTCCACGTTAGTCCATCTCCTCCATGTACCATCACGCTATATGGTACACATTCTGGAACCGTCCATTCCTAATACTCTCAGCCTCAGTCATCATTGTCTATCATCTGCAACCAACACAACGAGGTGCGGGCATAGTCCATGCATGGGTGAGTATAACGATACTCAATAGGTACACCGAAACCCTCTAGGTCTCACAAAATCCAACAATGATAAGCCAAAAAGTATGAAATCAACATATAACCCCACATTTATATATTCCCATACATATACCTAAGTTATCAAGTAATCCATCTGAATCATGAGGTAAACAGAAAAGTTATTGTCTCAACTCACAGAGATATACAACATATGTAGAGAGTAAGAGATGATTATATGTAACCACTAAATCATCTATTCTTTCGAACCCACATAGGATCTAGGAACAACAGTCAGAGAACTCAAACAAACGTAGGATCCAAGAACGATAGTCAGAGCTGTCGAACCCACATAGGATCCAGGAATAGTCGTTAGTGCTGTCGAACCCATATAGGATTTGGGAATAGAAGTCAGAGTTGTTAAACCCACGTAGGATCCAGGAATAGTAGTCAGAGATGTCGAACCCACGTATGATCCAGGAACAGTAATCAGAGCTATTGAACCCACGTAGGATCCAGGAATAGTACTCAGAGCTGTCGAACCCATGTAAAATCCACGAAGAGTAGTCAGATATGATGAACCCACGTAGGATCCGGGAACAGTAGTTAGAGCTTTAGAATGCATGTAGGATCTATAAATAGTAGTTAAATCTTTATAACCCCTGTAGGATCCAGGAACAATAGTCCGAGCTATCAAACCAACATAGGATCCAAGAACATTAGTTAGAGAGAAGCCATCCACTAGGTTCCGCACAAAACATTCTTGATTCTGGTAGGGTTCGCTCATCAAGACAAGTGTCTATACCTAAAATTACACTATATCCCTTGTTTATTTTTCCAAAAGATCATTATGGACAAAAGAAACCCAACGCAACAAACGGTGCGTCAATCAGACGCCCTGTCTGAGAGTTATTGGCATTTTCGTTCCGAGGGCCCGGTTGGATTTACATTTTATCCAACATGGCCGTAACACAACAATGTCCAAATCTCGAGTGGGGTATTCTAAAATAACCATATACTTCCTTGTTTTAGGTCACCATAGATGGGTCTTCTGTCTGACACTTGTAGCACATGTTACGGGAAAAAGAGTTGAAAAGAGTCAAGCGTGTGCGGGTTCGGTCCAGCCCAGTCGGACAGACCCTGCCTGACAAAGCCCCAACCAGATACATACTGGAGTCTGAATCAATCCACAGGGGTGGGATGGCCCATGCGGGGTCCAGCCCGTGATGAGTCCGACCTGCGCTAGGCTCGGCTCGCATGAGGCCCGTGTTTGGCGGCCTATGGGGTCCACCCTAGCCGCATCCAGGGGAGGCTGCACCCCTTGGAATCCTGAATGGATTTTCCATTTGGGGGATGGGGGTTAAAAACCTTCTCCATGTGGCACCGGTCCTTGTCATGTAGGACCGCTGCGGTAGGTCCAGCTCCTCCCGGTAGGCCAAGCGGCATGCTGCCTCCCATGTGGCGCAGTTACACCACGCCTCCAGCGGCGGCCGGCTCAGCCGACCGCCCGTCCCATGCCATTGTGGCCAAAGACGCAAACCCTTTTCCCACCGAGCAGCGCGTGCTGTGTCGCGCCATCCACGGAAACCAGTCGACTCGGGCCACCAGTTCTTTTCAGAGCCGTTGTGGCACCGCCGCAGACTATTGGCTGCAGAAAACTCCTCTGGTGGCGCGGTTGTGCCACAACCATCCACATGGCCGGATGGAGTTCCAGCCACCCTTCCCTTTGTTGCTGGTGATGTTCATTGGTTCTACCTGCTGGATAACCTTCCATGGGTCACCAGACGACTTCCGGTGTCCCGATTCTCATTCCAGAAGTAGCCGCGCACTCTTCAGGACATTTCCTTTGATCCAGAGTCGTTGATGATGGAAGTAGATCATCCCAAACACATGCTGCATTTAGCGTGAAATTCCATTATATATGACGGAGGGGTCGGGCCATGTTCGTTCTTCCTGCACCCACAGCGTTAGAGTGTTAGCATGCGTCTTAGAATAATAATCATCGACAGGAAAAATGATGAATGAGAAAAAAAACAATGTTAGAACATCTACCTTTTCTCAGTGATAATTGTCGGAATATGGGGAAAAAGATGATGTTGTCATTGTTCATCCCATCAACCACATACTTCTAATCCCAAGCTCATACGTCGATTTGTTGATGATGATGAGGAGGGAATGTCGGTCAAAGATGTCCCACATCAGTAGGTGTCCGTGGATGGAGGTCGAATGAGATAGTTCTTCGTAGTCAAATCCATTCATCGTTGGAAGAATTCATTCATCGTTCTTCTTTGGCGAGAGCTTTTTTCCCTAAGCTCTCTATCATCACCCAACTTCTAGTAAAAGACAAATGCCAACCAAAAATAAAAGGCAACCAAGGTAATAGATTATAAAATCAATCGTTGGCATAAGAATTCAAAAAGGGTGAATTAATTCAGTTGGCTCAACTTAATTAATTCATGAGTTGGAATAATAAATTAAAGAGTATGATTTGGCACATTAAAGGAGGGGGTGGAGAGACTCTCCCTCCTTAATGAGGGGAGTTGATAGGTTTTCCTCTCCCACCATTATTTGGGGGGGTTTTGTCCCGGGTGGTCCTTACCTTATAACCTCTCGCAGGAGGTTTGGTTCGGGTGGGGCCCACCAGTATAACCTCCCATGGGAGGTTATGGTTTGGTGGTCACCACACTTCCATCTTCTAACTTTCAAGTGCAGGTTTTAACCAAAAAATAAAAATAAAGTAACAAAATGATATTTTTATTTAATTCATTCACTCAAAACTCAAAAACTATCTTTTAGTCTTGACCAACTGTCGTCGAGGTTAAAGTCTTCTTAAGAGAATACCGGCACTGTGAGTTCAATGGTTCCCTCAGATTTCAATTCTGAGCATCGGTACAAAAGTTATAGAAACCCACTCATACATTTACTGAATGTACCCAAAAAAAACATCATAAATTGATTCAGGGCAGACCGGGCCTCGGAATCATGCGCCGTCAAATTTCACGGACTCGTAAAATTCATATGTATTTAAGAAAAAACAATATCCACAGAAAATCTGGGGCTTTACAAAATCATTTTTTCATGATTCATGATTAATTATCTTTGACTAATTGTGAATAAATTTTCATTTTTTCTGGTTATGTTCTCATACCCTTATGTGTATCTTATGGTTAATTTTAATCATTTAATAATAACTTCAATATTTACCCTTAAATAGAATCTGAGATCACCATTTAATTTTTTTTCCATTACATATGTTATGAATATAATTTTTTATTAGGTTATGTATAATAACGGTTCTATGTGACAAAGAATTTGTAGAATATTTTGAATACATTTCAAAAAATAAGTTTTTTATTGTATCCAAAGAAACTAAACCATTATTTTTTTGGGGAATATATTATTTTTAGTTGTATTTTATATTCAACTAAAATGATATAATATTCATGTATGTTATTATAGTGTCACCTAAACTGGTATTAGAGTGGAATTTAATTATTATTTTTAAATTAATATAAGAAAAACATTACTGAGAACCCTAGGGATAAGTCTATGCCTTAAACAATATTTTGATGTTTATCTAAAGAAGATTTTTTTAGTTTTTTAATAATTTAATCCTTACATAGATATATAGAAGGGATATAGGATCTAACATTGATGCACCTTAGAAATAATCTTCATTTGATTTTTTAGTCTTATTATTGATTCCAGATACTTTCTAGTGTTTTTTTAGGTTTTTAGTAATTGGTTGAGACAATGAGGAATAGAGTTAACAAATTTTTTGAAGTAAAATGTAATGATTTTATGAATGAGAAACCAATATGGATGAAAATAAGAGTGATAATATTTTGGTTATATCTAACCCACTATTTAGAAATATGATTTACAACCCGAATCAAGTTGAGTTTCATGAAACACATAATAACAAAAAAAATTAGGGTTTTATTGGGATTCAATTGATAAAGACCATGGATGAAATTAGAATCAATATCATATGTGCAACAAATATGGTAATAAACCCCTAGGGAAATGTCTCATTGAAATGATAATATGATTCATGAATAGAAAATCATGGAATAGAAAAATTAATTTTGGAGGAATAATGGAATGTTTAATAGAATAAATAATTTTTATTCTAAGGTACCACCAATAGTTATTTTCTTTAAATATAGGGTACCTAGGCAATATCTGAGTCAATTCACTAATCAAAGGTCTACATAATAGATTAAGGGAATAAGAATGTGACTATGTCATTCCAATTGTTAATATAGATCATGATAATTGGGGAACGCTTATCCTCCACTCTAGAGTTGAGGACATTGTGTTGATGTTTGTATGAATGTATTCTATAAACCTATTAATATTATTCCATTAAAAGAATTTTATTTGTTATTGGGATTGAGATTTTAATAATTATATATAGAATATATCAATTGAAGGGGAATTGGATTCGTATTTGATATTATGAATCAATCTACTATTATATTTTAGTTTACGAAAGAATATGAAATTATAATAGAAATTAAATCCAGTTTATTTGTATCACTACATATTCAAGATGAATATTTATCTCAAATTGTTTTGGATAAATACAAAATTTATGATCGTAGAATTAATCTAGAATATTGTGATATATTTCCAAAAAAAATTATAGTTATACCCTAAATTTTGAAGTTGAATTTTCAATAGAACTCATACCTGGTGCTACACATAATTCAAATAATTCTTATAGAATATCCCCAACTAAGTTGTAGGAATTAAAGAAGAATCTTTTGGGGAATCTAGAAAAGGGTTTCATACACAATAGATCTTGATAATATGGAAAACATGTTCTTTTTTTCAATAATAAATATGGTTAAATGCATATTTTCATTGAATATTGAGAACCTAACAAGATCACCATTTAGAAAAATTATCTTCTATCCCATATTAATGACCAGTTTGATCAATTAAAAAGATCTAAATATTTTTTAAAGATTCATATTTAATATGGATGTAATCATATGAGGGTAAAAAAGTAATATATACCAAAGGTAGACTTCCGTATGAGTTTTGTATATTATGAATTTATAGTGATTCTATTTGGAAATACCGATTCCCATTATATCATAATGGATTTAATGAATAATGTTTTTAGAGATTACCTTGATTAGTTTATGGTATTAATTATTGAATATATTCCTATATTTTCCAATATCAAAGATGATAATTAAGATCATTTGAATATTGTGTTAAAGACCAATTTTATGGATATATTTTATTCCCAATTTAAAAATTTTGAATTATATATATATAGACATGGACTCATGGTTCATAATTTCCAATGTGAGGGTATTTCAATTAATCATTTGAAGATATTTTTTTGAACAATGGCAAAGCCAACCATGCATATTAATATGTATAACTTTCTATGGTTTCCCATATACTAGCAACACTTTTTAATAAATTTCTCAAATGTAGATATTCTAAAAACCACTTTGATATGGAAGGGAGTCAAGTTCCTTCATAGGAATAAATGGGAGGAAAAGTTCAAGCAGAATAAATAAAGGTTGGTCAATGCCCCTTTAATCACACTACCCAATAATGTTTATGGGTTTTTGATATATAGTGATTCATAAAATAAGAGAATGGGAAATTTTCATATATATAATTACATTATAGTAACATATGCCTCATCTATATTAATGTTTCATGAGAAAAATATCTCGACTTATGATTTATAGTCAACAACTTCAACTTTTCCTATGAAAATATGAAGAAGTTATCAATATGGTAAATGGTGTGATATATATACATATCATAAAATATTTAGGTATGTATTAATAAATAAAGAATTAAATATCTACTAAAGGAGATAATTAGAGTTGACTATCATTTTTTACTACTCAATACATCACCACTCCCAGAGGTAGAACTAGGTGGATGATGCTCTGAGTTGGATGGACCATGCTTGTTTGACCATGATGAGAATTTAATGGGATCCAAAACTTGTGTATTTTTTATTATATAGGCAATGAAATCATAGTGAATGGGGGAAAATATATCTTTCTCTGATGAAATTTCAACCATTCATCCATGTGAAGAATAAAAAGGCACGAAGGTAGATTTTGAACTATAGAAGAAGGTGTGGAATATTCATGAATTAAACCATGAAAGTTTCGGAACGATAATATTAAATAATTTTGTATGTGCCTTTTAATACTATATTAAATGGAGGGGATTTTGGATAAACCTCATAGTTCATCTTTCTATATGCTTCTTGGATGTATAATGCTATATAAATTTATAGAATTGTATTCCTAGTTGGAAAACATGAAAAGTGACATTTTAGAGTATATTTATCTATTTTTTGGTATGTCATCAAGTTAATGTTGAGAGAAAAAATTATAAGGGTATGTTATAATCATTACCCACACCAGAATTGAAATGGGAAAGCAACACTATGGATTTCATTTTTGGATTCCACAAAATATTCAAAGGATATAATTTTGTTTGAGTTGGAGTAGATCATATTAAAAAGTAATTTCATTTTATTACTATTCAAAATACATGTCCCCAAATCATAATTGTATTATATACATCAATAATGTGGAATGGTTTCATGGATCAAATTATTATATTATATTTTATCTGGGTATGAGGTTTACCTTGATGTTCTTGAAATTTCTTCATCATGATTTGATTATAGAGTTGACTTTTAATACTTCTGATTATCCTTTGAAAGATTTTCAATCTGAGAGAAAAATTTAAACAAATAAGATATGTTTACTTATATTTCTATTTATTTTTATGGTGTTTGGGATCAATACATTCCTTCAGTCAAATTTTCTTATAATAATATTATTCACATTAGAATTAGGATGTCTCTTTATAATTACCTCTATGAGAACAAGTGAGAAAATCCAACATGAGATGATAAAGTTGGAGATATAAATCTATTATGACTTGATATAGTTGAGTAAATGCAAGATAATGTAATATTATTTAGTATAACATCATGGAAGAATAGAGACATTATAAAAATAATGCTGTCAATTTTCAATGAGATCAAGTGTTTGATGTTGGAGATAAAGTACTCATAATAATATCTTCTACGAATAATGTTTTTTGATTTGGAATGAATGGAAATCCTTGCCCTATATATATGTGTATGTTTGAGATTGTTGATTGTAACAAGATGGTTTCTTAAAATTTCGAACATACACTAAATCTCCATCAAGTTGATTATGTGTTCCATGTATAGAATTTGAGAATTTATATACCTGATTCTTCATATATAAAAATCTTATTGGTTGTAATAATGGATAATGGTCTTTCATATGAGGATCATCTTTTGGATTTCTTGATTCTGAAGATAAAGAGCATCGATTTTATTCTTGATAAGGATTTTACGACCAACGTTAAGAATCACATTAGAGGCTATAAGTGATGAGTATTATTTATATTTCCAAAGGGAGGTAAGTATATGATTGTAAAAGAATAGTAACTAGTAGAAGGTAGAGTTGGTCAAGATTATAGATAGCTTCAGAAGATCGTAATGCATAATGTGGGATTGTAACTTTTAGAAGGACCGATTTCACACCCTTGTCATTTCCTCCAGTAAATGGATATCTATAAGGATATATTGTTTGGTAACTTCATAGGATTTCCCCATGAGAGATTATTTTACCATGATATAGAGATTATGATGAGTTCAAAAATAATTTTACTACCCCATCATCAAATGGAGCTACCCAAGTTAAATTAGATCAAGGTACAACTCAAGGACTTACTATAGAAGGGCTTTATCAGGACGAGTACTCCACCTTCAGGCACACCCTTACTATTTTCTAAAAAAGTGGATGATAATATTCAAATATATGTATATTACCAAAATATAAATTATATGATAGTGATGAATATGTATCAATTTCCTATATTTGATGATTTTATTGATCTATTGTGGTGAGCATAGTTATTCTCTATGA
Organism: Viscum album; assembly: GCA_963277665.1. Classification (NCBI taxonomy): domain Eukaryota; kingdom Viridiplantae; phylum Streptophyta; class Magnoliopsida; order Santalales; family Viscaceae; genus Viscum; species Viscum album. Next base: position 705,522,535 of record OY728139.1, read on the forward strand.
TTGAACATTGATAGGGCTATCAATAATTGTGGGTTAGAGATGAGGATATCCCAAAGAAAACATTTTATAGTAGGTATGAGATATAAAAGAAATTTGCGATGCATTTTGAATTGGAAAATGTGTATACACTATTCATCGAACTCATGGACATGATCATTCACATATATCATGAGTCATTCATCGTGGTGTTTATTGATGTAAAATTCTCAGTTTTAAAATGTTTAAAACCCCCAAAAGTTTTTATTTCAAACCTTTGATCATTGATGTATTAGAATAAAAAATCATTGAAATTCTAATCAATTTATATAAGAATAATTTATGAATATACATATAAATTAAAAGACATAAATTCTTGGATTTATGAGATCTTTATTTTAAGCAGTCATAAATTTGAAAAATTAAATAATATATATTTATTTATATGGATTTCCCTCAAGTCATTCATCTAAAAAAATTCAGCACAATCCAACTATTTTTGTTAATATGAATTCATCCATAAAATTTTATATTGGACAAATATAAAATAACAACTCTCTTTAATCTCGTAAATTTCATGATATTTCATTGGAAAACTGCTTTAACTAATGATAAAATGGAGAATTATATTGACATGAATCCTATTAATATCATGGTAGTAGTCCCCAATAACAATTTTATTTGTACTGTTGACATTCGCATTTGATAGCCTATATATAATTTGAGACTCACTTATAAACTCCTCTATATAGCTAATGTACATGGGAACATGAACACATTGGATAGAAAAATGAAAAGATGATTGATATCACCGCGAATATTCAATCTCATATGGAGTCTTCCACAGTCTATGATTTTAATAGATCCATGCCTTCAATATATTGGCATTAATTTTTTATCTATGTGCATTCATTGTAATTAGCACATGGACGATCTTAATAATCTCTTTCTCGGTTGTGTTACTACATAAACAATACAAAATATTGTGTCTAATATATTTAGTGTGTAAATTACTATGTAATCAACTATACATGTTCATTTTAGGTCTTGTATTAAGATACTAATATAACATATATATTCAAATTTAAACTAGTTTCCATTATTGATGTAATTCATGTAATATGGTATTATCGAAACAAGTTAATTCTAGAAAATGCACCCTTTAATCTCAATAAGAAAATGTTCAGATTGTGGTTACAGTGAAAAGTGTTAATCAAATTCAAAATGGTCATTTTAATAACTTTATTTATTATCTTACTGTTATGAAGAATGTTTGAATTATACTAAATTTTTTTATCTCATTTTGAAACTCTTAAAGTATTGTGTATTCATTTCTTCCCTTGATGGATTAAATGCAATACAGATTATACTCAAAGAATAAATCTATATCCATTTGGCATTTGAGTATCATCAGAAATCAAAATGGTTATGTCATGGTATGCCTCTATAGTTCATGTGTAGTAATTTTATCTCATGATTCTTAAATTCATATAATGGTTAATGTGGTTGAAATGGAATGAAAATGAGGCTGGTGAAACTTATCATTGGAATGTGACTCCACCACATTTTTTAAAGCTATTCGAAATGGAAAAATTCATCATTAATGGAATTTAACTGCTAGGTGGATTAAATTCATGGTAAATCTATTGACCATGAGCTACATAATCACATATACATATCATGAGGACACTTTTTTAACTAACGGGATTCCAATTAAAGGGGTCACCACTTAAGAACATCAATAGATGAATTTTTTATTATATGAATTTTCTAATAAATTGAAAAGACATTATTTGAAAATGATGTATTTTAGACTTTTCTAATCTGGTTTTTTATTCAATAAAAGAGTCTTTTCCACCTATACAGGATCTCAAATTTCATTAAAATGTGTTTTTATGTGTAAAATGTAAAACTTTCCATTAAAACATTACCCTTATGCATATCATAGGATCCAGGTAAGGGTAAAATAATTATACCTATGCGTGGTGTGGTTTTTTGGAGGTTTTTTATAGGAAACAACTTTTTTTACAATGTTTTTGTAATGTCAATGATATTTTTATATGGATTTCATAAATGTATCCCTATCATTCCAATTGGAATATTAAGGGTATAATAGGTGTTGTGTAATGTTTTTCTGGAATTTCCAATAGTTATGAAGGGTTATATTTTTGGTTTCAATGGTTTCATTAGGGTAGTATTCTTCTCATATTAGAGTAAGAAATCATTTATATCCACTGAGTAAGGGTATGAGACTCTCATAAAGATTAAACCGCTAACCCTCATATAAAAACCATGAGTAGAGTAAGTTTAAAACCATTTTACCCTTTCAAAACATAACACCATTAGTTTATATGAGTTATTTTTTGAATAAATTTATTCCTTTGATAGGTTGCATTACACACAATAATGAATTTAGCTTACTTCACATGCAACATTGAGTTTTAGACAACTGCAATATACTATTATTTAAATGCAACCATAAAAATAATTCCTTTAATGTTTTAGGTTTGATTAGTAATAAATAATTTTTAAATAACCAGAATAATGATTTTATATAAAGAAACATATTTTTAAAAAGGTACTTACTTTTTTTAAATGTAATTATATGTTTCAAAAATAATATTTTCTAATTTTTTTTTCAATCTGGAAAAATAATAAAATTAAATTTTAAAACTTGATAAAAATTTATTTTAAAAAGTAAATTTCATTTTTGGAATTTAAATTTCAAAATTATGTTGGGGTTAATTTTTAGAATGTTCTAAATGATAATTTTTTCAGTGAATATTGAAAAATACTATTTTATATTAATAATTAACTTTTTCATTACATATTTTAATAACATCCAAATTGATTTATGGTGTTTTTAAAATTAATATTATTTCAATTATATATTTATTAATCTAATCTAGGTCATTGGAAACAATTCAATATTTAAATGGGATTTTAAAACTTTATATGCTAATGAATATTTTTTGTTTGGAAAACTAATTTTGTATCACATTTGTGGGAGTTAATTTAATTAAATTACATCAATTATGTTAATTGAATTTGAAACAATGGAATAAATTTTTGAAATAATAATAATTAATATTACGTAATATGGTCAAATTAATTTTTGACCATAATGAACAGTGAAAATGTAATCAATAATTACCACAGTTAAGGTGAAAAATTGTTTCCTAAGGGTTAAACAAAAAATATCATGGGTAAAATGATCTATAAAATATTTAGAAACAAATTTTCATGAAATATATTGAACATATATAACCTATTATTTATAATGGTATATTATTTAGCCTCGTATCATGAGGAAAACGTGGGTACACATTTTTCTTTTGAGAAATTACTTATGTGTTTGCTCCCCCATTTATAAAGGCCACCCCATATCATCTATTCATAGGAGTTCAATAAACCAATTGGATTATCCATGAAGTACCCAAATATCTTAATTAATTCCATCCTATAATATTTTATCCATTTATTTATCATAAATCCATCAAAATAAGGCTTTTGGTGAAATCCTAATGGGGTTATCTGAAGAAGGGGAATCATTCCTCAATGAACATTTTTATTTTAATTCTTAATCCAACTCCTATAATACTTTTATATCCATGATGATATAATAATAATATTATATTATGTAAAATTATGTTTTATTATTTAAAGAGAATGACCCATATCCATTTCACCTTCCCACAGATGGGAAAATAATTATCGGTCGTGTGTAAGTTGGACAACTACCTCATTAACCGATGTTTTGTGTTTTCCATCACCACCTCCCACATCTTCTGATAATGATGATTTTAAAATTATAAATATATATTTTATTTTTAACATAGTTATTATTATTTAATTATAATATAACATACACAATTTTACATTCTATTCTATGCGTGATGTGATATCGTCGCTCATGTGTACAACTAACTACCGCCTCACAATGCGATGTTAGTCATTTTTCACTAATGATTGTCATAGAATGTAATAAGGATAAAAGTGATGAATAAATTTTATATTTATAAACTCAAAATTATTATTTAATTATAATATAACTTTAATATTCTTACATTCCAACTTATCAGGAAACAATAACACCCTTCTTGTATATGTCACACTAACTTCACACGAACTGATGTGTGTGTTTTTTATTTTTACATTACCTGGATGTAAATAAGGATTGATTAAATAAATATATATGATATATATGAAATAATAATGATTCTATAAGGTTAAAATATATTTTACCATTCTTACATTATATCAATTCAGAAAATGGAAACAACCATCATGCGTATGTACAACCTACCATTTCCATGAACGGTGAAGTTGATTTTCTATCTCTATCTCCAATGAAAGACTCTAAATACATATAAAATTAAAATATATTTTATTTAAATCTTAATTAACATTCCCGGAATTATTTAACTATGATCAATGTAAAAGGACTAAAAAATATCAAACCAAAACATACATAAACAACAAAGTACTTATTACCCGAAGCGTAATTGTAACAAGGAATTGTTAATAAACGATTAATAAAAGGAAAAAAGTAAATCTTTAATGGTATGATATATCTATATATAGTACTATAATAGATTTATAATAAACCTATACTTATTATACATGTGTTTAAATTGTTTATTAATGATATAGAGACTTAAGTTATGTGATTTCTATGTTACTTTTATTTTCTATGAGACACATATATTATTAACCACCTATTTATTTTATATGGGGTTTATAATTTCATTTACATATTTATAAATGATAATACATAATATAATTGGTATTTAAATATCCTTTTCATGATCAATCTTCAATGGTTTATGTAGTTCAAATGATAGAAAAGCATCGAGCGTTTTTATATCAATTTTAATTTTTTGGAACATATGTTATGTTCGTCACCCATATTGTTATATGAGGTGTATTCAAAAACCATATGACATGTGATATCAATAAATTATTTATTATCAACATATTTAATATTTATTTTAATGTTATTTTTTCATAGGGAATACGACACAAAATATTCTATTGTGTAAAGGGTATGATTTAGAATCTCATTTTTATCATGATTATTAATGATTATGTTTTACATGATGAAATCTAGTGATCTATTTCTCAATAAATTCAAGAATTTTAGTATCCTATTTCTATTTATTGGGAATAAATTTTTTTAATTCAATTTCTGCTATATTTTACTCAGGATTCCAAATTATTCTTATTAAAGAAAATTGACTTTATTTAACACTTCAGTCGAAATCCATTTTTCTTCCATATCCATGTTTCCTAAAAATGTATCCAAGAACATTTTAATTTTATTATTTAAAATAATTTATTCATTTTTTAGTTTTTATATTATAAAAATTAATATTCATATAATTTTCTAAACATGTCCCATTTGGCTTTTACCAAAAAAATTAATGAAATAATTTTTTTAACATATGATAGAAAAATTATTTATCACTACCATGATCTCCTAATGGTTTCAATATTTCATTATTATTTTTTCATTTTCATTTTAAATTAAATTATTTTCCTTAATATTTTGGAATTTTTTACTTTTTTTATAAACTATTTCTATATAAAAATTCATTTTCATCAATTTTTTTAAATGATCTTTAAATATTCCACTAGAAGTTTCCAAGGTTATTTTAAAAGAAAGTGATATTAAAAATAATTTATTTTTTAAAAAGTTCTTATCCAAGTTGAAATGATATTTTCTTCAATAAATGATCGATAATATAATTGAAATTAATTTTCTATATAAGAATCCATAATGGGATATTATTTATTATTATTTTAGGATATGATCTATAGAGAATATTTTTATTCTTTCTTTAAATTTTTTATGCATATGATGATATTTTGTTTAGGAATAAAATTTCATTTATTTGGGATAGGATATGAGAGAATTCATTATCAAATACTTTTCTTTTTCTATGTTATGATAATATGGCGGTTATATGATCTCATGGAATATATACATAATATTTTAATTATGTAACGCAAGGGACCTATACCTTCCTTTAATTAATTTGGTAATGATTAATGTTTTATGAGATTTGTGGGTACACTGTTGGTAATCCGAAGCCTAAAAAAATAGTGTATATGGGTGGTTATCCCAATCCCAAAATTTTGGGTTCATGAGTGGTTAGCCGAAGCCTAAACCAGGAACACTGGGGGTTAGACATATCCTAAAAGTTTATGAATTTTTAAGTTAGTATCCTTGAAATTAAGGTTTTTATGATTATATTTTTGTCAAAAATCTATGTCATATAAAAAATTTTATATTCTAATAGATAATTTTCATTTATTACTTTATGATTCATGTCTTTGAGATGACAAAATGTATTCCATGAATCATGTTTATGATCAATGATATGCAAGGTATGTTTTTCAAATATTATTCACATGTTATCATACCATTATACTAATGTTATGTTCGTATATCAATTGGTTACCCTAACTATGAATCTGAGCCCCCTATTTATTATATTTCCTTTACCTATGTTATAAATAAATGGTTCAATTATGTTACGTAGAAGAGGAATAATATCTGAGAATATATTTATTAAATATTTTTATGATATTTCTTGAAAAAATAAGAATGTGTTTCTAGTATCCAATTATATTAAAATATTAATGTACTCTGTCATGTATTTGTGTAATTTAATAAATATTAATCTACCAAGATGTAATATCTTATTATGAGAATTCTTTTTTGTTGTACTTGGTTGCAATAAAAAGGTTTAGTCAATACTGGGAGATTAGGATTAGAAAAACTATTATTAAAACCATGAGGATAACTCTAATTATCTGATATATAAGGAAAGGATAATGTGGTTTTTTGAAAAATACATCCTTGTATGGATACTTAATGTTGACTGGAGTCTAGAACAATGGTACCTAGAGGTAATAACACCTAAAAATTTGTGTTGTTCTTGACTCCACTATTTCCTAGTACATGAGAATGAGCCTCACTCCACACCTAGATCCACACACTCAGGGGATATTCTTTAGTTAATCCAGATTTTATTTAGAAAACAACATGAATGATTTGAAAAGATGATGATTATGGTTGTCATAGATTGAAATTACATTTTAATAAATTATAATTAAGTTGTTATGATTTAGAAAATCTATAAATGATTTTTCATGGTTATTTGGTTTTCTTCTACGATTAGTGTTTTTTATTGTAAGATTTTTGGTTTCTATTAATGGATAAACCCTAAACGAACCATTATAATAATAAATGTGATTCGAAATTCAATGATTTTCCATCTGATCGAGCAAATGTTATGGGAGTTGTAATTAAAAATCTAATTTTCATGCCCACAGTGGATCTATTAAGTCATATTTGATCAAAAAATATTTTTCTTATAGTTTCCATTCATGGTAAACCCTTTTCTCTCACCTCTATAATTGTTCTCAATATTTCTTAGGGGTTAAATTCCAGATATTTTATTTCTTATACAATTTGAAAAATCATATTTCCAATGGTTTATGGGAAAAAATTAAAACAATACATTAAAATAATAATAGAGATTTATTCACAATTAATAATAAATAACTATCATGATTATATTCGATTATTATAGAGAGATGAATTATAATTATTCCTGAGGAAATAAATGATTAACTCATGCTTTAGATTAAATTTTTTTTTTGAATTATTCAGGAGAGAGAACCTGTAACAATCCAATGTTTTATCAATAGAAATTCCTGTATTTTAATTATGTCATATATATACATTAAATCACAAATCAATGAACTACTAAGTACTATGTGACCTTTAAACATAATATTTTTAACTTCTGTGATTTGAATTTCTAAAATACAATATACAAAATTATGATCAGTAAGATGTTTGAAGTCTGATAAGACAAACTTATTTTTTGGGTGAATAGTAAACTACCCTTATGAATAGTAGCATACCCTTATAAATAGTAATATTACGCTTATTAATATTATATATTCCAAAATAATATTTACCTAACCCATTAATGTATAAAAAAATTAGGCACCTTATAAGTGATAATAAGACTATATTAAAAGTATTGGTATTTTTTGATGTCATAAATAAATAATTAAAATTAACTAATTAATTTAAAATAAAATGTAATTTCCATAATTTTTTTCATAGGGTAATAATTTTATTTCTTTTGGTTTTAAGATAATTTTATAAGACCTTTGATAATTTTTTAAAGCATTCTTAAATCATTAATAGTTTTAAAATCCTTGTTTTTCAAGTAAATTATGATTTTAATTAAAAATTAAATCATTCATATTTATAAAAGTATTTTCTATTTTTTTCATTTTTAGATTCTAATCATCATAGAAAGGTTAACATAATTTTATTGGGATTTTTCTAAAATACATTAATTTTTGATGAATAGTAAGATATTATAATTTACCACATATATACATCATATGTTAAATACAGTATTAATTGAGTCATGGATGATGTAATTACATTGGGTTGAAACTCAAAGGCACATATTACTATATTTTTACAATAATAATTAATATTTCATTCCTTATGGAAAAATAATAAACTAAGGATTAAAATATAAAGAAAACCATCCTCCCCCCACTATAAAATCCACCAACACTTCCCTTTACTATTAAGTTCCCTCAATCCTTTTCCCTTGCTTAACTCATACTAAAATATCTCCCAAATCTCCTCCCACACGTTTATCGTACCATTTCCTCCCCAAATGACCAAAGCCTCTCCCATTAAGAGGCATCCAAGAAGGATTAACAGAAGAGGTAAATTCCTCTTTTCATTCGTTTTACTTTCCTTTTAAAGATCCTTTGATTTTATTCCTATCCTTACCACTTCTCATCTGAATGTTATGAAAATTAAATTACATTATATGTATTTTAATTTTTTATTATAATTTAATAAGTTATTATCATATCTTATTTACCCATCTTTTATACTTGATGTAAAAACACCAACTAATATTTGTTAAATTACCACATTCAAGGAAGATAGGATTTCAATTTCTATTAACATCTTCAATTTTAATAATGAAACAATTTTCATGATTGAAACAGAATATAATATATGTAAAATGTCTCATATATTTCCATTTAATCATTTATACACATGATTTTAATTTATAAATCAATATGTGTTCATTGTGATAACAAAACTGTCAATTAAACCAAAAGGTTATCACACACGTTTTAAAGAATGATTTATATTCAGTCAAGTAACCAAATGAAATTTAAACCAATTTAACCTTATGGATGTTCAAAAATAAAAATATTCCTCCAATTCTATAAAACAACCCTCATTTATATGATTATCCATCCATGTATATAGGTAACTCGTTCATGAAACAAACAGACATGAATAATGAAATTAAACCTCATAACTAATCAAAATGGTTATTAATAAACTAAAAATGGATATAATAAATAAAATATATTTAAAATAGGTTAGTTAATTACTAATTAACTAACATAATTTGATTATTATGTTCATTAATACTAGTGGAGAACATCAGCGGACATTTTGTAAGGGATTCTACCCGATCCTCTGTTTTACCATTCAGTTGTTCATACTCTCTTTTTACCCAAATCAATTACAATCGTATATTTATTTAATTCTTTTGATTTCTGATTATAATTATAAATTTTTTTATCAAGATCAATTAATCAATCTCTTTCGGGGATATACATGCTTTTATGTGATTCAATCCTCAATACTTCCCGATATGCAAACCCGTTTTGAGGGAACTTCTCGAATTTTTTCTAAATTTCAAGTGAACTATTTCATTTATTTTAAGACACAATTTTTTTATAAAATCTGTCCACATAATATAAAACTTTTCATGTCACTTATGTTTTGATATAATATATTATTATATTTTCAATTTTAATTGATCTTTATTATTTTACTTAAAATCGCACTAAAATGTTTTAATTCTAAAATTCCATAAATACATTTATTACATGTTATCACTTATTTTGGACATCACATACAATGATATATGCCTATTTGTATTCTAATTAAATTCCTTTAAGGATAATTTTATGATAAACTCATTAATTTATGCATCATTACATGATTATCATACTCATTTATTTCCATGGTTTCTCTTGTGTTTATATATGATTTATTATGTATGAATCATTATGTGGAAAACATATTCAGGGACATGTTATGATGGGTGAACCTAGATACTCCTCCCATTAATTAGGTAGATTTTATTTTCATGAGACCTTTTTTTCAATGGTAATTATTTTTAGCCATAACTTGTGCTACCGTGTGAATGGTATTGGCGGTTAGCCTTGACTTGTGTTTCCATGTGCAATGGTCTTAGTGGCCAACATTGTCATGTGATTCTCTATGTGAAACGAGCCTTGACTCATGCTAAATTAATGTTTAATATTAATTTCACATTAATTTTATTCCATGTTCATATGATCCCATATTATACAAGTTATGGTTTTATATGTTCCTTACGTTATATGCCTTTTTATATAACATTTCATGCTTCCTAACCAATGTGATAATGATTTATTCTTATTCTTCTTGTCTTATTGATATTTTTAGCTCACCCCTTTTTTCATGTTTTCCATAGTTTATCCTATGAAGATGTATAATAACAATGGATTTTAGGATGTAATTATGGAGATTAAATAAAATGTTATTTTTTTGATGACTGGTTATGTTCCTAGTCATCCAAGATAGTATAATTTTTGATCTATGGCTGGTAATTTGATGTTTAATTATGCGTAAAATCATGAAATGATATATTTAAAAGGATAGGGACTCTATAGTTGGAATTATAGAATGGTCTAGTTATTTTTTGATATTAGGAATATAGTACTTTAGTAATAACTTTGGGTATGAGACTAAGAAAACACACATAAATTTTACAAAGTATTGAGAAAGTGGTTTATCATAAAATAAATCCCTTTCTGGATACAAACAGGTTGAGGTGTCTCTGGAACATATGTATCTAGGGTTAAAACATGAGAACACTATTTTTATCTATAATCGAATGGGAACTAGTGCATGACAATGGGCCTTGCTGCACTCTTGGATTGAAACGCATAGGTTAAAGGATTTGGTAAATTCATGATCATAGTACAAACCATTATTAAGGGAATAAAAATATCCCATATGAATATAAGTTATCAAATAGATCATGGAAAAACTGGAATTACACCTTGGGATTCAAAAGTTATGATATAATTCACCTTTAAAAGTTTATCCTTTTATGTTCATAGTTTCCTTTTATGATGAATATCTAGGAATTCAAGACCTCTAATTGAATTTTATTTTTCTTAGATAATTGATGTAAATATAAGAACATATTTTAGCCATAAATTTGATAGGTAATGTGAATATTTCCATATTGATATTCCAAATTTTATGGGAGTGGGTTCTCAAAACATCATGATTGTACGTACTCACTTGGACCAAGTTATGAATAATAACATGAATCTTTTAGAATTCCATCCTCATACAGAGAAATAGAAATTTTTCATTGAATCCTTAATTCAGAAACTTTTCCCATGTTTAGTGAATCTTCCGATCCCCTTCACTCTGAATAGTGGATTAACTCCATTAATAAGATATTACTTGTCATCTAATTATTAGAAGAAGTGAAATTTGTACTCACATTCTATTGTTTTTCTGGGGGAAGCTGATCTGTGGTGGTAAGTGATAAAAAATATGATGTCCATGGAGAAAATTGATTCTATGTATTGGGAGGAATTAAGATAATATTTTTCAATAAATATTTTCCATGAACCCTCTATCTCAATATGGAAAGGGTGTTCCTCAAACTCAAGAATATGGGAGATGATTCCATTGGGTCGTATGAAGTAAAATTCACAAGGATTGCAAGATACAATTCCATCTTTTTTCATGAACACTGAATGCATGGTGGATCACTTATTTAGTGGAAAAAATCCGAGTCTTTGAATATAATTGAATATTAGAGACTTTGAATGTAATGTTGAGATTTTTCGTTGTTCCGTCAATGATGAAATAGAGATCAGATACTCCTAGTGGTCTCCTGGTCCTGGAGAAAAAAATCATAAAATGGAGTCTAATATGGGTGGTGTAGAAAATAAATTCCATAAATGAAACAATATCAAACATCCCACATGTCAAAATTGTGAAAAGAATCATCCTAGGAACTATCTGAAGGGAACATATAATTAATTCAAATGTTTAATGATGTGACATGTAGAAAAAAAATTCAAAGGGATATGAATAATCCCTCTAATGTGGAAGAATAAAGGAAGGTTCCGATAAATTCTTATATGGTGGTATATTGTTATAACTATAGGGAACATTGACATTATGAATAAAAAATCACTAAGCCAAGGGTTGTTGGAGGAAATGAAAAACAACCTCCAATGCAACAAATAAGGTCTTTTGCTATCAGTACTACTATGGTGGTTCCAGATAATGATGTTGTGATTGGTTTGCTAGTTATTCATTAAATAATAGTGAATGTACTATTTTATTCATGTTCTACACAATCTTTCATATCTTTCAAGTTTAGTAGAACTATTAGAACACCACATTAAAAATTAGGGGTTATGTCATCTATGAGAACAATGAATAAGGAAATTATTTCATCTATGTTTTATAACACCTCCCCTGTTAACGTCTATTTACTGAAACTCCCATAAAATATTATCATACTTCCATTAGTGGAGTTCGATATTATCTTGGGAATGGATTAGATATCTTTATATAAACCCAACGTCAAGTATTGAGAAAGGGAGATCCCAAATAAAATCATGAAGTATCCTCCATTTCTATACAAGTATAAGTTGGAAGATGAATCTCTTTTAGAATCATTGTCTCAAATGTGGATATTAATTCCCTAAAACAAATAATGTTTATCTCAAATGAATGAGAAAAAAGAAGAGAATTATTCCTGAAGGCATACCTATAATGAGTGATTACACTGATGTATTCTTTGATGATTTTCATATTCTTTCTTCTGATCGAGAGGTTGAGTAATCAATTTAACTTACTCATGGATACCTACCTATATCAAAGAAATCTTATTGAATTTCCATCATATTACTAGAAGAGCTGAAGAATCAGTTACTAGAGAATCTGGAGATGGGTTTTATATGGTCGGGTGAATCACCTTGGGGTGCACTAGTCCTTTTCATCAATAATAAGTATTATTTGATGCACCTCTTAATTCATTATCGTGATCACAATAAAATCACGATAGAGAAAAATTATACCCTACCTTGGATTGATGACTAGTTAAATCAACTTAATGGGGCTATTTATTTCTCAATTGTGGACCTTTTGTTGGGATATCACCAATTAAAGGTAAGGAAGATATTCCAAAGACTACATTTTAAATGAGGTATAAATACTATGAGTTCCTAGTGATTCCCTTCATACTCACTAATGGTCTATCAATTTTATTGGATTAAATGAATAGTGTATTTCAAGATTACCTTGATAAATATGTGATAGAATTTATTGATGATTTTATGATATACTCAGAAGGAAAGGAGGAATATGTGCAGCATTTGAATAATGTTTTAATGAATTTGCGAAGGGATAAACTATATGAAAAGTAAAGAAAATGTGAGTTATTGATGGAGGAAGTATCATTCTCTAGGCATGCGATCACCTATAAATGGATATTTTTGGACCCTTCAAAGAAAAATGAAATTGAAGAGGGCAACATTACAATATCTATAATGGACATCCACATCTTTCTAGGTATATCTAGGTATTATAGATGATTTTTGAATAACTTATCAGGTCTTTGAAACACAATGACCATGATAACATTGAAGTGAGTTAGGTTCTTATTGACTCATGAATGTGAAGAGTATTTTAATGAGTTTAAAAAGAGGCTTATCATTGTGGTAATGTTCACAATTCCCCCAAGAGGAGAACTATTATTGGTGTACAATGATGCTTTAAAGAAGGATTTGGGTGTTTACAAATGAAAAATGACAGGGTGATAGCCTATGCATCAAGGAATCAAAAAATACTTGAGAAAAACAATAACACACATGCTCTGGAGTTGGAAACTGTAATCATTATGTTAAGAATCTATATGAATTATCTCTATGGGGAGATGTGGGAAATATATACTAATCATAAGAGTCTCAAATATATATTCACACAAAAAGAAATTAATATGCTCGAGGGAAGTTGGTTATATCCAATTAAGGATTATAACTTCACAATTCACTTCCATCATGTTATGGAAAATAAGGTGGATGATTCTCTAAGTATAAAGGATCATGCATCTTAATAAATGATGATAATTGAAAAATATACAATTGTCATAGATTTTCTGAGAATGGAAATGTGAATCATTAATGGAGGAACATCATCAATCCTTTGTCGAATGAGTGCACAAAAATCCCATATAGAGAAAATAATGGATTCTCAAAGAGAAGATGTGGAAATTCAGAAAAGGCTGGAAGCCATTTTTAATTGGAAATCCTTTGAGTTCATGAGTGATGAGGATAATGTTTTTATATTTGGTTCATGATTATGTTTACCATCCGATCCATAATTAAATATGTAGATTTTGAATGAAACACATAGATCAACCTTATATATTCACCCAGAGAGAAAAAAAATGTATCAAGATCTCCAAGGGAATATCTGGTGGGGAAATATGAAGAAGGAGATCGCTGAATATACGTCAACGTTCCTGGTATGTCATCAAATGATGGTTGAGTGAAAAACTACTTAGGGATGATGCAACCACTACCCCTACCAACATGGATGTGAGAGAACACCACCATGGACATAGTCACTAGACTTCCACAAAAATCAAAAAGATATAATGCTATATAGGTCATTTTAGATTATCATACAAATATAGATCACATTATCACAATTATAGGGGACTTCTCATTGGATTATGTTTTATGGTGATATATTGAAGAGGTTCTAAGGCTGGATGGAGTACCACTATCCTTTGTATCCAAAAGAGATCATAGATTTACCTCAAAGTTCTAAAAAATTCTTCAATATTATCTAAACAATGAACGGAACTTCTATATGACCTATTAACATGAAACTGAAATCCAGTATAAGAAATATATTCTAAAACTGGAAGATATGTTGAGAGCATGTTCAATGGACATTAAAGGGGTATATGACCGATTTATTCCACTCATTAAATTCTCCTACAACAACAGTTTCCACTATAGCATCAGAATGAAACCATAAAAATCCCATTGTGGTTAATGGTGTAGAGAACTGACGTGTTGGGATAAATTCAGTGAGTTTAATATATTAGTTTATAAAGTGGTCGAAGAAATGGAGTAGGTGAAAACTATTTTGCAGCACATCATAGTATCTCATAGTCAAAAAAATGTTATGAAGACAATCATTTATGAGACATTGAGATCAAAATTGTATTCATAGTAATTCTACGCATATCTCCATGGAATAATGTCATCCAGTTTGGGATGAAAGGAAAGCTATATCCCAGGTACATCGACCTATTCTAGATTCTTCATCATGTCAGGGCCATGGCTTATCAACTGACACTTCCACCTACCATGTCTAAAGAACATGATTTCTTCCATGTATCCCTCTAAAGAATGTACATTCCAAATTCTTCCCATGTACTGTCTTCAAAGGTGGAACATTTGGAGAATGATCATTCTTATGAGGAGTAGCCAGTGAAGATCTTGGATTGTAGAGATAATGTTCTACGTAAAAATACTACTCACCTGGTCAAATTACAACGGTGGATCCATAAGTACGATGAGGAAACATGGGAAATTGAGGACGAAATAAATGAAATTTACAAACAACTATTTATGGCTTAGAATTTAAAAAAAGCAAGGGTGAAATTTCAAAAAGGGGGAAGAATGTAACGACCCAATGTTTTATCAATGGAAATTCACTTCTTTTAATTATGTCTTTTAATCACATCAAATCTAATTTCAATTAACTAATAAGTAATATGTTAAATTTAGACATAATATTGTCACACTTGTGATTTGAATTTCGAAAATCTGATATACACAGTTGCGATCAGTAAGATGTTTGGAGTCCAATGAGATAGAATTAATTTTTTGGTAAATCGTAACCTACAATTATGGATAGTAATATACCCTTATAAATAGTAATATAACCCTTATGAGTATTAAATCATCCAAAATAACAGTATCCCCATCCATGAATGTATAAATAAACTGTAGGCATCTTATAAGTTATAATATGACTATAGTAATAGTATTTGTATTTTTGTATGAAATAAATAATTAATTATAATCAACTAATTAATTTAACAGAAAATTTATTTTTCAAAAATGTGTTTATAAATTAATTTTTTTTCTCCTGGTTTTATTATAATTTTATAAAACCTTATATAATTTTTTAAAGCATTATAAATTCACTTATAGTTTTAAAATCCATATTTTATAAGTAAATTAGGATTTTAATTAAATTTTAAATTAATCATATTGATAATTTGTTTGAAAATTGGATTTAATTTTTGTATTCTACACTTTGAAAAACGGTTGTGGTTAATTTTATTATTTTTCTAAAATACATGAATTTTTTATGAATAGTAAATTACGATGATTTACAGTATATATATATATTATAAGATAAATACACTTTTGATTGAGTCATGACTAATGTAATCACATTGGGTTCATCCTCACATGAACATATTGATATTTTTTCTCTTAATATTCATTACTATTTTTTTTTTGGTGAAAAAATAATAATCTAATGATTACCATATTAAGAAATCCCTCCTCCCATCCATATTAAAAATAGTCCCACACTCCTCTCTTCACTTCACTCCCCTCAAGCATTGTTCCTTGCCTAAATTCATCTTAATTCTATCCCCAAGACCCCCCATGTCTATAATCACATGGTCTTTTCAAAAGACAAAATCCTCTCCAATTAAGAAGCTCTCAAGGATGATTATCTCAAGAGGTAAATTCATCTTTTCAATTCTTTTACTTTCCTTTAAAGTTCCATTTTTTTTCAATCCTTACCACTCCTCATTCAAATGTTTTGAAAAATAAAGTAAATTATATTAATTGTAATTTTTTTATGATAATGGAATAAGTTATTATCATCTCTCCTTTACAGTTATTTTATACTTGCAGTAAAAACACCATCCGATATTTTTTAATTTACCACATTCAAGGACGATGGGTTTTCAATTTCCATTACCGTCTTCAATTCTATTCATGAAACCATTTTCCGAATTGAACTAGACTATAATATAGTTATTATGTCTCATATAAATTTCTAGAATATTGAAAAATTGTCAATTAACCCAAAAGATTATCAATAATGTTTTCCAAAATGATTCATATTCACTCCATGTAACCAAATAAAATTTACAACCATGTAAACTTATGGATTTTGAATAATAAAATATAACTCTAATTCAAGAAAACCATACTCATTTTAAATTATTATCCATTCATGTATATAATTAAACAAATAATGAAACAAATGAACCTGAACAATTAAATTGAACCTCATAACCAATCAAAATGCTTATAAAAAAACTCAAATATGTTATACAAAATAAATTACATGTAAAGTAGTTTCTATAAGTATTAATCAATGAATCTAATTTTATAATTTAGGTCATTAATATCTTATAGAGAATGCCTACAGACTTAATGTAAGGGATTCTAACAAACCACAATTATACATTCACATTGTTATTACTATATTTTTACCAAAATGAAATACTATATACTATTTATGTATTTCTTCTAATTTATATTTATATTTAAAAAATCGTGTATCTAGATCAATTAATCATTATATTTCATGGCTATACATGATTTTATGTTTCAATCATGAATACTTCCCGATAAGAAATACCATTTTGAGGTAACTTCTCTTATTTTTACCCAATTTCAAGTGTTGTCTCAATCTATTTTGAGACACCATTGTTTTATAAAATCAGTTATTTACAGTGAAAATCTTCATGTTTTAGTTCTGGTTTTAGGTAAATTATTATTCCATTTTCAATTTTAAATGCTCTTTAGTATGTTTCTTAAAACTGCACTAAAATGTTTTAATGCTAAATTTCCATTAATAATATTTTTTACATGATATAAGTTATATTTTACATCATATACAATGATATATGCCTATTTATGTTAAAATTCCCTTCCTTTGAGGATACTTTTATGATACACCCCATAAATTATGCATTATGACATTCTTAGGATACCCATTTCATTCCCTGGGTTTTATTATGTTTATTTATAATTGACTAGGTATGATACAGTATGCGGCCAACATATTCATGAACATGTTAAGATGAATGAACCCAGATAGTGCTCCAATAAATTGGGTAAATTTGTGTCTCATGATATTTTATGTGCATTGGTCTTGAGGGTTATCCTTGACTTGTGCTACAATGGGCAATGATATTGGATGTAATCCTTGACTTGTGATTCCATATGCAACGGTCTTGGTGGTTAACCATTACATGTGATACTCTAAGTACAATGATCTTTGACTCATTCTAAATTAATGTTTTATGTTGCTACCACGTTACTAGAATTCCATGTTTATATGATCCCCATTTATACATGTTATGGCTTTATATGTTTATTTTGTTATGTGCATTTTTATATAATTATATCATGATTCCTAACAAATGTTCTAAAGAAATGTTGTTATTTTTATTACCTTATATAAATTTTTATCTCTTCCCTTTAATCATGTTATCCCGAGGTTATCTTATGAAGATGTATGATCGTAAAAGGTGTTATGGGCTCATTATGCAGATTAAATAGAAGGTTGTTTTTATGATGTTTGATTGTGTACCTCAGGTTCCATGACACTAGAATTTACAATCCATATCTTGTAATTTGATGTTTAATTGTGCTTAATATCGTGTAATGATATATCTAAAAGGATAGGTATTCTATAGTTGGATTGAGAGGATGGTTTAGTTATTTTTGGAGATTAGAAATGAAACACTTCACTGAGAACATTGGGGATCAGACTACGAAAACACACCTAAATTTTGGTAAGTATAGAGAAATTGGATTATCAAGAAAATACATCCCTATCTGGATAGAAATAGGTACATCTGTATCAGGTACATATGTATCTAGGGTAAATACATGAATACACCACATTGAGCTAGACTCGTACGAGAACTGGTGCACAACAATAGGCCTTACATCAGTCCTACTTTGACACTCTGCGGGATACACTTTGGTAAACTGATGAGCTTAGTGAAAACCATTATTTAGGGAATAAAAAAATCCCATAAGAATATAAGTTAATGAATAGATCAAGGATAACATAGATTTAAACCTATGTAATCAGAAGTTAATGTATACTTCTCTATTTCAAGTTTATAATTTTATATTCATTGTTTTCTTTTTATACTTAATGGATATGTATTCATTCCATTTAATTTTATGTTATTTTTATTATTTAAAGGAGGGAAATATAATAACACATTCCAATAATAAATTTGATAGGGAATGTGAATATTTCCCAAATGATCTGCCAAATATGATGAGAGTAGGTACTCAAAACATCATTACATTACATTCTCAACCGGGAAAATTTATGAATAATAACATGAATCATATAAAATGAAATCCTCTAAAAATGAAAGATAAAATTTCTGTTGAATCCAAATGTGGAAATTGCCTTCTATGATTATGGGATCTTCTATTACCCACATTGCAGAATAGTGGATTAACTCCGTTGAAAAGATATTATCAATTCTCTTGCCCTTAAAAGAAGATAAATTTCTACCAGATGTTTGTCATTTTTATGGGGAAGCTGATCAGGGGTGGTAATTGATCAAAAATATTATGTCCAATGAGAGAATTGATTCCATGGATTGGGAGTAATTTAAGAGAACATTTTGCAATAAATATTTTCCCTGAACCATCCATCTCAAGATGTAAAGGGGCTTCCTCCGACTAAAGCAGAAGGAAGATGAGTCCATTGGGGATTACGTAGAAAACATCACAAGTCTTTCAAGATACACCTCTGGTTTCATCATGATCATTGAAATACTGTTGGGTCGCTTCTTTAGTAGACTAAAGCCAATTTTACAAAAAATCTTTGGCGATTTGAGACTTTGACAGTTACGAGAAGACTTTCCGTTGTCACCTTAAATTTGAAATGGAGATCGGTGACTCCCAGTGGTCATGTGGGCCTGGAGAAAAGAAAAAGTGTAAGATAAGGTCTAATATAGTTTGTTTGGAAAATAAATTCCAAGAAGAAAAGAATACTGAACATTCCACATTTCAAAATTGTGGGAAGAATCATCCTGGGAACTTTTTAAAGGGAACCCAGAATTACTTCAAATGTGGAAAGAGTGGAAATCTAGAAAATAACTTCCAAAGTGATATGAATAATACACTGATGTGGAATAATAAATGATGGTTATGATAAATTCTTATCTAGTGGTGTAATGTTACAACTGCAATGAACTTGTTCTTTTTAAAAATAATTACCAAATGAAAGGGTTTTTAGAGGGAATAAAAAACTACAACCAAGGAAACAAGAAAAGGATTATGCTATCACTTCTGATAATGAGGAGAAATAAAATGATGTGGTTATAGGTATGCTAGTTATTCATTCATGAAAAATGAATGTACTATTCGATTATAGTTCAATGTATTATTTCATATCTAGAATGTTAAGTATTAATATTCAAACACCATTTAAAAATTTCGAGGTTATGTCATCTATGAGAATAGTGAATGGGATAATTGTTGAATCCAATGATTATAACTCCACTGTAGATAACATGAACCTCCCAAAAAATCTTGTCATACATCCTTTAGTTAACTTCGATGATATATTGGGCATGGACTGGCTATCTTTATAAAAATCCAAACTCAACTATTGAGAAAGGGAGATCACTCTTAACATCCTAAAGCATCCTCTTATTCTTTATATGTGTAAGGAGTAATATGAATGTCCTTTAGAATAATTGTCTAATGTGTGGATATTAATTTATTATGACCAAGAATATCTATCTCTAATAATTATGAAAAATATAAGGATTATACTCGAATGCATGCCCATAATGAGGGATTACAGAGATGTATTCGATGTAGATATTCTGAGTATTCCTCCTGATCTAGATGTTGTGTTATTGATTTATCATTGTCCTAGATTCCTACATATATCAAATAAACCATATAGAATGGCCACCGTAGAACATGAATAGCTGAATAAGTAGATAGAGGATAATCAAGAGAAGGGTTTTATACGCCAGAGTTGTTTATCATGAGATGTGATAGTTATTTTCATGAAGAAGAAGTATGGTTTGATGCTACTTTTCATTGATTATCATGAGCTTAATAAAATAAAAATAAAGTAAAAGTATCCCCTACCTCAGATAGAATACATGTTCAATCAGCTTCATGGGGCCGGTTATTTCACTAATGAGACATTCAGTCAGTATATCACCAATAAATGGTGTGGAATGAAGTTATTCCCAAAACTGCCTTTCGAGGAATGAGCACTATGAGTTTATATGATTCTATTTGGAATCACTAATGATACATAAATTTTCATGGATTTAATGAATAATGTCTTTTGAGATAACCTCGACAAAATTGCGGTTACATTTAACTATGATTTTCTGGTATACAACAAGATCATGGAAGGAGATGAGTCACCTTTGAATACCATGTTAATGTATTTAAGAAGGGAGAAACTATATAAAAATTACAATAAATGTGATTTCTAGATGGATTAAGTATCATTCGTGGGGAATGTTGTCACCAGTAATGGTATATTTGGGACACTTTCAAGACAAAGGTATTTTAAGAGTGGCCCAGGGCAACATCTGTAAAGGACATCCACATATTTATAGGTCTAGACAGCTATTATATATGATTTTTTAATAAACTAACCTGATTGTCAAAAAAAATGATCATGCTAACATAGAATTGAGTGAAGTTCATCTAGACTCAATAATCTAATGATTGTTTTAAGATGTTGAAAAAAATTCTTATCACTGCGCCAGTACTCACACTCCAAATAAGAGGAGAACTATTTTTTGGGTATAGTGATGCTTAAAAGAAATTATTATCTAGTTTACTAATGAAAAATGATAACGTGATAGACAACGCGTTAAGGCAAATAAAAATCCATGAGAAAAACAATACCACACATGATCTGGATTTGGCAGTTGGGATATTTGCGTTAAGAATATGGCGGCATTATCATTATGTGGAGAGATGTGAGATAGATACAAATAATAAAATTATTAAATGAATATTCACATAGAAAGTGATTAATATTCTCCAAATATAATGGTTATAGCTCGTCAAGGATTATGACTACTCAATCCACTATTATCTTGGTAAGGGAAATAAGGTGGCAGATTCTCTAAGTAGAAGGGATACTATATCATTATTAATGATGATAATTGAATGAGATTCAATCTTCTTTGATTTGAAGAGGATGGACATGGGAATCATTAAGGGAGGATGATTATCAATCATTTATCAAATGATTTCTCACCCATCCCTCATGGATAAAATAAAAGTTGGTCAATGTGAATTTGTGGAAATTCAAGAAAAGGGATGAATCCATTTGAAATTGGAAATACTCTGGGGCCGATATTGATGAGAAAGTAGTTGTAAGATTTGTTTAAAGATTTTGTTTTCCATAAGATCTATAGATAAAGAAGGTGTTTTTGAATAAAGCACATAGCCCAACCTTATCTATTAAACCATGGATCTCATAGATGTATCGAGATATGCGAGGGATCATTTGGTGGGAATATATGAAGAAGGAGATCATTGAAAATACATCCAAGTGTTAGGTATTTCATAAAGTGAAGGATGGGAGGGAAAAGACTAAGGGGATGATTCATCCACTACCCATACCATCATAGAAGTGGGAGAAAATCACCATGAACGTTTTCACTGTACTTTCATAGACATCCATAGGAAACATCAATATATGGGTCATTTTGGATCGTCTTACAATGACATCTCCAATTATCACAATTCAATAGGACTTCTGCTTGGATAAAATTTCAAAGATATATATCAAAGAGGTGGTAAGGCTACATGGAATAACACTATCCATTACATCTAATAGAGATCCTAGATTCACGTTAATGTTCTCGAATATTCCCAAACATTATCTAACCACTGAATTGAACTCCAGTAGGACCTATCATCATCAAATGGATAGAGAATCTGAGAAAAAATATTCATGCACTTTAAGTTTTGTTGGGATCCTTTTATATGGACTTCAAACTATGATGATTCCAATATCTACCACTGGTTGAATTTTCCTACAACAATAATTTACACTCCAGAATCCGAATGGAACCATACAAAGCCCTTTGTGTTAAATGGAGCAGAAAGCATGAATGTTTGGATGTTGACAGGGTGTGTAATCTACTAGGACCTAAAATGGTCAAAGAAATGGTGGAGAAGGTGAAAACCATTTACCAGCACATCAATGCAGATCAAAGTTGACAATAGGGTTATGCAGAAAATAATTTAAGAGACCTTAAGTAAAAAAATTGAGACACAGTATTTCTACGCATATCTCTATGCAAGAAGGTCATGAGGTTTGGGAAAAAAAGTAAAGCTTTGTCCCAGGTACATCATCCCATTTGAGATTCTTGATCGTGTCAGGGCAATGACCTATCGACTAGAAATTCCACCTACCATGATCAATGTTCCCGATGTCTTTTATGTATCTCTCTTAAGAATGTAAATAAGATATCTTTCACATGTACTCTCTTTAGATGTTGTATAGTTGGAGAATTTTCTTTCTTACTAGAAGTAGCCAGTGAAGATCTTGGAATGTAGAGATAACGTTCTGTGTAACAAAACTACTCACATGGTCAAAGTAATATGGAAGAACCATATGTATGAAGAGAAGAAATGGGATCTTGATGAGGTAATGAAGGAAAAGTACCCTCACCTCTTTGTGGCTTAAAATGTAAAAGGAAATTTCAAAGGAGAAATTTAATAATGGGGGAATATGGAAACGAACCAATGGCTTATCAATGGATATTCATTTCTTTTAATTATGTTATGTAATCACATGAAATAACATATCAAAAAACTACTAAGTACTGTGTAACCATTAAACATAATATTCTCACATCTTTAATTTGAATTTCATAAATTTGACAGACACTTTTGGGATAAGTAAGATGTTTGGAGTCCGATAAGACAAACATAATTTTTTTGGTGAATATTAACCATCCCTTATGAGTAGTACGTACCCTTTTGAAAATGTAATATGACCCATATGAATATTAAATCTTCCATCATAATACTAATCTCACACATAAATGTATAAATAAAATTTAGGCATCTTATAAGTGATAATATGACCATAGTAAAAGTATTGGTATTTTTGTAAGTAATAAATAAATAAATAAAATTAATTAATTAATTGAAAGGAAAATTTATTTTCTTATAATGTGTTAAAAAATTGGATATTTTATGTCTTCTCATATTATGATAATTTTATAATACCTTCTATTATTTTTGAAAGCATTATAAAATGAGTTATAATTTTAAAATATGTATTTTTCAAGTTTATTATGAATTTAATTGAAAATTAAATTATTCATATTTAGAAAATTATTTTTGAAAGATGGATTTAATATTTGGATTCCACACCACAAAAAATGGTTTGGGTGAATTATTTGTATTTTTGTAAAATAATTGAATTTTTTATGAATAGTAAAATATGGTAATTTACTATATATATACATTATATGTTAAATAAAAGAACTATTTAGACATGACTGATGTATTAAACATGGGTTCAAACTAAAATGAAAATATTATGATTTTTTCCAAATAATAAATTTTATTTCATGTCTTATGTAAAGATAACAAACTATTGATTAAAATATTAAGAAAACTCTCCTCCCCTCCACTATAAAAACAACCCATAGTCCTCTCTTCTTTTAACTCTCCTCAAGACTTGTTCTATTCCTATCATATTCTAAAATATATCCCCAATATCATCCCCCATGTCTAGAATCACTTAGCCTCCTCAAAAGACCAATTCCTTTCCCATTAAGAGGCACTAAAGGAAGATTAACTAAAGTGGTAAATTCATGTTTTCACTTCCGTCACTTTCTATTCAAGTTACCTTGTTTTCATTTATATATATACATATCCTCATCCAAGCAATATGAGAACTCAATTACATTATATTTATTGTAATTTTTTTATGAAAATGGGATAATTTATTATCATATCTCCTTTACCCTTCTTTTATACTTGTTGTAAAAAGGCCATCTAATATTTGTTAATATTTCACATTCAAGGATGACAGGTTTTCAATTTCTATATCCATTTTAAATTCTGGTCATGAAAACATTTTTATGATTTAACATACTATAATATATATATATATATATATATATATTATGTATCATATATGGTTATTTTATCTTTTATACACATTATTTTTATTCACAAATCAAAATGTGTTCATTGTGATAAAAAAACTGTCAATTAACCAAAAACATCATCACTAAAGTTTTAAAAATGATTCATATTCCCTCTATGTAAACAAATTAAATTACAACCATGTAAAATTATTAATTTTAAACAACAAAATATAAATCTAGTTCTAGAAAACAATCCTCATTTAACATAATTATCCATTCATGTATATAAGTAAACAGATCATGAAACAAACGGACCTGAACAATTAAATCAATCCTCATAACTAATCGAAAAGGTTATTAATAAAATCAAAAAGAATATAGTAAATAAATTAAATTTAAAATAGGTTTAGGAATTATTAATTAATGAACATAATTTGATTATTCAGGTCATTAATATCAAGTGTCGAACACCATTAGACATAAGGTAAATCATTCTACCCAAAACTCCATTATACATTCAAGTTGTTCTTACTCTTATTATTCAAATGAAATATTATATTCTATTTATTTACATCTTTTAATTTCTATTTATATGTAAAATTTCATGTATAAATATCATTTAATAATTTTGTTTTTGGGTATATACATTCTTTTAAGTGATTCAATCCTTAATATTTCCTGATAAACAAATTTGTTTTGAGGGAACAACTTGAATTTTTAGCCAATATCAAGTGCACTCTACCATATATTTTAAGACACAATTGTTTTTATAAAATTTGTATATGTACTATTAAAATAATCTTTATTGAATTCGTGTTTTATATAATATATTATTCCCCTTTCAATTTTCAATGCTCTTTATTATTTTCCTTAAAACCAAAAAAAATTATAGAAAAATTACTTAAACACACTTTTAACATGTTATCACTTATTTTTAACATCACATAACATGATATATGCCTATTTATGATATGAATCATTTCCTTCAAGGATACATGTATTATACACCCAATAAATTTTTCATTATGACATGATTATGATAACCATTTCATTCCATGGGTTCCATTATGTTTATAGATGATTGATTATGTATGATTTATTATATGGACAAAATATTCATGAAAATATTAAGATTGGTTCACCTAGATAGTTCTCCCATGAATTGGTTAAATTTGAGTCTTAGGAGACGTTATGTTCAATGGTTACGGCGGTTATCCTTGACTTGTTCTACCATGTGCAATGGTATTGGCGGTTAGCCTTGACATGTGCGACCATGTGCAATAGTATTGGTGATTAACCATGACTTATGTTCCTCTAAGTGAAACGAGGTTTGAATCATGATAAATTAATATTTTATATTTCTACCACATTAGTATTATTCCATGCTTATATGATCCCATTTTATACATGTTATGGTTTCATATGTTCATTACATTATATGCCTTTCTATATCATTATGTCACGATTCCTAACCAAGGTGCTTATGATTTATTCATATGATTTTCCCCTTTTTGGTATTTTTAGCTCACCCATTTGGTCATTTAATCACCATGTTTTACTATGAATATGTAAGATAACAATGGAAGTTATGATCTCATTATAGAGATTAAATAAGAAGTTGTTTTTATGATGTTTGATTATGTACCAAGTCTTCCAAGACACTAGACATTATGATCCTTATATTGTAATTTGATGTTTAATTATGATTAAAAGCATGTAATGATATATTTAAAATTCTAGGGCGCCTATTGTTTGTATCATAAGATGGTATATTTATTTTTGGAGATTAGTATTAGAGGTCTTTAATTAGAACCTCGGGTATGATACTTAAAAAAACACCTAAATTATGCGAAGTATATAGAAAGTGTTTTATCATGAAAATACATCCCTGTATAGATATAAATAGGTTGTGGGGATCTGGAACATATATATCTAGGGGTAAAACATGAAAAAAATGCTTTGTGATAAACTCGAATGGGAACTGGTGCACGAAAACGAGCCTTGCTGCACTCTTGGTTTGAAACTCCCAGGGGATATGCTCTGGTAAATTAATGAGCATAGTACAAACCAATATTAAGGGAATAAAAAAATACCATAATAATATAAGTAATGAAATAGAGAAAGGATTACCTAGATTAAAACCTATAGAATAACATGTTAGGATATAGTTCTCCATTACAAGTTTATCCTTTTATGTTCAAAGTTTTTTTTATTCTGAATAAACATGTATTCAAGCGCTCTAATTGTATGTTATTTTTCTTAGATAATGGAGGGAAGTAGAAGAACACATTCCAAAAATAAATGGGATTGGTAATATGAATATTTCCTTAATGATATGCTCAATATGATGGGACCGGGTTCTCAAAAATTCATGATAGTACTTTCTCATTTGGCTCATGTTATGAACACTAATTTTAATCATGTGGAACTCCCAAGTCCCACAAGGAAGGAGAAAGTTGATGTTGAATATATAATGGGTAAAATACCTCCCATGTTTAGTGGATCTTCTAATCCCCTCCTCACGGAATAGTGGATAATTCCATTTAAAAGATATGAACTGTCCTCTGGTGCTCATAAGAAGAGAAAGCTGCACATGATGTCTATAATTTTGATGGGGAATCTGATCATTGGGGGGAAGTGATAAAAAATATGATGTCCACGGAGGAAATTGATTCCATGGATTGGGAGGAATTTAAGAGATTATTTTTCAGTAAATAGTTTATAGAAACCCTCTATATCTTTAAGGAAAGGCATTTCCTCTGACTCCAGAAGAAGGAAGATGAGTCCATTGGGGTGAATGACGAAAATTTCACAAGGATTGCAAGATTTGGCTCCATCTTTGTTATTATCACTGAAATCAAGGAGTATTATTTCTTTAGCAGACTAAAGTTGAGTCAATAAAATGCGCTTGAGATTTGAGACTTTGATTGTTATGAGTAGATTGTTGGTTGTTCTCTCATGGTTGAAATGGAGATCAGAGACTCCTATTGGTCTCATGGGCCTAGAGGAAAAAAAAGCATAAAAAATAATCTAATATTGCTGCTTCAGAAAATAAATTACATGAACAAAATATGATCGAGCATCCCAT
Organism: Viscum album; assembly: GCA_963277665.1. NCBI lineage: Eukaryota > Viridiplantae > Streptophyta > Magnoliopsida > Santalales > Viscaceae > Viscum > Viscum album. The sequence continues at coordinate 705,550,957 of OY728139.1, forward strand.
TTTTCAAAATTTATGGAAGAAACATCTTGGGAACCCTTTAATGGGAACCTGGAATTACATCAAATGGGGAACGATGGGAAATCTATCAAAGAACTACCAATGGTATATGAATAATCCCACTAACATGGAAGAAGAAAGGAATGTTCAGATAAACACTTAGCTAGTGGTGCAGTGTTAAAACTGAAAGGAATATATACATTATGTAAAAAAATTTCTAAGATAAGGGTTGTTGGAGGAAATAAAAAATAACCTCCAAGGAAACAAGGAAGGGATTATTATATCACTATTGATGAGGTGGACCTGAATAATGATGTGCACCACACGCCAGTGATCCTCTTGTCCCCTCGACTCTGTGGGAACAAGCTCAAGCCCAAGGTTTGGCCACCTTGGGCCTAGCTGGGGAGGTGTGGCGTGCGAGTGGTGTAAGGCCGCACCTATACATGTGTTAACCGTTAAACACTTTTATAGTTTGGGTTTGGCTTAGTGGTAAGCACCCCATAAAAATACATAAAAAATGGGGGTTCAAACCCCATGGGGCGTAGGGACTGTAGCAGTACAGTAGAGGTATTGTAGCATCGGTGACACTGTTCATCAACAGGTACTGTAGCAGTGGCAGGGCACTGTAGCGGCGGTGATACTCTGCGGTACTGGAGCAGCATGTTACTATTCACAGAATGTGAATTGGCCTTATAATTTTGGACTACGGGCTATGTAATGGGCTACAAGCCCACTGGGCCTTCGGGCTATGTAATGGGTTTCCCTCTACCCAGTTAAAAGAGGTATTTGATTTGATTTAATAATAATAAAAATGATGCTTCGGCCCCAACCTCTAAAATAATTCATACACCACATCAAAATTTAGAGGACAAGTTATCAGTATGAAAAACAGATGGGGAAATTATTGCGTCCAAGGTTTATAACTCCTTCTTTGTTAACATATGAGGATTGAACCTCACAACATATCATTTCATACTTCTTTTAGGGGAGTTCTATGTTATCTTGGTCATGGATCAGCTATCTTTATGAAAATCCAACATCACCAATCGAGATTGAGATATCATTCTTCACATACTGAAGAATCCTATACTTCATTTAAAGTGTAAGGAGGAAGAATAATATCCTTTAGTATCTTTGTCTCAAGTGTGGACATTAATTACTTATGACCAGTCATGTCTAGCTTAAATGACTGAGACAAAGGAGGTAATTATGCTGGAATACATGTCTATCATGAGGGATTTCATTGATGTATTCCTTGAAAACATGCCTAGTATTCCTCCTGATCGAGGGGTTGAGATATCAATTGAACTTATTTTTTGATCCCTAACTATATCAAAGACTCTTTATAAAATGGACATCATAGAACTAGATGTGCTGAATAAGTAGTTACTGGAGAATATGGGGAAGGGTTTTACATGCCCATGGGCTTCACCATGGGATGCTCTAGTCCTTTTACTCATGAAAAAGGTTGATTCGATGAACTTATGAATTTATTATCGTGAGCTTAAAAAACACGATAATGAACAAGTATCCCCTACCTCAAATAAATGACTTTTTAGATCCGCTTCATGTGGTCAATTATTTCTCTAATGTGGACCTTCGGTAGGGATATCACCAATTAAAATTGTGAAAGGATTATATTCTCAAGACTACCTTTCAAACGATGTATAGACCTTATAAGTGCATAGTGATTCCCTTTAGAACACTAATACTCTATAAATTTTCATGTATTTAATGAATAGTGTCTTTATATATTACCTCGACAAATTTGGGGTAGTCTTTATCGATGATATTCTAAAATACTCTAAGAGAAAGGAGGAACATGAGAATCATTCGAATACTGTGTTAATGACTTTGAGAAGGGAGAAACTATATGAAAAGTATATTAAATGTGAGTTCTTGATGGAGGAAAAATCATTCTTTTGGCATTTTATCACCTGTAAAGGGATATTTACGGATCCTTCCAGGACAAAGGAATTTGAAGAGTGGACCATGCCAATATTTTTAATGGAGATGCACATCTTTCATGGTATAGATAGTTATTATTGATGATTTGTGAGGAACTTCTCATGAATATCAAACCCAATGTCAAATATGACATGGAATGGAGTGAAGTTAATCTGGACCCATGAATGTGAATACTATTTTAAGGGGTTGAAAAGAGGCATATCACTGCCCCAGTACTCACATTCCCAACAAGAAGATAACTCTTTAGGGGTGTACTGTGATGATTTAATGAAAGGATTAGGCTGTTTACTACTGAAAAATTATTAAAAGATTTCCTAAGCATCATGTAAACTGAAAATACATGAGAAAAAAAAATCAAATTCATGATCTGGAGATGGCAGTTTTGATCTATGATTTAAAAAATTTGCAACATTATCTCAATGGGGAGAAGACTGAGATATATACTGATCATAAGAGTCTCAAATATATATTCATAGAAAAAGAGAATAATATGTTCCAACTAAAATTGTTTATGATCATCAAGGATTGTGTCTACTCAGTCCACTACCATCTAGGTAAGGCAAATAAGGTGACAGATGCTCTAAGTAGAAGGAATCATGAATATACTTCAATGACGAGAATTGGAAATGATCCAATCTTCTTAGGTTAGAAAAGGACGGACAAGATAATCATTAATAGAGGAACATCATCAATCATTTATCGAGTGATTTCTTAACCATTCCACATGGAGAAAATAAAGGTTTCTCAAATAGAAGATTTGAAAATTCATAAAATGGAGGAATCCAATAGAAATTGGAAATCCTAGGAGTTACAGATTGATGAGGAAGGAGTTGTAATATTTTGATCATGATTATGTGTACCATCTGATCAATATATAAAGAAGGAGATTTCAAATGAACCACATAGTGAAACCTAATATATTCACCCAGGAAGCTCAAAGATGTAACAAGATCGCTGACAGAACTTTTGTTGGGACAATATGATGATAGAGATCGCCGAATATACATCAATGATACTTGTATGTAAGAAAGTTAATGTTGAGAGGAACAAGTCTAGGGGGATGATGCAACCAGTACCCATACCAACATGAAAGTGGGAGAACATCAACATGGGAATTTCCATTGGAATACCAACAATATCCAGAGGAAACAATGCTATATGGGTCATTTTAGATTGTCTTAAAAATAAAAATCACTTTATCCCAATTTGAGCGGACATCTCATTGGATCAACGTTCATAGATATATATCAAGGAGGAGGTATGGCTGCATGGATTTTCATTATCCATTGTATCCAATAGAGATATGAGATTCACCTAGATGTTCTGGAAAAGTCTCCAACATGCTCTAAGCACTGAAATGAACTTATTTATAGCCTATCATCCTCAAAATGATGTCCAATCTGAGAAAACTATATAGACACTATAATATATGTTAAGAGTGTGTTCTATGGACATCAAAGGATGATGTGACCATCAACATACACTGGTTGAATTATCGTACAACAACAGTTCCCACTCCAGCATCCAAATGGAACCATACGAAGCCCTTTATGGAAAAAGGTGTTAAACACCAGCGTGTTGGGATGATGTTGGTCAACGTAAACTACTAGGACCTAAAATGGTTGAAAACATGGTGGAGAAGGTGAAAACCATTCAGCTGCACATTAAGGAATCTCAATGTCGAAAAAAGAGTTATGTAGACAATCGATAATGTGCTATTGAGTTCAAAATTAGGGACATGGTATTTCAATGCATATCTCAATTGATGGATTTCAAGAGTTTTGGGTGGAATGGAATGCTAAGTACCATGTACATCAGCCCCTTTGAGATTCTTGATCATGTAGGGGCTATGGCCTATCGACTGACACTTCCACATTACTTGTCTAAAGTACCTAATGTCTTCCATTTATCCCTTTTAAAAAAGTACGTACCAGATCTTTCACATGTACTATATTCCGAGGTGGTATAATATGAGAATGATAATTTTTAAGAGGAGTAGCCATTTCTCGAATGGCCCAAAGGATTTTTTTAAATTTTTGATATTCCCATATTCAGGGATGCAGGGGCACCCTTACAGGGCCCATATTGTTAGAGATTACATGACCCGTAGGTCTTAAGAAAATATAAAAAATATAACTACATGGAACCGCTCCTCTCAAACTTCTTCAACATGATTTCATCTCTCCACCATTGCATTGATTGTTCGGTTAGGCTTCCCATGATTTCAAAGGCTAGTCCCAATGGCAATGCCATAACCTTTCATTCAGAAAAACCCTCTTATCTTCATCACCGGTGACTTCTCCTACTATGAATCCCCATATGGAGTTTTCTCCTTGTAGAGTTTTTCTTGTCATTAAGCACAATTTTAGGTGGCATGAAGGCCATGAGGTGGCCTGAATTCCTTACTGGACCAAAAGCATTGGGTTTCTTGAAGGTCTTAAAGGACCCGAGGCCCAAATTGGTTGCCCGATATCCCAAACGGATGAATAGTATTGGCTAGTATAGTACCGAGCAGTGCCCACTACAATGATTTCTACAGTGCCTATTGTCGTACCTGTAACAGTACCACTACAATTCCCCCCGAAAATTCTGTATCCGCTCGGTTTTATACTCGGGTCCCTTGAATGCACATGTCGAGACCACACCAAGTAGTCTGAAGCTCTTCTGCGAGTAGTTTCCATTAAAGATCATGGATCATAGAGATAATTTTCGATATAACAAGACTACTCACCTGGTAAAAGTACTATGGCAGAACCATAAGTATTTAGAGGAAACATGGGAACCAGAGGAGGAAATGAAGGAAAATTACACTCACCTATTTATGGATTAGAATGTAAAATGAAATTTCGATGGCGAAATTTCTTAAGGGTGGAATAATGTAACGACCCAATTGTTTATCAATTGAATTTTCCTTCTATTAATTATGTCATGTAGTCACATTAAATCAAAATTCAATGAACTACTAAGTATTATGTGACCGTTAAACATAATATTGCCACTTCTGTGATTTGAATTTTGAAAAACAGACATACGCAGTTGCGATCAGCAAGATGTATGGATTCCGATAAGAAAAACATAATTTTTTTGGTGAATAGTAACCTACCCTTATGAATAGTAACATACCCTTACGAATAGTAATATGACCATTATGAATGTTAAATCTTCCAAAAGAATTGTTTCCTCTTCCATGAATTTATAAATTAAATATTTTCATCTTATAAGTGATAATATCATCATAGTAAATGTATTAGTACTTTTATAAGTAATAAATAATTAATTTCATTTAATTATTTAATTTAAAAGAAATTTTATTTTATAAATTTTTCTGGAAAATTAAAAATATCATTTCTTTTGGTTTTTAGATAATACTATAAGACCATATGTAATTTTTGAATGAATTATAAAATCAGTTATAGTTTTAAAATCCGTATTTCCATGATAATTATTATTCTAATTAAATATTAGATTAATAATTTTTAAAAACATATTTATGAAAAATGGATTTTAGTTTTTGATTCTACACATCAAAAAATGGTTAGGGTTAATTTTTTTATTTTTATCAATTACTTGAATTTTTTATGAATAGTAAAATACGGTAACATACCGTATATACATTATATGTTAAATACACTATTTATTGAGTAACGACTGATGTAATAACCTTGGGTTCGAACTCACATGCACATATTACTCTTTTTTCCAAATAATCATTACTTATTCTTTTCTTATGGAAAAATAATAAACTAATGATTATAATATTAAAAAAACCCTCCTCTCCTCCAGAATAAAACCCACCCACAATCCCCCTTCTCTCCACTCCCCTGAATCATTGTGAATTTCATAAATTCAAATCAAATATTTCTCCAAGATCCTCCCCAACATCCATAATCCCCTGTTATCCTAAAAAGACTTAATAATCTCCCCTTAATAGGCTCTCAAGGATGTTTTACTGAAGTGGTAAATTCCTAATTTCAGTTGTTTTTCATTAGTTTCAAGATCCATTGTTTTCGTCAATATCCTTACCTAACCTAATCCAAATGTTATGAAAATTACATTATCTTATATGTACTAGAATTTTGTTATGGTAATATAATAAGCAATTATAATCTATCCTTTATCCTAATTTTATACTAGTAGTTAAAACCCCATCTGAGATGTGTCAATTTATCACATTAGAGGATTATGGGTTTCCATGTTCGATTACTATCTTCAATTCTGGTTATTAAATCATTTATAATTTTAAAACAGACTACAATATATGTATTATGTCTCATCTATGGTTATGGAATATTTTGTAAATTTTTTTCTGACTTATAAATCAAAATGTGTTCGTTGTGATAAAAAAACTACCAATTAACCCAAAATGTCATCACTAATGTGTTACAAAATGATTCATCTTAACTCAATGTAACCAAATGAAAATTACAGCCTTCAAAACATATATATGTTCAATAATAATATATTACTCCAATTTTTAGTAAACCCTCCTCATTTTACATAATTATTCATTCATCTATATTAGTAAACTTCACATGAAACCAACGGAACAGAACAATGAAATTCAACCTAATAACCAATCAAAAAGATAATTAATGAACTCAAAAAAGTTATAATAAATCAATTAAATGTAATATATGTAAAAACCCGAAATTTTATAAGATATATTCTTCATTAATTTCATTCATATCATATGTTGTACTATTCACCAAGATTATCTTGATCTATACACAAAACTGTATTAGCTTGCAGTATACGCAACATTATTCTTGGATTGTGTTACACAAAATTTCATGTTTGTTTGATAGTTGTTATTATAAGCAACATTGAGTGTGTATTTATGTATGTATGTATATATATATTCAATTTATAAATGAAATATGGTTTTATTTTTTTATACGCAACAACAAAGGAGTCTTGCACTACACGCAACCCTGATTTGGCTTGCAATACACACAATTGTGACCTTCCTCGATAGCGTGTGTTGTACGCAATATCGGGTTTCACTAAACAACGATATATGGTTATAATATTTTCACGAACTAGCCATTATGAATAGTATTAACTAAATTTTTAATTTTATAACATTATTATTCATCTTAAACATTTTCTAGAACATGGTATGTGAAGAAAATAAAATTTTCGGGTAAAATAAGTTTTTTAAAAAAAATGCAGTTTTGCTACCTTTTGATGGCGCACCCACATTAAATATAATTTTTAACATGTTTATTAGTTCAATTTTACAAAATAAATTTATTATTTTGAATCAGGATATAAAAATTTACATTGGATAATGTTTTGATATTTTTCTGGTAACTTTCATATTTTAATGAATAGTAAAAACAAGCTATATTTTAATTTAAAACAACTTTTTTCATCGTAATAATTTATATTCTTAAATTATAATATGTAATGGTTTTAAAGTATAAATAGATTGTATTTTTACCATTTAATATAGTTTATTTCATTGGCATTTATTTTACATTGAATTCGTAGGTTAAATCAATTCAATCTTTTGCAATGTTTTAAACAAAAAACTATTTTCATTCGACAATGGGATTAATTTTAATTTAGTTTCCAAAACTTCTGTGTAATGAATATGAAAAAATGGATTCCATATTTGGAATCAGAAGGACAAAATTATGTAATAGGCTACTTTTTATTTTTGAGAATTATGAATAGTAACTACGGTAAATTTTATTTACCATATTTAAATGTAAATCATGTAATTAAGGGTAAATATAATATTATAAAATTACCCTAACACATGCCAAAATTCTATTGGATGGATAAAAGTCGACCCATATCACCTAATGGTCGAATTAGATACATTTTATAGACTTTAGATCATGAAAATAATTTAATTATTATTCAAACCAATGAAAGTGACAACATGTCACTCTCTTAAATCTAATAAGTATAAAAAATTTAATTTATTGATAAACCTTATAAAACATCGATCATGAATAGTCTCCAGAAAGCTAATAAATGTATCTAAAGCATGATAATTTATTTAGTATTTTTAGGGATTAAATAATTGTCATTAATGGTGATACATTAATGATGCACAAATTATTTATTAAGTGAAGAATCAGTAATATAGTTTTTATTGAAACAATAATACCAATTAAAAAGCCCAAAAACCTGCCAAAAAAATTATTGAAAGTGTATATCTACACCATAATCATCCAATTACCTAATATATAACCGTTTGGAGTCTTATAAAAGTGATTATGACACTTATATTATTTTATTTTAAATAATGTCAAAGTTGCCACCTTCATAATTTAAAAAATATAAAATTTTAAAAGATTGTTGTTTTAGATGATAAATCTTACTAATTGTATTATTATGAAATATATAGTATTTATCTTCATCATAGTATTTTATTTTTAATTTTTATGCAACAAATAAGTATATTTAATAATTAAACAAAAATGTTGTAGTAATTATTTTATTAAGAGAAATATCCAATAAATGGTTTTAAAAATATAAAAATAAAAATTATATGAACTATTTAATGTTATCCATTAATTTTATAGATTACTATGATATGTTTGGAACCAATTAAATATTTTATTTTGAATATATCCTTTGTGTGAATTTTATTTTAATTCAAATAAATGAATAGTGTCAAAACTGACACTATCGTTATTTTATAAAAATAATATATTATTAAATTGTTTAAAAATCACAAAAATATTTAAAAATTATAAATTAAAATTTATATAGTCTAAAATGTCATAAATTATCTAATTATGTAAAATTCACAAAACATAAGTAATTATTTATAACAATCTAACATTTAGAATCATATTACCACAAATAAATTTTAATAGATTAAATTAGGATAAATCAAGTTGATAATGTTTAAATTAAATTCCCTACATGTCTAAATTTTATTGGTTGATGAGATTAAAACCCTATATTATTTAATATTCTAATATGAGTCATTTTTGGATGTTTTTATGTGGGGTTAAATTTCTTATAAATTAATATTTTTATGATTTCCAAAGGTTCCCTCTCCTCCCTTATAAAAAGGGAACCCCTTCCCACTTATATTCACACACTTTTGAGCATTTAAACTTCGAAAAAATCTGACTATTTCTCTTATACACTTCCCTAGAAACATTCTTGTGGTTTTTGTCTTCTCAAAAGACCAACTCTACTTCCTTAAGGGAAGGCTTAAAAGAGGTGCGTCGAAGAAGAGGTAATCTCTTCTTCCGATTCTCTCATGTTTCTTTCTTATACTACTTCATCTTCTTTAGTTGTCTAATTATAATGTAATAACATCAGTATTACTTATATACTGATATGTTATTTTAAATATGAAACTACCCTATTTCACCTTTTATCCATCCTACGGAAAACGAAATCACCGCGCGTTCGTAAGTACGGAATACCGTCTCCACGCCATGGTGTAATCTGTTTTCGACCACCACCATACGTGGATGGGTATATTGGTTATAATAAATAACTATATATTATTATTGTAAAGTTATATTTATTTTAAAAAATTATACAAACACTTCAATACAATTCCGCGATCATGGGAATGATATCATCGCTCGTGCGTACGTACGGACTACCGTCTCCACGACGCGATGAGATTCATTCTCCATGTTAACCATTCATGATTGATTATAAAGTATATATAATGAATAATAATGAAATATATGAAATAACAATGATACTTGATTTATGTATATATTTATTAATGGAATCTACTTAATTCCTTCCAATTCAACAAGGAAACGAAAACAGCGTTCATGCGTACGTACGACCTACCATCTCTATGAATGGTATATTTTATTCCATTTATCGATCTATGATATATATATATATATACGTATATGGTGAATATATATTATATATAAATCATTTTTACATTCTGTAATTATACAAATCCTTATATAAGTAATAATATCAAGAACAACATGTCGAAACACGTACGATAAATGAAACGATATTACCTAAAACGCTTCTTTAACATGGAATTTACAATTGAATGGGTAATATAAATTCATAACTGAACCATATATGATATAATAATAATGAATATGATTCTATAATAAGTAAAAGACATTATTTAAATCATTATACCGGAGTTTCAGATACGTATGAAGCATATCATACCTAAGGTATGGGATAAAGCTTCAATCTCAATTGATTTCTATCCAAGATTGGTTATACGTAAGTATTTACTGGGGTTATATTTATCATCCATGTCCAAGTTTTGTAAAAATGTTTTCATGTATGTTTAAAGTCTTTTTACCCATTTTTGAATTTTACTACATGGTATGTAAGGAATATTTTTTTACCATACGAGGTACTTTTTGACTTTTCCGAAAAAAGTAAAAGAAGAATGTTATTTTTAACTTATACGGTGTGAATGGATTTTTACGGTTCCATAATTAATCATTTTCATGAAGCTTACTCTAGAAGATTTTATGACTATTTTCAACAAAATAATTTTATTTTAAAAGTGCATGTCATTTTGTGAATATAAAATGATTTTGAAGAAAAAAGGATATTTTCCTCATTTATTCATTTCAAATGTTTTATCAAAACCATTTTCCATCTAAGATGACATTATTTAATACGTGTAGGTTTCATGTTTAATGTATCTATGATTTACATGGATTCACTTTTCTTATGATGAAATTTCCATTTGTTTTATATGGATTATGAGATGATGGGATGTTGTTTATAAAACCCATTTTATTCTTTTGTTCATGATGATTGTTTTAATTTTATTTTGTTGAAAAAGTAAGAATGATTTCATTATGAGATAGGTGGGACCTATATCTCCCATCCAATGCATTGGGTAATGATTTCTATCTCATGAGATAGACATGGCTAGAATGGTAAGTTAATCTGGTTCAGTGTTACAGGACTGAAATGAGGAGCGAACTCGATTCAGAAAGGGACTTTGTCCACTAAGATGGTCCTTGCAGCAATGCCTTGGCTAATATGGAAATCATAACTTGTTCTGAATGGTTGCCACAATTACATGTTTTATTCCCATTGTATTTTATCATAGTTTAGGTTCCATTATTATATATGCCTTAATTACTTCCATGATTTATGTCTTTGAACTAAATTTTGATGTTTAAATTTCATGTTCATGTTTTTTCTTTCCAATGTTTATGGATTGTTTTATGTTCTCTATGTTTGCCCTTACTGAGTATTTGAGCTCACCCTTTTTATGTTTTATTTTCCCTAGGAAATAAAGAATGGTTTTAGGTAAGGAAACAAAAAGGGGAAGATCGTTATGGGAGATGTTGAGGATCTTTCACCAAGATTAGAATATTATGATCCAAGTTTCCAAAGGCACTGAACTATTACGGTCATTTGGTGTCTGTTTTTTGTTATGTATTAAGTATTCCGCAAAAGTAATGTAATTTCCATGTACATCAAGCATCTGGCCTCTACAGTTGGTATCAGAGGAAAGGTTTAGTCATCCTTTGGAAACTAGGATGCGAAAACATTAGTGAGATCCCGAGAGATATTTCAAAGGTATTTCTAGGGATGTCCCTAAGTATAAGTATAAGTATAGGTTATATTCCTAGAATTATGGAAATGATATTAGAATTAAAGCCAAGATGTTGGATGTTGAAGGTACTCCCCATTGATTATGTTATTTTCCTTGAATTATTTTTTCCTCTCACAGAATTCTTTTTGTATTTTAGTCAATGGAGGGAACCAGAAGGAATTTGGTTCAAATTGAATCCAATGGACAAATTGGTGACTACGAGCACCGAAATTGCGTAATGACTAGAGAGAAATATATTGTGAAAATTCTGAATCAGTCATCCTGATATATGATTAACAATGTGAAATTTAGTGGTATTCCTAATTCATAAAATAAGAGGAAGATAGACATTTATGCATGTTCACATGTTGAGGAGCATAAAGAAAAGAAGATTGAGATTTCTAAAGAAGGGAAGAAGAACCTTGATGATTACATCACATGGAGGGGAAGATGTTATCTGTGTGGAGAAAAGGATCATATAGTGACTGATTGTTATGGAGTTCAATGTATTATCTGTAGAGAACATGAGCATTACCCAACTCAATGCCCTAACCTAAGAGGATACTTCTAAATCAAGGATGGACTTATTCCACGACAATCATTGAAGAATATGGATTGAAGTGTTTATGTATTTGTATTAATGAATAATGTTTTCGAGGTACTTTTATGGTATATTGGAATATTTATGTATTGGTCATTATGGTTTTCAATAAGAATATGGTACTGGTAACCATGAAAAGTGACTGAAATAATTTTGGAAAGAAGATGATATGTGCATAATGAATGGATAATGGGAAAATAATATGTTTGATAGTATTCATGAGCTCATGACTGATATAAGGACAACGTGATACCATGGTTTGAGTATATCGAAATTTTGGGATTTTGGTATGTGGAAAGAGTTTACTTTTGAGGGCATCCATGTTTTCAGTAAGGTTCAATGGTTATTCATTTTTCCCGAGAATTAAAGATTAAGGTATTCACATGTTTGGAATGTGATCAAAAATATATATCTTGTGATATATGAGGGATAAATGATGGTATTCATGTTCTGGTTATATGAAATTTTTATTAATCATTATCTTTATACTATAAGATTAGACAAGAATTATTTTCTAAAAGCCTGAAGGATGGAATGGATTATGTTATAAATCAGATAGTATTGTTTAAGGATAGAGCTTTTTGATATTATGATAGTATAGTTTTACAAAAAAGGAATCCTGCAGGACGGGTGACAACCCGTCACGTCAGACAAGGTTGTGGGAATCGAACTCACAACCGAAGTGTGACAGGCCTTCATCGCCTACCAGTGGCATACTGGAAGTCCTTGGTTTGTAGAAATTAGTTTTATTTTTTACGTGGTATGATAGATGACGTATAAGTTTATTTTTGGAACCATGTACGATTAACCTCACCATAGATGGACTTATGTATATTTAATATCTTATACAAACATTTTATTGTGATAGATACAGATGGAATGACCTATCATTATATCGTGTGATCTTATAATACTTCGGGAATTTCAAATTCAAGTTCATATATTTAAATAATAGATAAAGCGGAAATTGTTCATGGAATGACCAATGATGATTTTACACTAAAATCATGTAAGTATTTATCCTTATACAAAAAATCATCAACATTAGGGAAATGATCATGAAAACGAAAAATGTTGTCCTACTTCCCTCATATCTTATGAATCAGATGGTCCATTAGATCATCACAAATTTATGGCCTTGTGACTATTGGATTTATCATAGCCATGTCCTCTACCACTCTCCATTAGAAATTGATGGTTAGATTTCTCTTCCATATCCATATTTTCATCTATGTTCTCCTATGTGGAAACCCAATGATTAGTTAATTTTTGTAACAGTTATGTTTCATAATTTTTTTTAATGTTATGTTTTGGTCTTCTATTTTACGATGTGGGTTTCAATTAAAGAAACATTCAAGTAGAAAACCATTTATAACCACGACGAATTTTGAGGGAGAAATTCATTTTAAGGGGGGTAGAGTGTAACAACCCGAGATTTTATAAGATATATTCCTTTTAAATTCTTTCATATCTTCTGTTGTATGATACACCAAGATTATCATGTGCTATACGCAACACCATATTATCTTGCAGTATACACAACATTATTCTTGGATCGTGTTACACACACTTTCAAGTTTATTTGATAGTTGTTCTTCTACGCAACATTGAGTGTGTATGTATATATATATATTCAATGTATAAATGAAATATGTTTTTATTTTGTTATACGCAACAACAAAGGAGTCTTTCACTACACGCAACCCTGATTTGGCTTGCATTACACGCAATCGTGACCTTCCTCGATAGCGTGTGTTGTACGCAATATCCGGTTTCACAAAACAATGATATAAGGTAATAATATTATCAGAAGCTAGATGTTATGAATAGTATTTACAATATTTTGAATTTTATAAAATTATTATTCATCTTACTCATTTTATAGAACATGGTATGAGAACAAAGTAAATTTTTCAGGTAAAATAAGTATTTTTTAAAAAATGCAGTTTTGTCGCCTTTTGATGGCGCACCTAATTTAAATATAAATTTTGACATGTTAATAAGATAAATTTCACAAAATAACAATATAAATTTGAATCAGGATATAAATATTTTCATTGGATAAAGATTTGATATTTTTCTGGTAACTTTCATATTTTAATAAATAGTAAAAACATGCTATATTTTAATTAAAAACAACTTATTTCAACCCAATAATTTATATGGTTAAATTCTAATATTGAATGGTTTTAAAGTATTAATACAATATATTTTTACCATTTAATATAGTTTATTTCATTAGCATTGATTTTATATTGAATTCTTAGGTTAAATCAATTCAATCTTTTGTAATGTTTTAAACAAAAACCCGTTTTTATTCGACAATAGAATTAAATTTAATTTAATTTCTGCAACATCGGTGTATTGAATTTGAAAAAGTGCATTCCATATTTGGAATCAGGGGGTCCAATTTATGTTAATAGGCTACTTTTTATTTTTGTGAATTATGAATAGTAACTATGGTAAATTTTATTTACCATAGTTAAAGGTAAATCAGATAATTAAGGGTAAATATAATATTATAAAATTGGATAACACCTGCCAAAATTCTATTTGATGGATAAAAGTAGACCCATATCACCTATGGGTCGGATTAGATTCATTTTATGGACTTTTTACCGAGAAAATAATTTTATTATTATAAAAACCAAAGAAAGTGACAACATGACACTCTCTTAAATCATATAAGTATAAGAATTTTAATTTAGTGATAAACATCATTAAACTTCAAACATGAATAGTCTCCAAAAATCTAATAAAAGTATCTACATCATGATAATTTATTTATAATTTTTAAGGATTAAATAATTGTCATTAATGGTGATACATTAATGATGCAGAAATTATTTATTAATTAAAAAATCAGTAATATAGTTTTCATTGAAATAATAATACCCATTAAAAGGCCCAAAAACCTAAAAAAACATATTGGTAGTGTATCTATACACCATAGTCATCCAATGACCTAATATATAACCGTTTGGAGTCTTATAAAATTGATTATGACACTTATTTTATTTTATTTTAAATAATGCCAAAGTTGACACCTTCATAATTTAATATATATAACATTGTAAACGTTAGGTGTTTTAGAAGCTAAATCCGACTAAAAGTATTATTATGAAATATATATGATTTATATTCATCATAGTATTTTAATTTTAATTTTTATGCAACAAATAAGTATATTTAATAATTATACAAAAATGTTGTTGTAATGTTTTTATTAATTGAAATATCCAATAAATGGTTTTAAAAATATTAAAATAAATATTATATGCACTATTTGATTTTCTAAACTAATTTTATTGATTAATATGACATGTTAGAAACCTATTAAATATTTTATTTTGAATATATCTTCTGTGTGGATTTTATTTAAATTCAAGTAAATGAATAGTGTCAAAATTGACACAATCATTATTTTGTAAAAATAACATATTATTAAATTATTTAAAAATCACAAAAATTATTAAAAATTATAAGTTGAAATTTATATATTCTAAAATTCCATAAATTATCTAATTATTGATAATTTAAAGAACATATGTAATAATTTATAACAATCTAAAATTTAGTATCTTATTACCATAAATAAAATTTAATAGATTATATAAGGATAATTCAAGTTGATAATGTTAAAAATAAATTCCCTACATTTATAAATTTTATTGGTTTATAAGATTAAAACCCTATATCATATGAGAATCTAATATGAGTCATTTTTTGAGGATTATAAGTGGGGTTATATTTATTATAAATTAATATTTTTAAGATTTCTAAAGGTGCCCCTCTCCTCCCTTATAAAAAGGAAACCCATTCCCACTTCACTTCACACCCTATTTATCCTTGAATCACGTCCACACCATGACCATTTTTCTTATACACTTCCCTAGAAACAATCTTGAAGTTCTGGTATTCTGAAAAGACCAACTCTTCTTTCCTAATAGAAGGCTTAAAGGAGGTCCGTTGAAGAAGAGGTAATCCCATCTTCTTATTCTCTCACGTTTATTTCTTCTTCTACATCTTATTCTTTAGTTGTATCATTATAAAGTAATAACATAAGTATTGATTATATACTGATATGTTATTATAAATATGAAACAACCCTATTTCACCTTCTATCCATCCTATGGAAAACGAAATCACCGTGCGTGCGTACGTACGGAATACCGTCTCCATGCCGTGGTGTTATTAGTTTTCGACCACCACCTTACTTTGATGGGTATAATGGTGTAAATAAATAACTAAATATGATTATTGTAAAGTGATATTGAATTTTAAATATTATACATACACTTCAATACAATTCCACGATCATGGGTATGATATCATCGCTCGTGCGTACGTACGGACTAATGTCTCCACAACGCGATGAGATTCATTCTCCATGTTAACAATTCATGAATGATTATAAAGTATATATAATGAATAATAATTAAATATATGACATAATAATGATACTTGATTTAAGTATATATATATGTATGGAATCTAATTAATTCCATTAGATTCAATAAGAAAACGAAAACAGCGTTCATGCGTACGTACTGCCTACCGTCTCCATGAACGTTGCATTTCATTCAATTTGTCGATCAATCATATATATGTATATTATGAATATATATTATATATAAATAAGTTTTTACATTCTGGAATTATTGAAATCAGTATACAAATAATAATATCAAGAACAACAGGTTGAAACACTTACGATAAATGAAATGATTTTACCCAAAATGCTTCATTAACATGGAATTTACAAAAGAATGGGTAATATGAAGTCCCAAATAAACCATATATTATATCATAACAATGAATATGATTCAGTAATAAGTCAATGACATTATTTAAATAATTATACAGGAGGTTCGGATACCTACGAAGCATATCGGACCTAAGGTAAGGGATAATGTTGCAATCTGAAATGTTTTCTATCTGAGATTGCTTATACGTAAGAATTTACTGGGGTTATATTTATCATCCATGTCCAAGATTTGTAAATTTTTTAATATATTTTTAAAGTATTTTTTAGCCATTTTTTTCTTTTACTACATGATATGTAAGAAATATTTTTTTACCATACGCGATACTTTTTGACTTTTTCGACAAAAGTACAAGAAGAATGTTATTTTTAACTTATATGGCGTGAATGTATTTTTACAGTTCCATAACGCCTCATTTTCATGAAGCTTACTCTACAAGATTTTATGACTATTTTCAACAAAATAATTTTATTTTTAAGGTGCATGGAATTTTTTGAAAAGAAAATGATTTTGAAGAAAAAAGGATATTTTCCTCAATAATTCATTTCAAATGTTTTATCAAAACCATTTTCCTTCTAAGATGACATTATTTCCAATGTGTATGATTCAAGTTTAATGTATCTATGATTTACATGGTTTTACTTTTCTTATGATGAAATTTCCATTTGTTTTATATGGATTATGAGATGATGGGATGATGTTTATGAAACCCATTTTATTCTTTGGGTTACGATGAATGTTTTATGTTTATTCTGTGGAAAATGTAAGAATGATTTCATTATGAGATGGGTGGGACCTATATCTCCCCCCAATACATTGGGTAAAGATTTTTATCTCATGAGATAGACATTGATGGAACGGTAAGTTAATCTGGTTCAGTATTATAGGACTGAAACGAGGAGTGAACTCGATTCAGAAATGGACTTTGTCCACTATGATGTTCCTGGAAGCAATGCCTTGTCTACTATGGTAATCATAACATGTTCTGAATGGTTTCCACAATTACATTTTTTATTCCCATTATATTTTATCATGGTTGATGTTCCATTATGATATATTCCTTACGTACTTCCATGATTTATGTCTTTGGTCAAGATTTTGATGTTTAAATTTCATGTTCAAGTTTTTTTCATTCAAATGTTTATGGACTGTTTTATGTTCTCTATCTTTTCCCTTACTGAGCATTTAAGCACACCGTTTTTATGTTTTATTGTCACCAGGAAATAAAGGAAGGTATTAGGTAAGGGAAAAAGGGGGAAGATCGTTATGGGAGATGTTGAGGATATTTCACCAAGATTAGAAGATTATGTTTCATGTTTCCGAAGGCACTAAACTATTACGGTCCTTTGGTGTCTGTTTTTTTAATGTATTAAGTATTCCAAAAATTTAATATAATGTCCATGTATGTCAAGCTTCGTGCCTCTACATTCGGTATCAGAGGAAAGGTTTAGTCAACCTTTGGAAATTAAGATTGGAAAACATTAGTGAGATCCCTAGAGATATTTCTAAGGTATGTCTAGGGATGTCTCTAAGGATATGTATATAAATATTCTATAGTCCTAGAATTACGGTAACGATATTAGAATTAAAACTGAGATGATGGATGTCGAAGGTACTCCCGATTGATTATGTTATTTTCCGTGTTTGATTTTTTCCTCTCACAGAATTCTTTTTGTGTTTTAGTCAATGGAGGGAACTAGGAGGAATTCGGTAATCATTGAATCCAATGGAAAATTGGTTACTATGGGCAATGAAATTGTGTAATGCCAAGAGAAAAAGATATTGTGATTATGTTGAATCAGTCATCGCGATATATGATTAAAAAGGTGAAATTTATTGGTATTCCTAATTAATCAAATAAGAGGAAGATTGAATTTTATGCATGTTTTCATGTTGAGGAGCATAAAGAAAGGAAGATTGAGATTTCTAAAGAAGAGAAGAAGAACATTAATGAATACATCAAATGGAGGGGAAGATGTTATCTGTGTGGAGGGAAGGGTCATAGAGTGACCGATTGTTATGGAGTTCAATGTCTTTTCTATGGAGAACATGGGCATTACCCAACTCAATGCCTTGACCTAAGATGATACTTTTAAATCAAGGATGGACGTATTCCATGACAATCATTGAAGAGTATGGATTGAAGTTTTTATGTACTTGTATTAAAGAATAATGTTGTTGAGGTACTTTTATGGTATATTGGAATATCTATGTATTGGTCATTGTGGATTTCCTTAAGAATATGGTACTGCTAACCATGAAAAGTGAATGAAATAATTTTGAAAAGCATATGACATGTGCATAATCAATGTATAGGGAGAAAATAATATGTTTGATAGTATTCGTGAGCTCATGACTGATATAAGGTCAAAGTGATACAATGGTTTGAGTATATCAAAATTTTGGGATTTTGGTATGTGGAAAGAGTTAAATTTTTACAGAATGTATGTTTCTAGTAAGGTTCAATGGGTATTCATTTTTTCTGAGAATACATGATTAAGGTATTCACATGTTTGGAATGCGATCCAAAAGATATATCTTGTGATATATGAGGGATAAATGATGGTATTCATGTTCTTGTTATATGACCTTTTCAGTAATCATTCTCTTTATAATATAAGATTAGACAGAAGTATTTTGGAAAATCCTAATGTTTGGAATGGATTAAGTTGGAAATAAGATAGTATTGTTTAAGGATGGAGCTTTTTGATATTATCATAGTATAGTTTTAGAAAAAAGGAATCCTGCAGGACGGGCGACAACCCGTCGCGTCATACAAAGTTGTGGGAATAGAACTCACAACTGAAGTGCGACAAGCCTTCATCGCCTACCAATGGCCTATAGGATGACCCTAGTTGGTAGAAATTAGTTTTATTTTATTACGTGGTATGATAGATGAAGTATAAGTTCATTTGTGGAACCATGTACCATTAAACTCGCCATATATTGACTAATGTATATTTAATATCTTATACTAAACTTTTATTGTGATAGAGACCGATGGAATGACCTATCATTCTATCACGAGATCTAATAATACTTCAGGAATGTCAAATTCAACTTCATATCTTTAAATAAGAGATGAATAGGAAATTGGTCATGGAATGACCAATGATGATTTTACACTGAAATAAAATAAGTATTTATCCTTATACAAAATATCATCAACATTAGGGAAATGATCTTGAAAACCAAAAATGTTTTCCTAGTTCCCTCATATCTGATGAATCAGATGGTCCCTTAGATCATCGAAAATTTATGGCCTTGTGACTATGAGATTTATCATAGCCATTTCCTCTACCACTCTCCATTAGAACTTGATAGTTAGATTTCTCTTCCATATCCATATTTTCATTTATGTTCTCATTTGTGGAAACCCAGTGATTAGTTAATTTGGGTAACCATTACATTTCATACTTTTGTTTTTAAAGTTATGTTTTTGTCTTCCATTTTATGATGTGGTTTTCAATTAAAAAAACTTTCACATAGAAACCCATTTATAACCCCGACGAATTTCGAGGGAAAAAATCATTTTAAGGGGGGTAGAATGTAACAAACCTAGATTTTATAAGATATATTATTTTTAATTCCTTTCATATCTTCTGTTGTACGATACACCAAGATTATCTTGCACTATACGTAATAATGTATTAGCTTGCAGTATACGCAACAATATTCTTGAATCGTGTTACACACAATTTCATATTTGTTTGATAGTTGTTATTCTACGCAACATTGAGTGTGTATGTATATATATATATATATATTCAATGTATAAATGCAATATGGTTGTATTTTGTTATACGCAACAACAAATGAGTCTTGCACTACACGCAACCCTGATTTGGCTTGCATTACGTGCAATGGTGACCTGCCTCGATAGTGTGTGTTGTATGCAATACCAGGTTTCAGAAAACAATGATATATGGTTATAATATTATTACGGACTAGACGTTATGAATAGTATTAACTAAATTTTGATTTTTATAACATTATTATTCATCTTACACATTTCCTTGAACATGGTATGAGAACAAATTAAATTTTTCAGGTAATATATGTATTTTTAAAAAAATACAGTTTTTCCGCCTTTTGATGGCGCACCAACTTTAAATATAGTTTTTGACATGTTTATAAGTTCAATATTACAAAATAAAATTATAATTTTGAATCAGCATATAAAAATTTACATTGGATAAAGTTTTGATATTTTTCTGATAACTTTCATATTTTAATGAATAGTACAAACACGCTATATTTTAATTAAAAACAACTTTTTTCATCGTAATAATTTATATGGATAAATTCTAATATTGAATTGTTTTAAAGTATAAATAGATTATATTTTTACCATTTAATATATTTTATGTGAATAGCATTGATTTTACATTGAATGTGTAGGTTAAATCAATTCATTCGTTTGCAATGTTTTAAACAAAAACCCATTTTCATTCGACAACAGTATTAATTTTAATTTAATTTCTGAAACTTATGTGTATTGAATTTGAAAAAATGGATTCCAGATTTGAAATATGTGGGTCAAAATTATGTTAATAGGCTACTTTTTAATTTTTTAGAATTATGAATAGTAACTACGGTAATTTTTATTTACCATTGTTAAAGGTAAATCGGTTAATTAAGGGTAAATATAGTATTATAAAATTACCCAAACACATTCCAAAAATCGATTGGATGGATAAAAGTCTAACAATATCACCTAAGGGTACAATTAGATTCATATTATGGACTTTTGACTGTGAAAATAATTTAATTATTATTAAAACCAAAGAAAGTGACAACATGTAACTCTCTTAACTCTTATAAGTATAATAATTTTAATTTAGTGATAAACTTCATAAATCATAGAACATGAATGGTATCCAGATAGATAATAAAATTATCTACATAATTATAATTTATTTAGTATTTTTAGGGATTAAATAATTGTCATTAATGGTGATACATTAATGATGCATAAATTATTTACTAAGTGATAAATCAGTAATATAGTTTTTATTGAAATAATAATACCAATTAAAAGGCCCAAAAACCTGTAAAAAACTTATTGGTAGTTTATATATAGACGATTAGCATCCAATGACATAATATATTACCGTTTGGAGTCTTATAAAAGTGATTATGACATTTATATTATTTTATTTTAAGTAATGTCAATGTTGTCACCTTCATAATTTAATAAATATAACATTTTAAATGTTGAGTTTTTAAAGGATAAATCAGACTAAATGTATTATTATAAAATATATAAGATTTATATTCATCATAGTATTCAATGTTTAATTATTATGCACCAAATAAGAATATTTAATAATTATATAAAAATGTTGTATTAATTATTTTATTGAGAGAAATATCCAATATATGGTTTTAAAAATAGTAAAATAAATATTATATGAACTATTTAATGTTCTCCACTAATTTTATAAATTACTATAACATGTTTGAAACCTATTAAATATTTTCGTTTTAATTTATCCTCTATGTGGATTTTATTTAAATTCAAATAAATGAATAGTGTCAAAATTGACAGTATCGTAATTTTATAAAAATAACATATTATTAAATTGTTTTAAAATCCCAAAAATATTTAAAAATTAAAAATTGAAATTTATCTAGTCTATAATGTCATAAATTATCTAATTATGGATAATTCATAGAACATACGTAATTATTTATAACAATCTAAAATTTAGAATCTTATTACCACAAATAAAATTTAATAGACTAAATAAGGATAAATCAAGTTGATAATGTTTAAAATTAAGTCCCTATATATCTAATTTTTATTGGTTGATGCGATTACAACCCTATCACATATAATCTTCGAATATGAGTCATTTTTGGAGGTTTTTATGTGGGGTTATATTTATTATAAATTAATATTTTTATGATTTCCAAAGGTACCTCTATCCTCCTTTATAAAAAGGGAACCCCTTACCACTTCTCATAACACCCTTTTGAGCCTTGATGCTCGGCCAACCCCTGGCCATTTATGTTTTACACTTCTCTAGAAACATTTTGGATGTTCTGTTCTTCTCAAAAGACAAACTCTACTTCCTCTAGAGAAGGCTTAAAGGAGGTGCGTTGAAGAAGAGGTAATCTCTTCTTCCGATTCTCTCAAGTTTCTTTCTTCTTCTACTTCTTCTTCTTTAGTTGTATCATTATAATGTAATAACATCAGTATTACTTATATACTGATATGTTATTATAAATATGAAACAAACCTATTTCACCTTCTATCTGTCCTACGGAAAATGAAATCACCACGCGTGCGTACGTACGGAATATCGTCTCCACGCCGTGGTGTAATCTGTTTTCGACCACCACCTTACATGGATGGGTATAATGGTGTAAATAAATAACTATATATGATTATTATAAGGGGATATTGATTTTTAAATATTGTACATACACTTAAATACAATTTCACAATCATGGGAATGATATCATCGCTCATGCGTACGTACGGACTACCGTCTCCACGAAGCGATGAGATTCATTCTCAATGTTAACCATTCATGAATGATAATAAAGTATATATAATGAATAATAATTAAATATATCACATAATAATGATACTGAATTTATGTATATATATGTATGGAATCTACTTAATTCCATTCAATTAAATTAGGAAACAAAAACAGCGTCCACGCGTATGTACGGCCTACCGTCTCCATGAACGGTGTATTTCATTCCATTTATCGATATATCATATATATATGTATATTCTGAATATATATTATATATAAATCATGTTTTAAATTCTGGAATTATCTAAATCAGTATATAAGTAATAATATCAAGAACAACAAGTCGAAACATGTAAGATAAATGAAACGATTTTACCCAAAATCCTGCTTTAACATGGAATTTACAAAAGAACGGGTAATATAAAGTCATAAGTGAACCATATATGATATCATAACAATGAATATGATTCTATAATAAGTAAATGACATTATTTAAATCATGATACAGATTGTATGGATACGTATGAAGCATATCAGACCTAAGGTAAGTGATAATGTTGCAATCTCAATTGTTTTCTATCCGAGATTGCATATACGTAAGTATTTACTGGGGTTATATTTATCATCCATGTACAAGTTATAAAAAAATGTTTTCATGTATGTTTAAAGTCTTTTTTACCTATTTTTGACTTTTACAACATGGTATGTAAGGAATATTTTTTTACCATACGAGGTACTTTTTGACGTTTCCGACAAAAGTACATGAAGAATGATATTTTTAACTTATACGGCATGAACGGATTTTTACGGTTCCATAACACCACATTTTCATGAGTCTTACTCTACCAGATATTATGAATATTTTCAACAAAAAACTATTATTTTAAAATTGCATGTCATTTTGTGAAAAGAAAATGATTTTAAAGAAGAATTGATATTTTCCTCAAGAATTGATTTCAAATGTTTTATCAATATCATTTTCCATCTTAGATGACATTATTTCATATGTGTATGTTTCAAGTTTAATGAATCTATGATTTACATGGTTTTAATTATATTATAATGAAATATCCATTTGTTTTATATGGATTATTATATGATGGGATGATGTTTATGAAACCCATTTTATTTTTTGGGTTATGATGAATGTTTTATGTTTATTTTGTGGAAAATGTAATAATGATTTCATTATGAGATGGGTGAGACCTATATCTCCCTCTAATGCATTGGGTAAAGATTTATATCTCATGAGATAGACATGGCTTGAATGGTAAGTTAAATTGGTTCAGTGTTACAAGACTGAAACGAGGAGTGAACTCGATTCATAAAGGGAATTTGTCCACTAAGATGGTCCTGGAAGTAATGTCTTGGCTACTATAGAAATCATAACATGTGCTGAATGGTTTCCACAATTTCATCTTTTATTCCCATTTTATTTTATAATGGTTGATGTTCCATTATGATATATTCCTAACGTACTTCCACGATTTATGTCTTTGATCATGATTTTGAAGTTTAAATTTCATGTTCAATTTTTTGCTTTCAAATGATTATGGATTGTTTTATTTTCTCTATGTTTTCCCTTACTGAGAATTTGAGCTCACCATTTTTATGTTTTATTTTCCCCAGAAAGTAAAGAAAGGTTTTAGGAAATGAAACAAAAAGGGGAAAATCGTTAGGGGAGATGATGAGGTTCTTTCACCAAGATTAGAAGATTATGTTCCATGTTTTCAAAGGCACTAAACTATTACAGTCCTTTGGTGTCTATTTTTTTAGGTATTAATTACTTCGGAATAGTAATTTAATGTCTATGTATGTCATGCTTCGGGCCTCTACAGTTGGTATCAGAGGAATGGTTTAGTCAACCTTTGAAAACTAGGATGTGAAAACTTTAGTGAGATCCCAAGAGATATTTCTAAGGTAATTCTAGGGATGTCCCTAAGGATAAGTATAAGTATAGGTTATAGTCCTAGAATTACAATAACGATGTTAGAATTAAACCTTAGATGTTAGATGTCGAAGGTACTTCCCATTAACTATGTTATTTTCCTTGTATGATTTTTTCCTCTCACATAATTATTTTTGTGTTTTAGTCAATGGAGGGAACCAGAAGGAATTCAGTTAATATTAAATCCAGTGGACGAATTGGTGATTATGAGGAACGAAATTGTGTAATGACTAGAGAGAAAGATATTGTGATTATTCCGAATCAGTCATCGTGATATATGATTAACAAGGTGAAATTTAGTTGTATTTATAATTCATCAAATAAGTGTAAGATAGACTTTTATGCATGTTCGCATGTTGAGGAGCATAATAAAAGAAGATCGCGATTTCTAAAGAAGGGCAGAAGAACCTTGATGAGTATATCAAATGGAGGGGAAGATGTTATCTGTGTGGAGAGAAGGGTTATAGAGTGACCGATTGTTATGGAGTTCAATGTCTTATCTATGGAAAACATGGTCATTACCCAACTCAATGCACTGACCTAAGAGGATACTTCTAAATCAAGGATAAACTTATTCCATGAAAATCATTGAACAGTATGTGTTGAAGTGTTTATGTATTTGTATTAATGAATAATGTTGTTGAGGTGCTTTAATGGTATATTTGAATATCTATGTATTGGTCATTGTGGTTTTCAATAATAATATTGTACTGGTAACCATGAAAAGTTACTGAAATATTTTTGGAAAGCAGATGATATGCGCATAATGAATGGATAAGGAGAAAATAGTATGTTTGATAGTATTCATGAGCTCATGACTGATATAAGGACAAAGTGATACCATGGTTTGAGTATATCGAAATTTTTAGATTTTTGTATGTGGAAAGAGTTAACTTATTACAGCATCCATGTTTTCAATAAGGATCAGTGGGTTTTCATTTTTCCTGAGAATACATGATTAAGGTATTCAAATGTTTGGAATGCGATCAAAAAGATATATCTTGTGATATATGAGGGATAAATGATGGCATTCATGTGCTTTTTATATAAACTTTTTAGTAATCATTCTCTTTATACTATAATATCAGACAGAAGAATTTTCAAAAAGCCTAATGGTTGGAATGGATTATGTTGGAAATAAGATAGTATTGTTTAAGGATAGATCTTTTTGATATTATGATAGTATAGTTTTAGAAAATAGGACAACCTGCAGGATGGGCGACAACCCGTCGTGTCGGACAAGGTTGCGGAAATAGAACTCACAACCGAAGTGCGACAAGCCATAATCACCTACCACAGGCCTACTAGAAGTCCCTGGTTTGTAGAAATTAGTTTTATTTTATTATGTGGTATGATAGATTATGTATATGTTTATTTTTAGAACCATGTACGATTAACTTCACCATAGATGGACTTATTTATATTTAATATCTAATACTCACCTTCTATTGTGATAGAGAAAGATGGAATGACCTATCATTCAATCGCGTGATCTTATAATAATTCAAGACTGGAAAATTCAACTTCATATCTTTAAATAAGAGATGAAGTGGAAAATGTTCATGGAATGAACAATGATGATTTTACACTGAAATCAAGTAAGTATTTATCCTTATACAAAAAATCATCAACATTAGGGAAATGATCTAGAAAACCAAAAATGTTGTCCAAGTTCCCTCATATCTGATGAATGAGATGGTCCCTTAGATCATCACAAATTTATGGCCTTGTGATTGTTGGATTCATCATATCCATGTCCTCTACCACTCTCCATCAGAACTTTATGGTTAGATTTCTCTTATATATCCATATTTTCATCTATATTCTCCTATGTGGAAACCCAATGATTAGTTAATTTGGGTAACCGTTACATTTCATACTTTTGTTTTTAAAGTTATGTTTTGGTCTTCCATTTTACGATGTGGGATTCAATTAAAGAAACATTCAAGTAGAAAACCATTTATAACCACAATGAATTTTGAGGGCGAAATTCATTTTAAGTTGGGTAGAGTGTAACAACCCGGGATTTTATAAGATATATTCTTTTTAATTTCATTAATATATTTTGTTGTAGGATACACCAAGATTATCTTCCTCTATAAGCAACACCATATTAGCTTGCAGTGTACGCAACATTATTCTTGGATCATGTTACACACAATTTCAAGTTTGTTTGATAGTTGTTATTCTACGCAACATTGAGTGTGTATGTGTAAATATATATATATATATATATATATATATATTCAATGTATAAATGAAATATTGTTTTATTTTGTTATACAAAACAACAAAGGAGCCTTGCACTACATGCAACCCGGATTCGGCTTACATTACACGCAATCCTGACTTTCCTCGATAGCGTGTGTTGTACGCAACACCGGGTTTCACTAAACAACGATATATGGTTATAATATTACCACGAACTAGCCTTTATGAAAGTTTTAAATACATTTTGAATTTTATGACATTATTATTCATCTTACTCATTTTTTAGAACATGGTAAGAGAACAAAATATATTTTTCGGATAAAATATGTATTTTTAAATAAATGCAGTTTTGGCGACTTTTGATGGTGCACCCACATTAAATCTAGTTTTTGACATGTTTATAAGTTCAATTTTACAAAATAAAATTATAATTTTGAATCAGGATATAACAATTTACATTGGATAATGTTTTGATATTTTCTGATAACTTTCATATTTTAATGAATAGTAAAAGCACACTATATTTTAATTAAAAACAAATTTTTTCATCGTAATAATTTATATGGTTAAATTCTAATATTGAATGGTTTTAAAGTATAAATAGAATATATTTTTACCGTTTAATATAGTGTATATAATTAGAATTGATTTTACATTTAATTCGTAGGTTAAATCAATTCAATCTTTTGCAATGTTTTAAACAAAAACCCGTTTTCATTCGACAACGGGATTAATTTTAATTGAATTTCTGAAACTTATTTGTATTGAATTTGAAAAAATGGCTCAATATTTGGAATCATTGAGTCCAAATTATGTTATTAGTCTACTTTTTATTTTTGGGAATTATGAATAGTAACTACGGTA
Source organism: Viscum album (assembly GCA_963277665.1). Lineage (NCBI taxonomy): Eukaryota > Viridiplantae > Streptophyta > Magnoliopsida > Santalales > Viscaceae > Viscum > Viscum album. Next base: position 705,579,338 of record OY728139.1, read on the forward strand.
AATTTTATTTACCATCGTTAAAGGTAAATCGATTAATTAAGGGTAAATATAATATTATAAAATTACCATTACACATGCCAAAATTCTATTGGGTGGATCCAAGTCTACCCATATCACCTAAAGGTAAGATTTGATTCATTCTATGGATTTTTAACCATTAAAATAATTTAATTATTATTAAATCCAAAGAAAGCGACAACATGTAACTCTCTTAAATCTTATAAGTATAATAATTTTAATTTAGTGATAAACTTCATAAAACATAAAACATGAATAGTATCCAGAAAGATAATAAAATTATCTACATCATGATAATTTATTTAGAATTGTTAGGGATTAAATAATTGTCATTTATGGAGATACATTAATGATGCATAAATTATTTATTAAGTAAAAATCAGTAATATAGTTTTTATTTAAATAATAATACCCACATAAAGGTCCACAAACCTAACAAAAACTTATTAGTAGTGTATATCTGCACCATAATCATTCAATGACCTAATATATAACCATTTTGAGTCTTATAAAAGTGATTATGACACTTATATTATTTTATTTTAAATAATGTCAATGTTATCACATTCAAAATTTAATAAATATAACATTTTAACGGTTGAGTGTTTTAGAAGATAAATCCGACTAAATGTATTATTATGAAATATATAAGATTTTTCTTTATCATAGAATTTTATTTTTAATTATTATGCACATTATATGTATATTTAATATTTATACAAAAATGTTGTAGTAATTATTTTATTAAGATAAATATCCAATAAATGGTTTTACATGTAGTAAAATAAATATTATATGAACTATTTAATGTTCTTAAATAATTTTCAGGATTAATATGAAATTTTAGTAACCTATTAAATATTTTATTTTCAATTTATCTTATGTTTTGATGTTATTTAAATTCAAATAAATGAATAGTGTCAAAATTGACACTATCGTTATTTTATAAAAATAACATATTATTAAATTGCTTAAAAATCACAAAAATATTTAGAAATTATAAATTAAAATTTATAGAGTCTAAAATGTTATAACGTTTATAATTATGTACAATTTCTAGAACTTATGTAATTATTTATGACAATCTAAAATTTAGATTCTTATTACCACAAATAAAATTTATTAGAATAAATAAGGATAAATCAAGTTGATAATGTTTAAAATAAATTCCCAACATGTCTAAATTTTATTGGTTTATTAGATTACAACCCTATAACATCTAATATTTGAATATGAGTCATTTTTGGATGTTTTTAAGTGGGTTTAGATTTATTATAAATAAATTTTTTTTTGATTACCAAGGGTGCCCCTCTCCTCCTTTATAAAAAGGGAACGCCTTCCCACTTCTCTTCACATCCTTTTGAGCCTTGAAGCTTGGAAAAACCCTGAAAATTTCTCTTCTCCACTTCTCATGAAACATTCTGGAGGTTCTGGTCTTCTCAAAATACCAACTCTATTTCCTTAAGAGAAGGCTTAAAGGAGGTGCGTCGAAGAAGAGGTAACCTCTTCTTCTGATTCTCTCATGTTTCTTTCTTCTTCTACTTATTCTTCTTTAGTTCCCTCATTATATAGTAGTGAAATATGTGTTACTTATATACTTATATGTTATTATAAATATGAAACAACCATATTTCACATTCTATCTATCTGACGGAAAACAAAATCACCGCGCGTGCGTACGTACGGAATACCGTCTCCACGCCGTGCTGCAATCTGTTTTCAACCACCACCTTATTTGGATGGGTATAATGGTGTAATTAAATGAGTATATATGATTATATTAAATTTATATTTATTTTTAAATATTATACATACACTTCAATACAATTCCACGACCATGGGAATGATATCATCGCTCGTGCGTATGTACGGACTACCGTCTCCAAAACGCGATGAGATTCATTCTCTATGTTAACCATTCATAAATGATTATAAAGTATATATAATGAATAATAATGAAATATATGACATAATAATGATACTGGATATATATATATATGTATGGAATCTACTTAATTCCATTAAATTCAATAAGGAAACGAAAACAGCATTCATGCGTACGTACGGCCTACCATCTCCATGAACGGTGTATTTCATTCCATTTATGGATCTATCATATATATATGTATATGCTGAATATATATTATATATAAATCATGTTTTAAATTCAGTAATTATTTATATCAGTATATAAGTAATAATATCACGAATAACAAGTCGAAACATATACGATAAATTAAACGATTTTACCCAAAAGGTTGCTTTAACATGGAATTTACAAAAGAATGGGTAACATAAAGTTATAAGTGAACCATATATGATATAATAACAATGAATATGATTCTGTAATAAGTCAATGTCATTATTTAAATCATGATACAGAAGGTTCGGATACGTATGAAGCATATCGGACCTAAGGTAAGGGATAATGTTGCAATCTCAATTGTTTTCTATCCGAGTTTTCTTATACGTAAGTATTTACTGGAGTTATATTTATCATTAATTTCCAAGTTTTAAAAAAATGTTTTCATGTATGTTTAAAGTCTTTTTTACCCGTTTTTTAATTTTACTACATGGTATGTAAGGAATCTTTTTTTTACCATATGAGGTACTTTTTGACGTTTCTGACAAAATTACATGAAGAATGTTATTTTTAACATATACAGCGTGAATAGATTTGTACGGTTCCATAACGCCCCATTTTCATGAGTCTTACTCTAAAATATTTTATGACTATTTTCAACAAAATACTTTTATTTTAAAACTGCATGGAATTTTGTGAAAGGAAAATTGTTTTGAAGAAGAATGGATATTTTCCTCAAGAATTCATTTCAAATGTTTTATCAAAACCATTTTCCATCTAAGATGACATTATCTCATATGTGTATGTTTCAAGTTTATTGTATCTACTATTTACATGGTTTAACTTTTCCAATGAAGAAAATTTCTTTTTTTATATGGATTGTTAGATGATGGGATGATGTTTATGAAACCCATTTTATTCTTTGGGTTATGATGAATGTTTTAAGATTATTTTGTGGCATAGGTATGACTGATTTCATTATGAGATTGGTGGGACCTATATCTCCCTCCAATGAATTGGGTAATGATTTATTTCTCATTAGATAGTCAAGGATGGAATGGTACGTTAATCTGGTTTAGTGTTACAGGACTGAAACGAGGAGTGAACTCGATTCTGAAAGGGACTTTGTCCACTAAGATGGTCCTGGAAGCAATGCCTTGGCTACTATGGAAATCATAACTTGTGATGAATGGTTGCCACAATTACATGTTTCATTCACATTATATTTTATCATGTCTGATGTTCCATTATGATATATGCCTTACGTACTTCCATGATTTATGTCTTTGATCAAGATTTTGATGTTTAAATTTCATGTTCATGTTTTTGCTTTCAAATGTTTATGGATTATTTTATGTTCTCTATGTTTGCCCTTACTGAGAATTTCAGCTCACCCTTTTTATGTTTTATTTTCCCCAGAAAATAAAGAATGGTTTTAGGTATGGAAACAAAAAGGGTAAGATTTTTATGGGAGATGTTGAAGATCTTTCTACATGATTAGAAGATTATGTTCCAAGTTTCCAAAGGCACTAAACTATTACGGTTTTTGGTGTCATTTTTTATGTATTAAGTATTCAAAAAAATTAATGTAATTTCCATGTACGTAATGCTTTGGGTCTCTACAATATATGTTCAATAATTATCAATTAATGAACCTAATTTTATTATTCAGGTCATTAATATCATTCAGGGAACACCATTCAGAATTAAGGTAATGGATTCTACACGAACCTCCATTATTCTTTAATGTTGTTCATACTCTATTTTTACCCATATGAAATCTTATATTATATTTATATAAATAATATAATTTATATTTATATGTAGAAACTCATTTATAAAAGACAGTAATCATTTTTTTCGGGGATATACATTCTTTTGAGTTATTCACTCCTCAATACTTCGCGATAAGAAAACCCGTTTTGATAGAACATCAAGAATTTATACCAAATATCCAGTGAACTCTAACATTTGTTTTAAGCCACCATTGTTTTTATAAAGTTAGTCCTTATACTATGGAAACAATATTTTTTCCTTTTTGGTTTTATATTAATTATTATTCCCTTTATGATTTTAAATTCTCTTTAAGTATTTTAATTAAAACCCCAATAAAATGTTTTAATTCAAAAATTTATTAAATACTATTTTTACCTGTAATCACTTGTTATTGAAATCACAAACAATGATATATTCCTATTTATGTTATAAATACATTCCATCATGGAATCTTTTATGACACTACCATTGAAATATGCATTATGATATTAATATGATACCCATTTCTTTCTATCTGTTCCCTTATGTTTATATATGATTTATTATTTAAGATACATTATGTGGACAACATATTCATGAACATGTTATGATGGGTGCACCAAGATAGTGATCCAATTAATTGGGTAAATTTGGGTCCCATGAGACATTATGTTCAATAGTCATGGATGTTCCCTTTGACTTGTGATACCATGTGAAACCATCTTGGAGGTCAGCCAGGACATGTGCTATCATGTTCATCAATCTTGGTGGTTAACCTTGAAATGCTCTCATCTAAGTGAAACAAGCTTTGAATCATGCTAAATTCATGTTTTATATTTTTTCGACATTATTATGAATCAATGTTTTTATGATCCCATGTTATAAATGGTATGGTTTCATATGTCCATTATGTTATATTCTTTTTTATATCACTATGTCATGCTTCCAAACCAATGTACTAATGCGTTATTCTTATGCTTATTCCCTTTTTGGGAATTTATCTTATACCTTTATTGGTGTAATCCCTAGGTTATCTTATACATATGTATCCGCACAATAGAATTTAGGAGCTCATTATGGAGATTAAATATGAAGTTGTTTTTATGATGTTTGATTATGTACAAAGTCTTCAAAGACACTAGAATTTATGATTTGTAGGTTGTAAGTTGATGTTTAATTATGCTTAAAAAATGTAATGATATATTTAAAACCCTAGGGTATTTATATATAATATTATCACATGTACTGTTTCAATTTTATTTTATAAATAATATAATTTGAATCAGTCCTTGGAATCCTTTGTGAGTGGTTTCAATCGGCTAATATAAAGTTGTGATTCCAGTGACAATTGGTTAGTAAAAAATTGGAATTAACATTGAAATGCTTGAGGTAGGAATCTCTTGACTCTAGTTCATGTTTTATAACTGTTATTGGCCAGATTGTTGGAATGTCTGTGTATCCTAGAGAAACCTTTGTCTGATTATTGATCACATAAATGGTGAATGTGTATCCCTTAGTCCGTTATTGGTTTCTTGAATATGGATTGTGATAATTATGATAATTGATTAATTGTATGTGATGATTGATATTGTTGGAGTCCTCATTTATTAATCATGTTTTAATGATCATAAATCAAATACATTCTCTAAAGCCTGTTAATCTGGTTTAATCTATCTATAATCATGTGTACATATGATTAGTTTTTTATGACAGAAATAATTATTTTAAACTATTTTTTTCTAATGAAATTCAGTTATGAATGATTAAGATTAATTAATTCTATGAATATCACAGTTTAAGTATGTGTTCAGATAATCGAATATGTCTGAGAAACATTGATTCTGCCACCAGTTGTGTTTTTCGGGAAATGAACCCAAAAACCATGACCATACAGACACCGTAACCATCCAAACACCGTCCCTATCAAGACATTGTAACCATCTAGACACTGTAACTATTCTGACACCGTGACCATCCAAAAACTATGACCATCCAAACACCATGATCATCCAGACACCTTTACCATCCATACACCGTGACCATCTAGATAACATGACCATCCAGACACTGTGACCATCCAGACACCGTGACCAGACACTGTGATCATAACACCGCATCTGTACAACTACTTCCTAATCTCTATAAAACTATGCCATCATAGCGGTCTCACGGCTAAAAAACCAATAATAAGACATCGTTTCAAGGAGAAACCATTTCATGTAGACACTTTTTATTGACAGGCGGTGACACCGTTTCTTAAAATGTTTTGTCATTTTTCAATTTAATTTCTAACAGTCATATTTGAAGCAGTTAAATGCACTCACATAATTAATGTTTCTTTGTAGACATGTTACCTGACAGTATGATGTATGAGGTTTAGAATAAAAGAATATTTTCCACTCCAATGCATGCATTCCATGAATAAAACGAACAATTTCGCTAGAAGAAATGTGTGTGATCATGGTGACTGTAGTGCCAACTGTGTAAGAATGATTACGACAAAGCACAAGATTTCATGCAACCCAACACTACTGAGGAACACATGAAGCATACTATAATCCTAGAGTTGAGAAACATTCCTCATTATTAACTCCATGAAGATCATGAGCCAGATCTAGCTGACTTATGATACTTTGTTTTTTGTGACAAGACTCTATTTCTGTATCTGGTTCACTTCAGAAGTCCAAAGCTACATAGAATAACATTCAGAGCACTTCTAACCTTATCTAATCATCTTTGATCTGTTGCGTATTAATTTTTATCACTCAGGAATATTGTATGACTGTATTAAACATGTGTTGTCTCCTATATCAAACTGAAGGGTACACGATATCTATTCTCTTTCAGCTTTTATACACTTCTATATTCCCATGGATAATTGTGAAAGTGGTCCATGTGTGTCCTGTTAGTTCATACCCATAAAGAACTGTAGAAGAGGTTATGTGTCCTAGAAAGTCTTGTGTACTATTGTTAATCCCAGTCTGGGGTGTGGATCATGTTTATTTATATAAAATACATGGTGGCGGGTGATCACCAAGTTGAGTGGATTAGGTCTCAACTAGAGACTGAACCACTTGTTTTATATCTCCTGTGTGGTTCACTTTAGTTTTCTCTATTATACTGTTTAATTCAAAAATAAATAAATATACAATGATATTTAATATTGGAAAGAAGTTATAAATGTTTTCCATATTATAATATATTCAACAGTAATGTAAATAACTGGTATTAAAATTACGGATAATTTATCAATATAATAAGAACTTATTTAAATAGTTGGAATTTCTTAACAATATAACATTGATTAACTAAGATGTATTTAAATTTATTGGGGAACATTTTTAAGAATATTATTTAAACAAAAATTTTGAATAGATACTCAATTCGTCACACTCTTGAGTACTCTACTCCGACCAACATTTTGTATCAGAGGGTATTAATTAAAACTCTGTTTTGACCCTATTCAACTCTGATTATAGTTGAACTGTAATGATATGTAAATTTATATTAATTCTATATTTCTATATCTTTTATCATATTTTGGTATTATGTTAATGAGATTGGAAGGTGCTGCAACAAACATACCACCATTCTCTAATGGAACCAATTATGCTAAATGGAAATTTAAAATGAAAATGCATTTAGAAAGTATGAGCTTTGAAATATGGTCTTCAATTATAGATTAATATATGATTCCTAATAATTATAGAATCACATGGGATGATCACACCAAAAATTCCTATAATAAAAATTTCAATGATACAAATTATTTATAATTATCTTTAAATGATGAAGAATTTAATAGAATATCTGCATGTACAACTTTACCTGAAATTTGGGATACCTATTCTGTTTCACGTGAAGGAACTTCTAGTGTAAATGAAAAGAGACTTAATAATTACACTATTAAATATAATAAAATGAAAATGAAAACTGGTTAGCCTATTTCTAAAATGTATATTAGGATCAATGAAATTGTCAAAACAATGATTTCTTTTTGAAGAGAATTCGTTTCCAAAGAATAGATCATGAGGATTCTCATATGTCTACCTAATTGATGGAGAGGAAAATCTATCTTTTTTAGAAAGTCATGCGACATCAGCAAGCTATCTATAAATGAACTCATTGAAAAACTAATGATGTATGAAGAGGAGTATTAACCCAAAATAAAATCTGTTACTTTCAAGTCCACCACCTCTAAACAAAAAGATAAATGGAAATTGGATGTTTTTGTAGAATGTTCCAGCAGTGAACTATCATCACCTGATAGTGATTAGGAGATGGCTCAATTATCCAAAAGGATTAAGAGATTTTTTAAAAAGAAGAATTTTTTTAGAAAAAAATAATTCAAGAATAGATATGATCAAAAAGGATATTGGACAAAATATTGGAAAAGATGTGACAAGTCTGATGAGATTGTATGTTATGAATGTAATAAAAAGGGACATATCAAGGCTACCTGTCCCAATATAATATACACAAAGAATATGAAGACAAATATAGAATTTATAAAATTTGAATGAAAGAAACATGGACTGATTTTGAGGATAGTTCAAGTGACTCAAAATCATCTCATGATGAACATGATAACAAAGACAATATGTGTTTTATGAAAAGCACATATTAGGTAACACTAGAATCTACGTGACATAATTCTTATTACTCTGGAGATGGGAGTGACTCTATAATTATTTATACTAAGGAAATGTTTAATTATTTCACTATTCTTGAAGATATATTCAATGAACTAAAAGATAAATACAAGTTTTTAATGAAACAACATGATCTTCCCTCAAATCATAAAAATGAACACACTATAGAAAAAGAAAAAAATGATCAATTACTCAAAGAATAAATGAACTAAAAATATCTAATGAGAAATTGAAAAATTATCTTGAAAGAATTAATAATGGTAAAGATACCATGGTAAAAATGCAAGGTAAAAAGATTGCTCTTAAATATAATACCATCATTGGATATCATCCAATTAAAATAAATTTTGGAAGAACTAATTTTTTTTCTAAATCGAGGACATACAACTTTACTCCTTGTTCTAGAAAACATTCATCTAGTTCAAAATATTACACATCTCTACTATTTCAAGCTTATCTAGACCAAATAGTGTTTATTTTTGAAATACATTACATAATATTTATAATAAACCTTTGAGGAAGATATGGGTTCCTAAGGCACTAGCCCCTAATATTACTGGACCCAAATGAGTGTGGTTACAAAAATATGTTTTTATTTGACTTCTCTATAATATAGTTTCATAAAGAGTTCCTGTAAAAGAATATTGTACTTGGGATGTTAGTGTTTGAGACACATGACAGGAGACTATTCATGCTTTAAGAACAGAACAAAAATTGATGGAGGAGAAGTCACCATTGGTGAAAATTCCAAAAAAAACTTTATTGGCCTTGGACAAATCAATAACTCTAACAGTATTTCTATTTCAAAATTAATTTTTTTTGATGGATTGAAACATAAATTTCTTAGTATTTAACAATTATGTGACGATGGATTTTATGTCAAAATTGAAAATGATACCTAAAATGTTTTTAATTCTAAAAATGAATTAGAATTTTCTTCATTAAGAAATGAAAATGTATATTCTGTTAACATATGTTACATAGGTTCCCAAAATGATACATGTTTAAGTGTGTTTCACAATGAGTCGTGGATTTGTAATAGGAGACTAGGAGACTGTAACACTCACTTTCGTAGAAAGTTAACTAAAAACGCTTAGTCCAACACCTACCCTAACTTGAGTTTCCAAATGATAACGTGTGTAATCCATATCCAAAAGTAGATAAACACAAAATATCTTTCATACCAATGAAATATGGGTCAACATTTCAACCTCTAGATTTGGTTCACAAGGATCTATTTACACCATCTAGAGTTTCTAGTTTAAATGGGGAGAACTAGGATTTTGTTCTTGTAGATGAATTTTCTTGATATACTTGGACTTTCTTTTTGTATCCTAAAAGTGAAGCCTGCTCTCATTTACCAAATATTCTAAAACTATAGAAAATATTATTGGACATAAAATGTAATCCTTAAGAAGTGATCGTGGCCATGAGTTTGAAAATGATGATTTTGAATCCTCCGGCTCAAAAAATGGATATAGTCATAATTTCTCCTCCCCTAGAAAACCTCAACAGAATGGAGTTGTAGAAATAATAAATAAATCCCTACCTGATATTTGTATAAATATGCTTAGTAAATATGGCGTACCTATTTAATTTTGGGCGGAAGCTGTAAATACATCATGATACTTAATATATAGATTATTGATTCGACCTATCTTTAAAAGAACACTATATGAGTTGTGGAACAATAGAAAACCGAAAGTTTGATAATTCAACGTACATGGTTGGAAAGTATATATCTTTAATACTAAAGAAAATCATTATAAATTTGCATCCATGAGTGATGAAATAATATTCTTAGGAGACTCAGTTTATATTAATGACAATAGAGTGTTTAATAAAATAACTAAATGTGTGGAAGAATCTATCCATGTCAAATTTGATGAAATATATCCACATGAGACTAAGATCGATCTATAGAACCTAGAGGATTACGTATCAAATATGGAAATTAATTCAAAATCCCCTAAACATCCTGTAATGGAATCATGGAAAAATTATTGTTCTGTAAATTTCATTAGATTCTGGTCACAATGAACTAGATAATGCTGGGGAACCTAAAATCACCAGTGCGTCTTTCTCTATAGCTGTTAAAAATCATAAGAACCATTATTTTGATGTTGTGGTAGGAGACTTTGACTAAGGAACTCAGACTTGTGCTTCTCATAGAAATCAAGATGAACATCAAGTCTTCTTGTCAAAACATGAACCTAAAAACATTAATGATGCTATTAATGATGAATTTGGGGTGATGGATATGCAAGAAGAACATAATCATCACGAAAGGGAAAATTTTTGGAAACTTGTTGAAAGACCCAAAGACACATTCACCATAGGCACAAAATGGGTGTTTGGGAATAAGGTAGATGAACATGCTAATATAGTTAAAAATAATGCTAGATTAGTTGCACAAGTATATAGTCAAGAAGAAGGAATTGACTATGTAGAGACCTTTGCACCAATAACTACACTTGAAGCCGTCCAAATTTATATTGTTTATGTTTCACATCTAAATATCAATCTATACCAAATGGATATAAAAAGTGAATTTCTAAATGGGTATATAGACGAGGATTTCATTATTGAGTAACCCCCTGGTTTTATAGACCCTCATTTTCCAGTCAATATTTTTTAAATTATCAAAAGCATTATACAGATTAAAGTAATCTCCAAGAGCTTGGTATGATAGATTAAGTATTTTTCTAATTTCGAAAGTATTTACAAAAGGAATAACTGATTCTACCCTTTTAATAAAACGAATTTATAATGATTTTTTATTAGTTGAAATCAATGATGATGACATTATCTTTGGAAAAAATTCGTTATGTATTGTATTTTCTAAAATGATGCAAAATGAATTTGAATTGAGTTTAAGGGATGAACTCAAATTCATTCCTAGATTTAAAATCATTAAAAATAATTATGTTATTATTTTAAATAATATCAAATATAATAGAGATCATCTTAAACATTTTGGATTGGATAGAACTAAAATTAGTGAGACTCTAATGAGTACAACTTGTAAGTTGGATCTGGATGATGATGGATAATTTGTTGATCAAAGCAAATACAGAGGAATGATTGGAATCTTACTCTAATTATTTTCTATCCGACCTGACATTATGTTTAGTGTGTGTATGTGTGCTCAGTTTCATGAAAATCCTAAGGAATCTCATTTAAATTATGTTAATAGAATTTTCAAATACCTCAAAAATACACCGAATCTAGGAATGTTTTATCCTAGATGACTATAATTTGAGTTAGTGAGTTATTCTGATGCTGAATTTGGTGTTTATAAGTTTGATAAAAAAAGAACCTATGAAACATGTCACTTTTTAGGCAAGTCACTAGTATCATGGGGTAGTATGAAACAATACACTGTAGCATTATCTATTGTAGAATCTAAATACATAGCTACTGGAAATTGTTGTGCACTAATTTTGTTGATGAAACACACATTAATAGATTATGGATATCAATGTACGTAGGTACCTATAAATTGTGACTATATAAGTGCTATTAACATCTCAAAAATTCTTGTTTCACAGTCTAGGACAAAACATATTGATGTAAGACATCAATTTTAGAGAGATCATTTTCAGAAAGTTGAAATCACTTTGGAATGCATTGGAACTGAATATCAGCTTGCTGATTTATTCACCCAGCCACAAAATTATGAAATAATGGATTACATCACACATGAATTGGGAATGATAAATCTTATTTGTTAAGTATATTGTTTCATAGTTTATGGTTTTACAAGTCACTGTCTTAATATTACTATTTAACTCTAATGGTTCTTTAGTTTTACTGGCTTAAGAGTTAATATTCCATGTTTATAGTCCCACAGTTCCTATTTCTTGGATACTATATGGAACATACTATCTTAAACAATACAGTGTCACAGTTTAGAAATTACACTGTTGTGGTCTCACAGTGAATGCTTGTTACGATCACACAATGAAGGCTTGATTACGGTCTCACCATGAATTCTGATTACTGTCTCACCGTAAAGATGCTTTATTGTTTCATTTATTCATTATAACCTGTATCATGGTAATTCATTATTTTATTCTTTTTTTACATTATATCACTTCTTATCCTGCAATTATTGATATCCCTAAATGATAAAATAAAATAATTTTCACTCTTTCTTCACTTGAGATCTCTTCCCTCAAAACGTAACCCCCCTTTCAACCCTTATCTCTCTCGACCCTCCGATGAATGACCAATACAAAACTCCCTTCTTCGTTAACTCCGAAGAAGCACAATTCAATGAAGAAGTTGAAAATCATGCCGAAGTTAGCATTCGAAGGGCCTCTAAATCTGAATCTAGTGAACAAAGTAGTGGTACCTAAAAATGAGATATTCCTTAAGTGGATTCTATCATGTATGTATTTGGTGTTGAAAGTGATAACAGAGAATGTCTAGATGGATTTGTTTTCAAAGGAGGATATGACTATTTATCTAATGCTAGTTTCCGAATTTTACTGTTATGTTCAATTATCCTTTGATTAAGAAGATGGTTATGTTGTGCGAAGTTAGATCAGTGTTCAGATTTTACCATTTCTTCGAGGTTATCAGATGCATGCCTTAAGGTACCTCATTAAGGTATTTGTGAGGACTACCAGAGAGGTCCTCCACCTCTGAGTGAGTTAAATGTTTTGGAAGATGTTTTGAGAAGATTAACTGGTAATTAATCAAATAGGAGCACCATAACTGCTCAGTAAGATGGTGAATCTAGACTCTTGTTTAAGTTTTTTCAAAATTTGATTGCCCACAAAAAAAGGATATTTTGCGATAATCAAGTATCAGGATGTATTTTTGTTACATATCATGAAAAAATGGACATAATATCATCCTATGAAAGTAACTTATGCACTATATGTGTTAGTTGATCAAAAAAACCTCCAAGTCAGCCTCCCTATTTTATTCAAGGATTATCTTAGCTATGTTTAATGAAAAAGGATTATTAGGACCAGATGAAGAATTCATAAAGGATTATGAGTTATTTATTTAGAAATTTATAGTAATGAGAATGAAAATCAATTGGAATCCATGAAAGAATGCATAGGGAGAAGATAATGACAGAGTTTATGAAATGGTTAATCAGGTGGAACACCGTTTAAAAAAATAGCCTCATAAGAATAATATGTTTCTAAGGTATGCGGAAAGATTATTGTAGAAGATAATCTAGGATAGGATCTTCATGTTGTGCAAGAAGCCGCCCTTGATGAACACCCTGATGAACAAGATGTTACTAATGTTATTCCTGCTGCTGAAAAGAGAATGGAGAAATTGGATCAGTTGTCTAGAAATCAAATGACTGAGAAAATTACGGATGAATTTATGGAAATAGATCTAGGATTAAAATCTCTTAGTCCTGAGAATGATACACCTATTAAGGGGATGCTTCTCCCAATAGGGAATCTATTTAAGTCCCTAATCTGATTGATCGAAGATCAGTGGATACATGGTATAAATTCCCAGTTATTTTGATGTGACTGATTCCCAGGAAGTATCAGTAAAAGGAATTTATCCATTTACTATGTTTAATTTGAAGCTAGAATCTGCACCTAAATCTATCTATACCAAGGAACCTGAGATTTTCTCTGATTATATTCCTTAACCCTCACAAGAATCTCCAAACTTCGTGAATAAGACTGATCTAAAAGAGTTTGGAGCTACCCAATTATCTGGAACTGAGTAACTCATGAATACCCAACTAGATACTATAACCAATCTGAGTGAAAGAGATTCTTCAATGTTGTTGGAAAATGTCATATAGAATATTAAACCCATGATGCATCATGAGATTTAAGAAGTAGTAGTTGATAACAAACTACTCATTGATGAAGTAAAAAATCTAAGAGGTATGCTTAATGAAATGCAGAGAGTGGTAACCTCATGAATATAACCTATTTCTTATCCTAATAATGATATTGTTAGTCATACCCCACAGGAAGTATCCTCACTAATTCAAACTCATCTAATTACCGCTGCTGAAAAGGTAGCTGAAAGAAACAAGAAGATTTTTCAAGAGATGTGTGATCTTATTATTGGTCTTAAGAAGTTTAATGATGTGTATAAGGGATGTCTCCAAAAATTTCTAAATCAACTCAAATAACATACTCCGGCTGTCACTGCTTCTCTTACTTCTGTCCAATCATCTCACCCTTCTTTTTATAGTGATCTAATTTGATAAATTGTTAAAGAAGACCATTAATCTATTCTTAGTGGACTAGATAAGGAATCTCTATCTTTTTTTGTAAAAAATATTGATAATGTTCTTGATTTGGTGAGAATTTATTCCAATATTTCCAGTGATTCCAAACAGTAAATTTCTATGAAGGTGTACTTCTATATCTATCAGATCTTCTCTATGAATGACATGAAAAACCATTTCCTGTACCTTGTGGGGAATATGAGGATCCCTCATGTAACTCAAACTTTCAAAACTCAAGTCCAAAAGTAGTATGATTTCACTCCTTTGTTGGATAAGTTTATGTAATACATGGATGACCATGAGAAAGCTATCTAGTATGTTTGTGAGAGCATTGCCTACATCATCAATATTTTGCGACCTGATCTTCATGTTTAGATTACTTCCATTGTCACTCCTACAGCTGCACCCCTAATATCTAGTTTTCCTACCTTCTCATCTTCTGCCCAAGCCTCCCCATCTATGTCTGTCTCTCAGGATCTGAGTCAGATTAGGCCGATAATCCTTGATCAACATTTTCCTCTGTCTTCAACTTCACATACCTTGGAAGCTTTTATTTTTGAAGGACTCCCTTTACCGTCTCTGTCCACTGGTTCACGCCCTTGTTACACTTCTACCTCTGCTCCAATAGATTCTTCATCTGATGCTACTACCTAGGGAAAAGAGAAGACTATATAGTGCTGAAGAATAATTATTACTATCTTTTTTTGGGGATGTTTTATGTAGTCTTGTTCCTTACTGCTTATACTACCACTTTTTCTCTATCCAATGCATTGTGCACTTTTATTTTCTACATTGTATTTACTTGTTTTGACAATCCCAAAAGGGGAAGAAGTAAGTATTCTAAATACACTAAATGCACATTAAAGAAGAGAAACATTAACTAAAAAATATATCTCATTCATAAGATTTGTGATAATAAAAAGGGGAGATTTTTGGAATCCCCATGTATTAATCATGTTTTAATGATCACAAATCATATAAATTCTATAAAGCTTGTTAATATGGTTTAAACAATCTATAACCATGTTTACAGATGATTACTTTTTTATGCCTTAAATAATTATTTTAAACTATTTTGTTTCTAGTGAAATTATCTTATGAATGATTATGTTTAATTAATTATTTGAATATCATTGTATAAGTCTATGTATAGTGATTTGACTACATTTGAGAAACCATGAGTCTGCCAGGAGTTATGTATTTCTAGAAAAGGATCCATAAACCGTGACTATCCTGATGGTGTTACCATCATAACACTATAGCCATCATGACAACATAACTATCTAGACACAGTAACCATCCTGACACAGTGACTGTCCAGAAAACATGACCATTTAAACACCGTGACCATCCAGACACCATGACCATCCAAACACTGTGACCATCTAAAAATTGTGACTAAACACCATGATCATAACACTAGATCTTTGTTATTGGTTCCTAGTATCTATACAATTATTCTTTCATAGTTGTCTCACCGCTTAATGACAATGAATGAGAGACCATTTCAAGGATACACTGTTTCATGGAGACACCATTTACAGACAGACTGTGTCGCCATTTTTTATTCATTTTTTTCGTTTTTAAATTTAATTTCTAACTGTCAAATTTGAAGCTTTTAATTGAACTAACATAATAATTGTTTCTTTGTAGACATGTTACCAGACAGTACGAGGTATGAGGTGTAGTATACACTAATCCAGTCGATTCTAACACATGCATTCCAAGAATAAAAAGAACAATATAGCCAGATGAAATGTGTCTGATTGTAGTGACTGTAGTGTAAAATGTGTATGCGCGATAACAAAGAATCACAAGCTTTCATGAATCTTGACACTACTAAGGAATAGACAAAGCATACTTGAATCCTATAGTCG
The DNA here is from genome assembly GCA_963277665.1 of Viscum album. NCBI lineage: Eukaryota > Viridiplantae > Streptophyta > Magnoliopsida > Santalales > Viscaceae > Viscum > Viscum album. The sequence continues at coordinate 705,595,952 of OY728139.1, forward strand.
AGAACATTTCTACATTATTAACTCCACGAAGAACAAGAGCTAGATCTAGCTGACTTACAATACAATGTTTTCTAGAGAGGACTCAATATATTCATTTTCTACATCTCATAATTCTTGATCTGCATAGACTAACACTCATAGCACCTCTAACCTTATATCGTCTTCTCTTCTCAGTTGTGTATTATTTTTTATCCTTTGCGTAGTGTGTGTTTCTATATTAATCTTGCACTTTCTCTTGAATCAAACTGTAGGATACCAAATATCCTTTCTTTTACATCTTTTTATACTTGTGTATTCCCAAAGATAAGTGGGGAAGAGGTCCCAAGGTGACCTATTAGTTCATACCCACGAAGAACCATGGAAGAGTTTGTGAGACCCATAAATTATTATGTACTATTTCTAACCCCCATCCATGTTGTGGATCATATTTTTTTAAGTAACTTCTTTATGGAAGGTGATCCCCAGCTGGAGTAGATTAGGTCTTAGCTTGAGACTGAACCACTTGTTTTATATCCACTGGGCTATTTACAATAGTTTTCTCTGTTTTACTATTTAATTCAGAAATCCCTAAATTTTCATTGATAGTTAATCTCAGAAAGAAGTTATAATTGTTTTTACTTATTTTAATATCTTTAAAAATAATGTTAATATCTGACATTAAAGTAACTGATAATTAATCAATATTGTATAAAGTTTTTGAAATAGTCAATCATTCATAACCGTATAACCTTTATTAACTGGACAATAATTAAAATTTTTGGGGAACCATTTTATGTACACTTTTTAAATAGAAATTCTGAATAGATACTCAATTATCCCCCTACCCTATGAGTACTATATTCTAAAAAATAGATATGTCACATTTATCTTTTATTATATATGCTCTTTTTTTCTATCTTTTAGATTTATGTATAAAGGTAAACATGATATGACTTTTCATCAAGAAGGATGTGTTAGAATAATGATCAATATGAATTGGACTATACCATCAAGATAGATCTTCGTCTTTTTTTATTCTATAATAGTAAGGGTGATGAGTTAGGCTACCATTTGACCATTTCTTTAGAATGGTTTCAATGAAGATAAAACTGATATTTGTGGACTTGACATATGTATTATGATTGTGTGATATATTTACTGTATCACCCAAAGGTCTAGGATTTTTTCATTGAATAATTTTAATTTATTTAAGATATTACCATATAAATAACACCATGTTATTCTTTCATAGTAAGAATCCACATCTTTAACTTTTGATACACAAAACATTGAGTTTCGATGAGACATTAGTTTTTAATATAATTATTTAAATAAGAAAGTTATAACCTATATTTTAATATTATTAAAATTAAAAGTACTAACGTCATTTTAAATGTGATTTATTGTGTTTTTATATAGAAGAATATATTTATATTGAAATATGTAATATTGGGTAAAGTCTATATGCTTTGAAAATACATGTTTTCCAAAAGAACATATTGTTATGTCCTTATATAAAAAATAATAAAATTAAATTTTGAAACCATTATATATCTAATTTGACAAAATATATATCATTTATTGATTTACAATTTCAAAAATATCTTAATGTGTGTTTTTAGTATTTTTTCTGAAATATTTCATTTTTGGGATGAATAGTGAAAATACTAAATTTTAATTGAAAAATTCCGTTTTGAATAACTTTTTTAGCTAGTTAAATTATATTTTTTGTTTTATTGTATAATTAGTAATATTATACCAATAAAAATCCAATTTAGGTCATTTTAATCAGTTTCACCTTGAAATTGGTTAATAAAATTCAAACTTATGAATACTTTCAGTTTAAAAACTGGTTGGAAGGTCCCATAAGTGGGATTAAATTTTAAATTAATTTATACCACTACATGGAATTTAATTTTGAAAAATTAATTCCATTAATGGAATCCATATAATTTATATTGTATAATAATCCAACATAATTAGTGAAAAAAATTAAAATTATTCATGACAATATAGTGAATAACAAGTTTAACAATGGAAAAAACATTAATATTAAGTGAAGAAATGACCAAGAAACTTTCCCAAAACAAATTATATCACCATATTTATACCATATACCAAAAATCTCGACATTTTTTTCATTATTGGTTCCAATATTTGAAGAAAAAACATGGTTGGAATTCTCTCTTTAAAAAATTTACATGTTTTCTACTCGACTCCCTTATAAAAGGCTCCTCTTACCCTCTCTTCATACCTCTCATGCCCATTTGGTATGACCAAGATCTTCCCAAAAATTTTATCCACTCCCTCCTCATCTTATATGTATTACTTTGGTAATAAATTTAACAATGTAATTCTTTTGGTGCAAGCCAAGAAAAGATACAGGAAGAAGAAGTTATGTTCATCAACAAATGATTTTTATTATTTCTTCCAAAAACCCTTTAAAAATATTTATATCATGAATATATAATATCAACATAATTTTCATTATATTGAGATGTTTTTTTTTATTTTTACCGCATACAATGACACACACTTCCATAAAATGGTTTACAAAATCATCATTCATGTGAAACAAAGACTACCTCCTCGCAAATCAATGTCATTTGTTTTCACATTACCACCTATCAAGGTAGTAAAAGTTGATGTAAATAATATTTATTTATGATATTCATGATATTTATGATTTTTCATGATTATGAATTTTAATTTCTCAAATCCCCTCAGGATTTCTATCTATTCGGAATACGACAACATCGTTCGTGTGTACGTCAGAAAACTGCATCATGAAGCAATGTGATTTGTTCATGAATTAAATGGAATTTATTATGGATTGGACATAAAAATATTTGAAATATATGGAATAAAAAATATTTTTTAGTGATAATATCTCATACCATTTTCATTATTTCAATCTAAAAAGAAAATTAAAACAACGTTCATGCGTAAGTACGACCTACCGTCTCTATGAATGGTGTACTTCATTTCCTATTTAAATATTTTATAGATTGTTATAATTACATAAATATAAAATATATTTGATATTAATATCATGTTTATCATTATGATTATTAAAATATCATGATTATTTTAAGATAACCAAAAATATAACAAATCAAAACATATATGAAAAACAAAATAGTTATTAAAAGAAACATAACTTTTTCATGGATTTTTTAATAAATAAGTAATAAAATTTCATAATAAAATAATTAATAGTACGATATAAATGAATATTTTTTCATTAATATATGTAAAAAACTTATATTTATAATAATTTAGTATTTAATGAGTACAATTGATGTCAAAACTAATGTTTAGGTATTTTCATCTAACATTTCTTTTCTATGACACAAAACCCATGCTCATCATATATTTCATATAGGTGACGCATATACCAACTATTAATGTAATTTATGATCATTATAATGATAATTAATTTAATTTACATATCCATGTGAGTATCTCTCTTTCAAGGGTTATAGTTAAAAAGTTACCAAATCGGTAAGGGGATTTTGTCTCAATTTGCCTTCTTCGAGAAACAAGTTATATTATTCACCTATACTCTTTTACAAGAAGTATATAATACTCATTTCAAAATTTAATCATGAATATAATTATTTTTCATGATATGAAGATCTTCATATGGTGTTATTATTTCATTGTTATGATTCAATGTTACCAAAGTTGTAAAAATGAGTTGTCATATTCCCATAGTTTATCCGGATTATTTATGACTATTCCAGGGAACAATGGATCCTTTCTCCCTAGGTGGAGATCTCTCTCACAATCTCTATGGTATCCCCTTCACTCATTAATTCCGAGGATTCTCCACTATTGTTTTCTAATTTCCACTCATCTCTCATATTTCCCACTTTTTGTGGCATCCATAATTTTCCCCCTAATTCACATTTCACCAACCCTCACGATGGTTGTTTTATTCATTTTGATCACCACTATTGAAGGGTTTGTATAGTTATCAGGGTTCTATTTTCCCATTTCTTTAAGATTCCATTACCGCTATTGTTCTCAGTCGCTCGGATGCCCACTATCGATTTGTGTTCTCTGATTGTTTCTCCCATGCTCTTATCATCAGAAATATCATGTCAAAGACCACATAGGTTTTCCCAGAATGAGTTGTGGTAGTAGGGGATTAACTTTGTAATGATTATTAGTGATTATTACGGTGGTCTTGTTCATCCACCTCTGCCCTTGCGGCCTATCCCGTTGTACTGGACTCTATCCTAGAATGGTATGAAGGTGTTTGTGGCAGTTTTGTTATGGAGCTACCAAATATTATTGGTGACAACGGAGTGTCTCGGTGGTGTGTCTCTGGATTAATGGTGTTCATTTGGGTAATGTTCCATCCAGATACGTGGTTTTATTCTAGTGATGCATTTGGAGGTGAAGTTTTCGGAAACGAATTTGATCCATCTTCATAAGACATCATTGTTTTCTAACAATGAGTGGTTGAAATGGTTTGATGCAAGGTGCTAAAGATGGTGTTCCAGCAGTTTGAGATATGTTGGGGATGATAGTAAGTAATTTTTGGTTCAGGTTTGTATTCCATTTTGATTCATTTAGTGTGTTTGTGGTTGGATATATTTTCATTCATGGTTAATTTATGGTGATATTTCTAGTTTCATTCTGTTGTCTTCTTTTCGATGGGTCTGTGTTTGAGACGATGTTGATGCGAGGATGGTGCTGAGGAGACATGATGGTGGGTTTGAGATACGATGTTTCCCAGTACCAAATGAGTTTAAAAAAGGTTATTGGCTCGATGTTGGATTTTTAAATTTGAAATTTTCAATTTGAGTTTGAAATTAAGGGTTGGTAGAATTCTATGTTTTGTAGTTTTATATTCAAGATGCTTTTATTGTAGGGTTCCCATTTATCCCTAAAAATGTATTATTTGAAAATCAAAAAAATAACTAGATATATTTATTATTATGTTACAATTTATGAAATATTACTATCCATATCTCAATAATTATCATGGATTATATTGTCCTATAATTATCCATGATATCATCAAGTGATAGTTCTATATTCCCAATATTTGGTACTTATAAGTATTCAATAAATGTTTCTATGAAAATCAAACTACATATCTCTATTAAGTGAGAAATGTTTTTCAATCAAAACAAGGTTTTCAAGAATTTCCTTAAAAAATTTTTTATTTCACACTTTTATATTTTAATACAAATTTTAACCCATGAGAAACTTTTTTACAAATTGTTCTTTAAAGGAATATTGATGTCATTTTTTAAAACAATTCATATTTTTATTTTACCACAATTGTGTAATAAACAACTATTTTACGTGAATGAAAAGAAGAACAATATTCAAATGCCATGAAAAATAATAGACTCGAAGCATCCCAAAAAAATTTCAATTTTATTTTATAATAAAAAGGTTTTTAAAATTTTTAATATACTAAATAATTTTTTGAATGTTAAAATGATATTTTACAAAATAAATGTTTTAAATAATCTATAAATTTTTTTATCTATCTAATATGTCATCTGTTTGTGTTACTCATTCTTTACTGGGGATATGAACCAAGTGTACCATATTTATTCTTTCATTGAATGGTTTATGTTTTAATGGTATTATATTTATGAAACCCAGTTCTCTTACATTAGTTGTATTCTTATGGAACTTGTTTTTTTTCAATGGGTTATATGATTATAAAATCCATTTCTCTTCTAATGGTTATATGCTTATGAAACATGCTTATATTCACGAGTTATAAAATGATGAAATTATTTTGAAACCATTCACTTTTCCACAACTTAATATTTAAGTAAATGATTAGGATAACTATTTTATATCATGGTTTTTTTTATGATGAACGTTTATGATCTTGTGGAGACCAAAAAAATGGTTCTAATTGTGCGATGGGTGGACCTATATCTGCCTCAGATTCAAGGGTTAAATATTTATATATCTCATGAGATAGAGAGTGATGGAATGAGGAGTGAACCTATTAGAATAATATATGGTTGGAACGTGGTTTGAACTCACCATAATAATACACGGCAATAATGGGGAGTTAAATCAGTAAATTTATGGACTTTTTTCTCTATAATGGACTAGGTAGTGACCCTTGAGCAATATGGAATTGATTTTCTATTGTTATGTTTATGCAAAAAATTCATATCTTATTCCAATTTTTTACTATCATGGCTCATGTTCATTTATTCCCTTATGATTCATGTCCTATTAACTACCAATATGTATGTCATGACACATGATAATGATCTTTGATAAACGGGTTATGGGTTTAAAATTTTATTATCACATTCTCATACACATTTTTTCATGTTATGCTTATGTATTTCTCTTTTTTACCCTTAACTGTATTATGAGATCTCCCTTTCTTTGGTTTTCTTTCCCCTGGTTATGAAGATATTTATTATGTATATTTTTATTTGAATAGTTAATATTATTATGAATGCAATGGGAAGTTATTTAGTTCACTTATAGACTAGTGTTTATGTTTCCATGTTTCCAAAGGACCAATACTATTAAGGTTATTAGGCATGAGTTTATGTATTGTAAAAAATATTCCAAAAAAATGTGGTAAATTCTATGAATCTAAAGCCTTAGTTTCTATAGTTTTCATTATAGATTAAGTTTAGCTAACACCTGGAACCCAACATTTGAAAACCTTATTGAGATCCCTAAGGACACATGTAAGGATAATTATAAGGATAAGTCAAATTATAGAAAGATGTATAGGAATTTTTCTAAAGGATATAGAGAATGGATTCATAGAAATACATTAATGTCCGATTACTACAAGTGAATATCTCTTTGGAAAAAAATTATCTATGGTTAACAACTGCAAAAGAATTGTATTGAGATTGACTCGATAGGGAACTAGTACATGAAAATGGGATTCATCACACACCTAGTTCGAAAGTATCTAGGGATATGATATTGGACTTAAAAATCTATTTAAAAACCAGCATGATATATTTAAATATATTTTAATTATGAATGAAAAATGAAAAAACCTAATGTTTCTTAGATTAAAAAAAGGTGATATTAATTAATCATCCAATAAGTTGGTTTTCATGATTACATGGTTCTCCACTATTATTATTACTTCTTATGCTATGTGTTTTTGTTTTAGGAATTAGATAAAACCAAATAGAAATTCATTAATTAGGAGTGTGATAGAAAATTCAGTGATTGTTCTCATAAGAATCCACATTTCACGGGAGATAGAATGAAAAATCTGATTGATACACTCACAGAACATTCTCAAGATATTAATAATGTGGTAATTACAAATGACAACATATGGGACCAAAATTATGTTCATTCCCTCATGAGGAAAATTATACCTTTTTTCAGTGGGTATCAAGATATGGTATTTTTTGAAATATATATCAATACCACTGCAAATATATTTTCCATTCTCCTATGTTCAGACCTTGAATAATTAATTTTTGCTCTCTACCATTAGAATGGTGAATGATATCAATGGTGGACTCTTATCAAGAATATGTGGCCTCGTGATGAAATTGGATCCATGGATTTGGGTGAGTTCAAGAACTTATAAGTACATTCCTCATGTTCATTACATGAAGATAGATAAGTATTTACTTGAGTTAAAACCAAGGGGTGATGAATTATTTGGTAAATGGGAATATAATATTACAAGACATACAAGGAACACTTATGAGATTATCATCCAACATGAATGTTTGGTTGATTTATTCTTTAGTAGCTTAAAAATATCTATGAATGTAGTTATCCATAAAAGACCTTAATAAATATGATGAAATTTTTAATTGTGATATAAAGGTGGAAATAGAGGTTGGAGTTATGTATCAATCTCATGGTTTTAAAAATAAATGGAATATGGAGTTTATAGGGAAAACCAAATACCACAGAGAGTATAAGATGATATTTAATTTTTGATCAATGTCTGTGAAGAATAATGGATGAATTTCATTTAAGTTAAATACTAATTTTTTTATGTTTGTAAAGGATGGTCATTAGGAAAAGAATTTTTATAGTGATTAGAAAGAGTTAGATAACAATGAAAATAGATATGTGACTACACATAATGTTGATTACCCACATTAGTGATTCCACAATAAGGAAGATGTTTATATTATAGCCCATTCCCAAACCCGATGGTTAATGGTGTTGATCGACATAAGAATCCTCTTAAGCCAAGGGACAAGGGGAAAAATCATGTGATAACTATTTCTAATATGGGTTGTGAGATCAATGTGTCCAGAGGCACACTTAACATCCAATATAGAACTTATAATGGCTTATTTTACAATGGATCTACACATTATTTCATATCTAAAGAATTTTATAAGGGTTTAAGGATTCCGTCAAAACAATTAAATATATAATTAGTTGTGAAAAACCAATATGGTATGGTAATGAAATATCATGTCAATGGATTTTATCTATTTTATGTTGGTAGAAATGTTCTTCCAATAAACCTTTTCATTCTTCATCGGGATAAATTTTATTCCATCGTTGTAATGGATTAGTTTTTTCTGTATAATGCATACATAAATTGTAGATAATGGGAATTCATGTTTTATATTCCAAACCAACCTATGTTAATATATAAATGTTATGATATGTATAAAATTATAAAGGAGATTAAATCCATTGTATTGCTTTTAATTCTCATTCATAAGGGGGGGGGTCTTCCCAAATGGTTGCGGAGAAACTAGACATCAATGAAATGACAATTGTTTTAGAATTTTTTGGTGTCTTTCTGTAAGAATTTATAAGTCTTCCACCAAAAACTGAAGATGAGTTGTTAATAGAGAATATAACTAGTTCTAAACCAATTTGAAATACCCCTTAAATTAATTTAACAAAAAATACATGAAATTCTATAAATGAGATTCATTTGGCCATGTGAGTCAACTTGGGGCACACCCGTTATTTTTTCGATAATTAATTATTGATTAATTAAACATTTTACTGATTATTAGGAGTTGGATAAGGTCAAAATTAAGAACATGTATATGTTACCCTATATTGATGACTTGTTTGATCAACTGGGTGGATCATAATAATTTTTGCATTATTCACATTCGTTTTAGATAACAACATTTGTGGTACAACAATAAAGATATAACTAATATGAAATTCGATACAAGGTGTGGAAATTATTAATATATAGTGATTCCATTTGGCATTACCAATTTAAATACTATATCCATGAATTTATTTAATAGATTCATTATATATTACCTTAATCAATTTATTATAGTACTTATATATGATATTATTATCAATTCAAATAACAAATAAGATCACGAATAAATCAATAAACATGAACTGAAGACTCTATTAAAGGATAAAATATATGAAATGTTTAAAATGTTTGATTTTTTCTACAAAAAGATTCAATTTTTGGTCATATAATCTCAAGATAGGGTTTATTAGTAGATCCATCAAAAGCATAGGCTAATGAATGATATCCCAAACCAGCCACAATTAATTATATCCCTAGTTATATTATTTTAGCTTGATATTATCAATGGTTTGTGTAGTGTTTCTTCTGACTATATAATCCTCAAACCAATTTGACTTGAAAGGGAGGCTATAAAGACCCGGACATTTCAAGGGAAATTTTTTTCTTAATTTTCTTTGGAATTTTACAAGATTGCAGTTTCTGACGGCGCCTGATTCCGAGGCCCGGTGTGCCCGGAATCATTTTCCGAAGAGTAGCATGGGTACATTCAGTGAACGAACGAGCGGGTTTTTCTAAATTTTGAACCGGTGATCGGAATCGAATTCCGAGGGCACCGATGGAATCACAGCGCCGGTATTTTCATAGAAACACATTTTCTAGAGTTTCATTTTCTCAGGTGTGGTTTTTAATTTTTGGGGGTTAAGTGAAGAAAATAAAATAAAGTGGTGCGACAACTTTATTTTATTTCACTTAAAGCCACTTAAATCCACTTAAAGCTACTTAAGCTGGGTTGAAGAGGATAGGATGCAATACAAAATATCCTACCCTCTTGGTATGATATTTGTGAGGTGGGGTCCGCATGAGCCTCAACGTTTCTTTTCCTCTAAGTAACGCACCCGCGAAAACCCCTCTCTAATGAAAGTCAACTGTGCGTTTTTCTGGTTAAGAAACACCCCAATTAATTGGGTAGTTAAATCGTTAAAATTAATTCAACGAATTAATTGTTCATTTCTTATCTTTTGAATTTCAAAAGCTTAGGTCAATAATAAAATAAGGGTTGATCTTATTTTATTTAGTGGGACTTCTGGCATGGAGAGAGTTTGGAGGAAAGCATTCTTGTTCGACGAAGAATGCGAAGAACGCGAAGAACGCTCTGACCTCCGACGAAGAACACCAAACCCTCGGAGATCGACGACGCAATGCCATGTACCGCAACGTCAACGATGCTTCTTCTGTGAGTCTTCTTCCACGATGCTCCTTCCGCGACGCTTTCTTCCGTGACGAGAAAATCCGCGACGAACCCTCGCTCGATGATGCTTGAGGTAGGGGATTTTATTTTGGTGTTGTATTATCTTTTGAAAAAAGAACAACGAGCATGGACCAACCAATTCCAGGTTGATTCGCGGATCATTCGTCCATGCGGATTGATTTTGAGGATTGTTATTTAATTTGTTCGTGATTATTACCTTGACGATCTTCGTGAAATATGACCATTTTCTATCATTTAACGAGAGGGGGATAGACCTCACAAACACGACCGACCCTCCTCCTTATCCTTGTGGGTTTCTTTTGTGTGTTGAAATGGGGATGGCGCGGTGCCGTCGCACCGTGCGGAACGTGCGGCAGGGAATGCGTGGTGCCGACGCGCCGCGTCGTGAAAACAAACAAGGGCGCGACGCCATTGCGCCGCATCGGAGAAACCCGAAGACATCTGCGGACGCAGTCGGGCCACAGCAAAGGGGTGCGGCGCCATTGCGTCATGCCGGAGAACCACGAAGACGGCGTGTTTTGGTAATTCACGTGCGGATTGTCGGACGACGACGAACGGGGCCGCAATGGCGATTTGAGGGCCTTGTAGTGAAGATCGGATCCCGGGAGGACAACTGGCGAAGACGGCACGCAAAACGGACCACTGGAGCGCGTCTGGTAGCCCGTGGAAGCTCCCGCCGGCACGCCACGCCAGTGCGGCGGCGAGACGGTTCCATGGCCGTGCAGAACTAGAAGGTGGTACGCGGCTCAAGAAGCGTCCGAGAACCGTGGAGTGGCCCCCACGTGGGGGTCGCGGTTCCTTCCCTCGGCCGCTCGGCTGAGCCGAGCTGATGCGACCTGCCGGGCCGGGTCGCGCCCAGGTTGGGACGGGTCGCGCCCAGGCCGGGCCGGGCCGCCCTGGTTGGGCCGGGTCACACTCAACCGGGTCCGACCGGGACCCGGGTCGGGTCGACCCTATTCGGGCCGACCTAGGGGGTTGGGACGGGTCGATCCGGGCCCAGACCCCCCGTTTTCCGACCTTTTCGGTCTTTTGCTCATAACATGAGCTTCGGGCCTCCGAATGATGCACCGTCAGCGGCGATGCGATCCTTGGATTGAGATGGTCATTTCAGTATACTAAACCCAAGGTTTTGGAATACTTTGGGTTCGACCGGGTTGGTTCGTACACGAAACCAATCGGGCCATCAGAGCGGGAACGCTCATATCTTGAGCACTGGACGTCCGATTGACGTGCCGTAGACTTTGATTCTTTCCTCTAAGTGAGACAGATCTTTTGGATTACTCCTCTAGAGGTTTGGATTCCATCGGAGTGTGGTCGGGTTGGTTCGCTCACGAAACCAACCGGGCCCCTAGAACGAAAAAAGCCAATAACTCACAGACCGGGCGTCCGATTGACGCACCGTCTATCTCGATGATTTCCTATTGATGGGACATAACTTTTATTATACTTCACCCGAGTTTTGGTTGCAGTTGGATAGTGGCCGGGTTGGATTGCACCCGAAATCCAACCGGGCCCCTGGAACGGAAAAGCTGATATCTTTCAGACCGAACGTCTGTTTGACGAACCGTCAGCGGTGTTGGTGAACACATGGAGAAACGGTCCCTATGAGTATACCCTATAAGAGTTCGGGGTACAGTTGAGATACGGCCGGGTTGGTTCTCTCACGAAACCAACCGGGCCCCTGGGATGAAAAGGTTAATATCACACAGACTGGGCGTCTGAATGACGCGCCGTCTGTTGCGTTGAGACCCCTATGACGAGGCGGTCCTTTGAGATACTTCTTCGTGGAACTATGTAAGACATGTAGTATCAACCAGCAGCTCGTGGAGCGGACCCTCCCGGAGATGAGAGTGCGGAGTACGGAGACCGTGTAGCCGGCTGAGACCTGACTACTGCTTGACCGATCGACTCGGTGTGTTTCAGATAACCCAGTGGGGATCACATGGTTGTAGCGGTAGACCCATGGCGGAGGAGCGCATGGTTGTAGCGGCAGACCCAAGGTACTCAATAGAAGGAGTACCTATGAAGGCTATGAGGGGGAGGGCTTGGTTGTAGTGGCAGACCCATGGAGGAGGAGCGCTTGGGTTTAGCGGCAGACCTGCGGTACTCAACAGAAGGAGTACCTCTTGAGGTTATGAGGGGGAGCACTTGGTTGTAGCGGTATACCCATGGTGGGAAGCTCTTGGTTGTAGAAGTAGGCCCACAGTACTCGACAGGAAGAGTCCCTCAGTAGTCATAGGTCAGTGAGCAGTACCTCAGAGTCGTGACAAGACCACTGTACACTCCAGAGACGAAGCTCTTCAGCAGTTACGGTTTCGATAATAAAAATCCGGGTTTGAGCTGAGTCGATGACCTTTCTGTTTCCATATGATTGAGATGAGTTACTTGATAACTTAGTTATATGTATGGGCATATACCTGGGTAGTGGTTATCCGTTGATTTCATACTCCTTGTGTTCACTCATGATTGAGATGAGTTACTTGATAACTTAGGTATATGTATGGGCATATACCTAAGTAGAGGTTATCTGTTGAGATATTATTTGTGGTTATCCTTGTTGGTATTAGTGAGACCTTGATGGTCTCGGGGTCTCTACTGAGTATCGTTATACTCACCCCTGCACGGGCTATGCCTGCACCTCGTTGTGTTGGTTGCAGACGACGGGCAGTGCTGACGGAGGCCGAGTGTTCGAGGACTGGACGGTACCCGGAGGTGGACTACACGACGTGTCAGTATCCGGAGGTGGACATCACAGCGATATGACACTCGGAGGAGGTTGACGGGCGAGAGTGTTGTGGAGGCTATTTGTACATACCCTTCAGGTAGGATCCGTGGTGGACGATCCAGGAGCTGCACCATCTGTACCTACCCTTCATGTAAGATCCGAGGAGGATGACCCAGGAGCTGCTTCCGTCCTTCCAGTTGTTGTCTTTTTCAGTTTTAATTTGTTCAGCTGTAGTTTTACTTTCATTTGGGTTTGTATTATGGCCCTTTTACCTTTCAACACTTCTCTTTGTACATAGTGTTTAGTTCCTCTTGTACTCTGTGGTGTTTTGTTTACTTTTATAAAGGCAATTCCTTCCCAGTTATCGGGATTTACGCCTTTGGTGCTAGTCACCAGCCCCTGGCCTATGGAAGGCGGGCTTGGGAAAGTCATGGCACGAGCCCCAAGGACGGGTCGTGACAAATTGGTATCAAAGGAGTCGGTTCTACCGCAGAACATATAACTCTGATATTTTCATTCTGTGAAACAATAGTGTTAAGAGTACCGAGTGTGGTTTTCAGTTCAGGGAGTCCAGTGTTGGTGCGGGCGACCGAGGTATCCATACACCAGGACCCTGACAACTGATTTCCAACTTTGTTCACGAAAACACTGATTGCATGTGTGTTTCCAAAATTTTTTAAATGTCAGCTCAAACCAGGTCAGCTCACCATGTATAATTGTTTGACAGTGTCATGTTGTTTCTTTCAGGATGCCTTTTCTCAGACGACCAGCTAGAGCCGAGAGGGATGTGCGTACTGACAGCCTGCCAAGTGACGAGGCTTCGGTATAGTGCCCTCTTCCAGTTGAGGCCCCAGCGGAGGCACCAGCGGTACTACCATTCATTGGGCCACCGATGCCACCAGCCCCAGCAGTAGGCGATGCACGCCACTTGAGCGCACTGCATGAATTCCAGCACCGGAGACCACCCAGGTTCCGGGGAGAGATGGACCCACATGCGGCTGAGGATTGGATGGAGGTTGTGGTGAGAGTATTCAGGCTAGTGGGGACGCCGGCAGACTTCATGATGATCTTTGCTGCCAGCCTTCATCAGGCAGTAGCAGGAAGGTAGTGGAGCCACTTGTTCCAGTTTTGCGACGGGATGGCCTTCACATGGGAATATTTCGATACCTTCTTCAGGGTGGAGTTTGTGCCATTAGCTCTACACCCCGAGCATGTTCAGGAGCTTCTGCCTTAGCCGCATGTTTTTCGATCAGTAGCCGAGTCACCTGTGGGAAGTAAACAGATGATGCAGAGGTCCAAGAGGGACAGAGCCAACCGTATGAGGGGAAGGAAGTGTTATGAATGCGGCGGAAGGGGTCACCTTACATGTGACTGTCCGAATCCTCATACAGTTGATCCTTAGGCTTTGGAGGAGCCACCGAGGTAGAAGCAGTGGCGGGTGCTTGAGCAACAGCCGAGCAGTGGACAATGTAGTAGAGCTCCGGGAGCAGGTGGATAGGAGCGGAACTGGTGGATATGTCCCTTGTACTTATAGTTCCATTTTGTTGTTGTATTCGTGTCTTTGTACTATGAGCTGCAATAATGAAAAGACACTTATCTTTGTGATGTTTTCTTTCATGTCCTTTTAGTTTGGTTGATACTGAGTGGTCCTGGATAAGACTGTTGACTTGACCCTCACTTTCGAGATTCCTACTGGAGGAGACCCAGTGACCTCACACTAATGCCGACAGTGTGACTCGACCCTTGGAGACGAGAGTGACCGTTGGATATCATGGTAGTTACGTCGAGGCCTTACAACGTCATCCATGGAATGAATGCATCATTCATGTCGGGATTGACTGTATTAGGCAATGGGTGTCGTCATCCAGGGGATGAGACCGAGTTTCTCTTTTCAGAAAAGGATACATTTTTAGCAGCTCTTTCAGATCATAGGCAAAGAAGATGCAGGTCATCCAGGAGCGGATAAAGACTGCACGGTGTAGTAAGAAATAGGAAACTGACACCAGTCTTAGAGACTCGGGCATGTTAAATGTTCCAAGAAGTGGAAGATTTAAGGAGTGATGAGTTTGCGAAGCAGGAGACGTGGATGGAGATCTAGGAGAATAGCATGTAGTGGTGTTCATCTTAATATGCTACAACCACCCGCCTTAGTTATCCCCGCCATGCTCAGGGAGCTGGAGGGCGGAGGGAGAGTGTGGCTGCATGCGGTCAAGGAGTATGACTCAATGGCTCTAAAAATGATTCAAGGGACAGTCTGTGTCCACTACTAGCTGTTGTAGTAATGGACGTCGATATGAATCATTCCTTGTTTCACAAATCTTGTTCCAGACCAAGATTTTCCAGTAAGCTGTGGACTTGACCCTCACGTCTGAAGATACCTTGGGAGGAGACTCATTAATCACACTTACGCCGACGGTGTTGTCAGACCCTCGATGTGAGAGTATCGGTAGGAATACCTTTTTGGCAACGTCGAGGACTTACGACATTGGTTTGAGTATGGACTGGGCAATCACAGTTCATACACAAATTGACGGTATTAAGCCAAAATGTTGTGGTTTAACTACGACGTCAGGTTGGGTTTTCGTTGGTCGCCTAAAAAGAAACCCCAGGCATCACAGGATAAACTCATGCTCAGGAGGGTGTGACCGATCACTCTTGAGTCAGTCAAACATACCCTCGTGGCAGTAGTTGTTTTGAGTTTCAGTTCTAACAGTAATTGGAGGCCTCATGAGTTTGAGGATGATGATCACATCCTTATACGGGTCTCACCATGATGAGGTTTACGGAGATGTGGCCAAGGCGGCAGGTTATCTCCAATGTTCAACGGACCTTTCTAGGTCCTCAACTGGGTAGGCGGGGTGGTTTACCGCTTGACCCATCCACCTCAGTTGCACCAGGTGCACGACGATATCCACGTATCTCAACTGAGGAGATACGTGCTTGACCCTTCTCATATCATCGACCATGAGGAGCTGGACGATGGCGATGGGGTCTCTTTCACGGAGGTTTCAGTGGGGATCGAGGATCGATAGGAGAGGATCCTACGAGGATGATTGATTTCTCGGTTGCACTTTCTCTGGCAGTACGGGAACCTCCGGGTGAGCACATGGGAGCGGAAGGCTCAGATGCGTGCTCTGTACCGCTTTTGTGACCCTAGTTTGTGTTAAAGCATTACGAGGACGTAAATCCCTGAGGTGGGAGTAATGTAAAGACCCGGAAATTTCAAGGGAATTTTTTTTAATTTTATTTGGAATTTTACTAGAGTGCAGTTTCGGACGGTGCCTGATTCTGAGGCCCGGTGTGCCCGGAATAATTTTCCGAAGTTTAGCTCAAGTACGTTCAGTGAATGAACAAGCGGGTTTTTCTAACATTTGAACCGGTGATTGGAATCGAATTCTGAGGGCACTGATGGAATCGCAGTGCTGGTATTTTCTTTGAAACACCTTTTCCGGAGTTGTGTTTGCTCGGGTGTGGTTTTTAATTTTTGGGGGTTAAGTGAAGAAAATAAAATAAAGTGGTGCGAAAACATTATTTTATTTCACTTAAAGCCACTTAAAGCCACTTAATGCTACTTAAGCTAGGTTGAAGTGGATAGGGTGCAATCCAAAATATCCTACCCTCTTGGTAGGATATTTGTGAGGTGGGGCCCGCACGATCCTCACTGTTTCTTTTCTTCTAAGTAACGCACCGGCGAAAACCCCTCTTTAATAAAAGTCAACCGTCCATTTTTTTGGTTATGAAATGCCCCAATTAATTGGGCAGTTAAATCGTTACAATTAATTCAACAAATTAATTTATTGTTTCTTATCATTTGAATTTAAAAAGAATAGGTAAATAATAAAATAAGGGTTGAACTTATTTTATTTAGTGGGACTTGTGGCGTGGAGAGAATTTGGAGGAAAGAATTCTTATTTGACAAAGAACGCGAAAAACGTGAAGAACGCGAAGAACTCTCCGACCTCCGACGAAGAACGCCAAACCCTCAGAGATCGACGACGCGACGCCGTGTACAGCGACGTCAACGACACTTCTTTCGCGATGCTTCTTCTGCGACACTCCTTCCGCGACGCTTTCTTCCACGATGAGAAAATCTGTGACGAACCCTCGCTCGACGACGCTTGAGGTAGGGGATTTTATTTTGGTGTTCTATTATCTTTTGAGAAAATAACGACGAGTGCAGACCAACCAATTCTAGGTTGATCTGTGGATCTTTCGTTCATGCAGATTTATGTTGAGGAATAGTATTTAATTAGTCAGTGATTATTACCATGATGATCTTCATGAAATATGACCATTTGATATCAATTAATGAGAGGGGGCCGGACCGCACAAACATGTCCGACCCTCCTCCTTATCCTTGTGGGTTTCTTTTGTGGATTGAAACAGGGATGGCGCGGTGCCGTCGCACCGCGTGGAACGTGCGGAAAGGAATGCGCGGCGCCATCGCGCCGTGTTGGGAAAACAAACTAGGGCACGACGCCGTCGCGCCGCATCAGGGAAACCTGAAGAAATCCGCGGACGGAGTCGGGCCACTACGAAGGGGCGCAACGCCATCGCGTCGTGCCGGAGAACCACGAAGATGGCGCGTTTTGTTAATTGACGTGCGGATTTTCGGATGACGCCAAATGGGGCCGCAAGGGCGATTTGAGGGCCTTGCAGTGAAGATCAGATCCCGGGAGGACGACTGGCGAAGACCGCACGCAAAACGGACCACCGGAGTGCGTCCGGTGGCCCGCGAAAGCTCCCGCCAGCATGCCGCAGGCAAAATCCGCCACGGTGGAGAGATAGTTCCGCGGCCGCATAGAACTGGGAGGCGGGATGCGACTCATGCCACATCTGGGAACTGCGGAGCGGCCCCCACGCAGGGGTCGCGGTTCCTTCACTTGGCCGCTCGGCCGAGCCGAGGCGAGGCGACCCGCCGGGCCGGGTCACGCCCAGGCCTGGCCGGGCCACCCAGGCCGAGCCTTGTTGCTCCCCACCGGGTTCCGACCCAGACCCGGGTCGGGTCGACCCGGTTCGGGGCAACCCAGGGGGGTTGGGCCGGGTCGGTCCTGGCCCTGACCCCCCGTTTTCGGACCGTTTCAGTCTTTTTCTCATAACTTGAGATGCGGACCTCCGAACAATGCGCCGTCAGTGGTGATGCGATCCTTGGATTGAGATGGTCATTTTGGTATACTACACCCAAGGTTTCGGAGTACTTTGTGTTCAGCCGGGTTAGTTCGTACACGAAACAATCCGGGCCCTTGGAGAGGAAACACTCATATCATGAGCTCCAGACGTCCGATTGACGTGTCGTCGACTTTGATGCTTTCCTCTAAGTGAGATAGAGCTTTTGGCTTACTACGCTCATGTTTTGGATGACGTCGGAGTGCGGTCGGGTTGGTTCACTCACGAATCCAACTGGGCCCCTGGAACGAAAAAGCCAATAACTCACAGACTGAGCGTCTGATTGACGCACCGTCTTTCTCGATGATTTCCTCTTGATGGGACGGAACTTTTGGAATACTTCACCCGAGTTTTGGTTACAGTTGTACAGTGGCTGGGTTGGATTGCACCCAAAATCCAACCGGGCCCCTGGAACGGAAAAGCCGATATCTTCCAGACCAGACGCCCGTTTGACGAACCGTCAGCGGCGTTGGTGAACATGTGGAGAAACGGTCTCTATGAGTATACCCTATAAGAGTTTGGGTTACAGTTGAGATACAGCCGGGTTGGTTCGCTCATGAAACTAACTGGGCCCCTGGGATGAAAAAGGCTAATATCACACAGACCGGGCGTCCGATTGACGAGCCATCTGTTGCGTTGAGACCCCTATGACGAGGCGGTCCTTTGATATACTTCTTCATGGAACGTTGTGATACCTGTAGTATCTACAAGCATCTCATGGATCAGACCCTCCCGGAGACAAGCATGTGGAGTACGGAGACCGTGTAGCTGGATGAGACCTGATGACTGCTTGACCGATCGACTCGGTGTGTTTTGGATATCCCTGTGGGGATCACTTGGTTGTAGCGGCAGACCAACGGCAGAGGATTGCTTGGATGTAGCGGCAGACCTGTGGTACTCAATAGAAGGACTACCTCTGGAGGCTATGAGGGGGAGTGCTTTGTTGTAGCGGCAGACCCATGGCGGAGAGCGCTTGGTTGTAGCGGCAGACCCGCGGTACTCAATAGAAGGAGTACCATTTGAGGCTATGAGGGAGAGAGCTTGGTTGTAGTGGCAGATCCATAGTGGGAAGCGCTTGGTTTTAGCAGCAGGCCCAAAGTACTCGACAGGAGGAGTACCTCAGCAGTCTTAGGTCAGTGAGCAGTACCTCAGAGTCGTGATAGGACCACTGTACAATTCAGAGACAGATCTCTTTAGTAGTTACGGTTTCGATAATAAAAATACTGGTTTGAGCTGAGTCTATGACCTTTGGGTTTCCTCATGATTGAGATGGGTTACTTGATAACATATGTATATGTATGGGCATATACCTAGGTAGTGGTTATCTGTTGATTTCATAATCCTTGTGTTTCCTCATGATTGAGATGGGGTACATGATAACTTAGCTATATGTATGGGCATATACCTAAGTAGAGGTTATTTGTTGAGATCTTATTTGTGGTTATCCTTGTTGGTTTTAGTGAGACCTTGAGGGTCTCAGGGTCCGTACTGAGTATCATTATACTCACCCCTGCATGGGCTATGTCCGCACCTCGTTGTGTTGGTTGTAGACGATGGGCAGTGCTGACGGAGGCTGAGTGTTCGAGGAATAGACAGTACCTGGAGGTGGACTACACGACGAGTCAGTACCCGGAGGTGGACTACCCGACGAGTCAGTATCTGGAGGTGGACTTCACGGCGAGACAACACTCTTAGGAGGTTCATGGGAGAGAGAATTATGGAGGCTATATGTACCTACCCTTCAGGTAGGATCCGTGGTGGACGATCCAGGAGCTGTGCCATCTGTACCAACCCTTCGGGTAGGATCCGAGGAGGACGACCCAGGAGCCGCTTCCATCCTTCCAGCTGTGGTCTTTTTCTGTTGTACTTTGTTCATCTGTAGTCGTACTTTCATTTGGGTTTTTATTCTGCCCCTTTTACCTTTCAGCACTTCTCTTTGTACTTAGTGTTTTAATTCCGCTTGTACTCTGTGGTGTTTTGTTTAATTTTATAAAGGCATTGCCTTCCCGGTTATCGGGATTTATTCCTTTGGTTCTAGTCGCCAACCCCTGGCCTATGGAAGGCGGGCTTGGGGTAGTCACGGCACGGGCCCCGAGGATGGTTCGTGACAGAGGCAATATCATCTAGATACGTGAATGTGAGTAAAATTGATAAGAAACTGAAGATAAGATTAGTCAGCACACCTGTGCTTATATTACCCTATAGTGAAACAGGTTTTGTAATATACAAAAATGCATCCAAGAAGGGATTGGGGTTTTTTCTTATGAGGAACATAATTGTTTTATAGATTCCCCATGAATGATGAACATTCATGAGAAATATTACACACCACATGATTTGGAGTGCGCTGTGGTAATTTTTTAATTAGATATATGAAAGAATTATCTTTATAGAGAAATGTGTGAAGTATATACTGACAAAAAATGATTAAAATATATATCCATATATAAATAGTAGAAAATGCACTAAAGAAGATAGATATAGCTGATAGAATATTACGACTTCTTAATAATTTCCCACCCTAGGAAAGTGAATAAGGATGAAAATGCTTTGAGTTGAAAGGATCATGCTATCTTATCCATGATGAGGATCACAAATGGGAAAACATTAATAGATTTTTGATGGTTGGATCCCAAAATTTTAAAGGAAGGGAAAAATATAATCATGAACAATTAAATGGTCGAATTACTATAAATGTGAAAATTAATGTGGTATGGAATATTGATGTAGATATAAAAAAAGGAGAGAAGTATTTTTGATTTTAACATTGATCATGATGGAAGGTTAGGGTTCAGTAACCATGTTTGAATTACATCTATACCGGAATTGAAGAAGGATCAGTTTGAGGTATATCATAGTATTCTTTCTCTATTTTTTAGGAAGTAAAAAATATGTATAGAAATTTCAAAGAATACTTCTAATGGGATGGAATGAAGAGAGATATTGAATTTTTCTTATCTGGGTACTTGATTTTATAGTAAGGTAAAGCCAAAAGGAATAATTATATGGGGATGTTACATCCATTAACAATACAAGATTTAAATGGGATAATATCACTATGTATTTTTTTCTTGGACTCCCAAAAATTACTAAAGGGAATAATTCTATATGGGTTGTAGTGGGTCTCCTTATTATGTAATCACAGTACATCGCCATCAGAAAAAACATCCATCTGGATCGTCTTTCTAGGATATATATTAATGAAGTGGTAATGTTGAATGGAGTACCACATTCCAATGTTTCTGATCGGGATCTAAGGTTTATCTCATAGTTTTTGTGAATTCTTTAGCAATATCTTGAAAAAGAGTTGAGTTTTATCAATGCAAAGGAACCTCAAACAGATGGTCAGTTTGAAAAAAAATTATAAACCTATTGGATATGTTGATATAATTTTCTTTCGACTTCGATGGTCCTTAAGATAAACATGTTCATCTTTTTAGTATTCTTATAATAATATTTTTCACTCAAGAATTCATATGGATCATCATAAAAAAACTATAGAAAGAAATGCATAGATCCAACATTCTAAAATGAAGTTATGGAAAGAAATCTATTCCGACATGAGATAACTGAAGAAACATCCAAGAAGGTAATATTTATTCATCAGAATATCAAGGAAGATCAGATTCAGTAGTAAATTTATGATGATAACCACTGTCATGACCAAGAATTTGAAGTTGGTGATAAAGTATTTATTAGAATTTTTCAATGTAAAATTGTAATGATATTTGGGAAGAAATGGAAATTGTGAACTAGTTATATAAGCCCCTTTAAAATTCTTGATCAAATTGGGATGTTTTTCTATCACATGGAACTTCTAATGAGTCTCTATCAAGTCCTAGATGTGTTCCATCTGTCTATCCTGTGGAATTACATACAAGTCCATTCACTTTGACTAAAATCATAGGTCATGCCACTGGATGAGGATTCTTCTTACGAGGAACAACCAGTGGATATTATGGATAATATAGAGAAAGATCTATAAATCAAATCCACTAAACCCTATAATGTTTTATGGTGAAATTTTCAATTTCGAGAAGTTATTTGGGAACTTGAGGGTATGATGAGGAAGAAGTGTCCTTATTTATTTGTATTAGAGTGATGAATTATAAGGGAGAAATTCATTTAAAGGAGTGTATAATTTGGAACACTGATTTTTTAAGATTTTATTTACAAAAAACACATATTTTGTTATTGGATTACCTTATATGCAACACCAAGTTAATCTCTTATTTCCCATAACACCATGTTTAACATATGTTACACATAACATTGAGTTCCTAAAAAGAAATTTATCATTATAATTATTTATATAAGATAGAAATAAACTAGCCATTAAATTGGGAAACATAAATTGTGATAAATAATTTTTCATTATGATTTACAATGGGTTTATATAAGTAACATATATTGATAATGAAATACATAATTTATGCAAAATTATATATGTATTATACATACAGGTTTTTCAAAAGAACTTATTTTTATGTCGTTCTGCGATCAATAATAATTTTATTTTGACACTTTTAGAAATTAAATTTGATAAAATAAAACTAAATATTGAATTCAAAATATCAAAATTTTCAAAGGGTGGTTTTTTGTATTTTTTTAGAAATATTTCATTTTTGGATGAATTGTGAAAAATAAAATATTGTAATTCAATAACTCAATTTCTTCTAATTTATATATATAATTATCTTATATTATAATTTTTTTTAAGAATAATTATTTTTAATTATACTATAATATATCCAAATTTTTTCACTGTAATCATTTTCTCGTTGAAATTTGATATAATTTTTTTAATCCTTTGAACATTTATACTTTGAAAATATGGTGTCTCCTCTCATCTGTTAGATTATATTTTGAATTAATTTCCTTAAATTTTTTGAATTTTATATAAATAATGGATTCCATATTTTGAATAATCACAATTTATAATTTCTAATAATGGAAACTTAATTTTTGATCATATTGATTAGTTAAAATAGGTAAAATTAATCACGATCAATTAGAGAAAAACTAGTTTACCAAGGGGAAAAACATTAAACTTAATGGAAAAATGTAAAGAACTAACCCGGGTTTCCCTCAGACCTAGAACTCAACCTAATAGATCACATACCTAAAGGGAGTTCCCGATCCCCACGTGATGGTGACAAGAACCCATGCATTGAACTAAAAACTAGAGGGAATGATTTTACTCAACCCAAAAAAACATTGAATACTTATTCACGAATCAAGTGGGAACAATGGAAATTCAATAAATATATTCCACAACTATAATAAAGATATGAAAAACCAATGACTATAAAATTTTCCAAAACACGAAGAGACAAGTCCAACCCCAAGGGACCATAACCAAATAGTTACTCCATGTGATGGAGTGGATGAAATCCCACCTTCTCACCAATAGCTACCCAACCAAACTAATTTGTAACCTAGCTACCTCACTATGTTGCCTTACCTCTCCCAACATTGGAATACATACCATGGTCTACACACTACTCAAGAGGTGCGTAGGGTGTGAGCTAACATGATCAATGGGATCCCACCCAGGCTTTCCATAACAACCATCTGTATAACAATTTCTGTATTCTCATTTTAAATAAAAAATTGCATGATAGTTAGTAATGATTTTTATAGAAAACATGGTAAAAAGTTCATATTTATCAATGTTCTAAAACAAAACCATGTTTATCAACATTAAAGAACACATTCCATACCATATTTTACAAGAATCAATATGGATATCAAAGCTAAAATATTCCAAATTCCATAAATGAAAAACAATTGTAGCCGCATAGGAATCACAACACCACAGAATACAAAAGGACATGTAGTAAACTACATGTGCCAAAAAAATATATGAATACCGCACTATGGTACCAAGATCTAATTGTATACACTCCAGGACCAGTGAGACTCCATAGAAAGAGAAACCCAAAAATCATATAAATTTCTATTTCTAATAATATACACTCTAGGACAAAGTAGAACACCCCAGAAACTACTCCCACCTAATGGATGATGGCCTCAAGCTAAACCATCCACCTAGTACCCAAGGCAACCCATATTCTCATTTCCACACTCATCTTAATTCTTCTAAAATCAAGTCTAAACCATTTCACAAAACCATTTTAAATTATTTGAAAATACCCAATTCCATTCAATTTATCAAAAACCAAGGAAACTACAATGAGGATAAATATGTACTAGTTAGATTAGTAATGAGAAGATACAAACTTCACACTGTAAATACCTTTCATTCCCAGGAATTCATGTAGAAGATTTAATCCCTGGAATAGATGATGCCACTACACCCTCATCAATGACTCACATTCCTAAGCCTCATGAGAATTTTCTCAAGGTTTCCATAGAACTATGACCAACATAATCAATATCCCATGAAATACTTTCAAAAGATAATCAAAGATATCAATTGGTTTGTCTAGAATTTAAAAATGTAGATGTAACTCAATTTATTCCCAAATCATAATGTGAGAGGGATCAGGATGATATTTAATAAGATGAGACTTGTGTAAATCAACAAGAATACCAATATACTAAACAAGAAAAGCTAACCAATAAGATACCTACCTGAGATTCCCAATGATCTCAAACTGTCTAACATTTCTCGGATCTAGCTTTCCTTATTTTCTAGGAGGATGGTGAACCAAACAAGGAGAATCACTCAACAAAACCTAGTCACCAATGGAAAACAGTAGAGGATGAAATTAATGATCTTCATATGATATATGTCAACTCTGGGGTGTAACCAGATGTTAATGTACATCTTGATTTTTCATGGACGTCCCCTAAACCATACTTGGTCGAACCAAATCTAATTCTCCTACCTCATATGATCAATGAGTTTATATGCATGGGTGAGCATACAACCCCTTAAAGGGGTACATTTTGATCAATGATTGATAACTGTTTTTATAAATAAAACTCAACCAATCCCATATGGATATCCCATAATCCAGATTAATGAAAGACAAAGGCCCAATGCATATCCTCTAGGATTTAAATTACTCGCTCCATCTGACTATCTGTCTATGGATGGTATGTTGTGCTCAACTTAACCGGAGTTACCATTTCATTTTGGTTACTCTTATAGAACAAAAAGGTAAACCAAGGATCCATATATAAATCAATGGTAGAAGGAATCTAATGTAATCTCACAATTTCCTACACATATAGCTTACCCAGTTATCCAACCATACTGGTATCCTTGATCAGAATGAAATGAAAATACTTCATAAACCATTCAAAAACCACCCAAATATAATTCATCCATTAGGGATTCCATGGTAATCCAACAAAAAAATCCATGGATACCTCAAACTATTTCTGGATCAACCCCATAAGAGTCTGAAGCAAACTAAAGGGTTTCATGTACTCTCCCTTTATCTATTGGAAAGTATAGCGATGGGACACATAATCTGCAATGTTATTCTTTATACCTAGCCACCAGAATAATCATCTCATGTCATAATAAATCTTAATAGTTCATGGGTGAACTTATCATGAATAGTTGTGAAAATTAAATAGGATTAAAGATTTCACAGATACTGGGATGACAACCTGATTCCCAAAGTGAAGTATACCATCTAAAGCAATATGCAAACAAGAAATAAAATCCCAACCATATAGGAATTCTCAAAAATTACGAAAATATTCATCCTAATCATAAATATAAAAAATAGACTCATAGATATATGAGGAAAACTATACAATGGTCATAATCATACCCTAAACATCATCTTGAGCATCCAAGTAATATCGAGTGAAAAGACCCATAAAGTTCCACTCCTCCTTTGATTCTAGAATAACCAACAATGGTAATATCCTACTAAGAGTGTCTAAAACAATGTTTACCATCCACGTTTCATAGGTGATATCAAATTAAAACATATCAAGGTATTCTACAAATCATCTCTATCTGAGATTCATGTCTTTCTATGAAAATATATAACCCAAACTCTTATGATATGAGAATACCATAAACCGATCCCCAGATAGATAGTTCCACCAAAATTTAATCCAATGAATAACTGTAGAAATATCTTGATCAGGAGTGGGGTAATTATTATCCTATAGTTTAATATTACAATTACCATAATCTACCACATGGCCGTATTTTATAAGAAAACATTCCAATCAAGTATCAGAAGCATAACTAAACCCAACATACCCCTTATCAAGCTAAGGTAATATCAGAATAGAAGATGATGTAAGAAGTCATTTCAGTTCATCAAAATAATACTTCCACTTCACATCCCAAGTGAATTTTACTACTTTCTGGGTAGGAATAGTCAAAGGGGATTCAAGCTTAGGGAAATCCTTTACAAACTGTAGGTCGTATCAAGAAAGACTAATGAAGCTCTATATTTCAGAGGCATTCTATGCTTCCATTCAAGGCCAAACAAACATCAACTTCCAAGGATAAACTAATTATCTATGTTCATAAATATTATTCCCTCATAACTTCGCTTCATTAATCAATGAACTAAATTTGGAAATCCTTCCATATAGGCGATGATTTCTTGAAATTCCGAGAGCCAAACTCAGAAGGTGCTCATTCTCATGCTTCAATTTCAAATAAAACAAAATATCAACCATAAAAAATACAACAAATGAGTCCAGTTATTGATCGAGTATTGGATTCATCCAATCCAAAAAATCTTTAGGAGAGTTAGTCATACTGAAAGACATTACAATATATTCATAATGTCTATACCTTCTCTTGAAAGCCGAATTTAGTACATCAGACTACTAAAATTGCATATGATGATAACCTGACTGAAGATGAATATTTTAAAACAACATTTAACCCTTTAATTGATCCAAAAAATCATGCACACAAGAAAAATGATATTTATTACTAAATTTTACACATTTAAACTTCTTATATTCCACACATATTCGAAGTGAACCATCACCCTTTTAGAAAAGTTCACCATGGGTAACAAGTGAAAAACACATGGGTGAATGAAACCTTTTTCTAATAGGTCATCTAATTGAATATTGTTCTCAGTCATCCCCACTACTTCCATATGATAAGAAGGTATAAATATCATATGCATACCTTGAAACAAGTAAATCATAAACTCTACCTCTCTCAAGAGTAATGCCAAATAAGTCATCTAGAAAGAAGTTATGAAATCCTCGAACAATAATGGGAAGATAGATAATAGATTAAACTTACTGAGGATCAAATGAAAAAATAGACATCAGACTCCTGAACATTGGGTGGGAAGGCCATGCACGGCTTGATCTCGAGTCCCACTCCCCCTAAAACACATGAGATATCCTATCGGTAGCCTGAAACAAAACACACTAATGATAACAATCAATCACATCTCGATGGGAGAAAATTCAATCCATAATGATGATGATGTCAACCAAATCTAGATCAACAAAAAGAAAATCCTAGATCATCATTGTATTGGGTATTGTGAACAAAGTAGAAAGAAACCATAACCCCTTCTCTTTCCTCTTTCAGAGAGGTGTGTCTAACTCCATTTAAAAGGACATAAGTTCTTTTGTAAGTTTAAGAATATAAAAAAACATGAAGATATAAATGATTGGGAGGAACCAATGTAAAATAAAGAAATTTATATGGAAGATACATTAAGGATGGAACATCTCACTGTCGTTGGACATGTATTGAATTTTTTGGACACTAATCTACTACATGAAATTGCTTCACTCCTGAGGCCTATGGCTGGAGCCCTATAGTCCTTGATTCTTTTGACTGTACCATAGCTACCATTGGAGCCGATGATCCCGAACCATAATAAGGTGTACTAATTGGAATTTTAATGATTTTTAAATGACAAACACAACCCTATGTATTGCATGATAATGGTGGAATAGGACAAATGTGGTTGGTGTTTCTATCCATAAAAAATTCATTTTAAGTCATAGGAACACTACTAGCTATAGAAAACGCTGCAGAAGAGGTCACTTCTCAGACCTAACTCCACCACTTATGTGATAATCCTTCCACTTCCTCTTCTTCCAATGCACGACACAAAACTACCACTATATGGAAGAGATGGGTTAGGAAAACCAACCCTATCTTCCATATTTATCTCTGCCATCATAGATTTTTCTACAAGCTCCACATAGTTACAAAGTTTCAACATAAATACCTAAAACCTGATATCCATTTGCAAAGCCTACAGTTACTTATTAGCTTTTAACTGGTCATTCTTCACCATAAAAATAGAAAAAAAAAGGATAGGCTTAGAAAACTAGTTATGTGTTGTGACACCGAATACTCTCCCTATTGCAAAGATAAGAAGTCTAGATACTTTGACTACATCAGTGACTCTAGAAAAAACTATTGGAAGAACATGATTGTGAAACCGTTCAAATACCAGTCCATGTGTCTATCTGCATGGACCATAGAATCCCACCATCGCTTTCCCGAACTATCAAACCAGAATGATTCAAATTTCACCTAGATATATTCATGTTTCTTTAGGAGGATAAAGACAGGGATGATCCTATCCATTTAGTCCTCCAACTATTTAGGTTCATTCATTTTGTTAAATTATGGTGACTTCTCGTGTATGAATTCTCATGATCGATCTATCTATCCTATAAATCCTGAATATACCTCAAAACCGTGTTTTGAACTCATGGTACATCCTGAGAAACATCAAGAATGGCTCTTATAATAGTTTCAATGATATTCTGATATATTGGTTGATTCCATTGAGGTGAACCAGTTGCAACCTCTTGAGGAACTCATGGAAGATGTCTTAGAGGCATACTGATGCATATCAAAACAAAAGAATGATAATACAACCAAACAATATCAGTTTAAATCGAAAAACACATAAGTAGAGACTGGGATTCAAAACCAAACCCAAAAATAATCGATCATATCCAAACTTTCCATGGAAACTTGAGTCTTCCAAAGATAGGAGGTGGAAAAAAACATATTATAACATACCTCTCATGTCCCAAAAATCCTATATCTAGTCTAGTAGATGTCTAAAGACATGGACTCTTGAGGAAATACCACCCATTGATACCAAATTGTAATGAATCGTCCCAATACTACCTCAAACCAGACACCCGACCCGATCTATCACATACTCGAAGGGCATTCTTGATCCCTATAGGAAAAAGACAAGAACCAGAACATCGAACTAAAAACCCTAGGGACTGATGTTTTCCAAACTAAACAAGACACAAGACACATGGCATATATAAACATGAATCAAGAAGGAATAATGGAAATCCAATAAATATATTCTATAAATGTATAGAAGATTGTGGAACCAAATGACTGTTAAAGTAGCCAAAACTCCAAGAGACATGTCCAAATGTTAGGGACCAAAACCAAAATCTACTCCATGAGACGGTATGAATGAACTCAAACAATATAACAACCATCTACACAACCCAGATGACATGAAAACTCACCACCACACTGTGCCAGCTTTCCTTTCCCTGTATATGGAGAAATACCAAGGTCTGCAAACCACTAAATAGGTGCATATGGTGTGAGCTAATATGCTCAATAGGATCCCAACCATGTCTTCCGGAACAATTATCTGAATAACAATTCGTGCATTCTCATTTTAAACAAAACATTGTATGATAGGCAACAAATTAGTTTTATAAAAAACATAGTAAATATTTCATCTTTTTCATAGTTTAACAAAATGCAGTTATTTCAATTTCACAAAAAACATTCCATATCATATTTCATAACAATCAACATTCATATCTCAGCTAAAATAGTCAAAATCCAATCAATGCAAAACAATAGCATCAACACAGACATCATAACACCAAGGAATGCAACATTTTAGGAAAAAGACTAATCATACCAAAAAAATATAAGAACAATGAATTGTGGTATATGACTCCAATTATCAACACACCGGTACTAGGGAGACACCCTATTACATGAAACCCCAACATCATATATGCACCTAGTGCCAATAATCTATATGATAGGAACAGAGGAACACCCAAAATTGTGAACCCCATAATAGATAATGACCTAAAGATAAAACTTCCACATTGTACCCAAGGTAACCCATCTGTTCATTTTCATAATCATCTCAATGTTTTGAAAATCATTACAAACCCATTTCACAACACCAGTTTCAATGCATTGAAAAAACACCTTTAATTCTATTTATTAAAAACCAAGGAAAACCGCTTTTACACCAAAAATATAATTCTAATACATAAAAGGAATCATGCCAATATATGTATAAACCAATTCAAAATAATAGAACAATACATTTTATCAAATAAAAACCAGAGATGGAACCACCTACCTCAAAATAGGGGGTGCACACGCTCGTGATGGGATCCACCAACAATGAATACCCAACGACCGAAATGGAGACCCTAAAAGCTAACCCACATATCATGATTGATCCAATTTTGAAAAAAAGGGTTCTTAGAGAAGAGGAAACACCAAATTCTTTAACAACGAACACCCGTTGCACCCCGACCAACATGGGTATGACCTTTGAAATGAGTTCGAAAAAATATATTATAAGATGACAATAAGAAACACCAATTTAGATCAATGTATTCAATAAATCAATCTAGGGTGTCACATGATCAATGTAAATGAAGAAGTAGAAAGATAACACATCCAGAGAGATACACTATAACTGTAACAATGATAAGCTTCCAAATAGATCAATCTGGAAGGAACAGTGGCTTCAAAAAACATCAGATAAGAGATTTGGAATGAGAGAAAATTAGAACAGGTGGTTGAATGGGAAACCAAAACCCAAGTGGCACCATAAAACTTCCCTACATGAGGAATTACCCAACATGTAACAAATTTACAAATTGTGAAATCTAGGATTTTTATGTACATCTTGAAATACATCCCCAAGTATAAACTATATGTCATTTAAAACATTATAGACATTAAAATGATCTTCAAGTCATGTAACATTTCACAACATGAATCCATTTGACAGCTTATACCCAATATCACATATAAATCATGTAACCTAGATAAACATTTTGAAATACCCTTGTAAACTATAGAAATGACCAGTCAAATTTTAGAGTCCATCAACTCTATGAATCTATTATTATAGGTATCCTCATAATTCCTTCTTATCCCTATAAAGATAACGAGAAAAGCAGAACCACAATGAGCTGAAAGATGTACTTGACATATCGGTAATGGGATGTTATAAAAAATGACCTATAAAATTTTCTAATAACCACTATATAGAAATATTCATACATTTTCCCTTCTAGTATATATATTAGTGTATTATTTTATCCTTTTTAATTTGGAAACATGTGGTTGGAATTCTCTCTTTCACAAATTTTTATGTTTTCCACTCGCCTGTCTTATAAAACATCACCACTCCTCTCCTATATTCATACCAATCAACAAAATTGGATCATCCAAAATATTCTTATAATCACTTATAAACATCCATCCACTCATCAAAGACGCCTAAATTTTGGTATAAATTCAACCAATGATATCCTTTGGTGAAAATAAAAAGGAAATACATTGGAAGAGTTAACATTTATCAGCAAAAGTTTTTTTTATTATTTCCTCATCAAACCCCTTTAATTATTTTTCATATCATTCTTATATTATAACATCTATATAATGAATATAATTATATGTTTTTTATGTTATGTTGATGACCTAAAACTACACACACATCTATATAATAGCTTATAAAATCATCATTCGTGTGTATGGCAGACTACTCCCTCGCAAAACGATGTCATTCATTTTTCCATTACCACCTATCAAGGTTTGAAATAATGATGGATATACAATTTATATATTTCATTTATTATTTTTATGATTTTAATATTATTCAGAAATTTTATATCACACATATCATCATTCTTTTATTTTTGTGGGAATACGATTATGTCATTCATTTGAACCATGGACATACCTCCTCTCGAAGTGATGTGATTCGTTAATATTTTAAGTGGATTTTATTAAATATTATTTTAATAAATATATGTGATATTTATGGAATAAAAGTTAATTTTTATAGATATTTCCCCTTGAACGTATTTTTCTTTAAATTTGGAAATAAAATGTAAATAACACTAATGCGTATGTACAACCAATCGTGTTCTTGAATAGTGTATTTCATTTCCTATTTCTATATTTTATTGATTATTATAAACATATAAATAATGAATATATATTATATTTATAAAATGATTATAATAATATATGTTATAAAATAATTAATGAATAAATTACAAAAAAAACATAACAAATAAAAACATATAGGAAAAACAAAGCAGTTATTGCCAGAAATATAACTTTAACATGGAGTTATTAATAAACGAGTAATAAATGGTCAAAAGAAAATATTTTTTGGTATGATATAAATGATTATAGTTTTTTAATATATTTTTAATAAACATAATTTTACTATATAGGAGGATTGATTGAGTACAATAGAATTCAAGACTCAAGGTAAGATATTTCCGTCTCATTTTTATTTTCTGTGAGACAGAAGTCATGTTCACCAATTATTTACGGTAAGTAGTGTGTATAATTACAATATATTTTTCTTAATATTATTAAAATTTTAATTATATGTATTTACATATCTATTTGAGAATATATATTCCATGGGGTTTACATTTAAAAAATTACCAAAGCTGTCAAATATTCTTGTCTTAATTTTTTATCATTGAGACACATGTTATGTTTTGAACCTATACTCTATTACGATGTGTATATACTATCACATTGAAGTGTTATATGACAAATATAATTATTTTAATTAAATTAAAATCTCCATGTTATTTTATTATTTCATCTTGATTATGATTCAATCTTACCAAAGTGGTAATAGTTTATTGCTAGAATAAAATCTCCTATCGAGAATATTTATGATTATTCTCAAATTGATGAAATATTATAATCCATATCTCATGCATTATCATGAAATTTATTATAATATGGTTATCCATGATATATTAATTTGATGGTACCATTCATTGACTCTATGTTACTTAAAAGTATTAATAAGTTTTTAAGAAAATATGAATTTATCT
This sequence comes from Viscum album, assembly GCA_963277665.1. Taxonomy (NCBI): domain Eukaryota; kingdom Viridiplantae; phylum Streptophyta; class Magnoliopsida; order Santalales; family Viscaceae; genus Viscum; species Viscum album. The sequence goes on from OY728139.1 coordinate 705,629,342, forward strand.
CTCAATTACGTCCTAAGTTCATTTCCTTGAAATCCATGATTTATAAAAAAGTTTGAAAAATAATTTATTAATCTATTATAACTTTTAATGAAATTTTTACCCATGTTCCAATTTTTAAAATTTTTAATTGAATCATTATTTCATTTTACAAAATAATGCATGAATGACCTTTAACTTAAATATGAAACTAACCAACATTATTAACATGGACATCAAGAATGGAATATTCCAAAATCTTGACCACTAATTTCCTCGAATAATCCTTAGAAATTTATCATATTAATTTTCAAAGAATAATATTTTAAAAATGTTTTATGGAATAAAATGTTTTTTCAAAGAGGAAAGGGTATTTTCTTCAAGAAATGTTTTTAATGACCTGCCAAAATTATTTTTCATATAAGATGACATCTGTGGTTGTTACTCATCCCTTACTGGTGATATGATCCCAAGATAATAGCCTTATTATTTGTATAAATTTTTTATGTTTTTATTTAATTATATTTATAAAACCATATTCTCTTCCACAAGTTATATACTTATGAAACCCATTTCTCATCTATGGGTTATATCATTATTAAATCTATTTCTCTACCACATGTCATATTATTATTAAACCTATTTCTTTTTCATGGTTTATTCTTATGTAACCCACTTATTTTAATGGGTTATTTTATGATGAAATGGTTAGGAAACATATCTATTTTCCATAGGCTAGGATAAGATTAATGGTCAATGAAACCCATTTAATTTCATGGGTTATGATATGATAATTGTTTATGGTCTTATGGAACACATAAATTTCATTTTTATTATATAAGGTGAGATACCTATATATTCCTATAATGGATTATGTAACGATTTATATTTCTCATGAAATAGTCATCGATATGACGTGGAGTGAGACTAGTACGTTAATATAGTACTAAAATAAGGTGTGATCTTTGTATAGTAATACAAGGTTGGAATGAAGAGTTAACTCAGCACAGTAAAGGAATTGTCCACTATGATGGCCTTGATGGTGAGACATTACCATTATTGAAATGAATTTATTTGATTTTGTGTATTCCAAAAATTCATGTCTTACTAAAATGTTATGATCTCATGGAAAATAATCTTTTATTCCCTTATTATTTATGTCTTATGAACAACTAATATTTATTCCATGTCTTAAAATTATTATTTTTTATATGTAGGGTATGGTTTATAAATTTTATTCTCATGTTGTCAAACACTTGTGTTCAAGTTATACATACTTATATCCTGTTTTCACCCTTACTGAGAATCCAATATCACCCTTTATTATGTTTTCTTTCCCTAGTTTATGAAGATATGTATCATGTATGAAGTGTCTAAGAAGGCTTTAAGTTTTAAAGAACATAGTGGTAGATGATGTGGTTCTTATATGGACAATTTTTTATGTTTCCATGTTTCAATAGGCCTTAAACTATTAAGGTTCTTAGCCAATTGTTTACGTGATGTTACAAATATTCCTAAAAAATAAGGTATTGTTTATCCATGTTAAGATTTGGTCACTATATTGTTGTTATATATTCACCCTAATTAGTTTAATGGAATATAATTTTTTAAATTATTAAGTGATTTTGAGGGTCATCAGTTGTGTCTTATAGAGTATTTTACTCACACCATACATTATCATTTCAGGGATTCTATAGATTTCATGACTACAGTTTTGGAGAGGGGAATGTTCCCAATAGTAGATGGTTTATAATGTTAGTAGGAGGGAAAAAATGACTCTGTATTGGAATTATATTGGTTGTTTCTACTTTTATGATTGGCACACCTATACATTAGTCCCCATGAAAATAATATTTTATGTATTTTACATTCTATATTGATATCACATTTGATGGGTTTATTTATATTTAATTAAACTACAAGGAACATTTGGTTGTTTATTATTTTTTTGTATTCAATATCATTTCATTTCATATACTTAAATATTCACTAGAATGATAGAAAATCCATAAATAGAAATAACATGGAATTATACAATAATAATAACGAATTACCCTAATAATCCAGGATTATTATGGGGATATGAATTATCTTGGAATAAGGAATTATAATTGTTATTTTTATGTAAGAAATTAATAACTCATCCTATGACATTAATGATATTTTGTAATTATCCAGGAGAGAGAAATTGTTATCATTTGTGGTGTTTCAGTTTTCTTTTAGAAATTATAAAATTTGAATTAGTAGTAAGAATATTTGGATAGTATTTTCAATAACCTAATACATATACATGATTCGAGTGATGATTCCTTAGAAAAAAATTTGAATTAATGTTGACAAGAATTATGTAGGAATCCCATGAATGTATAACATGTTTTATATGGGATGCTAACATGGGATGCTAACATGATTATTGGTGTGTCTATGTCCTTAAGAAGTATATGTCATATGATTGATCACACGAAGTGTGAATCTATAACCCCTGATATATTCTTTGTTTCTTGTATATTCATTGTTATGGGTAAGATATGTGTTTTATTTAATGGATATATCATATTTATCTTATATCGTATGTACTGTTTTTATGTACTTTTCAGTTGAGCATGTTGGTGGGGTGTATTGGGATATACTCTGAGAGGGTTGTGATAGATGCATGGTCAACATGAAGTAGGCTATCCCATTAAGGGGGAAGTTTCAACCATCCTTTTTGATTATTCCATCATGTGGGATGTGTTAGGACATCAGTCGACATATCTTCCTATATGGTTTTGATTTAGGTAGATCCATCCTCTATGTACCTAACATATTTATTATTCTTATGTGATATATTTTTGTTAAATATGAAACATTTTTACTTGAATGGAATACAAGTGTTTTTCTTATGCACTACGATTAAGGGTAATTGGTGGTGTCCTACTAAGTGTTGAAGTAACACACTACTTTGGCATTTTGGTACCCTTGTAGATTTAATAGAAGGGCATGTAGTTAAGTGAAAGGCCCCAGTGGTGGACAATTGAGATAGTTAGAATGAGGATATATATGATCAAATTTGGACCTCTTTCTGGATTTTTCTTATTTTATAATAATATTACTATTATATAATATCCCATTAATTTAGATTTGGTTTAATTTTATTCCATGATATATTGACACTTCATGAGATGTGTTTATTTTTTATTTTTTCCACTATGATGGTTGCCCAATTATTTATTATTATTTTATTTTTTTAATTTTTAGTTCCTTTACTATATTCTTTTGTTCACCTAATATATAGGGAATAGTCTCCCCATGTAATTCCTTAGTCTATCACTGCTTGTAAAAAAAATATTACCTTTGGGGTGGCACACACGAGGTCATGTAACATATCCAATATTTCGTTGGTGGTTTGGGTCATCGTGTTACAAAAATGATTTCAAAGGAATAGGTTTACATAATTATATATTCTATTTTATCTGATTAGGGGAATGGTAGACAATAGTTAGGATTGTTGGGACTTGAGAAGGGGAACATTTTCAGTTACTACCCAACACTATATAGTAGACCATTGAGTTACTAGACACCTGTGAATTTATGTTTTTATTGTCTGATGTTACGGTTGATTAAATTCCACATTGGTGACTGAAATAATGTTTTTTTATTGACTTATGGTATTCATTTTTTGTTCGTTTGTCATGATAATAATATAGGATCACATATCAAATACATGTTTCTTACCTTTTATAGATCTTAAATAATTAAATTCCTAGAGAAATCTAGATATGACTACTGATGAATTGTTTCTTGCATTCATTATTTGATCGTTTTGTATTATGTTCATGAGAATATATATGTAGATGTCACTGAATATAATTACGGGAGGCATGTCATGGTTATTTTGTGGATCTGATGGGTTATAACTTTTTCTTATGGGTTCCCTCTTATCTTGAACCATTTTTTGAACCCTTTCATGTGCCTGTTTTGTTTTCAATTTCATGGTTAATCTGTTGGATTTATCTAAGGTTTTTTGGAAATATTAGGAAATATCACCTCACAAACATCTTGTGTAGAGATTTTCACCCCCATTAGAATAGGAGGATGAAACCTATCATGCTAACTTAGTTTTTTATAGCGAGTCCAGATATATAATCATTTCAGACATGAATATTTCGAATAGTTACTTTTCATGGGGGTGGATCCTATAGGGGACGGCTGACGATGGTCGATTATTTGCGAAACTTCCATCTCCAAAATAAATTTCCCTTATAACTATATTTATTCCCTTTTGATGTGTGTTATTAGTCTTAGATCATAGAGATTATTTCCAACATAGTATTGAACCCTGAGGACAATAAGTTTTAGCTTTAAACATTGGTGTTTCAAGGCGTAGCTGGATGATGCATGATATCATGTTGTATATTGGATTGTGGGAAGGGATGACTTGGGAGACCTTCAAGGAAATCTTCTTCAAGGATTTATTCCCGAATGAACTCAAGAATGATCATCATCAAAAGATATCGAATCTTAAATAATGGATCATGATATTTTACCCCTATTCATAACACCTTATATATTGGGTTTCATTTCCTCCTATTATAGACGGGAATGTGTCTTTTAATGAATTTTTTTTGACATTTGTATTTTCAAAGAACTAAAATAACATGTAAGTAACTGTTATATAACAACTTATTCTATAGTTATTTTTAAGACACTTTCTATTGAGAAGGGATTCACGAAAGACATAACTACTAGTCTTATTCAATAAGTCAGTGTTCTGAAAGGTAAATTCTCATGTTGGTCCTACATGTATATTCTTTTAATAATAAGAGGATGTCAATGGGTAGAAGCTAGGGTGGCGGTCTTTATTCAGATAACATTATAATTTCATCAACTCCCTCTAAAGAGGATGACTCAACTATGTACTGAAATTGTGGGAGGAAGGAATACCTTATCAAGAACTAGGCATTGTCTCTCAATAATTATCATCATTTTGGTTGGAGGGGGGCTTATATAGACTTTATGTTATAGATATTCATAGATTCATATATAAAAAGAATATATAGGACCTCAAAATTTGTTCAGACTCGACAAGGGTTGAAAAATTAGGCGAGTCATAAACCTCTAGGGAATCCAAGAGTGGTGGTTGGTAGGGATAATATGTTTGATAATTCTATGTAAGATTCTGGAGGGTACACTTTCAAATTGCATGGATCAGTCCGGATTTCATCTAATTTATATATTTATTTGTTTGATCATAGAGTTTCCCATTCATTTATATCATATCAATTATTTTTTCTCTTGGATTTATAAGTTAAAGTCTATCTAAGACTTCATTATATTGATAAACACCTGAAATAAGAATTTTTATAATATCTACCGAGACTATATAAATGTGGTTTCTACCGTTAATCACATATGGAGCTTCACAATTCTGGAGATTAATGGTTTATACGTAATCCTTAGCATGGAATGGTTGACTAGTTATCATTCACACATCAATTATTACCATATATGAGTGACATTTTCATTTCCTAAAGGAAAAATGTTTATGTTTTTTGATGAATGTGACATTAAAGAAAAAAAGTGTGGTATTAGAACATCAATAGAGAGAAATATTTTCATCACATGTGGATGGAATGATCTGTTTAGTGTAACACATAGTGACTCCCTCCTCCTTTCCACCAATGGATGAAAAACCATGATGTATTTCTAGAATATTTTTCAAGGTATCCTCTACACAGGGGCGTCATGATTGAGATCAATCTTCCACCCAACACACAACCCAAATCGATTCTATGATAACTTTTAGAAGAATATGAGTTGATATAATATTAGATGGGGTTGGATTATATTGAGGCTAAAGTCTTCTTCCAGCCAATAACTTCCCCTTGGGACAATCTTGCATTTTCACAAAGAATTAAAATATTAATCTTCTTATTTTTGTGTACTTTGAGTAGCTAGACTAAAAAACAATGAATAATAGGCACTGAATGACAAAATTGAATGATATTTTGATCAATAGAGGATATCCTATTGGTTTTATAAGATTTATCTATGGTTAGGATTTCATAAAGATTGATTCAAATAGTAATACATACTAAATAAATTGTTTAAGATAACGTACAAGTTTTATAAGTATATTCTTTTATATTTTGGTATAAAAAATTCCCCCAAAGTATTCATTGATATCACTAGAAATATCTCTCTACCATACATGGATTGCTTACGCATTTTGTGTATTGATGGATTCCATAAATATTCCAATATGATAGAATCACATATGAGATATGTTTATATTGTTTTGAATATGTTTTGAGAACATTATATTTATACTAAGTACAAAACGTGTAACTTCTTGATATAGGTGGTGCACTATCATGGCCATGTGGTTTCTCAAGAATGTATATCAGTTGATCCAAAAAAACTTGATGTAGTTATATCATATGTATAGATAAAGAATGTGTTTGATGAATGATTATTTTTTAGATCTTTTGTGTACTACAAAGCATTCATTCAGGACTTTTACCAGAAGTCATTAACTATCACCACACATACCATGAAATAATTCATGTTAAAATGGATAGAACAATAGGAAGAAGAATTATTAGTGTTTAAGAAGAGGTTGATGTTGATTCGAATTGTGAATCTTCTGGGGCCTAGAGTAAGTTGGGTATTTTTTGAAAAGTGTCTAGCAATGGTTTTGTAGTTTTTATGATGTAGGGGATCATGTGGTTTCATAAAAGTATTTTCAGTTGGGACACAATGAGTTGAACTACACTACTAATTAATTAGAGTTTCCATATGGGTATTATGCATTGAAATGTTTGATACAATATCTTTTTCAAGAGATATTTTTACTATATGTAGAACACAAAAATATTTGTTATATATTCTCCAAACATTAACCAAGTATTAATTAAATACATTAGGTGGAGTAATTTTATATGTTTAAATTTGTGATGGATTTTATTTCTAGTAGTGGAAATATGTTTACTGATACAATGAGAAAGAAAAACACACGAATTTGGGAAGAAATCATCAGAAGCAGGTCAGAACCTAATGGATTTTTTCTTATACTAGAAGGTAGGACTAATAGGGGATTTACGAGAAGTGGTTTGTGAACCCCTAGGGATCACATCATCATTGATGGAACATGTGAATTCAAAAAAGAATCATGATCAATGATGTTTTGTGCTTCATGAGAGGTTGGTACTAAGTGGGTTTGTTAAAGGGTAAACCTTGGACATATGTGTTATGCATCTGGATCATCATAGGGTGATGGTTCCATCTTCCATGGGAAAGGATCTGATGAAACCCTCTCAAAATTTGTAGTGGTAAGTGTAAATAGGACTAAAAAATATATATCATAATTTTATGAGGTTTTTTTGGTTGCTCGACATAATGAAAAATAACACAGTATTTATGTCTTGTCATTCGAGTTGATAGAGATTCAATACCAAGACTTAGAGACCTGGAGGGTTTATCCATGAACCTATGTTCTTATATGGAAGTGAGATAAACTGACCCCAGAATTCATTAAGGGTTATAAAGAGGCCCTAAGAGGTTGAAGAAACATTTTCATGGTAGTGGATTGGTTGACTATGGTTTCTCAAATTATACTAATACAAGAGAAGAATTCAGTGGATGAGGTAGTAAATATCAATGTATATGATTTAATATGGAATCATAGAGTTCCATAGAGTGTGGTATCTAAAATATACCCATATTGTTTTATGACATTGGAAAGGATTATTGAAGGTGATGAGTAAACATTTATAGCTAACTATGACTTGTCAGCATCCAACTAATTAGTAGTTATAGAATGATCAAGAAATTAGATGATATTAATTGAAAATATATTAGATATTAGAGAAGATCATGGGATTATTTCCTTTATCTTGTGGAGATAAAGTAAAATAAAAACATATATTACTAGATTGTTATAGATTCATTTGAGGCCTGATATGGGTTTTTAGGTTGATCACCACTATGCTAGAATAATAAAGGATAGACATTAGTTGTTTGGACATGTTTGATACATGAGATATCATAATGGGTGTAGATGGTTTTCAAATGACTGGTTACATCTCAAAATTAGATGAAAATTTATTATGAACAAAGGGGATGACCTGTAGAATTTTTTTTGGGTCATCTGTTCTTCTTGAGAGTGTCCCATCAGTTAAGGAATAAGCATTTGACGAGATGGGGAAAGATTCTGACATGTTATGTCAAGATATTTTATATTATCAAATGCATCGAGATATATTATTATCGTTTAGACCTACCTCCATGGTATTAGGGTATTCATAATGTGTTACATGTGTCTCAACATTGAAATTTTGAACCCAATCCAGCACATGCACTCAATAGCGGCGATGTTGAGATGGAAGATGATGCATATTTTATGGAATGAACAATCCGAATAGTGAACCAACGTTATATTGTACTATGAAGAAACACCATTTCTCTTATTATGGTTTTATGGAATCAATATCATGTCTCGGATTGGATGTCAGAATGATATAATGTCATTTATTCTTAATGTCTTAAACTATTCGAATAGACTAGTAGAGACACTTATCAAGAATTAGAATACAATAGAGGGTGAGAATTATGACGTTATCCATTTTACAATTTCATAAAACTCCATTTTGGATATAATTTATAAGAATATTTATGGTAAAAAATTAAAAATATCAATTAATAATTACCCTTACACTTGGTATATGTTCTATGTAAGGGTCAAAGAATTCTACCTACGCAATGGGTGGTTTTCTGAAGTAATGTAATGGTAACACCACATTTTTAAAGTCACCATAATGGTATGGATATTTTTATATAGGTTGCATAATGGTAACCCTATGTCTCCAATTGTTACTTATGGGTTACCTAGGTGATTTATAAAAGTATTTTTGTAATTGAAATTATTACAAAAGGGTACCTCCTTCGTTTTAATGTTTTTGTAATGGAAATATTCTACTTATGTAAGGTTAAGAAGGAATTTATATATTTTATTTTTTGCATAAGATACCCACATAAGTTTAAAATAACATAACATTATGTGAAAACTATGATCCAAATAAGGGTAAAATCATTTTACCATTATGCAACCCACTTTATGGGGAATTAAAATTTTTAACTTATTTTCACATGTTTCCACGACCATCACAAATCTAAAATTTATTTTGATGATTTTAAAATCCGAAACTTTTGGTAATTTATTCGTTTAACTTGATAGAAATTCATGTATCATATTATGGTATAATTTAAACACTCAACAATTAAGAAACTAAAAAAAGAAAAATTGAATTATGCATTTAATCTGGGGTTTTTGATGATATGAACCAGAATGTGGAATGACTCACAAAAAAATATCATAACCCCAATGACCTTCATTTTTTGATTCCCTTCTTAGTCTAAGTATCCCATAAACTCTTTCACGCAAGGTCTATGAAGTCTTCTTCGATTAATCTAGGTTATTCTTCTTGTTTCTAGGCATGAAAAAAATCTCTATATCTCATCTATTCTTGAGAAAATCATTTATCAAAGGATAAATTCCATGTAATTTCTTTTATGTAAAATTTAAAAAACATGTCATATTATTTTGAGATAAAAATCATAGAATATCGCTAAATGGGAATAATATGGAATTATTAATTAATAATAAATAATTATCTTGATTATCCATGATTATTATGTAGAGATGAATTATTATCACATGAGGAATTGTAACTATTCATTATAGAAATTGTTTTAACTCATTATGTGGATTAAATGACAATTTTGAATTATCTCAAAGATAGAAAATATTATCAATTGTGGTGTTTCTATTTTATTTTGGAAATAGAAGAATTGAAATTAGTCTTAGATCACCATGGTGATTTTTTTAATAACATAATATGTGGATGTTATTTGAGTATTGATTCATTGGAAGAACATTAAACTTTACATTTAAAAACGTGTGGTTGGAATACCATGACATTTTGGAAGGTTTTATGAGGATTATTGGCATGATTATTGACATGATTTTGTATCCCTAATAAATCTATGGCTAATTCTTGGTCACATGAGGTGTTCATCTATATCTCTTGAATAGTTATTGGTTTATTGTATATAGATTGTGGTGAGTTTGAATCTTGTTTTATTTTATTTGATGATTGAACTATCATATGTATCTTGTATTATATGTGTTGTTCTTTTTTCATCTGTAGTTGTGTATATAGGTGGAACCTATTGGCCTATCCCCCAAGAGGGATCAATCAGATGGGTTGTAGACCTGAATTGGTATATCTCATGATGGGGGGTATGTTATCCATGGTTTCGCATTATCCCCTCAAGAAGGATGTTCCAGGCTACTGGGTTAATGTTCCTCCAAGTATGATGTCAAAATAGGTAGATCTGGTCTCTGAGGTCCTAATATATTTATTTTTCTTGTGTGATATTTTTTCTATATTTGTATCTCATTTAAATTCATGTAATGAACCACCTTATCTTATTCATTGATGTTTAGGGCCACTGGAGGTGTCCTAGTGAGACTTATACTCACACCATACTTTGGAATTTTGGTGCTCTTTCAAATTTCATAACTAGGGATCTTGTGAAGGGAAATGGACCTATGGTGGATGGTTGAGTTGGTCAGTAAGAGGATGTAAATGAAACTAGATAGACCTATGGTTGGATATTAATGACTTTATGATGGTATATAAAATATATTATATCCCCTCATTTTAGTTTTGGTTTATGTATTTATAATTCCATATTTATACTAAACGTCCTGGGATTATCTGTATTTGTTGGTACTCTAATGTCTTTTTCACTTATTAATTATTTTTTGATTTATTAATTTTCATCTATTTTCATATTCTCCATTGGCCTGGTGGTATTGATGGTATATTCACCCCACAACATTCTATAGGCCCTCATTGAAAATTCAAAACCTCTTAAATAAAGGGATGTGCATAGGAGTTTATGTCTCACCCCTAGAATAGACCCGGTCATTTTGGTTGGGGTGAAATTTTTTATGACAGCCTTATCTACTAATTGACCCTAGAGTATAATTCTTGAAATCTCACGATAGATCTGACTGGGATTCAAGAACATAATCACTATAATATTTTTTAAAGTGTATCTTTGGGATTTAAGGGGTGAAATTATCTAGGCATGTGGTGTCTGAGATAGGTATATCATTAGAACCGTAGAATGATGAAGTATTTTATTCCTTGATAGGTACCCAAAATTTAATCATGACATAGAGATATTTGGGTTTATTAGGTAACTAAAATCATTTTATCTTCAAATTATCTTATTCATTATCCCCACAACAATGTTGATGAAGAATTTAGTGATGTTCTAGTGGTCAGACCAATATGAAGATGCATTTTATGAGTTTAATATGCGGTTGACTATAGATTCAATGTTTATTATCACCTAGGTAATATTTGATATTCCATATATTTAAATGAACGAGGCCTGGGATTTGGAGTTGTATTAATGTAATGTTATTAGGTATTGTCTTATGTGTCATGTTATCTTCAACCCCAATGAGTAGAACTATCCTACACATGATTTGGAGCTAGCCTTATTGGTCCATGCTTTGAGTGTTAGTGAAACTATATCTTTAGTTAGTGGGTTTTTAACACAAACCACAAGAAGCATTATTATATATTTACACAATAGGATATTAATATGATATTGAAAAACTGAGTACAATATCTATAGATGTTAATCTTTGAGATGGATTATTCATGAGGGAGTGGTAACATCATTATGGATGCTATTATCTCTAAGACATAGTTAGATCATGTGTTTTTAGTGAATGAACCTAATAGTAGAAGTGGAACATGATGAGTTAGTTGTCCAATTAGAGTATGGATGCTTTAGAGGTTTTGGGATCGATGATGTGTACCACTTTGTTCATAATATCTTCTCTTATAGTATATTTGAATTCTAGTCACAAATCTGAAGAAGGTTTTGATGTGTTAACTGAATGACTAGTAGATATTGATCTAATATTCAGGTGGTAAAACAAAAAAATATATATGATAATGGTATATAGGACTATTTTAGTCTATTCCTATATCAGGGTAGATCTAATAAGATACTTCTATACCACTAATTTGGTGGTATATATTGGAATGAAAAACGTGTACCATGACTTTAGGTGATAAATTTGGTGGCCATAGATGAAGTGGGAGATTGATGAGTTTTTTTCCTTATACCTTTAATAATAGATAATTAAGGATGAGAACCATCATATGGTTATATTTATCCATCCACATACAATTCCATTATGGAAGTGGGGGGACATCAATATGGACTTTTTACAAGGATACATATCACCCTGAGGAGTCGTGCTTCTTTCTCGCTGATTATTGATCAACCAATGAATGTTTCCAACTACATACCATACCTTTAGACTAACCCAGTAGATGATATAAGGAAGATATATATTCATGATATCATAAAATTAAAACTATTTCCCTTGGGAATAATATCTGATAGGGACACATGTTTAATGTAATGGTTATTGAAAGGCCTACATAATGCCTTAGAGAATCAGATGAGATTGAACACAACATACAATCAACAAACCATTAGGCGAGAGATCGTAAATTTGGAAACTCATCGGATAATCAGATAGCCTTGGTTGATATTTCATACAATAATTGTTACTATGTTTTGATTCAAATGTAACCATATAGGGATATTTATTGGTGGGCATGTCATTAAGTAATTATTTGGAATAGAGATAGTGAGACAATACCTGTGGAGCCCTGTATAGTGTAGGAGATCATATAGAGAGTGATATTGATTCATAAGAGTATGATCATTTCTCATAGTGGGAATAATTATTATGAAAATCACAGGAGGATACCTATAAATTATTTCTTTGTAGGAGATCATGTTCTTTAGAGAGTGACTCCTCGGTTAAGCCACCTACAATGGAGGAAGAAATTGAATCTAGAGATGTTCTATATAGACCATTCAAGATCACCAAAATGGCCATTACAATGGATTATTCTTTAGTTTTCCTTCCTTATACTGAGGTATGCATTAATTTTTTCATGTGTCTTGGCTCTATAGGTACAAGTCCAATCATACACATTTCATCGAATGTGGGGATATTGAGATGGATCCCAAGTCATTGTATATGGAGATCCCATTATAGATTATATTATATGGAGAGAATATACTTTGAGTGGATACAATACCACTATTTCCAACTCTATGTCAATATAGATGGATCTCAGATGAGACTTCAGAGCGAAAGACTGATTTTTGGGCTAAATTTACCATCCAATTTGATCAAAACCATTTATGACATTTTGCAAGGATGAGAATCCATTATAGGGGGTAGAATTGAAAAATTCTCATTTTGGTTTAATGAATTATATATTAAGAATATAAAATTTTCTATAATATCATGTTTTTCATTAACATGGTTGTTGGAGATGTTGGTATTATTGTATGAAATTATTAAGAATCAATTATTAAATTTTTGACTGTTGTTCTAGTTGAAAAGTGGTTGTAAACATGTACTAGATCACTAGTTGAGTTTTGAAAATTATTCAGGCTGCTTCCAACCCCATTGGCCTGTTGGTGGTGCTAGAATAATCAAGAAGGTTTTCCTCAGTACCTATCCCCACATAGGTTATTAACTAGTCATCTAGTGGGGCCCACTAGCTTTCCCGCTCATAGAGTCTGAGGGGGAAATTAATGCAACCCATATGATTTAAATGCAAAAAAGGCTCCCTTTAACACACAATTGAGATCCCAAACATCCCATATCCAATATAAGTCATCCTCTCAAGACATTATACTCTCCCATTATTCTCCCTTAGCCTCTCCAACCTTTGAAAATTCCATAAAATTCTAAAATAATGTTTTTCTATAATTCTATTTGAAAATAATTCTTCCTCATTATTAGATAAGAATCTATTTATGAAGGATCTATGGTTTCAATGATGATGAATTATCAAATTCATTATAGAACACTTAATATCTCGTGATTTGACAAAGTCTCTTGATCTAATTGATATAAGACATCAACAACAGTTTTTTTACAGGTAAGTGTCTAACAATCCTCTTAATAAACTTCTTCCGGATAGTGGATTGACGATAGAACATTGATAAATTGATTATTCATTGGAATATTTGTGGAGGATTCTAGGTATTGATGGAAACCTACCTTAATCATAGATACAAATCTCAAGAATGGTTGTGTTTACGAGTACGTCTTTACAATCAATCATCCTAATAATTTATTCATTCATGAATATATATTAAATTGAATAATTTTAGATACAATTTGGATCATTAGTTATAACCAAGGGACTCTTCTAGGGATGATGACAAATTCAATGTTTATTCTTATTTTAACAAATATATCCTATGGATTGAAATACCATCCTATGATATGTCTTTGTAAATGACTCTATTGATAGGCACTATGTTGAATATAATTCTAGAATAATGTTCTTACCATGGATTCTTCTTCAATATCCATTCTAAAATTATTTCTTGAAAAAAGTAAACATGGGTTAGTAATCATTGAGGTGTGTGAAATTTCTTCATGGGTGTGTTACTTAATTCAATCTCCATTCCTTTGACCATCATTATATTTCATCATTGATAACCTTGAGGAAGGTATTTCATTACCATTTGGGGATCTCATGCACACTTGATTCCATGGTATGGGTAATTTGTTAGCATTGATTGTTGTTATTTATTGGGGGTGGTTCCTTGTGAGAGTGTGTCTTTTCTTGACATCCATATATGATCCTTTTTTCCTTGAGAATTTCTAAATTATCATATTACATTGATTTGTTCGACCACATATTATTATATGAGGCTACAATATTTATCATGATTTTATTTTTCTCTTTTATTATCATTCTCTACCTTGTTGTTTGGTATTTGTTTGTCTTTGGGGGTGGGTTCTTATTATTCATGGTATGTGGACTATTATGCTATGTTTACACATATAGAGGGAGAATACATGTCATTTGACGACGATGAAGGTGGACCCATATACATGTTAAGAGAATTATTTCCTTGTGGCTAGATAAGAACTCAGTAACTGGTTAATACCAAATAGACTTTCCAAAACACGATTCCTTGAATATACTGAGCACATATTAACTTGTTAAACTTATTTACTTATTTGACACTTTATTCCTTGCAGATATCGAGTAACGTGTCAATAACCTTGTGGCTAGTTCATGAGAACATTCATCTTTTTTATCTTAGTTAAAGCGTTGAGAAAATGTGGGTATGTCCTAAGCATGTGGTGGCTTAGTAAGCACATAGTTTCATAGTATGTGATTTTTCGTCATTCTTGTGAAAATATTTTTAACATAGAAAAAACTTATTATACTAGTAAATGTTTTCAATGTACAAATTAATGGTGTCCTACTAGGTTTTATTTCTCACTCCCTTTTCTAGAATTTTGATGCACATGCAGACTTAATGTATAGGGATCTAGGAAAGGGAAAGGTTCCACTAGAATATAGTTGAGATAAGGCTCATAGATCATAGACAATATCAGCATGTACTCGAGATGATAGTGAATTTTTTTTTTCATTTGTGTAAATTTACTCTAGTTTGGATTTCCTCATTGAGATCCCATTTATTTATTTATTTGACATTTTTAACATCTAATGTTATTTTATTTTTTCATAATTACTATGAGAAATAATATTTCATTACTATAATTTCTTTGTGTAAGGACGTGATAAAAGAGTATTTCCTCACCAATGACAATCTTTGACCCTCACAATTATTCAAAAACATATTCTATATGGGGAGGTGCACATGAGGTTATATAGACCTCTTACTCAAACATGGTGGTTTAGTATGGGGGGTTACAGTTGGGTAATCAATATAAAATAGATATATTTCTATAGGAAAATTCCAAACACATAGTAAATGTTTTGTGGAAAAAAATGTTGGAAGCAACATGGGAACCTGAAGATGTAATGAGGTGAAAGTATCCTAATTTTTTCATCATATTAACGAAATTTTAGGAAATAAATTCTTGTATGGGTGGTATAATGTATCAAAAAATTATTTTATAATATATTTACCATTTAAATTAATTAAAATTTTCTGACACATTTCGTTATATGTATCATTGAACATAAAAAAACCATGATATACTATTGAAATTTTATATTTAAATGTGGTTATTATCACCGAGGAATTGGGTTAGGGGGTATAAATAGGTCCAAATAAATTATGAAAAATATATTTAAATGTTTTCATTAATTAAATTTTTTTGATTATTTCTAATGTAATAAGTTATGAATTTTAAATTCTAAAAAAAATAATTTTATGTTTAAATAAAAAAATTTCAATTATGTATAATTATATATATATTATTTGTTTTGATAAGTAATACAATATGATTTTGATAAAATATATTAGTATTTATTGTATTAAAATTAATAATCTTTTATATATTTAATTTTAATTAGTTATTAATAAATATAAAACCATTTAAATGTAAAAAGTTGTGTTCTTTTAGTAAAGTATTTTAATGTGAAAAATTAACTTTTTCTTAATAAATTGATTTAATAATTAATGGTGAATTATTTTTAATGAAATATTTTCCTAATTTTTTCTATAAAATATTAACATTCATCAAATTGGTTTTACTAGTCATTTTATAATATTAAATTCAATTTTATGCACAAAAAATATATCTTCTAAAATCAATTATCATTATTATTTTCACACATATTTTAAATTTATTTCATACAATTTATATAAATTTAATAACCTAAAATGGTTTCAATATTTGGAATAAACCTTTTCAAATTTATTAGTGTTTTCAATTTTTTTGGGTCATTTGGGATTATAACAAATTTTAAAAACTCATTAATATGGTAAAGGTTAAAAGGATTAAGTATTTGTTAAACTAAATTGGTAAGGTATAAAATGAAATGAAAAATTATTTAATCATAATGTTTCAATTTTATTTTAATATACATAAAACAATATTCTAAATCATCCCATTAGGATCCAAGTTACCATGATAGAAACTTTATTATATTTTATCATTATTTGTATTTACATGATTTCCACCCACCTCACTTATAAAAGGGGACCCCTTAATTATCTATTACACACCCATTATGAATATTTTTTCTACTCGGATTTATAAAAATACTCTCCCAATATCCTTATAAATTAACTTTAGGATTTGGTCCTTAAAAAAACTCAATCCAAGATGACTTAACGTTCTTTTCAAAGGTTGATTTCCATGAATCATAATATGCCCCTACCGACAATAATTTTATTATCATTGTATATCTCCTTTACATCGATTATGAAATGTCACTGCCACTCAATTCTATATATGGACTGCCACCTCCACAAGGTGATGTGATTTGTTTTTCATTTCCTTTTTTGGGATGGTATATTGGATAAATTTAATAAGCATATACATAAATATTATATTTATTAAATTATTATAATTATGATAATGTGATTTATTATTTACCTTTATTTTTTTCTATCAATTAAACATTGGAATCATTTCTTGTGCATGAGTATGGACTACCATCTTCCTAATGTAATGTTAGTCCCTCTCAATAACCAACATATATAGATTGTTATAAAATTAATCATATTAAATAAATATTAAAATTATGAACTGGTTTATATTTAATATTTGACTAATCCATGACCATCGTGAATGGACTGGAACTATGAAACTGAAACATACATGGAATACAAATCAATTGTCACTTAAATTATCATTTTATTAATGAATTAATAATAAAATGGTAATAGGAATTTATAAAGTAATGAAATACCATAATTTATGTATTAATATGTTTCTATAATATGTTTATAATAACTATGTATTTATTATATATGACATTTTTACTTGTATAAATCTTAGTGAGAGTCGAGGTAAGGGTTTATATTATAATCTCATTTCTTTTTGGGATCTAAATATTAAATTTACATTGTGGGAGATTATATCATCCTTATACTTCAAATCTTAAAATATTTTCTTCAGATATAATTATTTTTTATTTTATATGTATCAGAAAAATTTTAATCTATTTTTTATACTTAAAATAACTAATAAATTGTTTTTAAGAAAACAGACAATATTTTTTTTGTGTCGGGAATCTTTATCCTCTATGTTGATGTTAGTATAATTGTTTTATGGAAGTATTTACCTATGTTTATATGTCTTAAAAATATTATTATAAATATATTTGGATATATATATATATATATATATATAATTTTGTAAAAGTAATGTTTTCCAATTATTTATGTATGAATCACTTTTAATTTATTACGAATGTATGAAAACATGTTCTATTTTAACATATTAGACATGATTTAATTTTCTGGTGACCATGAATGTTGTTTTATTTGATGATTATTTTACATGTTTCTGTTTTTATTTTCAAAGAATTTTTTGTCTCAATATTCTAGGATTTTTTTTAAATATACTGAATGGAAAGGAAATGTTTCCCATTTTCGTAGAAATGTTCAAAATCTATTTTAAACATGTTTTATATATATGTCAACATCATTTAAGGATTTTTATGCTTTAATGGAGATATGATATTATTATACCATAATTTTGTTTCCTTTATTTTATTTTATGATAATTTTTTATTGAAGATTATTGGAAACCTATTTATTTTCTATATGTTCAAAAAGATCTTATTGAATAAAAATTATTTTTTATGACACTTTCAACATCCATTATCTACATAAATTATGATTATGTGTTGATAAAAAAATTTGAAACCATTGTTTTCTCACAGGTTACGTTATAATGAATTAATGATTGTTTTTATTATTTTATAGATAACTTATTTATGGATTTCCTTTTTTAATGGGGGGACTAGAATTATATATCCATCTAAAGAATTGGATAATGATTCATATATATGGATATAATATGGATAGGCATGGGGAGTGAACACAATATAGCAATGGAAGCTTCACACCAAGATAGACTTGTTAGTGAGTTGTAACTAAGGAAATAATTCAACTTGGAGTCAACCCAATCCCCTATGTTACATTGTCCATTATAATTGTCTTAACAGTGATCCTTCACTAAGATGTGATTTTCTATGCTCTTGTGCGTGACAAAAACATAATCCATGTGTTTAGAATATGTTCACTATGGTCATGAATGATTATTGACGATTCCAACCATTTATTACTTATTTGTATGTTAAATCCTTATTTCATGACTGAAGATTAACAATCTTTGATTGATTGGGTATTATTATGTTGTTATCATGTCCTCATAACCTTATTCTTATCTCATGGTCACATAATATTGTTGATTGATAACTCCATTGTTTATCTTTACTAATAATCTATTCTCAACATTTTTATTCCATAGGTTTTGAAAAAAAAATTATGATGTGTTTGTCTAATAATGAATTATGTGAGAAGATATTTGTGGGAGATGTTGAATGTCTTTCATGAAATAAGTAGTTTATAGTATTCATTGACACTAAACCTTTATGGTTCAAGGGAATTTATTTTATTGAGAGCATTTTATATCATGAAAAATTATTTAATATTTATATATATGATGCTAATGTGTCCTCACATATGTGTATTTGGAATGTATGTATTAAGCCCCTTTTATATGCCAAAATCTATGTAATTTTAAGAAAACATTCATACTTTATCGGACATAAATGTACTTCTAAGAAGGTAAATGGATCTAAATGGGACTATAGATTACCTTTTTGACCATTTACTATCCCCCATATAATATTTAATGTTTTTTTAAAATTTTATTTAATTAATAACATATTTCATAACATTAAATATCCACAGTCATTTTTAGGGATAATAAAATTATTTTACATTAAAAAAATCATTATAACAATGTAGGTAGAATCTAAACACATAAATTACCAATTATAAATTTTTATTTTTGATAAAAATTAATGGAACATAATAATTCATCCAAATATTATCACTTTTAATTTTTATAAAATGGATTACTGGATTTTTCTATTTCTTGGACAAGCGCTATGTCGACATTGAGGAAGTATTTTAAAATTATACTATTATTTAAAATATAAAATAAATTTTTAATATGAATATATTTTAATAAACATAAATATTAATATCTAGAAACGTTAATAATGAATTTTTATCCTTATTAATATCATGACAACATGTTATAAATATTAATTGTGTGATAATGATTTTTTTGTAAATGGTCTAAATAAAAAGAAATAAATTCCATTACCAAAATAATGTGGAAACGAATGGAAATATGTTTTGAATATATGTGAAAGGAGAGACTCTATCGATTCATCCAATAACATTTATAAAATTTTTAGAGATATTTGAGGCTTTACCCCTTATTCTAACCATTTACCACATTTAACCTTAAGGATATTGACTTAATTTTTACACAAGTAACATAATTTTATAAAATATACCATGTTACATAATTTTAAGCTTATGATACCAAATAGTTTTTTTTACTATTTTAATTTTCTGATGTGGTAAAAATAATTCTTAATACTAATACTCAAAATGAAATGAAAATGATTAAATAAAAATTCCTTTTTAAGAATAAGAATTATTTTACACTAAATTATGTTATAGAATTTATCCCTTTAAAATTTAATATTTTATTATTAAAAATTTAATATTTATCTGATTTAATAAATCCCAAACCTAATGTAACAATGTAAATAATTATTTAATGAAAATTGTAAAAAATGTACATTTATTTTAACATTGTTTAGGTTGAAATATGTCAAACATAGATTTATAAAATTTAAGATAATATTTTACATGATTAAATTTAACTCGTAAATATATATTTGTTTTATTAAAAAGGTTTTAATTTTTTTTAAATATTTTTATATCAAAATAATTTAACAAGAGTAACCTTATTTGTAAAAATAGTATTAATAATTAATCTCCTAAATTATAAAAAATTAATATTAAATAACAAAAATTAAATATATGCTAATTTTTTACATCATTAATCAATAAAAATTATTTTATCTAATAAAAATTCTAAAATTCTTAATTTTATATTTTAACTTGATAAAAAATAAAAATAAAAATCTATTTTATAGAAACATCTCCCTTTTCACATTTATTGTTCTTAATCATATTTCCAATCAATTTATAATTAATTTAGTAGAAAGACCTTAGTTAAAAAAATTAAAATATTGCATAATATCATAATCATATTTTAAAGGTTAACAATATAATTTATTAAGATAAGAAACACAACACTCAAAAAAATAGTTATTTGAAAAATATAAACATTTAACATTGAATAATTTTATCCATAATACATTAATTATTTTCTTCCAATCCTTAAATTTGATTAATTAAAAAGTATAAAATCATTATTTTAAATAAAAAATAATAAAAAACAAGGAATAAATTAATAATTATATTTTAATTTACTTTATGTTTTTAAAATTATTATAAATTCCAAAATGATATTTCACATTATATATTCATAATGAAATATAATAAAATATAGAGTTAATAATTTTAGTACAATGTTGTGTGTAACATAAGATTTCTAACCTAATATTTTTTAAATTAAAATAAATTCTAAAATCTCATCATGTTACATTTCCCCCTTTAAAGAAATTATGTCCATGAACTTTTTTCTCTGGATCGATAAACAATGGTATAAAACAATTTAAAAATAAATCTCAATGAATGGATGATTACATCAAAAAAAATTAATGTAAAATGATTCCTAATAATTGAAACATAAAATATATTAAATAGAAAAAAAATATTAGTAGATTACAAATATTCATAAGTTGAAATAAATACATTTAATCCACATCAATTAGGTTTTATTTTTAAAAGAAATTTAATTTCTATAATTAGACTATATAACATATAAATTATCAAATATTTCTTAATCCACACATTTTATATTATGAAACTAAAATATTTCAACATGTTTCTTAAATAATACCATAAGATACTAGTAAAGATTCCATATAAAAATAAATTTATATTTTATATTGATGAGTTTATATTGAAAATATAAAGAAAATAATCCTATTTGATTTGTTTGCATACTATAAGAGAAATCATATCCTTTAGTTGGTTTCTTATTTTAATCACAATTAAATTGTTTATCATTCTAATGATGAATGAATAATATGATTATTTCATGCCTTAATAATGAAAGTAATATTTTAATAAATAATTTGATCTCTAAAATGTGGTCAATTAATTCCAATAACTTCTACATAATTACTAAAGACCAATGGTAATCATATGTTTCAATAAAACATTATATGAGGAAATAATAATTCAATCTAAAAAAACATAATTTGAAAATTAATTCCAAAAATTTATCTTAAATCATTCTTTAAATTAATAAAATGTAATCATCATCAAAAGATATCTCCAAAAATATCACCCTATCACAAAACATATTTTCAGGTTTATAAGTTCCATTTAACATATGTTTGAAAATTCTAAATCAATATTATTCGTCTAATAGTATCAACTACATTGGAATAAAATCAAATAATAGAGAAAAATATATTATAATACTTTGATGAACTAAAATCAAAATAGATCATTCCAAAAAACTACATTATTCATCTTATCATCAAATAAATTTTAAATCCCAAAGGTTGTCTATTGTTCAATATATTTCCCCAAAATTAAATATTCATTTTTCTTAATTAACAACAATTACTTCAACATAAAATAATTTATTATCCTTAAAGGTTTCTATAACTCTTATATATTTTCCCAAAAAATAAAATAATATTCTTCTCAAAATGACCTTTACTCTAAATCACATGTTAAACCAGATGGTTACAAACACCTCAATCAAATATGAGAAACCAATAAATATACCCCACAATATCATCAATCACCTTAAATTACAAAAACATATGTCCTCAAAAAATGTATCTATACCTTATAGATTATTTTCATCCATAAAATTTTCAACCTTTTAATAAAATACTACTACATCATAAATATCTGAACCCCATGTGGAAACACTTCAACCATTAAACATACTTTATATACCATTAACCAATATTTTTCAATGTATTCTATGATAATTAATTCTCCAAAAAAAATATGAATCATGTACTAAGATTCATCAATCTCAATCTAATATGGTTTCACAAATTCAACATAAGAAACACTATTGAAATAATTCATTTATTTTTTATGTCTTCTGTATTTTATTAATTTTCAGTTTTAATGGAATATGTATTTTATAAAGCATTATTAATAAAATATTTACTATTTATCTCTTAATCATTCCTACCGAGACATAAATTCTCATAATACATATACTTACCACATTTAAAACATTAAATTGTTAGTTGTAATTTAGGAAGAAATATGTCCCTCTCTATTTTATTATCCAAACTGTTCATTTTCCCTCATAAATATATTTCTTTATTCCATCATTTTACACATATTATAAATCTTCCTATTTAATTGATATATTTTCCTAGGAAATTCTTCCAAAAATATTGACAAGTAGAAAGTTGAATGTTTTTTCATTCATATTCTTTATCTCTTGAACTTCCACAAAACACTATTTTTCTAATATTTGGAATTTTAGTAAATTTAGCTAGGTTTAAGTGGTTAATAATTACCTTGGATAGTTAGTTAGGCATAACCACAAATTTTCCCACTATATCTGATATCCTTCTTATTTTCTTGTTCAGATAACCATCACATTATCGATTTCTCCCATTGTTAACATGGATCCTATTGATTCCATTAATTCAATAAAAAAATGGTTGGTGTGAGTGTTTAAAATCATAATATAAAATCTTTAGAACAGATTACATACAAACATTTCATTAACTGTACCACCTTCTATTCAACTTTTTGATTCAGAAAAAATAACCATAATTATCCTTAACATATTTACCTTTATAGTTATATATGACTTTTAACATATGATACCAAACCAAAATCTTATCCCTGCATTTTAATAAATATTTTAAATTATGTTATCCTAATCAAATACTCACCAGCAATGTTCTCCATACTATAGCTATAATACCTGCTACAATGACCATTAGCCAACCATCACATAATTACAGCATTTACAAAAATTATTTTCTTTCCCTAAATTCCCATTACATTTCGGGATTATAGTTTTATATACTTGAGAACCAATTATATTCAAAATGATTAAAAATCTATATTGTGTTAATTTTATACATTGAAATATTTCTTTAAATTTACACACTTGTTTCATTCATCAAAAACATGCATTGTTAAAGGTGAGTCTTCAAAACTAAAAGATTGACTTTTATAGAGTTCACACACATCCTTAAATCTTGTTAAATTAATTTATGATATGGTATGTGAATTAAATTATTATCATGGTATTTAAAAATATTGAAAACCCAGTAGTCCATTTAAATATAGAAAAACAAAAGATAAGGTTTTTTAATTCAAGTATTAAAATTTGATGATCCTGAATAAAACATTATGACATGAGAAATATTTTTTCCAGAAAACCATTAAAAATCATAGCACAAATATAAAAACCTTGAAGGTATCATAGGATATCATATTCATATCTTATTTTTAACTCTTATTCAACCCTTAATAGAATAATTTAAAAAAAATTAATTCTAATAATCATTTTTATATAGAATAAATCATTTCCAAATGATTATGAGATCATCATCCCAAAATCACCCATCATCATTTATAATTTCCAAAACCAATTACACGAACAATAAATATATATAGTATTTCAAGTTTAATAATAAGAGTCATTTGAACCAATATTTAATAACACTTTAAAAAAATTTATAAAAATAAGATGAAGTACGCTTATCGTTATATAAAAATTAAAAAATATAAATTCATAAAAAATGTCTATTTAACTTACTTTGGATACCAATGAAAAATTTAATATTAGGATTTATAATGAATAATGACCATGAAATTAACAAAAATAATTTTTCTTGAAAATGAAAAAGCATTGTTTTACACCTTTATAAAAAAAATAAGATGTGAAATATAAATAAAACGTTAAAAAGAATATTTTTGAACCATTGTAAAGAAAGTAACAGATAGTTGGAAATATCCTTAAAAATAATTAGAGTATATAGAAGATAATTATTAAAACCAAATAAATTACATGTGTATGGAAGATAACAATTTGAAAACAAAACATTAAAAGAAGTTTTTTAGGAAATATCCATAACCTCGAGTCCCAACTCGCCACATTAATCTATTTCATTTTGGAATACTAAACTTATATCAATTATTAACTTTTCTAATAAGAACATCAATATTTATTGAACTATCACAATTAATTTTTTTTAATTTATTACCATGTTCTATTTAGTTTTTAAATTTGTTAATTTCACATTTGTTGTTCTAAGGATATCCGATCCAAATATAATTCTATAATGTGATCACGTAAATGGGATCATAAAATGGTACAATAATCCTACATGAATATTAATAATGTTATGGAAATCATATTTATTACATAAAATATAATATCAGAACCATCCTTGTATGGAATTAATGAAAAACGAAACAAATCATTCGTAGAGGATGTAGTACACACGTACAAGCGAGAAACACATTAATATTCTAATGGTTTGAAATGAAATAATGTTGAAAATGGTTTATATTTATAGAGTCATAAATACATTATAAATATCTTAAATAATTATTTAATCAATATTCATAACCGTCTATATGAAATTCTTCGTCAATGGAGGTAATATTGTTTATATACAAATGAATAACATTTCTACTTTTCTATAGATGAGAATATATTAGAGAATGACTACTCCATAAAAATATTAACATTTAATTATATTAATTTACTAATTTATTTATATTATAATAAGAGGTATATATTTGAATATGGTGTATGAATGAATAAACCTAAAAGAAAATAGTTTGAATAAATACCTCTTCCCTGTGTATCATCAATTCGATTGATATTGAGGACTTTGGACGATGGATTTATGTTAAAAAATTCTTGGAAATTTGTTATAAGATTATTGGAGTGATATTTGGGAATAATATTGAGAAAAAACAAAACTCGAATGCGTATTTGCAAAGTATAGATTGTGTCCCTTTTATAGGCGAAAATCAATGGTGTCTTTATAAATATTCAAACATCAAGGGTTAATAATATACTTATATTATTGAAATTAGATATACATATGTACCATTAATGAATCTTTTGAACATTTCCAATCTAAATTTTTATATTTAACGTTTTTTATGATTTTAAAATCAATTAATAAATTTTTTTAGTGTTAGATATCCTTAAAGTCATTTACGAATCTATTCACATTATTGGACATTAAAAACATCATGATTAAAATAAAGCTATATTATGAACCATGAAATAAAAACTATATAACTATTAGTTATCCATTAAATTCAAGTAAAATCATAATTCATAAAACATTTACCTATTTTCCAATTTCTAAAATCAAAAACTTGATTTTTATACTCCTTGCATGAGCCATGTGCCATCATTGCATAAACATATTTTATCAATATAATATTATTTAAAAATAAAAATAATATAATTTCAAAAATAAAATTTATTTATCATAATTATTAATATCCATTAAATTTCATATTTTATCATTACCACTATCATTATCCTGATAACATATTGAAAATATCTAGTGTGTGATAGTGTCATTTTTTAGAAACTCTTTACTTAAAATAAAATGAAGGACAGTCTCAAAGACAAGTCATTAAAAATGGTAATATTTTATAAGATATGATAATTCTGGCTCTAAATACACACATCAACCCATATATCCCCATTTTTTAGCAATATTATTGTCATTATATATTTTTTAGCTATTTACCACATGTTACCTTAACAATAATGACTAATTTTCTCTTAAGTTACATAATTTTTTAAAATAAGACTTATTATATCATTTTAATATTTTGAAACAAAATATAAAATGAATTTAATTGTTTTCAAATTATAAAATCATTAAAGGTTTATTTTTTTTATGAATACCTAAATTGAAATGAAGAACAATTTTAGGATGAATTAAATTCTATGAATAAAAGTTTGTTTATAATAAAATCGTATATAAAATTAGACACCATTACATTTATTGGTTTAAAATTAAATAAAATTTCATTTATTTGACATAAAAACCAAAAAAAATAATTATATTTGTTAAAAAACAGTTCTTTTGTTAATACATTACTCAGATTCAAAATGTTTAAACATAATATCAAACCCTATTTAAAAAGTGGTAAATTTAATTTACTAAGATGAATTACAAAAAACATAAAAATATGTACTTCAAAAAAGATCACATTTTAGCATTAACTAATTTAAATCAAAACTGAATAATTATTTTTCTCCCCATATGTATATTTTCTAAATTAAATAGTGTGAAAACATTCTTTAAAAACAATAATTATAGTAATAATATGTATGGAATAAATTAATCATCACATTTTTATTTACATTGATGTTGTGCACCTCTTGAAAATTTCATAATGATATTTCACATTTAATTCTAATAATGTAATGTATCAAAATATATAGAAATATTTCATAGATTTGTTTACATGAAACAAATTCAATCAAACATTTTATTATTTTAATTAAAACTCATTCTAAAATCTGAGGGTGTTACAATTTTGTTTTATATCACTCTTAATCTCTCTGTTGAATTTAATTTTCTATTTCATGTCCATGTTATTTAATTTTATGGACATATTCATTATCACTTAAACTCATTATTTATTTTGTTTTATAGTATTTATAGAACTATATACACATTAATATATATAGTGCTAGTTTGAAGGCTACATACCAAAATATATATTCCATTTTTGGATTGGGGAAATATTGAAAACCCATATACATATTATTTCAATAAATATGTTTATTGATTAAAATAGTTATTTTTATATTATTTATTTATTCCTTCATATTATGAATGGATTAGACTTAATTAGTTGTGGGTGGGGCCTAGAATTATATATCCCCTCGATGAATCATTAAGAGTCAAGAGAAAACCTTATTGGAGAATTTTGTATTTTTTCGAAACATTTATTTATAATGTTTCAGTATGAGGCCTTGACAGTTTGTATTAGATATCTCAAATTATTCATTCCATTACTATAGAATTAGTTATTGTTGTCCATTTGACTATTTACATTTTTATTTTATCTATGGATATGTTAAAATATAATGTTATCTGTTATGTTGAATTATTTTACTATTACTTATTACCACTATAATATTCACGATTTTCTTATTTCATGTTTATTTCTAATATATGATACACCTTACTGAGAATTTGTGTTCACCCATTTATTTTGTTCTAATTTTCCTATGGAACCCAAAATATAATTTTGATTAATTTTATAGATATACTAGATGTGATGATAAATTCACTAAAGAGTTTTGGGTTGTGTTTTATGTTTTAAAATTTAATATGTAACCCATTTATAAATTTAGTGTCATAAGAATATTAAACTATTGGTTCCTATGTGATGTGATCTCTTATATTCAGTAACTATAGAGAAAAGTGACCACCGACTCCGGGCTACTGGAGTTGGGGTTGTTATAGTTGGTATTCGAGTAAAGTTTATATAATTGTAGACGATATGATGTTAATAAACAGGGATAATTTAAGAGTTGTGATACCATTATGGATTAACATGTTTATGGATTATCATATGTTTTAATGTATAAATACCCTTTTTAATCGTAATGGGATTTTATTTTAGGGTGATTGATGATATATTTGGAGGCACTTTATTGGATTTTAAGAATAATACATGATTTAGGTATTAGTAACTGTTTTAGTTGGTATGTGATTTGACGTTGAGATCATTATGGTTTATTTTGGACTGGTAAATTTGATTTTTTTTAATATAAGTTTAGAAATATATATATATTTTGGGGTTAAAATTTGATTTAGTAACAATGTGATTCATGTTATTTTGGGGAAGATTAATATATTTTTTGGAGTTTATATGATTTTTTTATATTTTAATTGGGATATAATTAATGTTTTTGGTGATAATGTTTATCTTAAAATCTATGACAATAGGTTTCCATTAATTTTGTGTTTATAATTTAGTAAGAATGATCACGGAAGATTTAGGTTCAATTATATTTGAGGATTTTGTTATTGATTTTAAGAGGTAAAGGCTTATGGATACCTTGGTTTAACCAAAAAGTGTCACAATTTGATCTAATTATATAACAGTAGATGTAAAGTTTCATATGTTGAAATTAATGTTTCGTAGTAAAAGACATATTAAGATTAATATTTCTTATTGATGTGATGTTTTAATTAAATTATATTGGATATTTTCAGTATTCTTTATAAACATTTTTGTTTTAGTATTATTTTAGAAAATTAATAGTTAAATAAACATGTTAAAGGAATTTCTATAGAAACTATTACATCATATAACCATCTAGGGAGAAATATTTTGCATAAATGATTTGGACTAGTGAAAGTATTAATTTAGTATTATAATGAATGAAAATATAGGATCCCTAGTATTTCCCAATATAGAATATTGAAGTCTCAAAAAAAAATTATATCACCTATCATAAATGTGTTAACAATTAACTCATCTATTTTCTTTGGTTAGAGAAATTAAAATTGCAATGATTTAATTTTTTTAAAAGGTAATAATATAACACATTGAGAGTTTAGTATATATTAAATACAATTTTGAATAACTTGTATCATGAAAAACCATACAAAAAAACCATTATATAATTCATTATAATTAAATATAAAAATTATTACATTATGAGAATTCAATGTGAAACATTGTTATGGGAGTTATAAGAAAAGTAAAACTGAAAGTAAATATCAATAGTAATTAACTAGAATGGTAAATTATAAAAAAAAATAAGTAGTTTAATTCAATACATATTATTATTTTTTAAGGAACAAATTTATGTATAATAATACATATTAATTTGAAAATTTTAATAATTAATTAATAAAGAATTAATATTAATGGGATGCAGTGGAAATAATATAATCTTCAAAATAGAAATTTTTAAATTAACTATTTTGGAATGTTTTTATATATATATTAAATACAATTTACAAATTTTAAAGGATTATTTAAATAATTTTTTTATAAATAAATATATTGATAATTGTTTAATTTTTATTGGATATGAAATAAAGTTAGTAACAAATAATGTCTTAAATATCATTTTTAAATAAAAATCATTTTCCTTAAATTTTATGATTTCAATAAAATGTAAAATTCTTAAATTTAAGAAATTGAATTCAAGAAAATGAACTTCATTTTTTGATTCAGAATGTTTTTTAGGGTGACATTTTAGGATATTTATGAAAAAACAATTAAGGACCCGACCCCCGTTGCCCAGAGCCAACGCCTTATTTGATTACGTTGGCATACATACAAAGAATACAAATCCCGAACGACGGAGTAATTTAGTATTATTAGAAACAATTTACATACATAAGTTTAACATTAGAACATTAAGGGAATTAAAACACTATTTTATGCCACTAGAAACATGACGTCTCCTATATTATGCTTGCAAGTCATTCATAAATTACTTCTTTATATCCTAAGAAAATTAAATATAAGAATGGTGTGAGTTCAAACGCTCAGTAAGAGTAACCAATACATCGGAAGATAATATAAACATTAGACATGGTGAATAATTGATAACACATTCCTTTAATAATAATCTTGAAACCCATTTTGGAAGGAATATGAGTTGAGTAAATAATGACATAATAAAACATAATCATGGGTATTATACTAGTCTAGTAACCACATGATCTTAAAATAATTGCATCATTATGAGGGAAGTGAATATTCTGGACATTATGAAACATTTTTTCAAATCCTCGGCCAAGATGTCTAATGATTAAGGCCTCTACCAAAATCCATATATCACATTGGGAAAGACCTCGACAAATTTGATTTCTATTTGTTTCATAAGACCTACCGATTAATCGGGGGGCTATAGAAAGACCCTCTTATCACATAATAAGTCCAATGCATTCCTCATTTGAGCGGGGATAAACATAAACAACATATACATTCATATTGAAACTATCATAGGTAATGTAACTTACTTTTCCCAATTATTGAACATAAATACTAACCATTCGAAATAATATGGTGAATGGTTTTAGGATTTATCATTAACAATATGTTTAGTTATAAAAAATTAAATAAAATATGGTATATGACTTCATAAATGAATAAACCCAATAATACCATGGAATCAACAAGTGTTTTGAATTAGATGAAAACACTATTATAAAATCATAAAGCAATTCTGGAGATAAATACTCTTTTATTTCGAAATGAAGAGTTATCTTGGAAAAATATCTGTATAAAACTAGAAGTAAAGTAAGATAGTATTTTCATAATAAAATTAGTGATTTTATAAAGATAATGGTTTCCAAAAAAATGATTATAGAGTGCCCTTGAAAATAGGTAAGAATTTGAGAAATTCCCTTGAATCAGGCTCGTATTTCTGAAACAATTTTGAATATTCCTTTTAAAACATGTAACTATCCATAAAATAAGGAAGGATTATGGATTGTAAACACATATATAATACTCACCCAGATTATATGAGGAGTATATAACAATACATAATAATTTCATTCGGGTATTTATACAATGAGAGTATATCGAATAAAAATGGAAGTTCGGGTGGAAAACCCCTTACCTTAACTCCAAACGTGTTCCGCTCTGGAACATAAGCTCATGGAATATGAAATTATAATTATTAATAAATTATTTATGAACCTATTAGACATGTATTTAGTTCATCATTATTCTAATTTTTTCATTTATACCCTTATTTATAAGTTATTATATTGAATTTCATTGTTTCGGGGTGTTCGTTTTCATTATTTTTATAATCGGTTCACTTGTTTTGAAGTAATGGAGTCCATGTAGAAAGGATTAAAATATATAGGATTGTAATTATATATTATTTATGAACATAAATAATTTTTAATGGTCATTTCTATCATTTGGTTACATGAAATGAGGTAGAATCATTAGATGACAACCACTACGATTATTCGGCGATATTTGGATTATTATGAACTCGTTTTTTCATATAACATAATTATATGTACATATTCTTGTTCCTAAATATTAATTAGGTTATAGTACATATATCATAGTCTTTTGTAACAATAAATATGGTTTCTAGACCAGTATAGATTATGAAATTGAATAACAAAACTTCGTCGTCCACAAAGGCTATAAATTGGAACCACATGGACATTGATTTCGTTTATAAAAAAGGGAGGGAGTAAGAGTATTTATGATTTTTATTCCATTAACATGATATAATTAAAGTATATATATTATAATAGAGTTATAATTATCATTTGGATAGAGGAGGTGAGTAGAGGAGAGCAAAAGAAGATAAATTGAAATGAAACCAAATGAAAAAGAAGGGTGCTTTGCCTCTTGAATTAATCTCCTTGATAAACTCCTTAAGGGAAGTGGTTTTGTTATTTTTGCATGACCAGAAGCATCTTGTATGTGCGGAGTGACTAGGAAAGGGAAATTGGGAATAAATTTTAGGTTCTGAGAGGATTAGTGGAATGAAGAGAAGAGGGAGTGGTGGGGGAATTTTATAGTGGAGGAGAGGAGTAAATTTTGAATATTTAATTCATTATTTTATTAATTCCCTCAAGGCAACCAATAGTGTTGTTTCATGTAACCCATAATAGTAATAATTGCATGTGTGTTTGATACAAGTGGCCTTGAATCACTTGTGATATCATGAATAGTGTATTTAACTGATAATTTGTATATACGATATTTTATCATATTTCAATATTCATGAAAAATTCATTAATTTCAGAAAAATCCCAAAAATTAACCCTTATCATTTTTGGACATGTAGAATTAATAAGTGAAAATTATTTTTCAAAAATAATTTTCTAAATATTATTAATTTAATTTTTAAATAAAGTCATATATAATTCGAAAAATTACAATCTTAAAGAGAAATTAGTTTTATTTCTCATTGAAAAACTAATGAAGATCTCATTATATTATTTAGTTAAGAAAATAAAATAATAATATTATTTACTATTCATAAGGGTCATATTACTGTTAATATTTCAATTCATAAGGGTATGTTATTAATCACCAAAAATCATGTTTTTTCTTTCATACTCCAAATGACTTACTAAACACCACTCGAGATGACCATTTTTGGAAATTAAAAACACAGAAGAGGAAAAGTTCTTTTTAATGGATTGATTATAAAATTGAATTATATATTTATTTTTGAAACCTTGGGGTGTTACATTCTACCCTACTTACAAAATTTTCATCCTTGAAATTCATAGAATATTACCTAAAAAGATTCGGGTATGTCCTTAACCTAAACTCCTCAGGCTCCCATGTTGCTTCCTCCATATTGTGGTTCCTCTATAGATCCTTTACTAGTCGTGTTTTCCAATTTCCAAATACTTGTTCTCTAGTATCAAGAATCTTGATAGGATAATCATAATTAGATAGATATGTCTCAAGTTCTACTTCGTCATAAGGGAGTACATGTGTAGGGTCTAGCATGTACTTTATTAACATTGACATGTGGAACACATTGTGAACCTTGGAGAGGCTTGGAAGAATTTCCAAACGGTATGCTATGACTCCAATTTGGTCAAGAATTTCAAAAGGTCTGATGTACCTGGGAAATAATTTTTCATTCATTCCGAATCATATAATACCCTTCCATGGAGATACCTTTAAGAAAACGTGATCACCTTCTTGAAACTCCAATTCATTTCTTCAGTTATCTACATAGCTCTTTAGCCTACTTTGTGCTATTTTGATATGGTTCTGGATAATCTTCACCTTCTCCATTGTTTCTTCAACAATTTCGAGGCCCATGAGATTTCTATCACAAACTTCATCCCAAAAAGTTGGTGTACGACATCCCATCCCATAAAATGCTTCATTGGGTGCCATCTGAATACTTTAATGGAAGCTATTATTGTAGGAAAATTCAATGAGAGGTAAATACTGATCCCACATGTCGTGAAAATTAGTTGAACAAGACCTCAACATGTCTTCCAATGTTTTAATAGTCTATTCTAATTTTCCATCAGTTTGTGGCAGGTAGGTAGTGCTCAAACAAAAATCAGTATTTAGGGCCTTCTGAAAACTATTCCAGAATCTTGATGTAAAATGAGGATTACGATCTGAAAAAATCCATAGGGGTACTCTATGAAGTCTCACACCTTCATTAATATATATCCTTTCTAGATGTTCAAGTGATATATCTTCTCTTATAGAATGAAAATGTGCTAACTTGGTAATACAATCAACAATGACCCATATTGAATCGTTTTGTCTAGGAGTCTTTGGTAGTCCCAAGACAACGTCCATTGTGATATTATCCCATTTCCACTCAGGTATGGGACAACGGTTCAATACTCCTCCAGGATGTTGCCTTCCATCTTTCACTTGTAGACTAACCATATATCTTGACACAAAATCAGAAATATCCCTCTTCTTGTTTTCCCATAAAAAATATTCCATCCAATCTATATACATCTTAGTGCTACCATGGTGTAAAGAGAAATTGGAACTTTGAGCATCATCCAAAATATCTGTTTTTAAATCGGGTATATCAGGAATAGAATGACTCTTCCCAAATTTCAAAATTCCATCATCATATATGAAGTCACTCAATCTCCCATCATTCACAGCTTTAATTTTTTTTGAAACTCCTCATCATTATCCTAAAAACATTTTATCCTTTATAGTAAAGATGGTTTAGAAACAATTTGAAAAATCATCGATGTTTCACCATTAATGGTTATTCCCATATCCATCTTTACTAGATCCATGAAAATAGGATCCCTTTCAAATTTCATCGTGTTCAAAACTCCATGATCCTTTCTGCTCAAAGAATCTTCCACCTTATTTTCCTTCCCCAGGTGTTAGTGTACCATGAAATCAAAATCCTTTAGTAGTCCAAGCCATCTCCATTGCCTCAGGTTGAGTTCTTTCTGTGAGAAAATATACTTTAAATTCTTGTGATCAGTATAAATCTCACATTTTTCACCATAGAAATAATGTCTCCATATATTCAAAGAAAATATTACAGCAGCTAACTCAATATCATGAGTAGAATTGTTTATGCCATGAATTTTTAGCTGTTGTGATGCATAAGCAACAACCCTATCATTTTTCATAAGAACACAACCAATTCCATTCTTTGAAGCATCACTATAAAAAAAACCCGTCATTCCACAATGGTATAGTCAATATAAGAGCATTGAATAATCTTTTCTTCAGTTCTTCAAAACATTATTCATAATATTTTGTCCATAAGAATTTAACCCCTTTAAATGTGAGCTTCGTTAGTAGGATAACCAGTCGGGAAAAATTCTGCACGAAATGCCGATAATAACCCGCTAAGAAAATAATACATTGTACCTCAGTTCTGTTTGTTGGAATTGGCCAATGTTGGATTTCCATTTTCTTCACAGGATCAACAAGGATTCCATCCTTAGAGAAAATATGGTCATGAAATGAAATCTCCTAAATCCAGAATTCACACTTGCTAAACTTCCCATATAATTCATGTCTTCTAAGACTATTCAGGATAATGCTCAAGTAATTTTCTTGTTATTTGAAGATTCTTGAGTATACCAAGATATCATCAATAATTACCACTAAAAAATCATCAAGATATTTCTTGAAAACACTATTCATTAGATCCACGAAGATAGAGGGTGCATTAGTCAATCCAAAAGGAATCACTATAAACTCATAGTGCCCATACCTAGTTCAAAATTCTATTTTTGGAAAGTCTTAATTCTTCCATTTTAAATCACTAGAAATATGGTCTTTCTGACCACATTTTTAGTATACACCTTTACATTTTAAGCATGTACCATGGAGTTTCTTTCCCCAAATGTCACATGGTGGAAATTCAACTCTTACCTTCTTCCCCATTTCCTTATTTCCTTTCTAAGGGTTTTCAGTAGCCCTCTACATTTCTTTCTTTCCCTTAAAGTCATAAGACTTATAGAATTATTCTTCTCTCTTGATGGCACATGAAACTATATCATCATATGATGAAAAACATTGGGAGACTAGTGCCTACCAGAGGAATGGATTTAGGCCACCATAGAATTGATCAATTTTGGTCCTTGGATTTTGTATGTAGTCTACAACATGTCTTGATAATCTTGTGAAGTTAGTTTTTCACCTTGCAACATTCTCATCTTTCGTCTATGTCAGATTCATGAATTGTGTCTCTATATCTTCTCACTGCCCACAAGGGAAATATTTTTCTAAGAATATTTCCTTAAAATCCCTCCATTCCATTTCTTCAATCTCTTACTCCTCTTTTGTGTTTGGATTAATGACCACCATTGATAAGCATCTCCCGATAGACGATATACTTAAACTAAAACCTTCTCTCTTTCATTACATCCCAAAGCAAGAAATATCTTTTCAAGGGAACATATCCACTACTCTACTACAAACGGGTTTGTAGTCCTATTAAATGATAGAGATTGTTTTCGCATAAAATGATCCTTCATAGATATTCCATGTGGTGGATCCAGATGATCAATACGGGTAACGATATTATTCATAACCTGAGTAAGTTTTCCAAGTATAGTTATGAGTTACTTAGCACCAGTAAAAACACAAGATCCAACATCATTATCTTGCGTTGGAGGAAAATCTATATAGGGTACACGTGCATTCGTGCAATCTCCATTCCATCCACTAGGAACAATATATTTATAATATTATACACTATATTAGGTTATGAATCATAATGTATAATCTTAACTTAAAAATGCTCAGACAAATTGAGATCCTACGCATGGATAATCCCATATTCACAAAAATGGTTTGTTTGAGAAATATTTACATTAAACTCCTTCATAATGTCTTGTAAAGAAAATGTGAATTATCTTAAGCTTATTTTCCAGGAGTGTCCTAAACAAGAGTTTAGCAAGGCCTGTTGTCATATACCAGGATACCCAAGGTCAAACCTGAAACTCCTTGTCAGAGCTTTCACTCCTAGGTATATATGTGCCAGAGCCACCCCTACCTAGTCGTATCCAGACAGAGATGTATTGCTTGAATGATCCACATAATCTATTCCATACCAAAATACTAGGACGTTCTTGTATGTTTATCCTCAAGGACTAACTTAGGGACTATTCCCTAATTCTAGATTTTCTAAATCTAATTTCCATGTATTCTACTAAATTTTTTCAAATACCAACTATAAGGACCCGCCCCCAGTTGCCCAAAGCTGGTGCCATATTTCATTACGTTGGCATACATACAAGGAATATGAATCCCAAAAGGATTATTAGTTTAGTATTCTTGGAAACAAGTTACATACGTAAGTTTAAAATTATAATATGAAGATAATCAAACAATATTTTATTCCACTTGAAAAAGCATGTCTCCTAGATTATGCAAGCAAATCATTCATAAATTACTTCTTCATGTCCTAAGAAAATCAAACATAAGAAATGGGTGAGATCAAATGCTCAGTAATATTAAGAAATATAGTGGAAGATAATATAAACATTAGACATGGTGAATAATTGAAAACAAATGTCTTTACTAATAAACATGAAACACATTATGGAAGGAATATGAGATGAGTAAATAATGCCATAATAAAAAATATTCATGGGTATTCTACTAGTCTAATAACAACATGATCTTCAATTACTATCATTATAATGAGGGAAGTGAATATGCCAGAAATTATGAAACATTTTGTCAAGGCCTCGTCCTAGATGTCTAATGATTAAGGCCTCAACCAAAATCAGTATATCACATTGGGAAAGGCCTCATCCAATTCCACGTCTATTTGTATCATGAGACCTATTGATGCATGGAGGGGCTATAGCGGGCCTCACCCATCACATAATAAGTTCAATGCATTCCTAATATGAGTAGGGATAAACATAAACAACATATACATTTGTATTGAAACTATCATATGAAATGTAACTAACTTTCCCCAATTAATGAACATCAACATTAACCATTCGAAATAATGTGGTGAATGGTTTTAGGATAGATAATCCACAATAAATTCAGTCATAAACCATAAAATATAATATGGTATACGACTTCATAAAATATTAAACCCAATAATACCTTGGAATCAACAAGAGTGTTGAATTAGATGAAAACACTCGTATAAAATCATTAAGCAATTCTGGAGATTAATACTCTTTTATTT
The DNA here is from genome assembly GCA_963277665.1 of Viscum album. Classification (NCBI taxonomy): domain Eukaryota; kingdom Viridiplantae; phylum Streptophyta; class Magnoliopsida; order Santalales; family Viscaceae; genus Viscum; species Viscum album. The sequence continues at coordinate 705,667,566 of OY728139.1, forward strand.
TGAAAAGAAGAGTTCTTTTGGAAAAATCTTTGTATAAAACTAGACGTGAAGTAAGATATTATTTTCATAATAAAATGAGTGATTTTATAATGATAATGGATTCCAAAAACAGATTATAGATTTCCCTTGAAAATAGGTAAAAATTTGAGAATATTCCCTTGAATCGGACTTGTATTTTTTAAACAATTTTGAATGCTCCTTTTAAAATGTGTAACTATAAATAAAATAAGGATGGATTGTGGTTTGTAAACATATATATTATACTCACACAAAATATATGAGGAGTATATAACAATACATAAGAATTTCATTGAGGTATTTAGACAATGAAAGTATCCCGAATGAAAATAGATGTTCTGGTGGAAAAACCCTTACCTTAACTCCAAATGTGTTCCGCTCTTGAACATAAGCTCTTGGAATATTAAATTGTAATTATTAATAAATTATTTAATAACCTATTTGACATGTAATTAGTATATCCTAATTCATATTAGTACATTAGTACCCTTATTTCTATGTTATTATATTGAATTTCATTGTTCTGGGGTGTTCGTTTTCTATATTTTTATAATCGGTTCACATGTTTTTAAGTAATGGAGTTCATTTGGAAAGGTTATAAATCTACAGGATTGGAATTATATATTATTTATGAACATAAATAATTGTTAATAATCATTTCAATCATTTGGTTACATCGAATGAGGATGAATCATTATATGACAACCACTTCAATTATTCGGAGGTATTTGGAATATTATGAACTAGTTTTGTCAGACAACTAAATTATATGTACATATTCTGGTTCCTGATTATTAATTTGGTTATTATACATATATTATAGCCAGGTTAGACAATAAATATGTTCCATGACTAGTAATGAGTATGAAATTGAATAACAAAAATTTTTCATCCATGAAGGATATAAATTGGAACCTCATGGGCGTTGATTTTGTAAATAAAAATAAAAGGGGTGGAGTAAGTGTATTTATGATGTTTATTCCATTCACATGATATAATTATAGTATATAGATGATAATGGAGTTATCATGATCATTTGGACCAATGAGGTAATGATAGGATAGAAAAATAAGATAAATTGAAATGAAACCAAATGAAAAAGAAGGGTGCTTTACCTCTTGAAATAACCTCCTTGAGAAACTCCTTAATGGAAGGATTTTTGGTCTTTTGGAATGACCAGACGCTTCTTGTATGTGGGGAGAGAATAGGGAATGGTAATTGGTCATATCATTGATAAGAATCAAGGCTTAGATGAGTTAATAGAAAAGGGAGTTGTGAGGGGTTATTATAGTGGAGGAGAGAAGTAAATTTTGAATATTTAATTCATTATTTTATTATTTCCCACAAGGCAACCAATAGTGTTGTTTCTAGTGACCCCTAATAGTAATAAGTGCATGTAAGTTCGAAAAAAGTTTCATTGAATCACTTGTGATGTCATGAATAGTGTATTTAATCGATAATTGGTATATACGATATTTTATCATATTTCACTATTCAACAAAAATTCTAGAATTTTAGAAAAATCCGAAAAATTCCCCCCTTCCAATTTTTGACGTGTAGAATTAAAAAGTGAAATCCTTTTTTCAGAAAAAATTTTCTACAAATTATTAATTTAATTATTAAATAAGGTCATAGTTAATTTGAAAAATAACAATCTTAAAGTGCAATTAGTTTTATTTCACATTGAAAATCTAATTAAGATCTCATTATCTTATTGCATTAAGAAAATAAAATAATATTATTATTTACTATTAATAAGGTTCATATTACTATTCATATTACTATTCATAAGGGCATGTTTCTGTTCACCAAAAATAATTTTTGTTCTATTAGATTCCAAATGACTTACTAAACACTACTCTAGATGAAAATTTTTTGAAATTCAAAACATAGATGAAGAAAAGATTTGTTTAATGGATAGATTATAAAATTGAATTCTTTATTTATTTTCACAACCTTGGAGGGTTATATTTTCCCATAGTTACAAAAATTTCTACCTTGAAATTCACAGCATATTACCTAAAAATATTCTGGTATTTCCTAAACATAAACTCCCCAGGCTCACATGTTGCTTCCTCCATCTTATGGTTCCTTCATAGAACCATTACCTGTCGATTTGTCTGATTTCTCAATACGTGTTCTCTAGTATCATGAATCTTGATAGGCTCTTCAGAATAAGATAGATCTGGCTCAAGTTCTACTTCTTGATAAGTGAGTACATGTGTTGGGTCTGGCATGTAATTTCATAACATTGACATGTGGAACACATTGTGAACATTGTAGAGACTTGGCACCATTGCTAAATGGTATGCTACGACTCCAATTCAGTCCATAATTTCAAAAGGTCTGATGTACCTAGGACTTCATTTTCCCTTCTTACCGAATCGTATAATATCCTTCCATGGAGATACCTTTATGAAAATGTGATCACCTTCTAGAAACTCAAAATCCTTCCTTCGGTTATCTGCATAGCTATTTGACCTACTTTGAGCTATTTTGATATGGTTCTGGATAATCTTCACCATCTCTATTGTTTGTTCAACAAGTTTTAGGCCAATGAGCTTTCTTTCACCAGCATCATCCCACCGTGTTGGTGTACAACATCTCCTCCCATAATGCTTCATAGGGTGCAATATGAATACTTGAATGGAAGCTATTGTTGTAGGAAAATTCAATGAGAGGTAAATATAGATCCCACATGCCATGAAAATCATGTGGACAAGACCTAAACATGTATTCCAATGTTTGAATAGTCTGTTCGGATTTTCCATCAATTTGTCAGTGGTAGAATGTTCTCAAAGAAAGATCAGTATTTATGACCTTCTGAAGACTTTTCCAGAATCTTGATGTAAAACATGGATTACGATCTGAAATAATCGATAGGGATACATCATGAAGTCTCACACCTTCATTAATATATAGTCTTGCTAGATGTTCAAGTGGTAGATCTTCTCTTATAGAAAGATAATGTGATGACTTGGTAAGATGATCAACAATGACCCATATTGCATCATTCCATCAAGGATTCTTTGGTAGTCCCATGAAAAATTCCATTGTGATATTATCCCATTTCTACTTAGTTATGGGAAGAGGTCGAAATACTCCTCGAGGCTATTTCCTTCAAGCGTTCACTTGTTGACAAACCATGCATCTTGAAACAAAATCACCAATCTCTCTATTCATGTTGTCCCACCAAAAATTTCTTTCAAATATCTATACATATTAGTGCTACCATGGTGTATAGAGAAATTGGAACTTTGAGAATCATCCAAAAATTCTATTTTTAGATCAGGTATATCAGGAGCACAAAGTCTCTTCCCAAATTTAAAAAGTTTCATCTTCATATACGTAGTCAGTCAAACTCTCATCATTCACATCTTTATTCTTCTTTTGAAACTCCTCATCATCAGCCTGAGAACATTTTATCCTTTTTATTAAAAATGATTTTTCAACCATTTGAAAAATATTTTATGTTTCAACTTCCATGGTTATTATCATATCCATCTCTACTAGATCCATGAAAATATGATCCCTGTAAACTATCATCTTTTTCAAAACTCAATGATCCTTTCTTCTCAAAGCATCTGCCATCTTATTTTCCTTCCCTTGGTGGTAGTGTATCATGAATTCATAATCCGTGAGTAGTTCAAGCCATCTCATCTTCCTAAGGTTGATTTCATTCTGTGAGAAAATAGACTTTAATGTCTTGTGATCAGTATAAATCTCACATTTTTTCCCATAGAGATAATGTCTCCGTATATTCAAAGAAAAGATTACAGAATCTATCTCAAGATCATGAGAAGAATAGTATTGCTCATAAATTTTTAGCTGTCGTGATGCATAAGCAACAACCCTGTCACTTTATATAAGAACACAACCAATTCCTTTCAGGGAAGCATTACTATAAAAAACAAACACGTCATTCCTAGATGGTAGAGTTAATATAGGAGCATTGACTAATATTCTCTTCAGTTCTTCAAACAATTATTCACAATCTTTTGTACAAACAAATTTAATCCCTTTACATGTGAGCTTCGTTAGCAGGATACCCATTCGGTCAAAATTCTCTACAAAATGATGATAATAACCTACTAAGACAATAAAACTGTGTACCTCTGTTATGTTTGTTGGCATGGGCCAATATTGGATTGCCTTTGTCTTCACAAGATCAACTAGGACTCCATCCTTAGATAAAATATGGCCAAGAAAATAAATATTTTGAATCCAGAATTCACACTTTCTAATTATCCCATATAATTCATGTATTCAAAGAGTCTTCAGGATAATGTGCCAGTAATTTTCATGATATTCTTAGCTTTTTAAGTATACCAAGATATCATCAATAAATAAAACTAAAAAATCATCTAGATATTCCTTGAAAACTCTGTTCATTAGATCCATGAAGATAGAGGGTGCATTAGTCAATCCAAAAGGCATCACCGTAAACTCGTAATGCCTGTACCTGGTTCAAAATACTATTTTTAGAATGTATTCCTTCTTCCCTTTACAATCACTACCAAGATGGAATTTCTGACTATATTTTTAGCATACTTCTTTTTTTAAGCATGAACCATGTTGTTTCTTTCCACAATTGTCAACTGGTGGAAATTCAACTCTTCCCTTCTTCCCCATTTCCTTATTTCCTTTCCAAGGATTTTCAACAGCCCTCTTCTTTTATTTCTTCCCTTAAAGTCATAATACATAGATAATTCTATTTTGTTCTTGATGGCATGTGACACTATATCCTTATATGATGAAATACATTGGGAGACCAGTGCACACTGGATGAATGGCTTTAGGCCATCAATGAATTGATCAATTTTGCTCCATTAATTTCATATGTAGCCTTCAGCATGTCTTTCTAATCTTGTGAAGTTATATTCATACCTTGCAACATTCTCATCTTCCATCTACCTCAGATTCAAGAATTTTCTCTCAATATCTGCTCGCGGCCCATGAGGGAAATATTTTTCTAAGATGATTTCCTTAAAATCTCTCTATTCCATCTCTTCTATATCTTCCTCCTCCTTTGTGTTTTGGATTATTGACCACCACTGATATGCATCTCCTGATAGAAAATATATGGAAATGACAAACTTCTCTCTTTCATTACATCCCAATGCAAGAAATATCTTCCCACGGGAACATATCCACTGCTCTGCTACAAATGGGATTGAGGTCCCGTTGAATGATGGAGGTTGTTGTCACATAATGCGATCCTACATAGCTCCTACATGTGATGGATCAAGATTATACATACGGGTAGGGTTATTATTCATAACCTGTGTATGTTTTCCCAGTATAGTTATGAGTTTCTCAGCACCAGTAACAGCACCAGATCCAATATCAGTATCTTTTGTTGGAGCAAAATCCCTACATGGTACACATGCATTCGTGCGATTTCCATTATAGGCGCCATATCTAGATAATGGCATACAATATATTATATTAAGAATCATAATGTATAATTTTAACATAAAAATGATAAGAAAAATTGAGATCATTTGCATGTCTAATCCCAAATTCAAAAAAATGGTTTCTTTGTGAAATATTTATATTAAACTCCTTCATAATGGCTTGTAAATAAAATGTGAATTATCCTAATCCTATCCCCCGGGAGTGTCTTAAGAAAGAGTGAAACAAGGACCAATGTCATATACTAGGATACACCGGGTCAAGCCTGAAACTCCTTGTCAGAGCTCTCACTCCTAGGTATATCTGTGCCAGAGCCACCTCGACCTACTTTTATCCAGAAAGATATGAATTGCTTGAATGATCTACATAATCTATTTATTACCAAAATACCAAGATGTTCTTGTATGTTTATCCTCAAAGAGAATCTTAGGGACTATTCCCTAATTCTTTTTTTCTAAATCTGGTATCTATGTATTCTACTAAATTTCCTCTTAAACCAACTATAAGGACCCGACCACAGTTTCCCAGAGCCGATGCCTTATTTCATTACATTGGAATATATACTAGGTATATGAATCCCGAAAGACTAAGTAGTTTAGTATTATTAAAAACAATTCAAATACATATGTTTAACACAACAACATGAAGGGAATCAAAAAAATATTTTATTCCACTAGAAAAATCACGTGCCCTAGATATTTTTTGGAAGCCATTGACAAATTACTTCTTCATGACCTGAGAAAATGAAACATAAGTAAGGGGTGAGCTCGAAAATTCAGTATGAGTAACCAATACTGGGGAAGATAATATAAACATTACAAATGGTGAATAAATTAAAATAACATGACATTAATAATAAATTTGAAACACATTATGGAAGGAATATGAGGTGAGTAAATAATGTCATAATAAAACAAAATCATGGGTATTCTACTAGTCTAACAACCGCATGATCATCAAATACTATCATCATAATGAGTGAAGTTCATATTCTAGGAATTCTGAAACATTTTTTCAAGGCCTCATCCAAGACATCTAATGATTAAGGCCTCGGCCAAAATCCATATATCACATTGGGAACGGCCTCGGCCAATTCCACGTCTATTTGTCTCATGGGACCTACCGATGCATAGAGAGAATATAGTGGGCCCCACTCATCACATAATAAGTCCAATGAATTCCTCATATGAGTGGTGATTATCATAAGCATCATATACAGTCATATAGAAACTATCATATGAATTGTAACTAACTTTCCCCAATTATTGATCATAAACATTAACCATTCGAAATAATGTAGTGAATGGTTTTAGGATAGACCATAAAAAATAAAGTCAGTCATAAACCATTAAATAAAATATGTTAGATGAATTCATAAATTATTAAACCCAATAATACCATGTAATCCACAAGAGTGTTGAATTAGATGAAAACACTCGTATAAAATCATTAAGAAATTCTGGAGATTAATACTCTTTTATTTTGAAAAGAAGAGTTCTTTTGGAAAAATCATTGTATAAAACCAGAAGTGAAGTAAAAAATTATTTTCATTATAAAATGAGTGATTTAATAATGATAATGGATTCGAAAAATAGATTATAGAGTTCCATTGAAAATAGGTAAAAATTTGAGAAAATTCCGTTGCATCGGGCTCGTATTTTTGAAACAATTTTAAATGATCCTTTTAAAACGTGTAACTATCCACAAAATAAGGAAGGATTCTGGTTTTTAAAAATATATATGATACTCACACAGAATATATGAGGATTACATACCAATACATTACAATTTCATTGAGGTATTTATCTAATGAATGTATCCCAAATTAAAATAGATGTTCGTGTGGAAAACACCTTACCTTAACTCCAAACGTGTTCCACTCTTGAACTTACGCTCTTGGAATATTAAATTATACATATTAATAAATTATTTAAGAACCAATTATAAATTTATTTAATTTATCATAAATCTGTTTATTTCATTTATACCATTATTTCTATGTTATTATATTGAATTTCATTGTTCCGGGGTGTTCGTATTATTTATTTTTATAATCGTATCAGTAGTTTTTAAGTAATGGAGTTCATGTGGAAAGGTTATAAACCTCTGGGATTGGAATTATATATTATTTATGAACATAAATAATTTTTAATGGTCATTTCTATCAGTTGGTTACATGTAATGAGGAAGAATCAATAGATGACAACCACATCGATTATTCGACGTTATTTGGATTATTATGAACTAGTTTTGTCATATAACTTAATTATATGTAACTATTCTGGGTCCTGAATATTAATTAGGTTATAGAACATATATTATATAATGTTTCAACCATAAATATGGTTTCATGTATAGTAATGTGTATGAAATTGAAGAATGAAACTTCGTCGTCCACGAAGGCTGTACATTGGAACCTCATGGATGTTGATTTTGTTAATAAAAAAATGGAGGGAGTAAGTGTATTTTAGATGTTTCTTCCATTAAAATGATATAATTCCAGTATATAGATAATAATGGAGTTACCATGATCATTTAGACAGAGGAGGCGAGGAGATGATAACAATAGAAGATAAATTGAAATGAAACCATATGAAAACGAAGGGTCCTTTACTACTTGAAATAACCTCCTTGAGAAACTCTTTAAGGGAAGGGGTTTTGGGCTTTTATAAATACCATATACTTCTTGTATGTGGGGAGAGATTAATGAAGGGTAATTGGGAAGAACATTGAGGAGATTCAAGGCTATGAGGAGTGAAGAGAAGAGGGAGTGGTGAGGGGTTTTTATAGTGGTGGAGAGAAGTAAATTTTGAATATTTAATTACTTATATTATTATTTCCCTCAAGAAATCCTATATTTTTGTTTCATGTGAACCCTAATAGTAATAAGGGCATTTGAGTTAGAAAAAAGTGGCATTTCATCACTTGTGATGTCATTAATAGTGTATTTAACTGAAAATGTTTATATATGGTATTTTATTGTATTTCACTATTAATCAAAAATTCTAGAATTTCAGCAAAATCCCAAAAATCCACACCTACCATTTTTCAACATGTAGAATTCAAATGTGAAATCCATTTTTCAAAAATAAGTTTCTAAATAATATTAATTTAATTTTTAAATAAGGTCATAGTTAATTCGATAAATAACAATCTTAAAGTGCAATTAGTTTAATTTCTCATTGAAAAACTAAATAAGATCTCATTATCTTATTTCATTAAGAAAATAGCAAAATATTATTATTTACTATTCATAAGGGTCATATTTATATTCATATTACTATTCATAAGGTATGTTACTGTTCCCCAAAAATCAAGTTTGTTCTATCAGATTCCAACTGACTTACTAAACACAACTCTAGATGACCATATTTTGAAATTTAAAACATAGAAGATGAAAATTTGTGTTTAATGGATAGATTATAAAATTGAATTATTTATTTATTTTCACAACCATACGGTGTTACATTCTCCACTCCTTACAAAAATTTCTTCTTTAAAATTCATAGAATATTATCTAAAAATATTCAGGTATGTCCTTAACATAAATTCCTCAGGCTCCCATGTTGCTTCCTCCATCTTATGGTTCCACCATAGAACCTTTACCAGTCGAGATATCTGATTTATCAATACTTATTCTCCAGTATCATGAATCTTGATTGACTCTTTACAATAAGATAGATGAGTCTCAAGTTGAACTTCTTCATAAGTGAGTACATGTGTTGGGTATGTCATGTACTTTCTTAACATTGACACGTGGAACACATTGTGAACCATGGAGAGGCTTGGAAGCATTTCCAAATGGTATGCTACGACTCTAATTCGGTCTAGAATTTCAAAAGGTCCGTTGTGCCTGGGACTTATTTTTTCCTTCTTACCGAATCATGTAATTCCCTTCCATGGAGACACCTTTAAGAAAACTTGATCACCTTCTTGAAATCCAAATCCTTCCTTAGGTTATCTACATATCTCTTTTTCCTACTTTGAGATATTTTGAAATGGTTCTAGATAAACTTTACCTTCACTATTGATTCTTCAACATGTTATGGGCCCACGATCTTTCTTTCACCAACATCATCCAAGCAAGTTGGTGTACAAAATCTCCTCCCATATAATGCCTCATAGGGTGCCATCTGAATACTTCAATGGAAGCTATTGTTGTAGGAAAATTATACAAGAGGTAAATACTAATCCCACATGCCTTGAAAATCAAGTGAACAAGACCTCAACATGCCTCCCAATGATTGAATAGTTCGTTATGATTGGCCATCAGTTTCTGGGTGGTAGCCAGTGCTCAAACGATGATCAGTATTTTGCGCCTTCTGAAGACTTTTCCATAATCTTGATGTAAAAGGTGGATCACTATCAGAAATAATCGATATGGTCACTCCATGAAGTCTCACAACTTCATTAACATATAGTCATTCTAGACGTTCAAGTGGTAGATCTTCTCTTATAGAAAGAAAATGTGCTGACTTGGTAAGATTATAAAAAATGACCCATATTGCATCATTTCTTCTATGAGTCTTTGGTAGTCCCATAACAAAGTCTATTTTGATATTATCCCATTTCCACTCAGGTATGGGAAGAGGGTACAGTACTCTTCTAGGTTGTTGCCTTCCAGCTTTCCCTTGCTGAAAAACCATACATCTTGACATAATATCAGCAATCTCCAACTTCATGTTGTCACACCAAAAATGTTATTTCAAATATTTATACATCTTAGTGATACCAGGGTGTATAGAGAAATTGGAACTATGAGAATCATCCAATAATTCCGTTTTTAGATCAGGTATATCGGGAACACAAATTCTATACACAAATTTCAGTATTCCATCTTCATATACGAAGTCACTCAATCTCCCAACATTCATAGCTTTAATCTTCTTTTGAAACTCCCCATCATCAGCCTGAGAACATTTTATCCTTTCTAGTAATGATGGTTTGGCAACCATTTGAAAAAGAATCGATGTTTCAACTACCATGGTTATTCCCATATCCATCTTTACTAGACCCATGAAAATAGGATCTCTTTCAACTCTCATCTTGTGCAAAACTCTGTAATCCTTTCTGCTCAAAGCATCTTCCACTTTATTTTCCTTCCCTGAGTGGTAGGGTATCATGAAATAGTAATCTTTGAATAGTTCAATCCATCTCCATTGCCTCATGTTGAGTTCTTTCTGTGAAAAACTATACTTTAAACTCTTGTGATCTGTATAAATCAGACATTTTCACCATAGAGATAATGTCTCCATATATTCAAAGCAATGATTATATTATCTAACACTAGATCATTAGTATGATTGTTTTGACCATGAATTTTTAGCTATCATGATGCATAAGCAATAACACTATCATTATGCATAAGAACACAACCAATTCCTTTCTTTAAAGCATCACTATAAATATCAAAACCCATCATTCCCTGATGGTATAGTCACTAAAGGAGCATTGACTAATCATCCATTCAGTTCTTCAAAACATTATTCACAATCTTTTGTCCAAACAAATTTAATCCCTTTACATGTGATCTTCGTTAGCGGGTTAGCCTATTGGGAAAAATTCTACATGAAATGCTGATAATAAAATATTAAGCCAATAAAACTACATACCTCAGTTATGTTTGTTGGAATGGGATAATCTTGGATTGCCTTTGTCTTCGCTGGATTAACTAAGATTCCATCCATAGAGATAATATGGCCAAGAAAAGAAATCTCCTGAAGCCAGATTTGACAATTTCTAAACTACCCATATAATTCATGTCTTCTAAGAGTTTTCGAGATAATGCGCAAGTAATTTTCATTATTTTTGTATCTTTTGGAGTATACCATGATATCATCAATAAATACAAATACAGAATCATCATGATATTCATTGAAAACACTTTTCATTAGATCCATGATGATAGAGGGTGCATTAGACAATCCAAAAGGCATCACTATAAACTCATAATTCCTGTACCTGGTTCGAAATGTTGTTTTCAGAATGTGTTACTTCTTCCTATTGCAATCACCAAGAATATGGCCTTTCTGACCACATTTTTAGTATACTCCGTTACCATTTATGCATGCACCATGGTGTTTCATTCCACAATTGTCACATGGTTGAAATTCAACTCTTCCCTTATTCCGTGTTTCCATATTTACTTTCTCGGGTTTTCAGTAGCCCTCTTCTTTTATATCTTTCACTTAAAGTCATAAGACTTAGATAATTCTTTTTCTTTCTTGATTTCACATGAAACTATATCCTTATATGATGAAAAACATAGGGATAACAGTTCTCGCTAGAGGAATGGCATTAGGCCATGAATGAATTGATCAATTTATCTACTTGGATTTCGTATGTAGTCTACAACATGTCTTTATAATCTTGTGAAGTTAGCTTCCTACCTTGCAACATTCTCATCTTCCTTCTTCCTCAGATTCAAGAATTTTCTCTCAATATCTGCTCAGTGCCCACGATGGAAATATTTTTCTAAGAATATTTCCTCAAAATCCCTCCATTTCATCTCTTCTATCTCTTCCACCTCCTTAGTGTTTTTGATTAATGACCACCACTGATATAAATCTCCCGATAGATGATATAATTCTTCGCCAACCTTCTCTCTTTCATTACATCACCAAGTGAGAAATATATTCTCAAGGGAACATATCCACTGTTATGCTATAAACGGGTTTGTAGTCCCGTTGAATGATGTAGGATGTTGTTGCATAATGCGATCCTGCATAGCTTTTCCATGTGGTGGATCCAAGTGATTTATATAGGTAAGGTTATTATTAATAACCTGAGTATGTTTCCCAAGTATTTTTATGAGTTGCGCAGCACCAATCACAACACTAGAGCCAACATCATTATCTTGCGTTGGAGGAAAATCCCTACAGGGGACACGTGCATTCGTGTGATTTCCATTCCGTCCACTAGGCACCATATCTAGATAATGACATACACTATATTAGTTTATGAATCATAATGTATAATCATAATATAAAATTGCTCTGAAAAATTGAGATCCTATGCATAGCTAATCCCATAATCACAAAAAATGGTTTCTTTGAAGAATATTTACATTAATCTATTTCATAATGGCTTGTAAATAAATTGTGAATTATCCTAAGATTATCCCTAAGGAGTGTCATAATAAATAGTGTATCAAGGCCTGCTGTCGTATACAAGGATACCTTGGGTAAATCTCAAAACTCCATTTTGGAGATTTCACTCCTGGGTATATCTGTGCCAGAGCGACCTCTAGCAGCTCATATCCAGACAGAGATGTATTTCTTGAATGATCCACATAATCTATTCCTTACCAAAATACCAGGACATTCTTGTATGTTTATCCTCAAAGACTATCTGAGGGACTATTCCCTAATTCTAGTTTACCTAAATCTATTTTCCAAGTATTCTACTAAAATTTCCCTAATACCTACTATAAGGTCACGTCCCCAGTTGCCCAGAGCCGGTGCCTTATTTGATTAAGTTGGCATACATACAAGGAATACGACTCCCAAAAGACCGAGTAGTTTAGTATTATTGGAAACAAGTGACATACATTAGTTTAATATTACAACATGAAGAGAATCAAAACACTATTTTATTTAACTAGAAACATCACGTCTCCTAGATTATTCTTGCAAATCATTCATAAATTACTTTTTTATGTCCTGAGAAAAAGAAACACAAGAAAGGGGTGAGCTTAAACACTCGGTAAGAGTAAGAAATATAGAAGAAGATAATATAAACATTATACATGGTGAATAATTGAAAACACATTCCTTTAATAATAAACTTGAGACACATTATGGCAAGAATACGAGTTTAGTAAATAATGCCATAATAAAACATAATAATGGGTATTCTACTAGTCTAATTACCACATGATCTTCAAATACTAGCATCATAATGAGGGAAGTGCATATGCTGGACATTCTGAAACATTTATTCAAGGCCTCTGCCAATAAGTTTAATGATTAAAGCCTCGGCCAAAATCCATATATCTCATTGGAAAAGGCCTCGGCCAATTCCACGTCTATTTGTCTCATGATACCTACCGATGAACCGAGGGGCTATAGCAGGCCCCACCCATCACATAATAATTTCAATGTGTTCCTCATATAAGCGGGGATAAACCTAGAAAACATATACATACATATTAAAACTATCATATGAAATGTAACTAACATTCCCAAATAATTGAAAATAAACCTTAATCATTCGAAATAATGTGGTGAATGGTTTTAGGATATATCATCCACAATAAAGTCAGTCATAAACCACTAAATCAAATATGGTATATGAATTCGTAAATTATTAAACCCAATAATACCATGAAATCATCAAGAGTGTTCAATTAGATGAAAACACTCTTATAAAGTCATTAAGCAATTTTGTAGATAAATACTCTTTTATTTTGAAAAGAAGAGTTCTTTTGGAAAAATCATTTTATAAAAAAATAAGTGAAGTACGATTGTATTTTCATAATAAAATTAATGATTTTATAATGATAATGGATTCCAAAAATATATTATAGAGTGCCCTTGAAAATAGGTAAAAATTTGAGAAATTCTCTTGAATTGGGCTCGTATTTTTAAACCAAATTTTAATGTTCACTTTAAAACATTTAACTATCCACAAAATAATGAATAATTCTGGTATGTAAACATATAAATGATAATAAAACAAAATATATGTGGAGTAAATAACAATACATAAGAATTTCATTGAGTTATTTAGACAATGAAATTATCCCGAATGAAAATAGAAGTTCGGGTGGAAAACCCCTTACCTTAACTCAAAACGCGTTCCGCTCTTGAACTTTAGATCTTGAAATATGAAATAATACTTATTAATAAATTAATTAAGAACATATTAGATATGTATTTAGTTTATCATAATTCTGTTTATTTCATTTATAATGTTATTTATATGTTATTATATTGAATTTCATTGTTCTGTAGTTTTCATTATCTTTATTTTTATAATCGGTTCACTTGTATTTAAGTAATGGAGTTCACGTGGAAAGGATATAAATCTCCGGGATTGGAATTATATATTATTTATGAACATAATTAATTATTATTGGTAATATATATCATTTGGTTACATGGAATGTGGAACAATCATTAGATGACAACCACATCGATTATTCGGCGGTATTTGGATTATTATGAACTAGTTTTGTCATATAACTTAATTATATGTACATATTCTGGTTTCTGAATATTAATGAGGTTAAAATACATATATAATAGTTTGGTTTAACCATAAATATAGCTTCATGACCAATAATGATTAATAAATTGAAAACCGAAACTTCGTCATCCATGAAGGCTATAAATTAGAACCTCATGGACGTTGATTTTGTTAATAAAAATAAAAAGGAGAGAGTAAGATTATTTATGATGTTTCTTCCATTAACATGATATAAATCCATTATATATATGATACAATAGTTATCATGATCATTTTTACAAATTAGGTTAGGATAGGATAGAAAATGAAGATAAATTGAAATGAAACCAAATGAAAAAGAAGGGTGCTTTACCTCTTGATATAACCTCCTTGAGAAACTCTTTAAGGGAAAAGGTTTTGGTCTTTTGGAAAGACCAGAAGCTTCTTGTATGTGAGGAGAGACTAGGTAAGGGTAATTGGGCAGAACATTGTGGAACTTCAAGGCATATAGGAGTGAAGAGAAGAGGGAGTGGTGAGGGGTTTTTATAGTGGAGGAGAGGAGTAAATTTTGAATATTTAATTCATTATTTTATTATTTCCCTCAAGAAAACCAACAGTGTTGTTTCATGTGACCCCTAATAGTAATAATTGTATGTGAGTTCAAAAAAAGTTGCCTTGAATCACTTATTATGTCATGAATATTATATTTAACTGATAATTTGTATATATGGTATTTTAACGTATTTCACTATTTATCAAAAAATATAGAATTTCAGAAAAATCCCCAAAATTCTCCTCTACCATTTTTCGACGTGTAGAATTCAAAAGTGAAATCAATTTTTCGAAAATAATTTTTTAAATATTATTAATTAAATCTTTAAATAATTTCATAGTTAATTAAAAAAGTAACTATCTTAAAGTGAAATTAGTTTTATTTCTCATTAAAAAACAAATTAGGATCTCATTATCTTATTGCCTTAAGAAAATAAAATAATATTATTATTTACTATTTATAAGGGTCATATTACTATTCATATGGGTATGTTACTGTTCACCAAAAATCAAGTTTGTTCTATCAGACTCCAAATGACATACTAAACACAACTCTAGATGACCATTTGTTGAAATTCAAAACATAGAAGAGGAAAAGTTGTGTTTAATGGATAGATTATAAAATTCCATTCTATATTTATTTTCAAAACCATAGGGTGTTACAAAACTATTCATATATGAATAATTATAATATAGTTTTTACAAATATTATAACATTTCTAACATCATAATGATATTAAATGACATATAAAATTTATTAATTTTTTTATTAATAACATATCTATTTAATAAGTATAATAATTTATTTAAAAATGATATGTTGTATTTAGAAATCGGTCTTTGAAATTTTAAGAACCTAAGTAATACTTTATTAAAATAAAAAACTAATTTTGGTCCATTTCAATTAATTTAGTATTCACAAGATACAATTCCATATTAGCTTCATTTGAATAAAATAATGGTCATTTATTTAATCAGAAACCAATATATTTCCTGGTAATTGATAGTATTCATAAAAATTGTGCAAAAAAATTGCGAATTCATTTTAATACATTTTTTTAAAAATTATATTTTTCATGAACCTTCCTTGAGGGTCCCATTTTGTGACTACCCCATGCCCGTCTCCAATAGCCTAGGTTCTTGTCCTTAGCATAGAGTAGTAATATCCAAAAAATGGGAGGCATTAGCCTAAAGTACTATATGCATGCACACGTCTCAAAGAAAAAAAAGATGGAATGTGAAATTACTATGTAAATAATTCATGAAAAATTTATATCCAAAAACTAGTGTATAACAGTGAAAGTATGGAAAATTAAACATGTCCAAAATAAAATTCCACTAAAAAGTGTCTATAACCAGAAGACCAACTAGTGCAGTAAGTGGTACTGGAACTATTTTATGAAAAGTCTTCGAGACACACCTCGGTCTGTCTGATCTCACAATGCACCGCTTGGTCCTGGTCTATAGATAAATCAACATAAACGTTGATAATAGAGATGAGACACGACATGGGTGTGTAAATCCCATGCATGGGTGACTAAAAAAATACTCAGTTGGACATCCCAAAACCACAAAATAAATAACATGAAAAAAAAACCACAAAGGAAATACCACCAAGGAAATACCATGATGGAAATACAATGATGGAAATACCATGTAGGAAATAACATGATGGAAATACACCCAAGTAAATACCATGAATTAAATACCAATAATGAAATTCCATGAAGTATATACCACCAAGGAATTACCTCAATGAAAATACCATGATAGAAAATGCACAGTCAGCTGCACATGGGTGTATGTCAACCTGACATGTATTAAGAACATCCAAACTTACTCAATCAAATTTGGCACAAAATCTCAAGAAAACATGTATTATGTATATGAAAAAATGTCTCAGTAAGATACATATTCTCCATAAGACACATAGTGTCTATAAGACACGTAGTCTCTAGGTCACAGCCAGCCACAAAAATGATTGCTCGAAGCGCACTCATTTTGGGATTACTCAATCCTCAAGCCATTATATCGCATTCACACTCCCACAAAATCCATCTTAGGATATTACAAAATTATTTCCTTTTTATAAGGGTCCCAAAGATGGAGACATCTTATCAAATGGACTCACAATTTGAATGTTATGGGTTTTTAATGTTTTGAAGGATGGAGGGTCAATGGGAATGTTGACCAACTCACGATCGGTCCACCGACCATGGAGTTCAACCTTTGTGGTTGGTATGAATCATAGTTTACCACCCCATAGTCAATCTGTGTGACCACACCATTGAAGATTTAGTAGTTATGGTGGTCAACTATGTGATCGCCCTGGGTCGATGAGATGTCTAACTCGAGTCCGACCCAGATCTTGACCTGTCTTTTGGGACGACCCGACCTGATCTGTCATGTCTGACCCACCTCATTACGTAAGGGACCACCTAACCCACTCAATTAGGACTGAACCAACCCAGTTTTCTAGGCCCAACCGGCACCGTTTGGGGCCAGCCCGCTCAATCATGGACCATCTAGGCCATCACACACTACCAACATACCACATCCTGAAACCTCTCAATGCCCTATGACCTCACTGTGTACCCGGCACTATCACCTCCACATCGCATGGCTGCGCACTATAGCATCCCATGCCACCCCGGCCCTATTCTGCCACAACCGCCACCTCCGGTCAAAGAATCACCTCAGTCCAGCTCACCGGATCACCGTTTTAGACCCGTGCAACCTCTATTGCCTAGATCTCAAAAAGACTATAGATTCATGCTCCTCATGTAACATCCCAGGTAAATAATGAATAAATCATTTTCATATTTATTAATATTTACGAATTAGATATTAATTTTACTTTAAAGTGGTTTCTATATTCGATAGCATACCCGATACGCAACAAAGAGTTTTTTTGAAATCGTACGTTGCAAACTAGTAATAAAATAATATTATTTTAAATGGTATTTAACACATAGACATTTTATTGGCCGGAATGGATAGAAATAACTAAAATATGATTATATATGTTTTTTAAATGTTTTTACTTTTATATAATAAAAGAAAAATGCTTAAAATAAGAAAACAATTCAATTTTAGGTGTATATGCCCCAATTTTCCCTAAAGGTCCACTTATCAAAATTTGATGGTGAACCATCATTAAATATAGTTTTGGTCACTCTTATACATTATAATTGTCCAAATAAAACCCTTCTTTAGAATTGGGATATCAAAATTTGCTTTGTGTAATTTTATGGTATTTTTCCGATAAAGTTCAATTTTTAATGAATAGTGTAAAATGTTGTATTTTAATTCAAAACCACTTTTTAATGTAATTTTTTTATATGATTAGATTTTCTTTTGAATTGGTTTTAAAATTAACATAGAATATATTATTATCATTAAATCCAATAGTGGTCGTTGGAATTAATTTCACTTTGAAATCAGACATAAACTAGGGTCAATCATTTGATACTTATTGTTTCATAAAAACATGCTATTTGCTCTGACATCGAGAATTAATTATTAAATTAATTAATTCAACTTATATGTTTTGGATTTTTAAAATGGAATTCATTTTTGAATTTTTAATATCAAATATATCTTAGGGTGAAGTTTTGGTATTTTTCTGAAAAACTTCAATTTTTGATGAATAGTGAAACCACTAAGTGGTACTTAAAAAACTGATTTTTCGTTTAAATGAAATTTTACCACCTCTGTGTTTTGAATTTCAAAAATCCGACATACATGGTTGTCATTAAGATGTTAAATGTGGTTCAATGGGATTAAAATAATTTTTTTGTGAATAGTGACTTTTAAGTTTTTAATCGCGATTAGAGGTTATTAGTGTAGTTTAAGGTAAAAATAATGTTTTAATAATATGTGATGAGCTTGACACATGTCCTACCCTTATTGAATGTGTCGTGGCCGACCAAGACAAGCCATGGGTCAACTTGGGGACCCCATGGAGCCACTTTGGTAGGAAAATGACATTAATATCTTTTTATTTAATGTTAAAATTAATATGACACAAACATGAGTTGTTTTATAAAAACAATTTTTAAATGGGGTTATACAAGCCATATATTTGACTATAAATATTAATTAGAAATAAAAAAATATTCACTACATCATGATATTTTGTTTATAATTATTAAACATTAAATAAATTAAATTATTTATGACACCATGATGATGCATCGATTACCTCATTATTTAACGATTTAAATAAAATGGAATGATAATGCAAAATCAAAGACCTACAAATTTCAAAAACCTATTGGATGGGTGGATTTCGAACCCTTATCACCTTATCCTCAAAACACATCAATGTGGGACCACTAAAATCTTAAACAAATTCTAAAATAAAGTAACATTTCCTTACTTTCCAAGAGTTCCCCTCCTCTCCTCTTATAAAGGCCCCCACCTCTACCTCCTTACCCACACTTCCAAAGCCTTTGGCTTGGCCAAACCCGGCCCATTTTGTCTCTAAAAATCTCTATCTTACACCTAGAATCCTCACTTTTGGTAGAAGTCATCCCAAGGAAGCCTTTGAGCTCAAATCAAAAAGAGTTGCCCGATTTAAAGGTAGTGTCTTCTCTTGTGTTCTTTTGTTCTATTTTTCATCTCTAACCCCATAAACTATTTTTATTCATTTCTTTTGCAAAAATCCAGTATCTTCAATATAATATTATGTTGTTATAAGAATGATTCGAGCTACACTTACACACACCTACATCTAATGGTTAAAGAACATACTGTTTCTGTGGATGGTGAATTTCTGCCTCATGAAATGATGATTGTTCAACAGTCATATAACACCTTCAAAGGTGGCTATTAGGATGTCACTATATTTATATATTATAAATAATATGTTTATTTTTTCCTTATGATTATGTATTTTTCATTTATGGCATACCTTTATGGATTCCATTATGGGTATACGCGATATCAACATTTTAGGAAGTGCGGACTACCACCCCTTCAAAGTGATGGGATTCGTTAATGCCATATATGGGAAGTATAAAGGATGGATTTAAAGTTATTATATATGATGTTATACTGGAATTATAATATAACTCTATATAATTATTATTTCATTCAATTATTTTATGAGATAGAAATGAAAGTAGCATTCATGCGTACGTACGGCTTGTCGTCTCCATGAACGGTGCATTTCATTTCTTATCCCCAAATGTAATGTACTATTATAAGTACATATATATAAGGGATATATATATTTTATGTTACATCTAAATTATTAATATAATTCTGTATTTAAAATGTACATACCTCTCATTTAGATTTAATTCCATTAATATTACATAGAAATGGAAGTAGCGATCAGGCGTACGTACGACATACCGTCTCTATGAACGATGCATTTCAATTCTTACCTCTAAATGATTATGTGATATTATAAATACATTTATATTATAGATATATATTATATATATTATATCCAAATCAGTAATGTCATTCTGGATATAAAAAACCATTGACCACACGAACAACATGTAATTGTAAGAAGTCCACTTTCGACTTAAGAACCAAATATCGACAAAACAAATATTATTAACTTAAATGATTACATAATGTTTATAACATGGAAATAAGTGAAATAAATGGAATAATGAACTTGAAAAAGGTTCTTAAGAAAATTGAAATTAACTCAAGTTTATTATTCAGAACGTTAAATATCGATCGAGTCAAGTCAGACCCGAGGTAAGGGACTTCGTCTCAATCTCCTTTCAATGAGGAATATTTTTTTTAATACAAAACTTTCTTTTATACAGTTTATAAACCCCTTTGACTTTTACTTTTATAAAAAATGAATCTTTTTCTACGAAGCATTTTATAAAACGAAAAAAAGGAATGTTTCTTTTAACGTACGCGGTGACAACGACCTTTCCCGCCGCCGTGAGTATTATTTAGTCATTGGATTCCTGAACAAGCCGTAATGTTTTTTAAAATGAAATAATTACCATATACTCTTTTATGTATTCTGGTATTGAAAATGGTTTTTATAATGGATTTGTTAGGTCAATATATTTATGTGATATATTTTGAAAAAAGTGTGGAAATGTTTTCTTTCCATTATATTTGTTTTATGTCTTATGATTTTTATAATGGTACTTGGACATTTGACAGGTGGTTACGTGATAAACCATATGACGGGTGGTGCTGTGAATACCAAGATGGGTGGTTACGTTATAACCTCCAATTCATTTGGTATGGAAGTCATCCGTATGGCTATTCCATTAAGTATGTGTGGAAGTCGGCCGTATGGCTATTCCTTTAGGTGATATGTGTGGAAGTCGACCGTATGGTTATTCGAATTAAGTATGTTTATGTCCCAAGTTACCTTTATATGTTATGTGTTCTTTATATGGGTTTTATGGTAATCATTTGGTTACAAAAGGGTAAGTAATGATATTTTATTCTGTGAAGAGTTTTTACTACTTCATGAAGGTGAAGGTATTACTTTGATAAAGTATACATGGTTCTCTTGATGTTTGAAAAACTAACAGTTTTCATTCTTTGTGTATCCCCTACTGAGCTTTTTAGGCTCACCCCAAGTTTATATGAAATATATTTCACAGGAAATAATGTGGAATAGGGTCAAGGATGGAATTAAGGGAAAGTCATGCTATATAAAACATGGAACTAGACATGTTTCTTTTTAAGAGTTTGTTTATTCTATGGAGACTTAGTAGAAGTGTCTACTATGTAATCTTTTGAGATGTAACAGTTAAGCCCTAATTCTCTAAAACACAAAACCTGATAAGATCCTCAATGTGAATTATTTATTTAATTCAATATTAAGTAATGTTTAAGGCTGGGGCCTTATGGTTGGTATTAGAGGTCGATTTAGACAACATTAAGAGGTAGAAAATTGTTAAATTATAAGTTAATTTATTGTATGATTGAAATGAAATTGAATTTAAATATTACCATGTTGCTTCACCTAAGATATTTCTGGGTTAAGAATGGTTTTTCATAGAGGAAACAGAACAGATTTTCAAGGAAGGCTTATAGAGGGAAATGACCTTTCAAATCAGTATCCTGAGATGATCAGTATCAGAACTAAACAGTTTGTTGCAGTGATGGCTCAGTTGACTCAGGTGAAAAATGTTGGTTGTTTTTATAGATGATATTTTGGTGTTTTCTAAAAGTAAAGAGGAGCATGAAAGTCATTTAAGGTATATCATGCAAACCTTAAAAGAAAATAAACTGTATGGAAAATTCAGTAACTGTGAGTTTTGGTTACAACAAATTTCCTTCCTTGGTAACATTGATTCATAAAAAGGCATAACTATTGATCCTGCTAAAACAAAAGTTGTTGATGAATTGCCAAGACCAACAAATGTAACTGATATCCGTAGTTTCCTTGGTTTGACAGGTTACTACTGAAGGTTTGTTGAATATTTTTCATGGTTATCTATTCCAATGACTAAGCCAACTCGGAAGAGTGTTATGTTTATCTGGACAAAATAATGTGATGATTGTTTTCAGGAGTTGAAAAGAAGATTGGTGAATGCTCCAGTTTTGGAACTACCTTCCAGGAATGGTGAGTTTGTTATATACAGTGATGCTTCGTTGAAGGGACTTGGATGTGTCCTTATGTAGAATGATCATGTAATTGCATATGTTTCACGTCAATTTAAAACTCATGAGATAAGTTACCCTACACATGATTTGGAATTAGCTGCTGTTGTTTTTGCTCTAAAAATATGGAGGCATCATTTGTATGGAGTAAAGTGTGAAATATATACTGATCAAAAAATTTTACAGTAGATATCCACTCAGAAAGAACTGAACATGAGACATAGGAGATGGCTGGAATTAATCAAGGATTATGATTGTACAATTCATTACCATCCGAGAAAAGCAAATAAAGTGGCCGATGCTTTGAGGCGAAAAAGTAATGATTCATTAACCATGATACATTTGGAATGAGATCCTTTGTTTTTTCATTTGATGAACATGGGCATGGAAGTTGTTTGTGTAGGAAGTCCTTCTGTTTTGTTTTAGGTATCAGTGACATCTTCCCTATCAGACAGAATCAAGAAAGCACAGAAGTAAGACAATGAGTTGCAGAAAAAGGTAGAGCTGGTTCAGAAGGGTATGTTTCCTGAATTCAACAATGATAATTATTGTGTTTTGAGGTTTGGGAAGAGATTATGTGTGCCTTCTGATTCACAGTTGAAGAATGATTTGTTATGTGAGGCTCATAGTTCCCCGTTTTCAGTTCATCCTGGCAGTACTAAGATGTACAGAGATCTGCGGGTGTATTACTGGTGGGATTGAATAAAAAGAGATATTGCTTATTTTACTGTGAAGTTTTTTACATGTAAACAGGTTAAAGAAGAGTGGTAGTTACCGAAAGGGATGCTTCGGACTTTACCAGTGCCAGAGTGGAAATGGGAAAATATATCCATGGATTTTGTCGTGGGATTACTGAAGAAATCTAGAGGTAATAATGAAATCCGGTTTATTGTTGATCGCTTGACTAAATCTGCTCATTTCCTTTATAAACAAGATACTTTTCCATAGATCAACTTTCCCGTTTGTATCTTAAAGAGATATTCAGGTTTCATGGAGTTCCTCTCTCCATTGTATCTGACCGTGATCCTAGGCTTACTTCTATCTTTTGGAAAGGACTTCAGAAGTCGCTGGGTACTGAATTAAATTTTAGTACAGATTTTCATCCGTAATCAGATGGGCAGTCAGAACGAACAATTCAGACCTTAGATGATATGCTATGAGCTTGTTCGATGGATTATCAGGGATGTTCGGACCAACATCTTTCTTTGGTTGAGTTTTTGTATAATAACAGTTTTCTTTCTAGTATACAGATGACACCATTTGAGGTGTTATATGGTAAACGGTGTGGAACTCCAGCTTGTTGGGATGAAGTGGGTGAAAGGAAGCTGATGAGACCATAATTGGTAGAAGAGATAACAGAAAAAGTTCAGTTGATTCAGAAACACATGAGAACAGCTCAAAGCAGATAGAAAAGTTATGCGGATAGCTGGAGGAAGGATCTATCTTTCGAAGTAAGTGATCATGTTTTTCTCAAGGTTTCTCCACGGAAAAGTGTGATGAGATTTGGTAAGAAAGGAAAGCTTAGTCCAAGGTTAATTGGACCATATGAAATTATGGAGAAAGTTGGATCAGTTGCTTACCGAGTGGCTTTACCTCCGAGTTTATCTCTAGTACACAATGTTTATCATGTTTCGATGTTGAGAAAATATATGCCAGATATATCTCATGTTTTGAGTCCAGAGGTAGTTCAGTTGGAGGAGAACCTATCTTATGAAGAAAAACCAGTCCAGATTCTTGACCGAAGAGAGAAAGTGTTGCAAAATTAGGTAATTCACCAGGTAAAGGTTTTGTGGAAAAACCAGATTGTTGAAGAGGCAACGTGGGAATCTGAAAATGCTATGAGGGATAAATACCCCCACTTATTCTGATAAGTTAATAAAATTGCGAGGAAGCAATTCCCAAAAGGAGGGAAGGATTTAACATCCCAGGTAAATAATGAATAAAACATTTTCGTATTTATAAATATTTATGAATTAAATATTAATTTTACTTTAAAGGGGTTGCTATGTTCGATAGCATACCCGATTCGCAATAAAGAGTTTCTTTGAAATCGTACGTTGCACACTAGTAATAAAATAATATTATTTTAAATGGTAGTTAACACATAGTCGTTGTATTGGAGGGAATGTATAGAAATAACTAAAATATGATTATATATGTTTTTTAAATGTTTTTACTTTTATCTAATAAAATATAAAGGCTTAAAATACGGAAAGAATTCAATTTTAGGCGTATATGCCCTAGTTTTTACTAAGGGTCCACTTATCAACATTTGATGGTGAACCATCATTAAATATAGTTTTGGTCACTCTTATACATTATATTAGACCAAAGAAAACTCTTCTTTCGAATCGGGACATCAAAATTTACTTGTGTAATTTTATGGTATTTTTCCGATAAAGTTCATTTCTTAATGAATAGTGTAAAATGTTGTATTTTAATTCAAAACCTCATTTTAATCTAATTTATTTATATAATTATATTATCTTTTGGATTTGTTTTAAAGTTAAATTAGAATATATTTTTACTATTAAATCCAATAGTTGTCGTTGGAATTAATTTCACTTTGAAATCGGACTTAAACTAGTGTCAATCTTTTGATACTTATTGTTTCATAAAAACACTCTATTTGCTCTAACAACGGGAATTAATTATTAAATTAATTAATGCAACTTATATGTTTTGAATTTTGTAAAATGGAATTCATTTTTGAATTCGTAATATCAAATATAGCTTAGGGTAATGTTTTGGTATTTTTCTGAAAAACTTCAATTTTGATGAATAGTGAAACCACTAAGTGGTACTTAAAAAACTGATTTTTCATTTAAATGAAATTTTACCACCTCTGTGTTTTGAATTTCAAAAATTCTACATACATGGTTGTCATTAAGAAGTAAAATGTGGTTCAATGGGATTAAAATAATTTTTTGGTGAATGGTAACTTTTAAGTTTTTAATCTCGATTAGAGGAAATTAGTGTAGTTTAAGGTAATGATAATGTTTTAATAATATGTGATGAGCATGAAACATTTCCTACCCTTATTGGATGTGTCATGGCCGACCATGAAAATCAATGGGTCAACTTGGGGACCCCATGGAGCCACATTGGTGGGAAAATGACATTAATATCTTTTTATTTAATGTTAAAATTAAAACGACACAAACATGAGTTATTTTACAGAAACACTTTTTAAAAGGGGTTATAAAAGTGAGATTTTTGACTATAAATATTTCATAGAAAGATAACAAGATTTCCTACATCATTATTTTTTTTATAATTGTAATACATTAAATAAATTAAATTATTTATGACAACATGATGATGCAGTGATTACCTCATTATTTAACGATTTCAATAAAATGGAATGATAATGTAAAATATAAGACCTAAACAAGTAAAAAACCTATTGGATGGGTGTATTTAGAACTATTATCACCTTATACTCGAAACACTTAAATGTGGGACAATTAAAATCCGAAACTCATTCTAAAATAAAGTAACATTTCCTTACTTTCCAAGAGTGCCCCTCCTCTCCTCTTATAAAAGGCCCCCAACTGTACCTCCTTACCCAAACATCCAAAGCCTTTCTCTTAGCCAACCCCTGCGCATTTTGTCTCTCCACATCCATCTATTACTCCTAGAAGCCTCACTTTGGGCATAAGTCTTTCCAATGAAGCCTTTGAGCTCAAATCAAAAAGAGTTACCCGATTTAAAGGTTGTGTCTTCTCTAGTGTTCATTTGTTCTATTTTGCTTGTCCAACCCCATAAACTCCTTTTATTCATTTCATTTGTAACAAATACAGTATCTTCAATATACTAGGATTTTGTTATAAGAATGATTCTAGCTACACTTACACACGCCTACATCTAATGGTTAAAGAACATACCGTTTCTATGGATGGTGAATTTCTACCTCAGGAAACGATGATTGTTCAACACTCATATAACACCTTCAAGGTGGCCATTAGAATGTCACTATAATTATATATGATATATAATATGTTTATGTTTTCCTTAAGCATATGTATTTTACATTTATGTCATACATTTAAGGGTTCCATTATGTGTGTACGCGATATCTTCTTTTTAGGAAGTGCGGACTACCTCCCCCTCAATGTGATGTGATTCGTTAATGCCATATGTGGGATATATAAAGGACGGATTTAAAGATATTATATATGATTTTATACTGGAATTATAATATAACTCTATATCATTTTTATTTCTTTCCATTAATTTATGAGATAGAAATGAATGTAGCATTCATGCGTACGTACGGCTTACCGTCTCCATGAACGATGCATTTCATTTCTTATCCCCAAATGTAATGTACTATTATATGTACATATATATAATGGATATATATGTTTTATGTTACATCTAAATGATTAATATATTTCTTTAATTAAAATATACATACCTATCATTTAGTTTTATTTCTATTAATATGACATTGAAATTAAAGTAGCGTTCATGCGTACGTACAGCTTACCGTCTCCATGAATGGTGAATTTCATTTATTACCTCTAAATGATTATGTGATATTATAAATACATGTATATGCTAGATATATATGATATGTATGATATCCAAATCCGGAATGTCATTCTGTATATAAAGAACCTTTGACCACATGAACAACATGTAATTATAAGAAGTACACTTTCGACTTAAGAACCAAATATCGACAAAACAAACATTTTTAACATAAATGATTACATAATATTTATAACATGGAAATAAGTGATATAAATGGAATAATTAACCTGAATAAGGTTCTTAAGAAAATAGAAATTAACTCAAGTTTATTATTCAGGATGTTAAAAAACGATCGAGTCAAGTCGGACCCAAGGTAAGGGACTTCGTCTCAATCTCCTTTAATTGAGGCATATTTCGTTTTATACAGAACATTATTTTATACGGTGTATAAAACCATCTGACTTTTACTTTTATACAAAAGGAATCTTTTTCTAGGAAGAATTTTACAAAACGACAAAAAGGAATGTTTCTTTTAACATACGCGGTGACAATGACCTTTCCCACCACTGCGAGTATTATTTGGTCTTTGGATTCCTAAACAAGACGTAATGTTTTTTAAAATGAAATAAATAACAACTACTCTTTTATGTATTTTGGTATTGAAAATGGTTTTTATAATGGATTTTTTATATCAATATATTTAAGTGATATATTATGATCAAGGTGTGGAAATGTTTTCTTTCCATTATATTTATTTTATGTCTTATGATTTTTATAATGATACTTGGACATTTGACGGGTGGTTACGTGATAAACCATATGATGGGTGGTGCCATGAATACTAGGATGTGTGGTTACTTTATAACCTTCAATGCATTGGGTATGGAAGTCGGTCGTATGGCTATTTCATTAAGTATGTGTGGAACTTGGCCGTATGGCTATTCCATTAAGTGATATGTGTGGAAGTCGATAGTATGGTTATTCCACTTAAGTATGTTTATGTCCCAAGCTACCTTTATATGTTATGTGTTCTTTGTCAGGAAAAAATGGATTTCCCCGTCTTAGAAGAGAACGTGCCTCACGCGCCTCCTCTTTTTCAAATTTTTCCAGTTCGCGCACCGGCACCTGCCCCTTCCCCGTCACCCGGTCCTCCTCCAGTGGTCTTCGACCCTGGCCTGCCCTGGCGGTCACCGCCCCCGTGGCCTGCCCCCTGGGTGCGCGGCCTGCCGTGCTCTTTTAAGGAGGCTCTTTGTGGCCCTCCCCCGGTTGCTGCGTCTCCCCTTTTCCTGGAGATTTCCCTGGCTTCCTCTATCTCGTCTCGAGATGTCCCCCGTGTAACCCTTGATTTCCCAGCTTTGGCCTTTGAGGATGCGGTGGGTTGTCTGAAATGGACTCTTGTGGCCCGATTTGGTGGTGAGATGCCCTCTCTGGTTGTCTTTCGGCGTCTTGTGGATTCGTGTGGTCTCTCCTCGCCTGCCCGGATCTCGCGTCTCCATCGCAATTCCTTCTGCGTGGCCCTGGCCTCAGATCTGGACTTTGTGAAGGCATGGTGCAAAGTTCCGCGGATGGTGGGTCGTTGGCGGTTCAACCTCATGTGCTGGTCGATGGAGGTTCACAAAGGGAAGAAGGGCCCCCGTGCGGCAGTTTGGCTCATCCTTCCGGGGCTCCCTCTGCCTTTCCAGAATGGGGCTTTCCTTAAAGCCATTGGTGACTCTCTTGGTGGTTTCCTGTGTGCGGACGATCGCACGGTTAGGGGCGAGGAGTCCTCGGTTGCGTGCATCTGTGTCGATCTGGACATGTGCCTGCCTCCTCCGGCTAGCCTCTGTATGCGGGTGCATGACTCGCTTTCATGGAAGCAGGACATCGTCTACCCCGTTTTTCCTTTGTACTGCCCTGCCAGTCTTCTCCCGGGTCACTCAGAATCCCAGTGCAGGAATCTCCCTCTTGCCAGAGGCCCTAAGGATCAGCTCCCTCCGCGCGCTGCAAGGGGGACCGAGTCCCACGACCCTC
Source organism: Viscum album (assembly GCA_963277665.1). Lineage (NCBI taxonomy): Eukaryota > Viridiplantae > Streptophyta > Magnoliopsida > Santalales > Viscaceae > Viscum > Viscum album. The sequence goes on from OY728139.1 coordinate 705,696,813, forward strand.
CTCCTGGTCTCCATTCAGTTGTCTTCCAGAGGCCCGCGCCTAATGGTGTGTGTGATACTGCAATGGCCCCTTAGAGAGTTGTTTGTAGGGGTTCTTCGTCGACGGGCTCTCATCTGGATGAACACGGCCCGATTGGCCTTTCTTTGGTCTCCTACAAGCAGCAGGCTTCTCTATATTTCTTGCTCTCCCAGCCTCCTCTAGGTCCGCTTTTCAATGACATTTGGCTCCGAGAGTTCCTCAGGGGTGGCCTGCTGTTTCGCAGTGTTCCCTCTCATGAAGCTGGCTTTCCTCGTATCTCCCTTTCTGAGGGGTGCTGCCTCCCGCTCCTGCATCAACCTTCCTCGGCTGGTCTGTTGTAGTCCATGGATCCTCCTCCCGGTGTGGAGCTTAGTGTTCCAGGTTTTCCCCTCCCAATAGTTCAGCCTTCTCCCTTACATGGTAAGAGTAGCAGAACCGTGGGCTCCATCCCCTCTCAGAAAGCTCTCTCTTCCCCGCAGGTGCATTCTCCCCTGCTTCCTCCTTCTGGTATCTGCACAAGGTCCAAGGGTAAAAGTTCTTCTAAGTTACCTTCTTCTCCTTTGCGTGGGCTACGATCGCCTGGGGACAGAGCCAGGCGGCATCTATTTCAATGACGTGTATCTTCATCTGGAACTCTCGTGGTCTTGGTTCCAGGGCAAAAACTGATTTCATTGTCATGGAGACGAGGAAAGCAAAGGCCTCCATTGTTGTGGTTTTAGAGCACAAACAGGTTTCTTCCAGAATTGGGGAGTTCGCCCACAAAATCAGGAGGCATGGCTTTCTGCATGGAAACCCCCCCAAATCCCACATATGGATATTCTGGAAAAAAGACATCTCGATTGATTTACTTTTTGCTAATGACCAATCCCTCACGATGAAAGTCAAGTCTTGAAATAACCTTTTTCTTGCCTCTTTTATCTATGGTAGCTGTGATGCCCACAAAAGGAGCTCCCTTTGGCAGGGGCTTCAATCCTTTGATCCAGGTACCTCCCACTGGTTTGTTGGAGGCGATTTCAATATCATAGAGGATCCGAATGAGAATAAGGGGAGAGGTCCCTTCCCTAGAAAGGCAAGCTTGGAGTTTGTACAATTCATGGCTGGTAAGGGACTATCCTACATGGGTTACTCTGGGGACCGCTTCACGTGGGGCAACAATTAAAGAGAAGGCCTTAGATCTTGGAGTCGGTTGGATTGATGCTTGGCCAATTTTGAGGCCATTTCTGACTACCCCAATGCTCAGGTAACTCACCTAAATCGAAGCGTTTCTGATCATTCTCCCCTACTTCTCTCCTTGTCCTCAAGACAAGTTCCTAGCATCTCCTTCAGATTCTCTCACCAATGGACCCGTTTCGAAGGTTATACTCAAGTGGTTACAAGTTTGTGGGGTGCTCCTAAATAGGGACACTTGTGGATCAGGCTTCATAACAAACTGAGGCGTTTAAGGAAAGAGCTTCTTGCTTGGTTTAAGAAGGTACCTCCTGCTGACAAGGATATGAATGAACTAATGTCAAATGTTGATAAGCTAGAAGCCAATCTGGAGCATGATTGGAACGATAAGGTGTTTGAGGACCTTGCTCGTAAGAAGGACAACCTGGTGGAAATGCTTCTGTCCCAAGAGCGGCTTGCCCGTGAGCAGTCAAGGATACAATGGCTGCGTGAGGGGGATAAAAACACTGCCTATTTTCATGCTTGCATTAAGGACAAGCATCGTCATCACAAACCTAACTTGATGTTGGATGATGGCTCGTATACTGATGACAGGGATGTTGTTGGTGGGTTGGCTTTCTCCCATTTCAAGGCGTTACTGGCAGGCATTAACCCTTGCACGTCCGAGGGCTACCCTAGTGATAGGGCGACCTTCCTGGACATTATCCCCTCCCATGTCTCCAGCCAGGATAATGAGCTCCTTGAAGCAATCCCGAATGAGAAGGAGATCCATGAGGCCATGATGAGCCTTAACCCTGAGAGTGCTCCGGGCCCGGATGGCTTCCCAGGATCCTTTTACAGGGAGTCCAGGTCTGTTGTCCAGAATGATGTTTTTCTTGCTATCCAAGACTTCTTTCGTGGAGGCAGCATTCCCCGGGTGGCCAGTGCAACAAAGTTGGTCCTTATTCCTAAGATCAAAGATCCTTCTTCTTTGCACCACTATAGGCCTACCAGTATGTGTAACTTCTCCTACAAAATCCTCTCCTTCCTCATTAATAAAAGAATATCTCCTTTCTTGCCCCAATGGATCTCCCTTGAGCAGCATGGTTTCGTGAGAGGTAGGTCTATCCAAGGGGAGATTGCTCTAGCCCAGGAGTTGATATTAGATGTTAACACCAAATCACACGGGTCCAACTTAGCCATCAAACTCGACATGAATAAGGCCTATGACAGAATTGAATGGAGTTTCATCATCAAGGTACTCTCCGGTATGGTCTTCTCGACCTGGGCCACTGACATCATCTTTAGATGTTTCAGTGCTTCATGGCTTGTTGTCTCCTTTATGGGAAAATCTTAAGGTTTTTTCAAAGCCACTCGTGGTCTCAGGCAGGGGGACCCTCTGTCCCCTACCATCTTCATCATTGCCCAGGATGTGCTTAGCCGCTTTCTTAATAGGAGTAGAATCCTTGGGCAGATTCTTCCTTACCAGAGTCGTTCAATCTCCTCCAGCATGACTCATCTCATGTTTGCTGATGACACAATGGTTTTCCTGAATGGCAGCAGCAGGTCTGTCTGTAGCTTCAATGAGGTGATAAAGGAGTGTTTCCATTGGAGTGGTCAACTCATCAATTGCGCCAGGAGTAACTTTTTTATCTCCAATAGATGTGGATCAAGACGCGTGGCCTCTTTAGGCTCCAATATGGACATGCAAAGAGGTAACTTTACCCTTGAATACCTTGGTGCTCCCATTTCCCCCCAACGTATTCATGTCCATGACTTCGACCACATCGTGCATAAGATCACGGGCAGAATCCTTAACTGGAAAAACATATTCTTATCCTTTGGAGGTAGGATCACTCTCATTAACAGTGTGTTGTCATCCATTCATGTTCACGCGATGGCTTCCATCAGAGTTCCTAAGGGAGTCATTACCTCCATTGACAAAATTCTTGCAGGTTTTCTCTGGGATGCTCTCTCTGAAGGAAAATGACATTGGGTCTCTTGGAAAAGAATGGCACAACCAGTTTGTAATGGAGTTATTGATGTCAGAAACCTGCACGGAACAATTCATTGCATGCATGCCAAACTGGCCTGGGAGGATCTTGAGGGCCGGTCCTTGTGGGGCGGGATGATGCATCATAGATGCAGTGATTTTCCTGTTACCAGGCATAGTCACAACTCCCCCCTTTGGTTTATGATTGAGGTCTTCCTTCCTTCCCTCCGACAACTGTCTCGATGGATTATTGGTAAGGGGGACCTCTCCTTTTGGCACCATAATTGGGCTGGTTCTATCCTCGGTTTTCTTAGCTGTCCGGCCCCTCATATAACCTTCAGGGAGGCCAGAAGGTTCCCTTCCTTTATCAAGTGAGTGCTGAACAACGAACAAATGGAAACCTATATGAATGTTGAGATGAACACGGGGCCTGATCAGTGTGTATTTACTCCATCCACTTCAGGGATCTTCTCTAAAAAAGATTTTCGTACAAGTCTGGCTTCACATGCCAGATACGACCCGCGGCATGAGACCATGTGGTGTAAGAAAGTCTCCTCAAAGTTCAACTTTCTCTCCTATCGTATCAGGAACGGTGTGGTGCCAACTGATGATAACATCAAAAAGCTGGGTATACCCTCTGTTTCCAGATGTCCATGTTTCCATGCTAAGCAGGAGAGTGTTTTCCATCAATTCATTGAAGGGGCCTGGGCTCATGCAGTGTGGAGCTTCTTCGGTGACCTTACTGCCTTCAATGGCAAAGCTCACTCTGCGGATGATTTCATGGACCGCTGGTTCCAGGGAGCTCCTGAACAGAGTCTGGAGAGGAAAGCTCGTGTGTTGGTGTTAACCGCCGGGTTTTGGGGCATTTGGCATGCTCGAATCAGAGCCAGATATGAGGGAGCTTATTCTTCTGGAAATTTTATTATCATCAAAACCCGCTTCCTGTTGATGGATTTTCTCAGAATGGATGACCGGTTGCGACAACTCCCGATGCTCAGTCCTCTCCAGCTGAGACCTACAGGTGCCCCTGGTACCCTCAATGCTAGATCAGGTAATTGGGTCTGTTGGAAGCTGCCCTCCATGGGCCTCAAACTGAATACCGACGGCTCCTCCAGACAGGACAGCTTGCGAGGAGGAGGTGTTGATCGTGACTCCAGCGGCTCGGTCATCCTGTTGTTCACTGCTCAGTATGGAAATGGTCATTCTCTCCAAGCAGAGGCTTCAGCCATGCTTTCTGGCCTTAGGTTGTGCTGTCAACATAATATCCTCATTGATGAAGTAGAAAAAAACTGCATTGTCCTCTTTAAGGCTCTCTCTGGAACTGACAACATCCCCTGGTCTATAACATATACTATCCGAAAATGCAAAGGCATCATGAGTAGCAATATCAAGGTGGTTCACACTTGGAGCGAGGGTAACAAAGTGGCTGATCATCTAGCCTCCATTGCATCCCAAAATTTGGTCTTTTTGGGCCCTGATGGTAGGAATACTCTCAAGGCTGAGGGAGAGGAACTTGTGAGAGGGGATGCCCTCGGCTTGCACTACTTCAGACCTCCTTGATTTGTTTTTCTTTTCACTCTTCTTCTGGACTTTTGTTTCTTTTATTCCATAAATAAATACTATTGAGATGAGATGTTATGTGTTCTTTATATGGGTTTTATGGTAATACGTTGGTTACAAAAGGGTAAGTAATTATATTTTATTCAGTGAAGAGTTTTTACTACTTCATGAAGGTGAAGGTATTACTTTGATAATGTATACATGGTTCACTTGATGTTTGAAAAACTAACCATTTTCATTCTTTGTGTATCCCTTACTGATCTTTTTATGCTCACCCAAAGTTTTTTTTGAAATGTTTTTCACATGAATTAATGTGGAATAGGGTCAAGGATGGGATCAAGGGAATGTTATGCTATATAAAACATGGAACTAGACAAGTTTTTTTAAGAGTTTTTTTATTCTATGGAGACTTAGTAGAAGTGTCTACTTTGTAATCTTTTGAGATTTAACAGTTATTTCCTAATTCTATAAAACTCAAAACCTGAAAAGATACTCAATGTGAATTATCCATTTAATTCAATATTAAGTAATGTTTAAGGCCGAGGCCTTATACCTCATGTTATGATATATATAAACACGAAATTCATTGTTGGTTTTCTGCCAATTTAGGGGTCCAATCAAATTTGTATCCACCCAGTAAATCAAAATGTGACAAAATTTTCCAATGAAGATGAATGCGAAGAATGAGGGATAATGTAAGAAAAAATAATTCCCAAGGAAGGAACATATAAATTTTTTCATGCTGGGCTCAATTCGTTTTCATTTGAACGAAGAAAAATAAAAATCTAAAAAACTCCCGTTAATTTATCCCATAATTTAATAATCATCGAGAAATGATCAAACCATGTTTCAATCTATTCATGGATTGACTAGTGTTCATTGGGAAAATCATTAATGTGGATAAAACAGGAAATAAAATACCCTACCTAGTGTTTGGGTCGACTGTTGATGAATAACGGTTGTGTTTTTGTTATTGATGAGATCCTCCAACTCTGTCGGTGTGATGATCTACAATCCAAAATTCGATCTGTATTCATTTACTACAAAATCTCTCCCACAGTTTGAATAACTAGGTATTGAGTGTCCAACACAACCAATTTCTATATCTATACATTTAGTGAAGAAACATTCACTACTCCAATAAAACAATTCATCATTAAATTAGTTAATGACAATTTCTACATTTTTATGTTTTTCTGCAAAAAACCCACATAAACTATAGTTATGTCGCACCTAGGGAAAACACAACATTACCAACTACAATGTTTCCTAGTATTTCAAATCCTAATCACCATTCATGAGTTTTTAGGATTTTAAAATAAAATAACTTTATTTAATAATTTTATTTACAAGTACATACTTGGTGATTTTTTCAGCAAATGACCTTCTTAGACCAATGTTAGGCTATTCCTAGGTTAAAAACATAATTTTTGAGCTTAGTCGTACCCATAGTTTTATGATTGAGAAAACCATTTAATAGATATTATAGTTTTTAAATAATTCCACACACACATGATATTAAAAACATAACAATTTTCCATGAATTATTCCTAGAGCATCGAGCCTCATAATCGCTTGCACTATCATCACCTGGTCTAATAATTTTTGTAAATAATTTTTAAAAATAAAATAAGGAAAATGGGAGACATAAATTCTCACCACCATGGGGCTTTATTTCTCTAAAATTCAATACATGGGATACTCAAAACAATGGGGGTATTGAGCATGAATATGAGCCTCCCACTCACATGTTCTCTCATAGATATTCTTGAGCTACCACTAGACATAGACCAAAGAAATACTCTACCCACAAAGGATCCTCTACAATTTATTTTCAATCTACAATTGGTACGCCGCAAAATTCATCCCTTTCTCAATGTCCAGCTCGCCCCAGTCAATGACATGTGATGGGTCATCCATGTACCTCCTCCTTTATGCCATGTGGAAGACATTGTGTACCACTATAACTATAGTGGTATATCCATGCGGTAATCCACCTCACAAACCCTACATAGAATCGGGAAATGTATGATGTAACTCAAAGATTGATTTACACCTCGGAAAAATATATGAAATCTAGATCAACATGAGATCTAGAGGGACATTCTATATCCTTCATAAAACTCCAATGGTATCCTCCCGCGACTAGTGTGAGACTTATGTTGGCTATGCACAATAATCATCTACTCCTGGATGATCTTCACCTTCTCAGCAGTAGCTCACACTGGCCCCAGGCCCATAACTGCAATCTCTCTTGGATCATTCCAGTAATGTGGTGTCATATAGTCCCCCGTACGAGTCCTCAAATGGTTCCATACCAATGGTGTAATGGTATATATTTTTATATTAAAATTCCCCCATTGGTATGTGTACTCACAACTATAGAAAAAGTATAACAGTCATTCCCACAACATCTCCTCTAGAACCTGAATTGTCTGATCAGTCAAGACATCTGCGTATGGGTGGAACATTATGATCAAGCTTAACTAAGTCCAAAATTCCTCATACAATCCCTTACAAATCTGGGATGTAAAGAATGACTCAGGATGTGGGCTATAATTGATGGAACTCAATGGAGTCGAACAATCTCTTACATGTAGAGGTATCACAAGATCTATACTAAACCTTGCTCCTGTATAGCTAGGAAGTGGGCCGACTTGGTGAGTTGGTCAACAATCACCCAGATTGCATTGTTTCACATATATATATGTCGAAAACCTTTCAATAAGTCAATATATATCCAATACCACTTCCATTATGGATCCTCAAGGGGTCGAGTAAAACACATAAGAACATGGTGCTCTCCCTTCACATGTTGACAAGTGAGGTATCAAGAAACAAACTCTGTAACTCCATTATTCATCCATGGCCACCAAAACTGATGTCCGAGTTCCTGGTACATATTCATTACAATAGGATGAACCAATAAAGGGGATGTATGTATCTACCTAAAAGCATCCACCCTTAATATAATGGGTACTACTCTGCACCCTCGAAAAAGAACAAATTTCTCAACACCTTTTGAACATCCATCTGGGTCATACCCTTTGGAAATCTGAGACCATAATGTCTCATAGTTTGTGTCCTCAATATCCACCTCCCTTACATGGTATAAGAGTAGAGGAGTAGCAACCATCGAATAGAGGTAAGCTACTTCATCCCCATACAAACATGATATCTGAACTGAGGCCAACTATTCTGATGCCTCGTTTAGCAACTAAAAACTGGATCTCTTGTTGAGAGAATCTACCACCACATTCCCCTAACTAAGAGTATAGAAAATCTCAAAGAAATATTTTTGGAAGAACTATATCCATCACCTCGGTCTCATTCTTCGATCATTCTGAGGGAAGATATATTTTAGACATTTGTGGTCATTGTAGACAATAAACTACTAACCCATAAGTTAGTGTTTCCAAATATTCAATGTGATGACTACCTCTGATAACTCAAGATCACGGGTCACATAGTTCTTCTTGTGTGGTATCAATTTGTCTGAACCATAGGCAATCACTACATTCACCTACATCATGATAGAACCAAGAAAGGTCCCTAATGCATCATAAAACACCACATACTCAATGCACTCCTCTATAAATATCAATATGGGAGCACTCATCAACCACGAACTCAGGTCGTGAAAGCACTGCTCACACTTTCACATTCACAAAAGGCTGAAATATCATGTTCATGAGTCCCATTAACAATGTTAGGGAGTTCATCAGGCCAAAGAACAGTGGCCAGTAATTCTAGTGACCATATAAACATATGAAATCCTTCTTCGATATATCCTCATCCCATCCTGCCAATTTGTGATAGCCTAACCTGAGGTCGATCTTTGAGAGCCACTGCACTAATATCAACTGATTATATAGGTTTCTGATACTTGGCAGTGGATACTTGTTCTTCATGGTCACCTGGTTCACACACCGAAAGTTCACACAAAACCTCAATCTCACGTCTAACTTCTTAGAAGACAAAACATGGGTTTCCCAATGTGAAACCATGGGCCACTAGAGGACCTTCCTCTGCATGTCTTCCATCAATAACCATAGCCCATGAAGATCTATGGGAGCCACATGATATGTGGGTGTAGTTATTGGTGACATAGAAACGTATATATTAATGAATAAATCTACATTTATATATGTAGGTGAACCTGGATCTTCCTTAGGAAATATATCCTCATACTCTTCCACCACTCCAGGACATTGATTACTCATATCATCCACAATATTGAAGGTGAGGCTATACAAGTAATGATTAATCGACTACAACCTCCTACGTGTGTTTCCATCCCAATATCCATACGCTTCCTTTTCAACAACAAAGAAAACCATCATCTCATCACTATGGACACACCGCACTCTGTGCCTATAACATTCAATATGAGAATGAATCATTGATAACCAGTCCATACCATGAATAATGTCGTAATACCCTGATGTTGCCACCAACATATCCCAAACTAAACTCATACCTATAAGAGGCGGGTCACATGATAAAAACCAGTGTTTGATCATCAAGTCTTCTCCCGTAAGAGTATCTAAGTGTTATGGTCGAGTCAACGGTTCAAACGAAATCTCCGAGTCATGAACAAGGTTCACGAAACGAAACGATGACTACAATCAGTGTATATAGAAACTATATATAAGGTTGAAAAGACACACATTGTACCTTAAATCATCCCTAGAGCCCTTGGGTCATAAAAATCCATCACCATTAGCTGGACATGTCCCTATACACATTCTCCCTAAGCCTAGCATGTACTACCTAGGGGGGGTGGTGGTAACAATTAAAAACATTTACCACATCCTTCTATTTCCTCAAATCTTCTACCACATATTCCCCTTTAATACCACCGTAATTAAATATATTTCTCTACCTCAATGGTCCATCCATAATATCTTCCTCAGTAGTAAGTTGGGTTGAACAATCTCTGGTGATATTTCCTATGCATTTGCATGAAAATCATATCCACTATATAGGATAACTAGACCAACCTTGTGATCCCTATGCTGCAGATCCCCTCTCCAAGAACATTATCTTGATATGTATCACATGTTCATGTCCCTGAGGCCAATTTTTGTTCCCTACTTCTAAGGTATATGCCCTTTCTTGCCCACTACTAGAAATAACTGGATGTATCCACCAAGCTAAGGAACTCTCAACAACAAAGGATCGGTCTATAAACCTGGTATATTAAGGAATTCACCGAGAGATAATGCCGGATCCGGTGTCACTACAAAGAACCCACTTGATGGTTTGATCCTTGAAGCAAGGATCATGTATCATATTCATCGAGTACCCGGAGAGGTTGGTATTCCTTGATTAATACTCAGATACCATCATATCATCATGCAAGTGTTGTAGATGCTCTTGGACATGAATAAACTGCATCTTACAGGGTGAGAACTCCTATATGAAAAGGATCTAAAAATATATCAATGAAAGAGCTCCCTCATAAAAAAAGTAGGTAACCAAACCCCACCACTGCCCTACTATGCTCTGTAGAACGATCACTTCCTGGGCTACCATCTGATCTGTTGGTGTCCTGAATAAATGGAAATCTCAGTTCATCAATCAACTTATTCTTCTACATCATGAGGTTTTCTATTTCCATAAAACCCAAGGGTTCTATATCACTAAAACTTTAGAATCATTACTAGCCTATGATTCTCATCTGATGGCACTATGGGTACCATGAGCTACTCTATTGGTCTTATTAATGATGGTGCACCACCTAGAGGAGCTATCTATGGTAAAATTCCTTATAATGATTTCACATCACCCAGAGGATCATCCTCGTGATCATGTGGGGGAATTCTAGATGGCTATCAACATGGAGACATCCTGAAGTAAAATAGTATTTGAAATGGTCAATAGAGTATATCTAGAGATCCGACTCAAGAAGATCATCGAAAACATAACCATTCTAATACGATGCATGTACAATGATTTTCCCCTGAAACTAGTTTTTTCATGCACCGAGTCAAAAAAAGAAATGAGAGTCCTGGTGTATGGATATATCAGCCACCACACCAACACTTGAGTCCTTGTCCTGAAATAAGAACTCAAAAAACTCAACAATGTTATGCTAATACCAGCCTCAGAGAATCAAAATCATAATGTATAACTGACCTCCTAGGATACCACTCTCTCACAATGGGTCCCATAGTGGCATGTGTCCGGACTACCCCAAGACCACCTCTAATAGGACGGGGGCTGGTCACTAGCACCAAGTAGGTATATCCCATAAATGGGAGGTATTATCATAATTTACCTGTATCCATGCACACATATCTAATTGAAATTTTCGAAAAATTAAAAACACTATGTAATACATTCATGAAAACCATTATATCCCACAACTAGTGTTCAATAGTGAAAGTACAAAAAAGTAAACAGATCCGGACTACAAGCGCACCAAAAACTCTCTATAACCACAACTCCAAACTAAAATGTACGAGGTACTGTGATTGATTTCTGAAAATCCAATGGGACACACCTATGTCTTTCTAGTATCATAAGGCCCCACTTGGTATTGGTTTGTCTAGAACTCTATCCAAATTTCAATCGTCTACATCATACAAGATATATGCAGGGAAAGCCCGTGTAGGGGTGAGTTAAAAATACTCAATAGGACACCCAAAACTAAAAAAGGAAGTTCCATGAATGAAATACCATAAAGGAAATACCACCATGGAAATACAATGAAGGAAATACAACTAATGAAATACAACAAATAAAATACCAACAAAGAAATACCATGAAGGAAGTAACACCAATGAAGTATCGTGAAGTAAATACCATGAAGGAAAATGTAGAGTCACCTCTGCAAAGGTGTATGTATACCACACATGTAGCAAGAACATCTAGATATAATCAATCCAGTAAGACCCACAGTCTCAAGAAGACACATAGTCTCCATATGATACACAATCACCATAAGATGCATAGTCTCTATAATAAAAATCGTTTTCAAAAGACATATAGTCTCCATACGATACATAGTCACTATAAGAAACCCAACCTCTAGGTCACATAAAGACACATAAATATTTCTTAAAGGAGCACTCATTTCAGGATAACTCACTCCTCAAGACATTAGGTCATATGAACCCTACCAAAAAAACCACAATAGATATCATTAAATGACCATCTCATCATAAGGGTCCCAATGCTTTAGAAGTCTCATCAAATGGACGCACCATTGGAAATTTATGTCTATTTGGAGCTTCAAAGGATGGGGGGTCCCTGGACCTATAGACAGACTCCCGGTTGGTCCCCCAACCATGGGGGTCGACCTTAGTAGCAGACCACGGCATTGGGTCTACCCCATGGTAGACCATCCCATGGTCGATCCATGTGACTCACTATAGTAGATCAAACTATCATGATGGTCGACCACTATGGTCAACTATCTACGGTCGACCATGTGACCACCCCGGGTCGATCTGAAGCCCGAAATGGGTCAGAAAAGAATCCTCTCTGTTTCTTTGGGTCTACCTGTCACCCTCCAATTTGGTATGATCGATTACACATGGTCACGAATGATATCCCCAAGACATCCCACTCATGCATGGGCCATCTAGGCCATCCAATGTAGCCCGCCTACCGGTATACTACGCACCACGTAGTCACCCAGGGTGATGCCGCGGCTCCACGTAGTCAATGAACTATGTCATGTGGCCTCTCCATGTCCAGGGATCCATTAAATTCATGTCCAATGGCTCCAATCCATTTCCTCCCACACGACCCACTACATCGTCGTCACTATCATATGTGGCTATCACCATGGGTATATCCTCCAGTCTCCAAAAATCCTTGGGCCACCTCACACCACCTCACCATATTGATGTGCCAAACCCATGATGGTGGTCTCTTTCACAGACCACCGCGCCACCTCAGATGTCGATATTTGAAAAGGTTCACAGACATTTGCTCCTCGGGTCATGATATACACAGACCCAATATTAATTTTCAATATGCATATATTATGGGGGTCTGATCACATTTAGATCCACCCAAAATGTTATGTTGTGGACACAGTGGGTATAATGACAATGAACACAATAAAGTGGATAAAGGGAACACAAAGGATTCCCATGAAATGAAAATAGACGTTATTTCTTGTCAATCAAAATTCATTCTCATTGTAATGGAAAACAAAGAAGAATCTACAAAAGGCTGTTATTAATTTACCTCACAATTTTATAACCAACATGCAACGATCGAACTGTAGATCAAACTATTCCTGAATTGAGCTGCGTTCATCATGAAAATCATGAAAGGGGAAAAGTAACAAGAAATAGACTTCTCTACCCCGAGTAGGGATTGATCATTGACAAATAACTGTTATGTTGGAATCATTGATGAGATCCCCCCACTATGTCGGTATGATGAACCAAAATCAAAACATCAATCCATCTTTTTTCACTAGAAAATCTCTCTAATGGTGGTCTTAATCTCTAGTTATTGATTGGATAAACTATTTAAAATTATATAACAGTAAATTTAAAGAAGAAACAATAATTTCATCATTAAAATGATTTTTCTTCAAATTATTTAATGCATATTACATCTTTTTCAATTTTTTACACATAAGACCTAGGCCGAGTAAGGTTATATCAAGCCTTTGGAAAACACCCCAGTATAAAAACAACAGTGGTTTCATATTTTCAATCCGATTCAACGTTAACACAATATTAGGATTTTAATATAAAATAATTTGATTTAATAATTATATTTATTGTTGTGTCTTTGGTGAATTTTTCTTCAGATGAATTGTTCCGACCAATGTTAGGTCATAAATAAGGTAAATACATCATTATGATCTCAATAGTTACAATATTTTTTTAATTTGGGAACCTGTGAAAATGATATTCCACCTATTATGGAAAGCCATGTGTGTGTCCTCTTGAAAACATAACATTTTTCATGAATTCTTCCTGGAACACTGGGCCTTGGAATCACATTGCATCATAGCACTGGTTCTCGAAATTTTCAAAATAAATTCTAAAAATAAAATCCAGAAAACCCGAGTCATTAAGATATTATTTCATTGTTATTACATTTAATAAAATTAAATATTTCCAATTATAGAATTTTAATCAAGAAAAATTAATTCCATAGATGAAATTAATATTTTCATACTAATTAAAAGGACATATTTTATTTCTAATAAATAAATTATGTTACCAAGATGAAAATAATCACCATAGTAGAAGCTAAAATATAGTAAAAATGATTAATCAAGGGGTAAAAAAAACAATTTCATGAAAAATATACATAAATGACTGTATGAGGTATTTAAAAACATCATTTAATCTTGACTTCATTATTGATTATTCTTGAATATCCATTCTTAAAAAATTACCAATCTTTTTATATTATGTAATAAGTATTTACAAAATTTCCTCTCCGCTCACTTATAAAAGAAAAACTCAATCACCCCTTGAAATCCACAACTATAATTTGATTTAACATCCATAATTTACCATATTTATATCCCTATTAATCCTATGCCATTTTGGTTAAATTATATTCCTAGTATGTTCCCCCAATTTCTACAAAACAAATATGGTTTCCAAGAGAAGATGTTATTTTTTCATTATATGTAATAAAATATAATAATCCATTTTCATTTTTCTTATTTGACTGAAACATGTCAATTATGATTTATCTATTTAATATGATATATATAATATAATTATTTTTCTAGAATTATGATAATATAATAAAATCTCTTCATAATCTTATAAAATCATTGATTGTAGAATGTTCTAGTTTTAGTCAATTTAACCACCAAAATTAAGGATGCTATAAGTTTTTCGAATGGATGTTATTGGAAAATAGATTATTGTTATTATATGATATTAATTATTAATATAATTTCCTTAATTAATTGTAATAATAACATTTAATGAATTATTAATATACCACCCATTATTATTTAATAATTAATGAAAACAGAATGTTATAGATTTCATCATGGAGAGTCATACCCAGAACTCCCATGGAATGCACCTAGAACATTTTAAATCTTTATGGAAATCATATTATCAAAAATTTACAATCCTTGAGATTCTTTATTAATAAAATTATAATGATATCCAAAACCATTATACAGAATTATATATGGAATGGTAAAAACTACTAACACCTTTGATCTATTTTAACTGAAAATAAGTAATAATTATGTAATAGATGAATTTAAAATTTTAATATAAAAGAGATTATGCAAGAATATGGTTATAAAATTAATGATTAAGGAGTTTTATTTTATTATATTATATGATATAGTGTGTTCAATAATGAATAAATTCAAGGAAATATTTTCTCTCACTTTTCATTATTTGAGACATGTTTTTTACTATGATCCTACGGCGGCCAAAGTATAACATAAATAAATATTTCATTATTTTAGATTAATATGAAACACATATCAAAATTTTACATTCCCCTAAACAATAATGATTTTGTTTTTTTGGATACTATAAACATAAAAACTTATTTTATAATGGATCTTAAAAATCAGCCACAATGTTTTTCAAATTTATATTCTTCAAGTCATATCACACATAGAACCTTCTATGAAATCTCAGGGAAGGAAAAATTAATAAAAGGTGACCTTATATTGTCAAAAATAGTAAAAACATGTGATCACAATTAAGGATCATATATGAGAACAAGGGAATAGGAATATGATCGTACCATAAAATTCCCATACCCAATCAATTAAATAAATTTAATTGTGACTCATGGGATTATGTTTTGTCATATCAAAACAAAAAAGTCCTAACAATTTATAATCATAAATAATCAATCATAAACCATGAGAGAAAATTAAAAATATGATAATAGAAAAAAAATATTCTTATAACAATGTGAACATGTTTTAATAATAATATGTTAAATAATTAAGTAAAATAAATTAAATTAAGTCCCCTTATAATCTTTTAGACATGAAACATGGTCTATGCATAAACTTATTGATATGAAACCAAGTCTACAAATATTTTTATACTCGTTAAATTATATCGTTAAAAAACAATATTTTTAACAAGAAATCTATTCCATCGATAACATTGTTATTTATTGTGTTACTCATCTTTACCAAGTGTATTAGAGGGATATATAATTTTGGGAACCACCAATTACATATTAATAATCCATTCTTATATATTCCACAAGATCATGAAATATTTAATCATAACCTAACCCTAGTAAAATGAAATATGTAGCATCATTATTTTAAATTCATAAACATACACCATCTAGAGAGATAATAAGGATGTTATCATAGAATCGTATCCCTATTAAAGAATATGTAACATCAAAGGATCTTATCATTTATAAAGATGAAATTAAAATATAATTGGAATATATAATGATGAAAATACCATTTTAATTTTGAAATAATTTTTTAAAATTCTAAATTTTTTTAAAATTTTATGAGAAAAACAATAATTTAAAATAACATTGATATCATGTTAAGGAATATATAAATCATTGAGAAGTAATGATGGATGAAAATTATGTTCATGCCGTGTTT
Source organism: Viscum album (assembly GCA_963277665.1). NCBI lineage: Eukaryota > Viridiplantae > Streptophyta > Magnoliopsida > Santalales > Viscaceae > Viscum > Viscum album. Next base: position 705,713,087 of record OY728139.1, read on the forward strand.
GTTCAAATGAATATTCCATTCAAATTTTTAGTAAAAATCTCAACGTACCTATATCAAAAATTGAAATGATAATTTATTTTAAATATTATAATATACATTAGTACATGGGGAAATTTTCTTTTGAAAACCAAATACTAATGTTAAAAACTTTCATAAAAGGAATTTACAAAAAATTTAGAGATGAAAGAAAATGATTCCCAACTGTTTAATAAATCAAAGTCGGTTTTCCCAAAAAAAACATTATTTGGGACTCGTTAGTTCTTAATGATAGGAAAATGTAAGGAAAACATGTAATCACCAGAAATAACCAGATTATATTAATGTAAATAGAATATTTCGGTGAAAATTTTCTTGAAATTTTATCATTGTAAATTTAATCATAAACAATCTCGGTAAAACTTAGATTGTAACATAAAACCATTACATCATGTTTAAATTGATTCATAACACATCTAGCATATTTAATAATAAATATAAATTTAGTATAATTCTATAATAAAATAATTTAATATCTTATAATATCGTATATGATCAACCTATATCATTTAAGAACACATTTTTATGTTAAAATCATTATTTATGAGTGTTAATTATTTGATTTTTTAGGAAATTTTAGGATCCTCATTTTTTAGACTTGTAATTTGATCATGAGAACATAATTTACAGAATATTACTAATTATATAAATATAAATTATGTTAATAATATAAATATTTATAATCACCCATAAAATTTAGTGATATAATAATTAATTACACCATTCATGAAGATGATAGTTCGTACGTATACAAGAAAAATGGTTTCATTTTCTAAAGGAAATCAAAAAAGAAATGTAAAAACTATATTATAATAAAATAAACATAAATATATATTTTAATAAAAATTTAATGGATCATAATAATCAACAATGAACTATATTTATGGAGAATGACTTATATCAATATGTGTAGGAAACTGTTCACAGTTATGCACATGCGATACTTTCATTTTTCATTTGATGGAAATGAGGTGGAAATGGTTTTGAAGAAATAATTATAAAATCTTATTATACTAATGATACCTTATTAAATATTCTCTGATAGATACAATAGGTTTATATATGGTTAATGAAGAAATAAAATTGAAAGTGTTTGATTAAGTGTTATACCACTTTGTTGAGAAACCTCTTTTGGATTACACCAAAAGACTTGTAATGATTGTATTATTATCAAAAAGAACATAAAAATAATAGATATGGGTTTTATAATATTATTTTTTGTAGATATTTCTCAATATAAGTGTCTCTTCAAGTGTGGATAAGATCAGATATGTAGTGTCTTTTTATAAGTGATGGGTAGGACACAGTTGGAATGTTTCAAAAGATTAATATATAATAATTTAATAGTCAAGAGAAATGATTCCAAACCACCCATATCTGAAATATATATGATTGAAGTTATAAATATAATAGATAAATACAATTTTGACCTGTTTATAAGGCAATATAATCTTTATCACTTAGTTTAACACCAAGATAAACCCATTTTATCATTAACTAAGGGGATAATTGTTTTTCCTGTTTTACTGTTCATTTTGATAAAAATTAAGGTGGAGTCATCAAAAAATTTTGAAATTGTGATTACAAATTTTGAATCCATTTTTTCAAATTAAATTGTTTAAATATCGATGAAATTACATTTTAAAAACCCACAAAACACTTCAAAAACTATTTTTCCAACAAAGGCTTTTACGTATAAAAATAATAATTTTGATTCCAAATAAATATTTAGGATTATGCTTAAAAAAGGAATTAATTGATTTTGATATAAATTAATGACAATGGAACATTTTAAATACATTAATATAAAATAACATTTTATATAAAATTGGTATTTTTTAATATTCATTATCAAATTAATCTTTTTAGAAATATATAAATGTTTCACTATTAGTTAATTTTAATATGATGCTTCAAAATATTGTTTATTTTTCTTAGATTAAATCTTTAATGTGGTCAAAATTAATTATTATAACCATTAACAAGATGAAATTAAAGCTATTTTTTTCAAAAAATATTCTTGATGAATAAAATGACTTTGCTAAAAATTGAGTACTTATTTATTGAAAAACAATCAATACATTTTTTACAAATACAAACATTAAAAAATTATATTTTTTTAATCCTATCCGTACCAAGAATATAATGGATATTGTATAACAATAAACTATGTTACAATTTATTTATAGATGGGGTTACTTTTAAAACAAGTTTTGAAATACGTAATGCTTATCTGAATGAAATATATATATATATAGAAAATAGGGCAATTACAACACCTATTTGAATTGAAATTGGGTCTATAAGGACTCTATAACCTATTATACAATAATTATCTATTTATTCTTGGAATTTTATGTTTAAATTCAATTTCTCACATTCATGGTATTTTGATCAAAATTTAATAAAATCCATAAATGTTTCTTTTCTCCAATATCACTCTCAATTTTAAATTACTTATATATATGTTGTAATTTGAGGAAAAGTATTTTTCTTTTCTGTTAATACACATATATTTTATTATACTTTTCTATTTCTGGGGTTAACATATCTCTTTGTAATTTAACATTCATTTCCTTCACAATTCAATCAAAAGTTTTCATGTAAGTGAAATCAACAATTTATTTACATTTCTATAGAAATATTTATCCTATATAAAAAATTTATTGTTTTTTATTTTATGAATATTATTATATTTACTTCCATGATTTATGTGGCCATTTTATATTACCTTTATATATCTTTTCAAAATTTTATACGCAATATATCCAATTTTTTCTACATGGGTCATTTTTAACTTTAGTACAAAAGTGTAATAATAATTTTATTTATTTATTTTTTTCTATATGAAAACGTTTTACCGTTGTAATAAATAGTATTATTAATAATTTTTTATTTTTATTTTTTGTGGGTTATAAATTTAAAATATATTCCCACTATTCTGTTGATTTTTCATTTTTAAACTTAATCAAAAGAAAATGTTATTTCTTATAATTTTTAATGTAATTTTAGAATGAAAATATGAATGTGTATTTAATATATTCTACCATCATATAGTCATTATGATTATTTTATATTAATATTTAATAATGAAACAATCCCCATTGTTATTCAGATAACATATTATAAAATATTTTGGATTGTTTTTTATGAAACTCATTTCTTTACCATAGGTTACTTACTCTATGATGTATTTTTGAATGATATTATGTTATTGGGAGGTTAAAATATTTAATTTCGTTTATTTTTTATGAATTTATGTTCCTATTTTATACATTTGGAATTTATAGTTTGTGTATTACTTTTCCCACATGAGTTTGTTACCCTTCATTACCATTGTAATGATTATGTTCTATATCCTTCTTTATCACTCTCATGAATTTATTTTTCTTCTTTATCGCCAATTTATTTTAGTATATATGGTTGTTGATTACAATGTAATGATGATTTTTTTGTATTATATTTCCATTCCTCTGTATGATGGATACATTATAGTAATTAGTTTATATGTGGAACCTATAATTTTATAGCCCCTTGATGAAATTATATGCTCATGAGACAAACTATATTGGTTATTTTGTGAATTCATACCAATATATTTATAATGTATTAGCATGGGGAATTGATGGTTTTAATTAATAGTCCTAAATTATTCATTCCATGAATATGAAATCAGTTTTTTCATTCCTTTTGATTATTTAAAATTTTATTTTATCCATGGATATATTATATTCTTATGTTACTAGGTATACGTAATTTGTTCATTATTATTTATTCATACCACATTATTCATTCCATGATACATTCTTTTGTATGTTACCTTTAATGAAATTTTTACCACACCTTTCTTGTGACCTTTTTTATATATGTTATGAAAAAGAGTATTATTTATGTTGTTTCTGTAAAGGTATCATGTGTGGATAATTCCTATTAGAGATGTTGATGCTATATTTTAATATAAGTAATTTTCAATTTAGTTTAAATAATTACCATTTATTATGTAAGGGTTTTGATAATTCAATAAAACATGTAACTAAAATGCTATTTGGTGTGATGGTGAATCAATATTTGTTGGTCAAATTTTAATTATTAATGATTTAGATTGGTTTGATATATTAATTATCTAATAAAATGTTTTAGAAAATATATTTTATCACTGGATCTGATAATTTGGGTCTAGGACATTTTGATTTCACTATACAACAGATGATAAAAACATAAAAAACACATTACATTATAATAATTTAATACTTCTATATACAATATAATATATTTACATTTTACAATTATTTAAATAGAAAAATTAAATTAAATAATATCAGTGAAATATAATATATTGATGTAAATTGAACTTATAAAAAAATTAACAATAACAAACTAAAAACTCTAGTAATAAGTTATATCTAATAATAATGTCATGATCTTCCCCCACTGGTAGACCACTAAGGGAAGAAATGATGATAATAAATGACCCCTGAACCTCCCATCCAATAGAACAAAGGTAGCTGACGTGAAATAATTGTATCATACACACAAATGTGAGTTTCCATCAATCAACTGAGTAATGAAATAAATATCCTCGAACCAACTCTTCGTAATGAATAAATAGGACATCCACATAACCCTCAAACATGATAAGTCATACAATGTGAAAGAAAAAAATAAAAATGAATCATTGAATGAATATTTAAAAATTGACCACAAACTCAATTAGACCATTAATAACATCATGATCTTGTTTCATTTTCTCTATTATGAAAACTGGACCTAAATTATAGTAAGCAATTCTTTCTGGACAAAGACTAACACAATGTATAATGATTTATTCCAGAATTTGATAAACAAATTTACCAATTTAGGTAAATTTAATTGGAGGAAATTAATTACTTTTTGTTAATAAACTTGTTAAAAATAGATTTTATTGATTTATTGATTTTTTATAAAAAATAGATGATTTTTTTATTAATAATTAAATATTCCCAATTTACAAAAAATGTCACTTTTTTGACATATTAATGATCTAAGAATAATTCTAAATCTTATGAAACATTTTTTATTGGAAATATTTATATATAATAAGTAATAATATATATATATATAATACGAATCTAATAAGTATATGATTAATGTTTTGAAAATCTAAGTACTGCTTTTGTTCAAATAAAAAATATTTTAATTATTTAATTTTAATAATGTATTTAAAAGGTTCTTTTAAGATTGAATTTTGTTTTAAAGGAAAATTGGTATTTTAATATGTTAATTTAATCTAGTAAATTCAATTTTAATCAATAGTATACTTTATTTTACTTTAAAATCATTTTTTTACTTAAAGTCATCATTTTTCAAAAAATGGTTACGATAAAGTTTTTCACAATTATAATAAAATTAATTTCTACCACTTTTAAAAATTGAATATTTTAAAAGTTATAAAATATTTTAAATAATCATAATTATTATTAGGCTATAATTTAAACTTAATTTTTGTTTATAATGAAAAGAAACAGTAGTCAATATTTATCACCTTAGTTAGTGGTAAAATGGGCTAAATGGGTTAAACAAATTAGTATAAGAATAAGGATAAAAAACAAGATTAAACCTATTTTTTGGTTTTATTTTTATCCAAATCCAATAAAATTCATATCTAATACAATTTTGAACAACATTCCCCTGAAATTGATTTCATATTATTGAAATTTATTATGGAATTCTAATTAAGTCTTCTCTATAACATATAAAAGGGCACTACCTGTCCTCTTTTATTCCCACCTATTTAGAAAAATATTTTTGATAAATCCATATGAAAAAACTTTCCAAACCATAATTCAGATTAAATATAAGTTCTAGCATTATCAATGGACCTACCTAGAAGGCGTAATATGTAATATGAAGGTGGATTTCTGAAGATAAGGTGGAACTCTTAACCGAATGTTTTTTTATTTTATTTAATAATTTATAGAATTAAAATATTATAAAAAATGATAATATAATAACATAAATATCAAACATATTAATAAAATTTTATATTCTAGTGGATCAACCCTTATTAACCTCATTTCAATACTTTAAAAATGAAAAATTTCGTTCATGCGTACATATGACCAACCGCCCCATGTATTGTTGAAACTCATTTTTCATATCCAATATACATGGATAGTTATAAATATATAAATAATGAATATATACGATATTTATGAAAGATATATGATTTTTCAAATGTAATATATCATTTATTTTCATACCCTTCCATCCATTAAAAAAATGATACTATCACTCATACTTTTGTGTGTACTGCCACCTCCACAAAGAGATGGTATTTATATTTCATGTATTAAATCAAATAATGAATATAAATATGTATAAAATAAATAAATATATTATTTATATTAAGATTAAAATTATTGATATTTGTTGGTCGGAGTAGTTTACTCAATACGGGAGGGGTGATTTGAGTAACAATAAGAATTTTTGTTACAAATATATTGTTTTAAAAGAAATGGTTTCCCCAAAAATAGATACAACCCAGTTAATCAAGGTTATACTGTCATAATAGTTTGACTGTTTAAACAACTTCTTAGAAGTTTGATTAATTCTTAGTAATCTTAATATGTGTTATTAATATTACTTTTGAAGTTATCCTACTATGAAAAATCAGTTATAACTTCTTTCCAAGATGAACTATCAAAGTGAAATTAGAGTTTTCTAGATTATGCATTAAAGCAGTAAAACAGAGAAGACTAAATTTAAATAACACAGTGGATATGAAGTAATTGGTACAGTATCAAGCTAAGACCTAATCCACTCCACTTAGTGATAACATTCCACCAAGAAGTTTATATAAATTAACATTCATCCACACCCTGGATCAGGGTTAACAATAGTACAAAGACTGTCCAGGTCACACAGGTACTTCTTCCACATTTTTCTTAGGTAAAAAAAAAAATAACCCGGCCACACTGGGACATCTTTCACAGTTGTTGTGGGTAAACCAAATTATAAGGAGTTTGGTTTAAGGATCTAGAAATCCTTCACCTTAGCGCAGGAGTCATTGTGTGTGCGGAATATGCAGAGTACACACACTTCTCAAAAGGTATGTAAAAGAATCACTAATAGAGAGTAGATATGATTTTAGAAAGATTTAGTGATTTGAAGAGCAGCTTTGGACTCCTTTGATTAAGCATACATGATTCTGAGTTTTTCTCTGTTTTTTTTAAAAAATAGAGTGTCACGATTCATCTTGTATTCTCTATGATCTTTGATAATGTGAAGATGTTCTCTGGACTCTAGTGTACATCATATGTTCTTCACCAGATTTGGATTCGATGCATGTGAAAATTATTTCTCGGAAAATATTGCAATTTGTTCTTCATGGTTGTGCTCACACGATTGTTTTCTGTTTAGTATAACGCTCTGGTTGTTGGGAACTCTCCACTCTTTATCATAGAATGCATGTGTTTTCATCGTCAGGTTCCATGTGTTTCGTACCTTTTACATTGTACTATGTATAAAAAGAAATATTAATTATGATAATGGATTAAAGGCATCAAATATGACCGTTAAACATTTATTTGAAAGACAAATATATAGTTTAAGAAATGGTGTCACACTATGTTACGCAAACAGTGTCTCCTTCACATGGTGTCTTAGTGTCATGGTCTGAGTATCACACTGTCTTGTTCACAGTGTCTTTATCATGGTGTCTTGGTCACAGTGTCTTGCTCATTGTGTCTCGCTCAGGGTGTCTTGCTCACGATGTCTTACTCACAGTGTCTATCTTACAGTGTCTTGCTGAAGGTGTCTTGCTCACGGTGTCTTTCTCACAGTGTCTTGCTCACAGTGTCATGCTCATGGTGTCGTGCTCATAGTTTCTTGCTCATGATGCCTTTCTCATAGTGTCTAGCTCATGGTTTCTTGCTCATGGTGTCTTGCTCAAGGTGTCTTCATCACGGTGTCTTGCTCACGGTGTTTTTCTCATGGTGTCTTTATTACGGTGTCTTGCTCACGGTGTCATGATCATGGTGTTTTGCTTACCGTGTCAGGCTTCACGGTGTCTTGTACTTTGGAAAAAATCCTTATTCACACTTAAATAGTAATATGCATGAAATGGATTGAGCTTAACCATTATAAATCATGAGTGAACTTGAAACATAAATACACATTATTTGATATAACTTAAGAGTTAACTTGGTTGAATAAGATTTTTGATCATTGAGGTGATTTTTGATCATTAAAACATGATTAATACATGAGGAGTCCAACAATATCCCACCTTTGGATGATCACAAATCATACACAGTTAATGTGTAAATCTGATGCAACTATAGAGAAAATAACATATAGAAACATTATACAGAAACTTCTCCCCCTTTTGGGATTTTCAAAATATGGAAATAAAAGAGAGTAAACGGTGCGAATTCCATTAAGACTAAACAGTTCAGTACCAAATAAAATAGAAAGTCAAAAATTCATGAAATCCCCATCAAAATGTATTAAGAACTGGTCTTCGTCGGGGAATGACCTACTCTTTTCTTTTATCATCCGAAGAAAAGGTAGCCATAGGGTTAGTGGTTAATGTAGAAGAAGGTAGACATGTGGTGGATAGTGTGGGTAAAATGATACATTCGAAGAATGAGGGAGAAAATGTAGGAGAAGTAGAAGATTGAGGTAGTTTCTGATCAATAATGGCAGGCTAGATATGACTGATAGCTTGGCCAACAGACATGGCAGTTGAGGCTAAGGTAGATGTGAATATAGTAAGTCCAGGTCTGAGAGGTGCAGCTGCTGGAGCAACAATTTCTGTACTCTGGACTTGAAGATAAGGTCTCATAAGTTTGATGAAGTCTGCAATAATTTCTCCACCATGCTGAATGGATTTTTCAAAGTCATCTTTTTTTCCACGAACCTGTCCAACAATTTGGTAAACTCGGTTAGCTTAAGGGCATGGTATTTGAAGTATTGAGTTACTAGTGGAATTCACCGATTCTCTACAAGGTATTTGATGTTGTTGGGCATATCAGTCTTGGAGAAAATTCGGTTGTAATAGAAATCCACTTTCATAGAGATCTCCCATGGGGCATCATTTTCAATCATGGATTTAATTTTAACAAGTTCGAGAACTCTATCGCTGTTCTTGACAACATCTGATAAGGAAGTCACATTAAAGCCACTGAAATTAGTCTGAAGCTCTTCATTGACTATAGATCTGATAAAGGTATTGTCCAAATAAGGTGTAGAGGATTCACCAAAGGTATTATAGGCTTTTAAGGAAGTGGTTGGATATTTGAGCTAATTAAATACCTTTTAAGATAGCCATTGTACTCATCAGTGAGTTTATTTAGGTTCACCGCAAGCTCTCTCATTTCCTTCAACAACTGTTTGTGCCTTTCTGTAATCTTTTCATCAAAGGATAACAGGTAAGGGTGAATCTGAGACACAATATATCGAGAAATTTGTGAAATAGTAGGTTCTAGAGAAGCATCAACAGGTTCTGATCTAGAATTCATAACATTCTGCATATATTCAACCATGATTCTCAGGGTTGGTACTTCATTACTCAGAAACATATTGTCAAATCGAACATCATGAATCTCATGGATCATTTTGGTTTTTATCTCCCTATTGATCTTCTCCAAAAGAAGTGAGGCCTCTATCTCACTCATATTTGTCGCAACACAAGGTTGGGAGTTCATAAGCTTCTCAACTCCAAATAGGATAGTATCTCCAAAATCCTTCAAATCATCCTTACTGAAAAAAGACAGCTGTTTGGGTAAAGGTTCAAGTGCTAGAGTTGGTACATGGGTAGGTTCAGGTTACAGTTCTTTCTTAGGGGAAACGTTGGAAATAGACATCAATTGAAATCGTGAGGAGTGATCAAGACAAGTTTCAGTAACCTACTGAGACTCAATCACACCATAGAAGCTAGGAAATTTGTACTAAGTGGCCTCATGGCTGGACTCAGCCAAATGTGATGCTTCATCGGTCTAATGATTTTGGTTTTTCTCGCCCTCAATAGGTGCTTCCTTTTCTGGATTCAGAGGCTCAGGAGCTTATTCTAAATCCACAGGTTCTTCTCTATGTTACTTATTCTTCTTTTGTCTAGCCAACTAAAAGGCTATCTCCATCCTCTCTTCAGCAGATGGTATTATTTCTGGAACATTTCATTCTTTAGGGAGTTCTTCTTGATTTTCTACTTCCATAACAGGGGGTTCTTCTAGATTTTCGTCTTCTATAATAGGGATTTATTCTATAATAGGATCTTCCATGGATTGCTTCTCAGATTCTGGAACCACTAATTCTTTTTCAGCCGCGGGTTGGATTTCATGATTAAAATCTATACTAGGGGTACAAACGTCTTCTCATGAACAACAGGAGGACCAATAGTCCTTTCTTCTTCAATAATAACTTCTTCCCTATGAGGTGCTTCAGATTCTTCTTACCCTTCTTCTGAATACTCACAATGTTCATCTCGTTCCAAAAAAGGATTAGAAGTGTCTTACGACCTTGATGGATAATCCACATGATTAAACTTCTCATAAAACATATCATTCTCTTACACTCAATCATTTTTCTAAGAATTCCAGTTTATCTTCATTCTCCTGATGATGGATTTAGAAAGACAGTACTCAAAGTCCATAAGCACTTCTTCATTAGGTCCAACTACTCATTTTGCAATAAGTATGGCTGATATTAGCTGAGAGTATAACAGAGAGGTGGATTTGGATGTAACCTTAATCAACTGACACATATGGTGAATGATGTACTTGCACAGGTTAATTGTGTATCCATTATTCATAAGATGAATCAAGAAAAAATATTGATACTTTAATACAATAAAGTCACCTTTCCTTGGACTAACCAAATTTTGAACAAAATTAAACAGTATCCTTGTTTCTCCATCATGTTCATCAGTTATGGCCCTTCCCTTGGTGCCATTTCTAGTTATGGTTTTCATAGCATCATCAAGGTCAAATAAATCAGTTATAGGTAGAGTTTCTCTTTGATAATCGTCATAAATTCCTTCTTGAGGTATCCTAAGGCATACCGACTATAACCTCAACAAGAATGAGCATCTATGGAGATTAATCTAGCTCCTCACAACATAGCTTTCAACAAAGTCAAAAGAAAACTGTGCGTACTGGAAGAACTAAGCAACTATCCTCGGATAGATAGGTCTGTTCTCCCTTGAGAACCATTCTAACTAGCTTTGTTCCTTTAACACTTTTAAGACTATAGATTTTCTATACAAAATACATTCAGGGCATATTTCCTTCTCAGGAACAACCCTTCGATTTACCTGGTTCGGATTCAACGGTCCATCAGGCGTCAACTTAGGTACAACATTCTTTTTCTTCGAGCTGCAACTCTTAGGTGTGGATGAACATGGTCACATCATTCATGGAATTCACCAAAGGTTGAGAGCGAGAGAGAGAGAGAGTTTCAAGGTTGAAAGGGTTCGAACTGAGTGAGTATGAGAAAGTTCGGGTGAAGAACAGAGTGAAACACTTAGTTATATCATTTGTGAATGTCAAACATCACAAAATTAAAAACACGGGAAAGTAAAAGAGGTGAAATAATAATTACCATGATACATGTTTAACTAAAATCATAAATAATTTTCACGGTGAGACAGTGAATTGTTTTTATAGTGATACAGTGATCGTTCATCACGAAGTGACAGTAAGTGGTCATTATGGTGACACAGTGAGTGAACGTCACGGTGAGATAGTGAGTGAACGTCCCGGTGAGATAGGAGTGAATGTTTCAGTGCGCATTATGGTGAGAGAGTAAATGTTAAACCATAAGTACAATGTGCTAATGGTGAGACCATAAACATGAGAGATAGTAACTGAGAAACTATAATCATGGAACAGTAAAGTAAAACATAGTAAAATATTGAATAGTAAGACAAGTAAGATATCTATTTGTGATTTATCATTCCAAGATCATGTATTATATAGTATATTCAATCAGAATTTAATGGTTTAGTGAATATATCAGCAAGTTGATATTCAGTACCAATGAATTCCAAGGTGATATCACCTTTTTGATAATGATCTCTCAAAAAGTGATGTCTTACATAAATATTTTTTGACCTAGAATGTGAAACATGATTTTTTGAGATGTTAATAGCACTTGTGTGGTCACAATTTATTAGTACATGTCTGAATTGATATCCATAATCTAGGAATTTGTGTTTCATCCACATGATTTGGTCACAACAACTTCCAGCAGCTATATACTCAGCCTCTACAGTAGATAATGCCAAAAAATATTTTTTCTTACTAAAACATGATACTAGTGACTTTCCTAAACAGTGACATGTTCCAAAGGTTCTCTTAATATATAACATACATCCACCAAAGTCACCATCAGAATAACTAAATAGTTCGAATGATTGTCTTTTAGTATAGAACAGTCCAAGATTGGTTGTATGCTTGAGGTATTTGAAAATTATCTTTACAACATTTAAATGAGATTCTTTAGGATTTTCTTGAAAATGAGAACACATACACACACTAAACATATTGTCCTAATGGATAACAGTTAATTAAAGTACACATCCAGTCATCCCTCTATAAATGGTTTGATCAATATATTTTCCATCTTCATCAAGATCCAACATACAGGTGGTACTCATGGGATTTTCACTACTTTTAGTGCTATAAAATACAAAACATTTTAGAAGATATATAATGTATTTACAATGATTTAAAACAATTCCATCATTATTTTGAATGATTTGAAATCCATGTAAGAATTTTAGTTCACCCATTAAACTCATTTCAAATTCTTGTTGCGTCATTTTAGATAAATCAATACATAATGAATTTTTTGAAGATCGAAAAATAATATCATCTACATATATTTTAACAACTAAAACATTATTAGAAATTCGTTTTATAAAGAGGGTAGGATTAGCTATTCCTTTTGTATAACCTTTGGAAATAATAAAAGTACTCAATCTGTCATACCAAGCTCTTGGAGTCTGTTTTAAACAATATAAATCCTTTGATAGTTTGAAAATATGATTGGGAAAATGATGATTTGTAAATCCAGGGGGTTTTTCAACAAATACATCCTCATCTATATACCCATTTAAGAATCATCTCTTAAAAACCATTTGTTATAGTTTGAAATTCATATGTGCAGCATTGGACAACAAGATTATGATGGCTTCTAGTCTGGCTACTCGAGCAAAGGTCTCCTCATAGTTAATTCCTTGTTCATGAATGTATCCTTGTGCCACTAATATAGCCTTATTCATAACTATATTTCCATCTTCATCTACCATATTTATAAACACCCATTTAGTGAATATGATGAAAGTGTCCTTGGGTATTTTAACATATTTCCATACATTATTTCTTTCTAACTGATTATGTTCTACTTGAATATATATTACCCATATTTCATCATTGAAGGAATCATCGATGTTTTTAGGTTCGTTTTGTGACAAGAAGGCTAGATGTTCAACCTTATTTCTAAGAGAAGCTCAAGTTTGTGTTCCTTTCTATAAGTCTCCTACAATAGAATCTAATGGATGGTTTTTAGGGGTTCTAACCTCTCTAGAAAAAGAGTGACTTGTGATTTCAGGTTCATTAATAGATTCTACTTCAGAAGGACTTGATTTTAGAGAATTTCAAGTATTAGGATTTTTCACATATTCTTTCATAGAATAATTTGAGGATTTTGTGTTGATGTTCATATTTTATACATCATCCTCCAGATTTTCAATGATGGTTCTAGGCTCAAGTGGATATGTTTCATCAAACATGATATGAACAAATTCATCCACAAATTTAGTTCTCTTATTAAATAATCTATAATATTTATTTAATATTGAGTTACCTAAGAAAATTCCTTCACTACTTTTGGATGAAAATTTGTCAAGATTATCCTTAGTGTTGAGAATAAAGACTTTGCTACAAAAAACTCTAATGTAATTAACCTTAGGCTTCCTAATGTTCTAGATTTAATATGGGGTCTTTTTGAAAATTGGTCTAATCAAGACTATATTGATTATGTAGAATTCTATATTAATAGATTCAACCCAAAAGTAAATATGTAATTATTATTCAATAAGAATTGTTCTAGAAATTTCTTGCAGGGTTCTATGTCTTCTTTCTACAACACCATTCTTCTGAGGTGTTCTAGGTGTAGAAAAATTGTGACTATAACCATTTTGTGAACAAAAGGATTCAAACTCTTGATTTTCAAACTCACTACCATGATCACTTCTTAAAGATTTAATTTTAAGGATAGTATTATTTTCAACAGACATGGCATACTTTGTAAAATAAGAGCAGGCTTCACTTTTGTGGGCCATGAAGAAGGTCCAAGAATATCTATAAAAATCATCTACCAGAAAATTTTCATAATTCTTCCCATTTAAAATGGAAAATATTGATGGTCCAAAAAAATCCGTGTGAACAAATTCGAGTGGTTGAGAAGTAGAAACTACATTCATTGATTTGAAATAGATTATGTTTTGTTTTCCCTTTTGACAAGGATTACACACTTTGTCATTTGGAAACTCAAGTTTGGGTAAATATTTAACTAGGCCATTTCTAGTTAGCTTTCTAAGGGAGTGAACATTACAGTGTCCTAGTGTCCTATACTAGATCCAAGATTCTTTATGAAATACACTTATTCATGAAACATTTTGAGAAGACAAGGAATCTAAATTAACAGTATAAATGTTCTCATTCCATGATGTAGGAAACACTAATTAATCTTTAGAATTAAAGACATTACATGCATCATTTTCAAATATAACATGATATCCACCATCACATAATTTTGAGATACTAATCGGATTATATTTTTATCCATTAAAAAAATACTACTTTAGAAATTAAAATCGAGTTAGAGTTACCAATCTGGCCTAATCTAATGATATTTCCTTTGGCATTGTTACCAAATGTGACATGTCCTCCATCTAATTTTTTGAGATTCATGAAGCATGAGTAGTCTCCTTTCATGTTCCTTGAACACCCACTGTCCAAGTACCATAGATTCTTCCAAAATCACTTTAAGTAAATTTCCTATAACATTATAAAGAAAAGACAAATTTTGGTACCCATACTTGTTTTCATCTAGTAACATTAATAATAAGTGATTTAGGAACCCATATTTTCCTCATAGGTTTCCTATAAGAATTATGTAAAGTGTTTGAAAAATAAACTATATTTGGTCCACAAAAACATGAAATAGTAGAGTATGTATCATGACTTGAGGTAGTTGAGTTGTGTCGAGAACTGGGAACAATACTATATAACCTAGATTTGGAAAAACAAATTGTTCTACAATGATTTCTTTTACCAGGATGATAACCAATGTTAGTATTATATATAGGGGAAATTTGTTTTCCTAGCATTTGAGTAAAGGTATTTTTTCCATTAGTAAGCTTATATAAGTCACTTTTTAATTGCTCAGTAGACATTTTTTAATCATTGTTTTCTTTGAGAAATTGATCATTTATCTCCTTTTCATTAGTCAGTTCATATTTATCATTTGTAGTGAGGTCATGGTGTTTCTTTAATGATATATATTTAACTTTTAATTCATTTCATGTATCTTCAATCATGTTGCAGTATTCAAACATTTCTTCATTAGTCATATTTTCATAGTCACTTTTATCTTTAGAGTAGTATGAATTATGTAAATAAGTGTTCAGTGTTACCTAAGATGTGTTTGTCTTAAAACACATATTGTCTTTGTTATCCTGTTCATCATGTGAGGCCTCTGAGTCGATTGAACTATCCTCAGAGGCACTCCAGGTTTCCTTCATTGCATTTTTTTTATTTCTTTTCCTTATCCTCACACTTCTTGTTATACTTGAGCTTTGTATATTCAGACTTTATATTTCCTTTGCACTAATATTCATAGAATATAATTTCATCAGTTTTGTCACTTCTTTTCCAGTCCTTTTTCATGTTTCCTTTTTCATCATACTTTACCTTGAAGTTGGGCTTTCTGAAAAATTTCATGTTTTTGTAAAATTATTTGAATCATCTGTCCAGTAGATCCTTCTCCTCATCACTATCATGTGATGACTGGTCAGTGGTGGAACTTTCTACAGAAGATTCCAGTTTCCCTTTGTCTTTGTGCATTGAAAAGGTTGTCTTGAATGCTGCCAATTTTTTCGTTGATTCATCCTCCTTATATTTTTTGACTTTTAGCTCTTCCTCATACATCATCAGTTTCCCAATGAGTTCTTTTATAGGTATATTGATGATGCCACATGATTCTCTAATAGAGACATAGGTTCCCCTCCATCTGTCAGGTAGACATCTTCGGATTCACTTGAACTATTCTTTGGCAGTGACTTCTCTTCCATGAGAAATCATTGTGTTGAAAATCTCATTGAACATGAGATACATGTCATAAATAGGCTCATCAGGTATCATTTTAAAATTATCATATTTTGTTGTATAAGTATTAACTCTCATTTCCTTTACACTAGATGTGCCTTCATGTGAGACAGACAAGGTATCACAAATTTCAGGGGAAGTTTTACAAGCAAAAATCTTATTAAATTCTTCATCTCCTAAGGAACAGTACAGAGCATTCATGGCATTGAAATTTTTATTGTAAGAATGTTTTATAGGTTCATCCCATATAATTCTAGCAGTCATAGGTATTTTGTATTCATCTATAATGGATGACCAAATTCCAAATATCATACTCTCAAGATGCATTTTCATTTTGATGTTCCATTGACCATAATTGGTTCCATTAATGAATGGTGGTCTATTGTTTGCAGCACCTTCCAATCTATTATCCATAATAAAAAATAACTTTAAAAGAGATAGAAATTTAGAATTAATAAAAATTTATAGATCATTAAAATACAACTACAATAACAGTTGAGTAAGGGTACACAGAGTCCTAATAAAGAAAAATTTAATACCAAATGTTGGTCAGAGTAGTTTACTCAAGAGGGGAGGGGTGAATTGAGAAACTATAAAAATTTATGATACAAATATATTGTTTTAAAAGAAATGGTTTCCCCCAAAAATAGATATATCCCAGTTACTGAAGGTTATACTGTTACAATAGATTGACTGTTTAAACAACTTCTTAGAATATTGATTAATTCTTAGTAATCTTAATATGTGTTATTAATATTACTTTTGAAGTTATCATACTAAGACAAATAAGTTATAACTTGTTTCCAAGAATAACTATCAAATTTAAATTAGAGTTTTTTGGATTATGCAATAAAGCATTAAAAAAGATAAGACTAAATATAAATAGCACATCGGATATGAAACAAGTTGTTCAGTCTCAAGCGGGCACGTAATCCACTCCACTTGGTGATCACCTTCCACAAAATAGTTTATATAAATAAACATTGATCCACATCATGGATCGGGGTTAACAATAGTACACTGACATTCCAGGTCACACATGGACCTATTCCACAGTTTTCATTGGTAGAAAAAAGCAATAACCAAGACACACAGGGACCTCTTCCACAGTTGTCATGGGTATACAAAAGTATAAGGTGTTTGGTGTATGGATTTACAAATTATTCAGTTTAGCACATGATTTAATGTGAGTGTGGAACAAACAGAGTACACACAATGCTCAAAAGGTAAGTAAAATATTCACTAAGAGAGAGTAGATAAGAGTTTAGAAATATCTAGAGATTTGAAGTGCAGCTATGGACTCCTTTGATTATGCAGAAACTCTTCTGAGTCCTTCCCTAGTTTTTTTCTTGAAAAATATAGAGTCATGATTTAGCTTGTGTTCACCATGAGATTTGATAATGTGAAGATGTTCTCTCGATTATAATGTACTTTATATGTTTTTCAGAAGAGTCGGATTTCATGAATGTGAAAATTATTTCTTTGATAATATTGAAAAGTGTTCATCTTAGTCGTGCTGAAACACTTAATTTCTATTCAGTATCGCGCTCTGGTTGTTGGGAAATCTCCACACTTTATCATCTAATGCATGTGTTTTTTCTGACAGATTCCATGTGTTTCGTACCTCGTACCTCGTAATATGTATAAAAATAAACATTAATTATATCAGTGCATTAAAGGCATCAAATATGACCATTATACATTAAATTGAAAGAAGGAAAAATATTTTATGAAATGGTGTCACAGTATGTTATGAAAATGGTGTCTCTTTCACATGGTGTCCGAGTGTCATGGTCTGAGTTTCACGGTGTATTGTTCACTTTGAATTGTTCATGGTGGCTTTCTCACGGTGTCTTGCTCACGGTGTCATGCTCACGGTGTCTTGCTCAATGTGTCTTGCTCACTATGTCTTGGACACGGTGTCTTTCTCACAGTGTCTTGCTCACGGTGTCTTGATCATGGTGTCTTGTTCACGGTTTCTTTCTCACGGTGTCTTTCTCACGGTGTCTTGCTCACGGTGTCTTGCTCACAGTTTCTTGCTCACGATGTCTTGCTCAGAGTGTCTTGCTCACACTGTCTAGCTAACGGTGTCTTGCTCACTGTGTCTTACTCACTGTGTCTTGCTCACGGTGTCTTTCCCACAGTGTCATGCTCATGGTGTCTTTCTCACGGTGTCTTGCTCACGGTGTCTTGCTCACTATGTCTTTCTCGGGGTGTCTTGATTACTATGTAAGGGTTCAAATTTTCTTCTACTTTGGCAAAAATCAGTATTCAGACTTAAATAGTAATATGCATGAAATGGATTGAGCTTAACCATTATAAAGCATGGGTGAACTTGAAACATAAATACACATGATTGGATATAATTTAGGAGTTAACTAGGTTCAATAAGTTTTGTGATCATTGATGAGATTTTTTACCATTAATACATTAATAATACATGAGGAGTCCAATAATCATCAATCCATGATAAAGATGCAAGGAACACAACTACCAAACTGAACTTACATGAAAAATGAATTAATTAACAGTCAAAAATGACAAATTTAACAAAGAATTTTTAATCAATGAGTGTTGAAATATTATAGTTAGATAATATATGTTATTATAAGTATTTACAATGTGATTATAAATATTTTTAATAAATTTAAATTTAGTATAGACGAGGTTAGAAAAAAAAATATGATGTAATTCATACCTTATGTAATGTAATATTTCAAAATCATATTATTAATTAAGATTGATTATGTTTAGGTTTACATTAAGAGAATTATAAAATATTTATATAATAAATACAATTAATTTTATTACCCTTTGTAAATTTTTATTATTACATGTTCTAACTTAATTTTCCTCTATACTATTACTAAAAAGTCTGAAATAGTGTTTTTTTCAAAAAACCAACTTTATTTTTCCATTCATCCAGGTAGATTTTTCATTAATGCCAATATTATTTTAAACTTTTTTCAAGAATGGTTATAATATCCTTACATTATTTATTAATCCTTTTCCATTGTTAAATTTTTATTATATTATTTGAAAAAAAAATTCCATTTTTTTGAATGAGGTACTTTTTACCGAATGTGTGTAAGGAGTCATTGTTTTAACACTTACCACATTGATTAGTTTGTATACAATGATTAATATTAATTACAATAAAAATTTATTTAAATGTTTTTGTGGTTTATGTAAAAATGAATTTCCTAATATCTATGAAATTTTTAGGTTTTAAATAAGTTGTTTCAAATTGAAAAGTGAATTTTCATCAATAAATGTTAAAATGGTCTTTTAAATTAATTTTCATTTAAGTAAAAATTCATTAATAAATTTTATTATTTTATTGGAATATACTCTAATGATTCCATCCACCTTATTTATATGGATGTATTATAATCACATTTTTATATTTATTGAATGTATAAAATTGACATTTCATATTCTAGTTTTTTGATGGGAATGTTTTTTAGTTGTGTATTGAATTAGAAGCTATGACTTTCTTATTTGGAAATAATTTTACTTATTCAGTGATGAGAGTGGCCCATAATATCACCTCTATGAATCTATATGTTTAATCAGACAAATTAGTTTTGGTATTTGGAATACAACATAACTATTTAATATATGATTTATTGGATCGAGGCCTCGAAATTATGATTATGTTGTCTAATACTTTGAATTCTATCATTATTAAACAATTTTTTGTTATGCATGTGATTATTTATGTTGTTATTTTGTCCATGGATATATTACTATTTTATTATAATATATATATGGAATACATGATATATTTATCTAATATATTTTATTCAATATTTATTAATTCAATAATAGATTTTTTTTATACCTTTATTTAATAATTAATTAATATCAATCTTTGTTATGTTCATGTATTCATAAGATACCAATAAGGGATATATGAATGATTTGGGGTGTTTACTAAAAGAAATAATAAATCTCTCTGTAGAGTATTTTTTGTTTTTTTAATGTTTTTAGATGAAATATTATAATAATATATGTGTCTAGTCACACAATACTACTAAACTAGTTAATCCTTTGTGATGTGGTCCCTCGTATTTTGTGCCAATGTAGTAATCTAACCACTAACCCTAGATTACTGGAGTTCTGGTGTAAGAGTTGGTGTTAAAGAAAGTTTAGTATAATCCTTGAGAACAATATTTAGAAAACCATAGATCGAATAAGATAACACTATGATACGCATTGAGGATAAAACTAAGTATAGGATAAAAACAAAAAAAAATAGTAAAGTATAATTTTTTTGGTTTTCATTGAAAATAAATCCTTTTTTGTATAAATCCAACTAGATTTGGTATTATCATAGATG
This sequence comes from Viscum album, assembly GCA_963277665.1. Lineage (NCBI taxonomy): Eukaryota > Viridiplantae > Streptophyta > Magnoliopsida > Santalales > Viscaceae > Viscum > Viscum album. The sequence goes on from OY728139.1 coordinate 705,733,835, forward strand.
TACCTTAGGGTAATAACTCTGAAAGGGGAATATTGGGTATTACCTCAATCATCGCCAACACATGATGAGTGGGCCTATGACTGCCCACCTATCTAGTCACGCATGGGGGATATTCTTTGGTTGATTTAGATACTATTATAAAACATTTTGAAATATGTAAAAATATTTGAAGGATTTAATGTTATTTTCCATAATATGAAACATAAATTCTTTTGTTTAACTGTAAAATAATATTATGTTTTTATTAAGTGTTTCCAAAATTCTCTGAATATATAGTATTATTTAAGATCCATAATTGTATGAGCAAACACAATTAATGACATTGATTATAAACGAAACATATAAGAAGGAATGGAAACTATTTCAGTGCACATAATCTATGTAGGGATTTCCTTCCTGGGAATGACTACGAAGCAACAGTTGGATTTAGAGCTAGAGCTGAACATATTATATATATGTATATAGTTTTATTGGGGAATCTGCCTCATGCTATGATTAATTACCTCTTTCATATGTATTATCGTTATTATCTCTAATATGGATCAATAATTTTATACCTCTTCATGAATCAAAAAATCTAAATCATTCAATGAGATTAATAATCCATTTGTATCATAGTAATGGATCTTGTCCCAAGAGAAAATATTTCGTTCTTTCGAAAGTAGTGAAATAGAAAAATTTTTCCTAACAACTTATCATTTTATAGGTGATAGTAATAAATAATGTCCATTGATCCATAATAGTAAGCAGTGAGGGAAAATAAATAGTATAGAGTATATAAATTTCAAGGATATGTCATTCAATGATTAATTTTACCAAGATAAATGAGCTAATATAGTGAGAAAATTTCCCAATATAAAGAAAAAGGATGGAGAACATTTTTGAAAATGGAAAGATAATGTTACTACCTTAGAAACTCATGGGGTAGATTATTTACATAATACACAGATTCATATTGATCATTTATTCATGGGAAAAATCCTATTATTTAAAGAGAAATAATATTATATTCATCTTAAATATATGAATTTATATTATCAAGTTCCATAAATAAAAAGAATGAATTCTTCAAGAATAATGTTTTCAAAGGAATACAATATAAGAAGTAGGTGACTGAGCATCAATGAAAAATAAATACCGAAAAAAGGAAATATATAAGTGTAACATGTTTAACTTGTAATAATTGGGGACATAAAAACTATCAAATATTACTGATTGAAATGGGATTCTACATCCAAATTGGATAGAATGAACATCATGATCATGAAATTAGGTAAATAAAAATAATCCATTATTCAATGCATCAACAATATGGATATGGGGGATCATCATATGGAAGAGGAGTCTCATGGCGGAGCATCTGTGGAGAACCCGAATCCTGATGATGCTGAACCAGATGCAAATAAAGGCGAGGAATCTATTACTGTCATATCCTTATTGATTAGAATGGAATTTGGTTGTATTAGACACAAGGAGATGTTTCACTGTGTGCCCTCAATGAGATATGCAACAGATATTGTTTCTGGAGATCTAGGTATTAAGAGGTTTGCCGATGTTGTCAAAGCTGTGGGTAAATTCACAGTGTTTGATTGCCCTCCACCCAGGAGTATTATTAAAAAGGGACGGATCGCGCATGTTTCCACTGATCAAATTGTTGTTGAAGAATGATTTCCCCTTTTCCGATTCTCAATTATTGCTATTTTCCTTCTTCTGAATGGTGAATCTATCTGGAAGTTCAATGATCTTCATCATCGACTCTCGCAGATTTGGGGATTTCAAGACTGCAAGATGATTTCCATTGGACATTGGTATTACCATTCTCTCTTCTCATAAGAGGATTTAAAGAGACGATCATGGAGCTTTGGATTTATCTCGCTTATGCCCTGGGATCTTTGATTTCAGGAATGGGATAGAAGCTTCGACCCATAGAATGTAAAAGACACCCATGCATAGATATGGATTTGAATTCGTATGCTTAATTAGCTTAATGGAATCCCATAATCATTTGGTATATTTCTTCATCAATTGGAATTCCTATTCGAATGGATAAACATTCTGAGAACCCCACTTTCGGTCATTTTATGTGGGTTCTTGTGGATGTGTATATGTCCTCAATGCTTGTGGAAGAGGTTGTGCTTACAAGGAGGGATGACAGCTTCAAGTTAGACATCATGTATGAAATGAGGCCGAACTTTTGTCTCTTTTGCCATTTTTTTGGTCATATTGACTTTGATTGCAATATGAGTAAAATTTGTGGCTTGTGCAAGATGAAGGGACACTCTGATGCACTTTGAATGAGGGGAAAGGGGAAGGCTACTCATGGTCCTCCCATTGAAAGAGCTATTGGGGAGATACGTATTGATGATGCTAATAAAGAGAGGCTGGACATCTCTTTGCACAATCTTCCTCCTCAGGATCCTACTAATTTTTCGAAGATACCCTTGGTTTCTGGAGGGACTAAACAGGATGTGCAGATACATAATTCTTCGTGTGATAATGCGCTGGATGGGATGTCTACCTCTCGGGCTATAGTACAGGTGCAGGTGGCTTCTTCTGTGGATGCAGTGCAGGTGTAGGTGGTAACTCCTTTGGATGATCCTCTAGATGGACATGATATCTCCTTGCAGGTGAAGCCTTCTAACGAGAATGACGTTCAGGTTGCGGGGTCGCGTGTATTGGATTATAGTTTACCACATGTCACTGATGCTGAGAATAATAAATACTTTTTCACTGGTCCTGAGCATGGACATGCCTCCTTACAGGTGAATATTTTGCCTCCTAATGAGCATGCAGTTCAGAATTCAGTGCTGGGTAAATTTGCATCTGGATCCGAGCTGTGAACGAATATGAGAAGCTCTATAAAGGCTGGTTGTGCGCTTGGGAAGACATTTGGTGTTGTCCATTATGAGTCCCATGTACATGAGCTGGTATAGGTTGTGTCACAATCTACTAGAGTTGTTGGATCTTTGTCTCAGGTTGCTCGGTCTAAGGCTGCGAGGAAGCAAGTGGTGCAGATCAGCTAGGAACCAGTCGGTTCACTAAACAAATTTTCCCCTTTGAGTGGTGTCTTTTTGTCTAATGTTAAGTAGGATTTTGACAGTGAAGATAAGCCTCAATTATACAAGGATTGAGCCCATGTTTTTGTCTCTTTAGATGCACCGAGAAATGTTTCATCAGAGTTAAGTAAAGAAAAGAAGAAGAAGACTGAGAAGCAGGACAAGTCATTGAAATTTCTACGGGATGGAGGGGCTCAAACAAGGGCCATAACAGCCCTGTATAAATGAAGATCCTATTATTTTAATTGTAAAGGGCTTGGGAATTCTCCCACATTCAAGCCCCTTCGACATGTTATTATGACCAACAAGGTGATGATTATCGGTATTGCTGAGCTAAGGATGAGGTTTGCCATATGGAATGCTTTCAAATGATAATCTCTTGGTTACTCCTTGGTCAATAATATTGTGAATGAGGATAATGTTGAGAGTCTTTGGTTACTTATACATGACTCGATTAAGTTTGTCTCCTACACTCAAGGGAACCAACATGCTTCGGCATCTGTTGAGTGGAATGGGATTAACTTTTTGGAGTCCTATGTATATGCTGATAATTCTTATCTGAAGATGAGGGAATTATGGAGAGATATTGAATCTATATCCCCTTAAATTCCAAATAATTGGACAATCATTGGTGATTTCAACATGGTGTTGCGGCCTAATGAGAAAACTAGATCTAATTTTAATCGGGTTATGGCCAAGGATTTTTCACAATGTATTGATACATGCAATCTGATTGAAGTGTCGATGGTTGGTGCGGATTTTACCCGGGGAAGATAAAATCTTAATGGGAGGAAGGCCAGTAAATTCTAAAAGTGCCTTGCTCGGATTGATGACAGAAATGATCTTATCAGTGCCTCTGACCTACTTCTTCCTAAAATCCACTCTGATCACAATCCTTTGGTGGTGGATTTCTCCATTTATGGTCTGTGAATGGCTCCCATTAATTTTAAATTTAATAATTCCTTTCTTGTAATTAAGGGGTGCTGAGAGATGTTTCTAGATGTTTGGAGCTCTAGCTTTATGGTTTCGACATCACATATTCTGTATTCAATGTTGAAAACCACTAAGATGAGGCTGAGGGAATGGAGTAAGATTTCATTTTCTAAGATGGATGAGGATATAAAAGATGTTGAAGGTCACCATGATAGATGTCAAAATTTTAATCAATTGAATGACATGCCTTCAAATGATGAGATTTGGGCTTTATCAAAGCTAGATGAACTGCTTAGCTCTAATAAAAATCTATCTAGATCTGTCTACAATATTTGGTTGTTGATGGAAGCAGATAGGAACTCTTGTTTATTTCATCATATCCATAAGGAATGAAAATTTAGAAGGGGTATATCTTCTTTACTCATTAATGAAAGGCTTCTCACTACTTAGAATGATATTTCCAATCTGTTTGTGAGCTACTTCTCAGATCTATATTCTGAAAATGGGGCTGATAGATCCCATTTTATTGTGAAAAACATAACCTCATGTATGGATAATCTAACAAATGACAAACTTGTGGAGGTTTATGGGGACAAGGAGGTATGGGAAGAACTTTTCTCTCTGAATATTGATAGCGTTGCAGGGTCGGATGGCTTCACTAATATGTTCTTCAAGGTCAACAGGGAGATTGTTTATGATCATGTTATTAATGTAGTTAGAGGGTTATTTTTTACTGATTCCATCAATTATGCTGCGAACTCCAGTTTCATTTCTCTTATTCCCAAGAATTAGGGTTCACATGATATTAAGGATTTCATACTAGTTTCTATTGGCAATACTATACCTATGATCATCAGCAAGATAATTTCCTCAAGTTTGGGTAAGGTGGTTAAGGGTCTCATTACCCTGAATCAATTTTGGTTTCTTCCAGGAAGATGTATTCAAACATGTATCTTCACCGCATTTGAATGTATTATTGCAATGATAATTATGGTCAAAAAAGGTAGCTTTGCGATGAAAATTGATATCTCGAATGCTTTTGACACAATGAAATAGAGTTTTCTTCTCTCTATTCTTGGAATGAATGGATTTTCATCAAGGTTCATCACTATGATCCACATTATTCTTATGAGTTCCAGCTTATCTATTATGGTCAATGTCTTTCCCAGGGATTTCTTTCAGTGTTTTAGGGGCTTTCAGCAGGGGGACCCCCTTTATGGACTTCTGTTTTCTCTTGCTATTGATTATTTGATTATATGCCTTCATTTCCTCGTTCAAGCTGGTTTGTATAATCAGCTTAAAGTTGTTATAGATCGTTATGCCCCTACACATCTTTTCTATGCTGATGAAATCATGTTATTTGGTAATGCCAACACAAGGACTGTATCTTTGATTAAAATCATTTTCAATAACTATGGGGATGTGGATGGGTAGTGAATTAGCTTTCAAAATCCATTTGTGGTTTTAAGGGAGGGAATCTCCATCCAAAAGTAGAATAAAATCACAATATCCCTTGGGGTTAAAAAGGGATCATTGCCTTTCAATTATCTTGGAGTACCTTTTTTTGGGTCTTTTAAAACGGTGTCATCTTGAATATATTGTCTTGCGAATTGTTTCTCAGATGGAATCTTGGAAAGGGAAAGCTATGTCTCAAGCTGAGAGAGTCTGTCTTGTCAACTCAATGATTACCTCTATGTTTGTTTATGTGTTTTCTATTTACTGGTTGCCGAAGAATCTGATAAAAGAGCTCCAAAGGCTTATCATAAATTTCATATAGACTTGTTCCATTTATGAAAGGAAATTGATTGTGTTGTCATTGAAAGGTTCATTAAGTCATTAGAGATGGGGGACCTTGGAATCAATGATCTGGGTCTGTTTAATGAGTCTATGATCAACAACTTTACCTGGAATCTTGTTACTTCTCTAGACTCTACGACAGAGTTTCTCTCAACCCGGATTACATCAAGGCTCTAGGATGGTTACTCTCACTATCTCTCTTCTTCCATTTAGACTGCCTTAATGTATTTTTTAATGGTATTATGTCCTGTTCGAAGTGGCTTGTTTTTAAGGAGTCCACTATGAATGCTTGGAGCACTACTTGGTTGGCCATGCCGATCCAAGAGGATGTTGATTTTCAATCTAAAGTGTTGTAATGTTCTGTTGCTGATTTACATAATGGAGGAGTATGTTATTATGATTTCATTTCTCCTCGGATCTAAGATGAAATTTACAGATACAATTACATTAACAAAGATACTCTCATTTGGAAACCAAGCACTAATGGGTTTATCACTACCCGGTCAATGTATCAGCATATGTGCACCCGGCATAATGCAGCCCCAAAGTGGATGTCTGATTTCGAGACATTTTTCATCCCTCCTTCAGTGTATTTTCTTTTTTTAGGATATAGAAGAGAAGGCTACCAGTTCACTACTCTCTTCAAAGTGTTGGGATTCACCTTGCCTTGGTCTGCTATACCTGCTTTACTGCGGTGGAATCAATTAATCATCATTTTTGTCTTGTCATTTGATATTTAGGTTATGGAAGTATATCCAGGCTATTATAGGTTGTTGTTTGTATTTGGCATCGTTTGATGGACTCCTTTATTCAGCAGTCAATACATTATGTAGTGAGCAGGTTAGGGTTATCCTTATGGTGGCTATTTCTGCAACTTTTGGTTTCATTTGGAAGGCTAGAAAAAATTATGTTTTTGAGAATATAAATCTAACCTTCTGGTCCGGCGTGAGGGAGATTCCTAGGGTTGTTTGCACAACATCAAGAGTACAGGTTGGTTGTATGCATAATGGAATGTATGATAATATTATTTTGAGGAATTTTATCATTGCTGGAAGGGTTAAAAAACTATTGGTGATAAATTCAATTAGATGGAATCCACCTATTCCGTCTTGGTTGAATGTTAATGATGACGGGGAGGCTTCAGGTGCACCTGGGACTTCGGGCTACGGTGGTGTCTTTCGTACCTATCGGGGCTTCGTTAGTGGCAGTTTTTATCATTATATTGGTCAGGTCTCTTCAATTGAGGTTGAGCTGTGGGCTATGATTAATGTGATTAATTATGCAGTTCATTTTGGATGGTGATTTCTCTGGATATAATCAGACTCTATGGTGGCTATTGATATCCTCCGGAGGTGGTATAGGAATGTCCCATGGATGATGCTTCCCTCTTGGATTGATTTTCTTCATCTCCATCATGGTATCATTTTTGAGGTGACACAATCTTATAGGGAGGCCAATCTTGTTGCTGAGGCATTTTCAAAGAAGGCTATTGTGGATTCAAGCTCCGAATGGTCTTTTGTGGTTCTTGATTGTTGTGTTCATTTTCTTGAGGCTGATGCAAGTGTTAAGTCTTTCAATATGATTTTTAAACCTCTATTTTGTTGTTTTGACTGTGTTCTTTATTTTTTAATCAAATTTGGTTGGAGCGGGTATGACTCGCTTCTGGGCCTTTTGATTATATGGATATGGGGAACTATTTAAATGAAAACTCCATGTGATAGTTAAATTATCCATAGAAAAGACCAAGGGTGAAAGGCATAGATTATTAGGGAAACCAAGCTTATCAAACATATCTATTACATCATTTTTATGAACATTTATTTCACAACAGTAGCACATGCCTAGGTATCATAATAACACAGTAATCTGGACACTAGGTATAGAGTATTCTAATATTTTGATTGATCATCAACATCTCACATAAATATATTAACCTTTAATTAAATTAACAAACATACCCTAATTAAATCCATTATTCATAACCTGGGGGTACAGGAAACACAATAAATAGAGATACTAGGTTCTTAGTAAGGGAAAACAAGAATGGTATGTAAGCATAACTTGAACATAAGTATGTGATGACATAACCATTCAATTTGAAAACCCCATCCTTCATATCATAGATCATAATATTGAGTCACAGAATTAAGATAATATGTTAATAAGACCTGAATTATAATATAATCAAATAACCTGATCCATGAGATAATAAAATTTTCATAAGAAATAGATTTGTTGAATACACATAAGTATATAATATCATTAACATCGTAGTCAAGTCTCACTTTTAAGGTTATCAATGTGGAATGAGTTCACTCCCCAAACCATCATTGTAGTAAAGTTTCACTCCCAAGAAAATAAAAATGGATGATGTCCCTTATTGAAAAAGGATTAATCACCATTATAGTATTATTAATCTCATGTTATTTAAATAATTACCCAATGTGTTGGTGGGAGATATAAGTTAGACCCATATCACGATGAAAATAATATGTATGTGTGAAACAAGAACATAAATCATTCATAATATCATAACACATCTAATTAAATAGTTTTCATAAAAATTTCATCATATCATAACATGTGGAAAAGTGCATGGTTACATAATAATTTCATCATTTCATTATGTCATTACCTATGAAAATATACGGGATTCCTAAGAATTTCATCATTATATAACCCATGGAAGTGAATTATGTTTCATAAAAAAATTAACAAAAAACACTTTGATAAATAATTATAATGGTATGATTATTTCAAATCCCCATAAAAGAATAAGTCACATCAAAGTTCATCATATTAGATGCAGAATTATATTGAAATGAAAATCATATGGAACATTTCTTCTAGAATATAACAATTCTTGTAAAATCACTATTTAAAATAACAGATTCATATTAAATTTTGAAAATACATTTATTTTAAAATAATAATTAAAAATTATCATGGAATATTAATTGAAAATAATGGATATGACACCAAATATTTTGGTTCATGTTGTAAAAATGAATTCAATTATTCATTTCACATTTTCTATAAAATCCGAACATCCATTATTTTAGAAATTACATGATTTTTCCTTGAAAAAAGTTTTCTTAAAAGTAAAAAACTTGTGAAATTTTCTTTATGAAATAATCAAAATACTTATTAAGATAATTTAGGGGAAAAATTATAATATAAGGGTTTTGATGAAATAGGGTTTTTTGACCATATACAGAAAGAGAAACTATATCAATCAAATATATATATATATATTATTTAATACCAAAGAGTAGAAATATGGTACCATTACTTTAAAATTTCATAAATAACCAAATGATCATATAATTACTAATAATTCATGAGAGGTATATTATAATATTTCAACATTTTAGACCTAATTCTAATCAATCCTGATAAACGATGAGATTGTATCATTATACCATTACAAATTTGGTAATATTTGAAACATAATCCAACTGAAATCGAGATCCTAAAATTGACTTATAACACCCATAAGTTTTTGGATAAGAATCATAAAATGCATTAATGGGTAGTATATACACATCATTAAATAAATATGGTCAATATGGCTTGTGTTTTAGAGAAAATAAATAAGAGAATGCAATCCATTATATCATAGAAAATATTTTGAATTGTGAGAACCAGAAAAGAATAACATCAGATGAAATGTTCAATACCATGAAAATAATAAGATTTATGATACATCATGTAAATGGGATATTATATATACCAAATAAAAGAAATAGGTGGTGAATTTTCATATGTATCTGATACTTACAAGAAACAGTATAAATCCACTACCATGAGTCTTGGCTTCTTTCGCAAACATTTGAATATCATGAATAATATATATAATTTTATAATAAATATATTATGAAGAAATACATATATATATATATATATATATTATACCATATATTATTTACTTATGATAATTTACTACCCATTTATTAACAATTTCTTGTTCAAATCACATTTTAGTAAATAAATACACTGTTTTTTGTATATACATTGATTTCTTATTTTTAGTCCTCTTAATTTGATAATGGATTAAAAATATATATAATAATATTAATCATATAATTATTCTATTAATATTTCAATTATTCTTTTAAAACCAATAATGAAATATGATTTTGTGAAATTAAATATGTTATGATCATGGAGATGATTGGCCATGGAAACGCTTGGGTAACGTTTCCATTATTCAATGATCATTATAAGAAAGAGGTAAGTAGTATATTAACATTCCATAATAATAATAATATATTAAGAAAAATAATTTTTCTTTAAATATCCTTATACATTTCAACCATGTGGCATGGTGATTAAAATAGAGAGTCACATCGCTTCGCAAAGGAGATAATCCACCCTTACATGAACGACATTATCATATTTCATTGAGTGAAAAGGTAAGAAAGAAAATGAAAAATTAAATTTTTATAATGATAAAATAAGTATATAATATCATTATAAGTTCATTTATATCAAATATATTGATTAATTGTTTTCTTATTTCCTTCTGTGTAAGGAGTTAATGAAAAAAATTGCATTACTTCACAAGGCGTTTGTCCGATGTACACACAAACCGCGTTATCATATCCCATACAGGATGGAAAGTAAAAAATTATATATAATATAATAAATCAATAGGTATAATTTATTTTTATAAATATAATTATTATACTTTATATCCATCATCATACTAAACTGTGCATATGGGTAATGGAAAAACTAATGACATCGGTTTGCGAGGCAATGGTCCTCCGTTAACAAAAATGATGTTTTCTTAAACCATTTGTTGTAAAAGGATTTTGTTATTGTTAATTATAAAAAAAAATTTATATTGATGATACTAATGATATTATATCATCATGGTTTAATAATATTTTAAGGAGGTTGAGAATGAAATAAATAAAAACGCTTGTTGATAAAATGTTTCTTCTTCTTGAAGTATCATCCTTAGGATTGCACCAAAATACAACCTAGGGTGGATTTATTCTAAAAATATGGCTAATATGATTAGAAAATGGCGTATTTTATGTTATTTTGGTAGGTATTGGATTATCACATAGTTATTTAAAGTGAGAAGAGGATAAGATATGGTGCATCCTTTTATAATGTTAGAGGGCGATATACTAGTAATTTATGAAAAGAAACATTTTTACCAAATTTTCTACATGAAAAATGGATTAAAAAGAGATTTATCAATCATAAAACAATATAGTGTAGAAATATATACATAAAATATATTTTATACAATTTTTTGGTAATTATAACTCTTTTCCTTTTATGTTTAACCCCTAGTAAACACAATTTTACTATAACCATGATAATTTCATTTTATTACATTCACTATTAAATTTGATCAAGAATCAAGATTAAAATATTAAATAATATATTTTATTTGGATTCCATATATGAAATAATTTTTTTAAAATTTAATTAAATGAACTGAAAAAATATAATTTAAAATTAATGCCCTATACATGACCAGAATGTGGGATTACTAAGAGAAAATGTTCAATTTTTTGTAATGTTTTTATGTCATGATTCAATATAAAATTAATTCCCATGAACTAAATTGGATTAATAGATATATAATTTTACTATTATTAATTTAAATCATATTAATAATATAATTTAACTTTATAAATAATTTAAATAACATGCCATTTTTCAATTAAAATCTAGTTTTTTATAATATTAATGAAAACAATTATTCTTTTTGGAGATTATCCAAAAAATAATATTTTGATAAATTTAATATATAAATAAAAAAAATTATTTATTATTTCAATTAAATTTTCAAATTTCTGAGAAATTATTGTTTTAAAAAAAATTGAGAAAAATGGAAACAAAACTACTTCATAGAAAAATATGGTTTTAAGCATAAAATTGGATTTATTTCCAACTCCTTTTAATAAAACACATAAGACAAAATTTAAATAGTTTATTGAATATATTATATATAAAATTAATTATACTAATTCCTTAAAATTAGTTTGATTAATTTATTAACTTTAATATTTTGTTTTATTAAAAATATTTTCACTAAAAAAGATATCCTCTATTTTTAAATAGTTTTTATTTTCTTATTTATTTAATTTTTTTCCAAATAATTGATGTGTGAATAATATATTTTGATAATATAGTTAATCCTATTAATACTCATTATTCCTACAACTAAGAGATAACTATAATTTTGAATAATAAAATTTTAATATTATGAGACATTTCATTTAAACTTCATGTTAAGTGTAATTCATGTAAAACTAAATGTTACATGTAATGAAATATAAAATCAATTTTTTTGTATAATGAAAATTACTGAGAAGATAAATTTTTTTCAATAAATTAAGTCCAGAAAATCGTCAGAAGTTATATTGTACCACCTTAATATGAATTTCACCCTCAAAATTCAAACACATGGTATCATGAACTGATGATAATTCTACCTCATTATATCCTCAAATTTTTATGTAGCTTCCTTAAGCAATTGTTTTCCAAAAAAATAACTAGGTGACTAGTTTAATTTTTAAGAATTTATGTGATCTAAAATTTCAAAACATTATTCCTTATAAGAAAGATCAAACTCAAATGATATCATCTCTATGTTCAGTACATGTGATGAATCAGGTATATACTTTTTCAAGATAGGTACATGGAACACATCGTGATCCCGAGATAGGTTTTGTTGAAGCTTATAACAATAATAAACTATACTGATATGATCATGTATTTCAAAGGGAGTGATATAACTAGGACATATTTTTCCACAATTTCTTCCAGGATTTAATTCATATAAATAACTTCTTAGAAACTTAAAATTCTATATCATGTTAATGATTAAAAAAATAACAATTATGTTTAATTTTTTTCATTGTGTGTTGTCGAATAGATCTAACCATCTCAACCATCTCATCAGATTTTCCAGTTCACAATAACATTCATTTTGAAACCTCATTCCAGAACATTGGAGATCAATACATATTCAGATTAAGGGATTCATGAGGGGCCATCTGAATGCTCAATTGAAATATATTATTTCATGAACATTGTACACATGGATGTTTTTTATCCCAACATAATTTAAAAACCACAAAATAAGATCTAACAGATCCTCTAGGGTCTTAATTTTTTTATTAGGCTAAAAACATGTTTGAGGAAGATATAAAATTCTAAAACATAACTCTATCAAGATCATGATGAAATATTATTTAAAAAATTTAAGGTAATATTCAAATCCCAATCAAATTAAATTGAATGTAGTACTTCGGGATACCTTACCAGTTCATTAATTTATATTTTTCGAAGACAATCCAAAGATAAATATCCTATGATAGCAACAAAGTGTGATGACATTATTTGGTTATCAACTAAATCCAACAATTTACTCAAATTTAAAGAAGATATAAACCTTAGTGGGTACCATTACCTTAAATCATATGTCCATAATGTTTAAAGGCATTCCTCGTCATAAGAATTTTTCCCTAAAACATCTAAAAAACTAATGGGTGGTATTGAATTAAATATATAATAAAATATATCTAATATTGATAAAATACCATCACATAAAACCTAAAAAGGGTCATAAATTAATTTTAAATTATGATTAATCAGAATCACATAAAACTATGATAGTATCTACAACTATTAACTGAATATTATAGTGATTCATATACACTTACATATATTAATTCACTATTTATTCCTTATATAATAACTAATCATATACTATTAAATTTTAATTGGAATCTTGGGTACATACTTGTACCAATAGAATATAAAATGTGCTTTCTTAATTCCAAAAACCTTTAAGAGGGAGAAAATCTCATGAAATTTTACTAAAATATGAACAATAATAATTTCATTAGGATCATTTATAAAAAATTAAACATGAAATTCACAACTAAGGATTGGAGATCAAGTGTACCCTAATTATCGTGATTCACTTTGTCCGTTATGATTTCATATACATTACCTTTATTGTATGAATTTATAGGTTGTTGTTTATTATCATCCAAATTATCCCTTATACTAGGGAATTAATTTTCATTATTCACAAAATCCATTGACTTTAAACACTGGAGTACGGATGGTGCATTTCACTGAGCTCTATCTCCATTCAATTAATTGATTGTCATCCCCACAATAATTTTTCATTATTTTAATCAATGTCTAGGCTTATAACTCATGAAGCACCTTCTTATTCCTTTTAAGCACTCAACATAGTACTTCATACCATACTTTTGGAAAGTAGGAGTTTGAAAATGTTTTCCCTCTCTGTGACATATCATTGTAATTTCCAAGGAACCCCATATTCCATTTCATATAATCAGAAACAAGAGGTTTTCCTTCATTTATTTCCAATTTTAGTGCACATAAAACTATATATTAATACAATACATTGAACCTTATGGATAAATCCATTAATATATTTTGTATTAATCCATAGAAAAATCATTGAACACTAATTTTAGGATGACTGTGTTGGGACCACTTTGTATATGATGATTGTATTTGTTGTCAACAGTTGTCTATATAGGTCAAAATGAAGAAGGATATGAAGAAGGAATCCAAAGTCATTAGAGATCGGATAAAGTGATGATGCTTGGATAATTGTTATGCAATCATAACATTGAATGTCATTCTTGGCCAATTCTCTATTAAGTAAATTCTGACGATTTTTGATGTGATCCTAAGTTCAAAGAACTTGTGTCAAAGGTGACACATTGTTTACAACAATGAATAATGGTGAAGTATCATCCATCCAAGGATGAATGAAGAAGAATGAGGATTTAAAGAAGACTATGAAATGCTTCATGATTGCATGGGAACCATCCAAGATCTTACTTGAATAAACGAATCATATGATTTGCATGAAGGTGATAATGATGGCTGAGGAATAAGAGAGAGAGAGAGAGAGTGTAAGGGCTTGACATTCTTAGAAGTTATTTGAAGAAGTGTCAAGACTCCCCTTTTGGATGAAGAGAGATGAATGGGGTTCCTTGGAATTAACACACCAAAAGGAATTGAGGACTAGAACTGAGGATGAAGAAGTACTTTGGAATTCATATTCCCAGAAGAATGGAAAAAACCAGATGATGCATTGCTGATTTGTATTTCAAAAATATCATATGTTTGGAGAACTTATGATGCAAACCTTATGAAGGAAAGGGATATCGAATGAAGTAGGTTTGCAAGTATGAAGTAGGCGCGCAAGTATGTAGAGGCGCATAAGTCATATTTCAAATAGCATTATATCAAAACTATTGTAATAGAACGAAGGCATGCAAGTGAGAAGAAGGCGTGTGAGTACCAAAAAGGCGTGAATGTACCAAGAAGGCGTGAAAGTCCTAAGGAGGAGCGCAAGTGCCAGGGAGTCTCGCAAGTGCCAAGGAGGCATGCAAGTAAATGTGACACGCAGGTTGCCAAAATTCCTATGAAAAGGTGACTACCCACCTCATTTTCAATGCTCAACACTTAAGAGAAACATTTGAGCTCTGAACGCATAAGTGTAAAAAGTGGCGAGCAAGCTAAAGTGGCGCGCAAGCTGAGGGTTATTTATAAGGTGCGAAAGTAGGGTGCTGCACAAGTCTTCCATGAATGTTTTTCCATGCAAGTATTTCCATGAAAGTATTTACATTCAATGGTTTTCTGTGAAAGTATCTCTGAACAAGTATTGCCGCACAAGTATTGCCTCGCAAGTATTATCGCGGAAGTATTGTCGGGAAAGTATTGCCTCGCAAGTATTGTCGCGCAAGTATTGCCGCGAAAGTTTTGGAACACAAGTTGATACAGGGGAACAAGATAAGATTGTGTATAAGCCAAAGGTGGCATGAATGTTTTGAGATATGCACAATAGTGGCGCTCTAGTAGTGAGTGGCGCGCAAGCTGGTTGGTGCGCAAGCAGGGAGGCGCGCAAGCAGGGTGGCGCGCAAGAAAGGATTTGTGCCCAAGGTGAGTTGTTATATAAGTTATTACTAGTTTCTGTTCAACTGTAATGATTCTATGTTGACCTAGACTTCATTGTTTTTACAATCACAAAGAGTTATTGTGATTCTAGTACGAAGAAGAAGAGGAAGAGCTCGGTGCAGATGGTTTTACACTGAATGAGACCATGTGAAGAAGAATAGGTTTCAGTATAGCTGGTTTTTCATTGAAGAATCAGAAGAAGAACAAGAGTGTGCAACTTAAAGGTTTGATACATAGAAATAAGTGAAGAAGAAGAAGAAGAACATAGTATGCCCAACTGAAGGTTTCCAATTATTCAGGGAAGCTTAATTCAGATGATGCTATGTGAGCGGATCCTTAGTTTCTAAAAAATCACACTGGTGTATGCAATTCTATCCAAGAAAAGAGAAAAAGGTTAAGTGAAGTTGGTTGTTTCACTAATAATAAGAAAGAATAAGTTTAGTGCCTTTGGAGTTGCACTAGAAAATAAGACAAGAAAAGAATGAAGAATTTCTTCCCAACTTCTTTGCAAGTAATCAAGTGAACAACACTTAAGAAGAACAATAGCAGAAATGACCTTTCGAAGAAGAAAGAAGGATGTCTCCATAGGCAGTATAAAGAACCATCTAGATACTGCAAGTTGGGCTAGGTCATCACTAGTCCAGGGAACATGATTGTTTTCCACCCCCAACCTCTAAAGTGTAGGGACTCACACTGGCTAGAGGATTGTTTTCCTAGCCACTCCAGTGTAACAACATATCACATTATAGTGGAGAATCCATGAATTGGTCATTCAAATGCATGTAAAGGATGTATATACTCTTATTAAGTGGTAAACCTTGTAAAAATAACATGTGAATATTTTTACTCCTTTCTATTATTTCATGAGACATGGAAAAGATAATAAGAGAATGAAGATCCTAACAGGTCAAGAGGTACAGTGAGAAAAGTTGAAATTGGTTTTAAAAATCCCAAACACTGATTCACACCCCCCCTCTTATTGTTAGGTATATCCCAAATTGGTCCTCTCATAATGATAATACCCAATGAGTATCTTAGAAGTATTATAAAATTTTCTTCATAGGTACCATCAAATTAATCGTCCTTTTATTTAATCTCTAGAAATTGCTTCTCCAATTTTTTAATTATAATATGAGGAAGGTACTTATTGAAATATAAAATTGTATACTCATCCCACATCATTGAGTAAATTTATTCTCAATGTTTCTTATTCTTAATAAGAATCCACCAATTATCTACTAGACCTTCCAAATGGTATAAAACCAAAATGTTATTTTCATGCTCTTGAATTTGGATAACGAAAATTATCATTTCAGTTGTACTAAACCATTTATCATCAAATATAGGTTGACTGGAACCACAGAAATAAAGTGAATTTTTACTCGTGATGGACTCTATAGAACATTGTTCGCCTATTTGGTCATTTGGAATTTTATAATATTCATAATTTGAGAATGTATTGAGATCACGATGATGAGGTTTAATATTGTATATCCTATAAAATTCTGTTGATTTTGAATAAAATAATTTTATTTTTTTCTTCACTCATAATTTATATGGTTCCATCATGTTTCATACATTTTGAAAAACAAAAACGTAATGTGAAAGTAACAATAATCATACGAGGGAACCAAATAATCAGGATAAACCTCATAAACAGTTTCTAAATCATATAACCTTCATCTTAATCAATCTAACCATATGTTTACCCTAGGTCATTAATATTTATCATTAATTTAAATACTTATTAATAGTAAATAATTTGTTTTTAAATTTAGAAAGAATTTATCATAGGAATTTCAAACTATGTGTGTAGTAAGGCATATTTCCATACACCAGGTGATGCTCGAGTCCATCTCAATGTTCCCTTTTTAGTGTATTTTCTCCTATGTACCACTATGCGGGGCCTACATCAAGTTTTAGTATCTATACAAGGATGAAATTTCGTGGAAACCAATCTCTCTATCCTTTACCATAATTCGAGGACATTTTAATATAATTTGACTCCACCTTAGACTTACCATTAGATTTATACATAGAAATGACCTTTTAAATATCCATAGGGATCTCAATAATGTTTTTATACCTTATTTTTCAAATAATAACTAAATAATTCCTCTGATACCAACTCTAGAGACCCAATATTATCAAAACAATGCATTACATCATTTTTTAGGATCATTTATTACATTACATAAACACAAGAATAAGAACCATAATTTATTAGTTCCATTCGATACTAGGTAGAAAATATTATAACTTATTGAAATATCTTCACCATCACCCATAAATATATTTCAATTTAGTACTCTTAAAAAACATACCCTATATAAACCATCATGCAATACATAGGGAATGGAAACAAAAGGAATGAAGATCTCTAGTACCTAGTAAGGGTAAACATAAGAAATAGGTACGAATAATTTGAACATAAGTGTATGATAACACGATATCATCATTTGAAAACCATACACTATAGATCAAAGATCATAATATTGAATCGTGTCATAAGGATTGGTAGTTAATAGTACATAAACTATAAGTTAATCAAATAACATGATCCATGACAGCGTAACATTTTTATAAGATGTATATTTTTGGCATACCATAATTATATAAAACCATTTCCATTATAATCAAGGATCACTACTAACGCTATCGTAGTGGAATGATTTTACTCCCCAATCCATCATTGTATTCAAGGTTCACTCCCAAGACCATTATAATAGAAAAATTCTATCACTGAAAGGGGTTCACCCCCTATTATTTTTGTATTTATCTCAATAGATATAAATCTTTTATCCATTGCATTAGAGGGAGATATACTACTCACACATATCAAAATTATAATCACACATATACATGACACAAGATCATAAAACATTAATCACGTCATAATCCATGAAGTGAAAGGAGACTCATAAGCATCTCATCATATAATAACTTATGGAAAATAGACAGGTTTCATAATAATTCCATAATTTCATCATAACACACCCTTTGAAAATAATCAGGATTCATAAGAATTTTATCATTATATAACCAATGGAAGGGAATCGGGTTTCAAAAATATATTTTCATCATAAACCATTCAATGAGATAATAATAATAGTATCGTTGGTTGATGTCCTTAAAAAAATAAAAGGTTACATCAAGTGATGTCATATTTTATGGAGAATTATTTTGAATGATAAATCACATGAACCTTTTCATGTGGGAGAATACATTTCTTTGAAAATGAATTTTTAAAACAAAAAATTAATGATTTTTTTGAAAAAAATTCTATTTTAAAATAACCTTAAAAATCAAAAAGTAATATTCAATGAAAAAAATCATCATAATGATAGAATATTATGTTCGTGGCATACATGTTAAAACAATGTTTTATTTCACATTTTGGTTGATGTCCAAATAAGAATTATTTTTAAATCAACATGATTATTACTTCTTTTGTAACAACTAATTCACGAGTAAAATATTCTTTAATATATCATTTTAATAATGTGAAAATCAATCTTGAAAAGTTTTTTCAAAACAGTGGGTTTCATTAAAAACGTGTTTCGACCGAAGATAAAAATAAATATTTTTTTATTAAAAACTTTTTATCTATTATTTTATGTATTAAATAGTGGAAAATGGTAATATTACATGAAAATATCATGAATAACCAATTTATAAGAAAACCCATGAGAATTATTAAGACTTAGATAATTAGATTTAAAAAGTTGAGTCTTAATCATAAATAATCCAAATAAATGATGAGAGTGTATCATAAAATCATTACCACTTTATTAATATTTTAAACATAATCAACATGAATGGAATCTCAAAAAAATTATCTTTAATCCCTATAAAGTTCCTTATAATTATCATAATATACATTGTTGGGAATTATATACACCACATTAGTTAAATACACGGTGAATATGGTTTCTGTTTCACATAAAATAGAAGTTAAATATGAATCCATTACATCTTTCATAATACATTGATTAATAATACTAAATAAATAATTACATATAATAAAACGTTAAATATCATTAAAATATTGATATTTTTCATATAATAAGTCATAGGGCTAGCATATACACTACACAAAAGAAAAGAGTTCCATTACCTTATGTCTCGACCCACTTCATATATATTCAAACATCATGTGTAAAAAATATAATTTTAGTTTAAAAATATTTTAGAACCATAATTATATATAATATACCATATTATATTATATTTAATTATGAAAATATATTACCCATTAATTATCAATTCCTTGTTAAAATCCCATTTCAGCTAATAACAATTTCATTTTTCGTATAAGTCTTCATTTTCTATTTTAGATCCTCTAACATTAATCATGGTTACAAAATCACTAGAATAATAATCATTAAATAATTTTCTTTTTTTATCAATTATACTTTTAATACAAATAATTATTTTTTTTATAAATGAAGTACGTTGCAATCATGAAGACAGTATGTTATGCGTACACTTGAGTAACATATATATTTTCCAAAAATAATTATTTAAAATATGTAATATTTTATCCTTACAGAATGTTTATAATATCCAAAATAATAAGTTATTTCAATAAAAATACATACAAATATAATCCATTTGGTGTGGTTATTAATAGAGAGAGTCAAATCGCATCATTATGGTGGTAGTCAACAAATGCATAAACAACGTTATCATCATTCAATGAGTGAAAAGGTAAGAAGAAGAACAACATATTATATTTTAATAATAATAAATATTTCATTAATATTGTAATACCCCAAGCTTCCATAGTACGTTTCCCTTTGAATAATGTAATGTTGTGCATTGTGCGCAACTTTGAGATTTTAACACACCACAACAAATCAAACTAGCCGGTATGAATAGTAATACCTACTTTTTGAAATTTTATAAATTCTATCTCTCAAAATGGACTTATTTTTTGGATTCAGAATACCGAAATTAGCCTAGGGTAAAATTTTTGTACTTTTCGGATAAGATTCATATTTTGATGAATAGTGAAAATTACTAAATTTTAATTAAAAACAACTTTATTAATCAAAATAATTAATATTGATAAATTATTAATTTGAGTAGTTTTAAAGTATATTTAGAATATATTTTTACCATTTAAATAAATTTTTGTCATTGGACATAATTTAACAATTAAACCAGACATAAACATGTGTCAATCTTTTGATAGTTATTATCTCTTAAAAACACGCTTTTTGTTTTAACAACGGGAATTAATTTTAAATTAATTTCTGCCACTTCTATGTTTTGAATTTGTAAAAATGGATTCCATATTTGGAATCATTATGTTCAAATTGTGTAAATAGGTAACTTTTATTTTTATACATTTTGGATAATTACTTCGGTAAATATTTTATTTACCATGGTTAAAAGGAAAATCCGGTAAACAAGGGTTAAAAAATAATATAATAATAATAATAAATTACCCTAAAACGTGTCTTAACCCTATTGGTTGATAAATGGTCGACCATGGGTATCTTTTTGTTGATTTTGGGACCCCATGGATCCACTTGTAAGTGATAGGGACACTTTATTTTAATTAAGTTAACATGAATACAAAAATCACACAAGCATATATCTTTTAGAAAAAAAATTGTTACATAGGGTTATATATGTTTTATTTTAGTCTATAAAAATTCATTAGAATGATAAAATGATTTCCTACATAATGATATTTTATTTTTAATTTTTAGACATTAAATAATTTAATTTATTTATGACACAATGGTGATGCAGTAATTACCATAATAGTGAAAAATTAGAATAATTGATATTATAAATACCCAAATAAATATAATTTGAGGCTTTTATTGTATTAAACTAATTTTATAGGTTAATGAGACATATTATTATTGATTTAAGTAACTTTTTTCGAAGTAATAATTCTGTTATGAGTTTCACAAAAATCAACTATTGAATAGTGTCAAAATTGACAAAAAAAGAGTTTTTAAAACAAATATTATATTACTAATTGATATTAAATTCCTCAAAATCTAAGGATCGTCCAAAAGACTTATATCATGATAGGTGTATTATTAATGGACCACTTGGGGGTGTCATGGATGTATATGGTATGTTTATTAACCATATAATATAAAAATACAAAGGGACATTGTAAAAGTGAAACTAATTAACCAAGAGTTAATACTTAGAGATTGGGTTAATATATTGACCCAAACCTATCTAAATTCTGTTTGTTGAGTGGTTTTCGATCCATCCCCACCTTAAAATTTAAATAATAAACTTTTTAGCTTTTAGAATCTGAATATGAATTTATTATAAATTAATATTTCTAGCTTTTCCAAAGGTGCCCCTCACCCCTCTTATAAAAGGGAACTCCTCCTTCTCATTTCTTCACAACTTAAAAGAATTTTGGTTCTCCCAAAATCTTCCCAACTACTCTCCCAACATCCCCCACTACAACCTAGTGGCCTTAGTTTGATCCGAAAGCCAACCTATGGAACCCTTTTGATCAAATCAAAAGGATAAACCAGAAGAAGAGGTAATGATTTCACCACCCTTTTCCAAGTTCCTTTCTTCTTCCACTTCTTCTTCCTTTGTTATTACCATTCTAAAATAATAACTCCAGTATCATATATATACTGTTATGTTATTATAAATATGGTACAACCATATTCCGTATTCTATCCATCCTTTGAATAACATGTCACCATACGTGCGTACGTACGGCTTACCGTCTCCACGTCGTGGTGTAATTGTTATTCAATAAATTATTATTTGGATAGGTATAATAATGATGTGTAATTCATGTAAATAATAAATATAACATGATAATGATTCTGTATATATGATATACCATCCAATTATATATTATTTTAATATAAAAAGAATGATATTGTCGATCGTGCGTACGTACGGACTACTGTCTCCACGAACGCGATGAGATTCATTCTCCATCGTATCCATTCAAGTATAATTAACATTTGATGATTTAAAAATAATGTTCAAGGACTTTATATCATTATGTATATGAATAAGATACAAACTATCCATAACAAACATGACTTATGTAACAAAACATATAAAATAAAATGAGTAAGTTAACACCCGAAACGACGATAATTCTAAGATATTATTAACAAATCAATGATAAAAGATAATATATGATATCATATTAATGCATATGATTCTTGTATAATTAAATAACATTTATTTCACCAATATAAAAGAGGTTAACCTACTTCCTACCAATGAAAAAGTACAAA
Organism: Viscum album; assembly: GCA_963277665.1. Classification (NCBI taxonomy): domain Eukaryota; kingdom Viridiplantae; phylum Streptophyta; class Magnoliopsida; order Santalales; family Viscaceae; genus Viscum; species Viscum album. The sequence continues at coordinate 705,756,855 of OY728139.1, forward strand.
GTAAGGGGTTTCTTAACTCACTCTTAATTTCGTGACAATTCCATTGTTCACCAATTAATTATTGCATGTGGTGTATGTGTACTTCCCATGATTATATTCGTTGTGTAATATACATTAATTTATGGGTATTTACATCATCATGGTATGATACTTCTTTCATGGGTGTATGTTTTTTATGTTACCTAATCGATAAAGGAATTTGAGATTTCAATTTCAACTCATTTGGCTTTACGCATATTTAATTGATTCTATTACCCCAAGATTATGTGTGGAATCACTATTCATTTGATTATGTAATAATTTCCACTCCCCTTTCTGTGGATATACTTCTGATAAATATAATCACTCCATTGATAATTCTCATGTCATTTATATGAATTTGATAAGAGTATTTCTAACTCATTCACCATTTCATGAGTTAAACATCCAATTCGTTGGTTTTATTTTTACAAGAATATGTGTGAATATCCTTTGATTGTTTTACAGTGAATATCCAATCATATTTAGTGTATTTATATTTTTCACACATTATTATGTCGTTGATTTATCCATAACCTAAGGATACGGCCTTTATGAGAGATTTCATCTCAATTTACATTCCATTGAGACTTCTTTGTTGATATACACCAAATCACTTTTATGTGGTGTATATAATGTACTTTGACATAGTATATCATGAATCTATTTATTCTCATGATATTAAAATGTTTTGATTACCTCAATTATTTGTATTCAAGTGTCTCTATTTTGGTTAGAATCTCTAACTAAAATAACATTTTTAAATGTTTTAAAGACTTATTCATCTAAATCTTGCTCATTGATGTCCATGTTTTAAAAATGGTTTTATGGATTTATTTATATGGACATTAATGTTTTAAAATTAAAACTCCTTTTAAAAAAGTTTCAATGTGGTATGGGACACTTTGATTCAAAAATATATTTCTAAATGGCTTCTTGACAAATAGTGTGACTTTATATGATTTCAAGAAAAAGGGGGATATTTCTCTCAAATAGTTTTGATGATTATTTTCATCTATGTCAATATCCTTCATTATTCTCGATTGAGGTTAATATGATACAATACACTCTTCTATATTGTATCGAATGAGTTATGTTTGACTGTGGATGTGCTATTTTTATAACATTCATGGTTTGTCATTAAAGTATTGACATTTCATATGCTAGTTTTAAAACGAATTTTTATGTTATGTTTAAACCTGTTCATATGAGGAATGCATTGGACTTAATAAGTGACGGTTGGAGCCCGCTATAGCTCCTCGATGCATCGGTAGGTCTCATGAGACAAACTAGTGTCTTGGCACAAGGCCTTGGCAAAATTTTATTTGTAGTCTTGGCACGAGGCCTTGGCTGTGTGGTTATGATAGTCTGGCATTATGCATTCCATCATTATATAAGTGGTTATTGATATTTTATGTGATTATTCGATTAGTAGAATATCCATGTGAATAAGTAAATGGAATTATTTCATTTTACTTTTGCCATACTATGTTGAAGTTCAAGTTTAAAAGGCTTTTGTTTTAGTTATACATTTCCTTAAATGTTTATGCTTATTTTTGAAAGTTTCCGCTATATTGTTATCCATACTGGGAATTTGAGCTCACCTCTTTTCTATGTTTTATTTTTCCCAGGAAGTGAAGAAGTAAATTAGGAATGACCTGCAGGGATATTATGTGGTGATATGAGTGCGGAATATGGAGAAAATATGTTGTTGTAGTAGTTTTCCACATTATGATGTAATGTAAAACTTTATGAATATATCTAGTGCTTCCAAGGCTACTAAACCAATCGGTATTTTGAGATTTGATCTTTCTTGTGATCATGCCAATGTTATGTAAGAAGGCACCGAATCTAGGTAACTAGGGTCGGGGTGTTACAGTTGGTATCAGAGGAAGTTTAGTACAAACCTTGGAAGTTATATTTAGATAAACTCTAATTAGAGCACGTAGAAATAAGATGAAATTTAAGGATTAGTATAGAATAACTTACTAGAATTTTGGCATTGTAGAGATTTTGTGAGTTTTCTGAGCAATATATCCATGTCTGGATATGAGCAGGTAGAGGCGGCTCTAGAACAGATGTATCTAGGGGTAAAACCCAAAAACACCACTTTGAGCTAGACTCGAACGGGAACTGGTGCACGACAACGGGCCTTGCTGCACTCTTGGTTACGACACTCCCGGGGGATATGCTTAGGATAATTTACATTTTCTTTACAAACTGATTTAAATTAATTTATAGATAAGATGAGAGTAAATGACCTTGGTTAATCCTAATGTGTTTCAAATTGAGAATATGGTGACATGTTAATATCTATGTGATTTTATGAATACTGTTACTCACACAATACTTTCTGGTTTTAGTCAATGGCTGGATTCTATGGAAGTCATAGTGACGTTAAGAATGATGTACAAGGTGGGAACGGTGGTGGAAATGAGCAACAAAATGGAATGTTGATAGGCGTAAAAGATATTGTTTTTATTCCAAATCAATTTTCCAAAAATATGATGAACAATATATATATTAACCAATTCCCGGACTCAAAAAAATGAGAAAGGTGATGAATAATAAGAGCTCCAGCAGTGGAGACCATGGAGAAAGGGATCCTCAATTTCCATCATGCAGGAAATGTGGAAGGAGACACCCAGGAAAGTGTCTCAATTGGACAAAGAAATGATTTAAGTGCGGAAAGGAAGGACATAAAGTGAAGAATTTTCGAATAAAAATAAAGAGTACTATGGAAGAAGATAAAAATGGTCCCAAGGGTCAATTTACAGTCATTTGCCGTAAATATAGGGGACCTGGCCATTACCCGACAGAATGCCCTATTCTATAGGATATTTTCTTGGTCAAAGAAGAATCTATGTGGAAATAAATGGTTTGATAAATGTTTAAAAAGTATTAGTGCTTCTTGTTGATGGGTTTACTTTGGAATAATTTTCTCTTGTGTTTGTAACCCCGTAGTTTGCCATGTGAGAATGATATTTGAGGAAGAATTATCTCTTCTCATGTGGATATAGGTATAAATAACCATTTGGTTTTATATAATCATTGGGGTTTGAGAGAATTATAAGTTATTATAATTTTGGATGAAAATGAAAGGTATCATATAACATTTGTGGTTAAATTATGTTATGGTATTTTGAGGAATTTATCTCATTTTGGTAATATTATAAAATATAGTTTTTGAAAAGGACAACACGCAGACCGCGGGATAACCCGTCGCGTCAGGAAAAGCTATGGGAATCGAAGCCACAACCAAAGTGCGATTGGGATTTATCACCTACCACTGGACTACGTGATGTCCCTGGTTAGTGTGAGTATTATTTTTAGTTAAATGATTTTATTGATCAATAATAATTTGATTTGGGATCTTCTGTCTTATCAAATGAATACCCTAAGTATAGGAAAATGATTTGGTGATTAAGTGATAAATGTTATTTTGGAATTTGTTCTCTTTGTTGAGAACACTATATGCCAAAGGAAAATAGAGTAGTATGGGATTTCATTTGAGTAGTAATGGTGGATTTTTATCTATTTTTTTATTGTGGATCTATAATGATTTAGGTTATTTATGGAAATGATTAGGTTAATTACTTTTAAGTATGCGACTTTAAGAGTAATTAATGTCATTTGGAGATGCAATTTAATGTGGAAGACTGGATTCTTAATAAGTTATGATTTTCAATAATAGTTTTTATTATATTAAAGGATTCTAAGGAAAATTGATTATTGAATGGTATTTATTTTACTTTAGTGTATTGTTGGTTTAATTTTGGAAATTAAGATTAGTGTTTATTTCTCTCAAGGAATATCTTTTTGGGGGATCATTAGATCTTGTACTAACCATTTTGGTTTTGATTAATCTCTAAAGACAATGTAAATATATAGTTCATCCTGCAAGGATCATGTGACTCTATAGAAGTTTATTCTAGCTCTTCCAGTGTGACCAAGTCTTCTTGAATACTCACTGTTTAAAAAAATGAGTTAGTGGTGGATATTTATTAGAGAATGAAACTATATTTAAAAGTAAGTATATATCTTTATATTCTTATTCAATATCATAAATTAATTAATCATCCTTATGTAATGTAACTTAAAACAAAAAAAATGTTGTCCGTTTACTTTTCCTATTGAGAGACTAAGGACTGTTTGTCCCAACACAAGTTTGTGATTTTCTTATTGTTAACTTTCTCTTGATCAAGTTTTCTATCCCTCTCCATCAGAACTGAACACTTAGTTTATCGTCCATATCCATGTTTTCCTACATGGAATCCAAGTATGGGTTATCTTGGGTGACCTTTATACCTCTCTTCCTTTCTTTTAAAGTGATAGTTTTATTGACTCTCTTTCCGATGTGGGACTTTCCATTATATTCTCAAGGCCAATTATAAAAAAATTGTGAGGACGCAATTTATTGAAAGAGGGGAGAATGTAACACCCCAAGCTTCCATAGTACGTTCCCCTTTGAATAATGTAATGGCGTGCATTGTACGCAACTTCGAGATTTTAACACACCACAACCAATCAAACTAGCCGTTATGAATAGTAATACCTACTTTTTGAAATTTTATAAATTCTATCTCTCAAAATGGACTTCATTTTTGGATTTGGAATATTTAAATTATCCTAGGGTGAAATTTTTGTACTTTTCGGATAACTTTCATATTTTGATGAATAGTGAAAATTACTAAATTTCAATTACAAACAACTTTTTTAATCAAAATAATTAATATTGATAAATTATGAATTTGAGTAGTTTTAAAGAATATTTAGAATATATTTTTACCATTTTATTAAATTTTTGTCATTGGACATAATTTAACAATTAAACCATACATAAACAAGTGTCAATCTTTTGATAGTTATTATCTCTTAAAAACACGCTTTTTGATTTAACAACAGGAATTAATTTTAAACTAATTTATGCCACTTCTGTGTTTTGAATTTGTAAAAATGGATTCCATATTTGGAATAAGTATGTTCAAATTTTGTAAATAGGTAACTTTTATTTTTAGACATTTTTGATAATTACTTCGGTAAATATTTTATTTACCATGGTTAAATGGAAAATCCGGTAAACAAGGGCTAACAAATAATATTATAACAATACTAAATTACCCTAAAACGTGTCTTAACCCTATTGGTTGATACATTTTCCACCATGGTCATCTTTGGGTCGATTTTGGGACCCCATGGATCCACTTGTAAGTGAAAGAGACACTTTATTTTAATTAAGTTAAAATGAATACAAAAATGACACAAGCATATATCTTTTAGAAAAACATATGTTACATAGGATTATATATGTTGGATTTTAGACTATAAATAATAATTAGAATTATAAAACGATTTCCTACATAATGATAGTTTATTTATAATTTTTAGACATTAAATAATTTAATTTATTTATGACACATTGGTGATGCAGTAATTACCATAATAGTGAAACATTAGAATAATTTATTTTATAAATACCCAAATAAATTTAATTTGAGACTTTTATTGAATTAAACTTATTTTCTAGGCTAATATGAGTTATTCTCATTTATTTAATTAACTTTGTTCGAAGTAATAATTCTGTTATGAGTTTCACAAAAATCAACTATTGAATAGTGTCAAAATTTACATAAAAGAGTTTTTAAAACAAATATTATATTATTAATTGATATTAAATTCCTAAAAATCTATGGATCGGCCAAAAGACTTATATCATGATATAGGTATCATTAATGGACCACTTGGGGGTCGCTTGGATGTATATGATATGTTTATTAACCATATAATATAAAAATACAAAGAGACATTGTAAAAGTGAAACTAATTAACCAAGAGTTAATACTTAATGATAAGGTTAATATAATGACCCAAAACTATCTAAATTCTATTGGTTGAGTGGTTTTAGACCCATACCAGCCTTAACCTTTAAATAATCAACTTTTTAGCTATTATAAACCGAATATGAATTTATTATAAATTAATATTTCTAGCTTTTCCAAAGGTTCCCCTCACCCCTCTTATAAAAGGGCACTCGTCCTTCTCATATATTCAAACCATCAAATCCTTTTGGTTCGGCCAAACTCTACCGAAATTGTCTCCCAACTTCCCTCACTACAACCTAGTGGCCTTTGTTTGATCAGAAATCCATCTTATGGAGCCCTTTTGATCAAATCAAAAGGAAGAACCCGAAGAAGAGGTAATGATTTCACCACCCTTTTCCATGTTCCTTACTTCTTCCACTTCTTCTTCCTTTGTTATTACCATTATAAAATAATAAATCCAGTATCATATATATACTATGATTTTATTATAAATATGGTACAACCATATTCAGTATTCTATCATTCCGTTGAATTACATGTCACCATACGTGCGTACATACGGCTTACCGTCTCCACGTCGTGGTGTAATTATTATTCAATAAATTATTATTTTGATGGGTATAATAATGATGTGTAATTCATGTAAATAAAAAATATAACATGATAATGATTCTTTATATATGATATAACATCAAATTATATATTATTTTAATATCAAAAGAATGATATTGTCACTCGTACGTACGCACAGACTACCATCTCCACGAACGCGATGAGATTCATTATCCATCGTATCCATTCAAGTATAATTATCATTTAATGATTTAAAAATAATGTTTAAGGACTTGATATCATTCTGTATATGAATAATATACATCCTATCCATAACAAACATGACTTATGTAACAAAACATATAAAAGAAAATGAGTAAGTTAACACCCGAAACGACGATAATTCTAAGATATTATTAACAAATCAATGTTAAAAGATCATATATGATATCATAATAATGGATATGATTCTTGTATAATTAAATAAAAATTATTTCACCATTATACAGGAGGTTATCCTACCGTTGACCAAGGAAAAAGTACAAAGTAAGGGGTTTCTTAACTCACTCTTAATTTCATGAGAATTCAATTGTTCACCACTTAATTATTGCATGTGGTGTTTGTGTACTTCCCATGATTGTATTAATTTTGTAATATAAATTATTTTATGGGTATTTACATCATCACGGTATGATACTTCTTTCATGGGTGAATTTTTCGTAAGTTATCTAATCGATAAGGGAGTTTGAGATTTCAATTTCCACTCATTTGGCTTTACGCATATTTCATTGATTTTATTATCCCATGATTATGTGTGGAATCACTATTCATTTCATTATGTCATAATTTCCACTCCCCTTCCTGTGGATATACTTTTGATACACATAATCACTCCATTGATAATTCTCAAGTCATTGATATGAATTTGATAAGAGTAATTTTAACTCATTCACCATTTGTTGAGTCAAGCATCCAATTCGTTGGTGTTGTTTTTACAAGAATATGTGTGAATATCCTTTGATTGTATTACACTGAATATCCAATCATATTTAGTGTATTTATATTTTTCACACATAATTATGTCGTTGATTTATCCTTCACCTAAGGATACGGCCTTTATGAGAGATTTCATCTCAATTTACTTTCCATTGAGACTTCATTGTTGATATACACCAAATCACTTTAATGTGGTGTATATAATGTACTTTGAGATAGTATATCATGAATCCCTTTATTCTCATGATATTACAATGTTTTTATTACCTCAATTATTTGTATTCAAGTGTCTCTATTTTGGTTAGAATCTCTAACTAAAATAACATTTTTTAATGTTTTAAAGACTTATTCATCTAAAACTATCTCATTAATGTCCATGTTTTAAAAATGGTTTTAAGGATTTATTTATATCGAAATTAAAGTTTGAAAATTAAAACTCCTTTTAAAAAAGTTTCAAAGTGGTATGGGACACTTTGATTCAAAAACATATTTTTAAATGGCTTCTTGACAAATAGTGTGACTTCAAAAGATTTCAACAAAAAGGGGGATATTTCTCTCAAATAGTTTTGATTATTATTTTCATCTATGTCAATATCCTTCATTATTATCGATTGAGGTTAATATGATACAATAAAATCTTCCATATTGTATCGAATGAGTTATTATTGATTGTGGATTTGATATTTTTATACCATTCATGGTTTGTGGTTAAAGTATTGACATTTCTTATTCTAGTTTTAATACGAATGTTTATGTCATGTTTAAACCTGTTCATATGAGGAATGCATTAGACTTAATAAGTGACGGGTAAAGCCTGCTATAGCTCCTCGATGCATCGGAAGGTCTCATGAGACAAACTAGTGTCTTGGCACAAGGCCTTGGCAAAATCTTATTTGTAGTCTTGGCACGAGGCCTTGGCTATGTGGTTATGATAGTCTTGCATTATGCATTCCATCATTATGAAAGTGGTTATTGATATTGCATGTGATTATTCGATTAGTAGAATATCCATGTGAATAAGTAAATGGCATTATTTCATTTTACTTTTGCCATACTATGTTGATGTTCAAGATTAAAAGGCTTTTGTTTTAGTTATACATTGCCTTAAATGTTTGTGCTTTTTTTTGAAAGTTTCCGCTATATTGTTATCCTTACTGGGCATTTGAGCTCACCCCTTTTCTATGTTTTATTATTCCCAGGAGGTGAAGAAGTAAATTATGAATGACCTGCAGGGATATTATGTGGGGATATGATTGTGGAATATGGAGAAAATATGTTGTTCTAGTAGTTTTCCATATTATGATGTAAAGTAAAACTTTATGAATATATCTAGTGATTCTAAGGCTACTAAACCAATCGGTCTTTCAAGATTTGATCTTTCTTGTGATCATGCCAATGTTATGTAATAATGCACCAAATCTAGGTAACTAGAGTCTGGGAGTTACAAATATCATAATTATTTAAATTATATTGGATACATTAATTAATTATATCCATATTATCATCGATATAAGGCGTTTGCGAAAACAAATTACATCGCTTCATGAGCCTGTAGTACACCATATGCACATACAACACTATTATATTACATAAAGAATGAATGGTAAGAAATAATATATGATATAATGAAACCATAGGTATATATATATTTCAAATATCATGTATATAGTTTATATCCATTGTCATACCCAACATTAGTGGTGGTAATGAAAAAACAAATGACATCGGTTCGCAAGACAGTAGTCTTTCGTACATATGAGTGATGATTTAATAACCATTTTAGTCAAGTGGATATTGATATAGGTAATTCCCATAAAAAGAAAAAATAATATTATACTAATGATACTGATTACATCATATCGTCATGGTTTTATAATAATTGATGGTGGTAGTAGATGAAATAATAAAAACCGTTCATTGAAGAACGTTACCTCTTCTTCGGGTATCCTCTGTAGGATTTCATGACAATCCATCCTAGGTTCGATTTATACAAATATTAATCCTTCTATTATGATAGTATGGAAATTGGGGAGTGAATTTGGTTGGTATTAGGCGAGAAAATCATTTGAAGGTGTGAAGAGGAGAGGATATAGGGTGGCCTTTTATATGTGAGGTGAGTGGCACACTTGTAATTTATATAAAAACTTTAACCCATGTTTTTTACATACCAAAAGAGTAAAAAGTTATTATTATAGATAAATAGACAATATAGTGTCTAGTTATGTGCATAAAATTTTTTAAACAAGTTTTTAATTTATTATAACCATGTTCATCTTAGTTTAATCCCTCGTAAACTTATTTTTGACTTACCAGCAGTAATAAATTTTTACATTTTTCAATATTAATTTTTGTCAAACATTATTTTAAACATATTATAAAATATATATTTTTTGAATTCAAAATATGGATTCCCTTTCTCAAAATTTTATTCACATAAGTGAATATTTTTAATTTAATTAGCTGGTTTTCAAAGTTTAAATATTCAAAATGTTATAAGGTTTTTATATGAAAAGTAAATATGAAAATGATTCCAATGAACTAAATTGGATTATAAGAAATGTAATTAAACGAATTTTATATTTAACTCAAATTATTATATAATACAACTTCATGAATAATTTAAATTAAAAGTATGATTTCAATTAAAATTCAGTATTTTCCAATTTTCATCAAACAACTTATTCATTTTCGTAAATTCTAAAAAATTCAACCTAATATAATTTCGGTATTGTGACTAAAATAATTATTTTTACAACTAATTTTTTTAAATATTTTAAAAAATAGGTTTTTAAAAATAATTGTGCTAAAAGATGAGAAAAATAATTCTTAGAAAAATATATTTTTAAGCATAAAAATGGATTTTCTATATCTTGTCTATAATAAAAATATGATGAATATAAAATAGTATATTGAATATATAATATAAAAATTTCCTTAAAATAATTCAAAAAGTGGTTTTATTATTTATTGAGTTAAAAAATTTCTATTTTCTTAATATTTTCTTGGAAAAAGATTTCATTTATTTTCAATTGTTTTTATTTTCATTTTTAATTAATGGGTCACCAAAAAATTAATGTGTGAAGTGTTTATTTTTATAATTTAGTTAATATTACTCATATGCTATATTCCAACAGCTAGGATAAAATTATCATTTTAAATAATAATATTTTAATAGTATGTAACATTTCGTTTAAACTTAATGTTCCATGTAATGAAGTATAAACACTATGTCTTTTATAACAAAAGCTACACAGAGTCTTCCATGTATTGAAATATATCAATAAGATCAAATATATTTGAAAAAAAATCACAAAATTTCCAAGTTTTACACTTATTTTGTTGCTACATTTTAGATTGATGTTCCAAAACATGTTGTGGTTGACATGTAGATTATAGCCAAAAATTTAGATAATCCTTTATTTGATTATTGATCAACACACAATTTATTTCTTCAATGTTTTCCAATAATATTATAAACTATTTTATCAACTTTATAAGGAAGTTTTAAGTTATGGATCCTCATGGAAATCAAATTACAATAAGAAAATGTTTGTTATTTCCAACTATGAAACATAAAATTAACCTATTGGAAAACATGATTATCATACTAGTGATTAAGTTTGATATAATCCTTGAAATTTATTGTATTTAAATTTAAATTTCATATTATTATATGCCGATTCATTATCGATGAAATGAGATTATTATTTGTTATTATTATATGTAATAAATTATCTTCATAAGATAGAATAAATAATCTGAATCATGTATAAATCCACCTCCCATATATCAACAAAAATTAATTATTAGAGAAGAAGAGTAGAAAAAACCTATGAATGGAAAAGGATTTACTTATAATACTGAATATACTTATTGTGAATGAATACATTGTTGTGTTTCATGAATAAATAACTTGAAACCAAAATTAACATGAATTTGATTTTTCTATTGATCTCATCCCTGATACAGAACATATATCCGTGACTCCCTACAAGATGTGAACTATCGCATTAGGAGAAATAAAGAAGAAACTACATGAGTTTGTTGATAACTAATTTGTACTCCCTATTTTTTAACCATGTCGATCCTCTATTAATTTTATTTAATGATATATTGGTCTATGAGTATGTTTTTCTATTATAGGGAAATTGTTGCCTTTATTATAATGAACTAGTATACTCTACCCTACATATATAACTTAGTCGATCAACTTGAAGAATCTCAATATTTTTAATTTATTGATCTTCTTTTAGGATAACACCAATAGTTATAAAATAAGTAATGTATTCCAAATATTGAATTTCTTATAAGGAATGGACATTAAACAATTATAGTAATTCCATTTTTATTGACTAATGTACCCACTATTTTCAATGATTTTATTTACAATGTATTAGGGATTATCTCAATAATTTATTTTTCATATTTAATTATGATATTTTGATATAATCTAAAATCTATGATGATAATAAATTCATTTATAAATCATCCTTAAAACTCTTAAATTAAAGTAGTTATATGGAAACAATAGAAAATTATAATTATTGAATAAAGAAGCCTCTTTTTTGGATATATTATATTTAATGGTATAAAATTTATTGATAATTTTATGACAAAGGTATTTATAGAGTTTCTAATGATAATGAATATAAATGTGGTATGTTGTTTCCTTGTATCAATAGGTTACTATCGAGGATTTGTTTAAAAACATTCTCAGTTAGCTAACCTGGTAACCATGCTAGATCATAATGGTTTTTTGTTAAGATGGTTTGAAGAATGTAAATAATGTTTTGATGAATTAAAAAGGATATTGGTAACTTTATTGATATTGACTTTACTATAGAGAGGGGATAAATATTTTAAATATAGTGACATGTTAAATAATGGACTTGTTTGTTTACTTTTATATAATTATAATGTTTTTCATTAAGTATAAATGGTGGTAAATATAAATAAATATAATTATATAACCCAAACTAATTTCTTTTGCTTGTTTCCCACACTCGATGTTGGGGGGCCAATAGCTGCATAATGTGTGTTGGTGCAAGAATATGAATGAAAGTATATAGATTCTGGATGGAGTAGGCATGGAAGATGTGGAAATCATGAGAAAGAAGGATATGATGGAAATGTGCAGTAAGAATATGGATGATAATGTATCTATGATAAGTAAGGGATCCTTAATGTAGGCTGTAACATCTCGTGTTTTATGAAATAAACTCTATATTAAATAGCCTACATGATACACTACATCGAGTGTAAACAAACAATTAAATACTACTATTTTAAGTTTACCATTATCACATAGCTTTTAAAATGGGGAGATTTAATAGTATAAATTAAATTATGAAAACATTGTCTACAAATGTTTATATAAAGATTCATTGGTTACCAAATTTATTAGAAATTGAAATAAAGATCAGTTGAATAAAATATATGTGTTTTAATGAAAAACGATTCAAATGAGAGTAACAGTCTTTATAAAATCATATAATAATTTTAAGATTATATTAATTAATTATGAAATTATTGTGATGTAGAAAATTTAGATTATATGTTTTCTATAAATGATATAATAAAAACATCAATTTTAGGTATATAAGAATCTTTTTTCAAAACTTCATTTTTACAACCTTTTTATCGAGAACCCATTTTATATTTAGTTTATAATATATATATTTGATAAAATAAACTGATTAATTGTAAAAGGGGCCTAAAAATTTACTTCGGTTTAAATTTTGAAATTTTTTCTGATAAAATTTATATTTTAATAAATTGTGAAAAATACTACATTTTATTTCAAAACTGAATTTTCATCAAAAATATTTATATACTTGGATTGTAATTTTAATTGGTTTTAAAGTTAAAATGAATTATGTTTTTTATAATTTTATTCAATTTTGTTCATTGGATGAAATTTCCAATTGAAATTTTATATAAACACATGTCAATATTTTAATGGTTTTTACTTTTAAAAAAACCATTTTCTCATTTTGACCATAGAGATTAATTATAAATTAATATATGAATCTTCTATGTTTCGAATTTTACAAAATGGATTCCATATTTGGAAGAGAAAGTCTAAAATCTTGTAAATATTCCCCTTTTATTTTTGGACATTATGAATAATAAATTCAATAATTATTCTTATTTACCACGGTTAAAGTTTAAATCAAGTAAATAAGGGTAAAAATAATATTATAACAATATTAAGTTACCCTAACATGCATCCAAAAAATATTGGGTAACATATGGACTTCCATGAAAACCATTGGGACCAAAAGTGTACATTTTTAATCTACTTGGGTGTGATTATGACAGTTATAACATTAAATTTAAAGAATAGGAAAATATGTTTTAAACATAAAAAATCTTACTAGGAAAATTTTAATATGGATATATATAAATGGTATATTAAACTATAAATATTAATTAGAAACCAAAAAAACATTCCTACATAATGGTTTTTTATTGATATTGTTTAAATATTAAATAAATAAATTTAATTATTACACAATGGTGATGATGTTATTACATAATTAATAAAAGATTCAAGTAAATGATATAATAAATGTTAAAATAAATATTATTTTAAATATTTGATGACATAAATTTGTTTTCAATGAACATGAAATTTTATAATTGATTTAATATATTTTTTCTCAAAGGAATCTGCTTATGAATTTTCGAAAAATTCAAGTATGAATAAGTTTTAAATTGACATAATTATAAACATAAAATATAAAATATTTCATTTAATGTTATAAAATTTATAAAAAACTAACATTATATCAAATATTTATGATAATTACTTATATGTCATAAATTCCACTTTTTTGGGTTTTGATATGTAATGGTAGTTACGATTACATGCAAATTATAAATAAAAAGTTACAATGATAAGATTAAAAATGGTAAAATAAGGGTACAACCAAAAAAGATTGAAATAAAAAATTATTTAAAACTATTATAATTTTAATTCAATAATGTGGATACTAACCAAATTAATCTTATATTTTAAATAAATGAATTTTTGACCTTTGAAAACAGAATATAAATATATAATAATTTAATATTTCAATACTTTCCAAAAATGCCCCTCATCAATCCTATAAAAGGTAACGTCTTCTTCTCAATTGTTCACACTTCCACAATCTCTGGTTTGGCCAATATCTATCTAAAACTCTTCCTAGAATCCATCCCTATATTATTAAATCATAATTTTAGGTAGAACACTTTTTTAGTGGTGTTATGTTGTTCTTCAGAGGTGATCAACTGAAGAATCTGTATCATTTTCTCTAGGTGTTTCTATTTTATTTTTTCTCACGCTTCCTTAATATATCCTCCAAACATGATGATATAATAAAATCAATATAATTGATATAATGAGGTTTTATTATGTTAATATAATCACCTAAATCCATATCCAATTCCATTAAATGGGAAAGGAATTAACAGCTTGTGTGTACATTTGAACTATCACATCCTTGAACTTATCTCATTTGTTTTCCATACCCATCTCATGTGACTAATTATAATAATAGAATTAATGTTCATATGTGATATTAATGGGACAATAAAAATAATAAAATAGTAATATATAAATTAAATTCATAATTTCATTTTCATAAAAATGATAACGTCGTTCGTGCGTATGTGTGAACTATCGCCTCTGTGAAGCAGTGTGAATCATTTTGATTCATTATATAACATGTATAATAGATATAATTATATGTAAATGAGTATTATTATTCTAACAAAATAATTATCATTCTGTAATTTTAAAATGATATTTACCTTATTTTCATAATGATCAATGAATAATGGAAACTTTACTCAAGTGTGCGTATGGCCACCCGTCTCCAGGATTGTATCACTGTTCATTTTTCATACCCATAATTACAGGTTTTATTTTAAATGAATGATTAATTCATAAATGTGATTATTATTTCATGAATACTATTCTGGAGATGATTTCCTTATTATCACAAGGACAAATTAAATCATACCATGTTCATTTTTGACTCAAGTATCGAATATCGACAAAACGTATGACATGAACTCAAAGAATTAACTAATTTGTATAACATGGTAATTAGTGATATAAATTTAATAAAAAAGCATTAAAAGGTTCTAAACTGGTTATAAATCAACCAAATTTTATTATTCTAGATGATAAATAACGAACAAGACAATTTGGACTCAAGGTAAAACAAATCTTAACTCAATCTTCATTCACTAAGTTAAATATCCATGTCATTGGTTTTGTTTTTCCAATAATATGTGTGAATGACCTCTGATTTTTAACACATAATATCCACATATAAAGTCAGTATTTATATTTTTACCACATATTTATTTAATAGATTTATCCATAATCTAATGATACGATCTTTGTAAGGGGCTTCATCTCAACCTCCTTTCATTGAGGTGTATCTTGATGTTATGCACCATTATTATCCTATATAGTGAATATAATACTATTTTGACATTTTATATAATGAATTAGTATATTATCATGATATTTAATGTTTTTTAATTAATTACTTAATTATTTTTATTCAATTTTCTCTCTAGTGTTAAGAGTCTCTTTTACTAAAACATCATTATAAATGTTTTAATGAATTATTATTCTAAAACCTTCTATTTTATGTCCATTTTTTCAAAATGGTTTTTATGAATTTATTTATATGAACATGAATGTTTTAAAATTTAATTTTATTTATAAGGATTCAATGTGTCATGGGAATCTTTTATTAAAAAGAATCTTTATGAAATGTTTTAAATGGTTTAGGAAACAGATTGAATTTTTTAATATATTCAAATTGTTTCTGGAGATTGAAAATAAAATTTTATGAGTAAAATGATAAAAATTTAAATCTTTTATGTGTGGTGATTATATAATGGTTCTTAGAAATCTGATAGGTGGTTACATGATAAACCAAATTTGTATAGTCATGTGATAAACCAAATATGGG
Source organism: Viscum album (assembly GCA_963277665.1). Taxonomy (NCBI): domain Eukaryota; kingdom Viridiplantae; phylum Streptophyta; class Magnoliopsida; order Santalales; family Viscaceae; genus Viscum; species Viscum album. The sequence continues at coordinate 705,773,221 of OY728139.1, forward strand.
TTCTTCGGTGATAAACCAAGGATGGGTGGTTAGGTTATAACCTCCAATGCATTGGGTATGGAAGTCGTTTGTATGTCTATTCTATTTAGTGATATATTTGGTATTAAAATGTATGGTTATTACATTTAAGTATTATTATCTCACAAGATAACTATATATGTTATATGTTACGTTCTATGTTTTTTATAGTAATCTTTTAATTATTAAAAGGTAAAGAAATGAAATTATATTCAGTGAAGTGTTTTTTACTACTTTATAATGGTGAAAACTATAAATTTATAATAATGTATTCATGGATTTTATGTTTTAGAAAGTCTAATAGTTTTCATTCCTTGTGTATCCTTCACTGAGATTTTTATGATAATCCTATGTTTTAAAATATTTTTCACAGGTCTTAAAAATAATATATTCAAGTATGGGATCAAGAAAAAGTTATGATTTAACATGAAATGAAGCCATGTTTCTTTGTAAATGTTTTTATTTTATGGATGAAAAGGATACTTTAGGCAGTTTCCACTTTGGTTTTTCATGGTTTTGTTATGTATGATAAATATACCAATTCTCTAAAACTCTAAACATGAAAAGATACTCAATGTGAATTATTTACTTATCTCAAGAGAATGTAATGTTTAAGAGAGGGGCCTTACATTTGTATCATCGGATGGTTTTGACAACATTAGAGATAAGATTCCTTCTTACAAGTTACATATATCATCATGGGTTTAAAATTATAAGTTAGATAACAATTTAATTGTCATATAATCCCTTTTTTAGGTTTTATGATATGAAATATTAAGGTGAATAATGTTATTTTTGGAGACGTTTACCTTTGAGGAAATTATGGGTTATTAGTTTTTGGGATGAAAAATGCGAGATATGAAATAACCTTTGAAGATTAAAACATGATATGGTTATTTTTTAGTTCATTATTATATTTTTAGAATATTATAGTAATTATATTCATTTAGAAAAAGGACAACCCACAAGATGGGTGACAACCCATCACATTTGGAAAGGCTATAGGGATTGAACCCAAGTCGTAGGGTGACAAGGTTGTATCACCTAAAACTACCCTACATGAATTAAATGATTATTATGACTTATTCATTTTATTTAAATGATTTTATTAATAAATAAAAAGTTATTTTGGATATATATATTTTATAGAATATATAAACATGGGATTGGAAAATGATTTTGGTATTAAGTGATAAATGTAATTTTGGAATATCATCAATATTTTGGGATCATTTAATGATTTAGGTAAAAATAATACTATGGGATATTATTTGAGGAATAATGGTTGATTTGATTTTGAAGTAATATTATATTTAATTATGGACTAATGGTGATTTGGGTTATTTATTGAAGTGATTAACCAATCACTGAGAAAATTTGATTAGGTTAATTATTTTTGGTATTATACATTAAGAATGTTTGATGTTAATTGGAGATAAATGATACAATATGTCATGGAATATTATGTTAGGCAATCATTCTAATTTTTGTTCTTAAATCATAGTTTTGATTATTTTGAGTAATTTTATGGACCATTATTTATTAAAAGGTTTTCGTTGAACATTGGATATTAAGGTTGAAATTTCCATATTTTAACTTAATATTTCTTTATAAAATGGTTTACTCTTTTTGTGGAATTATGTGATATTATCCAAAACTTTTTAGTTGTTTTTAATATTTCTAGACAGGATGAAGAGATATTTAATATTTTTTTGGATTATGTGATTATCAAGATGGTGATTCTAGTTAATATGGTGTGAAAAAGTCATATTTAATACTCATTATTTGGAGAAATGTCATGTTTGTGGTATAAATTTATTAAAGGATGAAACTCTACATAAAAATTAAGTATTATTACTTATGTTCATATTCATGCTCATAAATAAATTCCTCAACTTTTTGAAAAGTATATTAAATACAAAAACATTATCTATTTTCTTTTAGGACTACAAAATCAAAGATCCTATAAACCCATAACATGTTTGTGGTTTTATGATGATAAACATTCTTTTGATCATTTTTTGTATCACTCTACATCAGAATAAGATGGTTATTTTTTCATCCATATACATGTTTTCTATATAAAATCCTTGTACGTGTTATCTCGAGTGACCTGTGTACTTCTCATTCTTTTAATATTTTAGTTTTATAAACCCTACTTCCGATATGGGTTTGAAATAATGAAATTTTAAAAATTCATACTCCAGTTATCAAAACCAAAGTCAAATTGTGAGGAAATAATTTATTAAATGGGATAATATATAACATCATGAGTTTTAATAAATAAACATAATGGTCAATAGATTACATGATACACTACATCGATCATAAACAAACAATGAAATATTATTATTTAAATTTTTCCATTATAACCTAGCCATTGGAATGAATAGAATGAATAATATTAACTAAATTATATATATATGGTTTAAAAAATTTTATATAATTATTCATTGCTTAAAAAATTTATTATAAATGGAAATAAAAACCAATTGAATATAAAGGATGTGTTTTTTAGAAAACATATTAAATGAGAATAATTTTTATCATAATATCGTATTAGTATTTTTGGAATAAATGAATTAAATATAAAACCAATTTTATGTTCAAAATTTATATTATATGTTTTCTAGAAATTATATAATAAAAAAATCAATTTTAAGCGTAAAGGATATATTTAAAAAAATGCATTTTTACCACCTTTGGATGGAAAACCAGTTTTAAATATATTTCATTACACTTATATAAGTTCTATTTAACAAAATAAAATAATTATTTGTAATTAAGATATCACAATTTTCTTTGGATTAGTTTTTGGAATCATTCTGATAAAATTCATTGTTTAACGAATAGTGAAAAATACTGTATTTTAATTCAAAACATTCATTTTGTATAATTTCTTATATAGTTATATTGTAATTTAAACGAGTTTTAATGTTTAATTATATTATGTTTTTATCATTTAATCCAATTTTTGTCAATTTAATTAATTTTATATTGAAATTCGATATAAATATATGTCAATATTTTGATGGTGTTACTTTTAAAAAACCTGTTTTTTCATTTTGACATCAGGAATTAATTTTAAATTAATAAATACAATTTATATGTTTTGAATTCTGAATAATTTATTCTATATATGTAATTATAAGTTTCTAATTTTTTTAATATGCCCATTTTATTTTTGGAAATTCTGAAATACTAACATTAGTAATTATTTTTATTTTAAATAGAAAAAGGGTAAATCCGGAAAATAATGTTACAAAAATTATTATAATAATATAAAACTACCCTAAAAATGTAATAATCATATTTAATTAAACCTTTCTATCACGGTAGCCTCTTGGGATAAATACATGGTAATTGAAATCCACGTGTGTGTGATTATGACACTTATAACTTCTAATTTAAAGTAATGGCAAACATGTTATAAACATGAATCTTCCTAAATAAATGTTAATATGGGTCTATATAAATGATCTATTTGACTATTAATATTAATTAAAATCATAAAAATATTAAATACATCATGGAATTTTATTTATAATTTTAAGACATTAAAAAAATAAATTTAAATATGACACAATGGTGATTCAGTGATTTCTTCATTAATAAACGATTAAAAAATGATATTATAAATGTTAAAATAAATATTATTTAAAATATTCAATCACATAAAAACATTTTATGGATGAATATGAAATTTTAGATTTTATATAATGTATTATTTTCGAAGGAATCATGTTTTTATAAATTTTTTAAAATGTCAAGTATGGATAGAGTCAAAATTGGAATAATTCATAACAGGAAATAAAAGAATAGTTTATTAATTGTAATTAAATTAATAAAAACCCAATGTTCTACCAAATTTTTATTATAAGTCTTAATCTTTTATAAATTACACTTCTGTTTTCTTTTTTACATGTTATGGTAATTAATTTGACAAACAATGTTTAAACAATAGGTTATCATGGTACGATTAAATAAGGTAAAATAAGGGTTCAAAAAGATAAGGATTAAAAAATATTGAAAACATGTATTATATAAATTGGATAATTTTTATATGACACAAAATCATATTATATTCTAAATAAAAGAGTTTGGGACTATTTGAAAACGAAAATAAATTTATAATAAAATAATATTTGAAAACATTCTTCAAGTACCCCTCATCTCTCGTATAAAAGGGAATTTCTCCTTATATTTTTTCACATTTACAAAGCCTTTTGGTTCATCAATGCTCTATCCAAAACTCTTCCTATAATCCCTCCCCACATTATTAAATCCTTATTTTAGGTATAACACCCTTCTTACAGGTGTTAAGGTGTTCTTCAAAAGTGATCAAATTGAAGAAGATGTGTCATTTTCTTTAAGACTTTCTATTTTATTTCTTCTTCGACTTCATTAAAATCACCTCCAACCATGATAAGATAATAAATAAAGTACCATTCATATAAGGATATTTTATTATGTTAATATAATCACCTAAATCCATATCCACTTCCATTAAATGGGAAAACAATTAATCATTTGTGCGTATGTGTCAACTGTCACCTCCACAAACCGATCTAATTTGGTTTCTATAACCATCTCTCATGACTGGTTATAATAATTGAATTAATTCTTATATGTGTTATTAATGACATATTAATCATTATAAAATAATAATATATCATGTTTTTTCTTACTTCCACATGCATAAAAATGAAAAATTCATTCGTACATACATGTAAATTATCATCTCCATGAAGTGGTTTGACTACTGTTTCTCCATTATATAACATGTATGATAGATATACATATATTTAAATTATTTTAATGACATTAATAATATAATTATAATTCTTGAATGATAAAATTAAATTTTTTTAATTTTTAATGATCAAGGAAAAATAGAAATGTTACTCATGCGGCCGTACAACCTACTATCTCCATGATTGTAACATTGTTCATTTTTTAAAACCACAATTAATGATTTGTTTGAAAAATTGTGATTGATGTATAAAATTGATTAATATGTAAGGAATAATATTCTAGATATTAAATACTTATGACCACATTTAAAAATTACATCATACCATGTTCATTTTTGACTCAAGTTCTGATTATCAACAAAACGACCTACATGAACTCATAGGATTAACTAGTTTATATAACTTGATTATAAGTGATATAAAGGTAAAAACATAAAAAATTGTTCTGAAGAAATTATAAATTAACCTATTTTTATTATCCAGGATGATAAATAATGAAAATGAATATTTGGACTCAAGGTAAAGGAAATCATAACTCAATCTATATTCAATTTGTTAAATATCCATGTCATTGGATTTGTTTTTTAAAGAATATATGTGATTGAACTATGACTATTTTACACTAAATATCCAATTATATTGGGTTTATTTATATTTTCAACAAATAATAATTTCATTGATTTATCCTTAATCTAACGATATGATCTTTGTAAGGGGATTCATTTTAATCTACTTTCAATGAGGCATATCATGATGTTATGCACCATTATTATCTTATATAGTGTATATAAAGCCCGTTTTTCACGTTATATCATAAATGCAAACATTCTCATCACATTTAATGTCTTTTAAATGTTATTAATAAATTTTTTTAAATAGTTTGTCATGTGGTAAAAGGCTCTTTAACTAAAACATCATTCTAAATGTTTTAAAGATTTATTCTTATAAAAATTCTATTTCAAATCGATGTATTCAAAATGGTTTTTATGAATTTATTTATATGGACATGATTGATTTAAAATATTAAATTATTTCAAATGGGTGAACGTGGTGTGGGACACATTGATTCAAAAGACTATTTATTAAATGTTTTAAATTGTTTTGGAAATGAATTGAATATTTCAATATCTTTAAATGATTTCTTTTTATTCAAAATAAATTTTTTTGAGTAAAATGTTCTATATTACAATATTTTATGTTTCATGATTATATAATGGTACTCATAAATTTGATGGGTAGTTACATGGTAAACCAACGAAGGGTGGTTATGTGATAAACCAAAGATAAGTAGTTCCACGATAAACCAAGGATTAGTGTTTATGTTATATACTAAAATTAATTGTGTATGGAAGTCACCTGTATAGCTATTCAATTTAGTGATATGTGTGGAATTCGATATCATGGTTATTCCATTTACATATTATTATGTCCCAAGATAACTTTATATGTTATATATTACAACCTATGGGTTTTATAGTAATATTTTGATAACAAAAAAACTGTAAGCAATGACCTTATATTCAGTGAAGTGTATTTTAATACTTCTTAAAGATGAAAAGTATTACTTTATGATAAAGTATTCATGGTTTTCATGTTTTGACAAGGAAAATCTTTTTCACTGTTTGTGTATCCCTTACAGATCGTTTTATGCTCATCCCATGTTTTGAAATGTTTTCTATAGGATTTAAAGAATTATAGAGACAAGGATGTGATCAAGGAAAAGATATAATTTAACATGAAATGAAAAAATGGTTCTTCGTAAATGTTTTTGGGTTTTTAGAAGAAATTGATACTATTGGAAGCATCCAAATTGTATTAATATTATTTTTTTAGTATGAGTTTTGGCCAAAATATCTAACACTCAAACTTTGAAAAGATCCTTAATGCGAATTCTAGACTTATCTCAATATTAAGTAATGTTTAATGTTGGGTCCTTGCATTGATGAAGTATAATCTATGCATTCTGGACACAGTGGTATTGGGGTCGATGATAAGAAGTGATTAATTATAAATTGGTGGGGACGATCACCCATTCATGATGTTTTGGATATATTTAGACGAGGTGTGTGGTCATTGCGTTAGTAATTGTGAAATTGGGATTCCATGATTAAGAGGGGGCCTATATGTCAGATATTAAGGGTCTAAAGACCATATCTAGAAAAAAGTGGGGCTAAATTGGTGGGTTATGAAGAGGGGTCTATGATATTTTTTTCTCTATGGGTGTGTGAGGTGTGTGTGTTTAATTGTAATTGGACCCAGAAAAACTAATATATTTATATCTATTATAAAATTTTCAATGGTGCTTAAAAGATTTGGGATGTCTTCTAACATTTCAAATTTAGTTGTCAGACTATCAAAATAATATTGATCTTTTTCTTGAAATAGTTATAATACATAATTTGGTATGGATGAATCTTATTATATATAGTTTCTTTGGAATGGTTGTATCAATGGACTGTCAGTTTACCCCGGTATGCTCATATACACCGAACTGTAGCGAAGTGTACCTATCCTTCGATGAAATTTAATCATTCTTGTTAATGATTTTTCCATGAGTGGGTGGGGTATGATCCCTCTTACTACCTAAAATTTCTACAATCCACATAAAATCTAAGTTTGTGACTATATTATTGTCCATTAATTGGCTGTTGAATTTTTTGGTGGGATTGGAGTTTCTATGCATGCTATACTAGCTCAGGTGAATGCCTCGGTACTCGATGTTTTCCATCATCTATGTCGTGGTAGTGTTTTTTTGGTGGAACATGATGGAGAGAAATATAAAATTACTCCAAGATGTTGATATTACAATTATTCACCAAGAATAGAGAATATAAAATATATCAGTCTTGGATTACTAGTTTCACTGCAAATTGGCACACAATCATAGTTGAAATTATTTGACTTAATATGTTGGCTGCTACTGAGTATCCTTATAACTAATATCTTATTTTTCCTACCACAGTGTGCATTTTCATTATTAACATTTCCCTTTCTCCCTTAACGTCTCATTACATTTATGAATATATGTGTGCGTGAGTTATCAAAACAAGGATCTTGGGTTTGTAATTGTAAATTATTTATTAATGATATGTTGGTTTAACCTTTATGGTTAAAGATGTGAAATATATACAGATAAAAATGTTTAAAATAAATCTTTTCATTGTATGTCCCCAACATGAGTGATAATAGATGGTTATTAATACTGAAAGATGATGGTAACTCAATACACTACCAAACATTGATGGAAAATAAGTTGGATTAAGCATTGAGTATGGAATATTATATAGTTATGACTAAAACAAGGACTCTCAAATATCCCATATTTAAGGAGCTACTAAATATGGATATGTAAATCAATAAGGAAGGAGAAAAAAACTTATATTCTAAATGTTTTCCAAAAACCCCTTAATAGAGAAAATAAAAAAAATCTCAACTTGATTATAAGAATATTCCCAAAAAATGAGATGCCAAGAATGATGGGAATATGGTTGAATTATTATCTGAATTTGGAATTTTGAATTAAAAAATGATGTTATATATTCTATATGAGCTTTATCTGAAAGGAGTAATATTAGATGATGATAATAGAAAAATATTTCTATATACACCTAGTAGTAAAAAAATTATCAATATTTAAATGTAATATTTTTTGTGGGATAATATGTAATAGTAAATTTTCAAATCCTTATAAAGATGATTGGGTTTTCAATATGTTAAATATGAATGTCAATATCCTAATTGAGTCATGTAACCTCTAAATATTATTATGTTTAAAATGGAAGATAATATTATGGAATTTTTCACTATATTCTGGGATAATCTTATAAATAATAATTCATATGGGTTATTATAGATCACCTTACCATGTATATACATTTCCTCCCTACAAGGGAAGATATACCACTTGATACCCTTGCCGAATTCTATATTAATGATGTTTTGAGACTTAATGGTGAAACTTTTTCAATTGTATATGATCATGATCTATAGTTTACATCGAAATTATGATGCTTCTTCGAGATGAAGTAGATAAAATGATGCATGTCGGACTAGATCATATTGAGGATACAACATTGAAATTGGATACTATTCAGAGTCATGTTAAAGAAGCTCAAGGTAGATAAATATGTTATGTTGATATTTCAAGGAAAAATTTAGAAACTCAAGTGGAATATCATGTTTTATTAAAGGTATATCTACAGAAATATGTTATATGGTTTAGAAAAAAAGGAAAACTATGTCATAAGTACATCACCCATTTTGAATTTTATGAATGAATTAGATCTGTTGATTACCATTTGGGAATTCCATATAGACACTATAAATATTCCTGGTGTGTTTTATATGTATTTATTGTTAATGTAAATACCTAACCCAATGAATATTATCACCTCTATAAAAATAGAATTGTAACATTATTTATCTTAATATGAAGATAATATCTTGATTCTTGATAGTAGGGAAGATGTGTTGTGTAATCATATGACTTGGCTGGTAAAGGTTATTGGGAGAAATCATAAGATAGAAGAGGTGATATTAGAACTTGGATAAGTTGTGATGTAATGTCCCGGACCTCTCCGGCCCATTACTCTGTCAAAACGATGGTCACGAAATGTTTTGGAGGGTAAAATGGACTTTTCCCACACTTTCCAGAATTTTGAAACTACACGCCGTGTAGTTTGAGTACACGTCGCGTACCCCCTTGATGGGTATACCCTGTGTTTAAGGTCGTGTCCTTGCCATGTGAGATAAATGGGTAAACACCATGTGTCCAGTACTACACGCCATGTAGTCTCTCTCTGCGTACGCGTTACTGTGTGTTGACCAGTCAATGGTCGTGTGCCTTGTTGGAGCCGTGTGAAATAAAAGAATACACATTGTGTGTCCAAACTACATGCCATGAAGTCCTTCCCCCCGTATGCGTTACCCTCAAACCGTGTGTTGACCAGTCAATGTCCGCGGAGCCGTGTTGGAAGCTGCGTGGAGACAGTGTGAAATAACCGAGTACATATTGTGTACCATAAAGTACAGGCTGTGTAATTTTGATTTTCTATCCTATAAAAGGAGGGGTTCCCTCCTTTTTTTCAACTCACCCCTCTCCTCCCCTTTCCTCTGAGCAGTGTTCTCCCAAGAGACTCGAAGGTTCTTTCTTCCATAACTTCTTCGTTAGAGATCTAATTTACGATCCGTAAGTGGACACGGGATCAAAACGACGAGGAGGAACTTCCGAGCTTAGATCTGTTGTCTTTCCTTTGGCCTTTCCTTTCCAACTTCCACCCGAGGAGGTTTTTCCGGGACCCGATAGAAGTGAAGGACGCCGACGGGCATCTTCTAAAGTTGATCCGGGGGAGCGTTGCGATCAGAACCTGTTAAGGTAGGGATATTACCTTTGTCTCTCTAATTTGTGAATCATGAGGGGTGGGTGTCCTCTTGTTTTTATGAGAAATATTTGAACCATTAAATAATGTTAATAACTGGTTAAAGAACGGGGGTGGGAATGTTGTCATGTTTATCATTATTTATATCTTCTGATATTATGTTGTAAACTGAATAGGCTTATGCCTACTGAAAAGCATGGTCATTGGGGGCCTTTGCTAGCACAATTAAATGTTTCCCAATCTTTTTAGACCGTTTTTTGGATGGAAACATTGTGGAATGTGGAAATTAGTTAATTATGTAAAGTTTTCTGTTTAAAATCTGCTACCCTTGTATGATCCCCCCGGTTAAACAAAATGGAATAATGAACATGTGGGTGTTGGCTTGGATACGTGGCATGTGATGGCGGTGTTTTTTGGGTTGTTGTGGATCGGGTAAGCAGTGGGGCTGCGGTTGACTTGGTTGTGGGTTGGTGTGAATGTTATGTAAGTGGTGGGCAGTGGGGCTACGATAAATGGTATTAACGGGATAATGATGTACGAGATTTGGTGTGTTTGTGGTTATGGTGGTTGGAAGTGGGGCTACAGGGATGGGTTTAAATGTGAACGGACTATGGGTTGTGAATAATAAATAAATAAATAGTAGAAGAGTTAATGAATGGTGGGTCATGGTAATAGAACGGGATTAATAATCAATGGGTTGGTTGGATGATAATAAGGACTTGGTTGTAATGCTTTTGTTTTCTTAACTTGATTTGTGGATGGAAGATATATGTTTTTCGAATGATCGATGTGGTTGGTTGTGGGTAGTTGGCCAGTAGTTAAGGAACTAAAGTAACTAATTCTGCTGAAACGTGAAAACCTAATTGGGGATGGGATTGTTTGTTGTATGCATGATTCTTAATAGCAGTGTCGAGGAATGTGCTCAGTTTATCTATTTAGAATCCATAGGTTGGGATGTGTGTTTGGTATACATATATATATCGTTATCTTGTGTGTTTTACCGCACCCCACCCATGTTGAGCACTTAGTGCCGAACACTCCCATTTCACGGGAGAGGGTGTTTTTCCCTTATTTACTAGTTTCTTCCTGCTCCTTCTTCCCTAGGTTGTGATGGCTTGATTCAACCTTACACCTAAGACTCTTTGGGTAGGTTTCGATTGGGGTGGTTCTAGCCCAAGACTCTTCGGGCAAGTTTTACTATTTCCCAAGAATCGTCGGGATGAGGCCAAGGTGTGTGCAGGCGGGATACGTGGTTGTGAGACCCAGGTGTATGTCGGCGGGATACGTGGTTGTGAGGCCCAGGTGTGTGTGGGCGGGATACGTGGTTGTGAGGCCCAGGTGTGTGCGGGCGGTATATGTGGTTGTAAGGCCCAGGTGTGTGCGGTTGGGGAGAGTGTGGCTGTGTCAGGACGTTCGAAATTAGGAAGAGTAGCTAACTAAAGGGAAATGGTGCGGGGTACCCAATACTCTTGTTTCTTATATATTACTACCTGTTGTGGTTGTGTTTTTGGTGAGTGTGGCTGGTGAGGTTGGGTGGATAGATTTCCTTACTAGGTTTCTTCTATTGTTCTCACAGGACATTAGGATGTCCCCCCACTGGTGCATGAGAGCTTTAGGTTTCCCTACTGAGTATACTTATATGCTCACCCTACGTTTACTTTCAGTTATCCAGGAGGACTACCAGGGCCGTGCGGGACACTACTAGTTGGACAGTTGGAGTTGTTGAAGTTTTTTTACTCTTGTTTTCTTTTGGTATTGTACATTGAGCTTTCTTGAAATTGTGCCTTGTTATAAAATTGTTTAAACATGCATGTGGGATTGGTTTGGGTTTATTTATATACACTTGTTCTTTTCCTTTTTGGGTGGTTGAATTTTCCTATTTCCCGATCCTAAACAATAAAAAGTGTAATGCCTCCCATATTTGTGAAAACTCATACCCTTGGTGATAGTTGCCACCTCGGGGCCTACTAGAGGCGGGACTCGGGGGGCATTATATCCCTTTCACCATTTCCAGCTTAGGAGGGGCGTCTTTGGTGGGAGGGGTTCGTGACAGAATGGTATAAGAGGTGATAGTTGAGAGATAGGATGAGGTCTGGAGTTAGGAACAGTGAGGATTGCATGGCATAGTAGGGAAACACTGTTAGTTAATCTTGGTGCGTGACATAGGCCAGGGATGGCTGGCTAGGACATGGGATTTTTAGGGCCCCCTTTGATCTGATGCAAGGACTCTGAGCCTACCGAACGACTAAGTGAGACTACATTGATTGCAGGGTAGAGACCCTAGAGAAGGTACATGCATCATCATGATTGTGTTTTACTTGATTTGGGAGTTCTCGGAAAGAAATAGAAATAAATGATAAAATAAAACCTTGAGAAATTTCTTGACTACTTGGGCTTAGGCGATCTTTGTTTACTGTACCGCTATGGCACCTGGTCATCATCAGAGAGGAAGAGGAGCTGAGCGTGGACAGTTGCATGTAGGAGAGTTGGCAGCTCCGGCAGGACCATAGGTGTTGTGAGGTACTATTTGTTTGTTCAACACTCTCTTTTCTGCGTTGTCTGATTCGGGAGCTTCGCACTCCTTTGTTGCACCTAGTCTAGCCCATACTTTTTCACTAGACTTAGAGAGACATTACATACCACTGGTGCTGAGTACACAAGTTGGAGGCCAGACCAGCATATCTTGTGTTTGCCGGAGATGTGGGATGACGTTGGGACGACATAGATCTAGTGGGGACCTTCTTCTATTACAGATGTATCCATACGATGTCATCCTAGGCATCAACTGGTTGTTTTCTGTTAGTGCCGTTATCGATTGCTTTCGGAGAAGAGTCGTGTTCTCTGACTTGGATGGGTAGCGCATATCTTGTGTTGGAGAGAGGAGCTATCAGGTGGGATGTCGGCATGTGAATCCTCACCTTTCCTTGTTAGGTGGGTTATAAGTGGTTCCAGCTGATACAGATATGATGGATGTCCCGGAGGTTGTTGGGGAGCTCCTCGATGTTTTTACTGAGGAGGTTGTGACTCTACACCCCCGACGTGAAGTTGAGTTCAGGATAGACTTACAGCCTGGTGCCCGTCCGATTTTAATGGCCCCTTATAGGATGGCACCTTCAGAGTTGTGGATTCAGATTGACGATCTGATGGAGAAGGGTTTTGTTCGACCTAGCGTATCGCCATGGGGTGCTCTAGTTTTGTTCGTGAAGAAGGTAGATGGTGGTCTCAGGCTATACTATAACATCCCGAGATTTTATAAGATACATTCTTTTTAATTTCATTCATATCTTCTATTGTATGACTCACCAAGATTATCTTGCGCTATACGCAACACTGTATTAGCTTTCAGTATACGCAACACTTTTCTTGGCTCTTGTTACAGACAATTTCAAGTTCGTTTGATAGAAGTTATTCTACGCAACATTGAGTGTATATATTTATATATTCAATGTATAAATAAACAATGGTTGGATTCTATTATAAGCAACAACAAAGGAGTTTTTCACTACACGCAACCCCGACTTGGCTTGCATTACACGCAATCGCGACCTTCCTCGATAGCGTGTCTTGTACGCAATACTGGGTTTTACTAAACAACGATATATTATTATAATATTTTTATAAACTAGCCGTTATAAATAGTGTTAACTAAATTTTGAATTTTATAACATTATTATTCATCTTACACATTTCTAGAACATGGTATAAGAACAAAATAAATTTTTCGGGTAAAATAAGTATTTTTCAAAAAATACAGTTTTGCCGCCTTTTGATGGTGCACCCACTTTAAATCGATTTTTTGACATCTTTATATATTCGATTTGACAAAATAAAATTCTTCTTTTGAATCAGGATATAAAAATTTACAATAGATAAATTTTTGATATTTTTCCGATAACTTTCATATTTTAATGAATAGTAAAAACACGCTATAATTTAATTAAAAACATCTTTTTTCATCGTAATATGTTATGTGGTTAAATTATAATATTTAATGGTTTTAAAGTATTAATAGAATATATTTTTACCATTTAATATAATTTATGTCATTAGCATTGATTTTACCTTGAATTCGTAGGTTAAATCAATTCACTCTTTTGCAATGTTTTAAAGAAAAAACCGTTTTCTTTCGACAACGGGATTAATTTTAATTTAATTTCTGAATCTTTTGTGTATTGAATTTGAAAAAATGGATTCCATATTTGGAATCATTGGGTCCAAATTATGTTAATAAGATACTTTTTATTTTTGGGCATTGTGAATAGTAACTACGGTAAATTTTATTTACTATCGTTAAAGGTAAATCGGGTAATTAAGGGTAAATATAAGATTATAAAATTACCCTAACACTTGGAAAAATTCTATTGGATGGCTGAAAGTAGACCCATATAACCTAAGGGTCGGATTAGATTCATTTTATGGACTTTTGTCCATGAAAATAATTTAATTATTATTAAAACCAAAGAATGTTACGAATGTCACTTTCTCAAATTTATAAGTATAATAATTTTAATTTAGTGATAAACTTAATTAAACATAGAACATGAATAGTCTCCAGAAATCTAATACAATTATCTACATCATAGGAATTTATTTATAATTTTTAGGGATTATATAAATATCATTTATTATAACACAAAGATGATGCACTAATTGTCTTATTAATGAAATATTGACATAATTGATGTTATAAATGCCCAAATAAATGTAATTTGTGAATTTTTATGACCTACAATAATTTTCTATGTTAATATGACATGCTATTGGTGATTTATGTAACTTGGTTCGAACTTATCATTCTGTTATGAATTTCATAAAATTCATGTACCAAATAGTGTCAAAATTGACATCAATTAGTTTTTTTAAAACATATTATATTATTAATTGTTATTTTATTCGTAAAAATCTAAGGATCGGCCAAATGACATAGATAAGGTTATATATATTAATAATAAACAACTTGGGGTTCTTTTGGCTTGATATAGTATGTTTATTAACCATATAGTGTAAGAAAACAAAAATACACGGTAAAAGATAATTATTTAACTTAGAGTTAAATCTAATTGATAAGGTTAAACTAATAACCTAAACTTGTCTAAATCCTATTGGATGAGTGTATTTAGACCAATCCCCCCTTTAGATTAGAAATAAGACCCTTTGGAACCATAATAATCCGAAGTTGACCTTAATATAAAATAATATTTTGAGATTTTTCTAAGGTGCCCCTCTCCTCCCTTATAAAAGGGCACATCCTCCCTCTCCTCCTCACACCAATTTGAGCATTCAAGCTCGGCCAACCCCTGACAAAATCTCTTCTCCACTTCCCTAGTATCATCCTAGAGGTCCCGGTCTTCTTCAAAGACCATCCTTAGTTCTTTAAGAGGAGGTTAAGTAAAGGCGCGTCAAAAAGAGGTAATATCCATTACCAATCTTTTTCAATTTCTTTCTTCATCAACTTCTTCTTCTTTAGTTGTTTCATGATAAATTAATAAACTCAGTATTTCTTATATAATTATATGTTATTATAAATATGAAACAACTCTAATTAATCTTCTATCCATCCTACGGAAAAAGGAAATCACCGCACGTGCGTACGTATGGAATACCGTCTCCACGCCGTGGTGTAATATATTTTCCACCACCACCTTAATTTGATGGTATAATGGTTTAATGAGAAACTATATATGATTATTATAATGTGATATTGATAATGAAATAGTATACATACACTTCAACACAATTCCACGACCATGGGAATGATATCATCGCTCGTGCTTATGTACGGACTGCCGTCTCCACGACGTGATGAGATTCATTCTCCACATTAACCATTCTTGAATGATTATATAGTATATATAATGAATAATAATAAAATATATGACATGTTAAATCTACTGGATTTATTTATATATATATATATGTATTTCATCTAGTTACTTCCATTCAAGACAATAAGGAAAGGAAAACAGCGTTCATGCGTACGTACGGACTATCGTCTCCACGAACGGTGTGTTTCATTTCATTTATCTATCTATTATATATATATATATACTGAATATATATGATATATAAATTATGTTCTATATTCTGGATGTAAGTCAATCATGATATAAGTAATAATAAGGACAAGAACAACAAGTCCAAACACCTATGATAAATGAATCGATTTTACACAAAACGCTTCTTTAACATGGAATTTACAAAAGAACGGGTAATATAAAGTCATAAGTGAACCATATATGATATAATAACAATGAATATGATTCTGTAATAAGTTAATGACATTATTTAAATCATTATACAGGAGGTTCAGATACATCAAAAGCATATCGAACATAAGGTAAGGGAAATATCACAATCTCATTTTTATCCGAGATTGTTTATACTTTGTCATTTACTGGGGTGTATTTTATCATCCAAATACATGTTTCCACAATATTTAATGTTATTTCCATCCACCTAAAATTGTTAAAATCAAGTTTTACCCTTCGGTGAGGTTTTAGTAAAGGATATGAAAGGAATCTTTTGTCATTTTTTGTACAAGGTACTTTTTGACTTTTCTGACAAAACTACAAAGAATGTTTTTTTAACTTATATGGAATGACTGGATTTTTAAACCATTATTTCCAAAAAGATTAATTTACAAGTTTTCAAGTTTAGTTTTAATCAACGTCTTTTAGTTTAAAATTGTATGACATGTTAAGAAAGGAAAAGTGTTTTTGAAGTAGAAAGGATATTTTCCTCAAGAATGAAGTTCATGTGTTTTATCAAAATTATTTTTCATCTAAGATAATAATGGGATCTTTTTTTATCCCTATTAATACATTAATTCGATTATGTTGTGAGGGAATTATTATTATGAATTCTTTTACCGTATATGAATTGTTTTATGATGTCATGATGTTTAAGATTCCCATTTTTATTACATGGGTTATGCAATGACGTATGGTTTATGATTTTGTGGAACACATAAGAATGGTATCATTATGAGATGGGTGGGACCTATATCTCCCTCCAACGAATTGGGTAAAGATTTTATATCTCATGAGATAGACATGGCTGGAATGGTAGGTTATACCGGTTCAGTGAAACAGAACTGAAACGAGGGTGACTTGATTTAGAATTGGACTTTGTCCACTAAGATAGTCCTGGAAATGAGTCTTGACTAATAAGATATGATTCTATATGATTATGTGTGTATGCCACAAAGTCTCAAGTTTTAAGTTATGATTATTGGGATTTCATTTCACGACTATAATTTATACCATGTTATGATATTATGATCTCTTTTGCAGGTTAAGATTTCCAAAATGTTCTGTTCTTATGAATATGATGTGATTGATTTTTCTTTTGTTTACCCTTACTGAACATTTTATCTCACCCTTTTATGTTTTCTATTCCCCAGGATATAAAGAAAGGTTTTAGGTAAGAAAAAAAAGGAAGATCTTTATGGGAGATGTTGAAGATCTTTCACCATGATTAGAAGATTATGTTTCGAGTTTCCAAAGACACTAAACTATTACGGTCCATGTGTGTGTGTTTTTGTTATATAATAAGTATTCCGAAAAAATAATGTAATGTCATTCTACGTTATGCTTCGGGTCTCTACAGTTGGTATCAAAGGAAAGGTTTAGTCAACCTTTGGAAACTAGGATGCGAAAAAATTAGTGAGATCCCTAGAGATATTACTAAGGTATGTCAAGGGATGTACCTAAGGATAAGTATACGTATAGGATATAGTCCTAGAACTACGGTAACAATCTTAGAATTTAACCTAAGATATTAGATATTAAGGCTACTGCCCCTTTACTATGTTATTTTCCCTAGCATTATTTTTTCCTCTCACACTATTCTTTTTGGGTTTTAGATGATGGCTGGAACCCGAAGGAACCGTGTTGATCACTGTAATGGACAATGCAATGATTGTCCTCCTGAACAAACAAGTGTTATGGGAGATGGAGTGAAAAATCTTATTACTATACTTACAAAAGCTATGAATCATTCTGGACATCCAAATGAGCAGAGAATGGAACAATATTCTATTGAGTCTTTCATGAGGCAACGTCCACCTTCTTTCAGTGGGTCTTCTGATCCACTTGTTGCTGAAAAATGGATCAGTACTACTGAAAAGATATTTTCAGTTCTTCAATGTTCTGAACATGATAAAGTCATCTTAGCCGTATATCATTTGGAAGGTGAAGCTGATCAATGGTGGAATCTTATCAATAATACGAGGCAAATAGATGAAATTGAGTACATGGAATGGGATGAGTTCAAGAACTTATTTTTCAATAAGTACTTCCCTCGTATTGTTCAAACAAAGATGGAGAAGGAGTTTCTTTACTAAAGAAAAAGGATGATGACTCTGTTGGTATAAGGCCCCAGCCTTAAACCTTACTTAATCTTGAGTTATTACAAGATTACACATTGAGGATCTTTTCGGGTTTAGAGTTTTAGATAATTAGATCATAAAACATGCATTACATTCCACATATAAACAAAGTGGTTAAATGAAGATAGTATTCTTCATTCCCATAAATGGAAACACATTTAAAATAAAACATGGATTATTTCTTGACACATCCTTGACTCTATCATCTTATCATGTACCTTTCCCTTGACCTGTGAAAAACATTTCAAAAACTTGGGATAGGCATAAAAACTCAGTATGGGTTATATAAAAAAGACATGGAAAGGAAACATGAGTTCATATATACATAAGAATGAAATCATACTTTACCCATAAAACATAGGCACTTTAACATTCCTCATAAAATCATGATTAAATCATAGAAATCATAAGACATAAAGGTAACTTGAGGCATTCAAAACATTTTTACGTAGGGAGTAACCCTCTTGGTTACGTTTGGAATACCCATCACAATATATTCCCTAAAAATATCTTCGGAGAAACCTTAATGTTTCACTCCTTCGCGTTACCCAATGCATTGGAGAGCTATAACGGGCTCACCTGCCCTTAGTTTATCACGGAACCACCCGTCTTCATAATAATTCCCAAGAACCATAACATAATCATATCACATAAAACATGCATAAAGGAAACATAAAATTTCCACATTTCAATCACGAGATATCAATACAACACATTGATATAAAAACATTATGAAAATCATTTTCAATACTAAAATTAAAGAAAAGTAAAACATGGAATTTATTTTTCTTTTAAAAAGAAGGTATGCCTTGTAGAGGAAGCCGAAACTCAAATAACGGTCACGACGGTGGAGAAGTCGTTGTCGCCGCATACGTACGACAAAAACATTCCCTTTTGTCGTTTAGTAAACGCTTCGTATAAAAAGATTCCTTTTTAATAAACGTAAAAGTCAAAGGATTTTATACACCGTATAAAATAAAGTTGTGTATAAAATAAAATATGCCTCAATGAAAGGAGATTGAGACGAAGTCCCATACCTCGTATCCGACATGACCCGACCGTTCTTTAATCTCCTGAATAATAAACATGAGTTAATCTCTACTTTCTTATGAATCTTTTTCAAGTTCATTATTACTTTTATACCATGTTATGAACATCATGTAATCAGTTAAGTTAATAATGATCATTTTGTCTGTATTTGGTTCTTAAGTCAAAAATAGACTTCATACACTTACATGTTGTTAATTTGGTCATAGGTTCGTTATATCCAGAATGGTATTCATGATGTAGATATCATATATGTCATATATATATATCCAGTACATACATGCATTTATAATATTACAAAATCATTTAGAGGTAAGAAATGAAATGCACCGTTCATGGAGACGGTAAGCCGTACGTACGCATGAACGCTACTTTCATTTCTATTTCGTATTTTATAGAATGGAATCATAATGATATAAAGGTATATTATAATTCCAGTATAATATCATATATAATATCATAGTTCCATCCTTTATATGTCCCACATATGGTATTAACTAATCAACTCACTTTTAGGGGGCGGTAGTCCGCACTTCCTAAAATGAAGATATCGTGTTTACCCATAATGGAAACCATAAAGGTATGCCAAAAATGAAAAAAACAGAAGCTTAAGGAAAACATAAACATATTATATATCATATATAAAAATAGTGACATCATAATGGCCACCTTTGAAGGTGTTAAATGAGTGTTGAACAATCATCGTTTCGGGAGGCAGAATTTCGCCATCCACAGAAACCGTATGTTCTTTAACCATTTGATGTAGTTGTGTGAGAGTTTAGCTCAAATATATCTTATAACAACATCCTAGTATATTTAAGATACTGGTGTTTTTACAAAAGAAGTAAATAAAAAGAGTTTAGGGGGTTGGAGAAGAAAAATAAAACAAATGAACATGAGAGAATGAATTACCTTAAAAAGTGTAACGCCTTTTGATTTGAGCCTAAAGGCTTCCTTTGAAAGGATTCATCCCAAAGGGAATCCTCTACGATGAGGAGAGGGATGTGGAGAGAGTAAATGGGCAGGGTTTGGCCGAGCCAAAGGCTTGTGGAGTGTGTGAAATGAGGTAGAGGTGGGGGCCTTTTATAAGAGGAGAGGAGGGGCACTTTTGGAAAGTAAAGAAATATTACTTTATTTGAAAATTTGTTTCTGTTTTAAAAGGTCCCACATTGATATAATTCATGGATAAGGTGATAAGGGTTCGAAATACACTCATCCAATTGGTTTTGGCCATGTGTAGTTCATAGATTTTATATTATCTTTCCATTTTATTTAAATCGTCAAATAATGATGTCATCGCTGCATCATTATTATGTCATAAATAATTTAATTTATTTAATTTCTAAAAATCATAAAAAACTACTATGATGTAGGAAATATTTTTAGATTTCCAATGACTATTTATAATAAAAAATCTGATCTTTATAACCCCATGTAAAAATTGTTTTCGTAAAACATCTCTTGTTTGTGTCATTTTTACTTTAACATTTAATAAAAAGTTATTTATGTCATTTCCAAACCAAAGTGTCTCCATGGGGTCCCCAAGTTGACCCATGTATTTTCTTGGTCGGCCATGACACAACCAATAATGTTGGGACATGTGTCTAGGTCATTTCCTATTATTAAAGCATTATTTATACCTTAAACTACCCTAATTACCACTAATCGCGATTAAGAACTTAATAAGTTACTATTCACCAAAAAATTATTTTAATCTCATTGAACCACTTTTTTACTTCTTAATGACAACCATGTATGTCGGATTTTCAAAATTCAATACACATTTGTGGTAAAATTTCATTTAACTGAAAAATCGGTTTGCTTGATTACCACTTAGTGGTTTCACTATTCATCAAAAATTGAAGTTTTTCAGAAAATTACCAAAAATTCACCCTAAGCTATATTTGATATTCCGAATTCAAAAATGAAGTCTATTTTAAAAAATTCAAATCATATAAGTCACATTAATTAATTTAATAATTAATTCCTGCTGCCAGAGCAAATAGCATGTTTTTACAAAACAATAAGTATCAAAAGATTGACAACAGTTTAAGTCTAATTTAAAGTGAAATTGATTCCAATGACCACCATCGGATAAAATGGTAAAAATATATTCTAATTTAACTTCAAAAACAATTCAAAACATAATCTAATCATATAAATAAATTAGATTAAAAAGCAGGTTTGATGTAAAATGCAGTATTTTTAACTATTCATTTAAAATGAACATTGTCAGAAAAATACCAAAAATTCACACAAGTTAAATTTTGATGTCCCAATCATAAAGGATAAGTTTATTTTGACAAACATAGTTTATAAAATTGTCAAAATATAGATTCAAAAATGGTTTGCCATCAAAAGGCACTAAAACAATCTTTTAAGAATATTAGTGTATTCCATGCATAAGATTGTATTTATTTTCATTTTAAGCCTCTATAACACTATCTTAATCATTAATAGACATAGATAAAAATATCTATTATTCATTACTTACTTGGGATGTTTCATCCTTCCCCCCTTTAGAAAATTGCGTCCCCTCAATTTATTTACTTATCGAATAAATGGGGGTACTTATCCCTCATTGCATTTTCAGATTCCCATGTTGCCTCTTCAATCATGTGGTTTTTCCACAAAACCTTTACCTGGTGAATCACCTTATTCCGTAACACTTAGTCCTTGTGGTCAAGAATCTGGACCGGTTGTTCCTCATAAGATAGGTTCTCTTCCAGCTGAACTACCTCTGGACTCAAAACATGAGATGGATCTGGCATATACTTTCTCAACATTGAAATGTAAAAAACATTGTGTACCTGAGATAAACTCGGAGGTAAAGCCACTCGGTATGCAACTGATCCAACTCTTTCCAGAATTTTGTATGGTCCAATAAACCTTGGACTCAGCTTTCCTTTCTTACCAAATCTCATCACACTTTTCCAAGGAGAAACCTTGAGAAAAACATGATCACCTACCTCGAAAGATAGATCCTTCCCCCGGTTATCCACATAACTCTCTTCTGCCTGCTCTGATATGTTCTCATGTGTTTCTGAATCAGCTGAACTTTTTCTGCCATCTCTTCTACCAATTCTGGTCCCATCAACTTTCTTTCACCCACTTCATCCCAGAAAGCTGGAGTTCGACACCGCTTCCCATATAATGCCTGAAATGGTGCCATCTGTATACTGGAATGAAAACTGTTATTATATGACAACTCAACAAAAGAAAGATGTTGGTCCCAACTTCCCTGATAATCCATAGAACAAGCTCGTAGAATATCCTCCAATGTCTGAATTGTTCGTTCTGACTGCCCATCTGATTGAGGATGAAAAGCTGTACTAAAATTTAATTCAGTACCCAACGACTTCTGAAGGCCTTTCCAAAAGTTAGAAGTAAACATGGGATCACGATCTGATACAATGGAGAGAGGAACTCCATGTAACCTGACTATCTCTTTAAGATAAAAACGGGAAAGTTGATCAAGAGAGAAAGTATCTCGTATAGCAAGGAAATGAGCAGATTTGGTCAAGCGATCAACAATAACCCAGATTGCATTATTACCTCGAGATGTCTTCGGTAATCCAACAACAAAGTCCATGGATATATTCTCCCATTTCCACTCTGGCACTGGTAATGGTTGAAGCATCCTTTTCGGTAACTACCGCTCTTCTTTAACCTGCTGACAAGTCAAACACATCACAGTAAAATCAGCAATGTCTCTTTTCATTCCATCCCACCAGTAATACTCCCGTAGATCTCTATACATCTTAGTACTGCCCGGATGAACTGAAAACGGAGAACTATGAGCTTCACATAACAAATCTCTCTTCAACTGTGAATCACAAGGCACACACAATCTCTTCCCATATCTCAAAACACAATCACTATCAATGTTGAATTCAGGCAACTTACCTTTCTGAACCAGCTCTACCTTTTTCTGCAACTCATTGTCTTGCTTCTGTCCTTGCTTGATTCTATCTGATAGAGATGATCTCACTGATACCTGAAACAAAACAGAAGGACTTCCTGCACCGACAACTTCTATGCCAAAGTTCATCAAATCCTTAACCAAAGTATCACGTTCCAAACGCAACATTGTTAATGAAGCATTACTTTTTCTACTCAAAGCATCAACCACTTTATTTGATTTTCCCGGATGGTAATGAATTGTACAATCATAATCCTTGATTAATTCAATCCATCTTCTTTGTCTCATGTTTAACTCTTTCTGAGTGAATATATACTTTAAACTTTTGTGATCGGTATATATTTCACACTTTACTCAATACAAATGATGCCTCCAAATTTTTAAAGCAAAAACAACAGCAACTAATTCCAAATCATGTGTAGGGTAATTTACCTCAGGAGTTTTCAACTTTCGTGAAGTATAAGCAATTACCTGATCATTCTGCATTAGGACGCAACCAAGTCCTTTCAATGAAGCATCACTGTATATAACAAACTCACCATTCCTGGAAGGTAGTGCCAAAACTGGAGCATTCACCAATCTACTTTTCAATTCCTGAAAACAATCATCACATTCTTTTTTCTAGATAAACTTAACACCCTTCCGAGTTAGCTTAGTCATTGGACTAGATAACTGTGAAAAATTTCTAAAAAACCTTCGGTAATAGCCCACCAAACCAAGGAAGCTACGAATCTCAGTTACATTTGTAGGTCTTGGCCATTCTTCCACAACTTTTGTTTTTGCGGGATCAACAGTTATTCCATCTTTAGAAACAATGTGACCAAGGAAAGAAATTTGTTGCAACCAAAACTCACACTTGCTGAATTTCCCATACAGTTTCTTTTCTTTTCAGGTTTGCAGGATAACCCTTAAATGTTTTTCATGCTCTTCTTTACTTTTAGAAAACACCAAAATATCATCAATGAAAACCACCACAAACTTATCCAAGAACTCATGGAAAATTCTATTCATTAAGTCCATGAATACAGCAGGTGCATTGGTTAGCCCAAAAGGCATTACTACAAATTCATAATGGCCATATCTCGTACGGAACGCGGTCTTCGGAATATCTGCCTCCTTTACCTTCAGCTGATGGTACCCCGATCTCAGGTCAATGTTTGAAAAAAACTGAGCTCCCTGGAGCTGATCAAACAAATCATCGATATGAGGCAAAGGATATTTGTTCTTAACAGTGATATTATTCAAGGCTCTATAATCAATGAAAAGTCTCATAGAACCATATTTCTTTTTAACAAATAAAACAGGATCACCCCATGGTGATGTGCTAGGTCTAATGAAACCTTTCTCTAATAAATCTTGCAATTGCTCCTTCAACTCTAAAAGTTCAATTTGTGCCATTCGATAACGGGGTTTTGAAATTGGCTTAGCATCAGGAACTAAGTCAACAGTAAACTCAACTTCCCGATCTGGTATTATTCCAGGCAACTCATCAGGAAAAACATCAGGATACTAATTTACCACTGGCACATCATTAATCTGAACAGTTCCTTTATTTTCAACGACGTGTGAAAGGTAACATTCATTTCCATATTTTACAAGTTTCTCGGCCTCTTGATATGTTATCAAAAGTAAGGGTTCATACTTGTAAACAAACTGAAAGTATTTCTGAAAAGAAACTTCTTTAGATCTACAATAAATCTTAGCATGGTAAATAGAGAGACAATCCATACCCAGGATAACATCAAACTCTACTAGAGGTAGAACAATAAGGTTTTCAAGTAGGTTCTTTCCACAGATAAGGATAGGAAGATTCTTATAAATTCTTTTTGCCTCGACATTTCCCCCAGGTGTTTTTACCAAAATTTCAGGAGTCATATCTTGAGATGGTATTCCCATTTTACTAGAAAAGGTTTCAGAGATGAAAGAATGTGTAGACCCCGAATCAAAGAACACACTGGCATAATCTGAAAAAACAAACAAAGTACCTGATACAACTTCATTTGATGGACCGACATCTGCTAAAGTAGTTGCAAAGGATTTCACCACCCCTTTCTACTTGTAGTATAACTGCTTCCCATCACTCAAGCTCCTTGTCGGACACTCGTTTTCATAGTGACCCATCTCATTGCACTTAAAACATTTCACTAACTGTAAATCAAATTTGTTCTTACCTTCACCTTGATCCTTTTCAGTGCAATCACGAGCCTTATGTCCCATCTTACCACATCGGTAGCACTTCCCAGAATTCAGAAGACATTCCCCAGCATGCCTTTTGCCACATTTATCACAAACTGGAAACTTAGTTCTCTTACCATCAGACTTTTTTGAAGAATTCTTACCTTTCTCCTACCACCTCGGTCTCTTCTTCTGCTGGTTGTTATAGAAAACTTGGTCATCGGAAAACTCCATTTCCACCTTCTCAGCACAACGAACAAGCTTTTCATAAATTTTAAACTCACGAGAAGCTAATTCCCTTCGATATTTTGGCTTTAATCCTGAGTAAAAACGATTGATTTTACTATCAAGGTCCCGGATAAAATTTGGAGCATACCTTGCCAATCGAGTGAACCTTTCTTCATAGGCAGCCATTAAGTCTTCCTCTTGCCTCAATTCCAAGAATTTATTTTCCATCCTAAGTCGAACAGCCTTAGGAAAATACTTCTCAAGAAACATACCTTTGAATTCATCCCAGTCAAGATCATCAATCTCATCGGCATCCCTGATACTTTTAACCATAGACCACCACTGATCTGCTTCACCCTCCAAATGGTAAATATCAAGACTAACCTTTTGATTGTCTGAACACCCCATGACATCAAAAATCTTCTACAGTGATTTAATCCACCCTTCAGCTAGCACAGGGTCAGATGATCCTCTGAATGATGGTGGATGTTGCCTCATGAAATGTTCCTCCACTGACATGTTCCTATGCGGTTGATCTGGCTGATCTCCTGCATGGATACCACCACCATTTATCGCTTGAGTCAACTGCGCCATTACTGCAACCAACTATTCAGTTCCAATTCCGACCATTTCTGGATGCTGATTCGGAAGGTTATTTCCTTCTGTATGCCTTCCTAGCACTACTTCCCTGTTTCCTCTGCGGAAAGCCATTCTGAACAAACATGTCTTAGATGAAGCATCATGGTAATATTTAAATGCTATATCATTTCAAAAAAATATTTTTGGATAATCTTTTAATAGAATTCTAACTCCTAAAGGTATCTAAACCGACCTCTGATACCAACTATAAGGCCCTAGCATTAAACCTTACTTAATCTTGAGTTATTACAAGATTACACATTGAAGATCTTTTCGGGTTTAGAGTTTTAGAGAATTAGATCACAAAACATGCATTACATTCCACATATAAACAAAGTGGTTACATAAAGATAGTATTCTTCATTCCCATCAATGGAAACACATTTAAAATAAAACATGGATTATTTCTTGACACATCCTTAACTCTATCATCTTATCACGTACCTTTCCCTTGACCTGTGAAAAACATTTCAAAAACTTGGGATGAGCATAAAAACTCAGTATGGGTTATATAAAAAAACATGGAAAGGAAACATGAGTTCATATATACATAAGAATGAAATCATACTTTACCCATAAAACATAGGCACTTTAACATACCTCATAAAATCATGAATAAATCATAGAAATCATACGACATAAAGGTAACTTGAGGCATTCATAACATTTTTACGTAGGGAGTAACCCTCTTGGTTACGTTTGGAATACCCATCACAGTATATTCCCTAAAAATATCTTCGGAGAAACCTTAACGTTTCACTCCTTCGCGTTACACAATGCATTGGAGAGCTATAACGGGCTCACCCGCCCTTAGTTTTTCACGGAACCACCAGTCTTCATAATAATGCCCATGAACCATAACATAATCATATCACATAAAACATGCATAAAGGAAACATAAAATTTCCACATTTCAATCACGAGATATCAATACAACACATTGATATAAAATCATTATGAAACCCATTTTCAATACTAAAATAAAAGAAAAGTAAAACATGGTATTTATTTTTCTTTTAAAAAGAAGGTATGGCTTGTAGAGGAAGCCGAAACTCAAATAACGGTCACGACGGCGGAGAAGTCGTTGTCGCCACATACGTACGACAAAAACATTCACTTTTGCCGTTTAGTAAACGCTTCGTATAAAAAGATTCCTTTTGAATAAACGTAAAAGTCAAAGGGTTTTATACACCGTATAAAATAAAGTTGTGTATAAAATAAAATATGCCTCAATGAAAGGAGATTGAGACGAAGTCCCATACCTCGTATCCGACTTGACCCGACCATTCTTTAATCTCCTGAATAATAAACTTGAGTTAATCTCTACTTTCTTATGAATCTTTTTCAAGTAAATTATTCCTTTTATACCATGTTATTAACATCATGTAATCAGTTAAGTTAATAATGTTCATTTTGTCGGTATTTGGTTCTTAAGTCAAAAATAGACTTCTTACACTTACATGTTGTTAATTAGGTCATAGGTTCGTTATATCCAGAATGGTATTCATGATGTAGATATCATATATGTCATATATATATATATATCCAGTATATACATTCATTTATAATATTACATAATCATTTAGAGGTAAGAAATGAAATGCACCGTTCATGGAGACGGTAAGCCGTACGTACGCATGAACGCTACTTTCATTTCTATTTCGTATTTTATAGAATGGAATCATAATGATATAAAGGTATATTATAATTCCAGTATAATATCATATATAATATCATAGTTCCGTCATTTATATGTCCCACATATGGTATTAACGAATCAACTCACTTTTAGGGGGCGGTAGTCCGCACTTCCTAAAATGAAGATATCGTGTTTACCCATAATGGAAACCATAAAGGTATGCCAAAAATGAAAAAAACAGAAGCTTAAGGAAAACATAAACATATTATATATCATATATAAAAATAGTGACATCATAATGGCCACCATTGAAGGTGTTAAATGAGTGTTGGACAATCATCGTTTCGGGAGGCAGAATTTCACCATCCACGGAAACCGTATGTTCTTTAACCATTTGACGTAGTTGTGTGAGAGTTTAGCTCAAATATATCTTATAACAACATCCTAGTATATTTAAGATACTGTTGTTGTTACAAAAGAATCAAATAAAAAGAGTTTAGGGGGTTGGAGAAGCAAAATAAAACAAATGAACATGAGAGAATGAATTACCTTAAAAAGTGTAACTCCTTTTGATTTGAGCCTAAAGGATTCCTTTGAAAGTATTATTCCCAAAGGGAATCCTCTAGGATGAGGAGAGGGATGTGGAGAGAGTAAATGGGCAGGTTTTGGCCGAGCCAAAGGCTTCTGGAGTGTCTGAAATGAGGTAGAGGTGGGGGCCTTTTATAAGAGGAGAGGAGGGGCACTTTTGGAAAGTAAAGAAATATTACTTTATTTGAAAATGTGTATCGGTATTAAAAGGTCCCACTTTGATATAATTCATGGATAAGGTGATAAGGGTTCTAAATCCA
The DNA here is from genome assembly GCA_963277665.1 of Viscum album. NCBI lineage: Eukaryota > Viridiplantae > Streptophyta > Magnoliopsida > Santalales > Viscaceae > Viscum > Viscum album. The sequence continues at coordinate 705,802,258 of OY728139.1, forward strand.
CTCATCCAATTTGTTTTGTCCATGTTTAGTTCATAGATTTTATATTATCTTTCCATTTTATTTAAATCGTCAAATAATGATTTCATCGCTGCATCATTATTATGTCATAAATAATTTAATTTATTTAATGTCTAAAAATCATAAAAAAATACTATGATGTAGGAAATCTTTTTAGCTTTCCAATGACTATTTATAATAAAAAATCTGATCTTTATAACCCCATGTAAAAATTGTTTTTGTAAAACATCTCTTGTTTGTGTCATTTTTACTTTAACATTTAATAAAATGTTATTTATGTCATTTCCAAACCAAAGTGTCTCCATGGGGTCCCCAAGTTGGCCCATGGCTTGTCTTCGTTGGCCATGACACAACCAATAAGGTTGGGAAATGTGTCTAGGTCATTTCATATTATTAAAGCATTATTTATACCTTAAACTACCCTAATTACCACTAATCGCGATTAAGAACTTAATAAGTTACTATTCACCAAAAAATTATTTTAATCTCATTGAACCACATTTTACTTCTTAATGAAAACCATGTATGTCGGATTTTCAAAATTCAATACACATTAGTGGTAAACTTTCATTTAACTGAAAAATCAGTTTGCTTGATTACCACTTAGTGGTTTCACTATTCATCAAAAATTGATGTTTTTCAGAAAATTACCCAAAATTCACCCTAAGATATATTTGATATTCCGAATTAAAAAATGAAGTATATTTTACAAAATTCAAATAATATAAGTCACATTAATTAATTTAACAAATAATTCCCGCTGCCAGAGCAAATAGCGTGTTTTTACAAAACAATAAGTACCAAAAGATTGACACCAGTTTAAGTCTAATTTAAAGTGAAATTGATTCCAATGACCACTATTGGATAAAATGGTAAAAATATATTCTAATTTCACTTCAAAACCAATTCAAAACATAATCTTATCATATAAATAAATTAGATTAAAAAGCAGTTTTGATGTAAAATGCATTATTTTTCACTATTCATTAAAAATGAACATTGTCAGAAAAATACCAAAAATTCACACAAGGTAAATTTTGATGTCCCAATCATAAAGTATAAGTTTATTTTGACAAACATAGTTTATAAAATTGCCAAAATATAGATTCAAAATTGGTTTTCCATCAAAAGGCACTAAAACAATCTTTTAAGAATATTAGTGTATTCCATGCATAAGATTGTATTTATTTTCATTTTAAGCCTCTATAACACTATCTTAATCATTAATAGACATAGATAAAAATATCTATTATTCATTACTAACTTGGTATGTTACAGTTGGTATATACGAAGTAAATTTTACAAGGCTTGCAAGGTATGCATCTGGATTTATCATCCAACCTGAAAGTAAAGTTGATCTATTCTTCAGTGGCTTAAAACCAAATCTTCAAAGGGCATTAGCTATAAGAGACTTCAGTAGCTATGAAGAAATTGTGCTTTGTGCTATCAAGGTAGAAATGGAAGTTGGTGTTACATATCCATCTCATGGTTTTAACAAGAAACGAAAGATGGAGTTCAAGGAGAAATCTCAGAATAATGGTGAAAAGAATATGAATGTTTCCTTATGCACAAAGTGTGGAAAGAAGCATGGTGGAGATTGTATTAAAGGGACTAGAAAATGTTTTAAGTGTGGAAAAGAAGGTCATCGAGCAGGTGAGTGTTGAAGTAATGGAAAAAGGGTTTCTAATGATGTGAATAATGCAAACACTGTAGAGAACGCACCACCAACACTTCAATGCTTCGAGTGTAAGGAAATGTGGAATTATGCTAATAAATGCCCTAATCCAAGGGTTAGTGATGATCGACATGAGCAACCGCTTAAGGCAAAGGACAAAGGGAAGTCACATGCGATCACTATTGGCGATGTTGAATATCAAATCGATGTGGTGGAATGATTAATTGTTTATGTAATGGGATTCCAAAATAATGTTGTATCATGGAGTATTGGAATATTTATGTATTGGTCTAATGTGGTATTCAATGTGATTGAGATATTTTTGGATATAAGATGATATGTGCATAATGAAGGGAAACGAGAAAATGAAATGTTTAACAGTATTCATGAGCTCATGATTGATATAAGGACTAAGTGATATCATGGTTTGAGTATATTGAATTTTGAGGATTTTTGTATGTGGAAGGTGTTAACTTTTAACTGCATTCAAGTTTTCACTATGGTACAATGGGTATTCATTTTTTTCAAGAGAATACATGATTAAGGTATTCACATGATTGGAATGTGACCAACAATATATATATATGGGGGATAAAAGATGGTATTCACATTCTTGGTTGATGACATTTCAAGTAATCGTTTTCTTTATACTATGACCTTGGACCGAAGTATTTTAGTTATGCCTAAACATTGGAATGGATTATGTTGGACATATTCTAAGTGTTGTTTAAGGATAGAACTTTTTTCGATATTACTGATGGGATTTTATAGTAATGTAGTTTTAGAAAAAGGGAAACCTGCAGGACGGGCGACAGCCCATCGCGTCGGACAGGGCTGTGGGAATCGAACCCACAACCGAAGTGCGACTGGCCTTTTTTGCCTACCACTGGCCTACATGAAGTCCCTGTTTAGTAGAAACTAGTATTATTATGTTAAGCAGTATAAGTCCATTTTAGGAACTATATAAGATTAATCTCACTATAGATGGACTTATGTATTTTTTTTTCAGAACTTTTCTAACCTTTAATTTGAGACAGATGGAATGACCCATCATTCTATCACATGATATGCTAACACATCATGAATGACAAATTCAACTTTATTTCTTTAAGAGATGAAGTGGAAATTGTCCAAAGAATGACAAATGGTGAGACTATACCAAAATCAAGAAAGTATTTCTTCTAATTCCAATTTCATCAACTTTAGGGAAATGATCTTGAAAAAACCAAAAAATTTGTCCTACTGCCCTTATATCCGATGAATCAGATGGTACCTTAGATCACCACAAATCAATAGCTTTGTGATTGATGGATTTTTCATAGCCATGTTCTCTACCACTCTCCATCAGAACATGACGGTTAGATTTCTCTTCCATGTCCATATTTTTTCTTATATGGAAACCCAATGATGACTTCATTTGGGTAACCGTTATATTTCATACTTTAGTTTTTAATGTTCAGTTTTGGTATTTCTTTTTACGGTGTGGGTTTTTATGAATAATAAACTATTTATAACCCCGAAGAATTTCGAGGGAGAAATTCATTTTAAGGGGGGTAGAATGTAACAACCCGAGATTTTATAAGATACATTATTTTTAATTTCATTAATATCTTCTATTGTACGACACACCATGATTATCTTGCACTATACGCAACACTGTATTATCTTGCAGTATACACAACACTTTTCTTGGCTCTTGTTACACACAATTTCATGTTCGTTTGATAGAAGTTATTCTACGCAACATTGATTGTATATATATATATATATATATATATATTCAATGTATAAAGAAAATATGGTTGGATTCTGTTATACGCAACAACAAAGGAGTTGTGCACTACACGCAACCCTGACTTGGCTTGCATTACACGCAATCGCGACCTTCCTCGATAGCGTGTCTTATACGCAATACCGGGTTTTACTAAACAACGATATATTATTATAATATTTTTATGAACTATCCGTGATGAATAGTGTTAAATAAATTTGGAATTTTATAACATTATTATTCAACTTACACATTTCTAGAACATGGTATAAGAACAGAATAATTTTTTCAGGTAAAATAAGTATTTTTCAAAAAATGCAGTTTTGCCGCCTTTTGATGGTGCACCCACATTAAATAGATTTTTTGACATGTTTATATATTCAATTTGACAAAATAAAATTCTTATTTTGAATCAGGATATAAAAATTTACATTAAATAATGTTTTGATATTTTTCCGATAACTTTCATATTTTAATGAATAGTAAAAACACGGTATATTTTAATTAAAAACAATTTTTTTCATCGTAATATCTTATGTGGTTAAATTATAATATTGAATGGTTTTAATGTATAAATAGAATATATTTTTACCATTTAATATAATGTATGTCATTAGCATTGATTTTACATTGAATTCGTAGGTTAAATCAATTCAATCTTTTGCAATGTTTTAAAGAAAACCCCATTTTCTTTCGACAATGGGATTAATTTTAATATAATTTCTGCATATTTTGTGTATTGAATTTGGAAAAATGTATTCCATATTTGGAATCAGTGGGTCTAAATGATGTTAATAAGATACTTTTTATGTTTGGGCTTTGTGAATAGTAACTACGGTAATTTTTATTTACTATAGTTAAAGGTAAATCAGGTAGTTAAGGGTAAATATAGGATTATAAAATTACACTAAAACATAAAAAAATCCTATTGGATGGCTAAAAGTATACCCATATAACCTAAGGGTCGGATTAGATTCATTTTATGGACTTTTTTCCATGAAGATAATTTAATTATTATTAAAACCAAAGAATGTGACAACATGTCACTTTCTTAAATCTTATAAGTATAATAATTTTAATTTAGTGATACACATAATGAAACATCAAACATGAATAGTATCAAGAAATCTAATACAATTATCTACATCATAGGAATTTATTTAGAATTTTTTGGGATTAAATAATTATCATTTATTATGACACAAAGATGATGCAGTAATTGTATTATTAATGAAATATTGACATAATTGATGTTATAAATTCCCAAATAAATGTAATTTGAAACTTTTTATGACTTAAACTAATTTTTTAGGTTAATATGACATGTTATTGCCGCTTTAAGTAACTTGTTTCGAACTTATCATTCTGTTATAAATTTTATAAAAATCATACACCAAATAGTTTCAAAATTGACAAAAATTAGTTTTTAAAACAAATATTATATTATTAATTGTTATGTTATTCCTAAAAATCTAAGGATAGGCCAAATGACTTAGATAAGGTTATATATATTAAAAAATAAACATCTTGGGGTTCGTTTGGCTTGATATAGTAAGTTTATTAACCATATAGTGTAAGAAAACAAAAAGACATGGTAAAAGTTAAATTATTTAACTTAGAGTTAAATCTAATTGATAAGGTTAAAATAATAACCTAAACATGTCTAAATCCTATTGGATGAGAGGCTTTCGACCCATCCCCACTTTATCTTCTATATAAGACCCATTGGAAGCATTATAAAACGAATTTGACCTTAATATAAAATAATATTTTGAGATTTTCCTAAGGTGCCCCTCTCCTCCCTTATAAAAGGGAACATCCTCCCTATCCTCCTCACACCAATATGAGCATTCATGCTCGGACAACCCCTGACCAAATCTATTCTAAACTACCCTAGTATCATCCTAGAGGATCGGGACTTCTTCAAAGACCATCCTTAGTTCTTTATGTGGAGGTTAAGTGAAGGCGCATCAAAACGAGGTAATATCCATTACCAATCTTTTTCAATTTCTATCTTCTTCAACATCTTCTTATTTAGTTGTTTCATGATAAATTAATATCATAAGTATTTATTATATACTGATATGTTATTATAAATATGAAACAACTCTAATTAACCTTCTATCCATCCTGCGGAAAAAGGAAATCACCGTGCGTGCGTACATACGGAATACCGTCTCCACGCTGTGGTGTAATCTATTTTCCGCCCCCACCTTAATTGGATGGGTATAATGGTGTAATGAGTAACTATATATGATTAATATAAAGTGATATTTATACTGAAATAGTATACATACACTTCAATAGAATTCCATGACCATGGGAATGATATCATCACTCGTGCGTACGTACGGACTACCGTCTCGACGACGCGATGAGATTCATTCTCCACATTAACCATTCATGAATGATTATAAAGTATATATAATTAATAATAATGAAATATATGACATGTTAAATCTAATGGATTTATGTATAAATATATATATGTATGTCAACTACATACTTCCATTCAAGACAATAAGGAAAGGAAAACAGCGTTCATGCGTACGTACGGACTACCGTCTCCATGAACGGTGTGTTTCATTTCATTTATCTATCTATTATATATATATATACTGAATATATATGATATATAAATCATGTTTTATATTCTTGAAGTAAGTAAATCATGATATATGTAATAATAATTTCAAGAACAACAAGTCCAAACACCTACGATAAATGAACGATTTTACCCAAAACGCTTCTTTAACATGGAATTTACAAAAGAATGGGTAATATAAAGTCATAACCGAACCATATATGATATCATAACAATGAATATGATTCTGTAATAAGTTAACGTCATTATTTAAATCATTATACAGTAGGTTCGGATACGTACAAAGCATATCAGACATAAGGTAAGGGAAATATCAGAATCCCATTTTTATCCGAGACTGTTTATACTTTGGAATTTACTGGGGTGTATTTTATTTTCCAAATCCATGTTTTCTCAATATGTAATATTATTTCCATCCACCTACAATTGTTTAAATCCAATTTTAACCTTCGGTGAGTTTTTATTAAAGGATATGAAAGGAATCTTTTGTCGTTTTTTGTACAAGGTACTTTTTTATTTTTCCCACAGAAGTACGAAGAATTTTTTTTAACTTATATGGCATGAATGGATTTTTAAAACATTATTTCCAAAAATATTCCTTTAAAAGTTTTCATGTTTATTTTTAATCAACTTCTTTTAGTTTAAACTTGTATGACATGTTAAGAAAGGAAAAGTGTTTTTGAAGTAGAAAGATATTTTCCTCAAGAATGAAGTTCAAGTGTTTTATCAAAAAAAATTTCCATCTAAGATAATAAAGGGTTCTGTTTTTATCCCTATTATTACATTGATTTCATTATGTTGTGATGGAATTATTTTTATGAATTCCTTTATCGTATATGAATTATTTTATGATGTCATGATGTTTAAGATTTCCATTTTTATTACATGGGTTATGCAATGATGTATGGTTTATGATTTTGTGGCACACATAAGAATGGTATAATTATGAGATGGGTGGGACCTATATCTCCCTCCAATGCATTGTGTAATGATTTTATATCTCATGAGATAGACATGGCTGGAACGGTAGGTTATACCGGTTCAGTGAAACAGGACTGAAACGAGGGTGACTCGGTTCAGAAATGGACTCTGTCCACTAAGATAGTCTTGGAAATGAGTCTTGACTAATAAGATATGATTCTCTATGATTATGTGTGTATGCCACAAAGTTTCATGTTTTACGTTATGATTATTGGGATTTCATTTCACTACTATGATTTATCCAATGTTATGATATTATGATCTCTTTTGCAGGTTAAGATATCCAAAATGTTATGTTCTTATGAATATGATGTGATTGATTTTTATTTTGTTTACCCTTACTGAGCATTTGAGCTCACCCTTTTATGTTTTCTTTTCCCATAATATAAAGAAAGGTTTTAGGTAAGAAAAAAAGGAAGATCATTATGGGAGATGTTGAAGATATTTCACCATGATTAGAAGATTTTGTTTCGAGTTTCCAAAGACACTAAACTATTATGGTCCTTGTGTGGGTGTTTTTGTTATGTAATAAGTATTCCGCAAAAGTAATGTAATGACCTTGTACGTTAAGCTTCCGGACTCTACATATGCATAGACTAACGAAGGTTGAACCAGGTAACGATCAAGAACCGCTACCCCCTTCCATGGATAGATGATCTATTCGACCAACTGAGGGGAGCAGGTTGGTTTTCTAAGATTGACCTACGATCTGGATACCAACAGTTGATGGTAAAAGACAGTGAAATCTCGAAGACGGATTTCAGGTGCAGATATGGGAACTTCGAGTTTGTAGTGATGCTGTTTGGAGTTACGAATGCACCGGCCATGTTAATGGGACTTATGAACTCTGTCTTCCGAGAGTTTTTGGACCGGTTCGTCATTGTGTTTATAGATGACATCCTGATCTACTCAAGATTAGATGAGGAGCATGCTGAGCATCTCAGGGTAGTATTGGAAGTCCCTCAACACCACTGGATTTATGGGAAATTTTCTAAGTGTACGTTCTTGATGCAAGAAGTACACTTCCTTGGGCATGTGGTGTCTCAGCATGGAGTGTTAGTGGACCCCTCGAAGGTGGAGGCAGTTGTTTCTTGGGCAGCACCCAAGAGCGTGGTAGAAGTTCGTAGTTTCCATTGGTTAACAGGTTACTATCAGAGGTTTGTTTCAGACTTCTCTCGAGTTTCTATTCCACTGACATCTTTGACTAAGAAGAACCAGGTCTTCCTATGGAGCGAGCAGTGCCAGATGGATTTCGATTACTTGATGGAGAAGTTGGTCTTTTCTCCCGTACGAAGGGTTTCCAGAGGAAGGGTTGTTGTATGAGGTGTTTTGTGATTCTTCTGGAATTGGTCTGGGTTGTGTGCTGATTCAGAAGAAGGGAGTGATCTGCTATGGGTCTAGGCAGTTATGCCCTCACGAGCGTCACTATGCCACCCATGACCTAGAGCTTGCAGAAGTAGTGTTCGCACTGAAGTTGTGGCTACATTACCTCCTAGGGGAGCGCTTTGTGGTATTCTCAGATCATAAGATCCTGCGTTATATCTTCTCCCAGTGTGACCTGAAACTATGGCTGCGGAGGTGGGTTGAGTTTCTCCAACATTATGACTTTGATATCTCTTACACTAAAGGTAAGGGCAACGTTGTGGATGATGACCTGAGTAGGAAGTCGCATCAGGAAGTTGTTCGGGAATCCACTGATGCTTGGAAAGCGATGGGAGATTTGGCCGCCTTGCACTTGGTTGATAGGGTAGAAGGTGTTAGACTCTGTTTGTTTCAGATGACGGTGCATTCCTCCTTGTTGCAGTAGGAGGAAAAGACTCAGTGGGGGACTCCAAGGGGGAAGTGATGTGGGATCGTGTCGATTAGGGGAACTCTCCAGAAGGAAGGTCATAGGATAGTTGACATCAGATTCTTTTCCATAGAAGTTTGTTTGTCCCGGAGACAATGCGTGAGGGATTTCTCCGTGAGTTCCATAGCTCAGCCTTGGAGGTACATCCAAGAGATTCAAAAATGTACCAAGGACTGAGGGAATAGTTTTGGTGGCCAGGGGTAAAACAGGCAGTGGCGGAGTTTGTGGCTAAATGCCTAGTGTGTCAGCAAGTGAAGGCTGAACTCTGTGTTCCCAGTGGTTTGTTGCATCCTTTAGATGTCCCCGATTGGAAGTGGGATGAAATCTCAATGGACTTCATCACAGGAATACCCAGAGCTCAGGGTGGTTATGATGCTATCTGGGTAGTGTTGGATCAACTAATTAAATCATCTCACTTATTAGTAATTAAGGAGTCAGGCCCGGGGAGTACCTTAGCACAGAGGTACGTAGATGAGGATGTGTGGTTGCATGGAGTCCCAAAGACTATCGTCTCAGTTTGGGATACTCGGATTACCTCACGATTCTGGACAGGGTTACAACAAGCTTTTGGCACCCATCTACGCCTTAGCACTACTTTCCACCCCCAGACCGATGGGCAGACAGAGCGGACTATCCAGACCTTGGAGGACATGCTACGAGCATGTGTTCTAGATTTCAGAGGATCATTGGTACGAAACATGCCTTTAGTAGAGTTCGCCTACAACAACATCTTCCACTCTACTATTGGCATGGAACTGTAATGACCCAAAATTTTGAATAAATCGTTTTTCCTAATTTTATGTGTTATTTTATTTTATTTTTATACTCAACAAAAATGTTTCATTTGATAACATGATTATAATTAAAATGAGACCGTTGGGTTTAGACAGTTATATGACCATTGGTCAATATGACCACTGGAAAATAAACGTTTTGATTATTGTCTTTAAATACAAGTAACCTTGGTTAATTATTATAGAAAGAAGATTCGATGGACTCACCCAGTAGTCTTGGACTGATCGAATCCCATCTAATAGAACTTGGGAAGGAGGTAGCACCACTGGGCTTTGCTCTGGACAAAACCCAAGCTGAACATCATCGTGTGAAGCTAGAACGGAATCACCTTTGCGAGAAGTTCAAACTGATTGAAATTACTACTCGTGTGATGTTAGCCGAGCCTCCCCCAGATTCTCTCACCTTAGCACACCATACACTTAGGTCCTATGCTGGTGTGATAAGGGGCTATATAAGGAGACCGTAACTGCCTTGGGTAATCCTTTATTTTAAATAAAAATTGGGATTTCATCCTATGATGAAGTTTATGAATTTTTAAATGACCGGATAAATATAGTATGCATATTTTTTATGAATTTTAGAAAAAGGATATTTTTAAAAATGTTTTTGTAAACCTTAAATAATTAAAAATGTGTAATGATTTTCAAAAAATGGTCTTCTACAATTATGTTCAGTACAAAATTTGGAGTCTAATAAGATCAACTTGATTTTTGATGAATAGTAAATTATGAATAGTGATTTTATGATTTGGATTAGTAATGTGTCCAAATGGATTAGTAATCTCATATAAAGAAAATATTAATATAATCTAGGAACCTTGATTAAGTAATGTGATTCAATAAAATGGTTAAATAACGGTTTCATAAATTATTATTCAAGTATTATTTTTTCGAGTGAATAGTGTTTTTAATTAAGAATTAAATTAAAAATATTTAAAAAATTTATTTTTATAAAATGGATTTCATTTTTGAACTCAGAGCACAGATATTATGTTATGGTAATTTTTGGGGTTTTTTCTGAAAAACAGAATTTTCGGTGAATAGTGTATTTATTTAAAAAATAAATTAAAAATATTTTGAAAATTATTTTTATAAAATGGAGTTCATTTTTGAAATTAGAGCATTTATATTTGGTTAAGGTGATATTTTGGGATTATTCTGAGAAAGTTGAATTTTCGATGAATAGTGAAAATACAGTTTTTAAGTTACGGGTGTTTAATGACATTATTAAATGATGTATTAAGTTTGTAATCAATTTGTTAAACTTATGAATAGTAACATAAGGTATGATGTGTCCCAAGTGGCCAATACCATTGGAAAATACCATGGGCAAGCCCATGGTTTTGCCAAAACCACTAATGAGGTGTCCCATGGCCATTAATGCCTTGTCCCCTCACTTTCCCTATAAATACCAAGCCATCCTCTCATCCATTCGACTCCCCACTCTCCCCAAACTAAGTTATGGTCTCATTACCTCCCAATGAGTCCTCCCAAGGTTCCCCCAAGCCCTCAAGATCCCAACCATTGAGTTTTAAGAGTTACGTTTTAAGGTAAGGGATCTGATCTCTCTCTTTCTTTTCAAGAAATATCTTTTATGTAATTTCTTTTATGCTCCATGTTCTTATGTTAATGGGTGTTTTTCTATACTCCTATTACTTTCTTTTTAATTTTCACATAATGGGAGATCCCCTCTTACTCTCATTATTTCGTTTTTTGAAGTTTTAAGTGGCGCCGTTAGGCTGCCGAAATATTTGTAACGGATTCTTTCTCCCTTCTCATTTTTCAAGATCTATATTCATGTAAAGTATTTCACGTTCCTTTTTATTATGTTGGGGTATGATCTCTAAATTTATCATACTGATCTATTATGATCATATTATTAGAGACCCCATTTGATCTCTTCAATTCAATAATTTGAAGTTTTAAGTAACGTCGTTAGGCTGCCGAATTTTTAGTGGTTCTTCACCCTTCTCGTTTTGAAGTTATACTTTCATGTCAATTATTTCAAGTTACTTTTTGTTATGTTGGGGTATGATCTCTATATCTATCATACTGATCATTTATGACCATATGATGAGAGACCCCATTTGATCTCTTTAATTCATTATTTTGAAGTTTAAGTGGCGTCGTTAGGCTGCTGAATTTTTAAGTGGTCCTTGCACCTTTCTCCCTTTTCAAAGTTCTAATTCCATGTCAAGTATTGAAAGTTCCTTTTTATTATGTTGGGGTATTATCTCTATATATATCATACTGATCTTTTATGTTCATATGATGAGAGACCCTATTTGATCTCATCATTTCGTTTTTGGTTGAAGTTTATGTGACGCCGTTAGGCTGCCAAATTTTCATAAGAAAAATCTTATTTTTGACTTCCTTTCATGTTATTCATTTCATATGGTATATTTTTAAATTTCATTACCATGTTCGTAAATCTCTTATATTCTGTCCCTATACTGTTTTATGGGTCATTTATGAATGTTTGACCCATGTCCCCTCTCTTTTCAATGTTTTCTATAACCCTGTAACATAGCCATTGTGCTGCAGAATTTTCGTCTCAAAATGTCTCTATCTTTCTTTGATTTTATTAAGTGAATACTCAAAGATCTCTCTTCTATAAGGGTATTAACATATATACCAAAATGTTCTATTTTAAATTTTGGGATTTACATACATGAAACCCGCTCTCCCCTTCTGTGGGTTTAAAGTGACGTAAAGATCATGTCCTTAAAGTAGTTTTTAAAACATTATGATTATAAAATGAATCCCATTTATTTTATGCTATATGGGTTATTTATGAAATGTATGATGATGATATATGTGGATCACATGATAATAAAGTCAAATTTGAGGGTGCTCCCTGATAACGCTACAATTCATTGGGTAATCATGTAACCACTAGAGATTACAATTTTCACAATACCTTGGTGAATAACCTTGGTAATTTTCAAATGACACCTTTGGGATGGAACATGGTGATATGTTCATGATTTTCTATGTTAAATTATGTGGCCACATCTTTAAGTTATGAAAATGTTATTTTTCTTATGATATGCCTCATGATTTCATTATCATGCCTTAAAGTTCTTTCTATGACCTTATTGAAGTATCTCAAGTTCACATGTAAAATGTTTCTCTTGTTTCCCTTACTGGGATTTTTGCTCACCCATTCTTTTGATGTATGTCCCCAGGTTATGTGATGCAGTAATGAACCTAGGATGAACATGAGAAGAATCCTTTCAAGTGTTTTATAATAATGTTTTATGTTTTCATGTTTAATGTTCCCGGTTTCCAAGACACTAAACCTTAAAGATCCTCGGTTTTGTAAAATGTAATGAATGTTTATGTGATAGAAAGGAGGGATGATATAGTTGGTATCATAGGATGGTTTAGTTATTTGTGGAAATTAGGATATGAAAACTTTCTGAAGAAGCCTATAGAAAAGTTAAAAAATAGGAAATCTTCCTGGTATTTTGGTGAGTATTGAGTAAGGGGTTTCCAAGAAAATACATCCCTGTCTGGATACGAGCAGGTAGAGGTGGCTCTGGCACAGATGTACATAGGGGTAAAACCTGAAAACACCGCATTGAGCTTGACTCGAAAGGGAACTGGTACAGGACAACGGGCCTTGCTGCACTCTTGGTTACGACACTCCCGGGGGATATTCTTTGGTAAATTCATAAGCTTAGTATGAACCATTGTTAAAGGAACAAAGATAAAATAAAATAAAGATTCACATAAGAATATATGATCATGGATAACCTAGATGGGAACCTAGGGGATCACAATTTAGGGTATACTTTTCTTCTACATTTTATCCATATATGCTTTCGGTTCCTTTTCATGATTATTGGCTAAGTATTTAAGCCCCTAAGTATGGTTTATTTTCTTAGTTAATGGCGGGAAATGGAAGAACATGTCCCAACAACCAATGTGATAGGAAGTGAGAAGATTGTCGTATTAATATGATAGGGATGATTAGGGGATTAAAATATGATTATTATTTTGGAAGACGTTCACTATTTTGGGGACCCTATTTGATCGAGGTAAATAGATTACTACAGTATTTTCATTGAGGGGTAAGGTTGACTTATATTTTGAATAATCGATGAATTTAAGGTGGACTTATAGTAATTTAGGTTACTTATGGAAATGATTAACCTATATTCCTTAAAATATGTTTAGGTTAGCTACTTTTATTATAAGATGTTGGGAGTGGTTGATGTTGTTTAGAGATGAAAAATGAAGTTTATTTTGTAAGACTATGTTATCAAATCCTTCTTGTATTTGGGTTTCAATATTATCTAGGTTTATATTGAGGAATCTTAATGACCGTTATTTATGGAATGGTCAATGATGAACTATGGGTAGTACCATGGAACATTGAAGAAATAAAAGTAGTTTTCATTCCTATGGGATTCTTTCTTTTTGAAGAGGTGTTTTACCTTACCCTTTCTGTTTTTGGGATAATGTTTAAAGATAGAAGAAATTGATAGCTAATCTTTTTTGGATTATGGAGATGATTCTTGTGTTTTGATGAGACCAAGTAGTTTTGAATGCTCATAGTTTGGAGAAAAGATTGGTTTTGGGTAGAAACTTATTAAAGGATGAAATCCTACATGAAGATAGGTATATTTTCTTATGTTTTTTATTTATGTTGTAAATGAATTCCTCAAAATTATGAAAAGGAACGTAAAACAATAACATTGTTGGTTTATGTTTCCTACTAGGTAATTAAAGACCGTTTACACACATCATATGTTTGGGATTTTCTTATGGTTAACTTTCTCCTAATCATGTTCTCTATCACTCTCCCCCAGAACTTGACCCATTTTTTCTTCCATGTCCATGTTTTCCTACATGGAATCCTAGTGTGGGTTAACTCGAGTGACCTTTGTACTTCCCTTTCTTTCTTTTAAAGTAATAATTTTACTGACTCCTTTTCCGATGTGGGACTTTCAATGAAATTTCATAACGCAATTTTAAAAATTGCGAGGATGCAATTTCTTAAGGGGGGAAGAATGTAACGACCCTAAATTTTGAACAAATCTTGTTTCCAAATTTTATGTGTTATTTTATTTTATTTTTATACTCAACAAAAATGTTTCATTTGATAACATGATTATAATTAAAATGAGACCGTTGGGTTTAGACTGTTATATGACCATTGGTCAATATGACCGATGGAAACTAAAAGTTTTGATTATTGTCTCTAAATACAAGTAACCTTGGTTAATTATTATAGAATTAAGATTTGATGGCCTCACCCAGTTGTCTTGGACCGATCGAAGCCCATCTAACAGAACTTGGGAAGGAGGTAGCACCACTGGGCTTTGCTCTGGACCAAACCCAAGCCGAACTTCATCTTGTGAAGCTATAACAGAATCGCCTTTGCGAGAAGTTCAAACTGATAGAAATTACTACTCGTGCGATGTTAGCCGAGCCTCCCTCAGATTCTCTCACCTTAGCACAACTTACACTTAGGTCATATGCTGGTGTGATAAGGGGCTATGTAAGGAGACCGTAACTGCCTTGTGTAATCCTTTATTTTTAATAAAAATTGGGACTTCTTCTTATGATGAATTTTATGAATTTTTAAATGGCCGGATAAATATAGTATGCATATTTTTATGAGTTTTAGAAAAAGGATATTTTTAAAAATGTTTATGTAAACCTTAAATAATTAAAAATGTGTAATGATTTTAAAAAAATGGTCTTCTACAATTATGTTTAGTACGAAATTTAGAGTCTAATAAGATCAACTTGATTTTTGAAAAATAGTAAATTATGAATAGTGATTTTATGATTAGGATTAGTAATGGGTCCAAATGGATTAGTAATCTCACTTAAAGAAAGTATTAATATAATCTAGGCACCTTGATTAAGTAATGTGATTCAATAAAACGGTTAAATAACGGTTTCATAAATTATTATTCAAGTATTAGTTTTTTCAAGTGAATAGTGTTTTTTAAATAAAAATTAAATTAAAAAAATTTAAAAAAATTATTTTTATAAAATGGATTTCATTTTTGAACTCAGAGCACCGATATTATGTTATGGTAATTTTGGGGTTTTTTCTGAAAAAATGAATTTTCGGTGAATAGTGTATTAATTTAAAAATTAAATTAAAAATATTTAGAAAATTATTTTTATAAAATGGAGTTCATTTTTGAAATCAGAGCATTGATATTTGGTTAAGGTGAAATTTTGGGATTATTCTGAGAAAGTTGAATTTTCGATGAATAGTGAAAATACAGTTTTTAAGTTACTGGTGTTTAATGACATCATTAAATGATGTATTAAGTTTGTAATCAATATTTTCAACTTATTAATAGTAAGATAAGGTATGAGGTGTCCCAATTGGCCAATACCATGGGAAAATAACATGGGAAAGCCCATGGTTTTGCCAAAACCACTAATAAGGTGTCCCTTGGCCATTAATGCCTTATCCCCTCACTTTCCCTATAAATACCAAGCCATCCTCTCATTCATTCGACTGCACACTCTCCCCCAACGAAGTTCTGGTCTCATTACCTCCCAATGAGTCCTCCCAAGGTGCCCCC
The DNA here is from genome assembly GCA_963277665.1 of Viscum album. Taxonomy (NCBI): domain Eukaryota; kingdom Viridiplantae; phylum Streptophyta; class Magnoliopsida; order Santalales; family Viscaceae; genus Viscum; species Viscum album. The sequence continues at coordinate 705,818,511 of OY728139.1, forward strand.
AAGCCCTCAAGGTCCCAACCTTTGAGTTTTAAGAGTTATGTTTTAAGGTAAGGGATCTGATCTCTCTCTTTCTTTTCAAGAAATATCTTTTATGTAATTTCTTTTATGCTCCATGTTATTATGTTAAATGATGTTATTCTATACTCCTCTTGCTGAAATTTTCATTTTTACATAATGAGAGATCCCCTCTTACTCTCATTATTTCGTTTTATGAAGTTTTAAGTGGCGCCGTTATGCTACCGAAATTTTTCTAACGGATTATTTCTCCCTTCTCATTTTTCAAGATCTATTTTCATGTAAATTATTTCAAGTTCCTTTTCATTATGTTGGGGTATGATCTCTAAATTTATCATACTGATATTTTATGATCATATTATGAGATACCCCATTTGATCTCTTCAATTCAGTATTTTGAAGTTGTAAGGAACACCGTTAGGCTGCCTAATTTTTAAGTGGTTCTTCACCCTTCTCGTTTTGAAGTTCTACTTTCATGTGAATTATTTCAAGTTACTTTTTGTTATGTTGGGATATGATCTCTATATCTATCATACTGATCTTTTATGACCATATTATGAGAGACCCCATTTTATCTCTTCAAGTCATTATTTTGAAGTTTAAGTGGCATCGTTAGGCTGCTGAATTTTTATGTGGTCCTTGCACCTTTCTCCGTTTTCAAAGTTCTAATTACATGTCAAGTATTGCAAGTTCCTTTTTATTATGTTGGGGTATGATCTCTATATCTATCATACTGATATTTTATGTTCATATGATGAGAGACCCTATTTGATCTCATCAATTCATTTTTGGTTGAAGTTTATGTGACGCCGTTAGGCTGCCAAATTTTCATATAAGAAATCTTATTTTTGACTTCCTTTCATGTTCTTCATTTCATATGGTATATTTTCAAATTTCATTACCATGTTCTTAAATCGCTTATATTCTGTCCCTCTACTATTTTATGGGTCATTTATGAATGTTTGACCCATGTCCCCTCTCTTTTCAATGTTTTCTAAAACCCTGTAACATAGCCGTTATGATGCAGAATTTTCGTCTCAAAATGTCTCTATCTTTATTTTATTTTATTAAGTGAATACTCAAAGATCTCTCTTCTATATGGGTATTCAAATATATACCAAAATGTTTTATTTTGAATTCTGTGATTTACATACATGAAACCCGCTCTCCCCTTCCGTGGGTTTAAAGTGACGTAAAGATCATGTCCTTAAAGCATGTTTTAAAACGTTATGATTATGAAATGAAACCCATTTATTTTGTGCTATATGGGTTATTTATGAAATTTTTGATGATGATATATGTGGCTCACATGATAATAAAGGAAAATTTAAGGGTGCGCCCTGATAGCGCTCCAATTCATTTGGTAATAATGTAACCACTAGATATTACAATTTTCACGATACCTTGGTGAATAAACATGGTAATTTTCAAATGTCACCTTGGAGATGGACCTTGGTGATATGTTCATGATTGTCTATGTTAAATGATGTTTCCAAATCTTCAAGTTATGAAAATATTATTTTTGTTATGATATGCCTCATGATTTCATTCTCATTCCTTAAAGTTCTTTCCATGACCTTATTGAAGTATCTCAAGTTCACATGTAAAATGTTTCTCTTTTTTCCCTTACTGGGCTTTTTTCTCACCCTTTCATTTGATGTATGTCCATAGGTTATGTGATGCAGTAATGAACATAGGATGAACATGAGGATAAGCCTTTCATGTGTTTTAGAAGAATGTTTTATGTTTTCATGTTTAATGTTCCTGGTTTCCAAGACACTAAACCTTAAAGATCCTCGGTTTTGTAAAATGTAATGAAAGTTTATGTGATAAAAATAAGTGATTCTATAGGAACTGTTTGAGGCCTTGTATGGAAAATCATTTCGTTCACCCATTTGTTGGGCAGAGGTTGGTGAGACAGGTGCTCTTGGGCCAGAGGTAGTGCAGAGCAGTACAGAGAAAGTCTAGCTTTTACGTGAGAGGATGAAAGAGACTCAGGACCAACAGAAGTCTTATGCTAATCATCGGAGGAGGCCCTTGGAGTTCGAGGTGAGAGATCACGTGTTCTTGATGGTTTCCCCTCGACGGGGGCCGCAGAGGTTTGGGAAAGGGAGCAAGCTCTCACCTAAGTTCATCGGACCTTTTGATGTGCTGAGGCGAGGCGGCGAGGTGGCATATCAGCTGGCCCTGCCACCTCAGTTGGAGAAGTTTCATGACATCATCCACATCTCCCAGCTACGTCGATACTTACATGACAACTCCCACGTTATCGACTGGGGAGAATTTGATATGGGAGATGATGCGACCTTTGAGGAACGACCAGTCAGAATCGAGGATCGTAAAGAGAAGGTGCTCCGTGGATGAACCATTCCGTTGTTTCGTGTGTTCAGGAGGAATGGCGGCCTCGAGGAGAGAACTTGGGAGCGGGAGACCCATATGCACACTCAGTACATGGAGTTGTTATGACTTGTGTTTTATCTTGTTCTTTTGAGCTTTGTGTTGATGTTGTAATCTGTACCTTTGATATATGGAATGCTTGGTTTGTCGGTTGTGAGACCTTTTGTTTCCTTGTTCCCTGGTAATGTGTAACATGTCCGGATGTGCGGGCAAAGGGAAATCCCTGATCCATAATCGAGACGCATTAATGCGGATGCGATTGAACCTATGCGGGCGAGTCAGTGCCACCTAAAGAGGATAATATATTGACATAGGGAAGGAATTTTTCCCCAAACCACATTTTCGGACATTGTGTTTGTTGTGTGATGTTGGGGGTAGTGGATGTTGGAAAATCCTAATATATGTAAGTGGGAAGTCCCAATCCTTAATTCAGACACATTAATGCGGATGCGATTAAACCCGTGCAGGCGAGTCAGTGCCGCCTAAAGAGGATAATATCTCGACATAGGAGAATAAATTCCTAACACATATGATTAGGGTTGATGGTTGGGTTCCTATTATAACGAGAACCCTAAGAGGTATCTTATTTGGTTCCTCTGGGTTGGTTTTTGAATTCTTGGGGATGAGAATGTTTTAAGAGGTATCTGATATAATGGCTTGGACCACTCCGGCCCATTCCTTTCTAAAAAAAATGGTCATGAAATTTCTTGTAGGGTAAAATGGACTTTTCCCACACTTTCTAGAATTTTGAAACTACACGCCGTGTACCCCCATGCCGGGTATACCCCGTGTTGAAGGCCGTGTACATGCCGTGTGAGATAAATGGGTACACGCCGTGTGTCCAATACTACACGTCGTGTAGTCTCTCTCAGCCAACGCGTTACCGTGTGTTGACCAGTCAATGGTCGTGTGCCGTTTTGGAGCCATGTGAAATAAATGAATACACCATGTGTGTCCAAACTACACGCCATGTAGTCCTTCCCCGTGTATGCGCTACCCTCAAACCATGTGTTGACCAGTCAATGGCCGTGGATCCATGTTGGAAGTCGCGTGGAGACCATGTGAAATAACCGAGTACACTCCGTGTACCATAAAGTACATGTTGTGTACTTATGCTTTTATTGGCTATAAAAGGAGGGGTCCCATCCTCCTTTTCAACTCACCCCTCTCCTCCCCTTTCCTCTTAGGAGAGTTCTCCCAAGAGACTCTAAGGCTCTTTCTTCCATAACTTCTTCGTCTGAGCTCCGATTTACGATCCGCCAGCCGCCACATGATCGTAACGACGAGGAAGAACATTCGATCATGGATCCATTGTCTTTACATGAGACTTTACTTTTCTACATCCACCCGAGGAGGTTTTTCCAGAACCAGACAGACGTGACGGATGCCCACGGGAATCTTCTAAGGTTGATCTGGGGGAGCGTTGTGATCCGAACCTATTGAGGTAGGGATCTTACCTTAATCTCTCTAATTTTTGAATCATGCAGTGTGGGTATCCTCTTGTTTTTATGAGAAACAGTTGAACCATTAAATAAAGATAATAACTAGTTACAGAATGGGGATGGGAAAATTGTCATGTTTAACATTATTTATATCCTGTGATATTATGTTGTGAACTGAATAGGCTTATGCCTAATGAAAATCACGGTCGTTGGGGGTCTATGCTTGCACAATTAAATTTTTCCCTATCTTTCTAGACCGTTTTGTGGATGGATACATTGTGGAATGTGGAAATTGGTTAATTACGTAAAGTTGGCTATTTAAAATCTAGAACCCTTGTGTGATCACCCCGGTTAAACAAAATGGAATAATGAACTTGTGGGTGCTGTCTTGGATATGTGGCATGTGATGGGGGTGTTTTGTGGGTTTTTGTGGATCAGGTGAGCAGCAGGGCTACAGTTGACTTGGTTGTGGGTTGGTATAAATGTTATGTTAGTGATGGGCAGCGGGGCTGCGATAAATGGTATTAAAGGGATAATGATGTACGGGCTTCGATGTGTATGTGGTGATGGTGGTTGGCAGTGGGGATGCAGGGAAGGGTTTAAATGTTAATAGACTATGGGTTTTGAATAATAAATAAATAAAAAGAAGAAGATTTAATGAATGGTGGGTCATGGTAATGGAACAACATTAATAAACAATATGTTGGTTGGCTGATAAGAAGGACTTGGTTGTGCTGCTTGTGTTTTCCTAACTTGATTTGTGGATGGAAGGGATATGTTTTACGAATGATCTATGTGGTTGGTTTTGGATAGTAGGCCAGTAGTTAGGGAACTAAAGTAACTAAGTCAGCTGAAACGTGAAAACCTAAATGGGATTGGGATTTTTTGTTGTATGAATGCTTCGTAGTAGCAGTGCCGAGGCACGTGCTCAGTTTCTTTATTTTGAAGACATAGGTTGGGTTGTGTGTTTGGTATACATATATATATTTGTATCTTTATTGTTTTATTGCACCCCACCCATGTTGAGCACTAAGTGTCGAACACTCCCATTTCATGGGAGATGGTGTTTTTCCCTTAATTACTAGTTCCTTCCTGGTCCTTCTTCCCAAGGTTGTGATGGCATGAGGTGACCTTACACCTAAGAGTCTTAGGGTAGGTTTTGATTGGGTTGTTTATAGGCGAAGACTCTTCAGGAAGGTTTTACTATTTCCCAAGAATCATCGGGATGAGGCCCAGGTGTGTGCGGGCGGGATATGTGGTTGTGAGGACAGGGTGTGTGCGGGAGGGATACGTGGTTGTGAGTCCCAGGTGTGTGCTGGAGAGATACATGGTTGTGAGGGCCAAGTGTGGGCGGGCGGGATACGTGGTTGTGACGCCCAGGTGTGTGTGGGCGGGATACGTGGTTGTGAGGCCCAGGTGTGTCCAGGCGGGGAGAGTGTGGCAGCGTTAGGACGTTCGCCATTAGGAAGAGCACCTAACTAAAGGGAAATGGTGTGGGGTACCCAATACTCTTGTTTCTTATATACTATTATCTGTTGTGATTGTGTTTTTGGTGAGTGTGGCTGGTGAGGTTGGGTGGATAGATTTCCTTACTAGGATTCTTCTGTTGTTCTCACGAGAAATTAGGATGTCTCCCCACTTGTGCATGAGGGCTTTAGGTTACCCTACTGAGTATACTTGTATGATCACCCTAATATTACTTTCAGGTTTCCAGGAGGACTACCAGGGCCGTGCGGGACCCTACTAGTCAGACACTTGGAGTTGTTGCAGTTGTTGTACTCTTGTTTTCTTTTGGTATTGTACTTTGAACTTTCTTGTACTTGTGCCTTGTTATAAAATTGTTTAAACATGCTGGTGGTATTGGTTTGGGTTTCTTTATATACACTTGTTCATTTCTTTTTTGGGTGGTTGACTTTTCCTATTTCACGATCCTAAATAATAAAAAGGTTAATGCCTCCCATATTTGTGGAAACTCATACCCTTGGTGCTACTCGCCACCCCGTGGACTATTGGAGGCGGGACTCGGGGGTCACTATCTCCCTTTCACCATTTCCAGCTCAGGAGTGGAATCATTGGTTGGAGGGGGTCAGGACATGTGATTATTAAATACAACATCATTTTGTGAGATGAAATTTTGGAAAATTTTAGGATGGAATTTTTGTAAGAAAGAATGTAATAGTCAAGATTCAATTAAGTATCCTTCTATTAAATATGTAACGATAACCCAACACATATAGGGTTATTCAAGAATGTATTTAATAACTAAATTAAAAATTTTTTTAAAAAAATTTAATCTGATGGAATGAAATTAATTTTTTAATCAAAGATTTCAAGAATATATTAAAATTAATTTTTTAGATTTAAAAAAAATATGATTATTGGGTGAATTGTTAAAAATACCAATATTTTAAAAACATTCATTTTTATAACATTACCATGATATAATAATATATTCAAATTTTTGAAACATTATTTGATATAAAAATATAAATTCAATATATAATAAAATTTTTACAAAAATTAAATTTTATGTGAGAAATATATGATTAATAATTTTGAAATATATTTATCATTTTGGTTCAAATAAAAATGATTTTTGGTTCATGTACTTTAATCAAATATTTACAAGATTAATTTACGTTTTGGATTATTTATAAAGTAAAATAAGAATTATTTTATTTATAAAATTAAAATTAATTCTATTTGAATCATCATTATACATTTTATTTCTATCCAAATCATTTTTACACTTAAAAAACTGATGTTTTAAAAATATTTACAATACATTTTTTGCACTTATAATATGGTTAATTTTTACCAATTCTAAAATTTAATGTTTTAAAATGGATTCCACATTTTTAATCATAAAAATAAAAATTATTAAATAGGCTATATGAAATGTCTGGTCATAATTAATAGTAATAATGTTTAATATTTTTCAACTCAGTTAAGGGTAAAAAGGGTTAAAGGGTTAAAAATATAGGGATAAGGGTTAATGATACTAAAAAAACTCACATAAACCAAATTAATTAATTTCAACTATTCCTTACCCTTATCCAAAATTAATATATTCAAATTTGAATCAAATTTCACATGAAAATGAAGATATAATTAGAAACATTATATGTAATTTCTAGTGCCCATTTTCCTTCACTTATAAATGGGCACCACATATCATATCTTATTCACACCTCAGGAGAAATTTATGTTAACCAATACCAAAAAAAACTAAAACCATCTTAACCATTAGCTATAGTATCTATTCTCATTAAATAACCAACCACTAAGGTATAATTTCTATACCAGTAGCAGTTTTCTGAAAAATATGTATGACTCTTGACTGAGTGTTTTCATTTTATTTCTTCTACAAAGAATTTAAATCTTATATAAACATTATTTTATAAAAAAAATAATTATATTACATATAATTAAATTTTATTAAGATAGTGGAACAACCTTATTTCATATCCTTTTGATTCCATGAAAATTGAAAACATATTTCATGTGTTAGTAACACATACCATCTCCACATAATTGTGTAATTAATTTCCCATCACCAATTTAATTATATGGTTATAATATAAAACAAATTAATATATATTCAATTTGTGAAGTTATTATTATTTTATAAATATAATATATTTTTTATCTTCTTTCCCTCGCACCAATTAAAAAAATGATATTGTCGCACATGTATACGTGTGGATTATCATCTGCACAAAGTGATGTGATTGATTTCTCATGTTTTCCTTTAAAGGATAATTCTAAATATTTATATAATAAATATAAATGATATTTATTATACATATTTTATAATTAGAATTTTATATATTGTTCAACCATGAGTAATGTTCAAGTACTAAAACTACCAATGTGAAACATAACTGAATGTTGAAATAGTAAACATTTAGAAATAATAATATTTACAGAAATCCAAATTAATTTTTCTATTCGATCAAGACTATTTTAATTCCATGTCCATATTTTATTAAAAAAAAATTCATGAATATTTATACTATCCTGTTATGATTTATAAAATCCATTTTACCAATTTTTTAATGTTTTATAATAAATATTCTTGTCATTTATTGAGTAAGGTATTTTTAACAAAGCTGTATATAGAATCATTATTTAAAACATACTACATGAGTATAATTTCCCACTATGACGACTATTATTAATCTTAAATATTTCATTACAATTTTCCATGTTTATTTCCAAATAAAAAGTTTTTGTAAATATTTTAGAATTTGTTGTACTTTAAAAAATTAATTTCAAAATGAAATGGGTATTTTCATCATGAAGGTATCTGTTGGTATTTTAAAAGTATTTTCACCTACATCAACACCCTTTGATAAATTTTTTAATTCAACTGGTATATACTATAATGACACCATCCACGTTATTTTCCGTTATGAATTATGATCATTTTTGCATATTTGATGATTTGGAAAAAATAATATAATTTTTTCCTTTTTATTCAATATAAATGTTTATGTACATTATATATTAAATTTGGTGTTCCCCTAATTACTAAAATGAATTCATTAGACATAGTAAGTGAGGAGAGGGTAAAATCTTGGAAACTTTATACAATATCATACCTCATGAGACAAATTGGTTTTGGTATTTTTAATATAACTTTACCATTCATATATGATATCTTGGAACTATGCCTTAAAGATAATATTATGAGGATTGTCATTATGAATTCTATCATTATGAAACTAGTTATTTTTATCCAAGTTATTATTTATGTCTTTCTATCATACAAAGTTATATTCCACTTATGTGAAATTAATCATATAGAATATTTTATTATTATTTATCCTTATCATATTATTCATTGTTTATTAATTCAATGATTGCATTTTTTTTCTACACACTCTCTTTCAGAGAATCTTAGCTAACCATTTGTAATGCTTACATTTCCTTGGATACTGAGAAGTAATATATAAATGTGTTTTTTTATTTACTAGAAGAAATAATAAGGTTCTAACTAGAATAAAAAAGTTTTATATCATGTTTTCAGATGAAATGTTATTATAATATATGTATATATTTTCCCAAGACTACTAGAATTTTTAATTCTTATGGAAGTGATCTATCTTATTTTATGGCAATGTTGTAAAATAACCATCAACTCTAGGATTTTTTAGACTATTTATTAAATAGATTACCTTATCTATCATTATATCATGAATGTTAGTTTACATATATATAGGATGAATATACATGTACAGTCAGCAAGATTCTCCCAATAAACACTTATAAATTATGAAATAGGAAAACCAGATCCCCATTGAATAAATAGTGAAAAATTGATCAACTAATCAGGTATATTATGTTCTCATCATTACCAATTCTCATTCAAAAAATAATAAATTGAGGATTTTTCATCATATCAAAATAATATGTGTATGAGGACACCCCACTAGATCATTAACTCTATACTAGTCACCCTAAACATAAATGTTACAAATCAATGTTCTCTCTTCTCCTTTTATGTCATCCTTTAGTGTGGGTCAAGCCTCAACCTCACCTACACATGTTCTATGTATGTACCAATATCTTGTGCTAGCATAAGATCATATATCAATATCAAATCACATCCAACAATCCATAAAACACATCATATCGAAATTATCATCACATCATGATTAATTATATTATGTTTTGAAGACACCACATCCTATGTACCATAAACTAAACCTAAAAACATTAAAAACAATGAATGAATACACATTTAATAACACTATCCATTACATATAAAATACATCTATACTCTTCAATATCAAGAGACCACAAAAGCATATAAAATTATAGTTTATTCGGGAAACATAAAAACTAAAATGGGAACATACCCTATAATAAAATGACTTCATTTGTGGGATATATATATATTTATATATATAAAATTTTCATAATGGATATTGTCTCAAGAATCAATCCAAAAAGAAAAAACGGATGCACAAGCTTCAATACAAATGATGAAACCATATACCAACCTCATAACATCAAATATAATAAGAAAACCCTTATATTATCTTACACAAACAATATTTGTATCATCCCCAATACTCCAATCCCTGCCAAAACCCCAAAAATATGGACCGTCCTTAACTAAATAGGAAACAATATTATGTATGTTTTAGTCTATGAATTTCAATAATGTTACATTGCTTATTTGGTGATGGAGGGTGATTGGAGGAGGATATAAGAGGTTCAATTAAGGTTAGAGTTATATAAGAACTATAATGGCTGTATTGTGTTGTAAAATATGAATTTATATAGTATGTTTAATCTAGACCAAACTACCATGTTTGTTTACAAAAATGGAATCTACAACCAAAATTTTGGTTTGATAACCTATGTTTTAATGTCCCTTGTAATTTATGGGATATACTTGTAATTTACACCACAAATTGCGGGAGTTACATATTTTTTATAAATCTAATCCTTCCAACCCACCTCTCATTCTACCAATATTCTCTCTCTCATTGTTGACAAACACTATGATATTTTTAGATAATTTCCATCCCATATTACCCACACTTGATCCCCTGGATCAGGTGGATTATCATTGGCAATTAGATGTTATTTCCTTCCTCTTTAAACTCATTTTCCTTATATTATTCTTCTGGGGATCAAATGTGATGATGTTTTTTTGGGTCTATTTTATGTGATATTCTCCATAAACCTTCAAGTGGTGTCAGTTTATATGTGAGTTCCTTAAGAAGTTGTGGTATGTGTGTTGTTTCTTATTCTCCTTTTGCTGCATAGAAGTATCAGAAAGATTATTTGAAGTATAGAATCCTCATTCTAACCTTTTATATGATATTTTAGATATTTACATGGTTGGACATTCCATAAGGTTGATATTAATGGTTTCCAAAATTTGGAAAATTAATTTGGACCACTAAAATTGATAGGTATTCGAGAAATATAAATTTCATTATTTATTGAATATAAGATTTTTTATATATTGAGAATGTAGTTTCCTTTTTGAAAATACTAGTTGTTGAGAGGTTTTTATCAATTTATTTAATATTATGTGTTGACCCTTAAAATGTTTCTTTGTGAATTAACAATGAATAAAATGATAATTAATGTATATTTTCCTAAAAAATGGTTTCCCACAGAATAAAATATTTATGACAATACCTACAGTGAATACTGAATTAATGAAATGACATACATTGAATAAAATTTGGATGTTGGGATGTATTATTGTTTTGAGTGGTTTATTTTTTTGTTTTTTTCTTGTGTGGTTCGAGTTTTTTTTATAGTGATGGATGTAACCAGATGGGTTTCATAGTGTATGTGGTTTTGTTGTAGTGTGATTAGTTTGAATTGATGAGATGTAGTTCACATAAGTTGGGGTGTACAGAGGTAATAGTGTGTAATGGTTGAGATGTTCTATAGGGATAATGTGTAGTGGTGTAATGTCGAGTGTTGGTGTATTATGTTGAGGTTATGGTGTACAATGTGTTTCAACAGTTGTGGTTGGGTGGTGTATGCATTGTCTAGTTATTTTGGGGTGATGGTTTAGATTGTATGGAAGAATGGTTATGGTTGATGTGGGATGGGTGATTTATTTTTTGGTGAGGATTTTTTAGTTACCTGGTCATCCATGGAATGAACTATGTTTCTAAAATGAATTTTAATGGGTTATAAATTGATGTGCGGGAAATTGATTAATGAAATGGATTGCTAAATGAATGATAATGAGAAATTTCTATAACTAGAAAGTGGTGACACGTACATTTAAATGTGGAAAATGATTTCTAGCTTGTTTTAATGTTTTGTGATGTTGAACATAGTAGTTATAGTGGTTGTGATGGTTTATGTTCATTTTGGTGGTTGTTATTTAGCGTGTGATAGTGTAGTTTCTGTGAACCCTTTGGTCGTGTATTTTGTTCTATCCATACTCCTTGTCTCATTATGTTATTTATTTATGTGCCCACAAGAGTTGGATAAAATTACTAATTCATAGAGGATCTTGGTTCTAAGTGTTTTCTCCAATATTTACGATGGTGGTGATATGGATATTGGGATACCCCCCCCTACCCACACATCCTTCAGTAGTTATGAAACATGCATTTTTAGGTGAGTTGGGATGCGATGGCATGTGATATATAATAAGTGTTATGCATCATAGGAGAAGTAAATTCGGGGTCATAATATATCTTCTTTCATTGAGGCATGATAGGAAGGTATACTTTATTTTTTTAGGGGGGAATAGATAGAGGACCTTGGGCCTTTATAAGAGGGGTTGAGTACCTTTTAGTGGTATAGTCTGTAAAAGTGTGAGGGTAGAATCTCAAATCCGAAGATGGAGCGCTGGTTGGTGGAGGTCTAGATTTATATTAATCTGATATGAAAGAGAGCTATGTTTTGGGTACTAATAAAAGATATTCATTTGTTGGGAGATGCAGATTAGTGGTGGACATTGTACATTGGTGTTTGTAATGAGACAAATTTATTGTGGATATACTTTCAATAGAACATCCATTCAGAATTCTTATTTTTGAAGAGGAATGAGGCCAAGAGGAAAGATCATCTCCCCATTTAGCGGGGTAGACTGAGTTTGTGAGGTATTGGGATTAGGTTCAAGGACCTATTATGTTTTCCCTACATCGTTTTATCAAATGATGCATCTATAGTGTGACATTTGACTGATTTCTTTTGATACGTGATATGGTATGTGGTCACTACATTTGTCCACCCAAAAAAATGAAGGTGTAGAAAAAGGATAATGTTATCGAGAAGATGTTTTATCTGGGAGTTGATCCTTGAGAGAGTGGCTTGAGGGGTACTTGAAGAATAATGGAATAATTCAGTGGTATGTGAGTGTTCAGACTATCGGTGTGTTGATCATGTGGGAATAAAATGGAATATGCCCTTTACTATAATTATAGGTATGGTTTATTCAATGTTCCAATTATTGGATTTTTTTTCGTGATAAGTCTTCTTGGGACATGGGAATCACAAGACCTAATGTATGAACACTCAAATAGGCCCATATCATAAAGGAGTTCAGTCCCCATTTCAGTAGTAGTAGCAGTTACCTTTGAGAAAGTAACAGCTGTGGGGACCATCGATGCTTGTTCAGAAGCCTAGATAAGATGGTGTTGGAAAATGAAAGCCCTGTGATGGTCCTTGTACGTAATGATGTGAAAAATGGTGCAATCATGGAAGTCAGAAACAGAGAGGAGGAGAATCTAGGCATGGTAAAATTCATGCATTGCAAGTAGCAACAATATTAGGGCCATAGGTATTCCAATGTATTATTTATTTATCATCTACTCTAATTGTTACTTTTTTTGATTATGGATCCTTTCACTCCATTTTTCCCCAATATTGTCCAGTATGATGAAACTTGATGTGGGATACTTCAAGTGCCCCTAATTTTATCTATAATAGTTTAAGTTTGAGATTCATTCATTGATGTGCTCCAAGGGTGTAAACTTCTAATTGGGATGCCCTAGTTTGTGGGGTTATTATTTTTGTTGAGTATACAATCATATGATTCTATCCATGGAATGGATTAGATGTATTCTATACATAAATTCATTGAGGATTTATAGAGAACGGTTTCATTTTTCAATGTGGAAGTAAAATGTGCATTATTCATTGGTGAGTGAGTTATTCATATACAAGACATGAATGTGCATACTCTTTTGTATTATTTGGTATAGTTTTCGATGGATGCTCAATCAGAGGATGTTCCCAGTGTTTTGGAAAAATTCATGTATTTCTTCATGAATGATGTTATAGTTATATGCATGTCACAAGATCCCGAGACCAGGATAGAGTTGAAACCACGCACATCTTTTATTTTGGCGGATATAAATCTAATGAAGCCTATTAAGCTACATGCATTTAGGGTGTTGGTGTATGATCTAATTCAGAGTTTTTTTTTTCAACCTAGTGTATCACAGTGGGGTGCTTTAGTGTTCTTCTCTACTAGAGAGGATGGTAGTATGATATTTTATATAGAATACGAGAGGTATAATCAATTGATTTTATATAATTTTCCCATATTCCAAGGGATCGATTATCTATTTGATCATTTGAGTGGATATAAATGTTTTTTGAAGTTTGAGTTGCATTTTTTATATCACAAGATGTAGGTAAGTGGTGATGAATTCCTAAAGACCTCATTTAGCAGTAGGTATGGGCACTTTATGTTCATGGTCATGTCATTCGTTTTCACAAATACACCATCCATGTTCATGCGGCCTATAGAATATATCTTTTATGACTTTTAAGATGGTATCATCATTGTGTTCATCGATGATATCTTAATCTACTTGTATGTAGAGGATGAGCATGTTAAAAATATCAAAGATTTTTTACATTTCCTTTAACAGAACCATCTCTATTAAAGGTTTCCTATGTGCGAGTTTAGATACGAGAGGTGAATTTACTTTGACATGTGATTTCTCATAATATTTCTCTAATCGAACCATCAAATGTTTAGTAAGTTGTTTCTAGGGAGGATCCTATAAACCTCACCAAGGATCAAGCTTTTCCTAACATCATAGTCAATTTTCAAGGGTTTGTGTCTCATTTCAATAAAATTTCATCCCTACTGATAACTTTTAATAATAATTACTAATATTTCATATGGACTGATCAACACATTGTATAATTGTCTACGTGAAAGAGAAGTTGGGCATTACTCACATGCTTTGTTTACATGATGATGGATTTTTGTATGAGATTTTCTATGATAGTTCCCCTTTGGGATTGGGTAGAATTTTGATGTAGGAGAGGGTAGTGGTATTGTATAAGACTAGGTAGTTATATCCTCAAGAGTGAAACCATTTCTACCATGAATCAATGTTATAATTGGTTGTGGTTTCACTAATTTTTTTGAGTTATTATCTCATTGGAGAGCACTATCGGGTTTTCATGGACCGGGAGAGAATGAAATATTTTTTCTCTTAGTGATATTTGAATATAAAAAACTGATGTTTGATGTGGTTTTTTCCAGGTTATTATTTTTAGATCTACTACACCCAATGATTGTGGAATGTTATTGCGGATGTGTTTTGTCAGAATTCAAGAGAAATTTTGTTTGAGAGGTAGAATATATATGGAAATGGTAAGAGTATATTAATGTGATTCTTCATGAAATTGGATAGATTAGTAGACGTGATTATCCTCCTGAGCTATCCATGGAGTAATCCATAATGTGGTAGGTGGAGGAGGCTCAGTGAGTAGACTCAATGGCCTATGTGATGTGTAGTCATGGTGGACATGGATTTTATCTAAAGAGATGGTTAGATCCATGTTTTGTGGTTGGAGGTTGTTTGGAGGAGGATAGAGGAGGTTTTATGGAGGTTTGATCTTAAACAGAACTACAGATGATGTTTCTCAGTGTACAAGTGAAATTTACGGTATAAGTTTACTATAACTTAACTCTATATTATTTTTTGTGGAAAATTAATTTATCTAATAAATATTGATTTTATGGAATAATTTTTCTAGGCCCATGGAATTTATGATGTAAACCTATAATTTACCTTGAAAATTTGGAGCGTTGCAGGTTATTTATAGGCTTAATTCAACTGATCCTCCTCTCATTAGGCCACTCATCTCTCCCTCAATGTCAACGAACCCGAGTCTATTTTGGGTGTCTTTAAATCCCATATTCCCAATCCATGATCCTTGGGATATGATGGTTTCTTATTAGTGAATGATGGTGATTTCATTCCTCTTTATACTTGGGTTTCATTATTTTCATTATACGAGGATCCACTATGAAGATGTTGTTATGTTTGGTGTGTGTCTTGGACAATGTTTTTGAAAACCCTTGACGTGTTATTGGATGATCTATGAGTTTACTATGCGGTTATGGGTTGTGAGCAGTTTTCTTTCTCCATATGGTGCACTAAGGGATCAAAAAAAACTTATTTAAGGTTTGGGATCCTTGTAACATCCCTGTTCCGGAAGCCACCCAGAGGCGCCCTGTACCCATTTGGTCACATTTCCTCAAACGCATTTCCTCAAACGCCAGAGGCTGCTGACTACCAGTGAGGGCCATGTGTGTGATAGAGGGAAAACTATTCCATCATTGGAAGAGTAACACATTGGATGTATGAAGATAACAATAGCAGATGCAATAAAAATAACATAGAATAGTAAATAGAGGAAGACTAAAAGAAGACACAACATGAGCATATATATAATGATGCATGATATATGTATGTCATTGAAAGAATCAAAACAAACTACAATTCTGGAACATAATAGTACTAGACCCGAGTACAAAATAAAACAGATAAACAAATTCTCAGCATCCCAATCCTCATCTTGGTCTCATGCTCCCCTGGTCCTCAAAAATCAAGTACCTGATGTTGAAAGGAGATTTCTCTTATCTATACCTACGGTAATATAGTTTGTTTCGGCCCAAAATCATGGCCCAAACATGGTGAGAGATGAATTTTAGTAGGAAACCACAAAAAGATATGTGCCTAACAGTTAGTGAATATATATGGCTGACAATAAGAAATGGAAGAAGTAAACAAGGAAGTATTAAAAAGAAAACATTCATACAGTTCAATTTCATTCAATTTACATTTAACAAGCAAAAATCTAATCATAGAAGGTCACCCTCTGGAAAGTACACATTGACTACCCCCTATGGTTCAACCAAACAAGTACAAGGATCCCTCTGGGAAGCACACACAGTCTCACCACTATGGTTCAGCTAAATTATAGACTCTTTCGGGAATCACTCACCATCTATATCCCTTATAGCCCTGTATCGGTACTAAAGGCGCTCTGGGGAAGAACTCAACTTCCATTCCCCCTATGGCTCATTTTTAGGAACTAAAAATATTCTGAGGAATCACTCAACGTCAATTCACCCATGTGGTATCCCTATTTGATATTATAAAAGTCACTATGGAGAAGCCATTTCATCCATTCTCTCAATGGTCTACTACACCTGGTTCTCATGGCCATGTGTATGTCAACAAGTACAACAAAGAGTATTGGCACAAGTTTACCTCAATAACTACATGTCTAATTTTCTATAGTATATCAGCATGTCAGTTAAATAAACACACCATCCTATAATACTAGGCTTGGGAAAATAACAAGGTAGCCCAACAGGCTAAGCAGGACCAAATAGTCATAAATAGAACAATCAAGGGAAAACACTTACAAAGCATACCAATTAACCCCAATCATACCAAATTAACCTCTACTCATGCATATAATCATAACATGCAATCAATAGGGCTAAAAACGTAAACACACAATACCCCATTCAAGGGTATTGGAAAAAATTGAATATATAACTCAAATACACTCAATGAAATGGAACAAACCACCAACCTCAGTGTTATAGGAAAAATATACGTGAACCTAAATACTTTAATCTCCCATGAACACAATATATTTAATTAAACTTCTAAAATGTTCAACAGAGGATAACCCTTGGATGAGAAGAAATCAAAGGATGGTGCTCTAGGAGAAGAGAGAACTCATTGATATGAATACAATGAAACCGATGGTTTTCGATTTGGAGGATGGAAGCTTGGTATGGGGTTCATCAAAGATCTGTGGTCGTACAACACTCCTCAATGAGAAGGATGAATAAGGGGGTGTTTCTGTCGATTAGACGCGACCCTAGAGAGTTTAATGAAAAAACAAAGTACACAAAGTGCAATTTAGAAGTACATGGTGTGTACATACCCTTCCTGGCCCCCCATTAGGCAGTCTTTAAGTCACCACACATTGATGTGTGCTTGGCCATTCCATGGCCAGCAAATCGATATGAGTAGAAACCGAGTACACGATGTGTACTTATAAAGTACAGGGCGTGTACATAAAATATTTCCACAAACACATCTTTTCTCAAAAAAACCAGAAAAAATAAAACATACCTGAAAAGAAGATCTTGTTTCTTACAAACATCCCCCATAAAAGAAATGCATCCCCGAATTTCTTTAGCAAGGCGGAGTAGAAGAAGAAACCACAAAAACTCTGGCCATTGTGGTCGTACATCGATCTCGCTCTCCCAAGGCTCTTCATGTACTCACCCATGCTACCATAGCACTCGAACCAGTGGAACAGACCGACCACTGAGAACCTTCATACATCGATCAACAATCTGGATAGGATGCTTCTTAAATGAGGTGTTCACCTCTAACTCAACCTCCTCAGGTAGAAAAACAAGATTGGGGTCTGAGAAGTAACATCAAAGATGAGAAATGTGGAAAAAACTACGCATAAACCGGTACCTATGAGGTAACTGCAACCGATATGCAACCATCCCAACTCTATACAACACCACTAACAGACTGACATATCTCGATTAAAGTTTACTATATCTCTTAATCGTAATTTTGCCCAACCTCGATGTGACATACAGGAAATCCTGATCTCCAACCTCAAACTCCAATGTTCGTCTCCATCGATTAACATAAGATTTCTGTCGAGACTGTGCAATATCCATCATCTTCTGAATCAACTCTATTAGCTCCATGGTCTCCTGGAAAAGACAAGGTCCAAGTATAGCTGCCTATTTTTCCTTTAGTTAATATAAGGGTGATCATCATGGCCTACCATGCAAAGCATCATAAGGTTCCATCTGAATAGTTTCTTAAAATTATTGTTGTAGGTAAACTTCGGAAGAGGTATATGTCCCTCCCAAGAACCTCCGAAATATGGGATGTATGCTCGAAGAATGTCCTCCGGAAACTAAATCGTATACTAAGACTGAACATAAATCTGGGGATTGTACGTTGTACTCAAAAGTACATGTGTACACAAATCCTTCTCAAGCCCCTGTGAGACCTGAGAAGTAAAACAGAAATCTTTGTATGAAACAATGGAGTAAGGAAATCCATGTAAACGTAAAATCTCTTGGATGTACCACCATCCCAGCTCATCTACAATGATGTTATCCTTAATCGGTAACAAGTGACAAACCTTCTTGAGTTTTTCAATGAAAACCCAAACAGCCTCATTTCCTTGAGGCGACCTTAGCAAACATATCACGAAATCCATCCCGACATCGCTCCACTTCCACTTGGGAACATGTAATAGATGAAAAATCCCTGCATGTCAGTAATGCCCCGCCTTCACCTGCTGACAGGTAGAACACTACATGTTGAAATTTGAAACCTCACTTTTCATACCGAGCCATCAATACTGATGGTGTAGATCATGATATATCTTGGTGACACAATGATGAACTTGAAAAATAGAGGAATGAAAGTCCCACATCATCTCCTCGCGTATATCATCAGGCACCAACATGCGCCCTTAGAAACGCGAGATCTTATCCTCACCTATGGTCCATTCAGAAATAGAGTCTTCTCCTAAAAAAACATTCCCATAGGACTAGGCAATTATAATTTGATATCTACCTTATTCTCATTAAATCTAGATGAGTAGATGTAATAGCTACAGAAGAATGAAATGTTTTTCTCTGTCTGTCTTGCACCTCCAAATGCTTCTCAGAGAACAGAGCCATTAGCTTCCACTCATAGCTGGCTTCATGAACTACATGTAGATGAGTCCTCCTGCTCAATGCATCAACCACTGTGTTGCCTTTCCCAGGCTAATAGGCATGCTCAATTCTAAAGGACTGAAGGTACTCAACCCACTTTAGCAGTCTCAAATTAAGGTCATGCAGAATGAAGATGTACTTGTGAATTTTTTGGTCGGTGAAAACCAAAAAATGATCTCCCATTAGATTATGTCTCCAAATGTGTAAATCATGAATAAAATAATCCAAATCGAGGTCATGTGTTGGGTAGTTCCTCTCATGTGGCCTCAACTTCCGAGACCCGTATGCAACGACTACTTCTCACAGCATAAGCATAACTCCCAGCCCGATTGTTGATGCATCACACTACACAATATAGCTATTGCCTAGTTCTGGAAATACTAGTATCAGTGCTGAAGTATACCTCCCATTAAGCTACCGAAAGGCTGAATCACAAGTATATGACCACAAGAACTTCACACCCTTCTTAGTCAGAACCATCAATGGTGCAGCTAAACGTGAAAGGTCCTTTATGAAGCATCTGTAGTATCCTGAAAGCCTTAGAAAACTCTATATCCAAAAGGATTTATTTGGCTATTCCCACGAAAATATTTCTCTCACATTCTATAGGTCTACTGCTACTCCTGTATCGGAGATAACATGACCCAACAAGTGAATTGTGTCCATCCAAAAGTGGCATTTTGAGATCTTAGCATAATACTGATGCTCCCTTGGTGTATTCAAAATGATCTCAAGATGTGTGGCATGGTCGCGTTGAGTGTGGGAGTACACCAAGATATCTCCCATGAATACAACCATGAACGAATATATGAATGGATGGAACACTCAGTTCATCGGTGCCATGTAGACTACATGCATGTTCGTGAGACCGAATGGTGTAACCACATACTTGTATAGACCATACCTTCTCCAGAAGTATGTAAGAGGTATATCAGATGATATAATTCCCAACTGATGGTATCCAGATCTAAATTCAATATTCAAGAACACCCATGATCCTCAAACCTGATTAAGGAGATCATCAATCCTCGGTAAGTGATATCGGTTCTTGACCATCAATTGGTTCAAATTTTGATAACCCACACAATGTCTGAGGGTTTTGTCTACCTTCTTCAAAAATAGGATAGGGTACCTGCAAGGAAAAGTACTTGGTCAGATGATACCCTTTTCCTGCTTATCCTCCATCAAATTCTTGATCTCTTAAAAATCTAGTGTAGCCATCCTATAAAGATGAATGGACATTGTATCCACTCCTTGAAAAAACTCACTAGAAAATTTCACCTCTCGCTCTGGAGGTAAACCTGAGAAGTCCTCTAGAACGATGTCCCAAAAATGATCCACCATAGTAGGAATGTCCAAATATGATGTTCCCTAGTCATACAGATATAGACTAGTGATCTGGGCTGTAACTCCTGCAAATCCATGATGCTCAGTACCCGCTCTACTAGCCTGGACGTCCCATTCAACCTTATGCAGAAACGATCTACCCTCTACTAATGTGAAACTCACCCTACGGTGATAGAAATCAACGACTACATGGTAGGGAACTAACTAGTCCATTCCGAGAATGAAATAATAGCCTATCATCTCTAGGACATAAAGGTCCCATAAGAAGTTACACCGACCAAACACGAGGGGGGACTTTTTTCACTATCATACACTAGATATTCTAGTCCCCACCAGAATGTCTAGCATCGAGATATCCGTAGAAGAAATGATATAGAGCCTAAGGCTCTCCACAAAAACAACAGATATAAAGCTATGGGAAGCCCCGGTATTGAAAAGAGGGGAAGATGAAATTGAGGTAATGAGAATCATACCTCGAACTGTAGAGGGTACGGGATCCTGCTTTTGCAGGGTCTTCTCCACTGCAAAAGTCTTGCCTACCACACATCCATTGGACCCTACTAGACCACTTAGGTCTGATCCACCATGTTTTTGTAGAAAACATAGTGACTGGCTACCATGTCCATGACCCCCACCTCAGCCTAAACGATCGAAATAACTTCAGTTCCCAGACTTTTGAGAAACTGGTGGTGATGCTTTCGGATGAGGAGTCATAGAAGAACCCATGTCACCAACTGCTGGTGAGAAGTTTTTACAGAAGCACTAAAGATGACTATCTTTCCACCGTATCGACACTCCAATGGGTATCTCTGGCACTGCGGTCTCATATGACCGCTCTTCTCGTACTGGTTTCACACCACCTGGTTACCAGAAGATGCATCCCTCCTACTCATATCTCATCGTGTAGGCTCCCTACAGTGCTTCCTGCGGTTAGTAGGTGGGATACTAACTCCAGATGTCGATCCAATATGGCTCACAACTCCAGAATCCATCATATTGCACTCCGTGATCGACGCCTACTGACTATTGAAGTGATGGAAGTGAACCCGAAGATGTTTACCGATGAGCAGATTTCCTGCATGACACCATCCTCAAAACTCCTCACTAGCAACAACACATCTCCCATTAGGAAGGGTGTAAAGCACTAAAGCTTCGTGAAGCGATAGGAATACTCCATAACTGAAAGAGTACCTTGTTCCAGACTCATGAACTCTTGGGCTCGATTGGCCCTTAAGGTCATCATATAGGAGTAGTAATTGAAAATATGATGTAACTCCTCCAAAGACATAACCAGATGATGTCCTTCCTATGAGATCACATCCCACAATCTCTTGGAAAAACCCCAAATCATATATATATATATAGATCATTACCCACATATTTGGAGGCGTCTCTAGATGTTAAAAGATTGTCAACATGGATTCCATCCAGGACTCTATATTTTGGGATCCTCCAACCCATGAGAAAGTGGGAGGATGCTATGGCTGAATGACCCATGTAAAATCTACAGTTAACGGGGTAGGAGAAAAAAATCATTCAAACACAGAATAGCCATCCGTAAACATTGCAGCTGCACTTATATTAGGTTTGACTATTGGTGCCTAGATTTACACAACTGAAGGATCAGCTAGAAGGCCTTGATCAACTATATTCAGCGTCTGATCAATACCACGTAACTGGCGGATGACTGGAGGGAATCTCGGTGTCATGACACTGCAAGGTCAAACACACACCTTAGATCAATATTATCATGGACTGATAACCAAAAGTATAAGAACAGAACATGAGAAAAAAAACAATCATGTTTTGCAAAACAAGACAACACGGTGTGTTTTCTTAAGCCTTTAATATGGGCTTGTACTCCTATCACCATTGATTATGTCACACCCTAAGAACATGATGTGTAGTCTAAACACACCGCTTGTACATGAACTCTCTACCCCTGCCTGAGTTTTCCTACATGGCTAATCCACACGGTTCTCTTAGAAGAATACTACACGGTGTGTTCATTCAAGACACTAGGTATACTTGACAACCATCATTGACCCATGTTGTTAGAGACACAGCCAGATACACGACTCACACTACACGACGTGTTCCATATGGACACAACGTGTATTGGAAAAGACTCAGTTGACCCGGGTTGTTAGTGACACGACCAGTTACATGGTTCTACAACATGGTGTGTACATCTGGTACACGACATGTCCTACCAAAGATTCAACACCTCGTGTCCCCACCCACACAGTTTGAGAAATGTTTATAGACTACACTGTATGTTCATAAAATACACGACATGTACTTATGAAAACTAGTTTCCTCTCGAATTGAAGAACACATGGCATGTATTCAACATCACACGGAATGTATTATGGGTTTTTCCGGATAGTAAACCTCATAAATAACTCTAGAACCCTGAAAAACATAGAAACAAACATTAATGTGCCAAATTGTAATCCGTGAGGGCCCATACTCCCTCTGATTCAATGATCGGAATCTCATACATGTCATATACAATGAAAACAAGGCAATGATCCACAAAATTCTAGTCCATGAGGGCCCATAACACCTCAATAACCAATGAATGGAATTAATTCAAAAAAAACCTTACACAAACAATACCCTATCAGAAACATTAATTCTATCAAGCCATCTATCACAACAACATGAATATCTAGAACAATATCTATCACAACAACATGGAATTTCTAATTCACCCTAAATGGAATTTCTGGATTGCATGACATGTGATTTCTAGAAAGTAGTTATATGATGAATGAGATTGAATACCCTCATCTCATCAAGTTGTAAAAGAAATAGTACCTCAATAACATCAATGATAATAGCAGAAAACATGTGAATCGCCGAATGGTGAAAATTAAATCCACTGTAAAATTGGAAAACCTGTAAATCGCAAGAAACGAGGTAGATTATATTTTCCCTATTCCTGGGATTGATACTCCCAGGAATAGATTATTACCATGTACCTATCCCATCCCATCCCCTAGCTATATGCTCCAAACAGTAATTCCAGAAGAAGGAAACAACCTCTGATATAACTTTGTAACGTCCCAGTTCAAGAAGCCACCATGAGGTGCCCCGTACCAAGTTGGACAAATGTCCTCAAGCACATTTCCCTGAATGCCAAAGGCTTCCAACTAGCAATGAGGGCCTTTGTTGTGATTGTGGGGAAACTATACCCTCATTGCAAGAGTAACACAGTGGATGTAAGAAGATAACAATAGAGGGATCAGTAATAATATCATTCAACATTAAACATCAGAAGACTGAAAGAAGAAACAACTGTAGTATATATATAATGTTGCATGATATATGTATGTCAAGGAAAGCTGTCAGAAAAACTACAATGCTGGAATATAATAGTACATGTCTAGAGTACAAAATAAAACAGAAAAACAACACCTCAAATTCACAATCCCCGGCTTTGTTCCATACTCCCCAGCTCCACAATAATTAAGTACTTTAAGTAGAAGGTCACTTTCCCTTATCTACACAAGTAGCAATATAATCTGTCTGGGCCCAAAAGCATGTCCCAAACAGGGTGTGAGACATATCACAATTGGAAACCATAAAAAGATATGTGAAAAACTTTCAGTTAATATATATGGAAAGTTATAAGAAAAAGAAGAAGTAAACAAGGATGTATTCAAAAGAAAACATTCCTACAGTTCAATTTCATTCAATTTACATTTAACAAGAATGCATCAAATCAAAGAAGGTAACCGTCTAGAAATTACAAATACCCTATCCCTTCTGGTTCAACCAAACATGTGCATGCAACCCTCTGGGAAGAACACATAATTTCACACCTTGGGTTTAGCTAATGTATAGACTCTCTAGGGAATCACTCACTGTAAATTCCCCCTATAGTCTCATAAATATACACTAATGGCTCTCTGGGTAATCACTCAACAACTAATCCCCTTATGGCACACGTTGAGGAACTACAGATACTCTGAGGAAGCACTCAATTGTAAATTATCCTTGTGGTCTCGCAACATGATATTATATAAGACACTCTAGAGAAGCCCCTATGTCCATTCTCCCTATGGTCTACTACACAAGGTTCTCATGGCCCTATATAAGTCAACTAGTATAGAAAAGTGTATCATCCCAAGTAAACCTCCTGAACTACATGGCTAACAGTCTACATCATATCACCATGTATGATAATTAAACACACCATCCTACAATACTAGGAATGGGAAAAAAAAGGTAGCCTAATAGGATAAGTAGGACCAAATGGTCATAAACAAAACATGCATGGGAAAACACTTCAAAATCATACCAATTAACCCTATTCATACCAAATTAACCACTAATAAAGCATACAATCATAGCAGGCAATCAAGAGGGATAAAACGGAAAACACCCAATACCATGTCCAAGGGTATTGGTAAAAATTGCACATATAACTCAAAGACGTTGAATGGAAAGGCACAAACCACCTTCCATAGTGTTGTAGAAACAATATAAATAAACCTCAAGACATGAATCTCCCCAAAACACTATAGATATGAAAACCGCCTAAAACATTCGACGGAGGATAACTATTGAAGTAGGAGAAATCAATGGATGGTTCTCTAGGAGAAGAGTGAACTCACCAATGTAATTCCAATGCAACTGATGGTGTTCGATTAAGAGAAAAGATGCTTGGTTGGGGGCTCATCAATGAACCTCATCTGTAGGATGCTCCTGGATGAGACAGACGGGGAATGCGGTGTTTCTGTCGACTAGACACAACCCCTATGCGTTTAATTAAATAAAAGTACATAGTGTTTACTTTAGAAGTACACAATGTGTAAAATACCTTTTTGTCCCCCACATTAGGTGGTCTCCAGGTCACTACACACAGCTGTGTGCTCGGCCATTACACATCCAATACATGACTATGATTAGAAATAGAGTACATTGCATGTACTTATAAGGTACAAGGCATGTACATCAAAAATTTCTAGAAACTCCTCTTTTCTCAAAAACAACAGAAAAAGGAATACATACCTTAATAGAAAATTCGGGTTCTTACAATCCCTATTCTATCCATTTACATGATATGTTTGAGATCTGTATGATTTTTATTTCATTTGACTGGATAGTATGTGTTGGAATAATCTCAATAATTAATTTTTATAAATAAAATTTATGGGTATGGGAGAGATATCTAATACTGTGCTGCTTTGATATATGTTGTTTTTAATATTGATAATGTTGCTAACTTTCTGAAAATAATGGTTTTTGGGATCATTGTTTTCACTATAAATTATATGATATATTGATCCTTCATACGTTGACTAACCGTATCCCAAATAAAACATTAATGTATTTTTATATGAATAATAAAATGGATTCCCTAGGGATATTATTTATAATACCCATTCTCAATTGAGAATCAATGAAATGAAATCCATTGAATAAATTGTGCAATCATGATGTGTTACTATTTTTTGATGTTTACATGTTGTGTTTTCCTTATGTGGTTAAAACTATTATGTCATGTTAGAGTATATTATCTATGATTTATAGTGTGTGTGGGATATTATGAAATTTGATTGGTTATAATAGATGTGATGTCTTTGAATACAGTTATGGTTTACAGTGGTTATAGTGTGAGATGGAGGAGACGCACAATGGTGAGGATGTATAGGGCTGTATTTTCATATAGTGGAATTGCGTAATGTGGTTGTGGTATGTGATGAGGTTTTTTGGTTGTGGTTGTGAAATGGATGTGATAGTTGGTTCTTATGGTGAGATGGTTTTGATGGTATGGTGTGGTAATGATGGTTGATGTGTAATGGGTGAGTTATTATGTGGTTTGGTTGTGGTAGTTTTTTGATAAAACATGGATTGAACTATGAGACTAAAATATATATGAATGGGATAAATGTATCTATTTTGTAAATGGATTAATAAATTTGGTTAGAAGATTAATTAAAATGGGAAAAATTTATTTAAGGAAAGTGGATAAACTTCTAATTAAAAGTGTGAAATATTTTGGGTCTTGTGTGATGAATTTGTGTTGTTGAATATATTAGTTTCAACAGCTGTGATGGTTGTTGTGTGAGGCAGTGTCGGTGATGTGGTGTGTTCAAGTGTAGTTTTTTCCAAACCATTAGTTGAGTATGGTGTGCTATTTATAAACCACATATCAATATGTTATTTCATCAATTCCCCATCCAAGTGGGATAAAATTACCAATTTATTGAGGTTATTTTTTACAAGTTTCTTCACCAAAATCTTGGATGGTGGTGATATAGATGACTGGATACCCCATCTTCCATACCTCTACTTTAGTATTGAGGGTCTCGGTTATTTTAGGAAAGGTGTGATGTTATGATGGTATGATGAGATGTGATGTTTTTAGGGTTAATTCATGGTAGGTGGAGGGAATGAGTCTGATTCTGTCACACTAATGATACCCTATGGGTTTGGCTATGTGTTTGGGATGTTCTTTGTTGTCCCAAATGTCTTCAGGAATGGTATGAAGTGATTGAATATGTGTATATAGTACAAACATGTTGTGATGATATCTTATTCTAAAAACTAAATTGATATGGTGTGGGTAGGTATGAATTCATCCAAGATCACATCAAAGATGGCTGGTATGTGACGTTATGTGATGTGTATGGAAGGGATAAGATCACAAGAAATGAGTCATTGTGTTTTCATAAATGAAAATTATTGGGGAAGAATAATGAGATAATATTTATTATTATTATATTAATGCTGTATCAAAATATTGTATGTGTGATATATTGAGTGATCTATGCTGGGGAAGGGTTTGGTTATATGAAATGTATATGTAGTTGTTTGTTATTCTGTATGTTCAGTGGAGCATTAACATGCACTTTTCACATGTTCACTTAATACCATGGTTATTTTCCTTATGTGGATACTTCTTATGCTCTCCCAATATATATAAAATATTTTATAGGTTTCCTAGGTGACTTGGGGGATCGATCATGACATTACATTCTTCGGTTTGGAGTATTTATTGAGTTGCTACTATATGAAATGCCTTCAGTTAAATTTATTTCGATATTTTTGTTTGTATTAGTTTACATTATTCATGAATTTTTTGATGGATTTGGATTTATTTTAAACAATATTCTACTATTTTCTGGTTTTTTATCCTATATCTTAATTATATTTTAATTTTAGAAGATAATACCTCCAAATGTTTATATTTTTATACACATTGTGATTGTCACCAACTAGGGGACTACTAGAGGTGGGAATCATGCATTATTATCTAACTTCTTTCATTTTAGTGTCACTGGAGGGAGTTGGTTATAAAAAGTTTCCACAAAAGTTCACAATAAGTGATCTATCATATAATTACATGGTAGGTAGCATAATTTCAACAAAAACATTTCATGGGACCGCTAAGGAGCTTTCAAACATGCACACATGTATAACACAAACCAATATAGTCTTCAAAGAAACTTACACACTTAATTATAGGATAAAGAATAATTTCATATTTACAATCTTTTAAAATCTATTTAATATTGCCCAGTTTAATAAATAAGCAGCTAAATTAAACAAGAAACAAATAATAACTAACAAAATATATTGAAATACACTAGAAAGACATCACCATTTTTAAAAATTCAAGGGAACAAATATAAATCAATTAAATTATCTAATTAATTTTCTATGTTACTTAATTTATCAATTTTATTATTTCATTTTATTTTAAACATATTCAAAAAATTGACATCATATTTTAACATACGTTAGACATGATCAAAACAACTATTATCACCTGAATAATTCTTTGAAAGAGTCATATTGTTCATTGAATTCCGCCATTAATTACAGCCCTTTCCATACCATATTTCCATTTTTAGAGTTTATAGTATTCCATCATAATTGAGGATGGATAAAATAAGCATAAAATCATGAGTAAAAATAACTAATTAAATTACATGGAATAAATATCATATAAGAAGGCCCTAATGTGTGAAATCAACTAATCAAAATCATGTTAATTTAATTTTTTAGTTCATGTTATTATCTTCATAATAGTTTATTACAATCATTTTCCTGATGTAAAGGTATATCTTTACCCGACATATGTTCATATAAATATAAAAGAATAGTTTGGATCCCCTACTTAGAAGAACATTGGACAATCCCTACACATCCGAGGATATAAAGAGAGAAAGGATCACACATCCGCGTCTTCAAAAGGGAACTAAAATGTGTGTTACATTGATTTTGGGTAGTGCAACGAGATCTAAATTGAAAACAATAATGGAATGGCCCTTATAAAGGCTATATATTTCAAAATATATTTCTTCCCTTTAATTAAGAATAAATTCAAGAGCTTTCATCATACAAAATAAAACAAAGGAAATAATACATTAATAAATTAAATTAATCATTATTAAAACATCGTTATGATAACATATAATATATCTATGTATGAAATAAAATATTAAAAATATTTTAATTATAATATTAGAATGAAATAATATTTTAAAAACATAATGTTCAATATGGTCATATTAAAAAAAAGTAGTTCATATTTATATTTTGTACTTAATAATAAAAGTTAGATATTAATTTTATATAAAAATAATTATATAATCTTAAAATTATTTTTTAATTTAGTTTATCAAATTTTACTTCGTATTAATTTTTTTATCATTTTATGAAAATGTCGATTTTTATTCAAGTATGAAATTTAAATGAAAATTAAAATTTCCATGAAATTATAAAAACATAATAAAGGATAATAAAGTAATAAAACAATTTAAGTGATAATATTTTAAAT
The DNA here is from genome assembly GCA_963277665.1 of Viscum album. Taxonomy (NCBI): domain Eukaryota; kingdom Viridiplantae; phylum Streptophyta; class Magnoliopsida; order Santalales; family Viscaceae; genus Viscum; species Viscum album. Next base: position 705,848,047 of record OY728139.1, read on the forward strand.
TAAATAATCACATTATATATTTTAATATATTATTTTATCTTAGATAACCTATTTCCATCGTTTTAAAAAATAATGTAAAAGGGAACTTTGATAATGAATTTTTTATTATTTTTATTCTTTAGTGTAATAAATATTTTGGTACTATTATATTATGGATTTATTTTAATTTTCCATAACATTCATTATATTTATAATAAATAAAATTAGGTAATTATAATTATTTTCATTTATAATTTTAACCCAAAATGAAATTATATTCTTAAATACATGATTATCTGAAAAAATATTTTCAAGAATTAAGCATGTTCATTTCATAATTAACATTAATAAATATATCAGGTTAATTTTAATGGTTAAAATTTATACCATATCTAGTATTAAAATACTCAATGTAAGGCTCATTTTGAGCATTAATGAAAAATATTTTTAATTAATTAATATGGTTGAATGTAAAAGTTACCTAGGAAAATGTATATCGGGGTAATATAAATCACCATGATATTTATTCATGGATATTACCTCTTTTTATATGAATATTCATTAAATTGTAAAACAATGTAACATAGGATCGTAATAGTTTTGTGCATTTGGAATCTTGGAACACAATCATCTTATTTGGTGAATCAACTTCAAAATCATCCATAAAGAGCATCCCCTTTAGTAAAAAATTTTTAAACCATTCTTTATAATAGAAGGAATGGAACCATATGAAAGGGTGAGATCATAATCTCAATAATGATATAAATATAAGATAAGTAAGTATAACAAGAGAATAATTGTATGAAATCAACAACATAACATTTTAAGATCAATCATTTAATATCAATGATCGTATAAAAAATTCATGGAACAAAGATTCACAGTTCATAAAACCTGAATCACAAGATAATAAAATCACATGATCCATAAGAGTATAAAAGTGGAATAATAAATGGAATTTTTTGCATATACATAAGTTTAGAATAAATTATGTCAATGATACCTACCAAGACAATCATAATATACGAGGATTGGGTTAATCACATGTGTTCCTATTTTGGGCAAGGGATATGGACTCCTATTTAAATTATAGTTTTGGGATAAGGATGAACTCATGTGTAACCTCATTTTTTTGGGCCTATTATGACCTCTTGTTTACCCTTTTGTTGTGGGCTTAATGATATCTCACATGTACCCTTTGATCTCATAGAACATTTATCATTACCTAATACATTGGAGGTAGATATAGTACCCAATCATCAAATAATGAAAACAATACTTATGTGTTCTATAATAGCATAAATCATTCATCACATTAAAACCCATGTAATAAAATGTATTCCATAAACATCATTAAATCATAATATAACCATTGGAAAAGAATTGAGTTTCATAAATATCATTCCCTTATAAACATAAACAAACCATAAGAATAATAGAAATAGTATCCTTGAAGAACACCCCCAATAAAAGATAATTAAAAATCAAATAATGTTATCATAGATGGATAATAATTATGAGAGATTAATTGAAAATAATTCTTGATGAAATTATCTTTTCATCATTGAAAATGTTTTCATTTCTGATTATGAAAAATGATTTTAAATAAAACAATTTTGTTGAGGATAACCTTGGATGCTTATAAGTTAATCATCATGTCATTAAGACGTCATGAAAGTGAAAAAAACATTTTCTTTTCTGTATAAGTTAGAAAACAATCCTTTCATACTATTTTTATAAAAGTCACGATGTACATTTTCTAGAAAATGAAAAAAATGATATTTTCAAAATTATTTGTAAAAAGTAAAACATAGGTGAAATTAAAAATAAATAATCATATAATAATTGTTATAATAGTTTTAATTTTTTTAGAAACCATGTATGTGGGTTAAAAATATTCCCCAACGGAGATATAAAAAGAATGAATCTCGAATATTGATGAGATTGTGAAATAATCCCATACCAGTTTACAACCAGTAGAATCGTATTCCCCATGAATGAAATAAAATTATATGGATTTAAATATAAAATAATCTTCTAGTAAATATTCATAAAATACATTCTTGGTATGTATGTACACCACTGAAGAGAAACAATTAGTGTATATGGCATGTGTCACATAGAAATAAAAGTGATATGAAAATGGCTTACCTTATGTATTTTCTCCCATCATACTCATGAAAAACTTGTGTATTATAAATATAAATTTACTATAAGTTTTTATATAACCATATTAATATATATAATAAAATATATTATTTACTTATTACTTTTACTACCATTTTATTTTCAATTCTGAGTTTATATTATGTTTTGGGTCATCACCACATTGTTTCTCGTTCATGTTTTTGACTTGTAATTCATGGTCCTCATAGTTATAACATGATTTAATTATATCAAGAATGGAAAAATAATATAAATATCATAAATATTCATTATATATGTATTTATGGTAATATGTTAAATATATAAATAGAGAATGAAATACACCATTATTGGTGATGGTAGGTCATACATATGCAAGAATGCTGCTTCCACTTCATTTTGTATTGAATGGAAGAAAGTAAATAATATATATATATTATCATTAATGTATAATTATTATATGATATATACCATATATTTACACTATACCCATCCATATAATGTGTTAAAGAATAACATCTCTGTATAGAGGTGGTAGTCTACACATCCGTAAATGATGTTATCGTATTTCCAAAAAAATAAATAAATAATGAAGGTATGTTTTATATATTAATTAAACAATAATAAAGAAATTATAAATACCATATATATATATCATATAAAAATCTATTTTCCATCATAATTCCCAACTATGAGATGTGGTAAATAATAATGTACAACATCGTTTCATGAGGTGATTGTTCACTGTACAAAAGAATTGTAAGTTTGTTACGTATTAGATAGAATTTTGTTTAAGTGTAATTTTAAAAATTTTAATAAATAAATATCAGTATATTTTTTATTCTATGATTATTATATAATCATGGAATAATAATAATTTAGGTGGTTCACATAATAAATAAAATGAAAACATTTATTAATAATTATTACCCCTTCTTTGGATATCTACTTTTGGTTTTCAAAGGCATGCTTCTTTGGTTGGAATTCATAAAAAGTTAACGATTCTATGATTACGGTAGGGAATTTGGGAGAATATTATAATATATTTTTTCTAAAAAAATAGGTTTTGAAGTGTGAATAGAATATTATAAGAAGTTTTTTTTTATAAGAGAGTAAATGGTCACTTTTTTTAATTTTTCCAAATATTAAATTATAATAAATTAAATAGTAATAAAAATACAAACAAGGATTTTATTATAATATAAGACATTATATGGTTGAAATATCATAAAAAAATAAAATTTCTACTTGATTTGGGTTTATTTTTATCCTTATCATTATGATTTTTCTTTAACTAATCTACTTAAATTTTAACTACGTTAACCAATTTTTCTATAATAAAAAGATGTAATTTAAAGTTATAAACTATAAAATAAACCATAAATGGAACATTTATGATATTATAGACCATATATATTCCATTTTATCCTTATTTGATATTTTTTATGATTTACAAATAATTTAATAAAATAATAATTTCATACAAAAATTCATAAGCGTCAATTTTGACCTTATTCATTACTTTGACATTAAGAAAATCAATATATCACAAAAAATTAAAAAAACATTAATTCAACCGTAAAATTCAATATTCACCTATATAATTCTTTTATCAACATTATTAAGTCAAATTACATTTCGTTTAATATTTATAGTTTCATTTAATTGATTATTTAATTAATTGAGTAATTACGACATCATTATTATTTCATTGTTTATTATTAATATTTATTCATTTAAAATTACAATTAATTATCTATAATGTATATAAACATTTAATATTTCATAAAAATATACATAGTATATCATAACTTTTATTTAATCACATATTAAAAATATTATACTTATTAAAATTAAGTGTTTGGGATTTTATCACTCTCTTTAATTTTAATAATAACGAAGTCATTTTAATTAGAATGTGTTAATTAAATAATTAAATTTATAAACTCAATTTATAATGTATGAATTTAATTCATCCAATATCATTTTAAAAGTGTTTGTGATGTTTTTTTAAAAAAATTTATAATATTATTTTATCCCTTAATTACCCGATTTACCTTAATCGTGGGAATAAATATTAATAAATGTACAATTATTACTGTCCCAAAGGGTCCGATTTAATAAATAGGGACCATATTATTTTAATTATGTAATAAATGATTCATAATTTAAAACATTTAAATTTCTACAATTAATTTTAAATTAATCATGTTGATGGAATGAGGAAACAAGATTTTAAAGTGAAAATGTTCAAAAGATTGAAATATTATTATATCCAAATTTAAAGACAAATAGAATAAAATTTCCTAAAATGGATTAAATGATAAAATTATTAACTAATTACACTTTAAAACCAATCAAATATATAATTTTACACTACAAATTATTTCGATTAATAAGATGTTTTCAATTAAAATTCATTATATTTCACTATTTATAAAAACATGAAATTATCAGAAAAATATATAAAAATTACATTGAAAATTGTTATATACCACATTATAATAAGATATTTATTATTTCATATAAAAATTATAAAATCATCAGATATTATATTAATAATTGGGCTTCCCATTAAAATTTGGTAAAATTACACTTTTTGAAAAACAGGTCTTTTTATTAATAAAATTGGATTTATTATTATATTATAGCTATCAAATATTTTGGAGGAGTTTAATGAAAATTAATTTGAATATGAAATAAAAATATTTATTTAAAAAATTCAAAAATAGATTTTTTTTAATTTTTTCAGACAATGGTGTTGGTACGTAGAAAAATGGTTTTGTCAGAAAAATAGTTTCTTTATTTTTAAATAATTATTACTATCATTTAAAGATAATTGTTAACACAAATTATTCATTTTTATATAGTTTTTTAAAAAATATTTTAATAATTTATAATTTTTTTGTAATTTCCATTCCCATGGAAAGGAGGTAACTATAATAATATTTTAGCAATAATATTAATAGAATATTATAGTTTGGTAAAACTCGTTTTGTGTGTAATGCATGCTATAAAAAGGACTATATTTTGTGTGTAATACAACCAAAATATATATTTTTTTCATCACACACTAATCTATGTATTCTATGTAGTGGAATATCAACTTAATGTTTCATATAAAGAAATAATAACATGGTTCCTTAATATAACAAAAAATATATTTAGTGATGTGTTAAATGAAAAATATCAAAAATATTCAATTAATTCAAAAAGACACATCAAAAAATCTCTGGGTGTTTTATTATACTGCTATCAAATGAAATATTACTTCTAAATTCATATAGGTTATCAAAGGATTGAAATTTGAAACTTTATTTCATAGAAACCCACATCCTAAAAAACAATACTAAAACTCCAGTTAATAAATTGAATGTTGGAAACCTAAGGGTTACCCATAGTAACACATAACTACGATTCAAAATAGAATAAAATAGGTGGAATGTGAAAACATGGACATGTATGAGACATATCACTATCATGTTTTTGATGGAGAGTGATATAGAACATGGTTAGTAGATATTTAATAATCACAAATCCACAACACAAAGAGGCATGGAAAAGGACATTGATGTCATAAAATATTATGATAACATGGAGAAATTATATTTCAAGACCACTTTACATAAATTTTATGACATTTCATGAGAATATATTCTTGCTTTATTTCAATACAATCTCACCCTTCATTGAGAGTTGGTCAATTTCTACATTATCTCTTATTCCACGAAATTAAGGTGACTTTTTCATTCCAAAAGTAATAATAGATCTTAAGAGAAAAAAATAGAAAGATATTTCATTGAATCTATCAATATCACATCAAAATGGTTAAAAGAATATACAATATTGCATAAATCAAAAAATTTAAAGATAATACATTAATCTCTAAAAACTAGTCTGATGTTTAACATAAAACATTCCATCAATGGATAATCACATAAACCTTTAGAAAGATGAAATTAAAAAAACAACAGTAACATTGTCACTAAATTTATCAAAATTATCTTACTATTGGTCTCTAGTATTAGGGAGTTAATGTTTGATATAGTGTAATTTGATCTTGACCAATACTCTGATTTCATTACATTCAACTTTGGTGGGAATAGCTCTTTCAAAGGATTTTCTCAGAAACTTCATGATGCTTCCATTATTATGTTTCTCTACGAGGGTGTGGTATCCTGCATTCAGTTTTCTTCTCGGTTTCTTTAGTGCATTGAGAGTATGTATTCCTTACATGAGCTTTCTCTTTAAGGGCTAGTTTTTAAAATAACCACTACAGAGGTCTATTGCTCGATTGTCTTATGCAGATGATTATGGATTGGAATTTTTACCTTTGTTCCTCATTTTCTCCTATTGTTTTAGGGGTCTACAATAGAAAAGGATTTTACCTTACTGTACTCATGTTATTTTCTATGTATGGATTTTTTGTGGCATTAGGGAGGGATGTTTTCTCCATGGGCAATGTAGAAGAGTGTTTGAACCAGTTTGTGTGTCATTTTTTTGCAACTGTGTGTAATTTTTTCTCTACCTCATGGTTGTTTCTTCTATATTTTTTTATGGATTTAAAAGACTCTATTGATCCTAGTAGGTGAGTTCACATGTCAAAGACATGTTTTTTCTATGATGTCATGGAAATCGGGGTTTTCAATAGGCTGGCAGCGTTTTTTGAGGTTCAATTGTGGATGAACATGGAAACTGATTTTGATAAGGAATGGTAAATCGGGCCACTATGATTGTTTCAGTGTTTTCTATCATTTTATAGGATACTTTCATGGTGGGATTGAGACATAACAATTAACTTCTTTACATGTTTCTTTTAGGGAGGACTCGATCATTGGTGGCTGCTTCTCTGCGTATGTATGCATGCTGACCTTATAGCTTTGCATGGATACATTTGAGGTACCACTTTCCATATTATTTATTTTTTTATATTTTATATATTTATAGTAAAAGATCACTTTACCTCTTGTAATCAACTTAATCTTTCATTTTTCTTAATAAATTTTGGGTAACATGGGTTCAAATCTTCCTCCAACACTTTCTGAGTATATCATAATGTAGCTATTATTTGTCACATACAATAATTATTAATACCATTGTAAAATATTATCTAGAAACATTGTAATTACCATAAATCCTAATTGAAATAATTTATTCGTTCTTAAAAAAAATTATTAGATATATTACTTAGGTCTAAAAATACAAAAAATCCACCCGTGTTAGAATAAACCACTTTTTCAAACAGTCCTTAATTAGTTCCAAGGTGATTAGTACCATCAAATTTTCTAATTAATATCCATCACATCCTTATCCAAACATCATTATGTCAACATTTAGAATGTATGAATTGTTATCTTTCCTTCAATATTGTGTTTTGCAAGAGTATCATATTTCCATTAAATAACCTTTCTATGTATTCAGTACCATTAAACATATAATTTTTAATCCTCACTGAAATAATTATATGTAGAAAACATATCTATATCATAATATTTAAATTCCAAAACACATACACATCAATAAACCATCATTATTTTAAAAAAATTACTCAGGAATAATCATCGTAATATTTACTTGAATGTGAACTATGAATAATGTCTTAAGGTTCCTCAACCTCAATATAATCATACTTATTATGTATAATGTAAACAAAACTGTTACAACATCCCATACCATTCACATCTTGTTTTCGATCTCTATATCCTTTGTAGTATAACTAATACTCGTACCACCTTCTAGAACATGTATCATCCCACCCATCCACATTGGCTTGAGTCAAGAGAGAATTTCTAATTTTCCTTAAGTGACATCCCCACGATGCCAAATGGTGGGAATAAAACTTAGGGGATTAATATATAGTTGGGGGACGATTTTACCTTGAAAAAAAAACCCAACCAAATATTCCACAACCAAATAACCACTATATGATGCATGATAAAAATGAATGAAAACTCTAACAATTCATTTATATTAAAACTAATTTAATCATGATTCATAGTGTAAGACTAAAATATCTATGTAGAGAGAGGAAGGCTATAAAACCAATACAACTTAAATACAACTAAAACTCCAAATCTCCAATAAGATTCATGCTCCAACTCCACCAAATATCCTAATTATAAATAATTATATATAAAGATATTTGATACAATACCTTTTCCCTTGTCTCGATATAAAACATTTGAAAAATTACTAAAGTTCCAAGAATGGGGTGAGTAATAAACTGAGCAGGTTTTCCCCAAATGAATTATCTAGTCAATCGACTATGATAGAGTATGTTAGCACATTTATATAAAATTGTATATATAAAAAAATTTCTAAAATAATTTATATTAGAATATAAATAATTTCAATATACAAATAATTTTTCACAAAACAATATAATGGTCCATGGAATGAAATCAAACAAGTTATCTAAAATCATTTCATATTTATTTTTGGAACAACAAATTCCAATCCAAACACCCACACACCCACACATGAATTCAAACTGATAGTTTCATTCTCAAGATAAATTTCTCATTGATCTACCATGTCATCATAAGGTAAACATACACTAGTTCCCCAAAGGCACATGACCCTTCCATAGGGGCACGTCATTGAAAATGAACACATACCAACCAATTATTCCAAAACCATTGCAATTCCAAATCCTATAAAATAAAACCATTTTTCATTGAAAATCATATTTTCATGCAGAAAAGCCAAAAAATCATTTGAAAATTACCATTTAAAAGTCATGTTACTAAATTAACTTTCGAACAGAACAATAAATTTCCCAAATTCCATAAAAAATCAATCATGATGGTTTTTATCAAACATTTAATAAGAGATACGAAATTAATTTCATTCAAAAAAAATGAATTTGAAATCTATCCATCATATTTTAAATATTGGTTTTGCGATTCCACCCACATGCCTCGAATAATTTTACAACAATAAAAAATGACACAAAAAAAAACGAAAAATGTGTAATCTATACAAACACTCCATAGATATCTTCCCCTTTCAAAAAAAGCCAAGTATAATAAAAAGTTTCATCAACTATCTTCATATAATAAAAATGAATGTTTATTTGTGAAATTCGGAGAGAGGAACAAGTAGATAAATATAAAACTATCAAAATCATTCATGTATGTAGACATACCATGAGAATAGATATTCATCCCAATAAGGAAAGCCTCTTGATCACATAAAAATTTATGGTGATAGGGTCAAAATGTTTTAGAGGAAAGAATATCCTGTGAATTTTTTATGGGTAAATGTTGTATTAAAAAAAAGGATTACCAATATCCACTTTTTAGGAACATGTTTTCTTACCACGCATAGTTTAGTTTCACTCTTAGAAAAATTGTCGAGTAAAATTATTCTATCCACTACCTCAAGGAATAATCTCTCATGGTTTGATCACACGGCCTCCAACCTAGGTGCTAACAATACCAAATAACACAATCCAACAAAGCACAGTTTCACCTAGGATTTCACATGGTTTGGTCAAACCATACACATCATGTGTTCCTTCCCATTATCCCATGTTTCATTACTAACATTTTTGAATAGGCCTTTCACTGGTTTCGTATACCATTCACCAATCACAAACTTGTTGAAAATACCCCAAAATACTTCAAAATTTATCCAAACTCTAAAAAACATTAACCATATACATTAAATAATTAAAACTATAAAAAATAGTTACTTACTCAAAACCGAGTGTACGAAATTATCCACACCATTGGTCACACATTCCTTAGAATGTAGGAAACCATTACTGAATTGAAAGAATTTTGTCCATTGCCCAACAATTTTGTTATCCTGGTCGAATATTTCTGCCTAAATATGACCATTTATCTACAAAACCCACAGTAGACCAATTCATTTTATATACAAGTCTTTCTCTTTCCTATATACAATGTGCACTGGGATATGTACCTATACAACATACAACGCTAGGTCAACGTGATCCCATCAAATAACATGGATTGGATCTTGCTGAAAAAATTTCAACATTGATATGTAGGACACATTTTGTAAAGTAGTGAACCATGAGGGAAATGACAATAGATATGACACCTCATTAACATGTTCATGTATCTTATTAGGGACATTAACCCGAGGAGATAACATTACATTCTCTCCAAAATAATTTTCTCCATTCATTATATAGATCCTCATGAATATATGATCACACACTATGAATGATAGCGACCATCGATAATGTTCAACATATGACTTCTGAAGACCCTGAGATAACTATATCTATTTCCTGATCAACTAAATCTTATTCATTTTTTCATTGACATGGATAGAATCAACTAGTGAAGGGTCACCTTCCTCCACCCAAAAAAGTGATGAACGTAAAGGAATCCCTAAGAAAGATTCAAAGAGAGTAATCTGTATCGAGGTTTGATAACTAATGTTATATGAGAAATCCACTAATGACATGTCATCTTCTAATGAGACACCAAAATTCATTACAGAATCCAGAAGCCTAGATCCCAATGTTTTTATCATACACTAGGATTTCCCATCCATCTGATAATGATAATCTATACTCATAGTCAACTGAGTTCCAAGGGCCTTCTATAAGGATTTATATAAATGAGAGGTAAACCTTGGATCCCATTATAATAGTATTGAAAACATAATTCCATACCTCTTTACCATTTAATATAAAATACTTTATTAGTGGTGTAGTACAATTTATTTTTATGTGAATTAGTGAACAACATTGAAAATATCCATGCATTCTCTTCATTTTTGGACGATGTTTCACCAGTATAGTAGTTAGGATTTGAGCCATACTTCCACCTGGGAAATTGATGTCCCATTTTCGTTTTCACCCAACATTAGAGTTCTCACCTTCTATTATGAATATAAGAGTACTTCCTCCACTTTTATTTCCAAGGTTCACATATATCATAAAATAATAATATCTGTGCAGTCATAACTCAATGGTTTGAAAAACCAAAGCTAATCATTGGACCCTATATGTGTTCACCTACATCTCAAGTATACACAAGTTCTCAAAATACTCTTCCAACTGGTTCATATGACACACACCAGGTGCCATTTTCTAGAAACACAAAAACCATTATAAGTCTCACACACAATAAACTGAAGGATTAACAAATTTCAAATTCTATGACATCATACTATCACAACAATTCTTTCCAAAATCATCCATTTTCCATGTTCATCCATTTTTGAAAAATATCAAATCATTTTGAAAGTAAAAATATTTTCAAAATATCACAATCATGTTCTCTTCCAAAATCTAACATTTGAAAACAATTCCAACATTTTTTGAAATTCAACTCACCAAAAAAAATCAAAATCATTTCTCAAAATGATGTATGTATTTATATTAGTAAGTCATTTCTAAAATTAATTCTATGTTCATCTCATTGGTAAAATTCATGAAAATAATATTTTAAATCCTATAAATGTATCCAAAACCATGATGTATCCAATTCCCTAGAAATGTGATTTTCAACATGAAATAGTATATATATAGTTTTCTTATCTACATTTCATGTCCCAATAATCCTACCCATTTCTATGATCCCAACTCAAGGAATAGACCAACATGATTTCCATCTCCTATATCCAAAACGGATACCAAGTCAAATACAAAAAATTTAAATTTACCACTTATTACAATTGAAATTCAGAAGGACCAAGGTGATACAAATAATAAAATCCCTCCCACACACATTTTTCATGAGTCGATACAGAAGTGCTACTTGGACTTAAGTGACATACCCAAGATTCCAAATGATGTAAATAAATGTTAGGGGATTCATGTAAAATTGGGGGATGATTTTACCTTTGAAAAAAACCAAACCAAATATTCTATAACCAAATAAACACAATATGATTTATGTTAATAATGAAATATAGCTGAGAAATTTCATTAATATCAAAAACAATTACCATGTGCCACAAATAAAGAATATAATTTTATTGTACACACAAGAAGAATTTAAAACCAAAATTTCTATAAGGCAACTAAAAATCAAAATATCCAATAATACCCATGATCAAACTCCACCACAAAGCCCAATTATCAAAAATATGTGCTAAAAATATGTGATACTTTACCTTTTACCTTGTCTCAGTATACAATATCTTCAAAATCACCAAAGTTCCAAGCATTATGTGAGTACTAAAAAATAATAGGTTTTCCACAATGGAATTGTTTACTCACACCACTAGAGTAGAACATGATAGAACATTTATATAAATTATTTTATATAAAACAATTTCTAAAATAGATTATTTTATAACATAAACAAGTTACATAAACAAATGAGTTTTCAAAAAACAGTATCAAGTTTCAAGGAATGAAACCAAGCATTTTTTTTTCAAAACCATTTAATATTCATTTTTCTCATAACCCATTACCATCCAACCAACCAATCATCCACACAATCATGACATGTGACAATTTCATACTCATGAACAATGTATCATCCATCTACCAAGTCCTCAAAGGGTAACCATATACCAGTGCCACAATGGCACATGTCCCTTCTATAGGGTCACATTAATAAAAATGAACACACAGCAACTAATTATTCCATAACAATTAAAATTACTAAACCATTCAAATATAATAATTATTTATTAAAATCCATATTTATATGTATTAAAACAATTATATCATTTTTGAAACTTATATTTAAAAGTTATGTTACCAAATTTACTTTCTATCAAAATAGTGAATTTCGAAAATTCCATAAACATTCACTCGAGAGGGTTTTTATCAAACATTATAAAACAGATAAAAAATAAACTACATGATAAAAACGAATAAGAAATTAATACATCATATTATAAATAGTGCAGTTAAGAGTGAATCCACCTACTTGAAAGATATGGAGAAAATTGAAAATTACAAATAAAACGCCAATGAAACATGTTAATTATCTATGAACCCACCTTATATTGCTACCCATATCATAAAACAAGAAAAGTATATTTATATTTGGAATCAAATATATTATTTATTACGACATAAAATGTAGATCTATAAAATCATGAGAGAGAGGGAGATTTACATCTAAGGAGAACTATCAAAAACTGTTAACAAGAAAGACATATTATGATAATCAAGATTCAATGCACAAATGAACGCCTCTCGATCATTTCCAAATTAATGGAGAGAGGTTCTAAAAGATTTGAGAGGGAAAATACCTAGTTAGTCCATTTGGGAGAAAATATGAGGCATTAAAACATGAGGCCTACCTATATCTAAAATTTAGGATCTAGTATTCTTACCACACATGGTTTAGTCGTACGGTTAGATAAATTGAGCACACAATATGCATTAAACACCTCCTCAAGGATTAACCTCCCAAGGATGGATCACATAGTTCGCAAACAGTGTTCTAATTGTGCCTATGCCCACATAACAAAAAATAACTATTTATATTAAAACTACACTCAATTTAGAAAAAATATGTGCTACTCATGAACCATCCCTTTATCCCATTTTTTATTGTTCATGGTTTCATGTAGGTTTCACATGGTTTTCCCAAATTTTGCACCAACCATAAACCTTTATAAACTTCCCAAACACTCTATAAGATATCCAAACTCCCCAAAAATCACATATATACATTATATACAAAAAAACATAAATAAATGTTTACATAACTGAATCTGGGGTTCTGTAACGACGAAACGTTTCATATGTCGATTTTACATCTTTTTGGATGTATATTAATTATATTACAAAAACAAATTAGTGAGGAAATTAATAGCATCGTGCCTTTTCAAACCTGGAACACATTATTCTAATTTTGTGTGAGATCATAAAAATCTACAATAAAAATATTCCATTTTAAAAATCATATATAAAACCATTCTTTATAACCTAAGGTATGGGAACATAAAGCATGAGATCAGATGCTCAGTGAGGGTAAACAAGGATGAATTGAAAGTATAACATGAGCATAATGGTATGAAAAATTGAGCATAACATTTTAATATCAATCCCTTGTTATCAAATATGATATACATGAGTCATGGAAAAATATTTTCCGTTCTTAAGAAATTAATAAAAAGAGAATAAAAGAGAACGATCCATGAGAGTATAAAAATTTCAAAAGAAATAGAATCTGTGGTATACACATATGCTTAGAAGATCTTATGTCAATGATACTTTCCACAAAATGGATAGTGTGTTAGGCTTGGGATAATCACCTATATACCTATTTTGTGATTGAGATCACCTCCTATTTTCCTTCGATTTTTAGGATTAGGATTGGCTCCCTTGTACCCTTTTATTGCGGGCACGAGATGACCTCTCATGAACTCTTTTTTTTGTTGGATTAGGAAGACATCTTGTGTAACCTCCTTTTGTAGTATTGGAATGAAATCATGTGTACCCTTAGAGATCATAGCAAATTAATTATTACCTAATGAATTAGAGTGATACATAGCTAAAACCTATCAGATATTGAAAACCATATATATTTGTTGCACAAGAACATAAACCATTCATCATATTAGAACCAATGAATGAAATGAATTTCATAAACATCATTCAATCATAACATAACCCATGTAAATGAAATGGATTTCATAAATATCATTCAATTATAAACATAAAACAAAAATATGTATAATAGGTATAGTAACCTTGAAAAAAAATTCCCTTAAAATATAGGTAACATCATATAATGGTATAATTGATGCAAAATAATTTGAAGAGATCTCGTGAAAATAATTATTGAGACAAATATTTATTCTCCTTTGAAAACATTTTATTTTCTTAAAACGACACTCAATTACACAATGAATTTTTTTAATAAAGATAACCTTGACATACTATTAGGGATGAATCAAGGAATTAAAATATCATTAAAGTGGATAAATCTATTTATGCAGTATAATTTAAAAAAAATTTATTTCCTACTTTTTTATGAAAAGTCACAAAGTACCTCATTTAGAAAAAAGAATAATCTTCTCAATCAATTTCATAAAAATTAAAACATTGTAAAAATAACATTAAATAATAATGTAGTAATAGTAAAAAAATTGAAATTGTTTTTGAATGAATTGATGTGGGGAAAATACATTCCCCATCAGATCCATAAATCTAATCAAAATCGAATGTTTATGAGATTTTGAAATAAACCCATACGACTTAATAATAATTAGAATCATATGAAACATCAACGAAATATAATTATATGAAAATAACAATACCATAATCATAAAAACATGAACCATAATAGAAATTCATGGGTAGTAGATGTGCCACAAAAGAGAAAAAAGTTGTGTCTAAGGCCTATGTCCCACATAAATAATAGTGAGACGAAAATCTCTTACCTTATGTCTTAACTCTTTTTGTACTCAAGAAAAAATACTATATAATAAATATAAATTGGTTATAAATCTATTAAAAAACCACAGTCATATATAATATACCAGATATTATTTACTTATGACATTATATTCCTCGATTCTAAACAATTCCAGGTTTATGTTATGTTTCAGGTAATAACATCTATGTTTCTCATAAATATGATGGCTTGTTATTATTGGTCCTCTTACATAGATCATTATTTAATTATCTATAAAATTATAAAAAAAATTAAATATCTGATATATATATTTTAAATGTATTTATGGTTATCTATAATAGATATAAATTGAAAATGGAATATACCAGTCATGGAGAGGGTAGGTCGTATATACCCATGAAAGATACTTCCAATACATGTTGTATTGTACAGAAAAAAGAAAATAACAAATATATATATATATATATAATATCATTGTATTATAATTATTATTTCATATATTTCATATAAATTCACCAAAACTATTTTTAAATCAATACTTGTAAAGTTTGAACCAATCATGCTGTATTGAGGAAGAAGTAGTCCACACATCCACTGGAAAAGTTATCATATTTCCAAAAGATGTAAAACATGAAGTTATATTTTATATAATAATTATAGTAGAAAAATTATATCATAAATATCTTATGTATATATATCATATAAAAATATATTTTCCATCATAATTGCCATCCATGATATGTGGTAAAGGAAGAACGAATAAAATCATTTCATGAAGTGACAGATCGTCATACAGAAGAACAGTAAGTTCGATAGCCATTAGATTGAAGTGTGTGTAAGTGTAATTAAAACACATAATATAATATAATATATTTATATATTTATGATAATAATCTAAATAATAATGGAGAAAAAAAATATTAATGGGTTCATGAAATAAATAAAATAAAAATGTTTGTTGATGAATGTTACGTTTTCTTGGGGTATCTCCATTTCATTTGTATGAAAGTACTTCATTGGATGACATTCTACCGAAATTTTGGATTCATAAAAGAAGGTAGGGGTGTTGGGGAAATAAATTTTCTAAGGTTGTCCAATCCAAATATGGTCTAATATGTGAATAAAAGGGAAGAAGATTCTCCATTTTATAAGAGAGGGGAGGGGAACTTTTTAAATGTATCCAATGAATATATAATAATAATTTACATCTCAACCAAAATATCACAAAAAGAAATCTATTCTATGAAAAGATATTTTATGGTTTCAAAATCACAAACTAATATATTTTCGACAATATTATGTATTATTTCCATCCTTATCATTTTGATTAACACAATATTAAACCATTTTAATTTTAACTACGATAACCAATTTTTCTATACTAAGAGGATGTAATTTTTACTTATAAAGTGTCAATTGAAAAATAAATGAAGAATTTATGATATTATAGACCATATATCAAAAAAAATTATTGTTTCATATTTTTTATCAAATATAAATATTTTAATAAAATATTATTATCATAAAAAATAATAAATATTAATATTCACATTGTTCTGTACAAATCCATTAAGAGAATCAATAAAGAAATATAACATCCAAACCATTCTTTTTAAAAACACATAAAATTTAATAGATTGTTATAAAATTATTGGATCTCCTTAATGAAGAAAAGTTATATTTCTTTTAATATTCATAATATCATTTAATTGATTGTTTCATTAATTAAATTATTTCTGCATCATAATTTTGTAATTATTCATGACAATTATTTCTGAAATAATTTTTTTTAAATTATTTGATGAAAATAAAAATTTTATATTTTAGAATAATATATATTGTTGAGAATTTCATTAATTTAATACCATTTTATAAATATTATACTTAATAAATGTTATAGTTTGACATTTTTTTCACTATCTTAAATAATAATAGTATATAAGTAATTAACATGGAAAGGTTTCCATTAAATAATTCAATTTAAAATAATGGAAAATGAGGGTATAATTAACATCATAAAATATAATTTGGTAATGTTTTAGGTTAGTTTTATAATATTTATAATAATATTTTTACCCTTAATTACCAGATTTAATCCAAACTATGATAATAAAAATTATTTAATTTACTATTCATATTATCCAAGAATAAAAAAAATTATTTAGTAAATTTGGATCATATGATTAAAATTATGGAATCCATTTTTAATAATTCCAAACACATTTTATCTTTAATTAATTTAAAATCAATATCTTTGATGAAGGAGAAAGCAGGTTTCTATAGTGAAAATGCTCAAAATATTGAGAAGTTCGTATATGTAAATTCAATTTGAAATTTATTAAAATGAAATAAATTGGATGAACTGAAGAATTTTTTATCTACCAATACATGAAAACCAATAAAATATATAATTTAACAATATAAATTATCTTGATGAAAAAAAATAAAATTCAGTTAAAATTCAGCATTTGGTATTATTCATCAAAACCTGAAAATTATTGGGTAAATAAAAAAAACTTAACCAAAGTAAATTTTTATTTTACGCTTTAAAATAATAAGTTTATTTTTTATTATTAAAATTATAAAAGATTAAAAATTTAGATGGTAAATGGGTTGTACATTAAAAGGCGATAAATTTTCCATTTAAAAAATTACATTTTTTATTCATAAAATTGGATTTACTATTATATTATGCTGATCAAATATATTGGATGACTATAAGAAATTTTATTGAATATGTAATATATAAATTTTATTAACAACATTCACTAATAGTGTATTGTTTATTTTATTGAGATAAAATCATTTTTTTATATTGAAAAATATGTTTCATAAAAAATGTGTGTCTTCATCATTATCATAATAATTATTTATTAATTTACAGAAGTTAAAGAAAACCAACGTGATGAATGTTTTATAATCATAAAACTTGATAAAAATCAACTAAAGGTGGATTAATTTTATATAATAGTTGAAATAATAGTTTTATAATTTTGTTAATATTATTTGTAATTACCATTCCAATGGAAAGGTTGTAAAAATAATAATACTTTCACTACAATATTAATATTAATTTGTAGTTCGGTAAAACTTAGCCTTCTATATAATACAAGATATCAAAATAATTTGACAATGTGAGTAACACAATCTAAACATATCATTTTTAATCACAATCTAATCTACGTATTTTTAATTATGAAACATAGATTTTTTGTTGCATAAAAATCAATAATTATATGGTTATTTCATATAAAACAAGATATATTTAGTGTTGTGTGAAATAAAAAATATCATAACGATTTAATTAAATTAAAAAAATATTTCACAAAATCATAAGGTGTTAAAGGTAAGTTAAAAATTGAAATAATTAACACTAAATCGCTAAATTATGTACCAAAAATGTTTTTATAGTAGGATGTTAATCCAAATCGTGGCCCACATACCATAATTTAAACTTATCAGGTATATTACCTTGAATAATTTGAAAAAATAAATCATTAAGTTAATGTAATTCCAAAACTACCATTTCCATCTCTTATAAAATGACATAATAAAAGCCCTTATTCTTAAACCCATACATTATAATTACATTTTGAGAAAATTTACAATTACTCTTCATAGAATTGTCTCATATAAATTATATAATTTTTAATGTTTAGTTAGTATAGTCCCTACATTTTTAAGGATAATTTCCAGAAAAACCAAATCTCCCAACATGAGTATTAATCTCATCATAATTTTTTTTAATTTACTCTTACTAATATACAATAAATTTGTTAATATAATTAATTATGTATATATATATACATAAATATCATTATATTATTATAATATTAATTATTTATTCATTCTATAGAATCATCTAAAAAACCAAACCATCAATCATGTGTATGTGTGGACAACCACCTTCATGACATTATATGGTCCATTTTATGTAATCTCCTGTATGGGGTGGTATAAATTATAATTTTTATTAATATTAATGTTGTTAATTTTATTTATAAAATTATTAAATTATATACTTTTTTCATTTCCTCCATTCTATCAATTCATTAAGTAATGATATTGTTTATCATGTGTATGTGAGGACTAATGTCATTGTGAATGATGTGTTTCATTTAAATTTACCACCTAATATGGATGTAAATAAAACTATAACTAATGAACTCACATTTTTGATGTCATTATCAAAGAAAATTAATAATAAATTTTTATTTTTTGTCACCGTGGGTATTCATTAGAAAAGGATTTCTTAATTCATTTGTACGCGTGAACTGCCACATCCAACAATGATAAATTCCTTTCATCATTGAAAATAATTATTACCAGTTATAAGAATCTATTTTGTGGAAATATATGATATATATTAAATTTAAATTCTTCTATAAATGTTATATTAACATTTTTTAATTTTACTTTCTTACTCATTTGAAAATTATGACATGAATTTTTGAAGCAACTTTACTTCAAAATTGAGTTATTTTGTAATGTTCATATATATTAAATTAGTAAGGAATTTTGTATACTATTAATAACATGTAATAATAAGGTACTGAAAATATTTTATTGGTTTTGGAGTTAGAATATTAATATCTAAACTTGTTATTAATATATCATCTATGTTCATTAAAAACTGAAAAAAAAACTTTTTCCTTTGACATCATCATCGAGGGTCATAATTTTTCATGACCCCCTCCCAAAAAATAGTACCCCTCTAGGGTTGGAAATGTGAGAAGGGAGATAATGAACCCCTGAGTCATGCCTCCAGTAGGCCCCGGGTTGGTGACTAGAACCAAGGGTATAGAAAACACAAAAATTGGAGGCATTGCCCTATATGAAAACACATGTGGAAAAGAGAGATAAGATATTCACAAACTAACTCTAACTCAACCAGTAGGATTAATGAAACCACAAGTTATAATATGTAATGTCATGAAAAAGTACTATATCTAGAAGGGTAAAACCACAATTACCCAAAAGAAAGAAAAAACAGCAGCCACCACAAACCCCAAATGGCTCTTACAACCCCATACTAGTAAACACCAGCCTGATCTCCAACCTGCTCCAAGTGACCCGAAAAACAGTTTATATATATGATGAGAGTGGTTTCTCATGAACCAAAATTCAATAAAATTATTATTTACCTAAAAATGTACCATAGTGTCACACCCTAGGGTCGATCACAAGGAGGCCACTCACATGCACTATTTTTCTATTGTCACTATTTATAATATAACTAATATAAAAATATAATACTAATATTAATGGGGGAAAAATATCAAAATCATAAAATATAAATATAATATATAATAATGAAATGAAATACAGAATGAAGTTAGTAGAAATAAAGTAAGCAGTTGTTCTTAGGAGGTCGTGGTGGTTGATATTATTGTTTAAAAAAGAATCTCAAAATTCAATTCAATGAGATGATCAAAACCTGTCACACCTCACCTTCTCATTTGAAATGTCATCACCCCTTACAAAGACCTCTGCATATGGGGTAGTTCTCTTCCTAAATTCATCTAGGATACCTCTTTGATGACCGTCACTACTCATGACATGCTCCACCGTATACACGACACAAATAGCAAAGGGAAGGAAAATTGATAAATGAGAAGAATAAATTGATGGTAGAGAAAATGGGGAGACCGCTCACCATAATTGATCTTACCACCATCAAAATTCTTATAATTGAATAATGTATAATGAAATTAATTCTCAATAACTCAATCAACTCACCATTCCCTCCCTCGAACAAGCGTCGAGGTTAGTTCTCCATTTTTAGTGGACTTGAGAAGGGAATAACGGTGGGAGAATACATAAAATAAAAAAAATGAAAGAAAGAAGGTATTAAGTGGAAATGTAAACTAATATATATTAAAAATGAAAATAACTATTACAAAAAATAATACTCAACATTTACCCTTGAAAATGGATATCCTTGTAAAACGGTGAAGAGATACATATTTATAGGGGAAATGGATGATGAAAACTCGCTCAAATTCCATCCTCCGGATTGCATCGCCTTTTCGCCTCATTAAATGACATACATGGTACTTGGTCCCTTCTTTAAAGTTTTTCCACATCATATTCCACGTCCCTCCATAAAATTTCAGGTTTATTGGGCAATTTATCATGGAGTTATGACAGTTTTGGTGCGAAAAACATAAATATGTCCATCTGGCTCTTTGTCTTCAACAACTCCCACTTACCATGGCATTATGGCATTGCAATTAGCATATTCCTTGTATAATCCCTAATTAAAGATGTTCAATAATTCCTCTTCCAAACTCTTGGTGCATATAAGGTCCAATGGACCTCCTCAATCTGAGATACAAGCTCACCTTTAAAACATTCTAGATTTGTACACAGTTTTCAAGGCACAGATTGTGAGCTAATTTTGGGCCTCCAAATGACTAATTGAGCTGGGCCACCAGGAAGATGAAATTTGGCCAATGATGTAAGGAAACCTAAAAAAAAGAATTTCACAATTTGGGTCAGTGTAGAAAATGATATGTCCAAAATAATGAAGTTAAATAAAACAAATAAACACCAAAATTAAGCCATTTTTTCATTTGAGCTCAAAATACCACTAAAACATAAAAATTTTCCAATTTCCTATAAAATAACACTATGGTGGGTATTATAACATTTAAATATAGTATATAATATTTGAAAATTATAGCTCCATCACTCCCCCACACTTAATCATTTCACTCCCGAGCAATCATCATATATCCAAATCAAAATTCACACAAAAATCAGAAATTAGAAAACATCAATGATCTCTTCCAAAATGAAATTCCATCATGTCTCCTCAGTGAAAAAAATTTCCAAAAAATTTTCATTCCTCACATTTAAATTTATTCATCCTCATAAATCCATCCATGGCCCAATCACAGCCAACCTCACCTTGAAATTTGGGTCACTCTTCACTCAAGATAAATTATATCTGGAGTTATGCTCATACTTGGAATGTGCATGTATCACCATAGGATTGTGACAATCCTCATCTCTCCATAGCGCAAAAAATTAAAATGAATTCAATTATGAGGACTTTTTTTCAGGTGAATTCTGTGGCTTAGGGTTGGTGGGAAAATGATTGAAAATTTAAGGCTATAAAGAGGAGGTTAGACTCTAAAGTACAATGCATGAATATTTAAGTGAAAAAACAAGAATTTGTCACGCAATTCCCTTAACAGTGTGAATAAAAACACCACCCCCTTTTTATATGACATGGGACATGAGCTAGGAATTGATTCCAAAGAATGATTGCATCCATGTTCTCCCTTTGTTTTTCATTTTTTTCAATTTTTTTGTAAAGCTCCAGAAAGGAACACCTTTAATCTTGTTTTTAATATTTTTTTCATAGATAATGAGCATACAATTGAATAAAATGATAAATTCAAGCTCATCTCCATTTTTTCATTTTTTTTATCTTTTTTTGAAGGAGAACCTGATGAAACAATAAAGAAAAATGAAAGAGTTACCCATGCCCAGTTTGATCTTTATCATAAAATGCCAAAAATGGTGACACATACGTCAAATCACCAAAAAATGAAACACATCCCAAAGAACACACACAAAAGGCCATTCCCCCACACTCAAACTGGAAATATCAACACAAAAATACCAAGAGTGCGGGTAGGATTGGAATATTTGGCTTGTAATGTGGCTTAATGTTATAAGGAAATTCATGGCTTCTAAGGGCTAACGAAAGATAGATGTAAAGGTAGGTCTCAAAATAAAATATGGATTGCCAAAAAATTCCTCAATCATATAAAAACATTCCTTGAAATCCAAAGCATCGAAAGAGAAAAATCACATGTTTTGGTTCCCACACAAAATCCAAGCTTTTCTCAAGAAAGTGTGGGTATTAGAAAGTATATATGAAAGTTGTTCAGAATACCTCACAGGACGGGAAAAATATATTAAGTTAGTGTTTCAAGGGATTTGATTTCAAATATCAGTCAAACTCATAAAAATGCTTGAATTTCCAATTCAAGAAAATAGTTTCTCACATCAACAATCATATAAATTCCATTTTATCAAAAATCATCTCAACTTACTCAAAATCAATTAGTGTGTAAAAAATGATTAGAATGTTCATTAAATATCAATAATACTAAAAAGATGAAAAAAAGGAAAAAACATTCTCCCAAAACAACTAATCAGGTTAACACTCCCCCCTAGATTTCAATACCCCTTATTGTAGCTCAACAAAATAATGATAAGGGGGGAAATAGATAAAAGGAAAGATACAACATGACATTATTTTTCAGTGGCAGCTTTAAGTTAAGATCTTAGCTACTACCACTTGTCACGACCTGCCCTCGGGGTCCGTGCCGTGACTACCCCAAGCCCGCCTTCCATAGGCCAGGGGCTGGCGACTAGCACCAAGGCGTAAATCCCAAAAAAATCGAAGGCATTTCCTTTGAGAAGTAAACAAGCACCATCGAGTAAGAAAGCAGAAAGTAAACACTAAGTAGAAACAGATTACAACTGAAAGTGAGGAAAAGTAAATGGGCCAGTATACAAACCCAAACTGAAAGTAAAGTACAACTCGAAAGGAAAAATAGCTACTGTAAAGTAAAAGCCGCTACACTGAGCTGTCCACTGGAAATCCCACCTAAAGGGTGGGTACAGATAGCTCCACTGCTCCACGGGTCCCGCCGTCCGCTCCGAGCACGTTCCACCCAGTGGTCCACCTCCATGTACCGTCCTGCTCTGCAAGCCTCAGCTAAGATCAACGATGTCCATCGTCTACAACCAACTCAACGTAGTGCGGGAAAAGCCCGTGCAGGGGTGAGTATAAGCTACTCAGTAGGGACCCCAAGACCCCTAAAGGTCTCTCAAAATCCACAAAGGATAAACCACAAAGAAAGGAACAATCACGAAGTAACAACTGACACTGCTTAGGTATATGCCCATACATATACCTAAGTCGTCAATTTCAAATACGCTCCAACCTCCGAGCCCAATTACAACTCAGTCCACACAGGAAAGTAAACGTATTCCACACAGGAAAGCAAAACGAAATCCACACAGGAAAGTAAACGTATTCCACACAGGAAAGCAAAACGTAATCCACACAGGATAGCACAACACAATCCACACCAGAAAGCAACATTATTCAGCTCACACAGGTATACTTCTTCGAAATACGATAAAGATTATCTCTGATCCATCTAAGTCGTCGGACCCACGAAGGATCGATAGGTAACTAACCCCGCAAAAGACCCACACAGGATCGGGCCCACACAGGACCTGTAGGCGCTGGTTCACACAGGACCGCTGAGCGCAAGGACCCACACAGGATCGGACCCACACAGGATCGGACCCACACAGGATCGGGCCCACACAGACCTATAGCACTGATCCACGTAGGATCGCTGAGTGATGTAGTCGTCATCGTCGAATCCACACAGGATCTCTGTACTGTCGTCGTCGCAGTCACAGTAGCAGTAGCAGTAGCAGTCACAGTCGCAGTCGCAGCCAGCACTAGGGTTCCCGCACACAGCAAGCTCGTTCGGAGGGTCCGCTCCACGAGCCGAGAGGCTGATACATCAACTGTCACAAAGTCCAGAGTTAATGTATCCAAAAGTTCCGTATCGTCAACATGAACTCAACGCAACAGACGACGCGTCGATCAGACGCCCGGTCTGAGAGTTATTGGCTTTTTCGTCCCAGGGGCCCGGTTGGTTTTTAAGGAAAAACCAACCAGACCGTACTCCACCTGCGTCCAAACCTCGGGCGGAGTATGCCAAATGATCCTTCTCACTAAGAGGAACTCAACAAAGCCGATGGCACGTCAATCAGACGTCCGTAGCTCATGATTTGAGTGTTTCCGCTCCGAAGGCCCGGTTGGTTTCGTGTACGAATCAACCCGGCCGAATTCAAAGTGTTCCAAAACCCTGAGTGTAATATATCGAAACGCCCGTCTCGATCCAAGGATCGCGTTACCACAGACGGTTCGCCAATCGGAGGTCTGTGGCACAAGTTATGGCCAAAAGACCGAAACTGTCTTGAAAACGGGGGGTCCTGGTCCGGGCCGAGCCAGCCCGACCCCCCCTGGGTTGGCCCGTACGGGGTCGACCCGGGTCCGACCCGGCCCGGCCGGCGATGGTCCGGCGCGGCGGCGCGGTCCAGCGCCGCGGCGCGGCCTGCCGCCGTTTGTCTCCACGCGCGGGGGGGCAAGCCCCCGCTTTATTTTTGGCGGCGCGACTTTTAGCCGCGCCTTTTGCCAATCAACGGCCCCCCTCCTGGGGGCCTTCATTGAGGAGAAACCGGGGGGGGGGGCCTGCCCCCCTCAAAGAAACTGCCCCCCCTTATGGGGGGCCTGCATTGAAGAGAACCTGGGGGCCGCCTGCCACCCCTCAAAGAAACCGCCCCCTCATAAATGGGGGGGGGTTTAGTGCTGGCCGGGGGAATTAAATTCCCCCGGCCCTTGACCTTCCGGCCGGCCACCTGGCCGGCCGGTTTTTCTCCAAGGGGACCGGCAAACCGGTCCCCTTTTCAGCTTCCGACGTTGGCGGCCCGGCCGCCGGTCTTCTCGTCCCGCCGCGGCCCGGAACCGGCCGCGGTGTTCGTCGTCCGGCGCGGTGCGACGGCACCGCGCCCCTCCGCCGCACCTTTGATTCCCTTCGACGCGGTGCGACGGCGTCACGTTCTTGATGATCCTTCCACGGCGCGGCGCGACGGCGCCGCACAATATAATCATGCGAATATCCGCGTGGTGCGACGGCACCGCGCCATCTTGTTTCATCCGCAAGATAAATCAACAAGAACAAAGGAGGGGGTTCGGCCGTGTTCATGCAGTCCGGCCCCCCTCACGTTAAACAATAACACATATTTAAATATCCTTACGCTTGTCATGCTATAACCACGAACGAGAATAAATAAATAAACAAACAACAACAATCCCTACCTCGAGTTCAAGTTCGAAGATCGTCAACGACCTGCGGAAGACAACGTCGCGGAGGTCGGGCGTCGCGGTAGTCGTTCGTCAAATCTGATGACGAAGAGTTACGTCCGAAGAGGTACGTCGTTGGCGAATCTTCGTATTCCGATGAAGGAAGTCTGAGGAGGAAGCGGCGTTCCCTTTTGTTGACACGGAAGACGTCGTCGATCTTCGGGAACAACGGGCTACGAAGATGAGAGGAGCGGCGTTCTTCGTCGGAGCTCGAAGGTTCTTCGCGTTCTTTGTCAAGGTTGAAGAAGAGGAAAGAGCTCCCAAAATCCTCTCAAGAAGGATAGAGAGTTCTAACCCAACAAAATAAGATAGAGTCTTATTTTATTCACAACTTAACAAATTGAATTTCAATGGTTTGAAATTCAAATAAAATAACTTAAAAAATTAAATAACAAGTTGACATGTCATTTAAAGAGGGGTTAAAGGAGTTTTGAGAGGAGATGGAAGGTTGGGTTTTGTGTGGGCCCCACCACACTTAATCCTCCCAAGGGAGGTTAAGTGGATGTGGGTCCCACCTTTAACTTCCTTTGAGAGGAGTTAACCAACAAGTAAGAAAAATAAAAAGTGTTCCACATTTTTATTTATCTTCTTTTAATACTCCCAAAAACTAACTTTCGTCCCGCAATAAACGCAACTTCAGAAAAGGTCTCCTTAAGCGAATATCGGCGCTGCGAGTTCATCGGTGTCCTCGGATTTCAATTCCGAGCACCGGATCAAAGTTAGAAATTTCCACTCGTTCGTTCACTGAACGTACCCGAGCCAAACTTCGGAAATTAATTCCGGGCACACCGGGCCTCGGAATCAGGCGCCGTCAGAAACTGCGTTCTTGTAAAATTCCAAAGAAAATTAAGAAGAAAATTTCCCTTTAATTTTACGGGTCTTCACATTACACCCTCCTCAGGGCTTTACATCCCCGTAAAGATACATCAAAAACTAGGGAAACAAATGAGGGTACTGAGCACGTATCTGAGCCTCCCGCACCCATGTGCTCTCCTGGAGGTTCCCGTGCTACCCTCTGATGCGCACAAGAGGAATCGATCACCCACGCAGGACCCGCCCCTGTTGATCCTCTATCTCCACCGAGACCTCCGTAAAAGTCTCCCCATCATCAACGTCAAGCTCCCCATGGTCAATGATGTGCGTCGGGTCGTGCACGTATCTCCTCAGCTGAGATACGTGGAAGACGTCGTGCACCCGGTGCAACTAAGGTGACAGAGCCAGGCGATAAGCAACCTCGCCAACCCTGCTGAGGACCTGGAAGGGTCCGATGAAGCGCGGAGATAACTTTCCGCCTCGTCCAAATCTCTGAATACCACGTCGAGGTGAGACCCACAAGAAGACGTGGTCGCCATCCTCGAACTCTAGTGGCCTCCGCCTCCTGTCAGCATATGACTTATGCCGGCTCTGAGCTGTCCTCATTCGCTCCTGGATGACCTGGACCTTCTCTGTCGTGAGTTGGACCATCTCCGGTCCCACAAGTACTGACTCCCCAGGGTCTGTCCAGCACAAAGGAGATCTACAAAGTCGGCCGTACAATGCCTCGTACGGTGCCATCCCGATGGTGGAGTGGAAGCTGTTGTTGTACGAAAACTCCACCAAGGGTAGGTGGTCCTCCCAGCTACGACCAAAGTCGAGGACACATGCGCGGAGCATGTCCTGGAGAGTCTGAATGGTCCTCTCCGTCTGACCATCCGTCTGAGGGTGAAAGGCTGTGCTCAGATGTAGCTGCGTCCCGAACGCGTCATGTATCCCCTTCCAAAGCCGGGAAGTAAAGCGAGCATCTCGATCGGAGACGATAGATGATGACACACCGTGGAGCCGCACAATCTCCTGAACGTAGAGACATCCCATGCTCTCCACTGAGCCCTGCTCTCTAATGGGTAAGAAGTGTGCCGACATGATGAGTCGGTCAACAATCACCCAGATGGAGTCGTGACCTCTGGAAGTGCGTTGAAGTCCAGTCACGATGTCCATAGATATGCCATCCCACTTCCACTCCGGAACCTCCAAGGGCTGTACCAAGCATGCTGGTCCTGATGCTCTTCCTTCACCTGTTGGAATGTGAGGCATCGAGAAACGAACTCTTCTACAGCCTTCTTCATGCCCGGCCACCAGTGCTGTCATCTGAGATCCTGGTACATCTTCGCCACTCCAGGATTTACCGCCAAAGGAGAAGTGTGAAACTCTCTTAGCACCTCCTCTCGCAAAGCGACTGGTACCATGGTAAGTCCTCTGAAAAGGATGTCATTCTCTGCTCCAAGGGAGAAACCCTCAGGTGTCTGTCCCGAGGATATCTGTGCACGCTGTGTCTCACAGTCAGCGTCCTCACTCTGTGCCTCTCTGACCTGCTGTAGTAGAGGAGGGGTGACTGTGAGAGACTGGAGGAAGGCTGCTCCATCTCTATCCATGAAGGATATCTGCAAAGAGACTTGCTGCAAAGATTTCTCCTTTGCCGAAAAGTGAAATCTTGTCTCATCCCCTAGATGAACCACGTTCCTTTCCTAAAACAGTCAATCCCGTCATGATTAGTTAATTCATGGCATGGATGACGTCGTAAGGCCTCGACGTTGCTACCAAGAGATCCAACCGTTACTCTCGCTTCCAAGGGTTGAGTCACACTTTCGGCATCAGTGTGTGGTCACTGGGTTTCCTCCAGTACGAATCTCGAAAGTGAGGGTCAAGTCAACAGTTTTTAACCGGAACCGCTTAGTAAAAACAAAAAAAGACAAGAAAACAAAAGTCGCCAGGGCAAGTATCTTTTTATTACTTCAACTTAAAGTACCAGGACACAAGGGAACACAAACTACGAAGCTAGAGGCATTATGGGAAAAGGCCTTTATGCCTGGAGATAGTCCCGCACTAGTCCACCCGCTTCCGGAGCTCCATGATCGTAAGCTTCAGCTTCCTGAAGTTGTGCTCTCCCCTGAGGTCGGGGTGGACCTCCTGGTGGTGGTGGTGGTAGAGCCTCGAAGCGTCTCCCACCACCTACTGCTCGGCCAGCTCCTCTGCCTCGTCCTCCTGCTCCCTGCGGACTGCCACGGTCGAACCTCTGCCTCTGCCTAGGTGGTTCCTCAACCGTCTGCTGCTCCTCTGCATGGCGGGTCGGGCAGTCATGAGCCATGTGGCCTTGCCCGCCGCATGCATAGCACTGTCTTCCACTCGAAAGACTGGCTCCGCGCTGTGTGCCCCGCACTGCTGAGCTAGTGTCCTGATGTCGTCTGCCTGAGGGTCTGGTCTGTCTGGACCCCTCAGTCATCCGTCAACTGCCTGCTGCAGATGAATCTGCCACGTGCCGCCCTGCGGTGGGTCGCTGTGCTGGTGTAGACTCAGCAAGGAAGCTCTCGATAAGAAGGTCCCGCTCCAGTACTCCTGTATGAGTCGGTATTTTGAGGTAGATCAGCGATGACCTGATCTCGTGTCTCAAACCCTGCTCGAAGGTTCGGGCCCGGAAGAATGGGTCCCGTACCATGTCAGTCGGGTAGCGCGAGAGATCAGTAAATATCACTGAGTACTGGGCGACCGTCATGCTGCCCTGCCGCAGCTGAAGAAGCTCCTGGATACGCACCGCACGAAGGGTGGCTGGGACGATCTCCGAGCGGAAGAGGTTCTCAAAGTCCTTCCAATGTATTGATGCCTCATCGTGCACCTGGAGCATCAAGCTCCACCATCGTCCTGCTGCTGCGTGTAGTAGGCTCGCAGCAAGGATCACCATGAGGTCTGCTGGTGTCCTCAGTAGCCTAAACACACGTACCATGGCCTCCAGCCAGTCCTATGCTGCTTGGGGATCCGTCTCCCCGCGAAACCTGGGTGGTCGCTGGCGCTGAATCTCATGCAGTGCGCTGAGGCGACGTGCATCGTCAGCGGCTGGTGCTGGAAGCATCGGGGGCTCGGCGGGTAGAACTACCGCCGGTGCCACTGCTGACAAAGGGCCCTGCACCGAAGCCTCGTCGCTCGGTGGGCTGTCGTCGCACTCGACTCTCGGAACCCTAGCTGGCTGCCATCGTGGGGCCATCCTGAATAGGAAACAGGTGCGCCACGGTCAAATAGTATACCTGGTGAGCTGACACAAAGAAATCACAAAGAAAACTTTGAAACACACACGCAATCAATGTTTTCGTGCATTATGTCGGAAATCAGAAGTCAGGGTCCTGGTGTACGGATACATCGGCCGCCGCACCAACACTGGACTCCCTGGACTGATAACCACACTCAATATGCTAAACATTATTGCTTCACATAGAAAAGATCAGAGTTCACAGTAGAACCGAACTCCTCTGATACCAATTTGTCACGACCCGCCCTCGGGGTCCATGCCGTGACTACCCCAAGCCCGCCTTCCATAGGCCAGGGGCTGGCGACTAGCACCAAGGCGTAAATCCCAACAAAAAGTGAAGGCATTGCCTTTGAAAAGTAAACAAGCACCACAGAGTAAGCAAGCAGAAAGTAAGCACTAAGTAGAAACAGAGTACAAATGAAAGTGCGGAAAAGTAAATGGGCCAGTATAAAAACCCAAACTAAAAGTAAAGTACAACTCGAAAGGAAAAACAGCAACTGTAAAGTAAAAGCCGCTACATCGAGCTGTCCATTGGAAATCCCACCTGAAGGGTGGGTACAGATAGCTCCATTGCTCCACGGGTCCCGCCGTCCACTCCGAGCATGTTCCACCCAGTGGTCCTCCTCCAGGTATCGTCCTGATCTGCAAGCCTCAGCTAAGATCAACGGTGTCCATCGTCTGCAACCAACACAACGTAGTGCGGGCAAAGCCCGTGCAGGGGTGAGTATAAGCTACTCAGTAGGGACCCCCGAGACCCCTAAAGCTCTCTCAAAATCCAGAAAGAATAAACCACAAAGAAAGGTACAATCACGAAGTAACAACCGACACTGCATAGGTATATGCCCATACATATACCTAAGTCATCAATTTCAAATACGCTCCAACCTCCGAGCCCAAGTACAACTCAGTCCACACAGGAAAGTAAACATATTCCACACAGGAAAGCAAAACGAAATCCACACAGGAAAGTAAACGTATTCCACACAGGAAAGAAAAATGAAATTCACACAGGAAAGTAAACGTATTCCACACAGGAAAGCAAAACGAAATCCACACAGGAAAGTAAATGTATTCCACACAGGAAAGAAAAACGTAATCCACAGAGGATAGCACAACACAATCCACACAGGAAAGCAACATGATTCAGCTCACACATGTATACTTCTTTGAAAGACGATAAAGATGATCTGTGATCCATCTAAGTCGTCGGACCCACGAAGGATCGATAGGTAACTAACCCCCGCAAAAGACCCACACAGGATCGGGCCCACACAGGACCTGTAGGCGCTGGTTCACACAGGACAACTGAGCGCAAGGACCCACACAGGATCGGACCCACACAGGATCGGGCCCACACAGGACCTGTAGCACTGATCCACATAAGATCGCTGAGTGCTGTAGTCGTCGTCGTCGAATCCACACAGGATCTCTGTATTGTCGTCGTCGCAGTCACAATAGCAGTAGCAGTAGCAGTAGCAGTCACAGTCACAGTCGCAGCCAGCACTAGGGTTCCCGCACACAGCAAGCTCGTTCTGAGGGTCCGCTCCACGAGCCGAGAGGCTGATACATCAACTGTCACAAAGTCCAGAGTTGATGTATCCAAAAGTTCCGTATCGTTAACAGGAACTCAACGCAACAGACGGCGCGTCGATCGGACGCCCGGTCTGAGAGTTATTGGCTTTTTCGTCTCAGGGGCCTGGTTGGTTTTAAGGAAAAACCAACCCGACCATACTCCACCTACGTCCAAACCTCGGGTAGAGTATGCCAAAAGATCCGCCTCACTAAGAGGAACTCAACAAAGCCGACGGCACGTCAATCGGACGTCCGTAGCTCAAGATATGAGCGTTTCCGCTCCGAAGGCCCGGTTGGTTTCGTGTACGAATCAACCCGGACGAACACAAAGTGTTCCGAAACCCTAAGTGTAATATATTGAAATGACCGTCTCGATCCAAGGATCGCGTTACCGAAGACGGTTCGTCAATCGGAGGTCTGTGGCACAAGTTATGGCCAAATGACCGAAACTGTCTCGAAAACGGGGGGTCCGGGTCCGGGCCGACCCGGCCCGACCGCCCCTGGGTCGACCCGGGTCCGGCGCGGACCGGCGCGGCGGCGCAGCCTGCCGCCGTTTGTCGCCATGCGCGGGGGGCAAGCCCCCTCTTCATTTTTGGCGGCGCGGCTTTTAGCCGCGCCTTTTGCTAATCAACGGCCCCCCTCCTGGGGGCCTGCTTTGAGGAGAAACCGGGGGGGGGGGGGCGCCTGACCCCCTCAAAGAAACCCCCCCCCCCCTCGTGGGGGGCCTGCATTGAAGAGAACCGGGGGGCCGCCTTCCCCCCCTCAAAGAAACCGCCCCCCTCATAAATGGGGGGGTTTTAGTGCTGGCCGGGGGAATTAAATTCCCCCGGACTTTGACCTTCCGGCCGGCCACCTGGCCGGCCGGTTTTTCACCAAGGGGACCGGCAAACCGGTCCCCTTTCCGGCTTCCGACGCCGGCGGCCCGGCCGCCGGTCTTCTTGTCCCGCCGCGGCCCGGAACCAGCCGCGGTGTTCGTCGTCCGGCGCGGTGCGATGGCACCGTGCCCCTCCGCCGCGCCTTTGATTCCCTTCGATGTGGCGCGACAGCATCGCGTTCTTGATAATCCTTCCACGGCGCGGCGTGACGGTGCCGCACAATATAATCGTGCGAATATCCGCGTGGTGCGACGGCACCACGCCATCTTGTTTCATCCGCAAGATAAATCAACAAGAACAAAGGAGGGGGTTCGGCCGTGTTCATGCAGTCCGGACCCCCTCACGTTAAACAATAACACATATTTAAATATCCTCACGTTTGTCATGCTAGAACCAAGAACGAGAATAAATAAATAAACAAACAACAACAATCCCTACCTCGAGTTCAAGTTCGAAGATCGTCAACGACCTGCGGAAGACAACGCCGTGGAGGTCGGGCGTCGCGGTAGTCGTTCGTCAAATCCGATGACGAAGAGGTACGTCCGAAGAGGTACGTCGTTGGAGAATCTTCGTATGCCGATGAAGGAAGTCCGAGGAGGAAGCGGCGTTCCCTTTCGTTGACACGGAAAACGTCGTCGATCTTCGTGAACAACGGGCTACGAAGATGAGAGGAGCGGCGTTCTTCGTCGGAGCTCGAAGGTTCTTCGCGTTCTTCGTCAAGGTTGAAGAAGAAGAAGGAGCTCCCAAAATCCTCTCAAGAAGGATAGAGAGTTCTAACCCAACAAAATAAGATAGAGTCTTATTTTATTCACAACTTAACAAATTGAATTTCAAAGGTTTGAAATTCAAATAAAATAACTTCAAAAATTAAATAACAAGTTGACATGTCATTTAAAGTGGGGTTAAAGGAGTTTTGAGAGGAGATGGAAGGTTGGGTTTCGTGTGGGCCCCACCACACTTAATCCTCCCAAGGGAGGTTAAGTGGATGTGGGTCCCACCTTTAACTTCCTTTTAGAGGAGTTAACCAATAAGTAAGAAAAATAAAAAGTGTTCCACATTTTTATTTATCTTCTTTTAATACTCCCAAAAACTAACTTTCGTCCCGCAATAAACGCAACTTCAGAAAAGGTCTCCTTAAGCGAATATCGGCGCTGCGAGTTCATCGGTGTCCTCAGATTTCAATTCCGAGCACCGGATCAATAGTTAGAAATTCCCACTCGTTCATTCACTAAACGTACCCGAGCCAAACATCGGAAATTAATTCTGGGCACACCGGGCCTCGGAATCAGGTGCCCTCAGAAACTTCGTTCTTGTAAAATTCCAAAGAAAATTAAGAAAAAAATTTCCCTTTAATTTTACGGGTCTTTACATACCACTTGACTTAAAAGGCATGAAATAAACAAAATATGAGAAAAATAAATAAAAATAATGAGGAATGGAAATGAAATAGGATAATTCTTGGATTGACCCCCCAAGCGGGTGCTAGGTTTTTACTGCCCCTAAGCAGGCAGTTGTAGTGGTTTAACCCCAATCTAAAGGTGGATGAGGTTTCTTGATCATAAACCACCAAAACATATTTCTTCCAATGATCCTCGACTTATAAAAGTCCTGGAGGAACCCATGTACGGAGTACATCAGGTCCTTCACCATTTCATTGTGGTACAACAGGAATGATGGGGGAAGGTGGAAGAATGGGTCTTCCACATCTCCAACCATGACTTCTTTGGCCACTTTGACTTCAACGTCCAGGGCTTTCACTTGTGATGCTGGGTCAAAAAAATCAAAAGGGAAGTTAAAAAATAGTTCCACTTGGATATGATTAAAACATGATGATTCAATATAAAAACATCCCTTTCGTGTAGGTCATCTTGCAACACTATCTCTTTAGGCAAGGCCACTGGGAATTTTTTTCCAGCAATTGCATATTCATCATCTTCCAAAGAAAGAGAAAAGTATAGAGGTATTGATTCTTCATTGAAAAATATGGGAAGATCACTTACCATTTTGTCTTTAACAAAATCATACCAATGTTCATCCCTATCATGTTGATCTCCCACAGTTGAATGAGCTAGGATTTCGTCTTCAGGAACCTCTTGAGGTAATAGCC
This sequence comes from Viscum album, assembly GCA_963277665.1. Lineage (NCBI taxonomy): Eukaryota > Viridiplantae > Streptophyta > Magnoliopsida > Santalales > Viscaceae > Viscum > Viscum album. The sequence goes on from OY728139.1 coordinate 705,883,064, forward strand.
AAGGAGAGACGATTGCATCTTCCAATTGAATCATCAATTCCTCACTAGGTTCTTCAACTTAAAAAGTATGTGGAACAACATTTATCTCTTCATCTTCAGCTTGGTTATGTTGTTGTTGTCGTTCCATCCATATAACTTTATCTTCTTCAACTTCAGCCACCAGCGATGCTACCATCTTATTTTCTTGTTCAAGGATTTTGAAATTATTTTGAATCATCACGACATCTTGTTCCATTTGGATCAAAAAAGTCTCATCCCTACTAGAAAATTATTAACTAGGAAAATTATATGAAAAATCACTAAAATAATCCATCTTGACCAAAAAAAAGATATTCAATGAAGCACTTCTTTTTAGTTTTTTAATTTTTAATTTTTTTTTTTGGTTTTTATGAAAAATAGTGTGTGTAAGGGTTTGGGCTTCCCAGCAATGGCGCAAAATAGATGAGAGTGGTTGGTCGTGAACCACAATTCAATTAAATTATTATTTAGCTAAAAATGTACCATAGTGGCACACCCTAGGGTCGATCACAAGGAGGCCACTTCCATGGACTGTCTTTTTATTGTCACTATTTATAATATAACTAACATAAATAAATAATATTAATATAAATGGGGGGAATTGAAATAAATAAAATATAAATAAAATATATAATAATTAAATGAAATATCCAATGAATTTAGAAGAACGAAATTAGGCAGTTGTTCTTAGCTGGTCATGGTGGTTGATATCATTGTTTAAAAAGAATCTCAAAATTCAATTCAATGAGGAGATCAAGACCTATCACACCTCACCTTCTCATTTGAAGTGACATGACCCCATACCATGGCCTCTGCATATAGGGTAATTCTCTTCCTAAATTCATCTAGGAGACCTCTTTTCTTACCATCACTACTCATGCCATACTCCACCGTAAGCACAACACAAATAGCGAAGGGAATGAAAATTTATAATCAAGAAGAAGAAATTGGTGGTAGGGAAAATGGGGAGACCGCTCACCATAACAAATTTAACCCCCACCAAAATTAAAAATATAATGAAATTAATACCCAATAACTCAATTGACTCACCATTCCCTCCCTCTAACTAGTGCCTAGGTTAGTTCTCCATTTTTAGTGGAGTTGAGAAGGGAATAACGGTGGGAGAATACATAAAATAAAAAAAATTTAAAGAAAGGAGGTATGAAGAGGAAATATAAACAAATATACATTAAAACAATAACTATTACAACAAATAATACTCAACCTTCCCCCTTGAAAATGGCTATCCTTGTAAAAGGGAGAAGAGATACATATTTATTGGGGAAATAGATGAAGAAAACTCGCTCAAATTTTGTTCTCCAGATTTAATCGACATTTAATCCAATTAAATTTCATAATTGGTACTTGATCCCTTTTTGAAAGTTGTTCCAAATAAGCTTCCACATCCCTCCACAAAAGTTCAGGTCTATTAGACCTCGTATCATGGAGTTATGACTGTTTGTGGGAGGAACATTAAATCTGCCAATGTGACTCTTCGTCTTCCACAACTCCAAATTCCCATGCCATTATGGCCTTGTAATCAGCAGATTCATACATGGAATCCTTAAGGAAATATGTTCATTAATTTTGATTCCAGCTTCTTGGTGAATTTACGATCCAATGGACTGTCTCAATCCGAGATACAAGCTCACCTTTAAAACCTTCCAGATCTGTACACAGTTTTCAAGGCCCGAATTGTGAGCTGATTTTGGGCCTCCAAATGATTGATTGAGCTAGGACTCCAGAAGGATGAAATTCGTCCAATGATTTAAGGAAACCTAAAAAAAGGAATTTCACGATTTGGTCCAGTGTAGAAAATGATATGACCGAAATAATGAAGTTAAAAAATAGTTAAACACCAAAATTAAGCCATTTTTGCATTTGAGCTCAAAATACCACTAAAACATAAAAATGTGACAATTTCCCATAAAATATCACTATGGTGGGTATTAGAACATTTAAATACAATATATAATATATGAAAATTATATCTCCATCAATATACATAGTGCGTGTATAATTGTATACTCAGTAGGATCCTCCCCGAAGCCTCCCGTGCAAAAGTAAAGAGATCATGCTAAAGCATAGTGAACAACAAGTGAAACTAACTTGTCACCTAAAAAGTTATACAAAGTTCCCAATCTCACCATGGATACTCTCCCCATGTAACTCATTGAATAATATATCATATAATAAACAATATCACGGGTACCCCACTACTACATCCCCACTGGATTGATGATTTTCCCCAAAGTCGCACGTCTTGAGCATCTCTCTCTAAAACGGCTTGCCCGCAGACACCTGGACGAAGCACCACAACATTCACCTCGTCCAATAAAACTACCACGTCCATGTATGAAAAGTAACAAGGTAGTTTCTAGAAGCCACAACAACCCGCATTACATGTATCATACATCTGGTATTATACCTCAAGCCATTACAGCCCATACACCGGGTAAGGATCATCATGACCTCAGAGCCTATACATGTTACACCTATATTAGTCGATAAGATACTATATCTAGAATATATGTTTGTGAATAACCACAATACATTAAATCCCTATAAACACATATATGGGGAAAACTAACCATTGTACCAACTGGAACAAGTATCAACCAGGATAAGAGAGCGGGATAAAAGGGGGTAGTCATCCAATCATCCTCCCACCGGAATGTTGATGATATCACCCCCAGGGCTCAGAATCCCCAGGGTGTCAGTTTTCCATACTAAAAGCATGAAGTAGCATATAGAAACAATAAAAGTACAAAATATACTATATCTCACAACCACACAATAGGCATAACCTAGTCTTAGACTCAACTGAAGCTAACATATGTCGGACTCCGGGCTGCCACTTCTATGACTAGGTATTATATAAGCACACAACCATTTAAAGAGAATTAATAAATTATTTCATTACCTTTTACAAATTTCAATTTATTTTAATTAATTATTTAATCATTAATTAACCATGAACAATTCCATATTAAATTTAATTAGCATCACTCCCAAAGTCCACGATCCCTTTAAAATTATAACCTCATCATTATATTCCATCGAACTCCAACCCCATGGGATAACACTATTTATTTAATTATTCATTATAGAAATACATTCCCACATTCCCACGCATTCTAGAAAAACATTCTATGCTACTAAACACAAGGGGGGTCAACATGTTGAGTATATTTACTACCCATCGAGTCTCTTCTGCCTATAGCAAGTACATAGACCCATCCTCCCTTAAGAAGCCAAACATGGAATGCACGTGACATACCCCGCTTATCTTCACCTATTTCTAATGAATGGCAAGCAAGACTAGCTTCCCTAAGAAGTGGGGAAAAGTAAAATATATAATCGAAAAAAGAATCAAAAAGCTTCCAACAAACACATTCATCAAATTCCATCATCCCTAGTGTCCTACCTAACATCCACATTCATAAACTGATGCATCTCACCACTTTAAGAATCATTTTCTACAACAACCAAAATTATCGATGCCCCCACATATCACAACAGCCATCCAGGATCACATCATAGCACAAGAAGAAATAAAACAAGCATCACATCAATAGGGATCTTGGCCCTTTAACAATCAAGAGGGTAACTCAGAAACCATCAATAAATTATCAAACAATAAGTTCTTTAATCCATCTTGAATTAACTAATTCATTATTCGTATGTTCCAAATTAGGGAAACCTAATTAGTAAGCTATCACAAATAATTTAACATGATTATTGCACCAATTTCATTAACCTAAAATTAAAACAATAAGAACAAGATTAATTTTCATGCGTCCTTATCCATATACAACAGTTATCAATTAATTTCAGATTACTTTCTTTTCCAATTTTCATCAAGAAAGAATAACTAAATAAAGAAAGCATGGATATCAAACTATCAATAAAACAGGTGTCAATAACATATGACTGATATCAATTTATTTATCCAGTTTAAATATTTATTATGTCAATTCCATTGTGGTCATGTGGGATAAAACATGCTAACAATACAAGTGCGCGTAAAAGAAAATAGACGCAACAGCTCCCCTAACTCAAGTAGTTCTTGGTGTTCTTTATCAACCAACGGGTCAAGATTATCCTCTCGCGACAACTACTTCCCCCTGAGGATGCCACGATACGACCGCACCAACAGAACCCCAAGAAAACTACATTAGAATCATGGATATTAGAAGCTATAAAATTGAAAGGTGAACATGAGAAAATGAAACCCAAAATAATGATGATAAAACATACCATATATCGAAGATTGATTGATACAACATGGTTGCTCAAAAATAGAGAATAACCAATCCGAGGAGGAATGTTTGATTATGAAAATATTATGGAATAGAATGAAAGGTTTTCTCATCTCATAGTTGAGAAGAATGAGGATGAATTAGGGAGGAAGATATCTCATCCCTTTAAAAGATTTAATGGAGCGATAGTTTAATATACGCTTGATTTCCCTTTAAAAGAATATCACATTAAACCATGCTGTTTGACCAAGTAAAAACATCCTGAGCCTTATGAACAATTAATATAGGATTTATGGCCTTTGAATCGGCCTTAAGAGTCCTTAAAATAAGTCTTAAAATGTATTTTACATCACATGAAATGTTTAAGGTGTGTAACTGTAGGAAGCTAGAAACACATTTCATGAACTCAAAATTTGGAAAAGGAATGAAAAGGTCACTATTAGAAGGTCACTGTTCGGGAAACACTGTTCACAACATCAAAATTTGGAAAAGGAAAGAAAAGTTCACCATTAAAAGGTCACCGTTCTGGAAACACTGTTCATAAAATCAAAATTTGTCAAAGGAAATAAAAGTTCACTGTTAGAACCACACCATTATGGAAACAATATTCATGAACTCAATATTTGGAAAATAAAAGAATAGGTCACCATTAGAAGGTCACTGTTCTGGATAAAACTATTCATGAACTCAAAATTTGACAATGGAATGAAACGGTCACTATTAGAACCTCACCGTTATGGAAACACTGTTCATGAACTCAAAATTTGGAAAAGGAATGAAAAGGTCACCGTTAGAACTTCACCATTCTAGGAACACTATTCATAGTCTAAAATTTTGGAAAAGGAATGAAAATGTCACCGTTAGAACCTCACAATTCTGGAAACACTGTTCATGAACTCAAAATTTTGAAAACGAAAGAAAAGGTCACCGTTAGAAGGTCATCGTTCTAAAAACACTGTTCACAAACTCAAAATTTGGAAAAAGAAAGATTAGTTCACTATTATAAGGTCACCATTATTGAAACACATTTTATGAATGGGAGGTTACCATTAGAGGTTACCGATAGAACTGTTCACCGATGGAACAGTTCATAGAATTTTAAATTTGTCAATGGAATGGGAAGTTACCGTTAGAGGTTACCGATAGTACTGTTCACCGATGGAACTGTTCATTGAATTAGAAATTTGGAAATTGAAAGAGAGGTTACTGTTAGAGGTTACCAATTAGAGGTTACCGATAGAAATGTTCCCTAAAGAAAACTGATGCACTTTTCAGAGAAGGTAACTGTTGCAGTGTTCACATCTGTCTACCATTGGAACTGTTCATCAAACTAGATAATTGGAAATGTGTTAGCGATAAGTCCCCTTGCCCTCTGGAATCACCTCAGACACCATAATTTCGCAAATGAATGGACCGGATTGGTCTGGGAAATTACATCAGATACCTCTCAAAAACATTCTCGTCCCCGAGAATTAAAAACCCACCTAAAGTGAAAACGAAACAAGGTCTGAACAACCACCCATTGTGATACCTCTCAAAAGAGAGAAATAAAAAAAAGAAACAAAGGGAGTCATCTCATAAACATGAAAGGTTCATTACCACATACGCTACATTGAAACATGAATAGAGTTAAGCATCAGACAATTGTGGGTACTAAGCATGTATCTTTGACTCACGTTCTCAGGTTCTCTCCTCCATGCCACTATATCACCACAAGATAGGAACCACAAGGATTGAATTCCCACACAACACTTTCTCCATGATGTCTTGGATCTCCACAGGTCACTCCTCAATGGTTGCATAGTCATCAACATATATCTCTCTCCAATCGATGATGTGATAGTCATCATGAAGATAATAATGGAGCTGTGATACATGGAAAACATCATGTATCCAACTCATCTGTATGGGAAGTGCTACTCGATATGCCACAACTCCAACACATGTTAACACCTCGGAAGGACCATCAAACTGAGGAGAAATCTTACTCCCATGACCAAACATCACTTCCCATGATGGGGAGTCACCATCAGAAACACATGATCCCCAAAATTAAACAATAATGGTCTCCTTATTTGATCAACATATGATTTATGATTATCTTACGCTGTCTTCATCCTCTAAAGAATCACCTGAACCATCTCTGTTATATTCTGCACTAGTTCTGGTCCAAGAATTTTTGACTCTCTACCCATAGTCCAACACAATGGAGAATAGCATGGACGACCATACAGGGCTTTAATCATTTCCATATAGATGGTGGAGTGAAAACTATTACGGTAATGGAACTCCACCAAGGGTAAGTGCTTCATCCATGAACGGCCAAAATCAAGAACAAAAGGGTGTAACATGTCTTCAAGAGTCAGTATAGTTCGCTCAGTCTAACCATCCATTTGAGGATAAAAAGTAGTTCTAAGGCATAGTTGAGAACCGAAAGCAAGCTGGAGACATCTCCACACCATGGAGGCAATAAAAGAGGATCTAGATCAGAAAAGATCATCCATGGGACTCCCTAAAGTCTCACCCCTCCTCTAGATCCTACCTAAACAAAACATCCACTGAGCTAGACTCCCAGATCGCCATTATGTGGATTGATTTTGTTAAATGATCTACTACCACCCAAATAGCATCATGTCTCCCGAATCTTGAGGTAAACTAGTAACAAAGTCCATTGATATGTCTTCCCACTTCCACTGAGGAATATCTAATTGCTGGAGTAGACCACCTGGGACACGATGTTTGACCTTCACCTTCTGGAAGACCGAACTTCGAGACAAAAACTACATAACTGAATGATTCAGCCAAGGACACCAAAAATAGCTCCTCAATGATCGGTACATCATTGTCACAACCAGATGCACCGTCAAAGGTGTACAATGATACTTTTTGAGAACCATATCGTGCATTGTCAAGGGAAAATATCTTCCATGATAAAACAATCCATGTTTTTCATATTCCTATCAACCATCTGGGGCCTCCCCACAAAAAACTATGTCTATCCACACCTCCACCTCAAAAGCATCCAATTGGGAATCATACACTTGCTTCATGAGAGATGACTGCACCATCATCCGAAAATGACAACATCTTCCCACAACATCTCCCATATCAAGATGTAATGCTGATAGCTCTACCTTTAATCTCCAAGAATCATCAGATTCATGCATATCATCACTACGTGACATTCAAATCAATGCATCAGCTACAACATTCTCTTTTCTAGGATTATAGTATATTTCGAAGTCGTATTCTGGTAATAACTCCATCCACCGACGCTATATTATATTCAAGTCACGCTGGGAGAAAAAAAATCTCAAACTCTTATGATCAGTGAAAACCAAAAAGCACTCACCAATGAGGTAATATCTCCACAAAATTAGATCAAACACCAAGGCTTCCAACTCAAGATCATGGGTGGCATAGTTATTTTCATGGGGACGCAACTATCGAGACCCATAAAAAACAACTGACCACTGGTGCATGAGAAAACAGCCTAACACCAGATGTGTAGTGTCATAGAAAACATCAAACTAAACTCCCTTGGCAAGAAGACAAAGAACTGGAGCACTTAATAACTTCACCTTTAGATACTCAAATGCAACCTTACATTGATCAGTCCATATGAATTCCTAATCCTTCCAGGTCAAAGCTGTCAGAGGAGTCATATCTCGTGGGAAATTTTCTAAGAACCTCATGTAGTAGCCTACGAGACCATGGAAACTTCACACCACTGACACTGTCTTGGGGGCTGCCAAAGACACAAATGCTTCTATTATCAATGGATCCATAGATACTCCCTTCTGGGAGACAACATTCCTGAAGAAACGGACTTCTCGAGAAGAAAACTCACACTTTGAAAACATACCAAACAACTAATAATGACAAAGAACTCCCACAATGGCATGTAGATTCTCTTCATGATCATCCTTCGATGTAGAATACACAAGGATGTCATCAATGAAAACCACTACGAACATTTATAGGAACTCAAGGAACACAACATTCGTCAATCCCACGAACACAACTAAAGCATTAGTTACGCCGAACAACATTACAACGAACTCATAATTCCCATGATGACAACGTAAAGAAGTCTTCCGGATATCCTCATACTTTACATGCATCTGATGATATCGTGACCACAAGTCGATCTTTGAGAACCAACTTCCACCCTACATCTGATCGAATAAAACATCAATCCATGGAAGAGGATAGTTATTCCTTATTTCCACTTTGTCTAAGTCATGATAATCAACACACGACCACAAAAGTTCATCAGCCTTCTTCATGATCAAAACTGGTACACCCCACGGTGACACAGTTGGCTAAACAAAACCGTAATGTAACAAACCATCAAGCTATGTTTGGAGCTCCTTTAACTCATAAGGGGACATACTATACGGAGACATAGAGATAGGAGACTCACTTGGTTGTATCTCGATCCCAAACTCTACCTCTCATTGTGGGGGTAATGCTACAACCACTTCTGAAAGACATCAGGGTACTCTTCTACGACCCTAGAAAACTCCAACTTCTGAACCTATGTAGAACTCAGCATCATCTCATCCATCATGGATGATAAATATGGAACGTGCCTATGACCCATTCGAGGATCTCACTCGCCAAAAAACACCACTGTATCTCCATCCATACCAATGAAAATGACCTTCTTCATGAAGCAATCCAAGATAGCCTGCACCTAATACAACCAATCCATGTCAAGGATGTTATCCTATGGTTGTATTTGTAAACATATGAAATCTCCCAAAGATTAGTGTTGCCGCAACACTAGCTCATAGTCTATATATATATCAAACAAGTTAGATCAACCTCCAACAGGAGTATTCAATGCCAAGGGCACTAGAAGCCTCTCTACATCAAGTCCAAAAGCATTGACAATAGTAGGTGATATGAATGAGTGTGTCGCTCCTATATCAAACAAGGCATACACCATGGTATAAAACAAGAAAAGGGTACCTCTAATGATGTTTGGAACGCCATGAGCTAGCAACGTCATAGAATGAGGATGCCCACAACCTCATCCATGACCTCTCTGTCCCTGATGAAGACCACCACCATGAACACACTCTACTCTCTGAGGACGAGGAGACCTACCCCATCAACCCTCAATTGATCTAAAGATGGTGCGACCTTCTGCGGCTGCCTCAGATGGAACTGCCTCAATGGAGGAACAAAGAGCATAGCACCTAGTGCACGATGACTGCTCTAAAAGGTCATGAACTCCCATTGTGGATGACCACAACCACCACAAGAAAAACAAGCACCTGATCCCTTGGCATAGGCCTGAGAGTATCTCTCTCTGGAGAAACAACATGTGAAGGGATGGGACCTACCCCCGGTTGAACAAAAACTCTTCTACCCTATAAAACAAGATCCCCAGACCGCAACTCTTCTTCGTGATGAATCATGATGATTCTCCTATCGTGATGATCCAGTCCGGGCCAAAGTCCTCTTGAAAACGTCTGACCTCGCTAGAAACTCATGATATGTCTTCAGTATAAATGGTTTGACATGGTACTGGACATCTGGATTCAAAGCCTCCTCAAAATGCCTCCCCCTGGCCTCCTCATCTGCTAATAGGTCCAAATCATATCATAAAAGGTTCCTGAAATGGATTCCAAACTCTCAAACATTGGACCTCCATGGTCGATGTCTATGATGCTCCTGGCGACTAGACGCCTTCGCAGTCGAAGAAAGAAAACTGACTCTAAACATATCTCAAAACTACTCCCATGAGATTGCTTACTCCTCATGATCCCCGAGGAACAAGAACCACCATTGCCTCACTGCTCCATGCATCATCGTCACAACCAAGGACACCCAGTGCTCTTTCTAAGAATGGATCGAAATGAAGCCTATCTCAACCTGCTACAACCCGAATTCCGGGACTGCATCTAAAATGAAGCCCACGTACTTCTAAATACTCTAGAGCTGATACTCTCGGAGTGTCTTCTTCCATGTTTCATTGTCGTAAACCTCTACCCTATGACGCTCAACTGGAATAGACTGCTGAACATTTTCTGCGAAAACCTGAAGAGGACGTTGACCTGGAGCCATATTTTAAAATAACAAACCATTAGAGCTCCTAAAAATAGAATATGGAGGTCTCAACATTGATTAATTTGTTTTTTATTCATTTTAGGTTAACATATCCCAAGGTATACCCATTTAAAAATAGGCTCATAAAGAATGATGCATTATCCTTTCCTAGGTCTCTACCCGACAACTACTATCCCCTTGTTTATTAGCCACTGTAAACATAAAGGTCGATACATCAGATCATAGGGGTCCCCAAATGCCTATGTCTTATCCAGTCTCCACTGTTTAGATCACATGATAAAAATTAATGACACCATTTCCATACCAACGCATGCTACCTCACCTGTGCATAACTCCATACTCCATCCTATCTATCAACCTACCTCCGATACCACTTTGTCACGAACCCCTCCCCACAAAGATTACCCCTCATGGGCCGGAAATGTGAGATGGGAGTTAATGACCCCCAGATTCCTACCTCCAGTCGGCCCTAGGTTGGAAAATAGCACCGAGGGTATAGAAAACACTCAAATGGGAGGCATTACCCACTAAGAGAACACATGCAGAAGATTGCGATATTATAGACACCAACCAAACCCAACTCAACCAGTAAGATAAAAGAAATCTCATGTGAACATATGTAATCTCATGAAAAAAGTACTACAACTAGAATTGGAAAACCGCAAGTACCCAAAAGAAATTAAAACCATCAGCAACCACAAGCCCAAAAAACTCATACAACCCCAATCTAGTGACCACCAGCCTGATCTCCCACCTACTCTAAGTGACCTGACAAAATTTTTATATATACATATGATGATTATAACAGTATACTCAGTATGATCCTCCACGAATCCTCTTGTGCAAAAGTAAAGAAACATGCTAAAGAACATTGGAGAGCAAGTGAAAATAACTCATCATTTAAATAGGTATACTAAGTTACCAACCTCACCATGGGTACTCTCACCATGTAACACATAGTAGAATATATCATATAGTAAACCATATCAAGGGTACCCCACTACTACTTCCGAAATAGTTTGACGATTTTCCCCAACATCGCATGTCCTGAGCATCACTCTCCAAAAAGGCTTGCCCACAGTCACCTGGGCGAAGAACCACAACATGCACCTCGTGTAAAAAAACCACCACGTCCATGTAAGAAAAGTAACCAGGTAGTTTCTAGGAGCCACCATAGCCAGCATAACATGTATCATACTGCCGGTGTTATACCTCAATCCATTACAGCCGATAAAGCGAGTAATTATCCTCAAACCATCACAGCCTATACAAGTTACACCTATTGTATTCCATATGATTATATGTCTAGAATATATGTTTTTGAATAACCACAAGACATTACAACCCTCTAAAGAAATATATGGGGAAAACTAACCATCGTTCCTATGAGCACAAGTATCTACCAAGAGAAGAGAGAGGGGCCAAAGGGGGTATTCACCAATTCATCCTCCCACCAGAATGACAGGGAAAACAACCCCCCAAGGCTCAGAATCCACGGGGTGTTAGTTTCCCTTACTGACAGGGTGGAGTAGCTTATACAAACACAAAAAGTCCAGAATATACTATATGTCAGAGCCACACTATGAGCATAACCAAGTCTTAGACTCAACTGCTGATAACGTCTCTCGGACACCGATCTACCACTTCTCAGACTAGGTATCCTATAATCATACATACATTTATAGATATTTAATAAATTATTTCATTCAATTTTTACCAGTTGCACTTTACGTTATTTAATTCCATAAAAATCAATTAACCATGAACAATTCCACATTAAATTTCATTATAATCTCACCCAATGTCCATTGTCCCTTTAAAGGTACAACCTCATCATTATGTTCCAACAGAATCCAATCCCATGGGTTAAAACCATTTATTCAATTATTCATTATAGAATTACTTTCCCACATTCCCATGAATTCTAGAAAAATATTCTACGCTAATAAACACAAGGAGGATAAACACGGTGAGTATATGTACTAACCATTGAGTCTTTGCTACATATAGTATGTGCGTAGACCCATCCTCCCTTGAGAAGCTAAATACGGAAAGCACATGTCACACCATGCATGTCTTCTTTTCTTTTGGAAGAAGTGTAAGCAAGAACAACTACCTTAGGCAGTGGGGAAAAGTAAAATAGATAATCAACCAAAAAGAAACATCAAGAATTTAAAAAACAAATCCATCCCATTTCATTATCCATAGTGTCCTCTCTGACACCCACATGCATAAACAGATGCATCTCACCACCCTAGGTGGAATTTTCTACCACAACCAAAAGTCTACATGCCCCCACATATCACAACAGCCATCCAGGATCAAATCATAGCACAAGCAGTAGGAAAACAGAGATCACATCAATTGGGATCTTGGCCCTTTAACAATCAAGAGGGTACCTCAGAACCCTTCAATGAATTGTCAAACAATAAGTTTTCTAATCCATCTTGAATTGACCGATTCATTATTCATAGGTTCCAGATTCCTAAAACTTAATCAGTAAGCTATGAAAAATAATTAAACATGATTACTGCACCAATTTTATTAACATAAAATTAAAACAGGAAGAATAAGATACGTTTACATGCCTCATTATCCATATCAAATAGTTATCAATTAATTCTGGTTTTTGTTCTTTACCAATTTTCATCAAGAACGAAAAGCTAATCAAAGAAAGCATGGATATCACACTATCTAGAAAACAAGGGGAAATAACAAATGACTGATATCAATTTATTTATCCGGTTCAATTTTTAATTATGTCACTTCCAATGTGTTCTAGTGGGATAAAACATTCTAACAATATGGTTTCACATCAAAAAAAAGAGAAGGAAAAAATACCCTACCTCCAGCAAATCCTGATGTTCTTTATCCACAGAACGGGTCACGATCCTCCTCTCACAACAACTGCATCCACCTCAGGATGCCATGGTATGACCACACCCACAAAACCCCAAGTAAAACTATATTAGATTCATGTAGATTATATGTTTTAAAATGGAAAGGTGAATAAGAGAATATAAACCCCCAAAGAACGATGATAAAACATAACTTATATCAAAGATTGATCGATACAGCTTGGTTGCATCAAAATAGAGCAGAACCAATCTGAGGAGGACATTTTGATTATAAAACTCTTATAGAATAGAGTGAATGATTTTAGCATCTCATAGCTGAGAAGAAAGAGGAAGAATTTGGGAGGAAGATATCCCATCCATTTAGAAGATTTAATGGAGCGACTGTTTAAGATACACCTGAGTTCCCTTTAAAAGTGGATCACATTGAACCATGTGGTTTGACCATGTAAAAAAATCCCCATCCTTAGGAATAATTAATATAGGATTTATGGATTCTTAATCGGAATTAATAGTCCTTAAAATGATGCTTTAAATGTATTTTACATCAATGTAAACGTTTATGTGGTGAAATTGTAGGAAGCAGGAAACACTGCTCATGAACTAAAAATTTGGCGAAGGAATGAAAAGGTCACCATTAGAAGGTCACCATTCTGGAATAACTGTTCACAAATTCAAAATTTGCCAAAGAATAGGTCAGCATTAGAAGGTCACCATTCGGAAAACACTTTTCATGAACTCAAAATTTGGAAAGGGCAAAAAAAGGTCACCGTTAGAACCTGAACATTCTGGAAACACTGTTCATGAACTCAAAATATGGAAAAGGAAAGAAAAGTTCACCATTAGAAGGTCACTAGTCTAGAAATATTGTTGATGAACTCAAAATATTTCAATGGAAAGAAAAGGTCACCGTTAGAACCTCACCGTTCTAGAAACATGGTTCATGAACACAAAATTTGTCAAAGGAAAGAAAAGGTCACTATTAGAAGGTCACCGTTCTAGAAGCATTGTTCACAAAATAAAAATTTGGAAAAAGAAAGAAAAAGTCACCGTTAGAACCTCACCATTCTGGAAACGATGTTCATGAACTCAAAATTTTGAATAGGAATGAAACGGCCACCGTTAGATGTTCACCGTTCTAGAAACACCCTTCACATACATAAAATTAGGAAAATGAATGAAAAGGTCACCATTCTAGAAACAGTGTTTATGAACTCAAAATTTGATAAAGGAAAGAAAGGTTGTCGTTAGTGGATACCTATAGAACTGTTCACTGATGGAACTATTCATATAATTGGTTATTTGGAAAAGGAAAGAGAGGTTACTGATAGAACTATTCCCTTATGGAAAGGTTCATGGAATTGGAAATTTGGAAAAATAAAGGGAGGTTACCATTAGAATTATTCACTGATGTAACTGTTCAAACAATTGAAAATATGGCAAAAGAAAGAGAGCTTACCGTTAGTGGTTACCGATAGAACAGTTCGCCAATGGAACTATTCATAGAATTGGAAATTTGGGAATGGAAATAAAGGTTACTGTTAGAGGTTACTAATAGAACTGTTCACTAAAGGTAACTGATGCACTGTTCACAGAAGGTTAACATTTCACTATTCACAACTTCCTATTATTGAAACTGTTCACCGAAGAAGAAAATTGGCAATGTGTTGGGGATAAGTCCCCCTGACCCCCTGAATCACCTCAAACACCATATTTTTAGAATGGAATGGGCCGGAGAGGTCCGATACATTACATAATTAAAACTATTAAGAGGATATTTTGGAACATAATTAATAATAATGTTATATGTATTACAAAAACGTAGTTAATCTTTGAATTATTAATTTTTTATCAATGATCATGGAGAAACACGAGCACTACAAATCCGGTGAATGATAATTAAAAGTGTTAACATATTCAGATAAAAATAAACTACCATGAACCAAATTATTCACAGTACATAATTATTAATGAAGTACATAAAAGGTATATTGAGATGTAAAATGTTCTAAAATATGAGATTAATATTTTTATATTTTTTTACTATATGTTATAGTATGATACACTTAATGGGGAAATAAGACAGTGAATCTTTTCTCTAACTCCTTTAGTTGATCCACATATTAAATTATGCAAAAATTTACATTTATATGGTGTATATGATGCCTAATTGATATGTTATCATGAAAATTATTTTATTCATGGGATTTATGTTTATTTTTAATGTCCTTTATCTATCGGATTTATGTTTAATTTTAATTTCCTTTATCTATCAATGGTTTTGAGTAAAATGTAACTCATGTTGTAATTGGTTTTCTCGAACCAAGTCCATTTTCAAGTGAGTCGTGGCATTTATTCTTAATTTTAAAAAAAGAAGTATCATATTTCAAAAAACTATATTGAAAAATGGTATATTTCCTTTAAATTATGGAATATTACTTTTCTTAATTAATATCCCACTCTTTTATGAACCTCTTCCTCAAATAAAATCATGATGGTGAAAAGGTCAAATCATTTACATTGAAACATACATTTCTATCCCCTATCCATGTTTTACTTATTGATAGTGTGACGTATAAGACATATATGTTTAATCATAGGTTAAAATTTTGATTAAACTCACTACCTTTAAATTTTGTGTTTTATTATCCATTTTATGATGTTGGTTTTATAAATATTTTTTAAAATACTTTTAACATTTTTTGTTGGATAGTTTTAAAAAAGGTTTAATTTTTAAATAATGTTTTTAGATTACTCAAAATTATTCATGAAAACGTTTTAATGTTATTTCTAGCTACATTTAATATCTTAATAAAAAAATAAATTATATTATTTTAATTTTTTCCACTTGGGTTATTTTGGATGAATCCAATATCTTTTATATGTTTCCAAGTGAACGCATCATTCAGTTTCCTTGAATTTTTCAATGATAAATCATATTTACACTTTCTGGTTTTGAAAAATGAAATTATTATTATTAACATGGTTTTATAAAATATAAAAATTTATCGATTTTCAGAGGAAAATTAAAATAAATATTTTCAAATAAAATTTCCAAACCATTATAATTTGTTTCATCATTTATATCGTATGTTTGATCAATGGTGTTATGAAAATGATACCATACACTTTATTTATTATGGAAGCTTACAAAATTATAATTTAAATATATTCTATGATCCAACATTACATTTTTCATTACACTCTATGAATGATCTACGATCCATTACTTGATTGAAGGTTATTAATATAAATATCAAATAAATAGATTTATTACTCTAATTTTTGTCGAAATTAATTATACATTTTTGATAATGCGTAAATAACATATGGATAGTCATATTTCATGAGTGATATTTACCTTTTAAAATGCTTAATTTCAGTGGATACAAATTTATTTCCTATGGGTTTTTCAGGTCATGTTTATTGATGAAATCATGAATGATTCCATATGGAACCACATGAACAGGATAAAAACCCATTTTATATCCCTTGGTTTTTATGATATTTTTGATGAAACCATTTAGAAAGTATATGTATATTTTTGATTATGTGAGGGGTTTTCATTAAATTATCTAGCCCTATAATAAATTGGGAAAATATTTTATATGAGAAGATATCTCTATGTGTAGGAAATAGGCCTAGAAAACTATGGTGTATGGGTAGCTAGAAAGGAAAACAATGTTTTGTTAACTAGGAACGGAGAATTTAATTTTTCATAAGAATTCACATTTATGTTTTCTTAACATTCATATGATCTCATGAATGTATTTTTTGATAATTGTATAATACATATTCATATGATATCCTATCGCTATTATATGATTCCAAAACAACGATCATCCTCATTATGATATTATATTATTCTCTACGAGTCTCTTGCTATGATTTATAATTATCTTGACCCTTACTGAGAATTTTAGCTCACCCATTATTATGTTTCACTTTCCCATGTTATGAAGTAACGTATTTCACATGTTGTTTCTAGAGTATTTTTTTATATGGATACGTTATGAGACTTATGGAAGAACTATTTTTGATTTATTAGCTTCTTATATAGTGGTGAAAAAAATTACATGTGACTAGAAGACTTGATGTTTATTAGTTTTTAAATTCCAAAAATTAATTAAAACTCAAAACTAGATGGTATTTTGTTTAAAGATATGAGACAAATATTGTAGTCATAGATAAGTATAATATTCATTGTTTTTAGGCTATGTTTTTTCATATTAGATCCAGGAGAACGGGGATAGGGTGTTACAATTGGTATCAAAAGAGGTTTTATATAACTTTAGAAGTTTGAATTTAATTTTTTGTGGATGATTTAAGGTTTAGAATAAAATAAGGGGTTGGTGAGTTAATGATGATCTTAGTTTCAATGGTGAATATAAATTTTTAGGTTTGAAGTGTGGAATAACTTAAGTTGATTGGGGATTATGATAATTGAGATTTAGTGAAAGACAATAGTGTGAGACTATGTATAAGAGAACCACATGATATTTTTGTAAAGTAGTTGTTCTGTGGTTTTCCAAGAAACTACATCATCTTCTTGATAATGGAAAATAGATTCAGTTATAGAACATATACATCAGAGGGTAATAAACCCAAGAAGAGTTGGACAAGTATATATTTGTCATTATTCTACTTCTTGATGAATAATACCTAATTTTACAGAAAAATAAAAACTAATGAGGGATATTCATTTGAAAATAAAAATTCACTTTCTAAACTAGTAATAAGGATTTAAAATTATTAATTTAAAAAATTTAACTAGTTTAGAGATCATAATAGTAAAATGACCAGGGATAACCTATTTTGAAGCTAAAGAATGATATGTTCGGTTGTGAATATCCTTTATGAATTATTTCTTCTATGCTCAAATCTTTAACCTTTTACATTTACTAATTTAATTATTTTCATCCATAAATTTTCTTTTAATGTAATGTATAGTGAAATAAGGAACCGAGCTAAAAATTGATGCAATGGATAGTGGGGTGGCCTCTCTAACCTGCAATATCTTGTGATATGAAATGGGATTAGAAATATTGTAATTATAAAAAATAAACTATATAAAAGTATTATTAATAAAGTGAGAATAGCTGAATTCCCTATAAATCAAAAGAATGGATGGATATAGTCTCAAGTAAATTTGGCTAACAAAGAATATGAAGGAGAATTGTAAAATTTTCTATGTGTAAATTTTTTTTGGAAGAAACACGTTTTATAATTCCATAATGGATCTGTAAAATGAATTATATGTAGAAAATGAGAAAATACATTATACATCTACCCAATGAAAATAAATCGTTCAATTAACTTGATTGATGATGAATATTTGTGTTTTAGTTTTAATTAATATATTATTGTAGAAATTTCATTTTAAATCCTATCTTAGGTCATGTATAACTTTCTGAAATCCTTAATTAATTTTATTTAAATATTTTTTAAGGAATTTATTTAGGGGGTGAGTGAATTTAAAATACTGATATTTTAGTATATATATTGTCCTTTTAAATTATATTAAATTCTACATCTTTCTACACATCTAAAATGATGGTCATGAAACATTTGTAAATTACATTAATCATTTATGAAATATCATTTTTATATCAGATAACATATATATATTTATATATTGTATTAAATATTAATTTTTTTTAAATTAGATAATTGATATTAAATAAAAGTGGAAACACAAATTTTTTATGAATAGAATTCTTAAATAAAAGTATTTTACCATTATATTTTTTATTTTATATTAAAATTATATTATATAATTACTAAAAAAATAATATAAAATAATTTTTTATTATAAATTTATGATATAAAAATTTATTTCTTATTAATTTTGGAGCACATTATGAAAAATTAATTTTTAGTTTAAAATAATGTTTTTATGAATGTTGTAATTTTCAAGAGCTTATCCTTATATAATTTTTACCTATAAGGTTTTGAAACTATTTATGTGATCAAATATGAAATTTTGGAATAAAATTATTTATTTTAAAATATTTCATGAACTTAGAGAACCAATGACCCATATTTTTAAATCTTCAGTAAAAGGTTACATTAATAAAGGATACAGTTTTATATATTTTCTATAAATTAATTTATATATTGGTAAAATTAGTTTATGGATTAATTTTAATGTCACATACACTTAATGTTATATATAATAAATTAATTTTAGTCATAAGAACTAATAACATTATAAATTTTAACTCACAAATAAATTTTGACGCTTCAAACAAAATAATCATTAAAACTATGATTAAGTGTTATAAAGGTTTGTTTTAAAATTAAAATTGAATTAAAATACTATGTTTAATTTTCTAATTATTTTCAAATATTATATTATATTTTTTAATCTAAATATTAATAAAGAACATTATAATTAATTATCATTGGTGAATGTAAAAGTTACCTCGCAAAAGGTACACATGGTTAAAGTGAAATTTGAAGCTAAAAACCCCTAAATCACAAATCATTTTCCCAAAAAAGAGTGTTTAGGAGGGGTTTAATCAATTTCATCAAAAATAATCTCAAATTAATAACTATGTGGGTGTTAACATTGAATAGTGTAAATAAATAATTTCATTGGTTTAGGTACTTCCAGAACTACCCATTCCTTCAATTATAAAACGATATTGTTAAACCCATTATTTTCTGACCAATCCATTAAAATTAACTTTTAAACCCCACCCACTATTTTATCCTTTATGTCCATCCCTGGAACTATATCCTTTGTCCATATTTAGTATACTTAAGACATTTATTTCCATGGGAAATTCAATTGAAAATCAAATTACCCAACTTGAGTATAATTCCACCCGTAGACTTTTTATTATTATACAATTCGTAATCCTCCATATAATTGTTAATATTATGAAATAAAAAAATTTATATTAACATATTCAAATTTTTTATTATAATATTAATTATTCATTTATTCTACATTATCTTCTATGAATAAGAAACACATCGTTCATGTATATGTGTAAACTACCTTCTCCATGACTTAGTGCAATTCAGTTTCCATAAACATATCTTAAGGATTGTATCAGTGATGGTTTTGATGAATAATTAAATTTATTAGGTCACCAAAAACATTCTTTAATTTTATCCATTAAAATTTATCTTCATTCGATCCATTTGTTAAGGAATTTTATCGTTTATTATGCTCATGTACAGACTACCAACTCCATGAATATTGTGTCTCATCTCTCATAAGAACATAACATGGATGAGACTGAAAAATTAATTAATGAACTAGTATTACTTTTATAACAATAATACAATTAGTAAATGATAATTTTTCATTTACCATCACTGCACTAATTCATTGGGGAATGGGTTTGTAGTCGTTCGTACGTGCAGACTACCGCCTCCATGAATGACTAATTACATTTTTCATCACAACCAATTTCAATGGTCCTAAGAATATTTTTTTGTTGTTTTATGATATATATTACATTTAAATTATTTTTAAAAAATTAATATTAACATAATTTATTAAACCATTATAACCCATTCATTTTTTACAACATTCTATTATTTTTTCGATTTATAGCCTATTTGAGCGACATTATATACATTGAATATATTGATTGATTAATGAATGTTAAATAATATTAAAAAGGTTTAAAAAATTGGTATTATAGATTTTTATATGTTATAGAGTTATTATTTTAATATCTAAACATGTTAAAAATAAATCATCTGTATTTATTAAGAACTATCGAAACAGGTTTGTATTTGTCTTCTTCTTCAAGTGTATGAATTAAATATCTCATGGGATGAATGTGGAAAATTATAAATAATAATGGGATATATAATACAGAATCAAATTTATTATAGTAATGATTAATTTAGTATCAATTTACCGGGATCAAGAGTAACATTACAAATCATGTGCAAGAATATTAAAAGTGTTTGCACCAGATATTAAAAATAAGCAACAGTGAACCACTATATTCATTTTAAATAATTAAAAGTATTGTATATAAAATTTTGATTGATATTATTAATGTTTTTATATAGGTTAATTACATATTTTTGGTTTTTCATAGAATGTTTCAGTACAATCAACTAAGTGGATAAATAATCCTATGGATTTTTTCACAAACTCCTTTCATTAAAACACATTATAATTTACATACCAATTTAAATTCATATGTTGTATATCATGTCGATTTTTTTTAGTAATGAAATATATTTTATTCGGGTTATTTTATGTTAATTTCATGATATTTGACACTAAGTTATCTTGATTAAATGTTATTCATGTAAAAAGGTTATCACAACTCTAGTCCTTTTCCCTCAAGTTGTGAAATCCCTTCTTGATTTAGATATTAGATGTCTCTTTTTTCCTCAATTATCTTTATAAATTTTTTATTTAATTTTTTTAGGGTATATTAATTATATTCACTTAAATACTCACATTTAATGAAACACTTCCTCAAATAATAATGATGTGGTCAATATTTACGCTTATACATAACAATGAATATTTCTCTCCCATATCCATGTTTTATTAATCAATAGTGGGATTTATAACCAAAATATGTTTAAAATAAATATAAATTCAATTATCAACTCAAATATTTTTTACTGTAATATTTTTATCCTTTTTAAGAATTGGGTTTTATAAAGGGGTTTTAAATGACATTTAGAATTTTCCATATATATATTTTTAAAAATTGTTTTCTTTTCATGTTATGTTTTTAAATGATTCAAAAGTATTCATGAATGATCATTATGCTTTTTTCAACTGTGTTTTCTATATTTAAATATTATTTTAATGGTAAATTTATTTTAATTTTAGACCTGGTTAATTTTCAATTTATGGAATAACATTCCCTCATTCTACTGTGAAAATTTATTTTTCAACATTTTCAGTTTTTTATGAGATTTCCCCCATCGACACTCATTTTTTCAGAAAAAGGAAATAATATTTCACATTACTTTATAGAATAATTATCTTTAAATGTTTTCAATGAAAAAAAAATAAAAATATAGTTTTTAAATAAATATTCAAAATGCTTCAATGATAGTTCATTATATATTTATTATGTTTGATCAAGGGTATTCTCTTAATGATACCTTCCACCTTCTTAATCTGGATAGATTATCAATTTTTCTTTTACTTCTATTTTATTATCTATCACTTCTTTATGTATCTTAATAATCCACTTTTTTATGAGGATTAAATTACAATGATTTCCATATGTGAATTTCTTATGTTCTATTACATGATTGAAGGTTGTTCACCAAGATGTCTAATACCTTGATTTACTGATGAAATTGATTTCTAAATCGTCAATCCATTTCATATACTGTATAAATACCATATTTTTAAACATATATAAGTTTTATTATTTACATAAAATTTTGTTCAATGTCATTGGATACCAATTTATTTACCAATGGTTTTCGTGACATTTTTACTATTGAAATCATGATTGTTTCATTAAAGAACATATAAGGGCCTGGAATTAAACAATTCATAAATTCAATATATATAAAAGAATTTCATTTCATCCTTTTTAAGGATATTTATGAATAGTTTTCTAGATAATTATGTCATAACTCTTACATAATGGACTGATATATTTCAAAGTGGACACTTATAATCAAAATTCATTTTCTCACATTGAAAATATTCTATTATATAAAACATTTTCTTTTCATGAAAAAATGTTCATTACATTCGAAATAACTCATCCATTCTTCTTACTAAGCCTTAATCCCAATGAAAAACTGTAAAAAAAAATGGGATGCTCAAAGAAGGATATGTAGGTTAAATAAACAAAAATGAAGAAATAAAAATGTTAGTTCATAAATATTTATAAAAATATTCCCTTTTAAAAATAACCTTTTATAACAAAATAAAAATGTCCTTACCAAATAAATCAACCACTATTAAAAAATATTTTTTCCAAATATTTCATAAGAAATATTATTCAGAAAACATATAAATTTTTCTTATAAATTCTAAAAACACATTATTTTTTTAAAAAATTTCTATAAATTTCACCCTTAAAATACAAATATACTTTAATGTAAAAACATTGACTTTTCTTACCTTTTTGAAATCATAGTATTTCAATAAAAAAATATAAATTGTAGATAAATCATATGGGTGACATGAGGCATAATATTAACATCACTCTTAAAATCACTCTTACAAATAGAATAACCATCAGGGTTATAAATGGAATTATCTTCCTTATTTGAAAGTGAATATCATTCACTATATGTTAAAATATTCTATTTGTATAACCTAATCACTCCACTCCTTCTCATTAAGCATTTTATTTGAGAGATATAACGGGATCAACCAACAATATATTATTGTGGAACCACCCATAATCATAAATTAATTCCCAATAACCATTTCATAATAATCATACATGAAATATTTTATAAAAATTACATTCTACAAACACATTAAATAATATTAACAAATATTTAAATATACATTAAATTTAATACCTTTTTTAAAATATCTATAAAAAAGAAATGGATGGATTTTATAACAAACCTTCTCTTTGTTTCACACATAAAAATAATTTGGTAAATAAAATATTCACATGATACAACATATAATATTGATAGGTATATTGTCATTTGAAATTAATAACATTACATAACAACATAGAACATAAAACAGAACAACTTTTTTGAAAACATCTTTTACATGACCACAACAGTTCTTCGTATATAGAATTTCATTGGATAACCTAAGGACATGAATAAGAAATGGGAGAGCTATAAAGACCATTAATGGAGTAAAAAGACGTAAAATTAAGAATATAGTAAATTCTAGGGAGTAGGTATATCAACAGGGAAGAATAGAAACATGAATATAAAGGCATTATATAGCATGGTTATCATAACATGGAGATGTGGCAACAACTTTTAACATTATATTAGAACAAGAAAAGATCATTGAACATGGAGCATTAGAAAAACCTCATTTCATTTGAATTTTCATTAGTAAAACCTCATTTCACTTAATGTATCATGATACTAATCTTTTCCCAATGAGTTGGGGCGCTATTAGGGCACACCCTTCCTAATCATTTCATTTCTTGCAGAGGTGTTCCACACAGTTCATTCAACATGGATTTATTAAACAGAATCAATTATTACATGATAAAGGAATGTGTAATTCAGATGTTAACCTCTATAAATAATACATAAATGATAATAATGCTGAATACCCTTGATATAGTAATGGGTGTGGTATTCACTACACAATGACTTTGGTTTGGAGAATCACATTGCAATTTCTACAGCATAACGACGTGACATAAGAATTCATAAAAATGACTGATGATAGAGAAAGTGTTATATAATTATATGAACATTAAATCTAAATTAAGGGGATCATATAGATACATTCCCCAACATATATAATGGAATCCAGATGCATAATATAATATAATTTCTTGAATTTAAATGAAAAGGGAGAAATTTTATACAGAATTGTGGCTTGCTAATAGGTGTGCCTAGGAGGCATTAATGAGAGATAAATATGTCTCTAATTTTTCATACATATGTAGGGATGTATGGGGGAGGTGAAAAATCATACCCTTAAATTTTTAATTGTAATGAAAAAAGTATAACAATAAAAAGAATCGTGGAAATTATGTGAGAGGAAGAAATACCTTATTTGGAAATGTGATCCCAAAGGATTGGGAAAGGCTTAAGATAGGATTAATTGGAGCATGGAGAGACAAGGGAGGATTATAGAGATAGGATGTAATAGTTTGGTAGAGATCCAAATATTTTTTGTGAATAATAAGTGGGAGCCTTTGTGGGATTTGATAGGAAAATAGAGGGAATTCTTTATTATTTAGGTTTTGAACATTACACATTAAACTAATCAAAACCAAAAACCACACCATTTTTCATTATCATATTTTTTTCCAAATGGGAGTGAAAAAAATTATTTGATAAGCCTAATGGACGAATTTCTTAAAATATTAGGCTTGCATATGTTAAGATGAGTCGCACTCTAATGAAAATCACTTTAAAAGTTAAAATATTTTATAACTCTTGGAGGGTCTAGTAAGGCTTTATGAAATAAATAAAACAAACCAAAAACAACACTATATTAAAATAAAAACATATATTTTCCAAAAAACCCATTTATATTATTTTATTACATCTCTATTGGGTCATTATGATATCATAAAAACATTATATATTTAACATTATTAAATTTTTAACCAAAAATTTGATGGTCTCTGAAAATTTTGGAAAATTCACCATGAGGTAATTTTTGCATCCTGAATCCAAAACATATTCATTTTATCCAATTAATTTTCTTAATAATTTAATTTTTTATTTTAATATAAATCCTGACATTTATTGAAAATTCATTGGTTTTGACAAAAACAGCTTTCAGACCGTAATAAAAATTACAATTGTATTCATCAAAATTATATCATCCTTTATAATTAAGAAAATGTTATTTAGTAATAATTTTTTATTAAATTAATATTAAATTAAAAAATATATTCATTCATCAAAATAGATATCTTAATTGAATATTAACCAAAAACAATATTTTTACTTTAAAACCCATTTACCAAATAAATTTCATTTCTTTATACAAAAAGATAAAGCAAAAAATAATTGTAGCAGGATCTTGTTACATATAGCCTTATAACACCATCATATGATCTAAGGTAATGGTTTACGATGGTTACAGACTCTTGTGGTGGATTAGATAACATCACTCGGGTGGTAATCTCTATTTACATCTACTTATCCCTTAGGCTGTTCCACTCTAGATTAACGTGTTGAAGCTTGGATTGGGCTTGGTCAAAAGAATAGCACAGTTGTGTCACATCCTTTCTGATCTCCAAAAAGTGGTCTTCGTATGGAGAAATTCTACTGGATGAGGTCATATCTTCCTTTGTCTAAGTAAATTGGATTTGTTTAAGACCTATATTTTTATAAATGATGTGATCATTGTTCAACGTCTATATTACCAATGATAACAATTCATAGTAGTATTTTGAAATAAAAAAAACATAAAACCAACTAATTTCCTATTTTATATAACCATTTTACATAATATTAAATTCAATTAGACAGATGGGAATTTTCAATAATTTAAGTTTGGGTCATTAAAATATTCCCCCCTTAATAAACTTTTCCCTCAAAATTTCATTTTCCCACCTTAAACAGATGAGTGTAACTCTGCTTCATCACCTCTTATGATTCCAATATTGCTTCTTCAATCATTTAGTTTTTCCACAACACCTGGACGAGGGACATTATCTTACTCCTTTGATATTTTCCCTATAATCTAATACATTCACTAGATTCTCTTCATAGGATTAGTCATTCCACATTGATACCACCTCTAGATTGAGTATATGTGATTGGTTAGGTATGTTCTTCCATAAGAGTGATTCATGGAATACATCATTTACATGATATAGGTTTGGTGGGAGTGGTAATCGATAGACCATAGCTGCAATGCGATCAATGATCTCAAAAGGTCCGACGTACTGTGGAATAATCATTCCATTCTTCCCAACTTTCATAACTCTCTTTCACATTGATATTAGAAGGAAAATCATCACTTGGACATTAAACTCTTGGTCTCATCGATGATATTTAGCATATCTCTTTTTCTCAACTCTGAGTAGCATTATTGTGCTGCTAGAATGGTCTTAACCTTATCCACCGCTTCTGAACATTTCTGCACCTATAAGTTTTCGTTCCCAAACTTCTTCCCACCAGGTTGTTATTCTGCACCTCTTCCCACAAAGGGCTTCATACAGAGCCATTTGGATACTTGAGTGGAATATAATAATGTAATATAACTAAACCATAGTAAGATGTTAATCCGATCTTCCTTTGAAGTCCATTTATAATTCTCTCAACATGTCCTTACGTGTTTGGATTGTCTGATCATATTTTCCTTTCGTTTGAGTATGATAAGCCATACTAAATTTCAACTCAGTGTTCAGATCATATTGAACACTCATACCAAACATAGAGGTGAATCTTGGATCTTGATCAGATACAATATATAATACTACTCCATGTAGCCTTTCTACTTATCTAATATATATATATATATATATATATATATATATATGTTTTACTTGATAGGCATATTTTTCAACTCTTCGATTCTCTCTTAACATTCATCACTCAAAGATATCATTAATCCATTCTGAGTTACTTTGGTTAGAGGTTTGTACGATCATGATAATGTTTTAAAAAAATAGTCATAATATCTTGCTTAACCATTGAAGCTACAGATATCTGTTACCGATGTGGACCACGACCGTCCCTCAATTACAGCAATCTTGGAGGGATCTACAGATATCGTAGTGCTTGTGATGATATGACCAATGAATGAGACCTCCTTGAACCGAAACTCACAGTTCATATATTTTTCATAATGATTATCCTTTCGCAAGGTCTCCAATACAATGCTTAGATGCTCCTCATGCTCCTCCTTAGTTTTTTGTATATTAAAATATCATCTTTAATGTATACAAAATATTTGTTTAGGTAACCTCAAAATAACCTATTCATCATGTCCATAATGATTTTTGGATCATTAGTGGGTCTGAAAGGCAGTTCAATGATTTCATAGTTCCCATATCTTATACAGAAATCAGTCTTGGGGTATCCTCATTCTTCAAACATACTTGGTAATATCCTGACCACAAATCCACCGTGGAGAAATACTTTTCCCCATGTAGATAATCTAACAATTCCAAAATTCATTTCCTATGATGCCTGTTATTTATCCTAATTTTGATTATATCACGATAATCAATTCAAAGGCACATTGACCAGTCCTTCTTCTTGACGAGGAGGACTGGTGCACCCCATGGAGAAGATGATTGGTGTATAAACCCTTTATCAGGATTATTTTTAAGTTATTTCTTCAACTCCTAGTGCTCAAAAAATTCCATCCAATATTGATTCTTGGATATTGGAAATTCCCTAGGTATAATATCAATTGATAATTTAATATCTCTTCTAGGGGGAAGACTATGAAATTCTTCGGGAAACACTTTTGTGAATTCCCTCACAATTGTCATGTCATCAAGGATGGTTTCTTCCATAAACTCAATCATATAATTAAGATATTATTTCTCATAGGTTAGTAATATCCATTCTTGAGATGATGGTGGTATAAAATATTCATACTCTTCCTTTCACATGTACTAAATCATGGGTCGATTTGCTATATGTAGAATGATTTCACTCTCATGGAAATTTATGTTGGATTTATATAAGGAAATCTAATACATGCCAATAATTTCATCAAATTACAATAAAGGGAGAATGATGAGGTACTTTTGTAAATTTAATAAGCAAATTATAACATGGAGGAGTTATAATCATGGGATGAACGGATTTTTCCATTTCCAATTCTCTATGACATCATTACATCAATGATTTTTAGTGGTTTTGGGATTGTTCTGCTAAACTTTTGTTATATAAAAGAATATGTAGAACAATAATCAAAAGGTGCATTCACTATTCTTGAATTAATAACTAGTGTATGTTTTACCATATAGTTTTCAGGGTTCACTTCGGCTGTAGTAATAGAAACAGCTTTTTCTTGTTACCTTTTAAGTTGTTGGTTGCCTCCGAAGACCCATGGCTTAGAGAACTTGTTTGAAAAGTTCCGAGGTTCTTTGTAGTTGAAGCAATGAACTATATGCTGAGGGATGAATGGAGGGTTCCTATCCTCTATCAGATCCACTTGTTTTTTGTTGGTAGTTAATTTCCAGGTTCCCTTCTCTTCTACACCTAAAGCACTTCATCGTACCCTTCAAGCAATTTTTTGGGTGCTTATTTTTGCAGGATTGTCAAGTGGGGTGTGGGATTTTCATAACACCTTTGGATTTATCCATAAGACTGTCAAAATTAATTTCCACCTCACACTTCTTATCCCCAAGGTACCCTTGAGATTCACCGATCTCTATTTCAACCATGATGACATATCATACAATTTCCTCATAGCTCTTAATGTCATGGATCACTAGGGATTTCTATGGGCTATGTTTTATCCCACAAAAGATGTCGTCAATCTTGAGTTCTAGGGTATTGACAAATCCAGATGTGTATCATGCAAGAATTGTGAATTTTTCTTCATATGCTATGATGGATTCATTGTTTGTTTCATGAGGGAATGGAAGTACCTTTCCATATTATGTCATAGGGTGCAAAGAAAATATTTATTCAAATTTTTTTAGGGAAATCATTCCATTCCAATGCCTCAAAATTCACCTCTTGTTTTCTATTTTTGATCAATGACAAAAAATTATTATGTTCACTCTCTATATGATAGCCATCCAGATGTAACCTCTGATTCTCTGAACATTGAAGTATGGAGAGGATGTTCTCAATAGAGTTGATCCATTATTCGGAGAATGAGGATTTATATGATTCATTAAAATTAGGAGAAATATTTCTCATGATGCTCTCAACTGTGGATTATTCTTTCTGGGGGAGGGGTGAACATTCTTCATGACCCAAGTTTTTATTCAAAACTAGAGTTAATTGAGATAGTATCATGAAAATATTTTTGATTCACACTCCTATCAAATTGGACATCTCATTATAAGAATCATCACACTGATATTCACATCAGTTTTTAGCCGGAGTCTTCCAATTACTGGAAGTTTTCCAGAAGAAAATAAAATTTAGGGGTAAAACATAATGTGGAATCCAATGTAAAAAAGGGATTACTTATAAATTACATTTATATCCATAACTTATCTATGTTATATATGATCTAATTGCCAACATATATTATTATGGACAATTTTTTCCCTTAATAATGGTTCATAATATGATTATAAATTTACCAAATAATATCCCCCAAGGGTTTTTTAACCAAGAGTGCATCGGGTCCCGTTGTCGTGCAACAATTCTCATTCTAGTCTAGCTCAATGTGGGGTTTTTCAGTTTTACCCCTAGATACATCTGTGCCAGAGCAACCTCTACCTACATGTGTCTTTAAATTGATGTATTTTCATAATAATACCCTTAATAAATACTCACCAAAACATAGGGATGTTTTTATTATACATATTCTAATCCCTAAGGCTTTCACTGGGGTTTCTATATTCCTACTACCACAAAAAACAAAACCTATCCTTTAATACCAACTATAATAGTCATCCTCTTTATGTCAAATTTAAAAATAAATTTTTACATAAATTATTCACTTTATACGATATAAAAGATTGATAGGTTTAGTGTTTTTGGAAATTAGGATCATTACTTAACAACATACAACATAAAAACCCACATCTTCATTGAAAACTTCTTTTACATGTCCACTACATTCCTTCGTACATAACATTGCATGGGTTAACCTGAGAATAAGAATATGAAAATGGTTAGATATAATGCTCTGTAAGGGACACAACATGGTATAATATGAATAATATAGTACATTCTATTCAATAGTCTTATCAATGGAGCATAAGATAAACATTAACATAAAGGCATGATATAGCATTATTATCATAACAGGAAAATGTGGGAACAACATTTAACATGATATTAGCATGATCCCAGGGACATTGCAAATGGAGAATGATTAAACACTCATTTCATTTGAATTTTAATGTGTAAACCCTCATTTCACTTGATTTATCATTATAATTGTGTTTAACAAATGCATTAGATCTCTATCAAGGAACACCCATCTTAATCATTTCATTTAATGCATAAGTTTTCCACATAGATCATACAACATTGATTCATTAAACCTAAATATTTATTTCACAATAAAGAAATGTGTAAATTCATACATTAAACTCTATAATAAATGATTAAATGTGAATAAAGGTGAATTACCTTGATATTGAAATGGGCATGATATTCACTACAAAATGACTTTGGCTTGGAAAATCACGGTGCAATTTCGGCTGCATGACGATGTGACATAATATTTTTTTAAAAAAATATAATGAGATATAAAGGGGTATCTCATAATATGTACATGAAATGTAATTTAAGGTGTCATATAGATAGGTTTCCAAACATATGAAATAGAATTTAACTGTATAATATAAAATAATTTCTTGCATATAAGTGGGAAGAGATAAATTCCTTACGGAATTTCAGCATGGTAACGATTGTGAATGGGATTCATTAATGATAGAAAATAGGTCTATAATATTTTTAAAAAAGTAATGAAGTATGGGTGAGGTTTGAAATCATACACGAGAATTTTTAATTGATAATACAATGGTATAAAATTCTAAAGACACTTGGAGAAAAATGAGAGAGGAAGAAATCCCTTACATGGATGTGAAATCCTAAAGGACTGGGAGAGGCAAAGGAGATGCTTAATGGGAGATTGGGGGAACGTCATTGGATTATAGATAGAGGAGGGAAGAGGATGGTCATTCTCTAAATATTTTGAGTAAAGAAAAATTCAAGGCATGGGTGGATTTATATAGGAAAAGAGAGGGAATTCATTATTATTTTGTTTTGGACACTAAACATTAATGTAATCAAAACCACAAACCAACCCATGGTGTTTTACCATGGGGTTTCCCAATGATAAGTATTAAAAATTATTTGATAATTCCAATGGCCAAACTTTTTAATGTTCTAGGAATGATTACATTGAGGTGAGTTAGATGCTCATGGAAATCATAATAAATGTTAGAATGTATTATAAGTCCTTCAGGGTCCACTTAGGAATTTTAAAATAAATAAAAAAAAACCAAAAAGCACATTATATTAATTGTAAAACATATGTTAGACTATACTCCCATTTATAGAATTTTATTACATAACTATTGTGTCATTTTGATGTCATAAAACCCAATAACTATTTAACAATATTTGATTTTTACCCAAAAATTCAATTGTCTCGAAAAATTATAAAAATTCACCGTTATATATCATCGACATCCTGAATCCAATAATAATATTCATGTATTCTTAATAATTTTATAAATATGTGAATTTTTTTACTTTTGAAGTAAAAACCGACATTTAATGAAAATTCATGGGTTTTGACAAAAAAGGCTTTCGAACAATAGATAAAATTACAATTGAATTCATAGAAATTATAAAATAAATTATATTTAATAAAATCTAATTTAGTAATAATATTTTATTAAAATATTATTTAATTAAAAAATCAATTAAATTTTCATAAAATATTTATTAATTCAATATTTAATGAAAATAATATTTGTGTTTTCAAACTCATTTACAAAATAAATGAATATTCTTTATACAAAAAAGCATGCAATCATAGTTCTAGTGACTTGTTACATGTTCCCTTATATCCCCTGCATAATACATAAGAGTAAGGTGTGTGATAATGACAGACTCCTAGGGTGGCTCATAAAATATCGCACATGTGGTAATCTATATTATCTTCCAATTCTTTCGTATGTAGTTCTGTTAAATATTAACATGTTAAATATATGCTTCAGATTGGTCCAGAGTGAATCCTAGTGATTCCAAATCATTTAGGAGATCTAAAAAATGGGCTTCATAGGGAGAAATTATATTGGATGAGGCCTTGGGTTCTTTTGTCTATGTAAATCAGATTAGTTAAAGCCTTATATTTATACTAATCTTGTGATCATTGTTCAATTTGTATGTTACAAAATAGTAAAAATAATAATTGTATTTTGAAATCCAATAATATGAAACAAAGGAATTGAATATTTTATATAACCAATTTATAAAATAAGAAATTAAATTAGATCGAGTAGAATTTTCATTAATAAAAGTTTCGGTCGATAAAGATTTTCAATGAAGAAAAAATGAAATATTTTATAGTAAGAAAAAAATAATATAATAATTTGGGTGGTTGGAAAACTATTGAAATC
The DNA here is from genome assembly GCA_963277665.1 of Viscum album. NCBI lineage: Eukaryota > Viridiplantae > Streptophyta > Magnoliopsida > Santalales > Viscaceae > Viscum > Viscum album. Next base: position 705,916,148 of record OY728139.1, read on the forward strand.
ATAAATGTGAAAATAAAACATTTTTTGTCTTTATGTAAAAACATATCATATAATACACATATAAAAATTCATTCTGAAAACTTTTGAATAAAAGTTAATAGTGAAATAAAATTTACATTATATTTAATATATATCCCTATAATTAAATATTTAAAATTATTTTATGAATATGTAAATGAAATAAAATTTTTATAAAATAAATCTTTAAAATAATTTAAATTTGGTTTTTATGTAATGTACCCATTACCTCGAGTCTGATTCATCACATACATTCTTCATCTTTCTGAATAATAACATTATGTTAATTATTTAATAATTTGATAAGTATTTTTAATGTTTTTATTCATTTTTTTAGTTAATTTGATGTTATATTTATTTTATTAATCAATGAAGTTCAAATCAATATTTTTGATGGTATTCAGCTCATATGTCCAAAATGACTTTGGTGTGGTGACAAATATCAAAGAGGACATTATACCACCAGATCCAGAATAATAATAAAAAATAATTATAATCTTTATATATAAACACTAATTTTAATACCTACTATGATGTTTTATTATGAAAAATGAACTAATTTAGAAATATGGTGAAATTAGGCCATTTGTACGCATGAGAAATGTTTCCATTTTTAAATCATCATTATGGAAATTAGGTATTTATTATTTTTATGAATAAATATTGACCATAATATAATAAATATAATATTATCTATTTTAATACACTTCTATATACTATCCATGTGATGTGGTAATATAAAAAGAATCATGTCGCATTGTAGAGGTGGTAATCTACACGTACACACGAATGACACTATCATTTTATTCAATGAATGAAATGGTCAGTAAATATAGTATTTATTGTATTTATATTATGATAAATGTATCATGAATATCATATATATAAATTAATTCTATCATTATAAATTACTATTATAGTCGGTGACAGAAAAAATTACATCGGCTCATGAGGTGATAGTTTATCGTACACAAGAATGATGGTTTTGTTTCCCATTTTATGGAAGAGGGGATGTTTATAAGTTATGAAATTGTCATGAAAAATATAATTATATTTTTTTAATGATATTATTATTTCATCTTGTTGTATGTGTGAAATAGGTAGAAGAAGAAGAAAAAATGTGTTTTTGAGAACTTTGCATATTCAACTGACAACCTTCATTTCAATATATTAAGTCCTATGAGGTAGGTATTCTTTAAAAATTATGTCCCCAAATATTTTTCTAGAAATTTCAGTATGGTATTTGGGAAGGGTTTGAATGAACCAATTTTCTCTTTATGTGTGTATGGAATAGGATTGATGGTTACTTTTTATAAGTGATCGGAGGGGATCTTTTTGAATTACACAAATAATTGACTTTTCATGGAAAAATGGATCCATATTTATATAATTAAAATATAATATGAGTATGAGTTGAAATAATCTCATCCAATAAAATTGTTACCATTTTAGATTATTTTTTCACCCATATCTCTTTGTATTAAACCTTGTTGACCCTTTTGACAATTATCACGGTATCAATGTTTTTTAATCTAATGGAGTAAAGAAAGATACTATAAAAAGACGCGAGACACATAAAAATAAAATGGTAATGATTATAAACCATATACCACTAAATTATACACATATAATATTTTTTAAATTATAAGGCATTTGATAAAAAATTATTTCTTATAAAATATTATTTTTGTCACTTTTGGAAATAAATGAAATATTATATTAGAATTTTTTTCCAAATCATGTAAAAAGGTTTCAAAATTACATGGATTACAAGATAATGAGTATTTTTTGTTAATAAAATCATCCATTCAAAATTTTTCATGTTGAAATGTAATTCAAATCCTTATCATTTTGGTTTAACACCTTGGTTAACAAATTTTAACCTTAACTATGGTAATTGATTCTTAATATTAAAGAGTATTATTTTTTTAATTGTAAGGTAAAAATTAGATGATAAAATTCTATGGGATAATATTTTAGATCATTTATTATCTTAATTGACCTATTAAAATAGTTATTCAAATTTTATATATTATAAAAAATATTATTTAATATAATATTTCATTAATGTCATTTTGGAAACCATTAATTTAATTTTACTTTGAATATCACATGATTGAAAAAGAAAGTAAATTATAAACCTTTCCAAAATACCTATTATGTTATATTTAGATAAAAAAATTTCTAGAGAAATATTTCATTCAAATTATGTCACTTCAAATAATTTACCAGGAAAGCTCATCTAGATACAATGTCCCTGACTCTTTATAAAAATAAATGAATTGTACACCAAGAAAGCAACACAAGCTAGAAAATATATTATATATCATAGAAATAATATCATTCCCCATAAATATGATCCATTACATGATTGTTATATTAATAAAATAGGCTCTATGTCATAATTACATAAGAAATTAAGGTAATCATTTCCTCAATAAAAATTAAAAAATAATTTTCATGATAAAATTCTCTTACATCTAAAATAACATTTTATAACAGAAAATATGTTGTTTTCATTACTTTCAATTGAAAGAAATAATTTAAAGTGTTAGGATATTTCTTATATAAATATTATAAAGGTAAAATGAAATAAATATGGAAAAAATTTACATATTTTAAAAATATTAATGTAAATTTCGTATCTAAAGACATATAATTAGTAACATTCATGTATTAGGGTAATTGTTTTTCTTATCATCAATTACCCGATTTACCCTTATTGTGTTGATAATTATTTACTATGGTTACTATTGATGAGGAAAAAACAACAAAAGGGTAAAATTTCAAAAAATTTACTCTTGATTAAAATTATGGAATTATTTTTCCAAGATTAAATTTAATTATGTGGAGAAAAATAGTTTTATATTAAAATGAAATATTCAATGAGAATGATTTTTAAAAAAATAGATTTTAGGTATAAAAATGAATTTATTATAAATTCAATCACAAAATTAATTCCAATGAAACTAATTTATTTATCAATAATATAGGAGAACATAGTTTACTTTTAAAACATTTATTTTTCGTTTCCGTTTGAATTCATGAAATAAGAATACAGGTTTTAATAAAAATAATGTTTCTTCGCTATTCAAAAGCAAATAAATATGTCATAAAAAATCGAACAAATTCCATCTATGATAATTTGGAAATAATTATTTAAAAATTTATATCCTTTTAATATAAAATTATAATTTTTATCGAAATTAATTAGAAAAGTTTATCATACAAAGTAATAGAAACAATTTTTTAAGAAAACTTATTTTTTAGGAAAAAATATTTTTTAAGAATAAAATGACTTTCATAAAAATGAATTTCATATTTTATAATAATTAATAAATATATTTTAAATTATTAGAAACATAATATATATTTCATAAGGAGTTTAATATAGTACATACCCTCCAATTAAATGGTTATATTATAATAATCATACATAGATAAAAATATTATTTTTTTCGTTTAATCCTTGTGATACTATATGAGTTCTTAAATGTCACCTAATTCATGTTATTATAATCAATGAAAATCATAGATTGACATCACCTATCATTACTAAAATTACTGGAGCACTATAAGGTGATACATTAAGTCAAATAAAACGAATAAAAAATATCAATATTTTGGATCCTCATCTCTCAAAAATCATAATATTCCATTATATACTAGGGTATCATGATCAGAGAAGAACCCAACTATAAATATCACTCAAAATTAATCTCTCTTTGATGGGTAAACATCACAACCTCTTTTGGGAAGACCCTTGTGTACTCTTCCACTACCCCAGAAAACACCAAAAGATGAACCTATGAAGAAGTGAACATCTTTTTTTCTATCACAGATAAAAAGGAATCATAAATACCTACATTCTATCTGATAATATTACTGAACCAAAAACATGGAAAAATCAGTTCTTATATAAATCTCAACTCAGCACCTAAAATAATCAAAAATATCCTACACCAAAAAAAATTATTTTAGGAAAATATAATCTCATGTGGTTATACCTATAAAGATAAAAAATTATCCTGAATAATGAGTCTAAATTATGATAATATAATAATATTTTCACACATAATCCAATCAATAACAACCACAAACTGGCATAGTTAATAGAAAGGGAACTATAAGTATCTGCACATAATATCTTAAATCAGAAATTGGGGAGGGTGAAATAAACAATTTATTATTTACTGAATCAAATATGGATCTTTTTATATATGAAAAATTACTAAAATAAATTAATGAAGGGTATTGAATCATAAGCCATAAATAATAATAACAAAAACCTATATATTTGATCAATACAACAATATATTAAGAAAACATATAAAAGTAGAAATTAAATTAAAGAATATAATTATAAAAACCCTTCCCCTAGACCATATATGAAGCTAAGTGAAGAGTTGTATAGAAAAAGAAATAATTAAATCACAAACCCTCCACAAGACATATTATGTTCACCAATATTTAAGAGAGGGTTAAAATTACATTTCTCTGTATTGTTAAGGAATGGTAGATTATCAATTCAATTTTTCTGGTATAAAATTGTGGATTATTAAATTCAATGGTCTGTTTCAATATAGTGAATAATGAGGCTTCCCTAAACCAATTTTAATGTTCTAAAAATCATGGGTGAAAAATGATATTTTGAATCACCCAATTCTAGTGGATGATAACTGAGGGGTTTTCCAAGGGTTAAATGGGTTTTTTAGATGAATTCCCAATATTCCATGTACAATTATTTTATAATGTAAACTAAAAATATAAAACCCCTATTGGACATCTAAATAATTGTGATCCATTAGGAATAAGAGCAACCTCTACCGAGATATTCCTTGTAACATCATCACAAATAGTGACACATAGTTCTCCCTCTAAGAACAAATCAAACAGATAGAAATATCTAAATCATATAATTAAACCTGGGATTTGTAAAAAAATTGACCCCTCATATTTCTGCTGAGTTTGAAAAATTAACCCATTGAGTATCATCCCCCAAGATTCATCGTCATCAGTATTTACTCAACAAAAATATACTCGAAAATCCTGTTGAACATATTCTTCTAGAACATTATAAGTAAATCTTATGGGATACATCCCTATAAAATAATAATTGATAGGGACTTCACAAACTGATAATATATAATATTTTAGGTTCATTAATTAATTAAATTTAAACAAAATACCATTTTCTACAAATTCAAACACAAGTGAAATGATTCATCTTGCATGAACGATACATATCATCTGTACCTTTTAAGATGTATCCCTTCACTCAACATGTTTAGTAAGATTAATTTCCCTGATATAGGTCATAGGGAACCCTAAAATCCTATGACCTAACTGGTCTCCCTTGCTTTAATTTGGTACTATGTTCAACTAATACAATTTCAATACCAAGCCATGTATCCTCACTAGTTAATATCTCAAATATCCATATAATCTTTCAACCAAATAGATTGACACAACATTTTCATAATCCATCCCCACTTTTATCTCTCCTGGGAAAGTAATGAAGATAAAAAATTATCTCTAAAATACCGCCTCTAATATTCTTTGGGTCGGTGAATATTACTAATGGTATCACACACAGAGAAATGGGAAGTATTACCTCAATAAACACAATAATAAATGAAACATTCCCCAAATAACTCTATCATATAAATAAAGAGTACATACAGATATTTTCATAATATTATTTTCAATAATATTAAAAATAAAATTGAAAAAAAATAAAACAAATACCCCAACAGTAGTGACCATGCAGTCCTGCAGCTCACATATAAACTCATGAGATAATATCATTAGATTTATCATCCAATCCACCAAAAAAACTAAAAAATATTTTATAGATATATAGTTTAGTTATAGATGTATACTCAGTATGATCCTCCATGAAGCCTTCAATGAATATAAAGAAGATGCATATTAAATCCCATGTGAATAAAAAGACAATCAAACTCATCACTTAATCAGATACATTATTTTTTCATCCTTATAAATTCCCTCTTTCTATGTAATGAAAAGAATATATCAACATAATATCAAAATCATATATATATAAGGTAACCCATTGCAGTGTTCCCAACAATCACCCTGAACTATTATGACCAAAAATTATATGAATTGAATTACCATAATACCCATAATTTTATATATTATAAGTAACATAAATAACCCAATAAATACATTATTCTTATATGGTAATAATTTAATAATTGGGATTTATATAAATTAAGGAAACTATACCGATGCAACAATAACCTGACTAATGAAATATTAATATGACGATTAAGAATACTAACATGGAAAATATAATAGTAAAATTACATATGATCGTATAATTAAAATTTAAGAGTCTTATAAACTAAAATATAAAATATTTATATCATATAATTCATAAATAATTTTTTTAAATGTTAAATTATGAATTGTTATTTTTGAGAAATGTAAATGTTAATTAACAATTTTATAATTAATAAAATGATTTATAAGTTAATTTATTTTCATAAAATATTTTCACAAATTCATATTTATTTTTCTTATTTTGAAAATATTATCTTATGAGACCTAAATTAATTTTACAATGTGTCATAAAATCAGTTTTAATTTTAAAATCTGTATTTTCAAATAAATGATGATTTAATTATAAATTAATGTTTTCCTACATATAATTTATTTTAAAATAATGTTGTTTATTTCTGAAATATAAAAATCATATATTTATTTGGTTGATGTTTTTAAATTTTATCGAAATAACAAAATTTTGTGAATAGTGAAATAAGAAAATTTATGGTGTTTAACATTATAATAACATAAATGATTTTCTGAGTCATTTACTATGTATTGATGATGTAAGAACCAATGTATCAAAATATCCGTCTCACATTACTATATTTAGTTTTTTTAATCATCACTATATATAGTCTTGATCCCAAATAATAAACAAATGAAGAAAATAATAAAAAAATACCCCTCTCCTCTCACTACAAATACAACCCCTCACCACCTATTCTCTTAATTCCATTTAAGACGTGGATATTTTATATATTATTCCCAATTAATATTCTAGTACCCTTCTTCACATTCTAGACTATCTGGTCTCACAAAAGTTTCATTTCTAAGTGCCTTAAGGTGGTTCTCAAGTAGACGACACTCAAGTGGTAAAGCACTCCTTTTTTCTCTTCAAATTTCTTTTATTTTATTTTACATCAGTCACCTCCCATATTAAAAGCATAATTATAAATCCAGTATCATATAAATATTTAAATTTTTTTATGTTAATGTGATATCTATCATCAAATCAATTTTCTTCTTCTTTTACTAAAAAATTGAAAACAATGTTCTTGATGTGTGGATTCACTGCCTTCGTTGACGATAATATTTTCATTTTATATTAAAAAATCCATTACTTGTCTTTAAACTATTATAATGGATGAAAAATATTTTATAATTTACATTATAACATGTTTTTTAAATAATAAATATACATAAGATTAAATGATGAAACCAAAATACTCCGTGATGAAGTAAAATTCACAAAAATAAACTAATGTTATTCATTAAGAATTTATCTAATGAATCATTCTCATATTAGAAAACTAATGATATATGTGACCATTTAAAGTTATGTAGGTACATAAATATCCTAAAATTTAACTTCTAATGTTTTCTACCATTTTACAAGAAACCAAATAATTAATCTCAAGGGAACCGATCATAAAATCCTGAGATAAACACTCCCAAAATGATGAAATTAAACAGTATATGTTAAAGAACCATCATTAAATGGACCTAAATAAATAAAAATAATAATTTACATGCATAAACTGCTTTGAATTAATTAATTAATTGATTGATTAAATTATCCAGAACATTAAGTACAAGTGCATAACACTTTAGGATTAAATGCAACAGTATCTCTCTTGACCTCTATTTTTCCTTTAGGTTCTAATTTCTCTCTTTATACCCCAATTGAATTTTTAATTATTTGGATAAATTAATTTTTCTATGCTCCAAAAATATATATGAAGCATAATTCATTATTCATTGATGTCGAAATAAATGTTTTAGGGTTCCCTTATTGATTCTTCCTGATAAGAAAGAGCGGGTAAAAGGAACAACTCTATTTCATACCCATTTCAAGTAATATTCATATTTTGTTTTGATACATTACTATTTTTCTTAAATCAAATATTTTATATTGAAAAATATCTTATTAAATTTTTTATTTTATAAGAAAATAATGTCATTTTCCTTTTAAAGTATTCTTAAATCATTTTCCTTAAACCACACTAAATTTTCACATTTATAAAGATTTGTAAAAAATATTTGAATATGTTTTCAGTTTATGCATAATTATATTTTCATGATGTATGCCTATTTTATATTATTAATTTCCATTTATGGTTTAAATACATTCATTCATGGATACCTTTATGATATGAAATTTTTTTATGAATTATGACATGATTATGATACCCATTTCATTCTATGGGTAACACTTATCTTTATTACTTTTGTTTGATTCTTTATGTGGAACAAATATACAATAACATGTTATGATGGGTGAACCTAAATAGTGATTCAATTCATTGGGTAATGTTTAGTCTCATGATATATTATGTTGGGACATGGATTAAACAAGATTTCTTTATGGGAGTTTTCCCCAATGTGATATAGTCTTGGAAGTTAGCCCTGAATCATTTTTATGTCATGTTATATGTTGAGGAAAAAATATTATGTTTCCAATATTACATGATCCCATATAATATATGTTATTATTTCTTATGTTTATTCATGTTTCATCCCTTTTTATGCAGTTATGTATACCATATATCCCATGTGATACGATATATTTATTTGTTTATTCTATTAATGGGATTTTTAGCTCATCCCATTTGTCTATATAATCCCCAAGATATCCTATAAAATTTTAATATCTCAAAGTAATTTAGTTGCTCATTGTGCATGATTATTATTATAATGTTTTATTCTATTTCCATGTTTTTTGTTTTATGAACATAATCATCCATAGACACTTAACTTTAGGATCCATGGTTTTCATTTGATGGATATCTATTCTTAAAATCTTCAAATATTATGTCTAAAATTATAGGGTCAATATGGAATAATATCTCATTATTTTTTTGTATATTAGGAAAAGATAACTTTAATAATATCCCTATGGATAATTATATCCCCATGATAAATTTAAGTTGAAACATGGGGAATCAAAAATGCATACATAATTTTTATTCATAGGTATATCTATCTATGTTCAATGTTTTGTTTTATTATTCATATTATCTAATTATTCGAGCCCCCATAATTGAATTTTTGACATTTCATAGTTAATTGATTGAATTAGGAGAACCTGTTCTAATAGTCAATTTGATAAGATATATAATGATTTCCCTAATGAAATTCAAAATTTGCTGGGAACAGGGTCTCAAAACATCATTATAGTACTTCCTCAACTAGCTCTCGCTATGAATAACAACTTGAATAATGTGGTACACCCACCTTCTCTTAAGAGATAAAAAGTCATGGTTGAATACATTATGTTACAAAGTCCCCCCTCCAACATTAATGGATATTATGATCCCATAATCATGTTACAAAGAAATAAATCCATTAAAAATATATTCTCTATACTTTAATCCTCAAAAGAAGAGAAAGTCATACGTATAATTTTTCTTTATGGGGAAGATGATCAGTGGTGCACATAGATAAAAAGAATAATTCTATGGAGGATATTGATTCTATGGAATGAGAATATTTCAAGAAAATATTATTTGATAAATATTTTCTATAAACTCCCCATCCTTAATTAGAAAGTTATTTCCTCAAAATAAATGAAATGGAAAATGATTCTATCATGGTATATGAGGATAACATTATAATGAGTTATCAATAAACCTCTAGCTGTGTTATGAAAAATGAAACCCAGGGCGATAAATTATTTAACGGGATAAATATGATTATATTTTTTTTTTGAAATTTTAGACTTTGAAAGCATTGGTACGATTGTTTGTTTATTCATTAATGTTGAAAGAGATATCAGAGAATCTAAATGGTATCATGGGATGGAAGAAAAACCATAAAATAGAGTTTAATATGGGATGATAAAATAATAAATATCATAATTAAATGAAAACACAAAATCCAAAATGTCAAAAAATGGTGGAAGAATCATCCTAAAAAATACCTAAGGTTAACTGAGATATGCCTTAAATGTGGATGAGAGGAGTGGCATACAAATAACTGTCAAAGGGGTATGGAAAATCCAACTAATGTGGAAGAATAAAATAATTTTAATGACAACAATCAGTTGGTTGTGGAGTGTTTCAAATACATGGAATATGGGGGGTTTTCTAGCCAATGTCTTATGCCAAGGGTTCTTCGAAGAAATTAATAATAACCTCCATTGTAGGAAAGAAGGAAATATACTAACACCAATACTGTGGTGGAGCCCAAAAATGATGTGTTGATATGTATACTTTTTATTCATGCAATAATAGAAAACTTATTATTTTATTTGGGTTCTACGCATTCTTTCATATAATTAATGTTTAGTATAAAAATTTAAACACAGCCTCAAACCATGAAGGTCAATTTATCTACGATAATAGAAAATAAGAAAATTACTTTATCCAATGTATATAACTCATCCTAATTAATGTTTGTGTACTGAACCTCCCAAAAAATATTTCCATACTTCGTTTGGTGGATTTTTGTTGTTATATTGGGTATGGATTGAATCTTCTTATATAAAGCCTATATCAACTATTGGGAAAGGGAGATCACTCTTGACATCACGAGGAATCCTCCAATTCTATTCAAGTGTAAGGAGGGTGTGAATCTCCTTTGAAATCTTCATCTAAACACTATTGTGTTCCCCAAATAATTGCCTGGCCTCCACCCTATCTAAGAGGTTGTATTCTCACTAAAACGTATTTGTGGATCTCTAACTATATAAAATAAACCATAAAGAATTTACCTAGTTGAGTTCGGGGGAACTGAAGATGCAGTTACAAGGGAATCTAGATAAGGGTATTATACGCCTGAGTGTTTCACTATGGGGTGCAGGAATCCTATTCATCAATAAGTTGGATGGAATGATGCCCCTCAGAATTAATTATCATGAGCATAAAACAATAATAATAAATAATAAGTATCATCTTCCATGGAAATATTAATTTTTTGATAAACCATGTGGGGACGCATATTTCTCTAAGTTGGACCACCAGTCAGGATACCCCTAAATAAAGGGTAATAAATATCACATTCCTAATTATTACATTCGAACATGGTATGTACACTAGAAGTTAGTATTGATACCCTTTAGACTCACTATTTCTCAAAAATAATCATGGAATTAATAAAGAGAGTCATTAGAGATTACCTCAACAATTTCATGGTAGTCTTTATTGATTACTTATTTATATGCTCCCAGATCAAGGAGGTACATAAATAGAATTTGAATACTATGATGAAATTTTTTTAAGGGAGAAACTCTATTCAGTGTACAAGAAATGTTAGTTCAATATAGAGGATTTATCATTCTTGGGGCATGTAATCACGAGAAAAAAAATATATATAGACCCTTTCTAGAGAAAGGAAATAGAATAGTGGACCATGTCAAAATTTGTAACGGAGATCCATAGTTTCCTTTGTCTTGCTGGGTATTACTTATTTTATTTGAAGAACTTGTGATAATTTTAACACCATATAACCAATATGAATCAAAAGGGAGAAATTTTTTAATGGAAAATGGAATGTGGATAATGATTCAAAGATTTTTGAAAAAGGTTTATCCCTGCACCCATACTCACACTTCCGACAAAAGGGGAACTATTTTCTATATACGGTGGTTCTTCAAAGCAAGGATTAAGACACATACTTTGTAAAATGATTAAGTGATAATGTAAATATCAAGTTATTTGAAAATACATGAGTAAAACTATCCCATACATGATTGGGAGTTTGCAGTCGTGATCTTCACATTGAACATCTGGTGGCATTGTCTCTATGGTTATTAGTGTGAGATATGAACTGATCATAAGAGCCTAAAATATATATTAACATGTAAAGATTTTAATATGATAAAATTAAGAAACATAGAACACATCATGTATTATTAATTCTCAATCTCATTCCATCGTGATGCTTAAAATTAAGTGGGAGATTCTCTTTGTAGAAAGGATCCTGTAACTTTATCAATAATTATAATTGAGAAGGATCAAATCTTCTTAGTCCTGGGAATGATGGAAATGGGAATCATTAAGGAAGGATCATAATAAATCTTTTCTCAAATTATTTCTCAAACACCCCTTGTGGAGAAAAATAAGTTTTCTCAAAAAAATAATATTAAAATATAGAAAAAGGTTGAATCTGTTAGAAATAAGAAATTCGAAAAGTTCAAAATCGATGAAGAATGATTTTTAAAATTTGGGTCATGGCTATGTGTACCATTAAATCTATTGATAATGAAATATCTTATAGAGGACACACAAAACTCAACTTTCACTATTCGACAATGAATCTACAAGATGTATTGATATTTTCAAGAGCAATATTGGTGGGACAATATGAATAAAGAGATCATTGAATTTACATAAAAATTCCTTATATATTAGAATGTGAAGGTTGAAAGGATTTGGTCAAATTGGATAATTAAACCAACACACATACAGAGATGTTAATGGGAAAACATCACTATGGGATTTTTCTTTGGACATCCAGTGAAATCAAGTGGAAATATTGGTAGATGGGTCATTTTTATCATCTCATAAAGAAAACTCCCTTGATCAGATGTTTAGAGGAGTTCTCACTCGATGAAAATGCTCAAATATACATTAGATAAGGGGTGAGGAAACATGGATTAAAACAATCGACTGTATCAGATCAACATCTGATATTTACCTCCATTTTTTGGAAAAGACTCTAACATTCTCTAAAAACTCAGTTGAATGTCAACATGGATTATCATCCCCATATTAATTAAAAATCTAAGAGGACTATTCAGATAATAAAATACATGTTCAGAGCATAAACTATGGACATGAGCAGAGAATGGGAACAAAATTTACCTATGTTTGATTTCTTTTACAACAATAAGTTGCACTCAAACATCCAAATGGATCCATATAATGATATTTAGTGGAAAATTTTCTGAACAACAACCTTATGGGATGATGATGGTGAATAGAAGCTGATGGGACCAAAAATAAATGATGAAATAGTTGAAAAGGAGAAAACGGTTGAGCTTTATATTTGGGCTGCCTAAAGATGACAATATACCTATGAAAACAATCATAGATGAGACCTAGAGATTAAGTATGGTGATGTGTTATTCCTTTTCATATCTACATATAAGAGTATCATTATATTTTTGATGAAAGGAATGTTGAGTGCCAAGAAAAATGACGCCTTCTAGATTCTTGATTATGTTATAGTTTTGGCCGATAAACTCGTATTTACATCTAACATATCTAATGTAAATGATGTATTTCATGTATCCCATTCAAGGAAGTAAATACCAAATCCCCCACATGTAATGAATACAGTGGTGGTACAATTAGAAAATGATATCTCTTATGATGAGCAGTAGGTGAGGATCTTAGACCTTAAAGATAATGTTCTGCTCAGTAAGAGTACTCACATGGTCAAAGTAATATGGTGTGACCATAAGTTAGAAGAGGAAATATGGGATATAGAGGAAGTGATTAAGTAGAAATATCCTCAAATTTTTTCCCATAGTATAGAAAACTAAATTTCAAGGGAGAAATTTTATATCGGGGGAGAATGTAACAAGCCAAAATACAATCAGTGGAATTTTCATTATTATAATTATTTTATATAGTATAAATCACATAAATCACATTGAAAACCCAATAAAAACATTATTCTAAAAAATGTAAAATTAAAAAAGTGGTGTTTAAAGAAATTAATTAAACTATACTGATCAAATAGTAACACAACTGTTTGAATAGTAATATGTCTATTAAGAATAGTAACTCGAAGAATAGAATATCAAACTCACTTTTGAAATTATATATAAAATTTAGGCATCTCATGAATGAAAATATAATATATTAATATCATGGAATAATTAAATAAATTTTTAAAAAATGATAAATTAAGTATTTGTATTCGTATAAAGCCTTGATGTTTATTTACATAGTTTAACTAATATAATTATTTTTAAGGAAATATATTTTGATAAAATTGATTCATAATTTTTTTTCATTATGACTATACTATAATTTTATGAGACCTAAATTAATTTTTTAATGTTTAAACAAATCAGTTAGAATTTTGGGAAAAATGATTACATAATTTTAAAAATAAATTTATCATATTTAAAAATTCATTTTAATAAAATGCAGTTCATTATTGAAATATAATCATCAAATAATTATAGGGGTGAATTTATGGTATTTTCCAGATATAGTTGAATTCTCGATGAATATTGAATTGTGATAATTTACAGGGTTTAACATTATATGGTAATTAATGAATTTTTTAGTCATCAATGATGTGAAAATAAGGTAAGAAACATTATCTCAAAATAGAATAATATATTTATTATATTTATTCATGGGAACAATATCTATTTATATAAATTATATAAAAAAATAGAAAAATGAATAAAATAATAAAAAACACCCCTTTCCTTCCACAATAAATTCCACTCCTCACAACCTCTTCTCCTCACATAATTAAATATTTTGAGATCACATATATTATACCCAATTACTCTACAAATCATCATCCTCAAATTTTGGTCTTTGAAGTCTCACAAAAATTCCATTTATGAGTTCTTTAAGGAGTTTCTCAAGGAGATGACAATCAAGAGGTAAAACGCTTCATATTTATAATTTGTTTTTTTAATTTTCATTCCCCTCCCTCACCTACCCGATAAAAAGTAACATGATAACTCCAGTATAATATATATATATATATATATATATATTAATTTTATCATTTTAATGATATATCCATCATTAAATCCGTTCCCTTCTTCTTTTATTCAAAAAATGAAAACCTCGCCTGTGATGTGTTGATTCACAGCCTTCATGGATGATTATATTTTTATTTTCTATTATCCCAAATATAGATGGTCATTAAACTAGTATAATGGTTAAAATATAATAAAAAATTTTATTATAACTTTTTTTTATGTAAAATAACTAATATAAATACATAATATTAAATAATGAAACAAACATAGACCATGATGGTAAAAATTAACCAAAATAAACTGAACCTATTAGTTAAAAATTTACCAAATGATGAATTATAATATATGAAAAAATTATATATATGTCAATTTAGAATTATTTAGGTTTATAAATATCATATAATTCCACTTCTAGTATTTTTCTTCCATTTGAAATGAACTCCCATAATTATTCTGAAATGAACCGATCATAAAATCATGAAATGAACTCTCCGAAAAATACAAAATTAAATAATATGAGTCAATAAAATGAACACAAATGAACCTAAAAAGACATAATAAATTTATTACATGTATAAAATGTTATTAATTATTTAATTATTTCCTTTATTTTGATTATCTAGGACATTAAGTACAACTGAACAACACTTTCGGACAAAAAGAAAGGGACTCTCTCTGAAAATATATTTTTTGTTTGGCTTCCAATTTCCCTGTCTTTAAACAAATTTAATTATTAATTCATATTATAAATTCTTTTCTTACTCATATTTATCTATCTTAGTTTTTCTTTATTGTATTTTTAATCCATTTTAATACGGTTCCATTCTCGATTCATCCCGATAAAAAAGCCCGGTTAATGGGAACCTCTTTATTTATTACCCATTATCATGTCAACATATTATTTACTTTTAAAACACAATTATTTTTATTAGATGACACAATTTTTCATGAAAATATTTCTTAGATAATTTCTGGTTTTGTACAAACAATTATTCCTTCTCCTTTTTAATAGACTCATAAATCTGTTTCCTCAAACTGCACTATTGCGGGTCATTTCTGAAGTTTTGTAAGCACTGTTTTTATATGTTTTCACATTAGCAGGACATAATTTATCATGATATATGACTAATTTATCTTATTAATTCCAATTTATTATTTAGGTCCATTATTTCATGAACAAATTTATGATACATCTGTTTTATGCCTTATAACATGATTACGATTCCCATTTCTTTCCAAGGGTAACCCTTATGTTTATTCCATATGTTTCATTTTTCTTGTGGAACACAAATGAATGAACATGATATGATGAGTAATCTAAGATAAACTCTAATTCGTTGGATAAGGTTTATTCTCATGACACATCATGTTTGGATAAAGAGTAAACCTGATTCCTTTTTGGGACTTTGTCCACTATGTGATATAGTCTTGGCTATTAGCCTTGACTCATGTTTATGTCATGTTATATTTTGATCCCATATTACTATGTTTCTATGAATAAATCTCCCAAAATTATATATTTTATTATTCTATATTTTTATTCATTTACCATTTCTTTTTATTTCATCACATTATTCCTTCTAACCCATTTTCTATGCTTTTTTTCCTTGTTTGTTCTCTTATTGAGATTTTTATCTCATTTTTTATTTGTATTTCCTTAATTATCCCATTCATATATAAGAATTCAAAGGATGTTATGACCTCATTATGGATTATTAATATAAATAATTATTATTCTATTTCCCCTTTTTCAATTGTATATACCTAATATTTCAAACACACTAGACTTTATGATCATTGGGTAGTCTTTGATGGATAATTATGCTTAAAAGTGTTTAATATTTTGTGTAAAGGATAGAGTTATTATATAAACCACAATTGTTGATGTCTTCGATATCTCATATCCTCGTAAGTTATCTTATGATTTGGATTGGGCCTTTACCCTACCTACCGAAGTCCGACACAGGGCCCAATATCATGAGTTTTCATTATACTATATATCCTTGTGAACATCAAATCCTTTACGATATGCAACTCATTGTATAAAAATCATCATTGCATCCCATAACATGGTAGTATGTATTGAATCCACAAAAAATGTATTACCATATACTACACCTCATGCCAGAACAACTATTTCATGAGTAATAATGCAATATACACGACTGTCATAGCCAAAATATCAGTATATATTACAACCTCACACCATCAAATCCCTCATATATGAGTATAGTGTTAAAGAGATCCATAAAAACATGTATGAGGATATACACTATAATAGTAAGCTGTCATAGTTTAGGATTTTCTATATACATATTATTCGTAATGGAGAGTATGGGGATTGAGAGTAGCGAGTCATTTATTACCGTGACATCTTATATTATGTGAAACATCTTGATCCTAATGGAACAAGAAAAATTAGCCACACTAGAAGAATTGGGTGATGGAGTGTAATACATATCTAAACATAAGGATATAAATATCACACTACCACACTAGCAGAGACTACCTACCATAGAATTGAGCTATAGTTATTTTCCAATATGGAATCTAAACTTCAATATCTATGACTAAACTGCTAAATTATTTAATAAAATATGCATCAAATGTTACCCATAATATTCACTAAATAGTCCTTTAATCACAATTTCTTTCATAAATTAATCACAATCCTAACTTATCTATTTTAGAATTTGACCAAAAACAATGCTTTAATAATTAACATATCATTAAAAAAATTCACAACTATCTTTTATGATAATTTTTTTAACCAGAACAAGGATTATATTTAATCATATAATTTATTTATTCAACTATATTTACCTTGAGTTATTGTATAATTCATCTTATCATTCCAAATCTTGGGCATTCGAATACATGACTATATCAATCTAAATGGGAGATATTCCTAAAGGGAACACACAGATGCTCTAGGGAGGAATATATATGGTTATAATTATCATTAATAACAATATATAAAGTGTTTCAGTCCTAATAAATAATCCAACCCAATATCCAACGCATCGCATAAAAGTTAGCAGACATGACTAGCTCTTAACCTACACCATCAATCGGTTTTAATCTTCATCACCCCAATCACAGCCACATCCAAGGAAATAGGACCCTTACATCACTAAAAACCAACAATATGAGGTTCCACATAAAATTAAATCAATGGATCTATCTATAAATACATGAAAGCTATAAAAATTGAAAAACAACTCATGGGACCACCAAGGCCATTTCAATCATGAATAAAAATTTATCAAAAACATGATAGGATTAGAATAACCATAATCATTTAATCATAGCACCGTGAATAACTTCTTATTCACCTTATTTAATAATTGATTCATAATTTATAGGTTAAATAAACAATAACCTAAATTAAACTTCATCTTTAAAAAACCAAAAACTAAATTAAAATACTCATGAAAGTCTTCATATTACATAAAAATTCCAGGAAATATATATAAACTAAATAATTCAATTAATTTTTTTAAAATATTTCACAATTATTCAACATCATTGTATCATTTAATTTTATTCATAATCTAGTAATTAAAAGTAGACATAAAAGTCAATAATACATGCTATCAAAAACTATTACTTCATAAAAAATTATTAAGAAGAATCATATATTTCCGTGATTTTATCGATTCATTATCTTCCATTTTCTTGTCAATTTTACAATTTTTATCATTTTAAACATTCCCAATTAATTTAATAATCATAAAAATCACAAAATATCATGATTGGAAAATACCTAGTAAATCACATTCAACAAATATCATGGAATAAGGATAAAACACATGAAATTGCTTCACCCCTTCAAATTCTTTATTTATCATCATTACTAATTTGTATCCATAAAATGGATTATTTACACCATTTAACAATTTAAATGGTAAAAGTGGATCCCTTCACACTTCCATAAAAATATTGGAGAAGCATTAATATACCTTAATTTGAAATGGAAGTAGACTCTCATTGCATACAAGCAGAAATGGAGAGAGAACAGTTTTCACATCCAATTATTTATACTAGAAATAAAATGATATACCTCTTGAATTAGAGTATATAATCTCAATAAAAAAAATACCTAAAGGGAGAATCCCTATTCACCAAATGATTTATGAACAAAGTAATAGAAAAGTTATAGAAAAAAAGGAAATAGAAATCATATGTATTTAAAAATTCACACATGTTATATCTCCCAAAACATCCAACATTTTAATTAAAATTATTATACTCAAAATTGGTTTCTTACGAAAAAAGTTATGGTAGGAACCACACAGTAATGTTAATAAAAATATTCATGTTTTTAGCTCACTTTTTAATGTTGTATTATATATAGACATGGATAATTTTTTCGATGCTTTAATATTAATTACATTGAATATTATTTTAAAAAAATAATCATTTAATTAGAATATTATTCCATATTATAAGAATTATTTCAATTATTATTCTATCTATATTTAATATAAAATCCTTATTTTCCCTTAAAATTGTGTTTCAAGTTGTTATCGGAAGGAAGAACAAAATTTTATAGTAAAAACATTATTTTTACATGGAAGGGGGTACTATATGTAAATGTAAGTCAAACTACCTACACATGGATCGACCTAACCATTATGAATGCAAGGAATCATTCCTTTATATAAGTGTAGCCTTATGTGAACTCTAGATGATGCATATGAGAGAAGTAAACTACCATTACGTATAGAGGTTTCCATTGCACCTAGGGAAAATTCACTTCACACAACTTGAAAAACTGATGCATTGCATTTTCATAGAAGCAACCTTATATTTCTTTAGCCAAGGTAAACCCGCATAGATATCCATAAACAATGAAAAATCCCAATTACCATTAAAAATTAAAAAAAACTAAACAGATGGTTACATGTCAAAGGATACCAATACATGGAGAATTCAAATCTGGGATGAACTTTACACAGGTCGGAAAATACGTGCTTAAACATATATAGAGAGTTCAAAACCATGATTTCCTTTAAAAAAACTCAAAAATAGACCCTTACGCTCGTGAGAACTATATAAATCTTTTATTATCCTTTCATATATAATTAAAAATATATTTATGTACCTGTAGGGAGGGGGTGTTTCGTTATGGTAATATGGAAATTAATATTAATAATATTGAAATAAAACAAAAACAAAAACAATAAAATGGGGATTACAAAATATTTAAAATAATAAAGAAATAAATTTATTTTTATCAACAACATAAAAACATTATATATAGAAATATTTGAATTATGTTATAATTACATTCATAAATTCATGAACATTTTAAAAACAACTTTTAAAATTTAAAAAAACTCATGTGCAACCATACACACAAAATGGAATACGAATTTCTTGGGTAAGATGTGATCATTTGTAGGTCCAATAAACCCCATATAAATTATGTGTGTTCCATTAATTATAATTACACTGATTTTGGTAATCGTATTAAAAAATAAAAAAAATTTAAATGTAATGTTATAAAATCCACGATAAATTTCAGAAGGAATATTATGTTGTTACATCATAAAATAATATAATTAATAATTGGTAATTTTTTAAGAAAATAATTATAATATGAGTATGATTATGTGGTTTTGAGTATTTGAGGTTCTTCTGAAAATAAAATGTCAATTTAAATTCAAATAAGCACTTTCCATCACATTGATCACACTGTAATATATATTTGTGTTAGTTATATTACTAGAAAACATATCGGTATTTTTTCTAAAGTATTAAGGAAACTTGAACACACTTCCCGGAATTATAGTATGTGACATGTGTTAGAACTAAAATGTCTATTTTAAATGAAAAGATGCAGTTTTCACCCAACAAAATGAAACATGAGTCAGATTGATGTGAGAATAATTCACAATCATCACAATTGAATTATGATTCTTTTTCAATAAATGTAATGATAATAAAATAGTTTTGTCTGAGTTTTGAGAATTTGAAATGTGCTATGAATTTAAATGTACTGTTTAAATGAATTATTTCACTTCTAGTAACATGTGGAAAACCATGGTATAGATTTATGTGCAGTTTATTCATGTATATCACAAATGAATTATCAATATTTTCCTCAAGTATCAAGATAATATGAACGTGTTTTTTAATTTTTTAGTACAAGATTAATGTTTTGAACTAAAATATTACATTTAAATGATTAAATTAACATTCATTCATACCATCCCCACCGTATGTTGGATTGGTGTGAGGTTTCTTCATAAATTTCAAAAAGGAAAAATCAGTCATCCTTGTAATGAACTAATCCAGTTCAACCATACTTTTCACTTTGACTAGTTCTCCATTAGGCCTGAAGTTCAACACCAATCACCATAGGTTACCTACAAGCACTAGGGTATCAATATATAACCACAAGAAAGATATTATCTCTTAACATAAACAAAACTATTTCTTATATAATAATAAATAATGACAACGCAATCAGAGTATTATATATAAATGACAAATAAACCAAGAAGCATGCATAAAATAATGTATCAAAATGGATTAAACCAAATTGTTTCTATAAAAACAAGTTTGAGGACCTACAAAATAAACACCACAACCTAATCTTCATGTGACTTATCTTTACCACTATACTGTGACCACTATAAAGTGACATCAATCAATAGGAACCATCATTTTACATGATGCCCATCCCTTTACCTGGATCCTAAAAAACCTATTGTATGTACATCCTAGGTAATATGATAGGACAGAGTAAAAGACCTTGTATGATATGACCTTGAATCTATAAAATTTATGTCATCATGAAACCATTAACTCTATCATAAAAAAACGTTTTTTTAAATAAATTTTATTTTGAAATCATTATTAATAAATATCACTAGATTTTATTTTAAAAACCCCCATAATAAAATAAACTAATAACATTACAAATTGAATATATAATTAATAACATTAAATAATAAAAACCATTAATTTTATCTCAGGGCATAAAAATGTTGGAAAATAATTCATGAAGCATCTCTAACATGTATATAACCATGATAATGTTTTCTCATTCCAATGGGGATATGTAAACAGGACACATGGCGAACACTAGATTCCATAATGTGATTAATAACAATATAAATTCCCACCATAGTCTACCAATACTATAGCCAATTTCCCTAGAGGTTCCACACCAACAAGAAATGTTCATGTCTTCACATGTAAACATACCCACAGTTCTAATGTTTTATAATTTCAATAAAAATTAATAAAACCATTCCCATAATTTAATAATAGGTTTTTATAATAAAATCATTACCAATTCCATGCATTAAAAATAATTAATATTCACAGCCATCTTTGAGGAATTTCATCGAACACATAATGTGCACCACTAAGTTTTTTAAAGAAAAACCCCTTTAAAAATATTAGCCAGGACAAAAAAATTTCATTTACATAAAAACCCCACATAAAATTTAAATCAGACATTATTGTATACCAAACAATAGGAGAACACAATTAATGTTGGAAAAAAATACCTCATGGTATCATTGAAGCATTTTTGAGGTGATTGTGTTTGTTGACAATGCAGGCCTCTATGTTGTGTTTGTTCACAAAGAAGACCACGATGTATTATTTTTTTCCAATGGGGGGTTACGTACTGATTTTTGTGTTGAAGATATGTTTTTGGATATAATTATTTGATAAAAGAACCCCCGAAAATGAATGGATAATAAGGAGGTGGTTCAAAATGAGCATGGTGCGTGAAAAAGAAAAGTGGTGCGGGAAATATTTGCATGGTGTGCGAAAAAGAAAAGTAGTGCGCGAAACATTTCCATGGTGATTGAAATAGAAAATTGGTGCACAAAATGTATTCATGGTGCACAAAAATGAAAACGGTGCATGAAATATTAGTATGTTGTGATAAGTAGAGGAAGGAGGTTTTTCACACAAGAGGTGTTTCGAAATTAGAAGATCAAAAATTGGCAGAGGCATGAGGTGCCCGAAAAATTGGAGCAGTGAGTGAAATATGGTGTTGCGCAGAAGATTAGTTATTCGTGCTCAAAGAGGATTACACACAGAAGGAGTGATTTTCACGCAGTTGTGATTTTTTCTATAAATATAAAATGGCCTCTATCATTCAGAAGAGCTCTAGACTTAGATAATATCCAATCTCTAGTACATGAAATGGGAGAACACAATGGAGTTTCGTGTAAACAACTAGTTTACGAGTAAAATAAGTAGATGCACGAAATTCTATGGCTGCGCATAATACCATTGGTTGCGTGAAAAGCTAAGGGTGTGTGTAAAGAAGAGCGTTGCACATAAAGAAAAGTCAGCGTGTAAAATCAGGCTATTGTGTGTAATTGCGGTGGTTGCACGTAGAGGGATGTGATGTACGAAAAGTGAATTTTTTGCATGAAAAGGGAATTGCATGCAAGACATATCAAAGGCTGTGCAAAAAAATTTGGGTTTCCTGATATACTTGGTGCAATGTCAGATTCATCTAAAGGTGAACGTTGAAATTCAACAGAGCATCTATCAATAGTTAAGGATGTTGATTTTATTAGAGATAATGTAGATACCTATAGGTCTATAAACTGTGAGTGAAGATTATGAAGAATTAGTGAGAACACTTTTGTTGAGAGAGCAATCCTCTTTCTTATTGTGATAGGTTGTAAACCCGAAAGGATAGTGAGTTCGCTTCAAACTTCTAAACATTAGTTCTCTTATAGTGGATTTGGTACATTGGAACATTGGTGGTGTATGATACTTGGACGTATCCCAGTGGGGGTGAACTGAGTAAAAATCACTATGTCCCATGCATGATTTAATATATGTTTATACATTTCAATGGGAAAGAGAGAGAAAAGAGTTTTTCTTAATAGTGAAACAAGATCAATAGGGGCAGTTGTTTTAATATGTCATACCCTGATTCACCCCCCCTTTCATGATATCTAACATAGTGGACCTAACATTTAATATACTGTTTATGGTGATAAATAACCATCATATATAGACACATACTTTTCCGATTGATGAAACATAATCTCCTTCAAATATGCTGGCTAGAAATGAAGAGGTGTGGTCTTTTGAAGCCTATTATCAATGAAACATCCTATATTCCCCATAAAAACCACTAGTTTTGGACATTAATGGATCATATGTTTCCATCACAAGTAGAAGACAATAGATTAAGTGGAGATCTTGAAAGTTGATATGAAATAGAGTGGAAATTAAAACATTCCTCAATGAGATTGACATAGAATGATTGGGAATCATTAGAGAATGAATGGAATGATCTAATAGAGTGTTATGGATTTTTTGGGTCAATATTTTGAGATATTAGGTTGATATTAAGGTTAAAATCGATCAATGGTGTTCCATAAATTTTTTAATTTTATGAAAACCATATAGGGAAAATGAATAAGGTGTACATATTGAAAACCCATGCACTAAAACTATAGTCTCATATATACCTTGGAAACCAATGATCACAAGTACATAGGGATAGAAACATATTTATACCAACCATGCCCAAGACAAGATATTTCTTTAGGAAACAAACCACCCCATTAAATTAGTTTTTCTGGGCCCTCGCATAGTGAGACTGGACATGTTGACGCTCTGAAAAATGGAACTAGAGTTAGAAGAACCATATCTCATTGTTACAGCATGGCTACATCTAACAGTGCATAGACCTTACGTTTGGCTGATTTATTCCAATATTTTAAATCTTAACCTCCATCTCTCGATAACATTTGGAATCCCATGAGGGAAATATTAAACTCAAAATAGAAAATAAATATGGAAAGATAATTTCACCATTCTTCACACAATGAAATTTTATAACCTCGAAATCAGTGAATATCCTAGAATTCCAAATATATTAGGAAAATTTTTCGTCAAATGTTCCTCATTCACCCATGTGCCAGGACTACCCCATCCATGCTACTGGAAAACATGGTCCATATGTATTAATTACCATGAAATACCTTATCATGATAATGCATAATCTATACTACTTACTCAAATGCTATCTTTTCATGATCTAGAATAAAATCATCCCATTAAATCATATTGAATTTAATTTATTGATATCTATAAATTTAGGTAATGTGAATCACCACATGAATCAATTTTATGCGGGAAAATTTTCAAATGATAAAACACCTTTATATGATGATCAACTATTTAAACATGGACAAACAACCTCAATTATAACATACTCTACATTCCAAAATGGCGATGTCCAAATATTGGAAAGAATTTGATAAAAATTTGACCACATACTGAAAAATCCAATAAGATATTATTATGATATTCATTTGATCTTTAGAAACAATGAGCTATTGCTGACCCATGTAAGACTAACAGATCATTCTTCATCCTATCTTGAACCAGACAGAGACCAACTAAATACCTATCCCATATCCCTCCCAAAAGTTGAGGATATATACAAGGACACCCATATAATTATATAAAATTAACATCTTCATTGAATCCAATTAACTATTATTATAAGTCAACTCGACCAATGAAAAATGCTTTTCCCATTAACCAATATAATCAAGAACATATGGGAAATGAATATCCTTAAGAATTTAAATGGATCCCCCAATATCAAAATATATTTTATAATGGTATTCCATGCTTATTTTCAACTGGGTACCTGTCACCTCTTTAAAAACAATCCAAAACCAAGATGTAAAAAATGATTATTGTGTGAAACAACAATTAAAGTCATTTTACAGAGCATTATTATATGTCATATATATAGATCCCCAAGTTGTCCTACCTTCTTCATCTCTTAATATGAAGGAAATGAAGCAATTTTGTGATTTGACTAATGATTACCAGAATAAAATATTTCCCAATAGGATTCAATGGTAAACTAACAAGGAATATTATCTTAGGTAACCTAATAACATCATACCTAAAAATTATATATTCATAGATTAATATTCATTATATATTGTTATTATTCATTACATAACTGTAAAGGTATGGTGTCTTTGTAATCATTTATAAATAAACAATTTTTAACATCTCCTATTAAGTTCATCAAATATAAAACCCTTATTGGGAATAAAATACATAAAACCATTATTCATATCCTTGGGAAAAGGAAACATAATATAGGGTGAGATCATATGCTCTATAAGGAAAAAAATTGGGATATCGATAAATAGTAATTTTTCAGAATAATATTACCATAAGGGTATTATAACATTACATTAACATTTTAAAACCATAACCCAAAAATCAGAGAGTAAAATTATGTGCATGAATTAATAAAGACAATTTATAAGGATTGAATCATAATGTAAATGAATAATATGATCTATGAGAGCATAGATTGAACCTAATATCATGTAATAAAATAGTGATTTAATCTATGGAATATTATAAATCATATAAAATCATATCTAATAGATAATTTCCAACACCATAATTTCTTAGTGGATATAAATAATACTGAAAAATAACACAAAATAAATTACAGCATTTCCTTAGGAGTAACTCCCAAATAGTTAACTTCATCATTACCACCCAATTACTTTGAGGGATGTATTGGAACCACCTACCACATAATCTGAATCTATTCATATATTAAAAGGTTCAACTTTAATATTAAATAATAAGGAGTTTTAGTTATGAAATTACTTTCTTTCACTTTGAGGATATTTTTAGGATTATATTATTAGAGTATTTGGTCATAACTCATACATACAAAATAATAAAATAAAACATGGAAACAATTAATTAGTGACAATTTCTACCATAATGTAGAACTTTGAAAATAAATCTTCATATCCTATTATTAATGTAGTGACTCTAGTTTTGACCTATAAGACTTTCAAATAATTTATTGGAATATTTATGAAGCCATGAACTGCGTTAGCTTGGGATTCTAGGGCTCATAGATCCTTGATGAGATGATATTATATATTTGAAATATATTATATCACACACTAGTAGTTTCATTGTAAATGATGAAAAAATAATTTGTGGATTCTTAGAATAGAAATCTGAGGGAGTGGTTGAGCTATGAATGTGGAGTTTTCCCTAGGATTGACATAAATGTTTTGTTGTGATAGGTGTAGGTTCAAAGGGGCAGGGGAGTAGTAGATGGGATTTCAATCAGAGATTTAATCATTTAATAAAATTAACCTTCCCTTTTTTCACATGATATATCTGAATAGAAACACTCCCCACATTTAGTGATAGAATAATTGAGTAAAAACCATGGGAGGAGGTGTCTTTGATCTCAAATATTGATGACGATCACTCATGGGTCATGGAGTAGTGGCATCAGCATACATATTTTCACCGGATGCTTAAATGTTTCTCCAAGAGGTATTGATATTGGAGTTTTTTGTCTTAATACACTTCATTATGCATTTTTTATAGTCATAGAGCTCTGTTATGACTACTAGATATCCTTTGGAATCAATCTATAGGTTTTGAGGAATATTATCTTAATTCGGATGGCTCACAGGGAATGCCAATTTGGAATTACCGATCACACATTTTTTAGTGAGGGTTACATACTATGTGTTCCTCCTTTTCAGGGAAGGTAAAATTTTGGGGACATCACACCATGTATTGAGGCTAAACGTCATATAGTGAGCCATGGTAGTGTATTCAATGAACCTAGAGAGCATAGTCACAAACAATTACATGGAAGTGGGATAGTAAATGTCTGAAGGCATGGAAACTAAGTGATGTACAAAAACATGGGTATATGACACTATCAATATGTTTTTTATATGAGACACACCATGTACTTGGGGTTACATTCCATGTGTGAGAGATAGATGGCTTAGGTGTGTAGAAATGATACGGCCAGTGCCTCGAGTGGGATGTGGCATGCAGTCTACATCATGTACAAGGTTTTATGACAACATAGCTATCTAAGACATGTCATAGAGTAAAACACTAGGTGTTCAAGCTGGTTCATACACCTTGTAGACCCTAGTACACACCATGTACATTTATAGGAGACTTCCTCCAGATGTATCACCTTCTTTGGGGCTCATATTCAGAACATTGAGTAACTTAACCTATGTATTTTTTCGCATAGATAATGATGGTGGACTTCTTGGTTTCCCATGAGAATCAATGTTGCATGATTCATGAGAGACACTTTAGTATCAGTGCTAGACCTAGTGTAGTGATTAGTTTGGTTCACAGGAATGACATTGGGGTCCGTAAACAATCCTATCATCACGGGTGTTGGGTCCCCTAAAATTTATATGGTAGTAGAGTGGTTCTCCCCTATTGTATCAAGATGACGGTACCTCTATATGGTAATGTTTTAATGTGATGTATGATGAACATGATGCACCTTTTATTTGTTATCTACAAATGATGGAGATCAAATTTGTTCTTTTAGGGTTACGATGGAAATAGTACTACCCTATAGTCTTCGGGAATGTGTTTCCCTTATCTCTAGGACTTGTAGATATGGAACTTCCTACACCATGGGTTTGGGTCTTCTACCCACATTGTCTAACTATCGTTGTCATTACTCCCCTATTGGAAATGCAGTAGGTCCCCAATACAATTTTTGTAGTCAGAGACACAGCTCCCCTTACATATCGAGGCATAGTCTATCCATAACATTTAGACAAATAGATTAGGTACGCCATTATCCAACCAGGGAATGTGATATATATACATGGAGTTGGTACTCCCCTATTGTAACAGTTTGTGGGTCACCATATATTTTTTATAGATAGAGTGGGTACTCCCTAGTTTTACCATATTTTGGGGCCTCTGTCCATGTAGTCTAAACTATCTTATCATTCCAGGGTGTGGTTCATCCATAGGAAATATTTAGTAAAATTAAAAACTCTCATGTGGTACCAGGGTGAAGTTCCTCCAGCTCGGTTTAGTACTCCCTTATCATACCAGGGTGTAGTTCCCCTATAGTGATCATAAAAGTAGAGTTACAACTGCACTTTTCAGTGATGTTGGGAGTCCTCTTTATATGGGGTTGTACCCCATATTCAAGTAGTGGTATAGAGAGGATTCTAAAAGGTACTAATATCTAACTTAAATGTTGAGGATAGTCATAATTAGTAGACCCCTCTATTGGTTGTATACAGTACTTAGGTCAGATTTAGTGCTCCCTCAATGTGGTGCGGTGATGGACACTCCCAATTGGTACTTTAGTAGTTTCATGGGATGGATAGTAGCTAGTAATATTTTTGTTACGAGACAACGAAAAGGTGTGATTCCTTTCCCTATCTTTATATCTTTTGATATTATTCACATAGTTTATAGAATAGAGATGATATCCCTCTATTTTTTTATTGGTGTGCAGAGGGTCAATCTACCTAGGTTTCTATGAGCCTAAACAGGGTGCAAGATAGTGGTGATTGGACCTTTGGGGTAGGGAACTGAAGTTGAACCTAATGAGTTATTATAGATAGAGTGTCTCCTCTCGAACATTCCATCAAGGATATAAGATTTATTTCTATTGGATTTTATGTCTCAGACTAGTTCCATCTGATATGTCTAAGCTTATTGAGTGTGTTCTCTTGGGTGATTTTTACCTTTATGCTTTGGGTTGAATCATGTAGTTAGCTATATGGTTGACACCTCGTGAGACATTGAGTCTAATACAAGTATACTCGT
This sequence comes from Viscum album, assembly GCA_963277665.1. Lineage (NCBI taxonomy): Eukaryota > Viridiplantae > Streptophyta > Magnoliopsida > Santalales > Viscaceae > Viscum > Viscum album. The sequence goes on from OY728139.1 coordinate 705,945,771, forward strand.
GTGATTCTAGGAGTCCTTTTGGTGTTTCCACATGTCTTGGATGACACCCCATGAATACTAAGCCAACTAGTCATGTATAGCTGAAGATGGGTATAAAATGGAGCTTTATCTCCTTTGGGTTCCCTTTGGATGGGTTCAGTGGGATGGTTCCATTAAATTGCTCAATTGTTTTCTGGATATTGGGATACTATTAATTATTTTCATACTCACTCTTTCATGGAATTTTCCTACACATGTTGTGTCTCGTACTGAACAAAATCGAATCAATGGAGTCCCATGAGGACCTGAAGTAGGAGGAGATTATTGAGCTATAAAGACTATGTTTCTTAGCAGATCTTGGCTAAGGATCATTCTAAATGTTTCTTTTGATAGGAATATTGTTTTTCTAGTCTTCATAGATATTTTTAATGTTTTTTTGGACATGTATTTTACTCTATTATGCTTTCAGTAGTTCTAATGGTAACTAGATGTGTCATAGTTTTATTCATGTATATCTATTTTTTAATTATCTCTACAACGTTTCATAGTGATATTTGTGGGTGTGAGTGTACATGTACAACAGGATAAGGATAACCATTTGTGTGATATTCATACATGTTTCTAGACAGAGTACCCTAACCTATTAAAGGTGTGATATTGTTGGTCGTGACTCGAGCCCCATTTGGTTGTGTTATAATAGAGTTGTATCAGAGTGGGTTCCACTATTGGACTAGAATATCGTGGTCTTGGTTTGGGTTTCACAGAAACAATATTAAGGTGCTCAACGTTTATATTTTTGTCTAGGGAATTTACTATTATTATAGAGGCTAACATATCCATTCACCAAGATGTTGATTATGTTCCTTTTGACTCAGTACATCATGGAACTGGTAAGAGGGAAATGTTGGTACATGCATAACATAGGATTGGGTTGTGGGTTTCCTGTCCTTCTAGAGTCAGCTCCACAGATATATTCTTTGACCATAAACGTCTTGATTATATTTTAGGATTATATGATAGATATAACTAGATATGAATCTATGGAGAAATCATGTTGGTCATCAACCATGTAATAAGGCTTCATCGCATTGCACTAGTTGTGAGGAAGCACCTCCAGGTGGTCCACAAGTTGAGGCACCACCCGTGGAGAAGTAGGTTGGGATAACTATTCAAGCCGAGGATTCATGCAGCCTAAGTGAGAAACATGACTTCCATAGGCTATGACCACTATGGTATCATGGTTTTATTGATTCCCAAGAATCTTATGACTATCTTAAAGCCCTCTTTAATTTCCCTTCTTATGAGGATACCTCTTGACCATATGGTGGTCCCATTAGCAAGTTAAAAGTAGGGATCAACCAAGTGATGGTGGTTTCTGGTGAAACAGACCCATGAGGAGGAGACACTAACTTGGGTATTGATTGATTTGTTATTTATGTAATAGTTTTATCTTGACACATTGGGATAAATTCATATCAAGGAGCTTCTGTACCTTTGGAAGGGAAGAAATTCCATGGAAGAGTCTTCATTTGTGATCGTTGGCCTCTTTCATTAGTCCATGGATATGACTTGGGATCTCTTTTTAAGAGCATGGAACCTCGACTAGGTCCTAAGTAGATATATCAGAGTCTTTTTGTCACTTTCTATGATCTCTATAGTTTGAGAGTTATAGATAATGGTTTACTGGTGGGGAAATTCATAGTGGAATTTCAGGTGGATGTGTTCAGTTGTGGTGATCGTGAAACTGAGATGTCTAAAATAGATAGAAGACAACAGTTAATAGGACTACAGTGTAGGAGGATTAACAATGTTGATACTCAAGAGAATGGTTCAACAACATAGGATTTTTTTTCCAGGATATAGTCCTCGAAAGGAGAGGTAGTGTAATGATTGAGTTGTTTGGAGACATATTGTGTGATATTGTTCAACATGTTGTGATGCTAAGAGGGGACTGGATGATGGACTACCCAAGCCAAGGAATCATTTGGGTCATGGAGTTACAAATGGTGGAATATGTGGAAGAGAAGTGGGGTTAGCATTATGTGGTTTCTGACAGTTTATGGTGCCATCCTTACAAACCCAAGGTGGTCTATGATACATATATGGAACTGAAGATTGGGGGCGAGGATTTCTACAAGACACAGAGGCCTTTGACCCTAAGTCTCATATGATAATTAGAGGTACACTCTTGATCCTTTTTAATTTATATAATTGTATTTATAGAAACTGTTTTGAGGTTCACTTTTCATTCCACTTCATTCTTGAGGATTATTCAAGGTGACATGAGGTATTGGTTGAACCATGTGTTAGTTTTGTTTTATTTAACATTGAATTCATTAGAAATATTTACACTTCCCCTACTGAGATAGGTTATTATCATGTTATTAAAATTTGTAGGGTGAGCATGTACTACCTAAATAATATATTATTTTGGTGTGGTGGATGAAATAAAATTACTTTTGTGTTCAGGGTATCATTTCATGCTAGAGTGTCGAAGGAGACATTACTGTTAATAGTTGAGACTTCCACTCGACCCATATGGTTAGAGGACCTAGTAGAGGGAGATATTTGAATATAAATATTCTATTAAATAATTTTTATAGCCTATTATTCATCATCAATTTTTATTGGTTTCCTACCCTCCATGATTAATTGGTTTGTCACTTATTGGTGTGGCAATTTTAGGTTTGAATATATATGGCTTGGTAAGACTTAGTGTTTAAAATTACACAACCCTTTGTTATTATTTTTTCCCTTATGTGCACAATTATATATTTTTATCAAATATTATTCTGGAAGATGTAGTGAATTAGTCCACAGGTTGATAAGGATTATCGAGTTTTACTAGAATCTTGATCAGGTTATTGAGGTTGTGTACCGTTATACCCCAAGATGGTAGATGTACCATAGTGTTCAGTGTTATTACACGTATTACAACTATGTAGATAAATTCCTATTAATTTAATGGAGTCAATATGGTTTCAGCTCGATATAGGATTTGTTTCCCTTTGTGGATCCCCTTCGTGGGTGCTTTTTGCAACTATAGGAACCTATCATATGTTCTATGGAGAATATTCCCTGTAGATAGCTTAGTTTTACTCCTTTTCCCATAATTCCACATTTTGGGTATGAAAATCCTTATGGTGGGGGGGGGGGGGTTGTAGTGACTTTTTTTACAGGAAAAACTTTCGAAAAATTTCCAGTACTCTTTCTGAAGCCATGATGTGAGTAGACATGGGATTCTGAGAACATGAGAGACTCGAGGTGGTGATATTGAAAATATTAAATATATTAGATCATGTCCAAATAGTTTATTTGAAGACATGGAATAACTAACATGTCGTGTCTCAGATGTAAAATATTAGTGTGTGGTTGAGTTCGGAACATGGTTTTACCCTATGAGAGATAAAAACATTTCCAGCAATAGGTTACAGGTTGGGGGCAAGTAGTGGTATGGGTGTTAAATGCAGGTATATTAATTTAATAAAGCTAAATGAATACCCCCACCCCCACTCATTTGAGATTGCACACATCCAATAAGAAGAGAAAAACTCCCCCTTCTGAGTGATAGACTATAATATGTGTAATGAAGGATTGGTGGTGGTGAAGTTCTTTGATCATGACGGTAATCTCAATAAATAATGGTGTAATGTCTTCAGAGCGTGGATCTTCAACTGATGATTCGGTATTTCCCACCGAGTTTGGTAGATTTGAGTTTCAATCCCCAATCCCAAACTTTTTTAAATTTTTATGGTTTTAGAGACCTATTATAATTAAAGATATCTATTGGTGTCTAGTCTATAGGTTCAATGGAAACTAGGGTGATTCTAGTGACTTGTAGGGAATTCCCATTTAGAATTACTGATAACACGACATATAGTACCAGGTTACACTCTATATGTTCTCCTCGTTCAGGGAAGATGACCATTGGGTGACTACATATCATGTACCGATGTTATAAGCCATGTTGACAAGCTAGTTTGTGGGTACATGGGACCTGGATAGGTTATCCATGTCAAAGGACATGCCCTAGTGAAAATCCACGGCTAGGGAGATGAACATGAGGTTAAGTAAACAGACACAATAAGATGAAACATTAAAGAAGCCATTTACTAGATACACATCGTGTACAATTAGGTAGATGCTCTGTGTGGGACACAGATGACCAATAAGTGTGAAAATGATACGGTAGAGGGCATATGTGTGGTGAGACACACCACATACATCATGTACACATCATATAAGAGAACATGGCCAACCATGATGTTTAGAAAAGAACAGAAATTTTTTTCCAGGTGGTATCGTATATCATTTGGGCCCTAGTACATGACATTTAATTTTCTTGGAAGCCTCTATCTATAATATCCCATTCATCGGGGCTTGGATTTAAGCCGATGAGTTTCCCATGAGGGGAAACATTCTATCTAGAATGCGATGGTGGCCTCTGTGATGCCCCGTGAGATATGATGTGATATGCATTAAGAACAATGTTGCATTAGTGATTATAGACATTAAGTAGTCATTTGGTTGGATCACTGGGTCAGATTTAGGTTCAGTACCCTTTCCATATCATTACAGGATGTAGGTCCAATATACTCTTAGGATTGTATAGTTGTTTACCCCTATATTATAAGGGTGTGGGTCCCCTACCCAAGGAAGTGTTGAAATGTGAGGTAAGATGAGTGTGACCCTCCTTTAAAAAGTGGTTGAACAATTTTGGATATTAATGTGGTTCTTTTAGGGAGATGATGTTACATGTAATCACATAGAGTCTCAAGGCATAGGTTTCACTTACTAGTATGATTGGTAGAAACGGAACTCCCTTCACCATGGTTTCTAGTACTCTACCCATATAGTCATTCTCCTAGGGCTGATACATCCTTATTAGACTTGGTTATGGGTCCCCCATATGATTTATGCAGTCAATGATAGTTCTCCCCTATCGTTTTATAGTGTTGTCCTTCCATACTTTTTGGATTAATAGAGTAGGTACAACAATGTCATACAAGGGAGCGAGTCGTCAATATATGGACTTTGAATATCCCTTTCAAACAATGGTGATGGTCCTCTATATTTGTTTTATAGAGTGAGTGGGTACTCCCCTTTCACACTCGGGTTTTGTTCCTCTATCCTTACATTCAAAACTCTCTTGTCATTCCTGAGTATGGGTGATCTATATGCAATGTTAAGGTTGATTAGGTACTCCCAAATTATAAAATGGTGTAGGTCCACTATCTAGGGTCTGTAATCCCCTATGAAACTAGGGTATGGGTACCCCATTGTATTTATATAGGTAGATTCAGAACTCCCATATCATGCCATGTTGCGGGTCCTCTATATATAGAGTTTTACTTCCCCATCAACATGTAGCAATGGAGATTTGGTCCACCACTGGTGTTGGATATCCAGTTTCTATAGATAATAAATATTAGGTGAAATCCCCTAATTTTTTTCCATATTAAGTATGTAGGAGATAGTGCTCCTTCAACATTGTGAGGTGCATACCTATACTTACGAGTACTTCAGTGGTTTCTTAGGATTGTTAGGAGAGAATGATCCCTTATTTGGGGGGTAGAGAAAAGGTTTTGGCCCCATATCTCTCACTCTGTCAGTAGGGATCCCTCATGTGGAACATATTATAAAGAGGTTCTACCTTAACTATTATTGAGGGTGATAGGAGGGCCTCTATGTTTGGATTATTATGATCTTGTGTAGGGTCCTTGTTAGTGGCGCTAAGAACTCTTGTGACAGGAAATAGTTTTGGACATAAGGTTTTGTTCTGGTTCGAGAGATTTATCTCTGACATAACACTTGGGATGATAGAATTTCATCCAATGGAGTGTATCACTCAGAAGAGTTCAATATGGAATGAATGAGATCATGGAATCTGTTCTCCTGGGTGAGTGTTAACTTTGAGCCTTGAGTGGAATCCTATTTCTAGAGATGTGGATATAACATTGTGAGACTTACAGTCTATGAGGATTAAATTCGAGTGACTCTGGGAGTCCATTCAGTGTTTCCACATTTCATCGTTGAAACCTAGTGTGGACTGAGGTCACTAGATATGTATAGATAGGGATGGGTTCAGGATGGAGTTTCTCTATCATTTGTGTTCCCTCTTGGTATGTGGAGTGGATGGTTGTGTTTAAATTTCTTCCTTTTCTTTTTGATTTTAGGTCACCTACTAAGTATTGATATAGTCACCCATACATTTTATTTTCCTACACATGTTGTGTCTTGTGCATAACATAGACCTAGCGAAGATGCCCTAGGAAGACCCAAAGGAGGCGGAGCTTAGAGAACTATAATGACTGAGGTTTTTAACAATTTTTGGATGAGGTTATTTCCTTTAGTTTAATTTTATAGTGACCTCATCCATCTATGTACGATTGATTCATTTATAGTTTTTTTTTGGGGGTGAATTTTTTCCATTCGTTATATTAGTAATTCTGATAGACTCTAGGCTTGGTAATGATTTATTCATGTATATATTTTTTAGTTTTTTTATAAGATTTGTTCCATGGATACATTTTTGGGTGCATATAAATAGGTATCATAGTATAATGCATCCCATTTGTTTGATATGGCTAAAAGGTGTTAGAAGAAAGCCCCTAGACTTTTGTAAGCGGTCTTGGGGTGGCCATGGATTGAGCCCCATCTGGCTGGTTGATGATAATGTGACCTCTTCATGATATTCATCGTTACTTATTCCAATCCCCTGATTATCCTTAAATCATGTGAAATTTTTTAAACACATGGCATGAGAACAGAAATCATGTAATGAGATAGAAAAATAAGGAAACTATTAGTATGTTAAAAAATATTAAAACCCATGAAAAACCATTTCTTGAAAACCAATATTTTTACCCATAAAGTGAAATATCACCCCAGAAAAATCATTTATTTTTTGTTATGAAAAAAAATTATTTCCATGAAAACTCATTATCAATCATAGGATATTTAAGTAGGGAAATTGAGACATTATCTCACGGAACCCTAACAGAATCATTATAGAATCCTAAAAAATAAGAATAACTATATGACCAACTTCAAATTTAATTCTTGAAAGAACATAATCAATACCCCATGCATTGAATCACTGTCTAAGAACAAGCATTGTATATGCTATACATGAATCTCTCAACACTATCTAGTCACACTAGTCATGTATACTTTCCAAGAACAATAAAATGAATTACACCTTTCGTAGATTGAAGAATTCTTTTATTCTTGTATGAAAATAAATTTCAGATATTAAAATATTATTTTCTTTCCAAATTCCATTTTCCAAATAAAAAAAATTTTATTTTCTAAAAACCATTTTCAATATGAAAATAACCAAAAAAGGTAAATATGGGTTTTCTTTTAATAAGACATGTAAAATTGAAAAGTAATCTAGAAATTAATTAAAATATGCAATTATGGGAAATGTTTTTGTAACCATACACTAAAAATATAACATTTCATTATCATTTTTCAAAACATCCCGTTTAATACATGAAAAATATTCATTTTTTAAAAATTTAAAACATGGTAAAAGATTCATAAAATGTACTTTATAAATATTTTATTTAGATAATTTTTTTTTACATAGATATTTTTTAAAACATGTTCAAGAAAGAGAATGTGTGTTTTTCATGAAAAACTAAAAAGGGGTTTTTCAACTAAAAGTCCCATATCAATTAAAAAATAGACAAATCATAATCTCCATGAAATATTAACATTAATCAACACATTATGTTCTATGATAATAGAGTAATTCATGATATATCATGTCAAAGGCGATGTATATACACCATATAAAAGAATAAAGATTCATAAATATGGTGAATCATGCTTTTCATACATTAATATTACATCACTTTTTTGGAATACATAATACATTACACAAAAAAATTCCCCAAGACCCTATTAACCTAGTTCCACTAAAAAACTGGACACATAAACAACGGTACATGAGTGAACAACATAATATCCTACTAGGTTCTTCATGACTAGTATCCATCTTATAAACATCCAAAAAAATATATATCTTCCTCACCAGGGTAATGGAAACATAAAAAGGGGTGAGATAAGATTCTTATAAATAGTATAAAAGGGATCCATGAAATTATATAAAAGATACTAAATAGAAACATGAGTAGGGAACATACCTTACATATGAAAGATCCTAAACTTGAATCATGGAAAAGTATTGGACATTCAATAGATATGTATCAAAAGTGAATAAAATTCATAATACATGAAATAATTACTAGGGTAAGACATGGAATTATTTTATACACATGAACATGTCATATCATTCCCTATAAGTCAAGATGAGTTTTTAAAAAATATCATGGAACTTCAGGGGTACTAAACATACAATGTAGGACACAACACCATCCCATGTCATACTCCTTTCCATGAAAGGGATCAGGTTTCCACATCTTCCCATAGAGGACCAGGTTTCACCATATTCCCATAGTGGATCGGGTTTCACCATCTTCCAATAGGGGACTAGGATTCCATATCTTCTCATAGTGGATAGGGTATCCCCACAATTCATAGTATATCAATCCCATCAAATATATTCCCACCATTATTTCATGAGATATAATTGTTTTCCCAAACCATTGGAGGGAGATATTGGTCCCAAACATATGATCATGAAGACATATTTAGGTGTTCTACAAGATCATAAATAGTGGTATCATAACCCATTGAATGAAATGGGTGTCATAAAAATGTAATAATATTTTAACCTATGGAAAAGGATATGTTTCAAAATTATATCATCAAATAATAACACGTGAAAATAAGTGGGTGACATTATCTTTTAACCTAGGAATGATAAACGTGTTTCATAAAAACATTCCATCAAAACATAATCCATTAAGAGAAAGAATATGAATGGAACTTTTGGATCATTTCCTAGAAAGGAATGAGTAACACCAAAAGATATCGTCTTATATGGAAAATATTTGAGAAATATCTTTTTAAAAACAGATCTTGAGTAAAATATCTTTTCTTATTTTAAAAAATTATCTTTAAAATAATTCTATTTGAAAACCTTTTTATCAGGAAACATAAAGTGAATCTTGAAATCATTTTGATATCCATTTTCCTTTAAAACATATAAAATATCAATTAAAAAAATTTGAAATCCATTTTATTGAGAAGTATGCTTGAATTTGTTTAATTCCATTTCTTTTAAAAGTAATGTTGAAAAAAAATTATAACATTTCATTAAAAAGGAAACATGAAAACATTTTTGAATGTAATTTCATTTAAAAATAATTTGAAATATTATAAAGCATTATTTTCAAAAACATAAGAAATTTTTTATTTTTTATTGAAAAATTAACATAAAATAAAATATTTTAAAATATTTTTTTATTTTTTTAAAACAATGTATTTTTTTTAAATTCAGGTCATGTGTCTTAAATTAGTCAAATTGAATTAAAACGACTTTATGGATTTGGTAACTATTGAAACATACAACCGATGAAAGAGATATCATAAACCTGGTATTAAAATACCCACATATTTATGAATAATAATTGGAGAATATATTTTTGAAAAGTATATACAGCACACAAAAAAAATGAGTGGTGATTATGTCATAAATATCACAGAAATAAATGTGAGACTAGAAATCTGCTTACCTTATACATTGACTCTATTTTTATTCATAAAAAACTCCTCTATAATAAATATATGTTTATTATACATATTATAAAGAACCATATTCTTATATATAATACCATATATTTTTTTACTATGACTTTATATTACCTTTTAATTAACAATTCCATGTTTTTTTGTTTGCTTCAGGTAAAATACTTTTTGTTCTTCACACATGTTTTGACATATTATTCAGGATCGTAGTAGATAGATCATGATTTAATTATTTAAAAAATTAAAATCATGATAAAAATATAATATATATTCATTATATATATATTTATAATAATATATAAAATATTGAAAGAGGTAATGGAATACAATGTTCCTAGAGATGGTAGTTCAAACGTACACATGAACATTGTTTCCATTATATTGTCATATTGAAAGTAAGATAGTAAGTGACATGATTTTATATATATAAATATTTATTAAAGTTGAATTATTATGTTATATATTTTATATAAATTCATTAAACTTATCCTTAATACATCGCCTGTATAGTATGAATGAATCACATCTCTTTGAGTAGTTGGTAGTCCACATGTCCACAAACGAATTTATCATATTTTGACAAAATAGAATGTAATAAGGTATGTTTTATATAATAACAAAACAATAATATTAAGATAATAAATATAATTTATATCATATTAGAATAAATTTTACATCATAATTCCCACCCCTGAGTGGTGGTAATTAAAAAATAAACAACATCGTTTAATGAGGTGGTAGTTCTCTATACACAAGAACAATAAATTTTCAACTGATTTGATGGAATTGTGTGTATGTGTAGGTAGAAATATTAGAATAAGTAACATATTATATTATTGAGGATAATAATTTTATTTTATAAATATGGAATAAGAAAATTTGGGGTGCTTCATAGTGAAAATTAAAAAACGTGATTGGGGAAAGATGTTACCTCTTCTTTGGGTGACTCCTCTTGGTCTGAACCAAAGGGATTCATTTGATGGATTTATTCTCAAATGGAATGTTCTGTCAGGACCCATCCCAGTGGGGCCGATTCGGTGACTCCCCAAATCCTCCTCCAATAGGCCAGGGGCTGGTTACTAGCACTGAGTAGGCATATTAATACATGGGAGGAATTGTCTATGAACCTATACACACACACACACACACACACATATCCATGCCCCCAAATGTTGAAATGTAAAAAAACCACTATGGAACAAAATACAGGCATACAACTAAAATGAACCAACAGAGTATGATAGAAAGTAAAGTACTGAAAGTCAACTAGTACAAAATACAAGCCCTCCAAAAACTATAGTCTGAAAACTGCAACGTCCAACCTGTAAACACAAAGAGGTGCTGGGACTACTGCTCATAGCTAAAGGAACAACTCATCATGTAGGGAACATAGAATGATCTCTCCTGTCTTGGTCTTCCCTGAACACTGTCAAAAGACTGTTTGTCTACACAAGACACAACACGTACAGGAAGAGCTCGTGCAGGGGTGAGCATAAAAATACTCAGTAGAGGACCCCGAAAAACACAGATCAGTACCCAAATGAATGGCATTGTCATCTCTACATAGTATATGTCTACTAAAAATATAATATCCGATCACAATCCAGATATTACCAAAACTCATACCTGTGGTCTAGAAACAATCACACAACCGCATATCCCCGTCTGGGGATTCACTTTAAAGATCCAACGAAGCACTCATTCCAGGAGAACACACACCATGAGTGTGTTAGCTCAGATGAATAATGTCCGAGAAGTAATGTCCATCGAGAAACATCAAGAGTCATAGCTACACTAATTATGGGAGACACACTCCTAAGTGGGAAGATCTAGAGAGATAGATGAACTCGTAACTAGAGACACACTCATGAGTGGGAAAGATCACAATACACAGATGGGGATCACTTCTAGGTCCATGGTGGATACCATGACTCATCCAGATTCACCAGATAGGTAAGGGATTAATGCCTGGTAGAGTTGTTCAGGTTGATTTTTGACTCTACCTAGGGATAGGAAGGGATAGAGGATCTCGCTTTGGGCCTCTCGGAGGGATGCTGACTATATCACAGAAAATCCTGCTAAAGGGATCATACTCCGGTAGAAGTAAACAATTCCTGACCTTCAGGGGAATGAGAAGAAGGGTAAATAACCCAATCAAAACATGTACAAGATACGATTTACAAGTGGACCATCCATTTTCCAAAAACCACACGATGTGTAGAAATGTTACATGCCATGTCTTCTCAGCCTAGATATTTCCCGTGTACAACGTCCTGTGTCCTAAAGTTGGTCATGTAGAAATGTTAGTAAACAGCATGTAGTACGGTGTACATTAAATTTCTGAGAGACTGGGGTCAGCTGTTTGTACGCTGGCCATGTGCCCATACACGGTCCTCAACCCATGTACACCAACCCATGAAATCGGTAGACGAGGTGACCCACGTTACTGGCCACACCTAGCCATGTGATGGAGTAAACGGACGTGTGCTCCATCTCGTGTCCATTTATCCCTTGGATACATGCCGAGTCCCATGTAGCAGGCCTCTTCCATGCTGCACAGAGAGTACACGCCATGTTTTGAATCCTTGTAGTCCATATCGTGTCCATGTACAGTCCAAAATACACACTGAGCTTTGAGAAAAGTCCTATACGTTGTTTGACCTGGGTCACACACTATTTGATTCTTCTCTTGACCCCGGAAACCCCAGCCGCCACATCCAGTACCACACGACGTGTTCTTCGGAAGTATACGCCGTGTATTATAGAAATTTCCAGAATCACAGACTTCCACAACTGCACCTTCGTGCAGCCCCGTTCATCGATTCGACAGTTTTATTTCCATTAAACTCTAGAATATAGGTTTCCCTAATGTCCCAAGGCTGTCTCTATTGTTTTTGGGCCTCCTTTTGGCTCCAAAAATGTGTTTTGATCTTCCTGTGCAAAAAACTCTCGAAGAACGGTCCTTTCTGATCCGAGCCGATTCATCATCCTCTATGACCGTCACACCGCCGTAGGTTCGTTGTGATGTTAGATCTCTAATTTTGGATCATTGCATTTCCATACAGGTGCGCAAATATATATTGTTTGTCAACCCATGAAGAACGCGAAGAACACATGAGGAAAATAAAGGGGGAAGAAATCCAAACAGAAAATCGAGGAACAAACCTACGGTGTTGTTGGTCATGACGTTGATCCACACCCATTCGTAGGCATAAATAGAGTAGAATCAAAAAAAATTATCATGGACTAATTCTCTAAAATCATTCCATCAAAAACCCTCCTGAAAAATCGTACGAATCCACAGATCAACATGTTTGTGGTTAATCCGCGTTCACCCTTTAAAATCAAAAACTGGGAAAAGAGAATTCAAATAAAAACCTCTACCTCACGAAGGGTTTCATTGTTGATGGAGGGGGGGGGGGGAGGGGTTCGTTCCACTGCCATTGTAGAAATCATTCAACTTCGTTGGTGTAGTGATTTATAGCTTTGGTTTGTCGTCTTTTTTCGCCTAGAGTTCTCTCCACAGCGCCAAGAGTTTTCCAGAGTTTCTATCCCGCTTCTGCCAATGATAAACTTTCGATTAACCCATTAAAAGTAGGGTAAATGTTCAGTATTCTTTTACGCTGGGTAGTTGACATTACGATGTGGAATTAATGAGTCAGTGTTTCTATTTTTGGGTCATCATGATGTGGCATCTATTATTGAAAAAACTTCCATGTTGTTGCGCTCCAGCTAATGTTTCCAAAAAAAATAAACATGACATTTATTTTATTTTATTTTTACAGAAAACATCCGAAAATTAACTTTTTTCCTCAACCCGCGCCGGTCTAGGTTCGACCCATTCTTAGGTAATGTCGTTGTCCTAGACGCAACGGTTCCCTCAGATTTTTAATCCAGGCATCCGTTTGGAAACTACCACAACAGTGCACAAGTACTTACTCAACTGACATAAAAAAGTTCAAACCACCATTTCGGGATCACCGGGGCTCGAAATGGTGTGCCTCCACTTCTGCTGATGTCATAATAATTCTATATAATATTTAAAAATAATACACATAAATTCCATGGAATTAGATTCTCCCCACCTTGGGGATTTTCATCCCTGAAAAACATAAACAAGACTACTCTAAATGATGTGGGTGCTGGGCACACATTTGAGCCTCTCTCTCCCACGTGCTCTCCTTAACATTCCCATGTTTCCAACGAATTCACATCAAGGGAATAGATTTCCCACAAAGGATCTTCTCCTACTGATCCATAATCTCCATTGTGTACTCAACAAAGGTCACTTCGTCCTCGATTTCCAGCTCATCCCATTCGATGATGTGCGTTGGGTCATGTATGTACCTAATCAGATGTGACACGTGGAAGAAATCATGTACCATATGCAACTGTGGCAGTAGAGCTAGGCGGTACGCCACCTTGAAAGCTCTATGCAGTATATAAAAAGGTCTGATTAACTTCAGAGATAAATTTCCACCTTGTCCAAATCAATGTAACCCTCACCGAGGTGAGACCTAAAGAAATACATGGCCCCCTCCTCAAACTCCATGGGTATCCATCGACTATCACTATAATACTTCTACCTGTTCTGTGTAGTCTTCATCCACTCCCAGATGATTTGCACCTTCATAGTTGTAACACGCACCAACTGTGGACCCATGAGTGCTGACTCTCTAGGGCAGTCCAGCAAAGTGGTGACTAGAAGGGTCTCCCATACAAAGCCTCGAATGGTTCTATACCAATGGTTGAGTGGTAGCTCTTATTAAACGCAATCTCGACCAGTGGTAGGTGGTCCTTCCAACTGCAAACAAAGTCCAAGATACATGCCCACAACATATCCTCCAGAACCTTGATGGTGCTTTCCGTCTGACCATTGGTCAAGGGATGGAACTCCATGCTCAATCGTAGATAATTCCCAAATATCTCTTACAATCCCTTCCACAAATGGAATATAAAGAGGGCATCTCGATCCTAGACTATCGTCGATGGAATTCCATGAAGCTGAGTTATCTCCTGCATATACAGGTGTCCCATGCTCTCAATAGAACTCTGCTCCCTGATATCTAGGAAGTGGGCCGACTTGATGAGTCGTTCAATGACCACCCAGATGGAATTGTGCCCCTTGGATGTTTGTGGAAAACCTGTCATGAAGTCCATTGATATTACATCCCACTTCCACTCAGGAACTTCCAGGGGTGATCTAATCCCGAATGAACCTGGTGCTTAGCCTTCACCTGCAAGCATGCAAGGCATCGAGGTATGAGCTCTGTTGCATCCTTCTTTATGCATGAACACCAGAACTATCATCAAAGATACTGGTACATCTTTTCCACTCCAGGATGTATCACCAAGGGGTATGTATGAAACTCCCTTAGGACCTCTTCTTGCAATGCTACTGGTACAATAGATAATCCTCTGAAATGATGTAGGTGCTCCCCACCTAGTTAATATCCATCATTAGCATGTCTTGTGGATAACTAAGCATGTAAATACACACTATCATTATCTCCTAGCTGCGCCTCCCTAAACCACTGCAAGAGTCGAGGGGCGACAACCATCAACTCTATGTAAGTTGGATCCTCTCTATCGTCGAATAATTACTGCAATGTGGCTAACTTATCTATCACCTCACACAATAGATGTGAGCATTACATTCTAAAAAGGGCATATGCCACCTTGTTCCCATTCCCATGAGTATAGATGTTCTCAAAATCATTGCCCTAGAGGACCTCTAGCCAACTCATGTTCCTACAATTCAGATCCTTTTGTGAAATGTTGTACTTGTCGATCCTATGGTCAGAGAAAACGATACAAAACTCTCCCATAAGGGAGTGTCTCCACATCTTCAATGTGAATACTATCAAAGGCAACTCGAGATATTGGGTCGCATAGTTCTGCTCATGTGGCTTAATCTATCATGAACCATAATCAATCACTACCTTTCTCGACATCAGGACGCAGCTAATCCTGGTCCCTGATGCATCATAGAAAACAACATACTTGACACCCTCATCTAGTAATCTCAAGATTTGGGCACTCGTCAAACACTATCTCAATTATTAGTAAGCCTAATGGCACCTCTTCATCCACATGAATGGTTGTCCCTTCTTGGTCAAGGAGGTCATCGGTGCTGCTATTCAGGAGAAATCATGGATAAAACTCCAGTAATATCTTTCCAACCCAAGGAAGGTTCGCACCTCCATCACACTCTGAGGTGGCTCTCATGCTATCAATTCCTCCACCGTGGATGGATTCACTGCTACTACATCTGCTGAGATGAAATGTCCCAGAATGTGGACCTCCTATATCCAGAACTCTCATTCGAGAGCTTCTCTTAATGATTTTGTTCCCAGAGTACGTCTAGAACTATCTGCAGGTGTCTCACATGCTTGTCCTCCGACGCCAAGTACACAAGGATGTCTTCGATGAAGACTACTATGAACAAGTCTAGGTATGCTAGGAAGATCAGGTTCATTAGTCCCATGAACATTGTGGGGCATTTTTCACAACTAAAGGAATCCCCAAGTACTCATAGTGACCATAGGGGCACCTGAAAGTCGTCTTTAGTATATCCTCATCCCATACTGGTAGCTGCTGATAATGTTATCGAAGTTCAACCTTCGAGAACCACTGTGCCCCTCTCCGCTCATCGGAGAGGTTGTCGATTCTCAACAGTGGATATTTATTCTTCACCGTCACCTGGTTCAGGCGCCGGTAATCCATGCACAACCTCGAAATCCCATCTGACTTTTGGAAAACAAGACTGGGGCTGCACAAAATGAAACGTTGGGTCTTACGAAACCATTTCTTAGAAAACCCTCCAACTACACCCTCAGCTCACGAATCTCTACAAGATCCATCGGATATGCTGGTGTGAAAATCGGTGTCACCTCAGGGTGTAAGTCGATGAAGAAGTAGATTTCTCGGTGGAGAGGTATTCCTGGAACATCTTCGGAAAACATGTCCTCGTACTCCGACACCTCGGCTAGGAACTGAGATCTCACAACATCTACTTCTCCAAGGGTAAGCCTATACATCTCATGAGTGATCAGTTCCAACCCCCTATGCATGAGCCCATTCTGTGTTTCCTATATCTCTTTTTCTCCAACAAAAGAAAACCTCTTCCCATAACGGTGGACACACCTCACTCTTTGCCTAAAATAGTTAATCTGGGCATGGACCGAAGATAAAAAATCCATACCAATAATGATGTCATAAGGCCTCGACGCTACCCCCAATATGTTCCAATCGAAAGTCTGACCTCTAAGGGTAAGATCAAACTGTCTTCCAAAGTGTGTGATTGTCGAGTCTCCTCCTGTAGGTGTATCCAAGCATAAGTATCATGTCAAAGGTTCTACCGGAATATCATGGTTTTTCGGAATACATGTGGAGATGAAGGATTGATTGGAACCTGTGTCTATATTAAGATAGATAAGTTATAGTATACATATATCGTACCTTGTGTCATCCCTAGAGCCCCTGGGTCATACACCTCGACTGCATGCAGTTATCCCCACCCATGTCCCCCTACTCTCTAAGCCTGGTGCGAACCTCCTAGGGGTGGTGGTGGAAGTAGATCGAATAGTCTGCCACAACCTATAGCTCTCCCTACTCCTTTTCTACATCCGCTGCCTGGCAGGTCTATCTTCTCCACTCTATGCCTCTGCCTCAGTTGTTCATCCACCACATCTCTATCAGTAGCTCGACGGGTCGGACAATCTCTAGAGAGATGTCCCCCACCACCGCACACGTAGCACCACTTCTCCCTAGGATGACTAGATCCTACCTGAGAGCCCTGGATTGTCGATCCCATGTCCTATGTCCTCCTTTGATGTCTCTCACATCCTGATCCCTACGCACAACTTCGGCTCACTGCTGCCGAGGTATCTGCACCTATCTGCCTGTTGTTGACTGTCGTATGTTATCTCTACTTTTCTAAGAAGCTCTCGATCCCCAAACGCCACTCGATCACTCTAGAATTTGTAGAAATGCATAGAGGCACGACCCTAGCATGGATGTATTTTCGTAGACATTTCTTTATGTTCTGAGCTCTGAAGTACTGATCCCTGACCATATCCATCAACTACCGTGCGAGGTTGGTGAACCTCGATGAATAGTCAGCTGTGGTCAAACTGCCCTATTGGAGCTGAAGAAGCTCCTGGATGAATACGAATCTTTTTGTAACCAAAGAGAACTCCTATAAAAAGAGTCTCTCAAAATACATCCATGAAAGAGTCTCATCATCATGAGTATGTGTGGTCTGACTGCACCATTGTCCCGCCGAACAATGAAGAAGGCTCTCCCCTAAGATCACCATCTGTTCTGATGGTGTCCTCAATAGATCGATATCTCTGATCACCACCTCATTCCAGTCCTTAGCCGCATAAGGTTTGGGCTCGCCTCAGATCATGAGGGGTCTCTGTATCTTGAACTCATATAGTGTGCTAATCCTACACTCTTCATTGGTCAGTACTGCATGTACCTTGGTCTTCTCCACTTTTTGTGGTATAGCAAGTGCACCACTGGTAGCGACACCTGGGGAACTTATCCCTACATTGATGCCTCATCACTGAGGGGTCATCCTCATGATCATTCTATGAATCCTAGCGGTTATGTGTCACAGAGTAATCCTGTATGGAAAAAATATGTTCCATGGTAAATGAGTATATCTTGATAGCTTACCCAAAGGATATGGAAAACAGAACCTATTCCTATATGATGCATGTACCATTCATTTATTTCCCTACAACTAGTGTTTCCATGTACGGAGTAGAAATGTTAGTTATCAGAGTCCTGATGTATGGATTAATCGGGCACCACACCAACACTAGAGTCTCTAGCCTGAAATCCGAGCTCGAAACACTAAACACGGTTGCCCCAAACCAGTCACACAGACTCTTGGTCTTATGGTAGAACCGACCATATCTGATACCACTTTGTCGTGACCCATCCTAGTGGGTCCCCCTTTGTGACTCCCCAAGCTCGCCTCCAATAGGCTAAGGGCTTGTGACTAGCACCGAGTAGGAATATTACAACATGGGTGGCATTTTTTATGAAACTATACACATGCTCAAATTTCCAAGCCGACACATGCTGAAATTTTAAAAAACCACATAGGAACAATATTCATGCATACAACTATTCCCAACAAATAGAGTACGATGAAAAGTGAAGTACTGAATGTGAACTGGGCCAGAATAAAATCCCACATTAAACTTGATTCTATATACTACAAAGTCCAACCTATAAACAGAAAGAGGTACCGAGGATGCTGCTCGTAGCTGATGGAATGCCTCAGCCTGTAGGGAACTCAGAAAGCTTGGTCCTATCCTTGTCCACCCTGAACTCTATCAAAAGGATGCTCGTCTGCACAAAACAAAACATGTGCGGTCAGAGCCCGTGCAGGGGTGAGTATAACAATACTCAATAGAGGACCCCATAAAACACATAGCAGTACACAAAGGAATGGCACAGTCAGCTCTACATAGAATATGTATACTAATCATATAATAAGAGATCACAATCCAGATATACCCAAAAATCAGAATCGTGATCTAGAAACATGTCACACAACCGTATACCCCCCTGTAGGGATTATGTTCAAAGATTCCACAAAGCACTTGTTCTGAGAGAACACACTCCATGAGTCCAGTAGCTCTGAGGATTTCCATCTGAGAAGTATTGTTTTTAGGGAAACATCATGAGAGGTAGATACACTCATTACGGGAGACAAACCCCTGAGTGGAAAGATCACAATAGATAGATGCACTAATCACAGGAGACACACTCCTAAGTGGGAAAGATCATGATACCCATATGATGATCCCTTCCAGGTTCATGATGGATACCGTGACTCATCTGTATTCCTCATATAGGTATATGATCATTACCGGAAGAGTTGGTCATGTAGATTCATGACCCTTCCTAAGGTCAGGAATGGATAGAGGATCTCGCTTCGGGCCCCTTGGAGGGATGCCAACTCTATCACAGAAATTCCTTCTGAAGGTATCATACTCCATTTATAAAGAAACAATGCCTGACCTTTAGGTGAATGAGAATAAGGGGAACTAAACAAAACAAAACATGTCCAATATACGGTGGACAAGAGGACCATTACATTTTCCAAAAAGTACACGGTGTGTAGAAAAGTTACACATCATGTCGTCTGACCCCAAGTACTGCCCGTGTAAAATGGCCTTTGTCGTAAGGATGGTTGTGTAGAATGATTAGTACACGGTGCGTAGTACGGTGTACACACTGTGTCCAAGTGATTGGGGTAAGATCCATGTATGCTGGCCACGTGCCCGTACACGGTCGTCAGAACGTGTACTCCAACCAGTATAATCAGAACACAAGGTGACCCGATTTAGTTGCATCACATGGGTGTGTGATAGAGTACACAGTCATTTACTCTATCCCATATCTGTGTATCCCCTATATACACACTGTGTCCCACTTAGCCGCCTGTACCATGCTACATAGAAAGTACACACCACGCTTCGAAGTAGTGTAGTACATCTCATGTCCATGTACTATCCAAAATACACATCGTGATTCTTGGAAAGTCCTACATGATGTTTGACCAGGGTCACACGCTGTGGGATTCCTCTATGACCCTCAAAACCCTAGCCACCGCTGCTGGTACCACATGGTGTGTTCTTCAGATGTACACAACGTGTATTCTAGATGTTTCCAAAATCACAAACTACCTTTACCGTGCCTCCGTGCTACCCTATTCATCATTCCGACTATCTGATTTCTATGAAACACCGGAATCCAGGTTTATACAATGTTCTGAGGTTTTATACGTTGTTTTTGGGCCTATGATCGGCTCCGAAAATTCCTCTTGATCCATCTGTGCAAAAAACGCTTGAAGAATGTTATTTTCCTATCCGAGACGATTCGTCGTCCGTTATGACCGTCGCACCTCCGTAGGGTCATTACGTTGTTGGATCTCCAGTTTGTGATCGTTGCATTTCCAGACCGGTGCACAATGATCCATTGTTCATCACCCCATGAATAACGCACAGAGCGCCCTATGAAAAGAATGGGGGTAGAAATCCAAATAGAAAATCGAGGAATGAACCTCTGACATCATTTATCACGGCATTGATCCGCTCAAATTAGTAGGCTTAAATGGAGCAGAATCAGACAACAATTTAAAATGGACTAATTCCCTGAAATCATCCATACAATAACTCTCCCAAAAAATTGTACGAATCTGCAGATCAACATTTTTGGGGATGAGCCGCTTTTATCATTCAAAATAAAAAATAGGGAAAATATAATTGAAATAAGAACCCCTACCTAATGAAGGGTTAGATTTCTGATTGGGGGAGGTGGTTGTGCCACCGTCGTCTCCAAGATCCTTCAACTTCGCTGGTGAAATGATCTAAAACTTTTATTCGTCATCGTTAATCACTTGGAGTTCTATCCAAAGCGCCAAGGATTCTACAGAGTTTCTCTCTAGCTTCTGTTAATGAGAAATGTTCGATTGACCCTTAATATGGTGGGAACATGTTTTAGCGTTCTGTTACGTTGTGTTACTATC
Organism: Viscum album; assembly: GCA_963277665.1. NCBI lineage: Eukaryota > Viridiplantae > Streptophyta > Magnoliopsida > Santalales > Viscaceae > Viscum > Viscum album. The sequence continues at coordinate 705,966,964 of OY728139.1, forward strand.
GTTACACTACAGCATTAATGATTCAACATTGCTATTTCAGTGTCATTATGATGTGGAATTTATTAATGAAACAAATACCATGTCGTTACGCTGCAGCGAATATTTCCAAAATAAAATAAACTTTCCATTTATTTTATTTTATTTTTATTGAAAACATTAAAACATTATCTTATTCCCTCGACTCGTGCTGGTCGAGGTTAGACCCGTTCTTAGTTAAAGTTGTCTCGGTTGAAACAATGACCTTATATTATTAATTGGGGCATCTGTTTGGAAACTTCCACAACCGCATACAAGTGCCGACTAACTTAACATAAAAAATTCTCAAACCACCATTGCAGGATCACCGGGTTTTAGAATGGTGTGTCGTCACTACTTATGATCTCGAAATAATTCCATATAATATTTAAAAATAATACATGGATAGTCCGAGTAAATATAGCTTCAATGAGGATGGAATGGATTTTCATAATTTAATTGGGGATAATTTTCCAATACTATGTTTTTTGAGTGGTGTGAAGATGGTGGAGTGTTGGTGGCCTCTGATAAGGAAGGGAGGAGACATGCTTTGAATTTTTTAAAACAAGTTATGTGCACCTGATTTTTCCAATAAAAAAGACATTAACAAAAACCAAACTCATTATTATAAGGATTATTGTCTAAATATGGACATATAATGGATTTTATAGATTTTTTATATCATTTTGGCCCTTATGTTTATTGTTTAGTCCCTTATAATTCTAAATTTTACCTTAATCGCAATAATTATTTTTTATCACTTTATGTGATCTTTTTTATAAAAAATTATTTTTATTGTATTAGAATATAAATATTATACTTAATAAAACATTTTACCAATTTTTTTTAAATTTATTTCCTATAAGTGGAAAAATTATAATTAATGTTAATCCGCAATCTTGGTGAGAAAGGGGGTTTTCAAAGTGAGAATATTCAAAATCTCATATTGATTTTATATTTAAATACACTGTAAAAATAATTTAAATGACCCAAATTGGATCAATATATGCATAGTTTATCTATTTTGACTTGAAAATATAATTAAAATATAATTCAACTATATAAATAAACATGATAAGAAAGCATCTTTGAATTAACACCCAATATTTTTCCATATTCAGACAAAATGATGTTTTTAGAAAAATAGAAAAAAAATCACCATAATATAATTTTGATATTAGGAGGTCAAAAATGAAGAATATTTAATGAAATTAATTTTTTAAAATTTTCTAAAATTAAATTTTTCATTGTTCATAGAAGTACATAAACATAAGTTCTTTTAAGAATATAATATATTCAATTATATATAAACTCTACTAAATATCGTATGTATTAATATCAATATGGTTTATATATTTAAAAACATAATAAATTATATTTAAAAATTATTTATTTATACTAATATTTGTATTTTAATTGATATATTATAACTATCATGTTTTGGAAATTACAAAAATAAAATGTTTTTCTATAGAAACTTGGTGTATCATGTAACACATGCCAAGTTGGTGTTGCATGTCTTGAAAACTTATATTGGTGTAGCTTATAAAAATTTGTTTAAATAATGTGGCTTAAAACACATAACAAAATATAGAATTAATTTATCCACATTAAGGTATACACAACCACTGGGTGATACATTCTAGCCCCCTTAAAAGTAATATCACGCTTGAAAATCTTCATTTGGATAAAAAAAATGAGGATATATGTTCCTCATAATATTTTGATGTTATTAAATATTGTTCTATAATACGTTATGTTTCAGAAACATTTGACTAGGTTAGAGGTAATATATCATAAAACTTTCTTTGTATGGTCCAGAATTACAACTGGTTGTTCCTCGTAAGAATGATCTTGCTCTAGGGGTATGACCTATGAGTTCAGAACATGTGAAGGGTCAGGTATGCCCCTCCTCTGGATAGATACATGAAACTATTCATTGAGTTGAGAGATATATGGATGAAGTTCCTAGAAATGTTCTACAGTTTAGATATGATGAAGAATCTTCAAGGGGCCAATATACCATGGGTTTAGTCTCCCATTCTTCTACCGAACCTCATAACCTTATTCCATGGATAAATTTATAGAAAAACCTTCACACCAACCTAAAATTATAGGTCACATTGATTTTTATCAACATAACATTTCTACCATCATTGATCTAACTTAATATAGTACTAAATGGATTTAACCTTATTTTTCATTTCTTAAATCGACTCATGTCCAAATATATTACTTTATACATCTTCATCCAAGAATTTTAGATATTATCATTTCATCCAATATAAGGAATTATATGGATCCATCTAAATGCTTGATTTAAATCTATTTATTTACTAAAACTCAACTAGAGGAAGCTGTTGATCACAACCACCATTGAAATTCAATGAACAAGATCTCAACATATCATTTACATTTTGAATTCTTCTTCCAAGAAGACCATATGTTGGAGAATAGTAAGTAGTATTCAAACAGAATTTTGTGTCACCTACATAATAAATGCATCTCTATGACTTTAAGGTAAACCTCATTTCCCAATCAGATACAATTGGATATGGTACTCGATGTAACCTGACCCCTTCCTTAATGTAAATACTGGAAAGATGACATGGATATTTTTTTCATTGATAGTGATGAATTGTGATGACATATTATTTCGATCGACTACCACCCATATAGAATTGAACCCTTCAAAGGGTTTGGGTAGTCAAATGAATTAATCCATAGTGATTTTCTACCATTTCAATTTTGTTATGGGTAATGGATGCAACATCCCCTTAGGCATTGGTCTTCCAGACGTAACATACGAGCACACTAATCAATGAGATATAAAATCAGTGACATGCATCTACATGACAAACCCTATATATACTATTTCATGTCTCTATGCATAATCATACTTCTAGGATGAATTTAGAATGAAGAACTATGAGCTTCCCCTAATGGATCATTCTTCAAATATAAAATGGATGGAACACATTCATGGTTCTTGAACATTATCATTACATCCCAATCAAGGTTAAACTCTGAAACATCTATAAACATATTTTGAATCTATACATTCATATGTGTCTCTTTGATATTCATTTGGATAAATAACTATATATTCAGCTGAGAAATGTAAGATTTTCCCCATAAATCAAAAGTTCTTTCTGTTTATCATTTGGAATTTTATCATGATTCATACCTAGAAGAAATATAGGTGACCATGGAAATGATATTTCTCAGTTCATCTCCCATAGCATTCAGATGCGTTAGAGGACAATTATTTCATTTTCAATTATAATCAACATTAACATGGTTCTTCTAGGATCCATACATTCACTAAAACCGAAAAGAGTTTTTTAATAAATAGTTTTGATATTGAGGAACCACATAATAATGAAAAACCATTTACATGATGTCAATATTATAAAACCACTCTTAATATAAAACTCCCAAGGTTTATAATTTTTATTGATACAAAAATTATTTTTAAGTCCTTCATGATTGTTTTTAAAGACTTCGTGGATTTCCAAAGCATTTCCCTTTGGATTGTCAATCCAGGTGTGTAGTTAGGCTCATGGCCTTTTACCCCAATACAGTTGAATCAAGCGTGACACACCTTAGTAGAGATGTTACATATATCTGAATCTAGGCCAAAACCCCATCCACTTGTATTATATATACAGATATGTATTTCTAGGAATCCATTCACCCTATCCTTTACGAAAATTCAAGGAAAATATTTTTATACATTTTCCACATTCTTATAAATATACTTAGACATGTCCTTAGAGTTATCACTAACATTTTATCATCCTAATTTCCTATGGTTAACCAAAAATTTGATTTGATACCAACTGTAGTGACCCTAAATATTCATCCATTAATATTATATAACATTTTATGAATGACTAATACATTCTAAAATGGATTCCCATATATCATATTAGCCTAGTTCCTTGGAAACATTGAAATATAAACAATGGTACATAATTGAGCTACATTATCTCACACTTGGTTCTTAATGACTATCACCCTTCCGGGATACATCAAATTTCATATATATCTTTATAACCTAGAGAATTAATACATTAAAAGGGGTGGGATAAGATTCTCATTATAGGTAAAAAAGGGAGACATGTAATCATAATCATGAGCATTAGGGTATTACTGAATGAATATCAAATTATAATATCATACCTTTCATGTTAAAGACCATAAAAATGAATCATTTCATAAATATTTATAGTTAATAATAGATTAATTAAAAGGTAATCAAAATCATAATCTATGAGATCATAACATATTAGTAATAATGTTTATAGGGGAATACATATACACATTAAATATCATTCCCTATAAGTTAAGATGCATTGCTACAACTAATAAAATAACTTCACGGTGACTAAAACTACATGTAAGGATAAGCCACTATACCGCTTAGTAATCATTTCCTTGTATGTGATCAGGTTTGTCTATTTTCCCAATATAGATCTGGTTTCCACATCTTCCAATACTGGATCGGGTTTCCCCATTTTCCCAAAGTGGATAGGATTTCCCTATCTTCTCATTGTGGATCATGATTCACCATATTCCCATTTGGGACCATGTTTCCCCATCTTCCCATAGTGGATCATGCTTCCCCATCTTACATAGTGGATGAAGCCCATCGATCTGTTCCCTTAATTTTCTCATGAGAAATAAATCATTACCCAATGTATTTAAGGGAGATATAAGTCCCACCAATCTCAAAATGATATCTTACTTACATGTTACACAATATCATAAATAGTTATATCATAACCTATGAAATTAAATGGGTGTAATAAACATGTAATCAAATATTTATCTATGGAAAAATATAGTCTTTATAATAATTTCATCATAGAATAACCCATGAAATGAAGTCGGTCTCATAAGAATTTATGTTGTGAATGAGAAATGGGTTTAACAAAAACAATTCCCTAAAAACATAATCCATTCATAGAAATAATATAAATAGAACCTTTTGATATTTTTCCCAAAAAAAGCATGGGTAACACCAAAATTTAGCATCACATTTTGAAAAAAAACTTGAAAATATCATTTTAAAAACAATTATTAATGAGAATATACATTATTCTTATGAAATTTGTTTTTAAACATGATGCACTTTGAAAACCTTTTACATTGAAATCATAAAATGGAAGCGTGAGAAAATTTTGGAACTCATTTTTCATAAAATATTATAAATGAATATTGAAATCATTTTGAATGATATTATTGGAAACAAAATATTTCAAAAAAATTGATAACCATTTCATTGAAAATTATTTGTGAAAATATTTTTGAAAAGCATTTCATTGATAAGGTTGTTTGAAATAAAATTGTGAACAATATTTCATTAAAAGTACTTTAAAAACTTAAAAAGGATTTTTCAAAAACTATAAATCATAATAAAAATTTTTTCCCTCTAAAATTATCTTAAATATCATATTTAATAACACTTCTGAAAATATTTTGTAAAATATTGTTTTATTTAAATTCAGGGAAATTGTCTCCAAGAAAGAAAATTGAGACAAAACTACTTTACCAATTTGGTAACATTTGAATCCTAAAAACCATGAATTATATATAATAAAATTCTAATGTAAATAAAAAAATATTTATTAATATTAATCATATGATTTATTCATTTGATGTATATACACCAAAAACAATAATCTAGTGGTGAATAAGGCATAAATATGAATGAAACAAATGTGAGACTAGAAATACCCATACCATACGTATTGGATCCCTTCATACTCATAAAAACCACTTATATAATAAATATATATTTATTATAAATAGATAATTGAACTATATTATTATATTTAATACTATATATGGTTGAATTATGACTTTATACTAGCATCTAATTCACAAATCCATCTTATGGGTTCGATTCAGGTAATATATGCTTTGTTCTTTATATATGTATTGACTAGATATACTTAATCATCTTACTTATAAAATGATTTATTTTTATAAATAATGTAAATAATGATATAAATATCATATATATAAATATATATATATAAATTTATAATTATTTATAAAATTTAGAATGATGAAATAAAATACATATTTCTGGAAGACAGTAGGTTATACGTAGGCATGAACGTTGTTTCCACATTAATATCATATTGAAAGAAAGAAATAAAATGAAATATGTGTATATATATTGATTCATGTAATATAATTATTTCATATATATATATATATTATATTATCCCTAAATCCATTCTTAATATATTCCATGAAATGTCTGAAGTAGTCACATGGCTTTAAGGAGGCATTAGTCCACACTTCACCAAATTAAGATATCGTGTTTACAAAAAATGGATTGCATGAATGTATGATTTACATAATAATTTAACAAGAATAATTACATCATAAATATCAAATATTTAATTTTAAAATTATTTTACTATCATAATTTTCAATTGGGAGAGGTGGTAGAGTAAAAACGAGTAACCTCATTTCTTGATGTTATATTTTGCCGTACACAAGAACTGTAAGTTCATTACACATTAGTTGGAAGTGTGTGTTGGACTAGGGTGATCCTATAAATAAAAAACATATTAGTATATTTAGGATGATATGGTTATTATAAAAAATTGGAATAATATTATTTGAGGAGTTTGTGAATGAAAATAAAATAAAAGATCTTGAGAAATGATATTTTTTCTTCTTTGGCTAGCTCTTCTAGGTTTGCACCAAAGGATTCGTGGGATGGATTTATACCAAAATTGAGGATTCAATAAATAATTTTGGGATGTTGTGAATTTTACTTGGAAGAAAATTTCTTAACATAATTTGTTTTAGACGTTTCAAGAAGTGAGAGAGGTGTTGGCCTTTTATACGGGAGGGAGGAGACACACTTGGCATTTCTTAAATCATATTTGGTGTACCCACATTTTTATATGAAAATAATCATAAAAACCCAAAATAACTCATGAATAGAAGATTAATGTGAATATATGGCCATAAAATATGTTTTGGAATGGTTTCTAGGTCATTTTTTCTTTTATGATTATGGTTTAGTCCATTGTTAAGCTTAATTTTACCTTAATCACTATAATTAATTTTAATCACTTTAACTGATCTTTTTGGCCAAAAATTAGGTTGATATTATTATATATATAAATATAATAATGATTATAATTGCATACATCATTTTTTATAAATAATATTTACAACAGTTTGAAAGTTATGTTTAATAAAAATCACTTAGATGTGGAGAGAAAGCGGGTTTTTGAAATGACAACGTTCTATATGACATTAAAATTTAATATATAAGTAAATTAAAAAAATGACTAAAATGAGATAAATTGTTTTAATAAATGTATAATTTATCTTTTTTGACTGTAAAACCAACTAAAAATATTATTTTACTATACATATATATTATTAAAAAAGTAATTTTTTTAAATTATAGTATTTTATACTATTTTTCCAAAAACGATGTTGCTCAGAAAAAATCCCAAAAATCCACCAAATGATATTATGGAAATTATGGATTAAAAAATTATGTTTGTTTTCTAAAATTTAATTTTTTAAAACTTCTAAAAAATATTTTATTATTTCTCAGAGAATGACATAAAAAAAAGAAGTGGTTTTAAGAAATACTATTCTAAAACGTCTAAAAACGATATAAAAATGTATATATTATTATATATATTATATATCAATATAAAACCATTATAAATAGTACTTAAAAATTAGTTATTTATATTAAAAATACTATTTATAACAGCTATCTAATAACTCTACAATTTAAATTCTTATAATACTAAAATTATGTTTTTTTAATACTCGATGTTGTGTATAACAGAATCTAAGTAAGGGTTGGATGTAGTGCATGATTATATTGGTGTATTTTATAATGAATGTTTGAGATAATGAATATTTGAATTCATTTCATCAATGAAAATTAATTTATTCAAAAAATAGGTTCACAAAAACATGAGGTGTTACAATAAAATGATGAAATTCATTAATGAATGGAGATTGAGATTAAGTACCTTACCTTGAGTCCAAATTGTCATGTGTGTATATATATTCATGAATAATAATATTATTCTAATTATTTAACTTTTTTATAACCTTTTCAAATTTTATAATTGTTTTTATTTCACCTATTACCATGTCATATACAATTACTTATTAAATTTTGTTTACATTGTTTGTTTTTACAATATATGGCTTGTGTTTCAAAATCGACTTTGGGTGGTCAACTATCGTCAATGGGGTCATTATTTAAACATATCTAGAAATATAATAATGAAATATTTTTCATATTTATATGTTAATTAATCTTTTTAAAAAAATTATGAATGATGGTTATCAAAAATGAACTAATGTTACAATCAATGACAAGGTAGGTCTTACGTAAGCATAAGTTTCATTTACATTTTTCAAATTATCCTTATGGAAAGAAAGGTAAGTAAAATTTTTATTTAGAGGGATATATTTATATAATAAAAAATAAACTATTAATTTATATATACATATATACATATCATTAATGTTTTTTGGTGAAAAAAATGACATCACTTCGAGGATGGAGTTGTCCACACTTCCACGAATGACGTCATCGCTTTTTCGATGTGTCAAATATTAAGATGAAAATGATATATTATAATTTTAGATATTAATTATGTCATTAGTAATGTAATTATTTCTTTTGTAAGATATATATTAATTATATTTACCCCTATCACTTACCATGTAACATGTTAGTGAAAAACTATTCACAACGTATCACATGGTGGTCGTCCTTCGTAAACAGGAGCTGTGTTATCATATCTCTTAAGGTATGAAATGTAATAATGTATTATAATATATTATGAATAAAATGGTTAAATAATGTTATAAATATCATAAATATCATATATAAATATTATGTACATCATTATTCACAACCATGAGAGGTGATGATGGAAAAATGAGCGACATCGTTCCGCGAGACAATAGTCCTCCATACACAAAAATGATGATTTTGTAGCCCATTTAATTGAATTTAGTGATGGTTAATTATTAATATTATCATAACAAAATATAATTATTTTTTGGAAACTTATTTTAATATATATTCAGGGTATAAGTGGAATTTAAGGGATTCGAGAAGGAAATAAAAAAATCGATGTTGATGAACGTTACCTCAGATTTATGTGACTCCTTTTGGTTTGCACCAAAGTATTTATTTGGATGGAATAATTCAGAGTTTATGACTTATAAGATGAGATGATGGATAGGGTGATTGATATGGGTATATCATGGCTTATCCAATGGGTTCCAAATGATTTAAGAGATGTGGGGAGGGTGGCCTTTTATAACTAGGGGAGAGGACACAGTTGGAATGTTTTAAAATAAAGTTAGGAGAACCCGTGTTTTTAAATAAAAATTATCCAATATTTCTCAAAACATGTCACTGGAAGGTAAGATATTTTATTGGAATATATAGAAGGTTATTGATAGTTTTATAGATCAATTTTCACCATAAGATTAATTTGTAGTCACTTGGTAAACTCATTTGTTTACCTGAATAACTCAAATTGATTTTTATTATTTTCATTAATCTCATTGGTAAAAAATTAAGTAAAACATATTGGATATTATAAATTATTATGATAAAAAATATTTAATAAATTTTTTCCTACTATATTCACAGAATTGTTAAATTTTAATTTAATATTAATATCATAGTTGTGGAGAGACAATGTGATTCTATGAAATGTTATTTTTGAAAAGAATAATCTATATTTACTCTATGAATAATAATAATAATATTTGTGTTAATATCATAAAATACTTACATATATGTATTCTATTAATTTCATCTAAAAAATCACCCATTATGGATTATCTTAATTAGGAAAAAATTGCTAAAAATAATGCATTTCAAAACTGTTTTTTGAATACCACATCATTAAAATAAAAAAAAACTTAAATTAGAAAAATTAATGTTGATTAAAATTTTATTAAGTGAATTAAATATTTGAAAATTAATACTTAGGTAACATTAAAACATACTAAAAAACATGTTGGGACTCTAAAATTTCCTAATTTATTAAAATAAATGTCATTTTTACAAAAATCGGTATTTTTGGATATTCACTGAAAAAACTATATTTTCCTAGAAAGACAAAAATTCCACCCAATGTAAATACAGATATGATTATTTGAAAAATGATAATAATATTATAAAATTATAATTATAATTTTTATAAATTAATATTTTAAGTAAAACCATATAAAAAATTTTAATTAAAAACCTTTGATTTTTGATTAAAAATTAAATAATATTTGTACATCTAATTTAACTATATAATTAAAATTATTAAATATGAAAAATAATTTAATATTTCATTAACTAGGTTATTAAATCCCCCCACTTTTACAAATTTCATCCACATAGTTTTACTCACCTGTTAAATATGTAGGGATATAGTTCCCTCATAGAATTTTCAGATTTCTATGTGGCCTCTTCAACCATATGCATTCTCCAAAAAAACATTAACCGAATTAGTAAATTGATTATATAAAACATGAAATACATATCCAATAATCTTAAATGTATTTTACTCAAAAGAAATATTCTCTTACAACTAAAAATATTAAGGTATTAAAATAAGATATGAATTTGACACATATTTCCTTATCATTGAAACATGAAATATATTGTTCACCTAAGATAAATTTCAAGGTAAGGCCACATGGTTGAAAATATATCTATGTTTCCTTAATATTTAATAAGGTAAAATGAACCATGGTCTTAACTTCACTATATTACCAAAACACATAAAATTTTTCAATGGTGAAAATTAGAGAGAGACATGAACACTTACCTAGAAGGAATAAACATTCTCCGAGTTATATGTTTAAAGATTCTTCTTAACTAGATATTTACTCAGGTGTCACTGATTTAATTAATCATTCTCTTCCATTTACTCTAATAGCTTAGGTCCCATCAACATTTTTTCTCCTACATAATCCCAAAATACGGGTGTCTGACACTAATATCTATATAATTCCTTAAATGTGTCCATCCATACAATGGATTCAAGGAATGTTATTATAAGAAAACTCAGCTAAAGAAAGATTTTTATCCCAAGTTCCTTAGTAATACATTTAATAAAAACCAAGACTGTATTTTATGGTTTAAATTTTCCACTCATACTATTCATTAGATTGTGGATGAAAAATCATACTAAAATTTTATTTTGTACACAATAACTTCTGAAGTAATTTCAAAAAATTAGTGGAGAACATGTGATTACATCCAGACAAAATAGAGAGAGACACTACATGTAACAGTATAATATATTTTAGATAAAAATGATAAATAAGATCCAAAAATATTGTATCTATAATGGTATGAAAGTTTTCAAGATTTAGTTCATTGATCATTAATAATGAAAATTGCATTGATACCCCCTATTAAAAATGAAAATACCACCACATAATCCATTGATATATTCTTATATTTCATCTCTAGCATTTGAAAATGTTTAAAAACCCCTATCTATAACATTCATTCTAATTTATCCTTCTGACAGGAAAAAAACATTATGTAAAATTCAGAAACATCAATTTTAGTTCCATAAATCCAGTACTACTCCTAAGGCTCTAAACATCTTAGTGATGCCTGAAAAAACATAAAACATAGAACTATAATCTTTACATAAAAACTCTATCCTCATATGAGAATCAAAATGAACCCATAATATTTTTCCAAATCATAAAAGAACTCCTTCATCAATAATAAAATCATGAAACTTACCCTTCTTAGTTTATTTTACCTTTTCTAGAAAATACTGATTATCCATTAAAATCTGATTAATAATTCTCACCAAAGTAGACAACACTAAATCCTAATGGAAGACGAAGGTTATTTTTGCATCCACAACCTTTGAGAATAAATTCTCTAAAACACTAACTAAAGGGTCACATTCTAAACATATCAAGGTTTATGTAGCCTTAATTTTTTTCCTAAATGATCAACCACTTTTTTTATTTACCAAGATGGTAATGAACCATAAACTCATTATACATGATTAGTTATAACTTTATTCTCTGTCTCATGTTCTATTCCATTTGATTGAATATATACATCTAATTTTTTTAATATATACATATTTCACACATTAACTCATTAAATTTATTCCTCCAAATTTTTAAAGGAAAAAATAACAGAATCTAAATCCAATTCATTTTAAGGAAATTTGATTCATGGGGACTCAATAGACGTGAAGAATATGAAATTTCATGATTATTCTCTATTATGACAGAACCATATACTTTCCATGAAGGATCACTGTAGATAATAAATTCACCATTTGTGGAAGGTAGGGCCAAAGCTATATAATTCCAAAATATTCTCTTATGTTATTGAAAGAAATCATGAAATTATTTTTTCTATAATAATTTAACTCCATTTTTAGTTAATTTTGTTCGCATTCTAGAAAAATAAGATAAGATGTAAAACAACCGTGGTCGTAACCATATAATCTAATAAAACTATGAATCCCGGGGACATTTTTATATCTTGGATATTCATCAAAAAATTGTGTTTTATACAGGACAACAATTAAGCCATATTTAGTTACAATATGGCCAAGGAATATTTTGTTAGGAAACCAGAATCAAAAATTTCATAATTTTCCATATATTTTATTTCCTTTAATGGTTTTTACGAAAACACATACATATCATTCATACAACTCTTAAAATTTATAATATAAACAATTTTATCAATGAATGTATCAAAGAACATATCAAATAACGCATAAAAAATTTGTATTCATAAGAACCATAAATTTAAAAGGAGAATTATATAACCCAAAAGTCATAACTAAAAACTGATAGTGCCCATATGTTGTTCAAAATGATGTTTCTAGAATGTATTCTCACCTCATATTCTACTGATGTCACCCCGACATCAGGCCAACCTTCAATAAATAATTTTCTCCACGTATATAATCAATCAAATCATCGATATGAGGAAAAGGATACTTGTTCGAAACAATGATGTTATTCATGGATCTATAATAAATGGAAATTCTCATCGAACCATTTAAATTTTTAAAAAACCGGACATGATCACTCGATGATGATGTTCTTGGTTGAATGAAACTATAATATAATAACACTTATAATTTCATTTTCATTTATAAAATTCCACGTGAGACAATCGATAAGGGGGGTTTATTAGTAGGATTAGCATCTGGTATAAGGTTAGCAGTAAATATAAGATTTATATCATGAATAACATAATGAATTCAACCATAAAAACACTCATTTATTAATTTCCAACTAGTTCATCACTAATTTTAGTATTTTATTTAATTTCATTAATATGTTCTAGGTGAATTTCACTACCATCACAGTCAATTTCTCAATATCTCAGTAAATTATAAAAGGCATGGAATCATTGAAGAGTACATTCTTAGCACTGTAATTTATCATACAATGATAAGCTAAAAGCTAATCAGAACAAAGAATAATAAAATACACTACTGTGACCAATTCAGCAAGATTGGCAGGAATGAACATTCCACTTATACTAATAAGAAGATTTCAAAAAATCATGGTAGATTTAGTAATTCAACATAGAGTTTTCACCAAATGTTTTATCATACATTAATGAGGTTATACATCCAATATACATGAAAATTAGTTTGAAATAAATGAATGCAGTGATATAGATTCCAACAATGTTTTGGAATATTTCAATTTCAAAATAAAATACAAGTCACAACTTCATTTAATAAACCAAAATCAACTTTAGATGAATAAAATGACCTCTCAATAACTTCGTTCATTCATGGATATTTATATCGTATGAATGAAACTTTGGACACACATTAGCCTAATGGCCCAACTCATTACCACTAAAACAACTCACTATTGGATGACTATGGTTTACCCAATACATTATTTCCACTAGATTGTTTTCCTCACATTTGTGGGCCCTATAGCCAAATATTCCAAATCCGTAAAACATTTCTAAGATCTTAAGGAACTCTCTTGGGTTATTTTTACCACATGTACCACAAGATGAGGATAGAAATTTATTTCCACCATACTCCCTTGACGTATTTGTTCCCATCTCCCACCATCCCAACAACCTCTTACATTCATATTCATGAGGCACATAACTGTCTGACCACAATTTCTCATCCTTTTTAGAACAACCATCAACATTTACAATGAATTGAAAAAATTATATGAAAATATATATTCATATACATAGTTTCAATCATGAGTAAAACCTATAAATATTTTTATCAGTGTCTTGAATAAAATAAATCACATACCTATCCAATCTTGTGGACTTTTCTTTATATGGAACAATATAATCTTCAATCATTTCCCCCAATTATATGAATATTTTATCTATCCTATAGCAAAAAACATTAAGTAAATATATCATAGTAAGGTTTTTCATAAATTTGAATCATTCCATAGTATCAAATCCATATTCTTCAATGGTATTATAAACCATATACCACCATTGATATGCTTTTCCTTCAGAAAGATAGATGGAAAAAATTACCCTTTGACATTACAAATAAACCATGTATTCAAATATCTTTTACATGGAATTGATCAATCATTATAATATTTTTAGGTCAGATGATCCACAAAATGATATGGGATTTTTCCTCATGAAATGCTTCACAATAGATGTGTTCCTTCATGGTAGATTGGGTAATTCTCTGGGATGCATACTACACTGTTTATAGATTATGTAAATTGATCCATCACTCCATTAGAGTACTTTGTTATGATTACAACCATCTTGAGATCACAATTTGGAAGGATATATTCCCCTTTATTCCATACCAAAATTTCTATCCTTTTTAATTTACATAAAACCATTTTGAGCAGAAAAAGTTTTAGATAAATAAACAAGTTAATACTCAATTTATATACCATCTGAACATTACCATATGGTAAAATATTTCTAGAGTGTACTATTATCCTTCTTCTCATCTAAAAGGTTACCTAAAATAAACATTGATACAAATTATAAGGCCCATGCCTTAAAAATTACATCATCCTGTGTTTTAATAAAAAATACTCTCAATCACTTTGGCTATATATTTAGGTATTATATTTTTGAGAACCAGGTTATAAATCATACATAACATATCCATAAAATAAATAGTAGAAACATCATATTAATATTTATTTTTTCCCATAATGTATAACATTTGAAAGTAATAATGATATATTTTTATGAAAAAACATTAAGATATTAAAAATTTCCTTTTCCAATCCCCTAAAAATCCTAAAATTATATGAATAACATTTAGAAACATGAGATGAGTAAAAATGATCACTAAGAAATAGAAATATAATGAAACTATTAGTCTAGTAAAAAACATTAAAACCCATGATTTTTTTATTGTAAACATAAAATTTTAATAATAATGGGAAATATAATTCCAAAAAAATAATTTATTTTAAATTTTTGCAATCAAATTATTTCCATGAAAAAATTTAGAAATAGTAGAAAATATATGTAGGAACCTTGGGACATCCTCTCATAGAACCGTTACAAAAATATTATAGAACCTATAAAAATTGGAAAAACCATAAAACAAACTTCCTATATAATTCTCTTGAGAATATAATCACCACTAAATGCATTGGAGTTATATCTGAGTGCACCCATCATTTATGAAATAACGGCCTCACCTGGTGCTATTTTGGAATACCTATCATAAATAATGTCGAAGCAACACATCATGAAAAAATAATTTCAAAATTGTAAAACAATTTTAATCTCTTTATAAAATAACTTTTATATATTAAAATACGATTTTGATTCAAAAATCTATTTTCAATAAAAGATAAATGATTCATTTTTATGAATAAATTTAAATACCAAAAGAACCACAAAATGGATGGAAGGTTTTCATTTTAAGAATAAATTTAATATTTTGATGTAATCTATAAATAAAATAAAATTTATAATGAATGTGATGGTCATTGTCACCATACATTTAAAATATAAATTTTTATTATGATTTTTTGAAATTCTATGTTTAAAAAATGAAAAAATATTCATTTTGAAATCCAATGAAATAAGTTAAATGAGACAAAAAACTAACATTATAATTTTTTTTCCCTAAATAACGTTTCATAATTTTTTTAACAACATGTAAATCAAGAGAAATATTTTGTCTAGGAGAATCATTGAAAAGTATATATCTCAAAAGAAAAATCCCTTATGACTTAGGAATATTATAAATCATAATCCTCATAAAATATTAACATTAAAAAACATTAAATTACATTAAAATAGTTGAATTAATGATATATAAAGTAAAAAAGGGGATGTATATACACATTATAAAATAATAATGGGGAATAATATCATGAAATGATATTGAGACAGAGTCCCTTACCTTGAGTCCAAATTGACATGGGTTTATTTATATCCTTTACTAACAAATTTATATTAATTATTTACATTATTGTGATACATTTTCATGTTTATTATTTCTTATATTTCACATATTTCATGGTTTTATTAAATTACATAATCAATTTACTTTACATTGGCTGTTTTGACTAAACATGGTTTAAGTGTCAAAAACATATTAGGTGGGTCAAAAATGGCCAAAGTGGTCTTTATTTATAAAACACCCGAATAATTATCAAGAGATATTTTCCATATTTATACAAATATTATATATCTAAAACCTATTTTTAATTATTTTTATAAAAAACAAACTAGCATTACGATCATAGATATGGTAGGTCATACATACACATTAGTAACATTTAAATTTTTCCAATGATCAGTAGGGAAAGAATGAAAGTAATATATTTATATGTAGAATAATAATTATTTCATAAATAAAATAATATTTAATTATATATACTTATATATACATATTGATGTGGTTATTAAGAAAGACGAATCACATCACTTATAAGAGGTGGTAGTCCACACATCCACAAATGACCTTATAATTTTTTTAGTGTGAAATGGTACGAAAAAATGATATATTAAATTTTCAGAAAATATATTATGTAATTAATATCATAATTATGTGATTTATTTCATATATATTCATTATATTTACCCTATTTACATTTCATGTAACCTTATAGTGAAAAAAATTTACATCACTTCTCGAGACCATAGTCTGTCATACCCACGAGCGATGGTATTGTATCCCCAATGGTATGGATTGTAAAAAGGGTGTATATTAAATAACTAAAATATATGTATAATTTTGTTATAAATATAATATATATATTATATAAATAGTATATACCATATTATTTCCAACCATGAGTGGTGGTAATGAAGAAATGAATGAAACCATTTCGCGAGGCGGTAGTTCGTCGTACACACGAATGATGATTTCATATCCCATTTGATGGAAGTGTGTGAAGGTGTAGGTTATAAAATTAATATAAAAATTATTAGAATATTTATTATATTTTGGATTTTATATAATCATGTAATAATAATAATTTTATAGTGGGTAATAAAATAAATGTAAAATGCACCTTGATGATCGTCAACTTGTTTCGGCTAACTCTTATTGGTTTGTGATAAACGACTCCCTCGGTTGAATTTATTCAGAATTAAAGGATTATAGGATGATAATATGGAATTGGATAAGTGATTTTGGTAGTTATTGGATTATCTAAATGGTTTTGATGGTGTTAGAAGTGGATAGTAGAGAAAAGAATTTTATATGTGCAGGAGTGTACACACATATTATTTTTCAAAATAATGATAGGTGAACCAATATGTTTACATAATAAAAGGCATAAAAATTTAACAAAACACAATAATATAAGTTATAGGATCTAAATATGGAAATAAAATGTGTTATTTACTTGTTTATATGTCATTTTCATTTTAAAATTAGTGTTTAGCCACTGTGTAAACTCGTTTTTACCAAAATCACTATGATTAATTTTAATTATTCTAAATTTTAACATTCATAAAAATTTATTGAAACATAATTATAAATTCTGAATTAATATGATTCCAGTTATTGAATCTATTTCCTATGTTCAATTCAAATAAGAGAAAAAAATTAACTTAGTATTAATCACACAGTTTCTAAAAGACATTGGGTTTTTATGAATATCATTGATTTTAGAAGAAATGATTCAATTTTAAATATATGACTTATAATAATATGTGTAAAAATAAAAATAAAAATCTAATTATAGAATGATATTTCATTTCATTATATTCATTTCATATTAGGTATTATCTAAATTCAATAAAATAGTGAATCATTATTCATTATAAAATGGTTTTTTGAATTAATCATCTTTAAACCCAAAAAAAACATATATTAGAAACCAATATATCAATGATTAAAAAGTTTTAATTGGAATAAATATACAATATATAATAAATTGTTCATATTAGTACATATTCAAAACATATTGGGACTCTTAAATGTCATTATATATTAAAATAATGGACTATTTTTTAAATCTGTATTTTAATTATTGACCGAAAAGAAAATACTTTCTCAAAAATAACAAAATATAACATTTTTTATATTTTCATATTCTGATATTAAAAATTATATTAATTTTATAAAAATAAAATTCGAATATTTGTAAATTATGCAGTTAAATAGAACCTTATAAATAATGTTTTATTAAAACAATTTTATTTTTGATTAAAAATCATATAATATTTTTATAAATAATATAATTATATAATTCATATTATAAAATGTTAAAAATTATTTAATAAACCATTACCTTTTTTATATAGGTATATCATAAGATCATGGAATTATTAATCACTTCATTTTTACAATACCATTGCAAAATAAAATGAGATTCATCGATATTTTAAATTCATAATCATAAACCATCCAGATAAGTAATATAGATCAAATCATATGATCATAAACCTTTGTATCATAATTAAATTTAATTTATTATATCATATATCATTAATGGATTTAAAAAATCATTTTTCAATTTCTTGGGGAAAATACCCTTTTCAATTTGAAATAACATATTTAAAGTAAAAAAGTTTTCAAAATATTGAGGAGAACAATTATCTGGAAAATATTCATGGAAACAAGTAAAGGAATATTTAACTTATTGAGTTTTAATCATTCTATGTTATTCTATTTTTGAATTAAATGATAAAAACATATTCTTTCCATTTTTTGGAAAAAATTGCCTTATTCTGAAAATGAATGGACGATTTCATTCTAAACAATTTTATAGACCATGATGATAGCTTATTTTTTTGTGACAATTGTTTTAGTTTTTTGTTGTGGATTTAATTAAAGTTAGAGTATATTAGAATATTATGGTGATGGTTATTTTATTATGTAATGGATTTATGGATGTGATGTGAATTCATCGATGATGGGTTCCTCAGGTGGCTCGTGAGCTTTTTGGGGTTCCTGTGGACAAACTATTCTCGTGACAGCCACTTAGTTTTGATTGTTCTTGTTGGATTTTGATTTTTCAATGTTTCCACTTAATATATTGTGATTTAGATGATTTTTTCCCATTCTAACCATAAAAATGGTATTATGAAAATATAAAAAATGAATTGAAAGGAAGAAATCGATTCCCGACCATTGAGAGAAATGATGTTGGTTTTCCTTAACAACATTCTTTTAATATATTCAGTTAATAAAGGGAGGAAAATGAATCTTAAAATATTTTAATTTATATAAATAACCATAAATAATAAAAAATATCATTTATAATAGAAAAATTATTTAATCTCATCAAAAAAATAAGAATAAACAATCATGATAAGAATGAGATTGTTACATAAAACCCTTATTTTGATGGTAAATTTTTATTAATAACCCATTAGATGTGTGAAATGAATATTAAATTTATATACTATCAAATTAAAAGGATTCATGATAAAAAATTTCAATGTTGTAGTATAGAAACCACGTAAAAAATATTCGTACATAACATAACATAAGTCTCAAAGAAGGAAATCTAATACTTGAAATCCTTACCTAATGTCCATGTTGATCTGTAACCACTATAACCTTCAATATAAGGAATTTAAATTTATTTTACTTATATAATATAACTATATTCATACTTTTAATTTCATGAATTATATATTTATTTAATCTTATTTTCCATTTATGAAAAATTTATTATTAAAATAAATATTCCCGGTGAAAATTGTTTCGTTTTCCATACATGTTTTAGTTTGGAAGTTCTTATCCTTATTGTATAGTCATGGTTCCATTATCTATGGGTATTTAATTATGTCATGTAAATAATATTATTATATCATATCACCATTATATAACATTCCTTAATAATTTATTTTATAAATTATAATATATTACTCATAAAGGTGGTAAAACCAAAATAAACAAGATCACATTATAAAGACCGAAAGATTTAGAAAAAAATGATTTATAATCCAAGTATAACATTTATAGAATATTGTTAATATGATAATTTTTATATATATTTTCACACTTGGATATTAAATTCCATGATTTGGTTCAAATCCTTCTTCGGTTCTTAGCTTTCTCTTGATTTCTAAGTGTTGCGGGTTTGAATTTTTGGTGTCTCATTTGTTCATGATCTATGACCTTGGACATGTGGATATTATGACAACTCTAATTTTTGTTACAGAGTTATACATGATTTATTACATAAAATATTCAGTTGTTACACCATTTATTTTCTATAGGTCTAGTGTCTTGGGTGCTTAGGAAAATTACATAACTATTTAAAACATAGAACACACAATATATTTATTGGGAACATCATTTACATAACCACGAAATTCCATCATGCTTATAATTTCATGGGATAACATGAGGACATACATGTGAAAAGGGTGAGTTATAAAGCATACTGATGGGTAAACAAGGCATAACGTGAATAATAAAATACATGTTTGAAAATAGGAATATCAATGGATCATAAAATAACTTTAACATAAAGGCATGAAATAACATGATTATCATAACATTGGAATGTGGAAACAACACTTAACATGGAATTAGCATGTGCCAATGCGCATTGCACAGGGAGCATTAGTATACGCTCATTGAACATGAATGAGCTTGAGTAAATCCCCATTGGAATTGATTTAGCTTGAGTAAATCATAGTTTCAATTGATGTATCATGATACTAATATTTACCCAATGCATTGGGGCGCCATTACGGTGCACCCATCTTAAACATTCAATTTAATGCAATAGTATGCCACATTGATCATATAACATGGTTTCATTAAAAATAATCAATTATTCCATGATAATGGAATGTATAATTAATATATGATAATCCTTAATCAATAAGTAAATGTGTATTAATGTGAATACCATTGTTAGAGAAATGGGAATGGTATTCACTACACAATGACTTTGGCTTGGAAAATCGAAATGCAATTTTAGCAGCATAACAACATGACATAAGAATTACTAAAAATGGTTTATGAGAAATAAAGGGGTGTATCATTATTTTTACCAGAAATGGAATGTCAGGGGATCATATAGATACATTTTCCAACAATTTTAATGGAATTTAGATTAATGGTACAAAATTATTTCATGAAGGAAAATGAGGAGAGAAAAATTCTTTACCAAATTTCGGCATGGTTATGGGTGTACATGAGAGGAATTAATGTGAGTTAAAAGGTATATATCATTATTGAAATATCAATAAGGCAGCATGAGGGAGGTGAAAAATCATTCCAAAAAATTTATAATTGATAAAAATGGCATAATAATATTACAAAAGTTGGATAAAATGAGAAAGGATGGAATCCCTTCCATGAAAGTGTGATCTGAAAGTCATAGAAGTGGAAATAGAGAGACGTATTTGGAGCTTGGGGCGCCTTGGTAGAATTCAATATAGATGATGTAAAAAGTTGGTTTAACTAAAAAGTCATTGAGTGAAGAGGATGTTAGAGAATGGGAGAGTTTATATAGTAAAGGAGATGGGATTCATTAATATTTAGGTTTGGGACAACACACATTGAAATAATCAAAACCACAAAACAACCCATGATTTTCCCCTAGTATTTAATAATGGGGTTTGGAAAAAAAATATTTTATATTTCCAATGGCTGAACTTATTAAAACAATTAGGTTTCGTATGTGGTGGTGAGTCACACTCCCAAGGAAATCAATTAAATAATCAGAATTTTTTTAAGTCTGGGAGGGTCCATCACCTCTTTGTAAAATAAATCAAACAAACCTAAAGTCACATTATTTTAATGCTAAAATATATATTGTCCAATAATAATTTTTATTGTATTTTATTACATCATTATTAGGTCATTATGATGTTCTATAACACATTACATATTTTAATGGTATTTAAATGTTACCCAAAAATTCGGATTTCTTAAAAAATTATGAAGAACTCACCTTTGGATAATTTTGATGTCCGGATTCCAAAAATAATATACATTTTATCTAATTAACTTTTTAAATATGTGAATTTTTTCATTAAAAATATAAATCTACATTAATTGAAAATTGATGGGTTTTGACAAAAACATCTTCCAAACCATAATAAAAATTAAAATTATATTCATAAAAATTATAAGAACAATTATACATAATTAGAAGGAATTTAATAATAATAAAAATTTATTAAAATATTATTTAATCAAGAAATCCATTAATTTATCAAAATATATTCCTTGGTAGAATCTTAAATAAAAATACTATTTCTTCATTAAAAGCTATTTATAAAGTAAAAATAATAAAATGAATGTATATTCATTATTATATAAATAAAATAATGCACTTAATAATAGTTCTAATGTCTTGTTACCTAACCACTTATAACACACGCATAAGACCGAAGGGTAATGTGTGTGATGGTGACAGATTGGTGGTGTGGCTCAGATAACATTGCTTGAGTGGTAATCTCTATCAACTTCATCTTTTATCACAGGCAGTATTGTTCGAGCATAACTAGTTGAAGCTATGATTGGGATTGGTCAACTGCTAAACCCAATGATGCCATATCCTTTCCGAGCTCTATCAAATGGGCTTTATATGGGGAATGTCTACTAGAAGAGGCCATCACATCCTTTGTCTGAGTAAATTTTATTTTTTAAAGCCCAATATTTATAATAATGAAGTGATCATTATTTAATGGCTATATTAGCAACTATCACATTTCATAACGGTAATTTAAAATCCAAGAACATAAAAAGAAGGAAGTGCATATTTTTTACATATCCATTTTCCATAGTAATACATTAGATCAAGATGAGTTTCCTTTAATAAATATATGGGTCGTTATTCCCACATCGCTTCTTAGAACTTGTGGTTTCTCCACAACACATTGATGAAGGGAATTGTCTTATTTCGTATAACATTTTCACAACGATCTAAGATCTTCACTGGTTTCTCCTTGTAATAAAGATCATCCTCTAACTGTGCTATCTCTGAAGAGATTACATGTGAAGGGTCTGGTATATACTTCTATAAGAGGGATAATGAAAGACATCATGTACTTTGGCCATGGTGGGTGAAAGTTCTAGTAAATTGGCCAAATCACAAACATGATCAAGAATATCGATGGGGTTGTTTTACCTAGGAATTAACATCCATTTACTTCCAAACCTCGTGACCTTATTCAATAGAGATATGTATAGAAATATCATGTCTCCAACATTAAACACAATTTCTCCTCGATGGTTATCTTCATAAAACTTTTGTCGACTTTGGGCAGCCTTGATATGCTGCTGAATGGTTTTCACATTTTCCACCAGTTATTCAACCATTTTATGTCCTAGAATCTTATGCTAACTGACAACATCCCAACACACCGGTGTTCTACACCTTTTCCCATAAAAAGCTTCATATGGTGCCTTTCTAATTCTTGAGTGGATACTGTTATTGTAGTTGAATTCAACCAGTATAATATGTTGGTCCCATCCTCCTTTGTAGTCTATATAACATGATATAAACATATATTCCAGTGTCTAAATACTTTTCTTCGATTGGCCATCAATTTTAGGATGATAGGTGGTACTAATGATCAGTTTAGTGCTTATACAATGATTGCATACTTTTCCAGAACATCGTGGTGAATCTAGGATCACAATCAGATACAATAAATAGTGGTACTCCATGTAGCATTTTCACTCCTTTGATGTGAATTTGTTCCAGTTGATCCAATGTGAAGTCATCTCGAAACACGATAATGTGATCTGTATTCAAAAGATGATCCAAAATGACCCATATAGAATTGTTTCCTATGGATGTCCATGGAAGTCTATTGACAGTGTCCAGGGTAATGTTGTCCCACTTCTATGTTGGTATGTGTTGGGTTTGAATCATCACCTTATAATTTTTCCTCTCAGGCTGTGCTTGCTTATATACCAGGTTCATTGATGAATATTCAGCAATATCCCTTTTAATATGGTCCCAACAATAGTTTTCTCAGATATCATGATTAATCTTTTTTCTCCAAGTGTAAATATAGAAGGTTGAGCTATATGAATCATTTAGATGATCTTTATTTATCTCAGGATCATATGGTACACATAATCATGACCAAAATCTCACAATTCCATCCTTATCAACACAGAACTCTGAGGATTTACCATTTCAAATATCTTCGACCCTTTTCATAATTTCCACATCCTTTCTTTGATCATCCATTGTTTTCTCCCTGAGGGACAGTGGAGCAATCATTTGAGAATGGATTGTTGAATGTCCTCCCTTAATTATTACCATGTCCGTCCACAGATAATCTAATAATATTGGATCCTTTTCAATTCTCATCATTGATAAATATTCAAGATCATTTCTTCTTAGAGCATCCGCCACCTTGTTTTACTTACGGGAATGGTAGTGGATTTAGAAGTCATAAGCCTTAATGAGTTCTATCCATCTTCATTGGTGCACATTATTCAATTTTTGCGTTAATTTATATTTCAGGCTTTTTTGATCTGTATATATCTCACACTTCTCCCCATAGAGATAATGCCACTATATTTTCAACACAATGATCATAGCTAGGGAACTCCAGATCATTTATCAGATAGTTTTTCTCATGGTTGTTCATCTTCCTTGAGGCATTGAATATCACTTTATCATTCTGCTTCAACACACATCCCATTCCCTTCTTCAATGAATCACTAAATTCCATAAAACGTTCTCCACTCATGGGTAATGTGAGAATGAGAGTAGTGTTAATCCTCCATTTTAACTCCTTGAATCTCTATTCACATTCATGACTACAAGAAAACATTACTCCCTTCTGTTTTAGCTTTTTAATACAGTTGGACAATCCTGAGAAATTTATCACAAATCGGAGGTAATATCTATCTAACCCCAAGAAGCTATGGATATCTATTACCGATGTTGGCCTCAAAAATCCCTCGATTGCAGTTGTCTTGGATGGATCCATAAATATCCCATTTCTTGTGATGATATGACCCAATAATGATACCTTGTTCAACCAGAACTCACAGTTTCTTCTTATTCCGAAAGGTCTCTAGTGCAATTCTTAGCTGCTCCTCACAATCTGCCTTGGTTTTGGAGTATATTATAATATAATCTATAAAGACTATGAAAAAATATTCAAGTTATTCTATAAAGAATATATTCGTCAAGTCCATGAAGATTTATGGTGCATTCGTGAGTCTCAAAGGCATTACTATGAATTCATAGTGCCCATATCATGGTCGAAAAGTATTAGTGGGGATATCTTCATTCTTCACCCTTATTTATAATACCCCGACAGAAAATCCATATTAGAGAATTTGTATGCTCCATGATTATGATCAAACAATTCATTATTTTATGGTAGAGGAATCTTTTTTATTATCATTATTTTATTCGTCTCATGATAATCAATGAAAAGGCACATTGACCCATCCTTCACCATGACGAAAAGACCCGGTGCACCCCATAATGAAGAACTTGGGCGCATAAACCCCTTTTCCAAATTCTAATGTAGATTTTTCTTAATATCCTCATGCTCCACAAGAGAAATTCTATTTTGAGTCTTGTATATTGGAATCTCCCCAGATATAAGGTCAATTGAGAATTCAACATATCTTTTAGGAGGAATTCTAGGAAATTCCTCAGGATACACTTCATTGAATTACCTCACAATAGGCACGCCTTCAAGGATGGTTTCCTCCTTAGACTCAATCATCTGAGCTAGAAATTCTTGATGATAGGGAATTAATATCCATTTTTGACATGATTATGCTAAATAATATCCATCTTACTCCTTGAACTTATATATAATAAGGTGTTAATTCTCCATATGGAGATTGATTTCCCTCTCATAGAAATTTATCTTGGCTCTTTTGAGAGAAAGACAATAAATTCCAAGAATTGAATCAAATTCCACAAGAGGTATTATGAAGAGGTTCACTGAGAAGTTCAATCCAAAAATTATGATAGGGTAAGAGTTATATTCATTAGATGCAATGATTGCACAATTTTCCGTACTCACTGAAATTGTTACTTACATGATTTGTGGTGGTGTTGGGATTATTCTACTAATCTTTCAAGATACTATAGAATGTGTAGAATCAAAATCATGAAGTACATTTTCTATTTTTTAATAAATAACTAGTATACTTGTCACCAGCATGTTGTTGGGGGTTCACTTCGGTGGTAGTGATGGAAAAATCTCTCCCATGCTGCCTTGGAGGTTTTTGGTTACCTCCAAAAACCCTAGGCTTAGGGAACATAATTGAATGTTGCACTAGTTTTTTGTAGTTGAAGAAATTAAAAACACGTTGATAGTCAATCATAGTGTTTCTCTCCTCTATCACAGCAGAGGGTTTTTATGGGATATAATTTCTAGGTTCCCATCAATTACACACCTAATGCATTTCCTCATCCGCCACAGGAAATTTCCAGGGTTCTTCTTTCCGCACATTTGGAAAGTGGGTGCTGGTTTTTCTTAGAACTGTTAGATTTTTTCATCTAAAGGACAGAACTGGAGTCTAACTTACACATCATATCCCCATGATACCACTAAGATTCACAAATATCCATTTTTCACTTTGATGGCACATAGGAAAATTTTCTCAATGTTGTCGAAGTCATGGATCACTTGGGATTTTTATAGGATAGGTTTCAGCCCACCAGAGAAGTGGCCAACCATGCATTCGAGGGTAACGACAAAGCCAGAGATGTATCATGAAATCCGTGTGATGTTTGCCTCATAATCTCCGATGGATTCATCTTCCTTATTCATGAGGGAAAGGAAGTCCCTTTCCATCTTTAGTCAAGGGGTGCGTAAAAAAATATTTATCAAAAAATAACTTCTAGAAATCCTTCCAATCCAAAGCCTTGATCTCCTTCTCAGGCTTCATATTTTTGATCAATGTACATCATTGATCGGATTAACCATCATTTAGATAAGTATCCAAAATAATCATCCCTTGTTTGGATCATTGATGTATGGGGATGATCTTTTCAGTGGAGTTGATCCATTGATCAGCAATTGAGGGATCAAATGATCATTCATGAATAGTAGGCCTTTGTCTCATGAATATATTCATAGCGGCTTATTATTTCGTGGGGGGGGGGGGGGGTTGACCATTTTGTTTGACCCATGATTCTATTCAATGCATTATTTAATTAAAGAGTATATTGAAAATTTTCATGATTCCTTCTCCCATCAGAATGGGAATCTCATTTGAATATTCATCACATTTTTCATTTCATTGATCTTTATCCCAATTCCTCCTATTACTGGCCATTAGCTAGAATAAAAGTAAATTGAGGGGTATCATAGAAAGGAAAATACATGGACATAGCAGATTACATATAAATAAATTTTTTTTCATTAACTTATTAATCTATAGTCTTCATCCTATGTTATCCTTGACCTACTTTCTAACATATATTCTAAGTGGAATTTTTTTAATTCCGTTAATAATGGTTCATAGTAAGATTGTGATCTTACTGAATTATATCCCTCGGTACTGTCATAACCAAAGGTGAATGGTCCGTTGTCATGTACCAGGATACCCCAGGTCAAGCTCGAAACTTCTTGTTAGAGTCTTCACTCCTAGGTATAGCTTTACTAGAGCCGCACTTACCTTCTCATATTCATACGGGGATGTATTTTCATGATAAAACCACTTAATCAATACTCACAAAATTTTTGGGATGTTTTTATTATACTTATTCTTATCTGTAATGATTCACAAGGGTTTTCTAATCCTAATCCCAACAATAACTACACATATCCTCAGATACCAACTTTAACAATCCTGCTTTTTATCACACACTTAAACATGAATTATTACATAAACTCTTCACTTTATACAACATGGAATATTGAGAGGTGAAATATCTTTGGGGCATATGAAAATTACATAACAACTTAAAACATAAAACATAAAACATATTTATTTAAAACCTCCTTTATATAACCATGAAATTCCCTGATACTTATAAATAAATGGGATAACATGAGAACATACATGTGGAAAGGGTGTGGTATAAATCCTAGTATGGGGGTAAAAAAAGTCATAACATGTAGAATACAATACATGTTACTAAATAAACATATCAAAAAAGAATAAAAGAAAATTAACATAATATAATGATATATAATTATTATCATATCATAGAAATGTGAGAAAACACATGACATGGAATTAGCATGAGCTAAGGATCATTGCACAATGAAATGGAAGGGAAACTCATGGTGCAGTTTCGGCAGTATAACGACATGACATAAGAACACATAATAATAGTTGATGATAGAGAAAGGGGTGTCTCAAAATTTTTACATGAAATGGAATGTAAGGGGATCATATAGATACATGTCGAAATAATTTTAATTGAATTTATATTCATGATACACACGAATTTATTGAATGTATATGAGGAGAGAGAAATTCCTTACGGAATTTCGGCATGGTAACTGGTGTACATGGGAGCCATTAATGAGAGGGAAAATTTTTCTCTCATCATTCAAAC
The DNA here is from genome assembly GCA_963277665.1 of Viscum album. Taxonomy (NCBI): domain Eukaryota; kingdom Viridiplantae; phylum Streptophyta; class Magnoliopsida; order Santalales; family Viscaceae; genus Viscum; species Viscum album. The sequence continues at coordinate 705,995,941 of OY728139.1, forward strand.
ATAAATAGGGATGCATGAGGGAGGTGTGAAATCATACCCCCACATTTATAATTGAAAACAAAAGGCATAACAATATTCTGAAACATTGATAAAATAAGAAAAGAAGGAATCCCTTATTTGGATGTCTGATCCCAAAGGATTGGGAGAGGATTCTAGAGAGATTAGAACACCTTGGGATGATTCTAGACAGAGGAGGCATGAGGTTGGACTAACTCTAAAGTCTCTGAGTGAAGAGGAAGTGGTATCATGGGTGTGATTGTAAAGGAAAGGAGAAGGAATTATTTATTATTTAGGTTTGGCACACTACACATTAAACATATCAAAACCACAAACCATCCCCTATTTTTTTCCAATGGTATTTTCCAATGGGGAGTGGAAAATAATATTTTATATGTACAATGTCCTTACTTATTAAAATAATAGGGTTTCATATGTGGAGGTGAGTTTCACTCTCATGGAAATCAATTTAAAAGGCGATAATGTTTTATATGTCTTGGAGGGTCCACTAAGGATTTGTAAAATAAATCAAACAAACCAAAAAATCACATTATTTTAATGGTAAAACATATATTGGCCGAACATAATGTTTATAGTATTTTATTATATAAATATTGGGTAATTATGATGTCCTAAAACACATTATATATTTTAGCGGTATTTATTTTTTACCCAAAAAATCTAATTTCTAATAAAATTAATAAAAATTCACCATTTGATAATTTTGACATCATGAATCCAAAATTATTATTATTTTTCAGAAATAATTTTCTATGATTTTCAATTTTTACTTTTAAAATATAAACCTACACTTATCGAAAATTCTAGCATTTTGACAAATGTAGCTTTCAAACCTTATTAAAAATGACAATTTTATTCATAAAAATTATATGATCATTTATACATAATAAATACTAATTTAATAATAATAACATCTAATTAAAATTTTATTTACATTAAAAATCCATTAATTTATCAAAATATATTTCTTAGATGAATATTAACTAAAAACACTATTTGTGCATTAAAAACTTTTTAAAAAGTAACAATAATAAAATGAATGTATATTATTTATTAAATAAGAAAATAATGCACATAATCTTATTTCTAAGTTCTTGTTACATAAACCCTTTTAACACCCGCATATGTCCGAAGGGTAATCAGTGTGATGGTGATAGACCCTTCGGGTGCTCGGATAACATCTCTCGGGTGGTAGTCTCTATCAAATTCCACTTCTACTGTAGGATTTTCCACTCAAGAATAACATATTGAAGCTCATTATGGTGTTGGTCAAGAGATAATCACAATGACACCGCCTCCTTATGGAGCTCCGAAAAATGGGATTCGTATGGTGCAAGTCTACCAGATGAGGCCATCACATCCTTTGTCTGAGTAAAATGGATTTGTTAAAACCCTATATCTATAATAATCACGTGATCAATATTTAATAGCTATATGAGCAATGTTCACAATTCATAATGGTAATTTAATATCCGAAAATAAAAAAAAAGAAGTGCATATGTTTTACATAACCATTTTTCATAATAAGACAATAGATCAAGAGGAGTTTTCATTAATAAATATTTGGGTCGTTACTGGTATTGTGTTGTACTAGGACTTCTATTTTGTAAAATCGATGGTATGATTATGTGGTGTTTTGGAGTTGGATTAGTGACACTCCTAGAGGCACCACTTCTGATGAGAGTTGTTGAGGTTGTTTGTAACCTTGAGTTGGATGTTTATTTGTTGAGAAGTGTTCTTTTGTATTGTGTATTTTCTCCCATATCCTTGAATTATCTTTCCCCCTTGGTTTCTACCTTGTACCCCCTAGAAATTGGAGGAAAGGTATTAATTTTTTGGTGGCCATAACAGGTCACATGGTTTTATCGCACAGTTTACTAAACTGTGTCGACAAACCGTGCAGGGTGTCCAGCTCATTAAGACATTGAGTTATTTTAACCTCTTTCCCTTATGGAAATAAACCAAATTTTACCCTCTCTTCTCCATTTCAGGCATACCTCCATTGGTAGCATCCAATCTCTCTCACCCTCCCCGGGAACTCATTTTTTCATGTAGGTTTGATGGGGGAAGGTTCAAAATCATGCAAGTAATTCTACCTCTCTTTGATATCTTCTCCTTACTTAGGGGTTCATTCACCATTTTGTGAGTTCTAAATAGTCCATAAGTTCTGGTTTATATCTAGGGTCTAAATTCATGCCTATTGGTTGAAATCTTGAGGGTTTAGGTTGCTTTTATCTTCCATGAGGTGCAGTGGTGGAGTGGTTGATGTTTCACACCATGATTTGATGGTTTTGACAATTTTGGTAGTTGATTCCATGTGTAATCATTTATTGATGAGTTAGCATGATTTATTTAATTATTTTCAACGTACCTAATATGTTGTGAACTCTTTCTTAAAACCATTTATGGTGGAGTTTGTTAAGCAGGTCATTTTATAGTTTGAGTTTTGGTTTGAAATGAGTGTTTTTTTGGGTAACTCTTGTCGGAATATCAGGGTTTTGTTTTTAACATATTAAATTGGATTATTAGTTTTTGAAATGAGATTAAAATTCTAGATTTCTAATGCCTTAGTGTCATGTGGTACATGAAAAGGGGGTTTTGAATGGGTTTTATGTGAACACCTTATTATACATCGTGAATGTGTTTTATGGATATGTTTTCTTTTCATGAGAATATTTTGTGGAATTATTTGAGGTAATTTTTTTAATACTTTTGAGTGGTTTAATAAATGTTTCTATGGATTCCAATTATTTTTTTGATTGGTATTGGTATGATTTTGACCATGAGTGAGGGTTTCGAAATTGGTTTTGTGTGCAAAATATGGTTCTACCTCTTGGGATTTTTTTATGAAAATTTTAATTGATTAAAATGAGTTAAACAAAGTGGAAAAATGATGTACATTTACTGTATTTGTAATTGTATTCACCTAATATTTTTTTTAATGGTTAATAGGTGATTTATGATGTCAAACATTTTTGGAAGGTTTTATAAATTTCCGAAATGTTTTATTAAATTTTGATTTGGGTGTGAAACATATTTGTGGGATATTTCATGTTGGTTTGATGGTAAAATGATTTTAAGGTAAAAACGTATTATTTGGAATGTGTGTGTGTGCTATTTATGTGATGTGTATTATCTTGAAAATGTTTTATAAAATTATTTAAAGGATTTTTTGAAATGTTGAAGTGATGTAAAAAGTGTCGTGGGATATTTTTGTTGAGTGTGATATCAAAATCAATTTGAAGGAAAAGGGAGATAATGTGACTTATGTTCTATACATGTGGACTGTTTATTGAATGTGTGATGTGGAAGTGGTATTTTTATGTGAAAATTATATTTCATTGCATGTTAATCTTATTTGCGCATAAGAGGGAAGCCCGAGTATCTAGGGGGTGGACGTGTACTAGTATGCTTGTGATCCCGTGGGGTTTGGCCTTTGTTTCACCTAGAAAGATAGACGATGAAAACACTAACTAAACTATGATGAGTATGATTATGATTTTGGGGACCACTAGGTTATGGGTATGGTCCCTACTAGTGGGACGTGCAAGAAAAAAAATATTGTGACGAAATGGCCCGAATGCATAAATGTTTATTTATTTTCTGATATAAACACTTTTTATGGAGAAAGGGGGAACCTCACAAGACTTCAAGGACATAGAACATCAATACAAATTAAAGACCAAATCCTATAACAAGACTATTATTAAATAACCTTCCCCAACATCATCATCATTATGAAAAAACATCACCAATTCATGACTATCTAGCCAGTTGTCCCGTGTATAAATTCATGGGCCAGGTACCGAGGTAATAGCCATAACCTCTCAAACATCCCAATCTGAATATATATGCATGGTGAAAGCACCTATTCTAATCCTCAACTGGAGAAAACCCAGGTAGAATGTCATGAAGAGGAAATCTAAAAACAAAACCCAGTAAAAACCCTTGATCCCTTATGCTTCATAAAAACATCACAACTTCTCCATCAATGAGTTCTCTGTAAGACGTATAGCAAGACCCGAATTCCAGCACCGAACCAAAAAAATCAACGACGAGAAAAGATATTATGATGGTTACATTCACCGAGATACGAGGTACCTGGGACCCACAGTGAGCTAGTGCCTAGGGGTTATTTCCTATGGCTTATGATCATTAGATACTATGTTCTTTCCAATGGCCTATGGTATTGTTGGATGAAAAATATAGTAGCATTTTCATTTTTAAAAAGTGTTCATTATTTAAAATAGCCCACTTGAGAACAGTTTTTATTTAATTTTGAATCGTATATAAATTGAAACTCGAATCACATGATTATAAAAACATGTATACTTTTCATCTTTGAATTTTTATCACATAGAAAAATTTAGTGGTGGAATCATAATGGAATTTGGATAACACCATACATACACCATTGTGTTTATGTAGACTTGATTATTTATTTCGTAGGGTTGGGTATTGAATTTGTACTATTATTTCTGGTTTTTTGTAGTCCATCATGTTGTAGTGTTGTGGAGATGGCATTAGGGCGGTTCCTTATGCCAGGTTGAGGTTCTTGGGCTATGTTTTATTGTTTTAATCCATTATAATGGTCTTTAAACATTGCTTTAAATTATCTAATTCAGTTCTAAGATTTTTTAAATGATGATTCGGTTTAAAAAATTCAGTTTTGTTTTATTGGATTTGTTTGGCATTGTATGTTTATAAACTTAGGTAAATATTTCCCAATTTACATTTTATGATACCCGAGAACTTGTTCAATCCATTATGGATCAGTTATTCCATTCAGTTCATTCCACAAGCTTGGTTGAGTTCCAGTTTTGATGGAGACCAGATTTAGTTTGTGACATAATAGTATCAGAGGAGGTTCTCTCTCCTTGGGTTATGTTATTTGTGGAAGAGTCGGTATAGTCTGGGTTTAGGATTTTTGGGACTTGAAATTCTAGTTTTGGGTTGTGTTCTATTCTACACACCTCAGGATGAAATTTGAGTCTCCATGGGATGTCGGGATTTATCGGAGTCCTCTAATTCTGATGGATTGATGTGGATTGTGGGAAATAAAAGGAGAGTTGGGTTAATAGTCTTAGTGAGCTCTCAGAGCCTGGTTAGCCATGTAGAGTAGTGTATATTTTCCTTGAACACTCTCACTGAAGATGAATTGATTAGTTTATGGCCTCCAACCATATGTCCTATTCACAAACCAAAACTACTTTCCTCTCGCATATTCTTGTGTTCTTTAGTTTTAAAATCTTTGTTGTTTGATTTTAATGAAAAAATGACATTGTTCTATGAATCACAAATTTTTTTGTGAAATGGTCTTCTAAAAAAATGAGAATTGTTTGATTTTTGAAATGGTAGAACTAAATTTTAAGAACTGACATGAAATAGAAAATGGGGTGTTTACACCTCTTTTGAAAGCAAGAAATTAGGTTAAAGCTGTTTTTGAAAAAGTGTTTCCAACTAAGTGTTGTAATCTATTGAAAAGTGTTTTAATGGGATGAGCTATTTTAATATTGATGTGAATTACCTGAAAGTGAGTTCTAATCTAAATGTTTGTTCCTTTATAAAACATTTTGTATGTTTTATACCATGATTTTGATTTTTTTGTTAGCGGTCTTGAGAAAAAGGATGTATTGGATGACAGTTTTGGTTTTTAAAAATGAAATGAATTTTTTTAAACCTTTGGTATTTCTATGAGAGACCACATGAATGGGGTTACATAAAGTGATAGATGGTTTATGGCATGGCTTGATGAGTACTAGGAAGGATATGAGGAGGGTTCCTAGTGTGGCACAGAAACATTCATGTGTGAGGCCCATGGGGTAACATTGGTGAATACGCTAACCGTTGAACTGTATTTTTTCAAATAAATGTTTTTAATGTAAAACTTGATGTTTTTATTACTGGTTTTGGATGGTGTTTCTTATGTGTTTTTGGAAATGTTGATTTTATGGGATGTTTTGTGTCCATGAACCCCTATTGTTTGAAAAGAGTTTTGGGTTTTCATCTGGATAGAATGATGGGTTGAGGGGCCAGTTAGTAGTCTCCTTTTGAGAAATATTTCGGGATGCCTTTATGGTGGATCCCATCTAATGTTTAGATCTGGTTTGTGGTATGTTTTGACCAATGGAGTATCTTGTTTTGTTTCTTGGGTTCTCTTTTCGGATAAGTGTATGCCCCCATTAAGGGTTAGTGCACAACTGAAGTTCATCTCATATTGTTTCGTAGTTAGAAGATCCATAAGTTGATCAATATAAGGAATCATTTTCTTGAAAATTTGAGGATTGTGCTTACACCATTTCTTTTCATGTTTTTGTGGACCCTCTTAAAGTAGGAGAGTTATCGTGGAAGGTTGAAAGAGATCATAGTTCTTATGTTACCAGATTCGACAATGGTGAACATATTCTGGGTTTTTCTATGTGGATGGTGTCTAAGAGGGCCTCTGATTCCTTCCTAGTCTCTTCGAAGAAGGGGTTTCAATTAAACCACCAGTTTGGGAAATATGGTCATGAGAGGTTGTTACGACCATTTTTTGGAATTCTGTTTTGTTTGGGGACTTGTCATAATATCACTTTCCATGTATTTATTTGACTAGTCACAATGGTAATTCTTGGTGTTTCCTAGTGATGTGGTGCTATCATTTCACTATAATGGTCAAGGTCATGAAATCATCTTAGAGTCTCTGTTATGGTGGGAGTATGCCTCCCTTGGAAAAACATCATATTCCACTATTTTAGAGGAAGTTGAATATATGTGTCATTTACTTCTATTGATCTCACCTAAAAAATTAAGGATAATATGTGTGCATATTCTAAGCCCATGTTTCTGTGAAATGGTGGATTATAGTAAGGTGAGTTATGAATGTGTTAAATCTTGGTAAACTTATTGGGGAAATTGGTGTAGTTGTTTGTATCACTAGGAGAAGAAGTTATCTTCTAGTGGTTCCGAAATCCTAACTATGAGGCTGATGATGCATTAATAATTAGAGATATAGCGATAAGTTCTATACTGAAGCTAGTGTGTAGTCAGAGGAAATCCCAGGGTCATTCAAACCCTTGTACAACATGCTATCCTTGGTATAAAATATGGGAATAGTTTAAACCTCTGATGTTTTCATGGACGAGAACATGGTTTTTTCATGATTAGTAGTGATTGTGTGCAAGGAATCCATATATAAATAATGATCCCCACTGTTAGTGCATGACTTCCCATAATGTGTGTATTAACCATATGGCCATACCTACCCTTTATGATGTGGGATCTTTCCCTACCGGACTGTACTGGTTCATCAAGATAGTTGCTTCTTATGGTGGGTATACCCGCTATAAATTTTATTTAAGTTCTTTTATGAAGGTCTAATGGGATTTTACCCCTTGTATCAGGGAGTCCGTTCGGGCCTCCCCCTGTTAGTTCCCTGATCTAGTCTTGGGAAAATTTGAGTAGTCACGTATTGTGGGGAGCCATTAGTGTCTCCCCATACTAGTTACTCAGATTGGAACATGGTCTTAGATTGGCGGTAGGTAGTCTTGTTTGGAGCAATCTAACTTCCTACATCATCCATGGGTAAATGATGGTATTGGAGAACCCAATATTTTGATTAATTAATGGTAAGTTTAACCGTTTTCGTTATTGTTAATCGTTTGGGTAAATTACAAAATTTTTGTTTGGATAGTGTTTGAGGAATTTTAATTTGATATAACATTTCAATTTTCTTGATAGTTTCGGGAAATTGGTGTTCATTTTTTATATGAGGGTATTCCATCCATAATTGATCACAGGAGGTAATTTGGACTTTCGGGGCAAAGCCTAGAAAAGGAGTATATATTGGTTTCTCAGTTGGGTTTCGTTTTATCTATGGCTATTTTATGCCTTTTCATGGGAATAATGCTTTATTTTGGGGAGAATTGTCACACCCGGATTTTCAATTCCATGATTTTGTTCAAATCCTCTTTCATTTCATATCATTCTCCCCATTTTCGGGTGATTTGGGTATGAAAGTTTGGTGTCTCCTTTGTTCTTGATCTACGAACTTGGTCTTAGGGATCTTTTGTGCTACCTGGAATCCAATTTTTTCAAGGGGATGGTATGAGGTTGTGGTGTTTTGGAGATGAATTAGTGACACTCCTAGTTGCACCACTTGTGGGGTATGGTGTTGAGGTGGTTTGTACCCTAGAGTTGGATGTGTTTTAGGGTGAGAAGAGTGCTTTTTTTTAAATTTTACCCCTATCATTTGCCTATCATTCCGAATTGGATTCCCCCATGTCCCCCCCCTAAAATTGGAGTCCAAACATTACTTTTTGGGTTTCTAGAATAGGATTCATGGTGTCCAACTCATTAAAAGTTTGACTGTTTAGACCCATTTTACCTTCTAGAAATAAACCAAATCTGACCCTCCCTTCACCATTTAGTTCCTTGCCTCCATGTAAAATCTCTAATCTCTATCACCCACTCTTATAACTCATTTTTTAAGGGATATTTGATGGGGGAAACATCAAAATCATGCACGTAATTATTCTCGGATTGATTTTTCCCTTTCCATAGGGTTTACTTCACCATTTCGTGAGTTCTAAAATGTCCAAAAGTTAGGGTTCATACCTATGGTCAATCTTATTGTCTTTTGGGTGAAGTCTTGATGTTTTATGTTTCTTTTCACTTCCTTGAGCTGTGGTGGTGGTGGAGTTAATGTTTCACACCATGATTTGAGGGTTTCGACACTTTTGATAGTTGATTCGATGTGTAATCATTTGTTGATGAGTTATCATTCTTGATTTAAATATTTTTAATTTTCCTTCTATGATATTTATTGTGAGAAAACTATTTTTGTGGGAGTTTGTTAAGTGGTTAATTTTATAGTTTCACTTTTTCTTCAAATTGGGTGTTTTTCATGTGTAACTCTCGTTGTAATATTGGTGTTTAGTTTTTATCAAATGAATGTGGTTTATTAATTTTTGAAAGTGGATTCCAATTCTAGTTTGTTAATTCCTTAGTGTTATGTGGGTTATGAAATGAGTTTTTGTGAATGGGTTTGAGGTGTAAAACATAGTCATTCTTCTTGAAAGTGTTTTATGGAAATGTGAGCTTTTCATGTCCATCTTTTGTGGTACTGTTTGAGGAAATTTTATAACACTTGAGAGTGGTTTATAAAATGTTTCTAGGGATTATAATTATGTTTTTATTGGTATTGGTATTATTTTGTCCTTGAATGAGGGTTTCGAAATGGGTTTTGTGTGCAAGATAGGGAAATAACTCTTGGGTTTGTTTTATGAATATTGAAAATTATTTTTCAGTAAAAAAGTTGGATAATGATGTACATGTTCTATTTTGGTGACTGTATTCACCTAATATGTTTTTCTGAATGGTAAATAGGTTTTTTAATATGTAAAACATTTTTAGAATGTTTTATAATTTTGGAATTGTTTTATTAAATTGTGATGTGGGTGAGAAACATGTTTTTGGGTTGTCATGGGTGAGTTTCATGGTAAAATGATTTTAATGGTAAAAGGGTATTATGTTGCATGTTTGTGTGAGAAGTTATGTTATTTTTATCATCTTGTAAATTTTTTATAAAAATATTTAATAGATTTTTTTGAAATGTTGATGAGATATGAAAAGTGTAGTGGGCTATTTTTGTGTGACTGTGATTTCAAAATCATTTTCACTGAAAATGGAGATTATGTGACATGTGTGTTATACATGTGGGATGTTATTGAATGTGTGATGTGTAAGTAGTATTTGTATGTGAAAATTATATTTCATGACATGTTTATATTGTTTGAGCACAAGAGGGTAAACCGAGTATCTAGGTGGGTGGACGTGTACTAGTATGCTAGTGATCCCGTGGGGTTTAACATCAGTTTCAAATAGTAAGATTGATAATGAAAACACTAAATAAACTATGATGATGATGATGATGATTTTGGGAGAAACTAGGTTATTTTTATGTTCCTTATTAGTGGATTGTGCATGAGAACAGATATTTTTATGGTCACCTTCATCGAGATATAAGGTACATGTGACCCACATCTAACTAGTGCCTATGGGTTATTTCGTATTTCATGTGCTCATTAGTTACTTAGTGCTTACCCAAGGAATATGTTATTGTTCTCTAGAATGTTCAGTAGGGCTGTAGGTTTTTTAAAATTCTTTATTCTTTAAAATAACCAATAAGAAAACTTTTATTCATTTAAAGTTTCAACTTTTAGAAATTGTAACTGGCATCACATGTTTATGATAGTGTACATGATTTTAATCTTTGAATGTTAATCATATAGAATATTTTTTTGGTGGAATCCTACTGGGTTTTGGATAAAACCCTACTTAGAGCATTATGTGTATATATACCATGATATTTTTTTCGTAGGTTTGGGTACAGCTTTTGTGCCAATGGTTCGGGTTTTTAGCAGTCCATCGTGATGTGGTACTGTGGATATGGAATGAGGGCAATGCCTTTTGTCAAGTGGAGGTTCTTGGGATGTATTTTTTGGTTTTATTACTTTTTAAGGGTCTATAAACATTGTTCTAAATTAGGAAATTTTATTTTGAAATTTTTTAAAATATGGTTCGGTTTGAAAAATATGGATTTCTTTTATTGGTTTTGTTTTTTTGTTGCATGTTTATAAACTCGGGTAAATCATTCCCAATTTACATCTTCTAATACTCATAAAATTGTGCCAGCCCATGGGGATCAGGAACACCCATCGGGCCTTACCATGGGCACGGTTGGGTGCCATTTTTGGTGGTGAAGAGATTCAGTTCATGAAATATATTTATTATATATAATATTATAATGGATCCTAGAAAGTAATGTTTAAAAAATTAATATATCAAACATTAAGATGATAATAAATACATATGCATGAACAATAAATTAATTTACAATCAAGATACACAATAATAGTGTGGATAATATTTTGTCAAAATACAATCATAATTAATTCATAAATATCTTATAGATTTATTAAATCCCTCATTAACCATCCATTAGGGTTGGTGATGAAAATGAGATACATCACTTTGTGTAGGTGGTAGTTTACACATACGCATGTGAAATATTTTAATGTCCCATTTTATGAAATTGATAAGAAAAATGGTTTCTCAAAATTTATAAAAACATCTTAGTATATTGATTATATTGGGGTCACCTTTTATTATAGATTCAATATATTTAGTGGAAGAAGAAGAAGAAATATATCTAATAGTGGTAGGTAAGAGAATTACTTCTTCTTAGGGAACCCTGCTTTGTATTACTCCTTACAGCTTATGTAGTTAGTTTTAGAAGATATTCAGGGGTACTGGATAAAGGTAAGGATTATATAAATGTATTATGGTTGGGATTTGATGATTTAAAAGGATTATTATTTTTGAATAAGGTAGGACATGGGGTTCCTTTTTATAACTAATGGAGATAAAAAACATAGAATTCCTTATAAGATTTAAATAACATAATTCCATTTTATTTTAAAAGTTTCACGAGATGTACAATTATATTAAGTTAAGACAATATATGGTCTAAATTCCATGAATCTATAATAATTAGAAAAATTTATATTTCCCTGTTACCTTTATCTATTATTTTAAAACATCATAAAACGGTTTTGACCTTATCCAATGTACCACATTTCTATTATTTTATACTATTTATTATAACAAAACACGAATGTTATATCATTAACTTTTTTTAATATATAATTTTAAATATATTATTTATTTTATCAAATTTATTTTCTATAAATATAAAAAATTAAATTTTAAATAGACATGAAAAACATAAGAAAATAAATTTGGATAGAAATTATTTTTTTAGCATAAAACTGATATTAATCTCATGCTTTTCCTAAGAATTAATATACTTTGAAAATAATTATTTTTTTCATATAATATATAATATAAAAATTTCAATTAATTTTAGATTAATTTTTTTAATATTATATGTTATGATCAAAATATCTATGCATACAAAACTGTTTTATTGATATTAAATTCATTTTCCTTTAAATGATTTCATCTTATTTCATAACCAATATATAACTAATGTATGGATTATTATTCAAATATTAACATAAATTATCTATATATTCCATTAATGTAATTTTTTATTAGTGAAAAATAAACTTTGTTTTTGATAAAAATACAAAAGATGTTGAAAAATACAATTCACCAAAAAATAGGTATTTTAGTCATTAAAATGTTTAATTATTTTTAATTAAGTTTAAATTAATAAATATCTATTATTATAAACTATTATACACATATTTCATAATAATTTTACTCTTATTTATACCCACTAATCCAATAGCTATGTTATAATGGTATACCATATCATGGTTTATTTAGACTCTGTGTTATATGAAAAGAAGGCTCTCGAATACATCAAATTTATTTCAACGGAAATATATATAAAATATTCAGTTGTCAAATTATATCCCAATTAAAATTAATATCACCATCAAAATATCATTACATTTCTATAAAGAAAGTGAGGATTTCTCTATTTCATCACATCCTCTAGTTCTCATATAGCTTCCTCGAATTTATGATTCCTTTAGAGGATATTCACTGGGTGAGTATTATTATTTTATTTAACTTTACCGCTATGATCATAGAATTATAGAAGTTTTTATTCATATGAAATTTAATTATATATCAATAAAAAATATATGGTCATTACATGGGAGGGATCAGGTATATACTTCAGAAAAGTAAATATATGTTACACATCACGAAAATGAGAGAGGTTCATTATAAGTTCTGAGAAATAATATTCTATTACAATTGGATCAATGATATAGGAAGGTAATATATATATGTAGCTAAAAATTGCCTTTTTTAAAAATATCATAACCTACATCCATGTTAAAATTTACTGTAATACCTTCTCATGCACTTTGAATTCCACATCTCACCGATGATTATCAACATAATGCTGATACAAATTCAAGGATTATTTAGTGTGCTACTAAATAGATATAAATATTTATAAAATATACATAGCTAGATTATGTCAAATTATCATTATTTATTTAAATTCTTCGTAATATATTGGATTTCTACACTTATTTCCATATATTTATTTATAAGGATCCATATGAATCATCATGTGAAATCTATTTATATAGGAAATATATTCTTGGGGATGGCATTGATACCTATCCTATTTTAAATATAGTTAACATGATATAAAGATATCATCCATATTTTTAATGGTCTTATCAAAATAACTATAGATCTAAAAAGGATAATTAGTACTAAAATAAAATTTTGCATCTAGTTCTTGTTGGTGACTTCTCCAGAACATTGAGGTGAAACTTATGTCTCGATCAGATATAATAGAATGTGTTACTCCCTGAGATTTTACAATCTCATTAATTATTATTATTAAAATATTATCAAGAGTGAAATATTCTGTCATTTTAATAAAATGTGTAGATTTTTAATGCCATTGAATAAACCCCATGCAGCATTACAACCATTTGGTGTTTCGAGGAGTCCAAAGATGAAATATATGGTGTTGTTTTCCAGTTTTGATTTAATTATGGGTAATGGTTCTAACATCCCATTAGAAAAAAATCACTTAATATTAACTTATTATAATATTATTTACTAATATAAATTCTCTCAAATATCTCTATTAATGTTTTTTTGTCTTGAAATACTCTTTTAGATCTCTATTCATCTTCATACTTCATTGATGATTAGAGGATAATGAGATATAAGATTGTACCAATTTATTTTTACTCTAGACGAGTATTATTGATACACGAAATAAATTCATAATCCATAAAAATACAAATAAATCATTATTGACATTAGGTATATTTATCTACTTCTTCGACAATTCCACAACTACCATCTATGCTTTTTTAAACCACAAATGGATGGATGGATGAAAATAAATCTAAGAAAGATATGATCTATTCACTTTTATCATGATATAAAGATCCATATTATTCAAATACATAAATAATGGATCTATTTGGATCCTCATCATAGATAAAATATCATTGCCTTTTCGACTTATAGAATCTAACACATTTTTTTCCTTCCCAGGGTGGTTGTGTGTTAATAAATTAATAATTTTAATCAAATAAAAACATATCCATTGGAAAAAATAGAACCATTTCTATATGAATATATAATTTATCATTTTAATATCAGTGTACCTGTCACACTATTCATAATAATGTTAATGCAAACATGTTTTTAATGAAAACATCAACCCTGCAAACTCTACATCTAATATCAGGTAATTTGTCTCATGAAAATTCAATTATAATGATGAATTACCTATCACCATATCATTCTATTGAATAAAACATCCTAGATCATTCTTTGATGCATCACTATAAATCAAAAACAAATGTTTATTTCTATTTGGTTTTATGATAGTTTCAATAACCTAGAATCACTTATACTCCATGAAATTTTCCTCAATTCCATTTTCCCAAAATAATTTGGCCCCATTATATAGAAAATTTGTTATTTGATTATATTTCAATGATAAATCTCTCCAAGAGAATCATTAATATTACACCAAACCAAGATACTAAAGAATATAGATTCCCATGGTATTTCTTGTAAAATGTTAAATAACCTCTTATATTGATAGATTCAATGATAAACCCTCTCATGAGATTAAATGAGAAAAAAATGAACATTTTACATCCCAAATTAATACTTGGTAAATTATACATATATTTTACCATTATAGAAGGCATTAATTCAAATAATCAAGTAAACTTCATGCTCTTTTTTTATCCATGAATATATTATAATATCATTTATAAGGATTAACACAAAATGATTACGGTGATCTCTAAAGACTCAATTCTAAATATTTTAAAAGAAAGCGAGATAATTAGAGGGACCCAAGGGTATCACAATAAAGTCATAGTTTCTACAACTTTAATGAAAGGTTTGCATGGTTATATACTAACTTTTTAACATCTTATAATTGTATATATATTATATTTCTATCTAGATTATTTTTTATTTTCATCATAATTAATAAAACAAATCATCGATACAGGGAATCATATACTTATTCTAGATAATGATATTATTACAGTATCTTTTATCAATGTAGAGTCATATTGATACATATTTATTCTTAAAAAAAGTAATATGTGCACCCCATGGTCATGAACATCGGGAATATGAATCCCTATAATATATTCTCTATGAGATGAATCTTTAAATCCAATAACTTGTTCAGGTTCACATTATTCGGAGTATTTGATGTATGTGATTCATTAAGTGTGAGTTCTATTGAAAACTCAAGGTTGTGATTTGGGGTAAGAATTGGAAACTCATTAGGAAATTCATTAATTAACACATTTATAATAATAATAATATCATCAAAGATGATTTTCTCCCAAAACAACTAATATAAAAACCCCTTATGAATAGCAGTCATGACCAATATTATGGATTTAACATTCATTGGATGTTCATATTCATCCTCTTAATAATATATAGACACTATTACAAACGAAATATGAAATGTAACATACATTGATAGATAATTGACCTGAGATCAAAATAATGAGATCCAATCCATGCATGTAGTCACATAAAATTAAACTAGATAGAGAAAAATATAATTTTATTTCGAATATTCATAAAAATTTTAATGTCAAATCCAAAACAATATAGTGAATAATATGTATTCCTAATTCATCATGATCTAATTTAATTATTGAAGAAACATTGAACCTTACTTAGACAAGTAGGTATCCCATATATTAGGTAAATAAATAAAATAAATCCATTTTTTCCTAGACATAAGAAACTGATGTATTGGTGATACCTTATGATGAACTTCATTTACCTCCATTGAACTATTCATTTTTTCCAGAGCAATGAATTTATTTATCCCATTCACTTTCCCATATAAAAATCCATCCCATTATTTTTATTAATTTATGTGGGTACTTTATCAGACATTAATGACATGTTTTAAATCAACTTTTCTTTATTATGTGGTCATTTTCAACCAAAATCAGATAAAACTCAATTTTTTTCTTATAAGGAGTGTCTAAAAACTCACCTGAGTTGAGGTTTTTTAATCATTGATTGAGATATTTGGTTATTAATAATCATAATATTTCACATTCTATATCCCATTTAATTTAGTATCTATGGAAAAATCATCTTATTTTCCATCATATATAGTGTTAACATGGTTCCTTCTAGTTCCATCCATTACTAAAACAAAAAAACATAGTATAAGAAATAATAATCATTGAAGGAAATCATAAAATCATGAAAATAATTTATAGGAAATGTTAAATCATGATACCATAATTTAAAATTATGACCCCTTAGGTTGTATATAGTCAGTGTATCCATTATAATGGATCATAAGCTTTATGTGAATTAACCCAAGAATATCAGTAAGGAGTGTCTGGATAGATGTGTAGTATTAGGCCTACTAATCATGCATTAGTGATGTTCGAGTTAATACTAAATATTAAAATTTCATAGTAGTAATCCCTAGGTTCATATATGTCACACCTACATTCACCTTTTATTATCAGGGTATGGTTTTATTTTCATGGAAAACCACAGTCTATTAATTATGATAACATATGATGTTCTTCTGTTATCATGTTTATCATAAGGGTTATCACTATTTTTTCTCAACCTAGTGTATAAAAAATCTAATACATATTTTAATACCTACCAATGTGACTGAATAATTTTGAACATAAACATTAAATCCTTTTAAATGAATATCCATTCCATATTATTATGATATATGCTATAACTATAAATTTTTAATGTCTTTAAAAACATGGATAAAAAAACTAGTATAAAATATTTACTACATCACTGACTATGTAATTTACACCTAGAACCATTTATATGCATAACATAAAAACTAATATTTTTGACGCCCTAACCCGAGAATTCCAGAGTCCATGCATTATTACATATCATTATCATGATCATAAATGTTCAAGTCTTGAATGACCGGTTAGTTTTTTAGTTTTGGAATTACTAGATGCATTAATAAGGTTTACATTACATCATAAAATGGAAAACTACAACAACATTCTTTCCATAGACAATATTGAGATCCCATAGACTACACCTATATGTCAGTCATAATATACTTCTTTGCATCCTAGGAAAAATACAACATAGAAGAGGTGAGCTCAGATGCTCAGTAAGGATAACCTTATAGTGAAAAATTTCATAAATAAGAATAAGAATTTATATGATGTGTATAAGACTAAAACAAAAGCATTTTAAACGTGAACTTCATCATAATATGGAAAAGATAAAAACAAATAATTCATTTTAATTATTCACATTTATATTCTACTAGTCGAATAATCACATGCAATATAAACAACCACTTTAATAATGAAGGAATTGATAATTCTAGACATTCATAACCACATAGTCAAGGCCTTGTGCCAAGACTAGAAATATGATTTGGTTATGTCATTATGCCAAGGCACTTGTTTATCTCATAAGACCTACTGATTTTTAGAGGAGCTATAGCGGGATCCACCCGTCACTTAAGAAGTCCAATTCATTCCTCATATTAAAAGGTTGAAGCATAATCTTAACATTCGTATTAAAACATGCATACGAAATTTCAATATTTTAACCAGAAACAATGAATGGAAGAAAAATAGAACATCCACAGTCAAATATTACTCATTAAATACAATATGTAAGATTCTACTATAATAGATCATCCTTAATAGAGAATAATGAATGATATTGTAATAGACGAAAAATAATCGTCAAAACTATTTATGAGAAATATCCAACTTTTTCTTGAAGAATTTAAGAGTCTCACTATTTATCAAGAAGCCATTAAATTTCGATTTTTAATCAAAGTGTCCCATAAAACTTTGAAACTTTTAAAAGGAATTTTAATTTTAATACATTAATTTCCATATAAATAAATCCTTAAAACCATTTTTAAAACATGGACATTATTTAGAATGATTTAGAATAATAAATCATTAAAACATTTTAAAATGTTATTTTAGTTATAGTTACTAACCAAAATAGAGACACATGAATACAAATAATTGAGGTAATCAAAACAATGTAATATCATGCGAATAAAGTGATTCATGATATACTATGTCAAAGTAAATTATATAAACCATATAAAGGTGATTTGGTGTATAACAACAATAAAGTCTCAAGGGAATGTAAATTGTGATGGAATCTCATATATAGACCATATAAATAGGTTAAGGACAAATCAATGACATAATTATGTGTGACAAATAAAATTATACTCAATATTATTGGATATTAAGTGTAATTAAATCAGATGACATTCACACATATTCTTGTCAAAACAACACGAATGAATTGGATATTAAACTCAAAAAATGGAGATTGAGTGAAAATTAATCTTATCAAGTTCATTTAGATGAAATGAGAATTTATAAATGGAGTGATTATGTGTATCAAAATAATATCCATAGAGAAGGGAGTGGAAATTAGGATATAAGTAAATGAATTGTTATTCTACACATAATCTTGGAGTAAAATAATCAATGATGTATCCGTAAAGCCGAATGACTGGAAATTGAAATTCCAAATTCCCTTATTGATTTTGTAACATATGAAACATACACCCATGAAAGAAATATCATACAATTATGATGTATATATCCATAAATTAAATTATGTTACACAATGAATACAATCATGGGATGTACACACACCACATGCAATAAATAAGTGGTGAACAATGGAAATCTACCAGAATTAAATGTGAGATTAGAAACCCCTTACTTTGTATGTATTCCTTGGTCGAGGGTAGGTTAAACTCATTTATAATGGTGATTTTTTATTATTAAATTATAAATGAATAATATACATTAATATGAAATCATATATGATCTTTTAACATTTCTTTGTTAATAATATCTTAGTATTATCGTCGTTTCAGGTGTTAACAGATTCATTTTCTTATATATTCATTGTTTTGTTAGTTATATTTGTTATGTATGGGATTTATCTTTTTTATAGCCAGAATTATATCATGTCTCTAAATATTATCTTCAATCATCAAATGAAATTTAGACATGAATGGATACGATGGAGAATGAATCTCATCGCGTTCGTGGAGATTGTAATCTGTATGTATGCACGAGCAACAATATCATTCTTTTAATATTAAAATAATATATAATTGAATGTTATATAATATATGAATAATCATTATAATATTATATTTATTATTTAAATCAATTACACATAATTATTATACCCATCCAAATAATAATGTATTGAATAACAATCACACAATGACGTGGAGACGGTAAGTCGTATATACGCACATATGGTGACATGTAATTCAAAGGATGTATAGAATAATGAATATGGTTGTACCATATTCATAATAACATCACAGTATATAGAAGATACTGTAGTTATTTTTTTATAATGGAAACAACAATGAAAGGGAATGTGGATGAAGAAAGGAACTTGAAAGTGGTGATGATATATTTTCCTCTTCTTCGGGTTCTTCCTTTTGATTTGATCAAAAGGTATCCTTAACTTGGATTTATGACTAAATTAGGGCCTCTAGGATAAAGGGAGGACATTTTGAGGGTATTTATGTAGAGTTTGGCCAGTACAAAATTCTTTGAATGTGTCAATTTGAGGGAAGGGGGAGTGCCCTTTTATAATTGTGGTGAGGGGCACCTTAGAAAAAACTAGAAATATTATTTTATCAAAAAATAAATTTTGGTTTCTAATGGCACCAAAATGGATTCTGTAACATATAATATGTATATCGGTCAAACAAAACTCACCCAATAGGTTTTATATTGGATTGGGTTACTATATTAACCTTATCATTTAGATTTAACTCTTAGTATAATAGTTTGACATTTACCATGTCTCTTTATATTTTTATAATATATGGCTAATAGAAATACTATATACATACAATAGAAACCCAAGTGGTTATATATTGATACATCTATCATTATTTAAGTCTTTTGGTGGAATATTATTTTTTTAGAAATAGAATATCAATTAACAATATAATATTTGTTTTAAAAACTCTATTAGGACAATTTTTACACTATTTTATATTTTTTCTCTAAATTTATAAAAGCATTATTTCATCAATAAAATCATATAAAAAACCCTAATATGTCTTATTAACCTATAAAATTAGTAGAATTCATAAAAAGTCTCAAATTACATTTATTTGGATATTAATATTATCAATTAGTTTAATATTTCATTAATTGGGTAATTACTACATCATCATTGTGTCATTAGTAAATTAAATTATGTAATTGTTAAAAAAATAAATAAACAACCATTATTTAAGAAATTGTTTTATCTTTCAAATTAATTTTTAATGGCGAATTTATCTAATGTAAAACCCTATATTAAAAATGTTTAAGTTATTAAACATTGATTTTAACTCTTTTAACTATTCTTTGAATTAAATAATAATAAATGTCCTAATCTAATACAAGTGGACCAAAGTGGTTCATATTTTATTCCAAAGGGTATTTTTGGTCGAATTATACTTATCCAATAGAAATAGGACATGTGTTATGATAATAATAATTTCATTTTTACCCTTAATTATCCTATTTACTTTTAACCGTGGTAAATAGAAGTAAAATGATATTATTCACCAAAAATTATTTTCATATTACTGAACAAAATTTTTCTTACTAATATCAACCGTGTATCTCATATTTTTTAAATTCCACTCACAGAAGCGGTAGAATTATGTTTTAGGTGAATTTGAAAATTCATCTATGAGGTGTGTTAAAGAAGGTGAAAAGTTAAATAAGATTTTTATATATCTAAAATTATTATAAACCGAATCTAATGAATTACATTGAACATATATAGGTATTAAGTATCTATTTGGACCAATGATTAATTTAAATAAAATAAATGATTATTTTAATAATATTTCGGTTTTAAACTATAACTCATAGTTTATCACTATTCATTAAAAATTAAATGTTTTCAGAAACATACCAAAACTTTACCCTAAGCTAATTTTGGTATACCGAATTCACAAATGATGTTTATTTTACCAAATTCGACACATAGAAATTTCATTTATTAGTTTAAAATTAATTCCCATTGGCAAAATAAAATCGTTTTTAAGAAATAATAACTACCAAAAGATTTACATTTGTTTATGTCCAATTTCAAAGTGAAATTACTTCAAATGAACAAAATTGGATCAAACGGTAAAAATATAATCTAATTATACATTAAAAAATTTATATGTATAGTTGAACACTAAAATTTATTTTGGTTAAAAAATTTGTTTTCAGTTAAAATATATTATTTTTCACTATTCAACCAAATATGAAAGTTATGAGAAAAACACCAAAAATTTATTGAAAATAAATTCTTATGTCCTAATCCCAATGAAGAAGTTTATTTGGTCAAATTTAATATATAAAATTTTCAAATATTTGATCTAAAAGTGTTTGCCATTAAGAGGTTCAAAAATTTCATTTTGTGAAGAATACATATTTTTTGTGAAAAAAATGAATTTCTCTTTACATTAGGTCTAAGAAATTCATAATATGGATTCTAAAATTATAATGGTTATATAAAGTTAAAAATTCTGTTAATACTATTAATAACTACTTTTGAACGACTTGTTTGGTATGTCGTGGTGCACTTGAACTCGATTTTGTGTGTAGTGTATGTTATTGAATTACTTTGAAGAACTAATGTACTAGGAAATCGTGAGGTGTTACATTCTTCCCTCCTCCAATAAATTATGTCCTTGCAATTTTTAAAATTTATCTTGGGAATATAATGGAATGTCCCACCTCCGAAAAAGATTCAATGAAAATATCTCTTTAAAATAAAGAAAGAGAAGTGCAATGGTCACCCATGATAACCCATACTAAGATTCCATGTATGAAAAAATGGATATGGAAGATAAACGAAGTGTCAAGTTATGATGTAGAGGGATAGAAAACATGACCATGAGAAATTTAACAACAACACAAACCAAAAACTTGTGATGGGACAAATAGTCATTAGTTTCCCAATAGGAAAAGTAAACAGACAACATATTTTTTTGATTTATGTTAAATTTCATAAAGATGAGGAATTTATTTATGATATTCAAAAATAACATAAAGATACATACATACTTTTTAAGTATATTTTCATTCATTAATAAATGTCAACCCCTAAATAATTTTTTTAAACGATGAGTATTCAAGAAGGCTTGGTCACACCAGAAGAGCTAGAATAAACTTCTGGAGAATCACATGATCCACAAAGGATAAAATATATTTTTACCTTCTATTTAGAGATTAATCAAAACAAAATGGTTAGTACAAGATCTGATGATCCCCGTAAAAGGATATCCCTTTAGATAAAGAAACACAAATCTTAATTTATAAAATTATTCCAACAACACCCCAAAGATAAATAAATACCATTCAATAATAAATTTACCTTAAAATCGTTCAATATAATCCAAACTAATATTGAACCCCAAAAAATAGAAGAATTTGGTTATGTTGTCTTCCACGTTAAATTGTATCTCCAAATGACATCAACTACTCTTGAAGTCATATACATAAAAGTAATTATCCTAATCACATATTCTCTATTAAAGGTTAATCATTTACATAATTAACCCAAATAACTATAAATCCACAATAAAAACATTGATAAAAATCCACCATTACTTCTCAACTGAAATCACATATTATTCTATTTTCCGTGGGCATATAGTATTCCCAACAAAGAGAAATTCTTCCAAAATAACATTTATTACTTAATCACCAAATCATTTTCCTATACTAAGGGTATTCATTTGAAAAGACATAAGATCCCAAATCAACTTCTTATTGATCAATAAAATCATTTAACTAAAAATAATTAGTCACACTAAATATGGACTTCACGTAGTCTAGTGGTTGGTGATAAATCCCAATCGCACTCTGGTTGTTGGTTTGATTTCCACAGCTTTGTCTGACATGACGGGTTATCAACCGGCGTGTTTTCTTTTTTCAAAAACTGTATTTTATAACATTACCAAAATGAGATAAATTCCACAAAATAATCATTACATAATTTAACCACAAATTTTATCTTACACCATTCATTTTCATCCAAAAATATAATAAAATTTAATTTCCTCAAACCCAATTATTATATAAAACCAGATGGTTATTTATAATTATATCCACAAGAGAAAGGATAATTCTTCCTAAAATATCATTTTCACATGAAAAACTGTAGGGTTACAAATAAAAGTGAAAATTATTCCACAGTAATCCCATCAACAAAAAGCACAAATATTTTTAAACACGTCTCCAACAATCTATTTCCACATAGATTCTTCTTTGACCAAGGAAATATTCTATGGAATAGGGATTTCAATCAGTTAATGGAATGGTCCCCAACATTTACGGCAAATGACTGTAAATGGATTCTTGGGACCATTTTTATTTTTTTCCATTGTACTCTTAATTTTTCCTCGAAAATTCATCAAATTATGTCCTTTCTTCCCACATTTAAATCATTTTCTTGTTGCATTGAGACACTTTCTAGAGTGTATCCATCCACATTTCATGCATGATCGAAATTGAGGATTCTTTTCTCCATGGTTTCCACTGTTGGAGCTTTTATCATTCATCACCTTTCTCTTATTTGTTGAGTCTGGGAGTTGGTTAATATATATGTTGTTGATAATATTTTTGGAAAACTTATTTGGCATGAACATGATATGTTTTATGACTATCAACATTCCATTTTGTTTCTCATTTCCATCATTGTTCCCACCTTGTACATCATTCTCAATGTTACAATTAATTCCTTAGAATCCATCCATTGACTAAAACAGAAAGCATTGTGTGACTAACAGTAGTCATAAAATAATTTATAGAATATCATGACACCATATTTTCAATTTCGAACACCTTAGGATTAACCAACGTCTTTTATTCTCATTTTATATTAAAATACTTCAAATCCTTTTTTATAGAAAATGAAAATTATCTTATGAATTTCCCCTAGGAGTATTGTAAAAAAGAGTGCATCAAGGCCCGTTATCGTGCACCAGTTCCTATATGACTCTAACTCGAATCGGTGTTTTTGTTTTTTTATCACTACGTACATATATTCTAGAGACACCTCTACCTGATCGTATCTAGATAGGGATGTATTTCTTGTAAAACTCACAAAATCTATACAATACCAAAATTTTAGGAAATTCTTCTACACTAATCCTAAATGTCTATCTTAGTGCTATGTGATCTAATCAGAGTTTATCTAAATCTAGTTTCCAAGGTTTGTACTAAACTTTCTTTGATACCAACTATAATGCCCCGACCCCAAAAGCACAAGTCAGTGCTTTATTACGTATCACTGGAAATATCATAAAATTACATGTCTCAAAAGGCCAATTAGAATAGTAGCCTTCGAAGTATTGGATACATTAATAAGTTTTATATTACATCATAAAATGGAAAACAACAACAACATTGTTTCCATATACAACACATAGATCCCATAGACTATCCTTGCAGGTCATTCATAATATACTTCTTAGCATCTTGGAAAAAATAAAACATAGAAAGGGGTGATCTCGGATGCTCAGTAATGATAACATTATAGTGGAAAGCTTCATAAATAAGCATAAAATGTAAGGCAGTGTATAATATTAAAATAAAAGACTTTTAAAATTGAAATTCAGCATAATATGGAAAATATAAAATAAAATAATTCCATTTACTTATTCAAATAGATATTATACTATTGGAATAATCACATTCAATATCAGTAGCCACTTTCATAATGATGTAATGCATAATGCTAGACTTTCATAACCACATAGTCATGCCCTTGTGCCAAGACTACAAATAATTTTTTTTTCATGGCATTTTTCTAAGACAGTATTTTGTCTCATGAGACCTACCGATGCATCAAGAAAATATAGTGGGATCCACCCGTCACTTACCAAGTCCTATGCATTCCTCACATGAAAAGGTTGAATCATAATATGAACATTCGTATTAAAACTAGCTAACAAAATTTCAATATTTTAACCACAAACCATGAATGGTATAAAAAACAACATCCACAATCAAACATAAGACATTAAATACAATATAAAAGATTGTATTATAATAGATCAATCTCAATAGATAATAATAAATGATATTGGAATAGATGAAAATAATCATCAAAACTATTTAAGAGAAATATCCACCTTTTACTTGAAAACATTTAAGAGTATCACTATTTATCAAGAAGTCGTTTAAAATAGAATTTTGAATAAAAGTGTCCCACACAAATTTTAATCTTTTAAAAATAATTTTAATTTTAAAACATTAATGTCCATATAAATTAATCCTTAAAACCATATTTAATACATGGACATTAATGGTAAGGATTTAGGATAATAAATCATTAAAACATTTTAAAATGATTTTTTAGTTAGAGATCCTAACCAAAATAGAGACACTTGAATACAAATAATTCAGGTATTAAAATCATTGTAATATCATGATAATAAAGGGATTAATTATATACTATGTCAAATTACATTATAGACACCATATAAAAGTCATTTGGTGTATAACAACAATGAATTCTCAATGGAATGTAAATTGAGATGAAATCTATTATAATCACCGTATCCTTAGGTTAAGGAAAAACAACGACAAAATTATGTTTGAAATATAATAATTCCCTCTATATGATTGGATATTCTGTGTAAATCAATGAGAGGACATTTATACATATTATTGTAAAAACAACACTAATGAATTTTATATTTAACTCAAAAAATGGAGGTTTAGTTAAAATTACTCTTATCAAGTTCATATCGATGACTTTAGAATTTATAAATGGAGTTATTAAGTGTATCAAAAGTATATCCACAGAACGGGGAGTGGAAATTATGACATAATAAAATGAATAGTGATTCCATACATAATCTTGGAGTAAAATAATCAATGAAGTATGGGTAAACCCGAATGAGTGGAAATTAAAATTTCAAATTCCCCAATTGATTTGGTAACTTATGAAACATTCACCGATGAAAGAAGGATCATACAATGATTATTTAAATATCCATAAATTAAATTATATTACACAACGAATAAAATAATTGGCAGTACACATACCACATGTAATAAATAAGTGGTGAACAATGGAAATATCACGGATTTAAATATGAGCTACGAAACCCCTTACATTGCACTTTTTCCATGGTTGATGGCAGTTTAACCTCCTTTATAATGGAGAAATAATTTTTATTAAATTATAAAATATTCATATTCATTAATATGATATCATATATGATCTTTTAACATTTTTTGTTAATAATATCTTAGTATTATCGTTATTTTGGGTGTTAACAGATTTGTTTTCCTTTATATTATTTGTTATGTGAGTCATATTTGTTATGGATGGGATGTATAATACACATATCTGAAATTATATCATGTCTCTAAAAATTATTTTTTATCATCAAATGAAATTTATTCTTGAATGGATATGATGAGGAATGAATCTCATCGCGTTCATGGAGACGGTAATCTGTACGAATGAATGAGCGACAATATCATTCCTTTGATATTAAAATAATATATAATTGGATAGTATATTATATATGAGGAATCATTATCATGTTATATTTATTATTTACATCGATTACACATCATTATTATACACATCCAAAAAATAATGTATTGAATAACAATTACACCACGACGTGGAGACGGTAAGTCGTACGTACATACGTATGGTGACATGTAATTCAAATGATGGATAGAATAATGAATATCGGCGTTCCATATTCAGAATAAAATAATAGTATATAGAAGATACTAGTGTTATTATTTTATAATGGAAACAAAATAGAAATATGAAGTTGAAGAAGAAATGAACTTGAAAGAGGTGATGATATATTTATCTCTTCTTCGAGTTCTTGATTTTGATTTGATAAAAAAGGATCATTATGATGGATTTCTGACTAAAGAAGAGCCTCTTTGATGAAGGTAGGATAGTTTAGAGGGTATTCGGGCAGATTTTGGCTGATCCAGAAGTCTTTGAAGGTGTGAATTTAAGGGAAGTGGGAGTGCCCTTTTATAAGATGGGTGAGGGGAACCACAGGAAAAAATAGAAATATTATTTTATAATAAAATAAATTTCAGTTTCTAATAAATACGAAATGGATTATTTGTTGTCTATGGTCAGGATGGTTCGAAAAACACTCAGCTAATAGGTTTTAGACTGTTTCGGGTTACTATATTAACCTTATCTTTTAGATTTAACTCTTAGTTAAATAGTTTGACATTTACCATGTCTTTTTATATTTTTATATTATATGGCTAATAAATGTACTATATACTTCCAAGAGAACCCCAAGTGTTTAACTAATGATACACCTATCATTATATAAGTCTGTTGGAAGAACCATTGATTTTTAGGAATAGAATATCAATTAATAGTATAATATTTGTTTTCAAAACTCATTTATGTCACTTTTGACACTATTTGGTATTTTGTATTTTCTAAATTCATAACATCATTATTACTTCAAAAAAATTCATTTAACCAACCCTAATATGTTAGATTAACCTATAAAATTTGTGGAATTCATAAGACATCTCAAATTACATTTATTTGGATATTTATAGTTTCAATTAGTTTAATATTTCATTAATTAGGTAATTACTACATCATCATTGTGTCATTAATAAATTAAATTATTTAGTGTTTAAAAAATATAAATAAAATATCATTATGTAGGAAATCTTTATTTCGTTATAATGAATATTTATAGTTGATTTCATATAATTTGTAACCCTATATTAAAAATGTTTTATTTATTAAACATTGATTTTAACTCTTTTAACTTTTCTTTGAATTAAATAATAATAAATGTCATAATCTAATCCAAGTGGATCATAGAGGTTCATATTTTATTTCTAAGGTTGTTTTTTGTCAGAATTATACTTATCCAACAGAATTATGACATGTTTTGGGGTAATAATAATAACATTTTTACCTTTAATTGCCCTATTTACATTTAACCGTGTTAAATAAAAATAAAAGTTACTATTCACCTAAAATGATTTTCAACTTTTTAAACCAAAATTTTATTACTTATATCAGCAATGTCTCTTGGATTTTTTAAATTCCACTCACATAAGCGGACAAATTACATTTTATGTGAATTTGCAAATTCTCCTAGGATGTGGGTAAAAGACGGTGAAAAGTTCAATAAAATTTTTATATATCTAAAATTATTATAAACTGACTCCAATGAATTACATTGAACCTATATAGGTATTATATATCTATTTTGGCCAAGAGTAAATTTAATTAAAATAAATAATTATTTTAAAAAAATTAGGTATCAACTACAACTCAGTGTTTTTGACTATTCATTAAAACAAAAAAGTTTTCAAAAACATACCAAAAATACACCCTAAGCTAATTTTGATATTCAAAAGTCAAAAATGATGTCTATTTTATCAAATTATAAACACAGAAATTGTATTTATTAGTTTAAAATTAATTCCCTTTGTCAAAACCAAAAAGCGTATTTTTACGAAATAATAACTACCAAAAGATTTAAATTTGTTTATGTACAATTTCAAAGTGAAATTACATACAATGATCACCATTTAATTAAATGGTAAAAATATAATATAATAATACATCCAACCCATTAATATGTATAGTTGACCACTATAAATTATTTGTATTAAAAAAGTTGTTTTCATTTAAAATATATTATTTTTCACTATTCACCCAAATAAGTAAGTTATCAGAAAAACACCAAAAATTTCATGAAACTAAATTATTATGTCCCAATTCCAATTAAGATGTTTATTTTGTAAAATTGATTATTCAAAAGTTTCAAACATTGGATTTAAAAAGGGTTCTCAATTAAAAGGCATTAAAATTGCATTTTTTGAAAAATACTTATTTTATCTGAAAAAAATGAATTTGTCCGTACATTGTGTCAGAGAAACTCATAATATGGATTCTAATATTATAATGGTTATATATAGTTCAAAATTATGTTAATACTTTTTATAACCACTTTTGAACGGCTAGTTTGGTATGTCATGGTGCGCTGGAACTCGATGTTGCGTGTAGTGTAAGTTATTGAATTACATTGAAGAAGTAACGTACTATTTAATATTGGGGTCTTACAATATTCATATCCTTGGTAAAAATAAACATAATAAAGGGTGATATGAGATTCTCTGAATCAGTAATCATGGGAAATTCCAATAAATGATCATTTCTATGAATAAAATGTCTATAATGGTATTAGAACATATGATTATCTTTTGAAAATCATACCCAACTATTAATAGATATTAATTATAAGTCATGGAATAAGACTTTGTAGTTAATAATACATGAATCCTAAAAGATTCAATTCACAGCATCCACGAGAGTGTATAATTGGAATAAGATCATGTCATAAATGAAT
Organism: Viscum album; assembly: GCA_963277665.1. Taxonomy (NCBI): domain Eukaryota; kingdom Viridiplantae; phylum Streptophyta; class Magnoliopsida; order Santalales; family Viscaceae; genus Viscum; species Viscum album. Next base: position 706,025,426 of record OY728139.1, read on the forward strand.
TTCATAAAGTGTTGAATAATCATGGTCATAGAAAATCAGATGTGAAGGCTCAATACAATGACCATCATTACTTAGTGGACAAAAAATTATATTACTAAATATTATTAAGTAAATCCTAACATTTTATTAGGAGGAAATTCCACCGAGTTAAATTTTTCATCATTTCACAAGGATATAGAGGTATATAATATCACACCTATAACATAATCCTAATCATTTCATATGTATTCCATAAATTTTGAAAAACATTAATCATTTAATCAAATTTTAAACTGAAAAAAATAAAACCGATTAATCAATAATTTTTCATCGTAATCATAAATCATATAGAGAAAAATAAGTATTTTATCATTGAATTATATATATAGTGAAACAAAAGTAACATCAAATGATTTTACCATCGTTTAAATGACATTCAAAATATCAATGTAATATTTCCTGAGTAAAACTCTCTTCTCATATATAAATAACTTATCTAAAATATAAAAATTTATAAAAATATTATTAAAAACATGTTCTTTGTAACAATATATGGAATATTGTAGGGTTATCCTCAAATCATTGAATTTTCATGGCAGTTGGAATTTTTTGTCATGAAAAAATGTAAAAATAAAAACCTTAATACACATAATTGGTAAAATATGCATTATTCAAAAAATAGAAGGAATATTTCATTTTAATCATTTTTAGAAAAAATAAAGAAATTTAAATAGTTACGTTAATCAATAATTAGAGACCATTAAAAAAATTATTGAAATTTTTATAAATAAAATATTGATGTGGTAAAATCGTTCTCCCAACTAAACATAAAAATAAAGTCTTTTTTCCTTACAAAAATTCTTTTAGTATCTTGATTAAATAAAGAGAGAAAAGTGAATGGAAAACAAGAAATATGATGAAATAAATAGAGTATAAGAAAATGCAGGAGGATTATTATATACTGAATATATAATTCTATAATTTAATATTTATTCATAAACACTCATTGTAAAATTTATATTGTTAAATAAAACCCTAACTACATTGGTAACATTAGATTCATTTCTCCTTGAATGAAATAAGAAGAATTAAAATATTAAATTCAATGAATAAATTAATTATAATGATAAAAAATAACAAAATGGTAGTATATACTCCTCATAAAATAATACTGGTTAATAAAAATACTTGAAGGAAGGTAATTTTTTAGGATAAATACTCACCTCAAGCCAGACATAATTGTACGAACTATAAACTCTTTTATAAAAAAGTAATTATATAAAACAAAATTATTATATAACAATATTAATATTTAAAATATCATATTTAATTTTCATATAACATATTATTACCTCTTTGTTATCTTATATTAACAAAAATAATTATTTAGATTGATATATGCTCTCTTTTACATCCATTTCTCGGTTCGGTAGTTCATGTACATTTAATTTTATCATGGTTTCATTTACAACATAATTTTTTTCAAGTAATTTTAATAAATTAATTACATAATATAATCATTATTTAAAATTCATTATCACTCATTTTGTAAAATTTATAATATTTCTCAAGAAGATGGTAAACCTGACCTAAAAATAACTATTTTATAAAGACTCAATGAAAAAGAAGTATATATTGTATAATACAATGACCCAAACATTTCATATGAATATATTAAATCTTAATAGATGAATATTATGTAAATAACATAATTAACCATTCAAAAACCTTTTTGTCATAGTGCCATTAGAAATTTGGACACCTAAAAAACTGGTCGAAAAGTAAGCTCTGTTATCTCCCACTAATTTGTTAATAACTAAAACCCTTCATATACACACTATAAAAATTACCTTTATTTATTACCAAGGTAAAGGAAACCTAAAAAAGGTAGAGACCATATTCAAAATAAGATTAAATAAGAATTATATCAATTATGGCATGAGAATAACATGAGAATAAGGGAATTGTAAGATGAACTTAGGATTTGAAAACAATATCCTACATATCATAGATCGTAAAAATGAGTCATGGAAAAAATATTCATTAGTATTCAAAGTAAATAATCTATAAGAGAATAACATTGGAATAATAAATTGATTTATGGAATACATATAGTTTTATAACATTATGAACTTGTATAAATAGAAACAAGTTCACTCATTAATATAAGAAACTGAAATCATAACCTCACATAAAATTATGTATAAGAAATAAATTCGTCTTATAACCGTATGGACCTAAAAACAAATCTGATGCATAATCTTGCAAACAAGAAATAAATTACATGCGTAGCATTGTGAACATGGAAACAAGTTCATGCATTACATAATTATCTCATGAGTTAACCATAATTAGCCAATGAATTGGAAGTAGATATATGTCCCACTCATCACATAATCCATACATTTTTGTTCCACAAGATCACAAAACATTAATCATATTATATCCTTTGAATGAGAAATAGGTATAATAAATATTTCATCATAGTATTACCCATTGGAATTTGAATAGGTATAATAAATCTATTGTCATCATAAACATAATCCACATAGTGAAATAATAAGTATACTATAATTGGATAATATCCCCATTAAATATTATGTAACATTAATCGATTTCATCGTAGCTTTATGGTCATGTGGAACAATTCAGGTGAAAATTTATTTTTTATTTTTGAAGAAAACATTTTTAAAACTAATTTTTTTTTAAAAATCATGAAACTAATTTCGTTTCAAAAATAACCATTGAAACTAATAAAAGCATATTTAAAAGTTTTGGTGGTCATGATGGCTACAAATCCTGTTCATATCATAGGTGATAAAACATACAATCCCTTAATTTTTTTTGCTAAAAAGCCAAAATCTAATCATTTGGGGAACAATAAGAATATTAAATTTTTTAAAAACATATATTAAAAAATATATGAAAATTAATTTAAACAATATTTATAGATTTAAAAAATACTTTTATAAAACATCCTCACGGGAGAATAATGTTTTTTGATAAAAGTGGGAAATAAAGTTGATTTTCCATTAAAATATTCTTTTGGGTCCTGAGTATGTAGAGAGATAAAATAAAATAGAATTTTATTCCTCATGAAATAAATAGTGGAGAATAAAATTAATCTATTTATGATGTTACATATCATAAGATCTCATCATTGGATGCATAATAATAAACAACCTTGATAAACGGTGAGATTATAACATCAAAACCATACCCACTTGGTAACTTTTGAATCGTATGACCCATTCCTGAGTAACATAATATAAACATTTAGTTATCATAAAAATATATATATTCATGATATAACAGGTAAATGTGTCTATATATACACCTTATAATAGAAATTATTTGTATAACATAACATTTGTCCCAAAGAAGAGAACTTGAGAAAAAAACCTCTTACCATAAGTCTGCACTTCCTTCGTACATGTTTGATTCTCCTTTTTATTAAATATATATTTATTAAAAATATTTGATTTATGAATATTTATTTATATCATTTTATACATGATTTACTTATGAAATTATATTTCCCATTTATTAACAATTCCTTGTTAAAATATTGTTTCATGTAATCACTGCTTTATTTTTCAGGTCTGTTCTGACATGGTATTTTCATTCCTCATAATTTGATATAGGTTTCATGATCAATAGAATGTTATAAAAACATAAATATATTATATATTAATTAAATATATATTTATATTAATCATAATATTTAGATATTGAAATTGAAATACATCATTCAAGGAGACGGTATGTCGTACATACACATGAACGTTGTTTAAATATTTTCGATGAATGGAATTAATGAAAGTTAAATAATAAATCATCATTAAATGTTTAATATAATTTTATATATATCACATATATTAATTAAATTCATACTTGTTACATTTCTTATAAATATTAATGGAAAAATAAATCCCATTACTTCATGAGGCGGTAGTCTGCCGTAGACACAAGCGACTTTATCATATCCCCACAAGATGAAATATATGATGGAATATGTGATATTATTATCAAAATGTAATAATTATTTCATAAATATGATATCTACATTAAATTTATCATTATATACAACTATGAGATGTTGATATGGAAAAATATGTTCATCATTTCATGGGGTGGTAGTTCATTAGGCACAAGATGGACAGTTTGATTTCCCATTTGATATAAGAGGAAATGGATATATTTTATTCCATTAAAATAATATAAATTTATTATATGGTATATTATAATATTATTTAGTCACAATATTTTAATAATATATTATGAATGTGGAATAATAAAAAATACAAAATTCTAGTTCATGAATTTTACCTCTTCTTCGAAGAACATCTTTTGGTTTATTCCTATATCCTTATTAAGAATATTTTTCTAAGAAAACTATTGAATCTCTTATTTTGGGATGGAATTAAAGAAAGTTTTTGAATGTTTATTTTCTAAACCAATGTGTTTTGAATTTGTTATGTGGATAGGAGGGAGTGTTTTATTTTATTAGTGGGGGAAAGGGCCCACATAGAATTTTTTAAAAGAAGAAAAGTGTAACCATGTTTTTCAAATGCCTAGAGGATACATAATGGATTATTATCGAACCTAAAATTTTATAAGATTTAAATATGGACATATAATGTTATTTGTAAAAGTTTTTAGTTTGTTTTATCCATATCCCATTAGTTCAATCCCCTAGTAAACATGTTTTAACCTTAACTAAGGTAATTAATTTTAATGTTTTTACTATTAATTTTTTCCAAAAAATAATTTGATCTTATTATATAATATGAATTATTATAATTTAATATATGGAATCCATTTTTCCAAATTCTATTCACGTATTTTGAATATTTTATTTTAAAATTAAACCTGCATACGCAATAAAAATGAGGTTTTCCAAAGACAAAGTTATCATAATTATACCGAGTCATAATATCAATATTTAAACAAAATAGCTTCCAATGAAGTATGATGGATTAATTGAAATATAATTGAACTTATATTCCCATTAAACCCATATTAATTGAATATGACAAGTATATTCTTTGAACGAAAAGTTAGTTTTTAATAATAATCTAATTTTTTTACTATTCATAAAAAGGTTAACCTTTGAAAAATGTATCAAAATTTCACTCAAATATAACTTTTTTTTATATAGAAAAAATAATGATTATTTAATAATTTTTTTTTTATAAATTTGAAAAATAAATAATTTTAGTATTTGTGCACAAAAATAAATAAAACCCATTTTAAAAAAGGAATTTGTAATGCAAATAATGACTCTGTAGGAAATTATGTGCATATTTAATATAATATTTTATTTATCTAAAAGCAGAATAATTATTTTCCAAAATATGGTTACTATTTTTCAAAATATCTAACTCAATGGTTAGGTCAAAATGGTATTATTTTAATAATATAAATAGTATATAGTGATTCATTTAAACTCGGTTTTGGGTGTAACATAAGATATTGAAGAAATTAAATATATTTGAATGAAATATTTATAAAATATCACGTTATTTTGTTGTTTAAACCCATTTAAATTAATATCAACCTCAAAATTCATTCTCATTAGTATTGAAAACTACAGATAATTATGTCATATTACATCCTCAGGTTCTTATATAGCTTCATCATGTAGTGGTTTCACCAAAAAATCATTAACTATGTCAGTGGTCTTGTATAAGAAATATTATTTCCTTGATACATAATATATACTGGTTATTATATATAATAAATATCATTCTCCAACAATACAACCTATGATTTTAGTGCATGTTATGGATATGTTTTGTACTTCATTTGGTTATATATATGGAACACATCATAGACTTGAGAGAGGATTGGTGGAGGAAATAATAAATAAGCCACCATATAGATATTATCAAGAATATAAATGGGGATATTATACCTAGGGATCATATTTCCATTATTCCAAATTCTCATAACCTTATTTCATCTATAAATACATTGAAACACCTTCACTCCATCTTCAATCTCCATATCATGTCGATAATTATCATCATGGATTTTCCATCAACATTGTGTTGTACGTTTGTGATGTTGAATGAATCTAATCATCTCAACCATTACATACTGCCGACTCATGTTCCAATGTATTTATTTCTCCAAATTTATCCCATAATGTTTGATTTATACACATATTTTCCTTAATTTATTCAAAATTAGAAATCTAAATGCTTGAAGGAAAACTATTTTTGTATTAAAAATCCACTAGAGGAAGGTGTTGATCACAAACACATTTAAATCCCATAGAGCGTGATCTTAGCATATCCTCAAGGGTATGAATTATTATCTCAGTCTAACCATTTTTTTGAGAATGAAACATAATTTTGAAACCCAACTCTATATCAAGATATTGCTAAATACATCCCCAGATGTTTGATGTAAACCATTGATCCTGATCAAATATAATGTAAGGTTGTACTCCAGGAAACCTTACCACATCATTAATGTATACATGGGAATGGAGATGTAGTTAATAATCAGCACTGATAGTGATGAAGTGTGATGGATTTCTATGTCAGTTGACTAAAACACATATTGCATTATGCCCTTTTGATATTTTGGGGTGTCTGATGACAAAATACTTAGTGATGTTTTCCAATTCACATTCTGGTATGGGAAATAATTATATTATCCCATTTTACTTTTTTCTTATAGACATGAATTATTCATCTAGAAAGAATTGAGATACACATATTGTGATATATCTCTTCTTTCCATGACATTACAAATACTCTTGTGAATCTCAATATATATTTTTACCTGAAGAATTAGTATAACATGATGAACTATGAGCCTCCTCTAACATTTTCTTCTTAATAACTGTTATTGTGGGTATATAAATATCGTCCATGAACCTTATAATTCCTTCACAATCATAGTTAAACTAAGGAACATTTCTAAACATCTTCTATAGCTCTACATCCACCATTTTATTCTCTTTAATATTCACATCGATAGATTGATGAACACTCACTCGAGAAAGTTAATATTTTCCCCCTTCCTTCATAATTTCAAGGTTCATCCTTTTCAAATCCAAAATTTTAGGATCTTTTATAATCCCCATCATAGAGAATAATACAAGATACTTTCTAGTCAAAGAAGAATCCATCATGATTTCTATCATAGGATGGTAATTTATCTATAATTCACAAGCATTAATCATCAAAATACATCTTCTCTTTTTCTTTTTCAAATCCTTGTATGTGATTATTTACATTATTATTTTGTGATTTTTAAATATATATCAAAATGTTCTCTATAGAAATAATTATTATATATATTTAATGAAAAAAGTAACATATCTTACTCTATATCATGATTTGTGTATGTCATTCCGTGAACCTTCAATTGTCAGGAGGCATAATTGATAACCATGTCATTCTACATGAGAATAATTCCCAATCCCTTTTTGGATTCATCATTATTGATCAAAAAATATGTTGTTCTGAGTGGATACTCAAGAGGGGGGGTGAATTGAGTTCCAATTAAAATTTTGGTTTTAAAATATTTTACCAAATTCCCCCAATTTAAAATAATAATTGAATTTTAGTGAATTTCAACGAAAGAAAACATTCAGCTATGTTCTCAAGGGATTGATTAATTCCTTGTTAATATAATCAGAGGATCAGATTATCTTTTGAAACTAACTTACTGATTTACAAATAATGAAAACACTTTCTAATTCAATTATCAGAGTAACTTTGAAAAACAGTTCAGGTTTTAAAGCACTTGTCACATAATAAAAGGTATTATACAAAACTAAATAAAGAACAGTAGATATGACCAAGAGTTTCAGTATAAATCCGAGACTTAGTACTCTCAACAATTTATATAAATTGGATCTACACACTGGATCGGGGTTCACAACGGTTTACAACTTTCCAGGTCAAAGACCTCAACCACAGTTCTACGTGGGAAACAAAAACAACAGCAAATATAGTTGTTCAAGTCACACACGACCTCTACCACTATCCACGGTGGGAAAATAGAAAATTTAAGAAGTTTGAATGAGGATTTACAGATCCTCTGGTTATGGTTCAGGAGACAGTGTATGTGTTAATTAAAACATATGATACACACTTCTTGTAATGTAAATAATAAATCACTGAGAAAGATATAGAGTTTAGAATGGATCTAGTGATTGTAGTGTAGCTCTGGACTTCTTTGAATTTGATCAGAAATGGTTTTGAGTCCTCTTCTGGTTTTTTTTCTGAAAAACAGAGTGTCGTATTCTTGAAATCCAGGTTCAGAGATAGTGAAAATGTAGTCGATGACGTTCTTCAAAGTCCTTGTGAGTGTAAAGAACTCTTCTTGAGTAATCTTCAGTGTGTATGAGATTATGTGTATTCTTGGTCATGTATGAATGAACTCTTCTTGTGTATTTTACATGTAGGTCACTTTTGTATTTCTCTTGTATATTCGTCGTGTCTTTCACATGTGTGTCTCCCTTTGCAACAACAAGGACTTCTTGTATTTATGGCACGAGATCCAGAAAAAGAAATTTTTTCTTTTTGTAGGTACGAGGTACAGTTTCCTGACATCCAACAACCTTTATTAAATAAATGACAGAGCATTAAAATATACCTGATATGACATTTGGATGGATTAAATAATTATAAAGATATTAAGGAAGTGTCGGATTCTCTGGAATGGTAGTCTTGGATATTTGTAGCCTTGTGTATCGTTATGTCTTTGTATCGGTAACCGCTTGTATTAGTAACCTCTTGTATAAAGGTATCCTTTCTATCGGTAGACTTCATGTCTTTTGGTATACTTGATCAGTAGCGGTAGACTTAGTGTACCGGTGACCTTTTGTGTAACGGTAGCCTTGTTGTACCAGTAGCTTCCTTGGTGTATCGGTATGCTTCCTTCAGTAACTTGTCTATAATGGTAGGATTTCATAACGGTGACTTGCTGAATCGGCGAACTTTTATAACACTATAGTTGATGTATCGGTAACCCTCACATATCGGTAGACATGATGTATCGGTGACCTTCACGTATCGGTAGACTTGATGTATCAGTATACTTGATGTATCCGTGACCTTCACGTATCGGTAGACTTGATGTATCGGTGACCTTCACGTATCGGTAGACTTGATGTATCGGTAGAATTTATGTATCGGTAGACATGATGTATCAGTGACCTTCATGTATCGGTAGACTTGATGTATCCGTAGCTTTGTTCTGTAACGGTGACCACTTATCTGTATAAGCATTATATTGGAAGAATGAGTTAATTTAGAATATATATCCATCTAGTAACTGAATTCTCTAAAGATCATGTAAATATTATAATATATGAATATGTGCATGGTGTTCAGAAATACTTAACTAAGTAATTAACCATTAATAAATATAGGTATTATCAAACCATAATGGTACATAATTGGGATTATCAAAATATGAGTTCAACTAATTCTCCCAGAGGGTTCAACCATCTCCCCCTTTTTGATAATCACAACTTATGCCAAAGTACTAAGAAAATTAAAATAATGTCAGATGAAAAAATTTCCTAAGAAAAAATTTAAAACAGAGTTCTCATTTAGCTCCCCCTTTTAGTTGCACTCCCAGTTCTCATTTGTTTCCTTTTCTCCCCATTTGTGATTAACAAAAGTAAGTGTAGAATCCGAGAAATGTAGTGAAAAAAGACAACAGATTTCAAGGAAACATAAACACTGTAATGTGGATAATTTAAGAGTAAATTTCCGTTAAGGTACAAAAGGTACAAACCAATAAATACAGGATTACAAAAATACAAGTGAATCCTATCAAAAACATACAGAATCACTCAATCATCATCTTGAACATGTGTCTTTCCCCTAGGATCAATAGAGGGTATAGGTTCAGATTGAGTAGATGGATTAGTAATAGCTGAAAGAACAACTGAATCATCATCCACTAAAACTATACCAGATCTGAAATCTGTGCTCTTCTATGAGATCATAGGTGTCAAGCTTCGAATAGCCTGAACTGGAGTCAACTGAGGTGTAATCTCAGAGGCAAAGGCAGGAAGAGTGGGAGGTACAATCATAGGTCTGGCATCCACATGCAATAATGGTAGCAACAGGTTCCTGAAATCCATAATAATAAGGCCTCCTCTCTCCATTGATAACACAAAATCATCTCGATTTTCATTGAATTTATCCAAGGAAGGAGTAATCTCCCTGAGCTTACTAACCTGTTATCTGAAAGCTTGAGTCACTGGAGGTAACTTCATATTTTCCATTAATATCTTTGAATGGTTGGTCATTTGATGCTTGGTATAGAACTTCTCAAAATAAGCATCCACCTTATTTTTAATTACCTCTTGAGATGAAGTAGCTTCCCGTAGGTGATCACGAACAAAACTACTAACTTACCTAGTGGTATCAAGGATCTAAGTATCCAAGGTGCCACTGGTACTGGCCTTAGCCAACTCTTCCTGGATAGCAGTTCTGATCTGGTCAAGGTTCACAGTGGAGCTGGATGAGGGAAGGGGTTTAACTGAGAAAGCTACTGTCTACTTAAAAGAATATGTCAGATTACTAACCACATTCTGAACAAGTTCATCCGGACTGTTCAAATGTTCTTTTACTGATGTCTTAAAATCCTCAAAAACATCCACAAACTGCTTGACTACTTATTTGATATATCTGATATTAGTATTCACTTGGGTTTGAGAACTGTTCATGGCAGTCAATGAAGCAATCGATTTTCTTAGAGCCACTACAGCGCTTGTCCAACTCTCAATTTGAGTATGGCATACTTTACCGTCATCCATCATTCCTTTCCCTGGACTAGAAATAGCACATCCCATAGATAGGTCCAGAGATTTCTCCACACTTCTCATTTCATCAACCAAGCTTTTCTTCAAATATGCCACTGATTTTCTCTACGTTTCTTTCATTTCAGCCTTTATGGACTAAAGGTCCTCCTTGGTTGCAAAATTTTCAGCCACAACAGGTCGGATAACTGATTCTCTTTCGGTCTGGTCTTCCTCATCAGAATATTCATTATTAAGTCCAAGAACCATATATCCTGGACTTGATGTCCAAACTTCAATGTCATACAATACTGATACTGAACCATGATGCTCCCCCTCACATAGAGCATTAACCTAAGGAATCTCCTCCAACTGTTCTGCTCGAGGTAATTCTATAACTTCTTCTGCAACTGCAGAAGATTCAATATCCATTTTCACTGATGGCTCAAAGACTCTCTCATCAATAGATGCTACTTCTGCTTCTTGATCAGGCACTATCTTGACTGTACTATCTATCATAGGTCTCAAACTATGCTCTTCTTCTTCATTTTCCTCATCATCAACATCACCAGAAGCCTCCTTCTCTTCATGAGCAATCTGATCTGATTCGGTTGCCTCATCCTCTTCAGGGGTGTCTTCGAAAACAATCTGATATGCTTCTTCTTCTTCTTCTGTGGTCTCAGTGTCATTGTCCTTCAGAATAGTTTCTCTCCATGGTAGTTCTTTTGGATGGATAGCTACTCCATAGGAAATTTTTTTGGGCATAGTACTATGAGGTAAATATGGGTCTCCTCCTTCCTCAACTGATGTCTCTTCCTTCTCAGCTTCAGCTTCATTATCACTGTAGATCGGTTCTAGCTCATCTGGTACAAGACCAGGATCCCTCACATCCTTTGGTCTAGAAGGATGGTCCAAACGAGTGTATTTTTCATAGATTTTTCCATCATCATTAACCCATGATTTCTTCAAAGGGTTCCAGATGACTTTCATAAACTTACAAACTGTCCTGGTGAGGAAAAAGTTATCCTTAACCACAACAGTTTCATCTTGAGGTCCATCTACCTCCTTTTCCTTCAACATAATAGAAATCAACATAGAAAAGAAAAGTGCATTGGACATAGACTTCGGTCTAGTAATCTCCGAAATCTGAATCATTAACAGTCTATATAAATTCACCTTGACTCAATGCTTTAACAAATACAACAAATTAATATCCTGAAATCAAAGGGTAGAAAAATATCCTCTCCTTGGACTAATCACATGCTTAATGAACTTGAAAAGTAGTTTATCCTCCCCTGCCATCTCTATAGCAATGACCTTTCTAGGAGTACCATTTCCTATCAATTCCATCAAGGCATCCTTGTATTTGAAAAATTAACTAGCAGTAGGTATGGATTTTGAATAAAATCCATAATCACCACAATGAGGAACATTAAGGTTCTCAGCCCATTCAAGTGATGAAAATGAAAATGTTTGACCATTCATAAAAGAAATCATCCTATTCTCCTCCTCTGATGTCTCAAAACGGATAAACTCATAAAACTCTTTTACCAGTGTTGGATTATATGGTCAATTATTGTTCATGAAGCATTCGAGCCATCCTTCTTCTTGTAAAACCTTCAGAATCAAGGACTTGCTTTCAAGCAGGCATGACGCACATAATTCCTTTTCCATAAAAATTTATCGCATTGATAAATGCAGATTCACAGGATTCATTTGATCATCACCTCTACTACTTCCACTAGCACCAGCATTGGTTACATTCTTCTTCTTAGCTTGCGGCGCATCATTCCCTTCATCCACTGATGGGTCGCTTCACACGGGCCATTTCAAATTCTGAGGCATAGTGTTTTGCATGATTGAGAGGTTTAGGTAGGAGGGATTCGAATCAGATGAGTTTGCGGTGATTGAGTGATGTATAGAGTCGGGTTTAATATCATTTATGATTCACATATAAAATAAATCTTATATTAAAAATGAATTCAAAGTCTCGGCCTTAATACGAAAATTTAAAACAGCGCGAGAGATGTACCGGTGAGGTGTCCTTAAATGGTGGGGTATGACGGTGAGGTTTATCTAGCGGTGAGGTTCATCCTAATGGTGAGGTTCATCCTAACGGCGAGGTTCATCATAATGGTGAGGTTCATCCTAACATTGAGGTTCATCCTAACGGTGAGGTTCATTCTAATGGTGAGGTTCATTCTAACAGTGGGGTTCATCCCACCGGTTTAAGAGTAAGTTATCATTCCTAATTCTTGTCTAATGAAACTTAATGTTTCTTAATTTAATGTCTTAGTGAAAATAAAATCTAATTGGAGTTCAGTGAAAATAAATTCAAGAGTTATATCACCTCTTAGATAATGATCTCTTAGAAAGCGTTGTCTAACATCAATGTGTTTGGTTCTAGAGTGAGACACATGGTTCTTTGAGATGTTGATCACACTAGTGTTATCACAGTTAATTGAAACATGTTTAATCTCAAATCCATAGTCCAATAAAGTGTGTTTCATCAATAGAATCTGTGCACAGCAACTACCAGCAGCTATATACTCGGCTTCAACAGTAGATAATGAAAATGAGTTTCGTTTCTTACTACACCATGATACTAGGGACTTTCCATGTAAATGACATGTTCTAGATGTGCTCTTTCTATCTAAATTGTATCCAGCAAAGTCAGCATCTAAATAACTTATTAAATCAAATGAGTGTTATTTTGGGTAAAATAGGCCCAAATTGGCAGTATATTTAAGATATTTGAAAATGTTTTTATCATCAAGTATGTGTGACTCTTTATGGTTAGCTTGAAATTTAGAACACATACATACACTAAACATAATATCAGGTCGACTTGAAGTAAGATAAAGAAAACTCCCAATCATACCTCTATAATTAGTTTGATCTACTCGTTTACCAGTTTCATCAATATCCAATTTATAGGTAGTACTCATAGGTGTATCACTTCCCTTAATACTATCCAAACCAAAACGTTTTAATAAATTTTTAGTATATTTACTCTGATTCAAGATAATACCATATTTAGTTTGAAATATTTGAAATCCAAGAAGGTACTTAAGCTCTCCCATTAAGCTCATTTAAAACTCATTTTGCATAACCTTTGAAAAATCAGTACATAAAGAATTTTTAGAAGATACAAAAATAATATCATCAACAAATATTTGTACAATTAAAACATCTTTTGAAATTATTTTTATAAAAAGAGTGGGATTAGAAATTCTTTTTGTAAATCCTTTTGAAGTAAGAAAATTTTCAAGTCTTTCATACCAAGCACTTGGAGCTTGTTTTAAACCATATAAAGCTTTAGAAAGTTTAAAAACATGATTTTGAAAGTGATGATTTGAAAAACCAGGTGGTTGTTCTACAAAAACATCCTCAACAATAAAACCAATTAGAAAATCAATTTTCACTACCATTTGATATAACATGAAATTTAGATGTGATGTAAAGGCAAGTAAGATCCTAATTGCCTCTTATCTAGCTACAGGTGCAATGGTTTCCTCATATTCAATTCCTTCTTCTTGATTGTAACCTTGTGCAACTAGTCTAGCGTTGTTTCTATTGATATTTCCAAAATCATCAACATTGTTTCTAAACACCCACTTTGTTCCTATGGTGAAATTTTCCTTAGGTATTTCTACTAATTCCCAGACTTTATTTCTTTCATATTGATTTAGTTCTTCTTGCATAGCTATTACCCAAAATTCATCGTTGATATCATCATTTATATTTTTATGTTCTAACTGTGAAATAAAAGCTTGATGTTCAACCTGATTTCTTAGAGAAGCTCTAGTCTGTGTTCCTCAATCTAGATTACCAACAACAACATCTAATGGATGGTTCTTCAGAATCCTAGTTGGTCTCGAAAAAGTACGACTAGAGATTTCAGGTTCATCAACATGTTGGGAGTCAATAGAAGCAGGTTCTAGAAAATTTCCAAACATAGATGTTTTAACTATAGGTCCACTGCATTTATCATTAAGGTTTAAAACAGAGAGATCATCTTCATGATTTTCAAGAGAGGTCTTAGGTTCATGTGGATTAGATTCATCAAATTTGATGTGAACAAATTCCTCCACACATTTGGTTCTCCTATTGAAAACTCTATAGGATTTTCTATAAATATAATAACCTAGGAAAATTCTTTCATTACTCTTTGATGCAATCTTGTCAAGAATATCATTAGTATTAAGAATAAATACTATGAAACCAAAAACTCTGAAGTAGTTAACCTTAGGTTTCAAATGATTCCACAACTCATAAGGGGTATTCTTAAGAATAGGTATGATCAAGACTCTATTGATAATATAACAAGCTGTATTGATAGATTCATCCTAAAAATAAACAGGTAGGTCATACTCATTGATCATGGTTCTGGAAATTTCCAGAAGGGTTCTATTCCTCCTTTCTACTACACCATTTTGCTGAGGTGTCCCAGGGGTAGTGAAATTGTGACTATAGCCATTGTGTGAGTAGTAGGATTCAAACTCATTATTTTCAAACTCATGACCATGATCACTTCTCAAGGTTTTAATCTTAAGTCCACTAAGGTTCTCTACAGACTTGGAATATTTAACAAAGTAAGAACAATCTTCACTTTTGTGAGCTAGAAAATATACCCAAGTATACCTAGAATAGTCATCTACTAGAACATAGACATAGTGCTTCCCATTTAAACTAGAAAATCTAGAAGGTCCAAACAAATCCATGTGAACCAGCATGAGAGGTTGAGAAGTTGACACTTCTTTCATTGATTTGAAAGAACCTTTATGTTTCTTTCCCTTGTGACAGGGATTACAAACTTTATCTGCTAGGAATTCAAGTTTGGGTAGGTCTCTAACTAAGTTCTTCCTAGTATGTTTTCTAAGTGAATGTATATTGTCGGGTCCTAATCTTCTATGCCAAAGCCAAGACTCTTTATGAATAGCATTTAAACAAGTAGTATTTTGCATAGATAAATAATTTAAATCAACAGCATAGACATTTCCATTTCACAAGGAAGAAAATACTAAAGCATTTTTATAATTAAAAACATTGAAAGAATCATTTTAAAATTTAACATTAAAACCATCATCACATAACTGAGAAATACTTAGTAAATTAAATTTAATTCCATCAAAAAATAGAACATTAGAAATTAATATTGATTCAGTGTTACCAATCTGGCCTAAGCCGAGGATTTTCCCTTTAGAATTATCACCAAAAGTGACAAAACCTCAATCAACTCTGACTATGATTTTAAAGCATGATAATTCTCCAGACATATGTCTTGAACATCCACTTTCCATGTACCAAGTATTTCTACAAGATCTCTTTAAGCAGGTTACCTACAAAACTGATTTAGATAGGATATGATTTTGGTACCCAAATTTTCTTGGGTCTAGACAGGTTAGCCAATAAAACGTTAGGCACCCAGATTTGTCTTATGGGTTTCATAAGATTTGTAGAATCAATAGATTTAGACAGATAACCCTTATTAGATCCATAACTATGAATATAAATAGTTGAAGTATATGAACTTCCAGAACTATAAATATCTACATTCTGTCCAGATTTAGGAATAAATCTAGTTTTGGTAATTTTTCTTTGTCTAGGTTGGTATCCTATACAAGTAGTATATCTAGGTCCAATCTGCTTACCTGTAATTTGAGTACGAGTATCATTTCCATTTGTAAATTTTATTAAATCCTTCCTATGTTTCTCATTTGAAAATTTCATTTCAGTGTTTTCTTTATGTAAGCGAGTATTCTTTTCCATTTCTATGTCGAGATCAGATTTATGTTTATTAGTTAAAGAATACTATTTCTTTAAACCATTGTATTTTCCATTCAGATCATTAAAGGATTCATCCAACATGTCATAGTATTAAAATAGTTCATATTTTGACATATTTTCAGAATCAGAATCATCTTCAGTATAATAAGAATTTAAAGAAGGAGTTTCAGTTGTTACCTCAGAGGTGTTTTTAATGAAAGACATGTTTGCCTTGTTTCTGTTTTTAGTTTCAGAAGCTTTAGATTCACAGGAGCTATCCTCAGAAGCACTCCAAGTAGCCTTCATGTATTTATTATACTTATTTTCCTTATACTCATACTTCTTCTTGTATTTCATCTTTGGACAGTCTGCTTTTATATGTCCTTTTATTTTTCATTCATAGTAGATAACATCATCAGGTTTGTCATATTTCATCCAGTTCATTTTCCAGTGTCCCTTGTTGTCATACTTACCTTTGTAATTTGATTTGATGAAAAACTTCTTTTTCCTATATGGCTTCTTAAATCTTATGGCTATGTGAGCCATTTCTACATCACGGTCAGACGCACTTTCACTTTCCTCACAGCTTGGGCTATCACTTACAGCTTGAAGTTTCTCTTTATCCTTATTCTTTGAAGTAGATGTATTGAAGGCAACTGACTTCCTTTTTGGTTCATCATCTTCTTATTTGTTCACCTTAATCTCTTCTTCATACATCATCAACTTACCAATAAGTTCATTAACTGGTAGTTCACCAATATCACATGATTCTCTGATTGAAACAGAAGTGCCCCTCCAACTTTTAGGTAGGCACCTCAAAATTCTCATGATCCGCTCCTTTGAAGGAACATCCTTTCCCAGAGAGATCATTGTGTTGAAAATTTTGTTAAACCTAGGATACATATCAGAAATGGGTTCCTCAGGCTTTATCTTAAAATTATCATATTTAATAGTATAGGTGTTCCATCTCATTTCCTTAACGTTAGTTGTTCCTTCATGCGAAACACTTAAAGTATCCCAAATTTCATGTGCAATCTTACAAGAATATATTCTATTAAATTATCATCTCCTAAAGCACAATACAGAGCATTCATAGCTTTGAAATTTTTATTATAGGATGTCTTAGTAGCTTCATTCCAAGTAGATCTAATAGTAGTTGGAATTTTATATTCTGATTCTATGGCAGTCCAAATATCAAAACCCATTCTTTCTAAATGAATTTTCATCTTAATCTTCCACTAATCATAGTTGTTTCCATTGAAAAATGGTGGTCTTCTAGTAGAAACACCTTCATGTCTTTTATCCATGATAACTAAGTTAAAAAAAATTTAAAGAGATAAAAATTTAGAAATAACAAAAAATTTATGAACATTAAAATACAACTAAAATCATTGTTGAAAAAAAGACTACTTCAGAAAATTTTTTAAACACCTCTGATACCAAGTTTTTTTCGGAGTGGATACTCAAGAGGGGGGGTGAATTGAGTTCCAATTAAAATTTTTATTTTAATATCTTTTACCAAATTCCCCCAATTTAAAATACTAATTGAATTGTAGTGAATTTTAAATAAAGAAAACATTCAGCTAGGTTCTCAAGGGATTGATTAATTCCCAGTTAATATAATTAGTGGATCAGATTAGCTTTTGAAACTAACTTACTGATTTACAAATAATGCAAACACTTGCTAATTCAATTATCAGAGTAACTTTGTAAAACATATTAGGTTTTAAAGAACTTGGTAGTGGAATAAAAGGTTTTATACAAAACTAAATAAATCACAACAGATATGACCAAGAGGTTCAGTCTGAAGCTGATACTTAGTCCTCTCAACAATTTATATCAGTTGGATCCACACCCTAGATCGGGGTTCATAATAGTTTACAACTGTCCAGGTCAAAGACCTCTACCGTAGTTCTACGTGGGAAACAAAAACAACAACAAATATAGCTGTTCAGGTCACACACGACTTCTACCACAATCCATAGTGGGAAAATAGAAAATGTAAGGAGTTTGAATTAGGATTTACAGATCCTCCAGTTAAGGTTCATAAGACAGTGTATGTGTAAATTAAAATAGATGATACAAACTGCTCGTAATGTAAATAATAAATAACTGAGTAAGATATAGAGTTTAGAATGGCTCTAGTGATTGTAGTGTAGCTCTGTACTTCTTCAAATTTGATCTGAAATGTTTCTGAGTCATCTTCTGGGTTTTTTTCTGAAAAACAGAGTTTCCTCTACTTGATATCCAGGTTCAGAGATAGTGAAAATGTAGCCGATTAAGTTCTTCAAAGTCCTTGCGAGTGTAACGAACTCATCTTGAGTACGCTTTAGTGTGTATGAGCTTCTGTGTCTTCTCGGTCGTGCATGAATGAGATCTTCTTGTGTATTTTACTTGTAGGTCACTTCTGTATTGCGATTTTATATTCCTCATTTCTTTCACATGTGAGTCTTGCTTTGCAGCAACAAGGAATTCTTGTATTTATGGCACGAGCTCTGGAAAAAGAAATGATTTCTTTTTGCAGGTACGATTTACGGTTTCCTAACATCCAACAACCTTTACTAAATAAATGATAGAGAATTAAAATATACCTAATATGAATGTTGGTTAGATTAAATAAAGATAATGAAATTAAGGTAGTGTCGGATTCTCTGTAAAGGTAGTTTTGGATATCGGTAGCCTTGAGTATCGGTAAGTATTTGTATCTGTAACCTCTTGTATCAGTAACCTCTTGTGTAACGGTAGCCTTTCTATCAGTAGACTTCTTGTCTATCGGTAGACTTGATCAGTAGCTATAGACATAGTGTACCGGTGACCTTTCGTGTAACGATAGCCTTGTTGTATCGATAGCTTCCTTGGTGTATCGGTAGACTTCCTTCTGTAACTTTTCTGTAACGGTAGGCATGCATAACGGCGACTTGTTGTATCGGTGAGCTTTGATGACGGTAGACTTGATGTATCAGTAACCATCACGTATCGGTAGACATGTTGTATTAGTGACCATCACCTATCGGTAGACTTGATGTATCGGTAGACTTGATGTATCCGTGACAATCACGTATCGGTAGAATTGATGTATCGGTGACCTTCACGTATCGGTAGACTTGATGTATCAGTATACTTGATGTATCGATGATCTTCACGTATCGGTAGACTTGATGTATCAGTAGCTTTGTTCTGTAATGGTGACCACTTTTCTGTTTAACCATTCTATTGGTAGAATGGGTTATGTTAGAATATATAACCATCCAGTAAACAAATTTTTTGAAGATCATGTAAATGTTATAATATATGAATATGTGCATGGTGTACAGAAATACTAAAATAAGTAATTAACCATTAATCAATAAAAGGATTATCAGACCATAATTGAGCATAATTGGGATTATCAAAATAGGAGTTCAACTAATTCTCCTAGAGGGTTCAACAAAATCATTCTATACTATATGGTTATTTATTAATAGGGTCACTAGCTAATCTTCTTTTCATTTTCATGAAATTTTACTCACATTCATATATGAAAAGGATCTTGGAAAAATTTCGAGTTAACATGTTGAGTAGATTATATAGTCATGATAAATGCTTTAAAAATATCAATAATACCCATACCATCCAAGATAAATTCAGATCTTAGTCACTATGGTTGGTATAGAAAAATATTCAATCGCCTCAATCATTGATGGATCCATTGATATAACCTCTCATGAGAGTATATTACCCAAAAAATGAAAAACATTGTCACCAAAATTCACCTTTTATAAATTTTATATTTGTTTTTTCTTCCTTATGATCTTTAGTATAATTTTCAAGTTATATTCATATTCCTTCTAACACATTGATTAAAAATTAATATCATCAGTAAATACTATGATAAAATGATCCTAGTAATCTTTAATGACCATATTAATTAAATATATAAAGATCATATTGGAATTTATAAGACTGAATGGAATAAATGTATATTCATAGTGTTCGTACTATGTATGAAATGTTGTCTTTGGTTTATCCTCCTTCTCAACCCACAATCAGTGATACACTGAATGAATTTATGACAAGTAAATGTATTGAGCTCCATGGATTTGATCAAAAAAGACATTAATACATGGTAAAAAGATAATTTTTTATTGTGATCTTATTAAGTTCTCGATAATCAATGCAAAGTAGAAATGATCCATTTTTACTCTTAATAAATTGAACATGATCATCCTAATGTGATTCAATTGTCCGAATAAATACATTTTCAAGATTCTCTAAGTGGTTTTCTTCAATTCCTACATCTAAATCAGTTCTATTTTGAATATAATATTTTTTAAAGGTATAACAAAAAGTTTGAGTTCTTTTATGAAAACTCAACTTCATGGTTTAGTGTAATATTGGGAAACTCTTCTATAAATGCATTGGAAAACACCCTCACAATAGGCATATCATAGATTTTTGGGTACTCCTCAACCACATAAGATAAACACCACTTTTTAAATAGTATCACGACCCATAAAATGGATGTGACCTCTTTTGTAAGTTCATATATATCATCACATTGATAAATGATAATGCATCCATTTGGAATATTAATTGTGTATTCCCTTCATTGGAAATTAATTTGGGGAAAATAAATAATTGCATTCCATTCCCATAATCACATTGCATTCAACTATAGGGATAATCAAATAAATAATACGAAGAAAATTTCCAAAAACAGTAATTGGAGAGAAACTATAGATTTGATATGAGACCATCATATCATTATATGTTTTCACAAATAACTTTATATCTAATAGTTGAGCTCAAAATTTGATACCCCTTTTGAATCCATTATATAAATTTTAGTGGGTAGAGATAGAATAAAATAAGAGAGTAGTTGTAATAGAGTGCATGATATGTGTTCATTTTAAAAAACAATCTCATAACCCACATTGGTAATTGTGACTATTTGAGATATACCTTTATCTCTATATTTATGAGGTATCTGAAACCGATTCTCATTATTAACATTCGTATTTGTTCATTGTTTAGCATAATTCTCATACTCCTAGAAATTTAAACACGACACCATGGGTGGTGTATTCTGTTGAGATTTCTATTCATTTATTTCTTAGTCTAACCTATTCACATAACTTCAACAGTCTGTAGCTTAATGTCCATGTTTCCCACACTTAAAACACAATCTAGTTCCCGTTAAAAAATTAATTGAGTCATCCTTCCCAAAATTTAGGTAATCATAAAAAATTTCTTTCATATTTTTCACATATCATTGGATCATCCATGAATCCCAATATTTCTTTTCTTATCTCCAGAAGAATAAGGGTTTCCAAACTCCATATCCACTTTGAGTTCACATAGATCCACCACTTCCTAACTTCCAAAACCCTTTATGTAATGTTCCTTTTTTTATGACTAGGTTTCAAACCATTAGACAATTGATAATTTTTTATTTATGGATGATCATTAAACTAGAGGCATACCATGAATGTCTGGTAAATATTTTCTCATAGCTACCCATGATTTCATTATACTATTATATGAAAATTCTGATTGAATTGGTCACTATAATATATTATCATAAACACATCCCATTCAATCAAGAAAATTTCATCCTCATCCCATGTATTCTTAATAAAATTTCACCTTTGATTTTATTCTCATCTCAAGATATAATCATTAATGGAAACCCTTTCATGGTCTAAGCACGAAAGGAAAAAAAATATCATTCCCTTCACATTGAATCATTTCTCAGAAAACAGTTGATAAGAAGTCCCATATACGGATTGTGGGAATTATGGGATAAAATATTCAATTACATATTGCTCTATCCTTGGTAAATTATTATGTTCATAATGACCCATGTTACCACTTAAACCCTGAATGTTTTGGGTGATAATAGTGAAAAAATAATGAATCACATATTCTAATCAATTTGATTCATCATGTGGAAGGAAATTTCAATGTCTATCACATTCATTTATCTCATGATTCTTCTTTGTTCCAGCCATTGACTAAAATGAAAATCATAGTGCGATAAATAATAATCTTAGTGTGAAACAACATAATCCTGAAAAATTTAAGGAATTTATAAATCATGACACTATATCATCACAATATAATATCATATGTTTAACTACATCATTTATGGATATCATATATACAAATCCTTCATGATGTTTAGAAAATAAAATGGTAATTATCCAAATCATATCCACTTGGAGTGTCAAACGAAGTCCACATTAAGGCTCGATGTTTTGTACAAGGTAATTTTAGAGTCCACATCAAAATTCATTTTTAGGTGTTATTACACCAAGAAACATCTATGATAGAACTTCGTACACATAATGTATTAAGAAAATTATATATTGTTCAGCAAACCACATAATAACCTAACAAACCATTAGGATGTTATTATATATGTAGACTCATAATATGGGTTCTTCACTAAAAGATTCTCATCATAGTTCCAAATATATATCTAAAGCATGATTCGGTACCATCTATAATGATACAAGAATATCATAAATAGATATTAAATCTTAATAAAAGAATATTCATTAAATTTTAAAATTGTCCATGATAGAACTATTTTGGTCTTGAACCATTGGAAACATGGAAACATAAAAAAATGTCCACATGTGAGCTAAGTCATTTCCCACTAATTTATTCATAACTATAACCCATCTTATATATATCACACATATTACCTTTTTTAATAACTTGGGGAAATAAAAAATAATTAAGTGTAAATTCATATGTTCAGTAATGTTAATTAATGATAATATCAATGATCATGTATGAATAATATGAACATAAGGTTACGAGAACATGATATTAACATTTTAAAATCACATCCTTTGTATCACATACCATAAAATTGTGTCATGGAATAAATATTTTAAGTTAATAAGATATGAATCACAATGTAATAAATGTACATAATCCATGAGTGTGTGACATTGTGGTAATATATATATTTGCGGCATACACATAGTCCTATAACATCGTAAACATTTATAACTAGAAACATGTTCACTAATTAATTCATGGACGTGAAATAAGATTGTTTTACAGACATGTGTACATTAAACTAGTTCATCCCATAATCTTATGGATATGAAAACCAAGTACATTCTTAATCATATGGACATAAAAGATGGTCCACACTTAACATTGGGGACATTAAAACAAGTTCAGAAAAAACATAATTGAAAAATGATTTATCCGTCATTTCCCAATGCATTAAATGAATATATAGCTTTCACATATCATATAATCCATAAATTGTTGTTCCAAAATATAAAAAATATTCTTCATATCGTAACCCATGAAATGGAAATGGTTTCATAAATGTAACATCCCCATTTCAGGTGCCACCCAAATGTGTCTGATACCCGATTGGTCACATGGACTCAAGAGTATTTCCCCAAATGCCAGAGGCTACTGAATAGAATTGAGGGAACTACGTGTGATAGTGGGAAAACTATGCCATCATTGGAAAAAAACACATCAGAATAACAATAATAAACAATGGTGGATGAAGTAATACCAAATAATAACGTCAATAGATGAAGAATGATAGTGATAACAACTACAACACACACACACAGATGCATATATATATATATAAAGTGATGGATGTTAGAACGATCTAGGAAAGTAGAAAAACAAGTCCCAATGCTATAAATATAACACTAAAAAAGTACTGAAAATAGTAAATAACTCCAATAGCATCGCAGGCCTAATCATGGTCTCATTATATCCATCTCCAACATCAATAAAGTACATGATATAGAAGGGCAGTTTCCCATATCTATACCAATAACCATATAATCAGTTTGGGTCAAAATTCATGACCCAAAAACAATGGGAGACAAATCCCAGTAGGAATCCACGAAAATATGTGAGCCTAACTGTTAGTGAATATATATATATAGCATGGAATATGAAAAATTTAGTAATTAAAAAGGAAGTACTCAAATATATCCAATATTACTATAACAAATTACATTCATTTAAATTTATTAATTATTCAAATCGTCGAATAATGAAATCTCTGGACCTAGCCTAAGCTCTGTATCCCTTATGTAAAAAAACAAATTTCTCAGAAGGTCATCTAACAATCACTCAATACTAAGTCCAAGCATGGGCTTTGTCATGGAAGGATCGTCACAATCAATTATAAATTCACACACAACCCTCTAGGAAAGTTCTCCGAGTTTAACCCATTTATTTCAACATACCATCAATTCAATAAATATATAACAACCCTCTTGGAAAGCTCCCACAGTCTACCCACTTTGGTCTCCCAAAAAAATACTCTCTATAGAACCAATCACCATCAATTCCCCCCTTCAATCATTTAATGACAAACTACCGACTGTCTAAGGAATCACTCAAAGTCTCTTCCCCACGTGGTCTCACAATGGTATACTGTAGAAACTATGAGGGATCACTCATCTTAAATACCACCTATGTTCTCTCAATGTAAATATAATAGACACTTTTGGAAATCCCTCAATGTCAATTCCCCCTATGGTCTAACTACTCTAAGTTCTCATAGACCTGTGTAATAAAATTGTACACAAACGATATCCAGCTACCCAAATTTAACTCAAATACTACAAGGCTAAGCAGCTACAATGTATAACACATGAACTTAACAGAAAGATACCAACAATCAATTCTAACATAATAATAAAGGAACAGAATCAAGGTCTGCCTCATAGGAAACCTGGACCAAACAACAATACACATTAAAACAAGGAAATTCACCCATAGTGTGTCTCATTAACATGATATTTAGCATAATGTATAAAACCCCATTAATCTATCAATCCATATAAGGTAGCTGATAACATGGTTTGAATCCATGACATGAAATACATGAATCAAGGGTAATCATCACTTAGGCATATATAACTCAAATAAAAACTGCAAAATGAAAAAATCCACCTACCTCAATGTTGTATGATGAACACTCTTGAACTTCATCCCTCGAATTAGCATAGAACATCATAGATCTATAAATGTTCAAAAATTTTCAACCATGGATTACTCAAGAAAGTAGAGAAATCATGAAGAGTAGATATCTCAATGGTGGGAATCCAATGCACCTGACAGTGCTTCAATCAGAGCTCACATGGATCAATAGGAAGCGCTAAAAAATAATCGGTTGTGCATCGCTCTCTTGTAGGAGATGTGTGGAGAAGCAAGGGGTTATAGAGATGAGACACAACCCCGGTCCTATTAATCTATTAAAAAAATTACAATGTTTGTTCATTAAATGTATACTTTGTGTACTAGAATCAACCATCCTCGCTTTAGGTGGTCCACATGGCCATGTAATTAGCTGCTAAATGATGAGTACACGGCTACCCATGACAACTTAGTACATGACCAATAACAATGAGTACATGACGAGTACATAGAATATTTCCTAATATTAATTTTTCCTCAAAAACAACACGAACGAATATCCATACATGAAATGAATATTAGATTTATTATGAAATTCACCCTTAAAGAAAATCGTCCATGAGTTTCCTTTCTAAGGGTGGAGAATAAGAAACTTCTAACAACTCTATCCACTATAATTGAACATCGGCCTCCCTCTCCCAACTCTCATTCTGTACTCACCCATGTTTCCATAAAACCCATACTAGAGGAACATACCACACAAGGAGAACCTTTATACAATGATCCAAAATCTGAATTTGGTACTCCTCCAAGGATGCATCCACCTCCCACTAAAACTCCTCAGGATGAAAGAAGTGATACTTGTCTGAAAAATAACGTCATAGATGAGAAACAATGAAGACGTCATGCATAGCCAGGTACCTATGAGGTAACTGCAACCAATAGGTAACCAGAATATCTATCTCCAAAAGATTAAATTGACCAACATTTCTTGAATATAGATTTCCCAATCTCCTAATTCTCATGTTCCCCAAACTCAATGTGACATATATGAAAACCTGATCTCTGACCTCGAACTCCAGATGTCATCTCCACCGATCATCATAAAATTTCAAATGAATGGGTGCACTAGACATCCTCTTATGTTACAGCTTCACCTTCTCAACGGTCTAATTTACAAGATTAAGTCCCATCATAACGTCCTCTCCTACCTCTAACCAACATAGGGGTGATTAGAATGGCCTACCATACAAAGCTTCACAAGATTCCATCTGAATTGTCACCTGGAAAATGTTTTTATGGGAAACCTCTACTATGGGTCTGTGTCTCTCCCAATAACCACTGAAATCTTAAACACATTCTCCAATCATGTCCCCCAAAAAATGAATTGTGTGCTCGGACTGGCCATCTTTATGGGGATGGTAAGCTGTACTCAGAAGTACCTCTGTTCCCAAAGCCCTATGTAGTTCATACGAGACACATGATGTAATACAAGAACCCTTTTTTGAATCTATATTGATTCGAACCACATTAAAATGAATTATGTCCCAGATATAAAACCTTACAAGATCATCAACACGGAAGGTCAACTTGATAGAAAATAAATGTGATAACTTCGTGAGTCTCTCAACCAAAACCCATACCACATCATTCCATCGAGGAGACCTCGGTAAACCAATCATGAAATCCATCACAACATCTATCCACTTCGACTTAGGAATGGGTAACTAATGTAAAATCCATGTTGGCCACTGATGCTCTGCCTCCACCTACGGATTGGTGGACCATCTCAGAAATAAATAAGCAACATACCTCTTCATACATGGCCACCAATACTGATGGTGTAAATATCGATACATCATGTTCACACCAGGATAATCTTACCAAACTGATAAATGAAAATCCTGCATCAAATCGTCATGTATGTCTACTGAAACCCATACACGTCTATGAAAACGCACGATCTCATTGTCTTCTATGGTCCACCCTGGAGTACGTTCCACTCATAACACACTCTCTCGTTAGACTAGGCCTTCAGAATATGATAGCATCCTCATCCTCACTAACTCCAGAATAGTAGAGGTAATAGTTACAGAATAAAGAAAAGTCTACCTATATATATTGTGATACTTCTAATGCTTCTCAGATAATCGGGCAATAAGATTCCACTCACTACTTGCCTCTTGAACTGCATGTATTTGATTCCTCCTTCTCAATGCATCACCCATTGCATTTTCTTTCCCAGACATGTAGGCAAGATCAATGTCCAAATACTGAATTTACTCAACCCACCTTCACTATCTCAAATTCAGATCATGCTATGAAAAGATATAATTGAGACTTTTTTGGTCATTGAAAACCACAAAATTCTCCCAGATATGATAATGTCTCCAACAACACCAATCATGCACAACTATAACCAACTAGAGATCGTGGGTTAGTTAATTCCTATCATGTGGAATCAATTTAAGAGACTCATATATGATGACCCCTTCCCATAGAATAAGTATTACTCCCAGTCTGATACCAAATGCATCATAGTAAATGGTGGAAATCATTCCTGGATCTGAAAAAAATCAACATCGATGCTAAAGTAAATTTTCCATTCCGATCTTGAAATGTGGAATCACATGAATCAGTAAACAAGTATTTTTTACCATTCTTTGTCAGACCTGTCGGTAGTGCTTCTATGTGTGAAAATTCCTATATAAAGATTTTACAGTATCCAGAAATCCCTATAAAACTCAACAACTCAAAAAAAAATTCAGCTACTCCCAGGAGGCTACTACTCTTACTTACTCTGAGCCTATAAATTCTCTTGTCTCTAAGATGACATGACCCATGATGTGAATCCAGTCCCTCCAAAAGAAACATTTTTAGAGAATAGCATATAACTGATGCTCTCTCAGTGTACTCAAAATGATGTCAATATTGGTGGAATGGTCTTGTTGAGTGTGAGAGTACAAAAAGGTATCATCCAAGAAAAAACCACAAAGTAATTCAAGTAAGGATGGAACACTAGGTTCATCAGTACCATGAAAAATGAGGGTGTGTTTGTGAGACCGAATTGCATAACCACATACTTGTATAGACCATAAATTCACAAAAATTCTCTAAGAGTTATATCTGATTTTATAACACACAATTGATGATAAATGTATGTCAAGTAAATAATCGAGAACACCTGCGCTACTAAAATCCGATCCAAGAGATAATAAATCCTCATTAAGGGATATTAGTTCTTAACCGTCAACTAGTTTGGCTTTCAATAATCCACGCAATGTCTGATGTTACTCTCTGCCTTGTTCATAAGAAGTACAGGAGAACCCCAAGGAGATGTAATGGGTTAGATGAAAACCTTTTCCTACAACTCCTCTAACTATTTATTGAGCTCCATTAACTCTGATGTAGTCATTCTTTATAGAGGAATGAACACTGGTTCTACACTTGGAACAAGCTCAATGGAGTAATCTACCTCTTTCTCCAGAGTTAAACATGAAAGGTCCTTTAGAAAGGCATCCGTAAAATGATTCAACCCAGGAGGAATGTTCATATGTGAAGTCCCCTTGTCATCTATATGTAAAATAGAAATCTGGGAAATAATTCCTCCAAACCTATGATGCTTGGGTCCCACTCTGCTCACCGGGACATCCAATTAACCCTTGGGTATAAAATACCCACCCTCTAGTGATGTGAAACTCACCCTATGGTGATATCCATAAATAAGGTATGAAAGGAGACTAACCAGCCAATTTTAAGAGTGATATAGAATCCCGTCATCTCTAAGGCACAGAGGTCCCAAAAAAAGAGACACCCACCAACCACAAGATGGAATTTCTGGCTTTGAAATACACTAGTCATCCAAATTACCAACGGAGTGTCTAGGGTCATAACATCCTCATAAGTAAATATACTAAGCCCAATGTTGTCCACAACCGTAACAGATAAGAATCTATGGAATTCCCAATATCAAAAAGATCAGAAGCTAAAAATGAGGTAAATATAATTGTACCTCTAACCGTAGAGGGTCTGGGATCCTGATCTAGATGGGTCTGCTCCACTGCAACGATCTGACCTGTACCGCCGTCCTATGGCCCTACCTAACTATGCTGAGATGTTCAACCCTAGTGTCACTAAAGACCTTCAAAATGAATACCATGACCATTTCTTCATCATCGACCTGAATGTTTGGATGAACTCTAGTACCAAGATTGATGATAAATCGGTAGTCCTTCTCCTGAACATGGAGTCATAGAAAAACCACTATCACTAGCTACTAATGAGAAAAACTGTAAAAAAATGCTGAATATGGACAATCCTTTGGAAATATAGGCACTTGATTAGGTATCTTGGGAACCGAGGTATTATATGCCAACTCATACCACAATTATATCATACCACCTTGATACCTAATGAAATATCCCATCTACTCAGATCTATGCATGTAGACTCCATGAATCTCTTCATAAAATCAGTCAGAGAAGTACTAACAATTGATGTTGTACCTCCCCAGATTCCAGCTCCAAACTCCCTTAGATTATGCTCGGTGAACAACGCCTAGTTGACTATAATAGATATGAAAGGCAGCAAGATGATTTTCAAACAGGATTCGATTTAATGTATGAGACCATCCTAAAACATCCTTGATAGAAATTACACATCACCCCTAGAATGGGTGTGAAGCATTTTAGCTCTATGAAGCGAGAGGAATACTCCATGACTGAAATAGTACCCTATCCCAGACCCATGAACTCTCGGGAATGGTTGGCCCACATAGTCTCCAAGTAGAAATAGTCATCAAAAGTCCGCCAGAACTTATCATAGGCCAAAACGCATTGGCATCCTTCCTCTAATTTCACATCCCACTATTTCCTGGTGGAATATCAAAGCATGTAGGTTGTGAGGTTCACCCTACTCTCAAGAGGTGTTTCAAGATGTTGTGAGATAGATAGGATGGATTCTAACTTTGACTATGTATCCTGATGTCACATATCCCATGAATTAGTGGGAGGATGATGCTGCCAAAAAACCAACGTCATCTTTGCCATAGATGGGGCAAGATGCTGTGCTCTCTAGTAAAACTAAATAAACCGCAAGAAGCCTTCTTGGAACTGTGCATCAGAACATATGTCTGGTATAATAGATGGTTCCAAGATGGGAACCACAGGAATATCTACTGGTAGTCACTAATCTATCATTTCCAGTGTTGGATCGTTTCCCTCTATCCGGAAGAAAAAAAGGACATATAGGTGGCATGACTCTGTAAGGTCAAGCACACAATACAAATAATGATTATTAATTACTAAAAACTATAAGTTCAAGAATGGAACATGTTAAGATATCATTCAATAATTTAAAAAAAAGGTTACACATCAGGTATACCATCCACACAATGCATTCCATTAGGTTTCAAAATTGGCGTTTACCTATGCAAAAACCTAGTAATGTAACACCCCCACACACAGCATGTTCCTCCTATGACACGAAATGTACTTGAATGTTTTCCTCTAGCCCATGTTCATCTACACGTCCAAACCAAGCAGTTCTCTCCTATGTAACAATAAGTGGTGTGTTCACCCTAAAACAAAATGTGTACCCCTTATGTTCCAACCACCCATGTCATTAGTCACACGGTTGGAGAAATGGTCGACTCTACACTGTGTGAAATACTGGGACCTAGAATTTACAACCTATGTTTTATCCACCTTTTTCATTAGTCACACGACTAGATACATGGCCTCTATAGTACATCATGCACTCCCAATACACAACGTGTTCCATCCATGTTTCCCAACCCTGTGTTTCTAATAACACAATTAGTCAAAAAGTTTAAGACTACCAAATGTCTATATAATGTACATTGTGTTTACTTTAGGAAAGTCATTTCTTCCAGAATATAAGAACACATGGTGTGTGTTTATAATATCACATGTCATGTAGTCAAGGTTTCTAGATAGTTGGCCTCAAAAACTTATTCGGAACCCTTAATATAGTAATTTTTCCAACTAATGACAACTTCTAACATGTGAAATCCCCTACTCCCCCGAATCGAGGTTTGGGATCCTATTACACATTAAAACATGACAAAATTCAATTTAAGTTCATACATAATCCACCAAATTATGATCTAAGTGGTCCCATAACACCTCAAGGACCAATGTTTACCTTCCATCACAATTAATATTTACATATCCTATGAACCTGCCAAAAAATCAGGTATTCTATCAATGAATCTATCAAAACATAATTCATATCTATCACAATATATATGACAACCACATAAAATCTGTAATCCACCCTAAATTTGATGACAATAATATATAACAAGTGACCCCTATCAGGTTCCTATATGATACAGGTGATGAAACACCATCATCTCAATGGGATGCAACAGAAATAGAATTTAAGTAATATAAATGATAAGAAAACAATACAAGTGAATCACCCAATGGTGAAATCAAATCAACTTTTACACTTAAAAAACTAGAAAACTGCAATATTCAAGGTAACATGGATTTTCCCTATACAGTTGGTAGCTACTACCTAGAAAATCTTATTACCAAATACCTATTCAATCATATCTCAGTCTATATAATACAAATAATATGACAATGTTGAAATGAATCTTCTTTCAATACCGCATTGTAATTTCCTGGTTTCGGGTGCTGCCCAAAGGTGCCCCATACCCTGTTGGTCACATGGCCTCAAAATAATTTCCCCAAATGATAGAGGATGCTTACTAGTAGTGATTTTCGTGGTTGTGATAGTAGGAAATCTATGCTATCATTAGCTGAGAAATACAGTGGAATTCAAATTACAATCAACATCGGGTGCTGCAATACCATAAAATAAAGTAAACAGTGGAAGATTGATAGTAATAAAAACTAAAACATATAAATATATATAATGATGCACGTCAATAGTATAAAAGAATGAAACCAAACAAGTCACAATTATAGAAATAAAAATACTAAAACCAAAGTAATAAAAATATTAAATAACTCCAACAGTATCCCAAGCTTCATCTTGGTCACATGCTCTCCAGGTCCAACAGCAAAACAATACCTGATGTAAAAGGGCACTCTCCCTTATCTATACCTACAACCATATAATATATTTTTGTAAAAAATCAGGACCCAAATAGGGTGCATGAAGAATAAAAATAGGCAAACAACAAAATATCTATTTCTAACTATCAGTTAATATATATTGGAGGAAATATGAAAAATGAAGCAATAAGCACAGAAGTACTCAAATGTAAACAATCCTGTAGTTTCCAACTACATTCATTTACATTTATTAATTCTTAAAACCAGTGAATAATGAAATCATAGAATCTATCCTATGTTTAGAATCCCCTATGTAAAATAAAAATAGATGTATTATATGACCCTCTAACATTATTGTAAGACCATGCCCAAGAATGTGTTATGTCTTGGAAGGCTCGTCAGAGTGAATCAATCATTCACACGCCACACTCTGGGAATTTTCTCAATGTATAACCCATTTTCATCATAAAATCATAAATTCAATAAAGATATAATGACCCTCTGGTAATGCTTACATAGTCTAACCAATTTGGTCTCACAAAACCAAAGACTCTCTGAGGAAGCACTCACAGTCAGTTCCCATGTGGTCTTTTAACGATAAACTACAGAATCTCTGAGGAATCACTCAATGTACATTCCCCATGTGGTATTTCAATAGTATACAATAGAAACATTGAGGGAGCACTAACTATCAATCCCCTCTATGGACACACAATGTAGATATAATAGGCACTCTGGAGAAGCCCTCAAGTAAATTCCCCATTATTGTTATAATACACCAGTTCTAACATCCCTGTGTAATACAATCATCTACATACGATATCATTAATCCCAATGTATTCTTAACTAATACAATAATAATAAGATATAATTCATAATACATGCATTTAACAAGATTCAATAGGCAATCAAATCCATCCTAACAAGTAAGGATAGGAAACAAAGTCTGCCTCATTGGAAACCTGGTCCAAATGGCCATAAACATTCAAAAAAGGTAACAAACCCATGTTGTGGCCCCTAAACATTAAATTTATCATAATGTATCATCTGAAATTTTTAATCTATCAATAAATCTATTGAATATGATAACAGGGTTTAATTCCTTAATATGAAATACCCAAATCATTGGTAATCTAAACTTACACATATATTACTCAAATAAAAACTCTGAAAGGTAGAAAACCACATACCTTGATATTTTACGAAGAAATGTCTTTAATGTTGGCCCTTGAATAGGTCTAGAATTCCATAGATCTATAAAATGTTAAAAAAACATTCAACCTTGATAACTCAAGAAATATGAGAAATTAGGAAGAGAGGCTC
Organism: Viscum album; assembly: GCA_963277665.1. Classification (NCBI taxonomy): domain Eukaryota; kingdom Viridiplantae; phylum Streptophyta; class Magnoliopsida; order Santalales; family Viscaceae; genus Viscum; species Viscum album. The sequence goes on from OY728139.1 coordinate 706,059,227, forward strand.
TTGGGAAGGAGAGAACTCAAATGTGGGAATCCCACTCACCTGGAAGTGCCTCAATTAGAGCTTGGAAGGCGAAATGGGAGGAACTCAAAGATAATCGGACGTACGTCACTCTCTTGTACGAGACATGAGAAAAAAAAGGGTTATGGAGATGATACACAACCCCGGTCTGATTAATCAAATAAAAAGAGAAGGATACTGTGTGTTCATTTAATGTGCACGCCATACACTAGCAACAACCGGTGCCCACATTAGGCCATCCACATGACCATGTACTCTGCTGTTACACGACTAGTATGTGGCTACCCATGGAAACCAAGTACATGAAGTGTACTAGGAAAATTTAAAAGTCTTCCCTTTTCCTCATAAAAAACTCGAAACAAGATCCACACCTGAATTGAAGCTCCAGGTTCTTATAATAAACATTTCATCATAGCATAACCCATGGTATACAGAATGGGTTTCATCAATCAATTATCATCATAAATATAATATATAAAGAGAAATGATGTTATAATTTGATCATATCCTGAGTAAAGTTTAATTAACATCACATTATCTTATCTATGTTATACAATTATTTTGAAATATTTATTGAAACATTTCTTGATGAAAATAATCATTAAAATTTGAAATAACCTTTCGAAACCGAAATGTAAAAAAACTATTATGAAAAATAATTTTATTTGATAATAAATTTTGAAAATTATAATGGGATAAACTAAATATTGGGTTTTAAGGATGGATGGAAATTATATTAATGTCATACACATAAAATGAAATATTCCTTTCACATTTTTGGGGAAAAAATCAAAACTGCCTCCTTCAAAAGATGAAATGATAATTCAATTTAATGATACATTTTAAAAATTCAAATATAAGTAAAATATAAATTTAATAATATTTTTATAATATTAATAACATTCGTTAAAATATATTTTTTAAAAAATTAATTGAAGAAAAAGTATTTTTGACTCAGGAGAGAAATAATGTTTTTTTTTAAATTATTCTTTTGGAATCATGACTAAATAAATATATGAATAGAAAGTAAAACCTTTACTATTAATAAATAACTCTAATAGAATAGATGTAAAGTGTTTATTAAGTGGTATATCATAATATCTCATTATTGGATGTGTAATCATAACTGATACTAATAAATAATGAGACTGTAACATGAAAATCATACCACATTGGTATATTTTGAATCTCAATCCACATTAAATAATAACAAAAAATGAAATATAAAATATCATTTTAATAAATAAATTCATGATATAAAATTTCAATGATCATATATATACACCTCAAAAAACAATATAGCATGCATAATAAAAAAATATGTCCCAATGAAGACAATTATTGACAAAGTTCACGTACCTTAACTCTCGACATCCTTTATAAAAACTGAAATATATTATTTAATAAATATATTATTAATATAAATATATTAAATATCCATAATTATATATATCATAGCATATGTAATTTATTTATGACCTTTTATTACCCTTTTATTAATAATTCCTTGTTAAAATCACGTTTCGGGTAACAACTCCATTGATTTTCTAGTATGTTATGATTTTGTTATTTGGTATTTTTACCTTGATCATGGTTAAATAATATAATTAATATTAACCATGATATATATATATAATAACTTTATTATATATGTATTTAATGTATTCTATAAAAGTTATATTTAGAAAATCAAATACATCGTTCATGGTGATTGTAAATCATATGTACAGTGAATGTTTTTTATATTTTCTCAATGGATGGAATGAACGGATAGTAAATAAAAAATAAAAAATAAATATTAATTTTTATTTAATATGTTTGACATATATTCATTAAATTTATATTTATCATCTCTCATGTAAAGAATCACATCACTTCATGAGGCAGGAGTCCGCTGTACAAATGAGCAACGTTATCATATCCATAGGAAAAGGAATGTAAGAAGGTATATGTGATATTATTATTAAAAAATTATAATTATGAAATATATTTCATATTTATACTTAAAATATATCATTGTAAAAATCATTGAGACCTGGTGCTGGAAAAATAATTTCATAGGTTCCTTATGTGGTAGTCCACCATACACATGCTCGACTATTTAGTTTCCCATTTGACGGAATTGTTAATACATATAGGTTATGAAATTAACATGATATAATATTATTACATGTAATTTTTTTGTTTGATTATATAATAATTGTTCATGAATAATTGAAGGATGTGTAGGAAGAAATAATAAAAAACATATGATTAAGAAATTTACCTCTTCTTTAAAAACCTTGAAAAGTTTATACGCAAAGACTTATTAGGATAGTTTAATAATAAAAATTAATCCTTTAAGATTTGGGGAGGTATTTAGTTATGGTATTTCGAATGTGATTCCCTAAAATAAATATTTTTGTATATGTATGTGGAGAAAAAATTTGGTGGCCTTCTTTAAATGAAAAAAAAATCATACACAAGGAATTTTTGAAAATAAAAATGTGAAACCACATTTTCCACCTAAAAAGGGATTGAAAATGAATTATTATAGAACCATAAAAGGTATAATGTCAAAAGATATGCGTAAAATGATATTTTGAAAAGATTTTAATACATTTTAACCACTATATTTTTAGTTCACACCTACTAAACCTATTTTTACATGAACTATTAGTGTAAATATTCATTTTCTTACTATTCATTTTGTCTAAAAAATTAGTTGATCATATTATATAATTTTAATTATGATGATTAATAATTTATCATAGGATGTAATCATGATAAAGCAGGCTTTATGATGCATTCATGACATTGTAATGGGAATTTGGGCCAATTTGTGGGCCATTGGACCTTATAATGGGCTTCAGGCACACTATGCCTTCAGGCCATGTACTAAATAAATAAGGATTGATGGGTGGGATATCCCTTTTGGGGTGATATGGTCTACCTTTCCAGACATTGTGTGTGTTTTGTGGATGTTTAATGTAATTTTAATTTTTTTTAAGAAGGTTGAGGTGAAAAGGCCCCTATTATTAAAAATAAAGTCATACAAGAAGTAAAGATAGAGGAGCAAACACAACAATGAAGGTCAATAAATATGATATCAGTGCACTCGCGAGTGAGTGTTCATACTATGATGAGATGTCTAAGCACCCCCTCCATGTGGATGTATCCCCTTCTTCCCATCATTTTCCTGAATCCAGGGACCTCCACCATCATCCGGGAACTCAAGAGTTACATCAATGTTCACATGATTAATTCCATATCGATCTGCCATTATTTTCTTCTTTTTATCACTACTGGAAGATGCAAGCAATTCAAACAAATTATAGGTTCTCACCTTTTTCCTTACTTTTAGAATTTGACATTGAGGGGTGCCATAAGATGGTGGTGGATTGGGAGATCCTTCCAATTTGTCATTTTTTATTCCCTTCAAAATGAAAGAGTCCGAATGCATTTTAGGAGAGGAGGCTTGGACAGATTCTTATAATTGACTGGTCTGTTCATCCTACATAGTTCAAGTGGGTTTATGGAACAAGCTATTGGTAATCATAGAATCTTGTGCATTAATTTATTTAGGTTGGGAATAGACTAGAACAGAAATGACACAACTCCTACAGTCATTACATCCAACAATGATGTATTTCCATCACAAATATTTGTTGGAAGACCATGAAATGAATTGGATTTAACATGGGCTCTAGGATTACCTACCAGAGGGGAGACCTCTACATTAGTGTCCTTGGGAGCTTTTGAAACATAAGTTTCTCTATCCGCTGAAAACAGAACACTGTCTTTTATATTTGAGGCTTGGGGTTGTATCTTTTTATTTTCCTTTGTCGATGTATTGTTACAATCATTCACCTTTTTCCTATCTTTAGATTTCCTTGATATAGGAATATCTAATTTTCAATGCCTCTTATACTTTTGGCATTGACCAAAATCTGTTCTTGCTTTAGGCAGGTGTCTGCATCTTCTTGAGCAACAGTTTCCAGAGCATCAAGCCTTTCAATTTATTCATTATCATCATTATCTATGATACCCCTTGTCAATATATCATTGAATGAGGATCCATTATCTACCACAACAGAACTGCCATTAACTGATAGATGAATATAATCCTCAAGATCTTTCTAGGATAAGGGAACTCTCTTATTTTTGTGTGTAGAAGAACTGTTCTTGATAGGTTCCTCTAGAACATCCCTTTTTAGAAATAGGTTCTTCGTCAAGAGACCATTGAGATTTTTCAAAAGACCCAACATTCATTCCATCAGACTCCTTTAGAAGGTAAAATCCAATGACCTCATCTATCGTATTATCCTCTGTGCTTTTTGCTATACCTTGTTTATGTGGATTCCTGTAGTGATGTAGGTCATTCCCTTTAAGTTGGCAGTGGTCACAAATAATATTTCTTGTACATGAAGATTCTTCATGCCCAATTACATGACATGGAACACAAAAAGGAGGAGTATTTTCATATTCAATTCGAAGACCAATATCATCCTCTTGAGTAGATAAAATCACCTTATCTATTAAAGTAATACTATGATCAAATTCTACTTCGCCCCATGCAAAATGAGTATAACTTACTGATTCTATAACATGGTCCATTATAATCAAAATCCCAATGGCAGATGCAATATCGAATAAAATATCATCATGCCATAAGACCCAGTTAAGAACTTGTATTTTATCCATATTTCCACACAAGTATCTTTAAAATAATGAAATTTGAATTTCAATTTCCATTCATGAAGTCTAAGCGTACTTTTCCAGAGATTAATGGAACTAATACTTCAAGCGCTCCCTTTGAACTCCAAAGAATGAAACAATATATGAAAAAGTCCTCGACTGAGGGACACACATTTGAATTCGTTGAATCCCCAAATATCAGACAATTGAGAGATGAGATTAGATGTTCGCCAAGGTTTCATACCATTCATTATAGAGATGCGAGCGATAAACGAATTCTTGACAAATACATCCGAGCTGATATTGCATCTTCAGAGGCTGATACATCCATTGTTGACCCCTTCCAAATTATTCGATGTGGTGTGCTATTTTCAAGAGGTATCAAAGATCCCCCAGTGAAACTCTTGAAGGTGGATAGGTTATTCAGAGCATCATGTTCCTTTTTCTTCTCCTCTAAAGCCAAACTAATCTGGTTAGTGAGTCGAAATGCATCAAATGATTGGAGATTGATACTGCGCAGGTGAGTTTGGTCAGGAAAAACTACGAGGTTCGGTGAAGGCATTTTTAACACATTATCTACTATATTTAATGTAATTGTACATCCAAGAAAGTAATTTATTTAAAACGTTTCTTGTATATTCATCGATTAAAAAGGTATATTTTTTTAAAAATTAGAATTTATTTACTATTCATCAAAATATTATTCTCATTATATAATTTCAAAAAAATGATTCAATGTTATTTTTTACATTTTGAATTTAAAAATAATAATTTCATTATTTCAAAATAATTCCATAAAATCGTTTAAAATTAATCTTATTATTTCTTCACAAAAATGGACAAAATAATTTCTAGAAATAAGTATTTTCAAAGAATATAAAGTCATTTTCCAAAAATAATTTTTCATTTATCAATATATTTAATTTATCTAAAACCTTAAATGAAAATTTCAAAATTATATTGATTACTATTCACCCAACCATGATTAATAGTTAGGTTATTACAATCATACATAAATAATATAAATAGTATATTTTTATTTATTAAAATTTATATTTGCGTGTTACATATGTATTAAAAGAAATTTAATATATTTAAAAGAAATCATAAAATATGAATTATGTTTCATATAATTTTTATATAACGGTTAAATAAAATTACTAACATGCTGATTATTATATATATTAATTATATATAATTTTTCAATCTTCTATAAAAGGTGGATATGGAAAATGAAATATATCACTCAGGTAGAATATTGACCATACATATGAATAAATGAAAATGTAATATTCTAACAAGGATAATAAAAAGAGTTTAGTTATTAATTTATAATATCAAAATCCTTATTAAATTCTAAATTTCATATATATTTAGTAAGTAAATCATTATGACCATCAATGAGAGGTGGTGATGGAAAAAGAATCACATCCTTTCGTTGAGGTGGTAGTCAACATGTATGTGTGAGTGATAGTTTCATTTCCCATTTGATGTAAAGGAGGTGAAAAATGGTTTTACTATTATCAAAATAAAATTCAATATATTTATAACACTAGATTGATCATGTTTGGAGGGATACTATGGATTTAGATTAAGAAGAATAATAAATAAATTTTAAGGAGTCAGGTAAGAAAATTAAATATTCATTGGGATACGTCCTTTAGAGTACACCTTATGCCTTAAAATTTAGGCCTTAGTATAATAAACATGAATCTTGGTTGAATGGAATGAATAATGAAAGGTTTTATAGTTTGTTGTTTTGAGATATATGTCTCAAAATTCAGGAACAAGGGAGGACATGAGGACCATTTTATAAGTGGGGGATATGAAATACACATGATTATTTAAAAAATTTAATAACATCAAGTAATTATTTTTGTGAAAGTGGAACACAATAGAAAAGTATTAAAATTTAAGATATTATAGGGTTTAAATATCTTCAACTAATAATAATTAGAAATGTTTATGTGACATTATTACCCTTATATTTTAGTTTATCCCCCAAAAAACCCGTTTAAACCTCTACCATGATGAAACATTTTAACTATTTTTTACTATTGATTAAGAAAAAAAATTAATGTTGTGTCATTAATATACATGGATATCATGATTAATAATGTTGCATAATTTTTTTAAATTAAATTTATATTAATATTAATAATTAATTTTAAAATAGGGGTGAAAAACAAAAGGAATACCATTTTTTGAAACGAAATTTTAAAATTATAACATAGTTTACTATAACTATTATCCAATAAATTAATATTGTATGGAACTGAAATTATTTAAAATATTTTATAAAACAGTTTTTTTATAAAATTACTAATTAATTTTGGTTATTTATATTTATTATGATATGATACAATTGCCCCTAAAAATGGTTTTATGATAAATAAATTGTTTTATCTTTAAAGGATTTAATCATCTTTAATAACCTCTATATAAATAATGAATGGATTATTTTTATATTATTAATATAAATTATTTATTTACCATATTAAAAAAATTTAAATTATGATCAATATAATTTTTAATATAAATATATATATTTGGTTGAAAAATACATTTCATTAAAAAATTATTCATTTAATCATATAATAATTATATTATAATTGATTTCTTATTTAGTATATTTTAATACACAAATTATTATCATCCTAGAACATTATAAATATATTTAATATTTTTTTAATATTATTCTTACCATATTATAAAATGGAATTTTTAAATGGTATATAATCTTGTGGTTCATTTAGAAATTGGGATGCATGTAAAGTAAGTTAAGGATAAATAATGTTTATTTCTATAAAAATTCATAAAAGATCATAGGGAATTAAAACATGGATTTATTATCCCACTACCATATTAGAATGGGTACAGTTTATAAAAACCTATAAATTTTCTAGTGTTTCCCTAATTACTTCTCATATTGTTATATTTAATGAAGGTGCTATATTCTAAAATGTATCAATATATGTCTTCATGTGAAATTGAGTTCTAAAAAAATATAACTAATGAATATGGATGATTTGGGGTAGGTAGGTTGACCATTTAAATTTCATTCATACTTGCAATTTATACATTTACTTCTAACCTTTATAATTTTTTCTCACTCAATGGGGCCACACCGCTCCTATCATGTTTCAACCATATGTTCTTCATATTCTAAAATTTACTCTATTTCTACATCGCCAATAATTTTTCCTTAAAATTGGTAGCATATACATTTGGAGAATCCATTTTTACACAAGTATTTAAGCATTTTATATAGATTACATAAATATATTAGCAACACAGAATATTATGATGAAACACATTATACATAAGAAAAGTAATAAAATAGTGTCAGTATTTTCATTGAAGTCTTATTTTTCATTAAAAATTTAATGGATATCCCCCTTATATCGAGTATCCAAATACCCTCATTGTGGTTTCTGATAACATACAAGAAATAGAACATATTATGTGTGTTGTTAGATGATTATAAAGTATTAATTAGTTGATTATCCTTAATTTAATATTCATTTTACCTATTGTCTCTTTATCAGCAACAATATAATTGACTAATTTATATTTTTGGATCTATTGAATATAAAAATTTAGTACCTATATTTCAATTTTAAATAGTTATTCATTATACCCTTGTTTACAAACATTCACATTCATGAATATTAATTCACCAAGTTTGATACGACTCTTATTATCTATTCGTTTTTATAAACAATATCTCACTTACAATGTAGTATAATGTTACTACAATATTCTTTTGATGATTATTAAGTGTAACATAGTTAAATAAAATTAATTTCAGTACTACATACCATCTACATGCATCACTTACACTATAATAGTAACTCGACTACTTCACACCTAACTATGTTCATATTATAACTTTTTTAGAATTTATTATTATTAAATACATAACTATTATAAGATAATATTAGTTCATTTTATCATATGAATAGACATTGAAATCATTTTGTAATTAAATTTAGATTTAAAAACATATCTATAAGAATATGGAATGAAAAAAATCATTTGAAATATTGATTATGTGTATTTTCAGGTGACTTTATCATTTCATACATTAATATTTCCTCATTTTAGGAGAATAAATAATAAATTTCATACATTAATATTTCCCCATTTCAATTTGACGGTATTAGTACATGAACATTTTACATGGTTTCATCATATCCCAAATCATATTCAAGACATATGTGTCATATTTATTCATTATATAAAATTTTATAATCATTAATATAAATATTTGAAGAAATATGAATTACATCACTACATGAAGATGATAATTCATGAATATATATAAGTGATGTGTCTAGTTTTCGATGGATAAAATGAGAGAATGGAAACAGAAAATCACCTTTACAGAATCATTATTATATAAAATATTTTATATAAATTCATTAAATATATACTTATTTACATCCATGTAAATTTTAAACGAATAACGAATCATATCGCTCCCTAGAGGTGGTTGTCCACACATACACACGAGGGGCATTATCTTGTTCCAATAGATTTAAAGGTAAAAATATATAGAATATATTAAAATAAATGAAATATATGTATTCAATAAACATCATATAAAAACATTTAATTGGTCATAATAACCAAACATGAGTGATGGTGATGGAAAATTAATCGCATCGATATGTGGATGTGGTTGTCCATACATACTCATGATCAATATTTACATTTCCCATTTGATATTGAAGACGTGAAAAATAGTTTCTAAATAATCATACTAATAGTCCAATATACCAAAGATAATTATTTATTGTTTAAATGGATACCATATTGTTATATGAGTTAAAATAAATAAAATTTTAATTACTCGATTAATAGTTATACCTTGAGAATAAGAAACCTCATATTTCTTACACCATAAGATTGAAATTAAGGGTATTTTAAAAAAACTAGAAACTCTTTGACATGGGGATATAATTCCAGAAGTTATTTATGAATTTATTTTCCAATATAAGCATATCGTGATGTGTGAGGAATATAGTATAAGTTATGCAAATTTATAATTGAGGGAGAGGACAAACATGGAATTTTTTAAATGATTAAAATATTTTATTGTATTACTCCCGTAAATTTCCTAAAAACTAAGGAATATTCATAGATTAGAAAGAAAATTTTTAAATACCTTCAAAAAATGAAATTGTATTATGTTTTTTTTCATATTTGAAGACTTATATCTTAGTTTCCCAACCTTTTAAAACCATTTAAACCTTATACATGGTAGAAAATGTTAACTATTTTATTTTTAATTATGGCCAAAAATTAATTTTACTTTTTATGTAATATTAATTATTCAGATTAAAAATACATGATCAAATTTTCAATATAAATTTTCAATATTTATTTCAAAAGGTAGCGGCAGAGATAATTTATTGAAATATAAAATATAAGTATAGAAAAGGATGGGGTCAAACAAATAAAACTACCCTCAAAAAGAAAAAACAGTCATATACCTAAATATTTTTACCATCATCTCTAATATGATGTTACTAGTAAAAACATCATTTAAATTTATTTTCCCATTTCCATGGCCTCGACCACTTGTATGACATGTTCTCCTCCATGTTTTCACATATTTCCTAAGGCTATTAATGTCAGTTTCCTATGAGTTAGTTCTCCCAACATCTGATTGAGCCTCCACCCATATAGATGGTTCATCAAGTAAGCTACCCTCACATTCCCTCTATATGATTGATTTCACCTTATCATTCTAGACTCCTCCATATTTCACATCATTGTTAAAAATAATCACTGTATAAAAATTTTGTATAGACACATGTTCTTTTACTAATGCTAAAAGGGATTCTTAAACATTTGATTCCAAAACACCCACATCCATTGAAGGACATCACCTTGTATATTATTACACGTGAGACCAAGCCTATATCTATAGAGTAGAAATGGTAGGAATTTTTTTCTATCCATCATCTAATGAAATCACATATGCTTCCCTTATAATTATAATCTTCTTTTTAGATTTTGAAATAATGATTTACCAAAAAAATCATTTTTAATCATAACATTGAGTTTACCTTCATTCCTTGTGATGTAAAAAATAATGAATGTTAAAATATTTTATTTAGTCTATTATCTACACATTTAATTAAAAAAATTCATCAAAATAGAATAATATAATTTCATAATATAAAAACACATTATGTTCATAAAATTAGTTTTTTTAGATAAATATTTCTTTTTTTACTTTATTTTATTTTATTTTAATTATTTATGAATTAAAAATAAATACAATCATTTTAGAACTATGTAAAAAGTAAATTTTAATCATTGTGTTTTCCTATTAACACCAACCAATTTAACATGTAGGTGATAATTGTCACATTTAATATAAAAAATTAATAATATATCATGGTTCTTTTAAACTCGATGTTATATGTAAAGAAATTTAACAATGAAACTAAATTTCTACATAGATAAATATATCATAAAATATCATGGTGTTAAATTATACCGTCATTATAATAATTTCACACATTAAAATCATTCACTAAAATACAAATAATTTATCATTTTTCAACCCCATCACATCTTCCAGGCCCCACACAACATTAAAAAATTTATGGTTTCACCGAAAGATATTGACTATGTAAGTGGTATTTTTTCACAACAATTTTTATCATTTATCCAGAATCTCTACAAGGAATTCATCATCAGAGAAATCACAATCTAGTGATATGACATTTGAATTCAGTACTTATGAATAATTATATATATAGTTCCTTGTGATTGATACATAAAATATATCATAATCATGAGCGAGATTTGGTGGATGGTCCAAGAGATAAGATATCATACTGATATGATCAAATAATTTGAAGGGACCAATATATCTAGGGTTCTACTTTTCCTTATTAATAATCTATAAACCTTATTTCATGTAGATATTACTTGAAATACCCTATCACAACCATTGAACTGTAGATCTCAATGACAATTGTTAACAATAATATTTTTGTTGAATCTATGTTACCTTGATGTGATGTGGAATGAATCAAACCTTCTCTATCATTTCTTAATCTAGCTTAGGTCCTAATAGATTTCATTTTCAAAATTCATCACAAAATGATGGATTTATATGGTTTATTGAATAGAGATCTTCATAAGGATCCATCTAATTTCTAGAGTGAATGTTATTGTTTTAATACAATTTTACTAAAGGAAGGTGTTTATCTAAAACAATATTGAAATATATTAAACATGATATAAACATATCTGATGGGTTTTTAACAGTCCTATTAGAATAACCATATTTTTGATGGAGATATTGGGAGATAACATTCAACTTCATATTCAAATATTGCTGATGATGTTTCCATAACATCAAGGTAATTCTCATATCCTGGTTAGGTAAAATAGAAGTTGGTACTCCATGTAACCATACCACTTTCTTAATGTATATCGTGAAAATTAGAACAATATAGAAAATTTATCTAATGGAAATTGTCATGAACCTACCCGATAGGTATCGAATTTTAAAAACCCAATGCTCTTATGCAATTGGGAAGGGGTTTGAGACTATGGCCAAATAGGCGTATCACACTCATGGGAGGGACTAGCCTAGTGTACCTATACACATGAACAAATTTCTAAGAGAATAAAATGCTAAAATATAAAATAGATATGACCAATTAATGAATACTTCTATAAAACCACAATAAATGTATGATAATATAGTATTGAATGTGATAATGTGGACAAATTCTATCCCAAAAAACTACAGAGGGTCAAACTACTCAGAAGGTGGGGAATAACATAAAATGAAACTACCTAAAAACACACCGGCGTGTCTAGATTAAGCTATGCTGCATTAGATCTATTTCCTATTAGGATGTGGTCCAACATGATATCCTTTTAATAATACATGACACATTTTGGAGGATTCCATATATGGGTGAGTATAATAATACATGGAAGGACACCTCAAAAACACTAAAAACACATCACCACAACTAGTTCACTCATAAAAAGGAAATTGTAATTAATACATAAAAACCCAGATATACTTGGCATCTAAAACACACTTATATGGGGAAAAAATTACCAACTTTCCATGGTAATTGGGTTGATGTTTATATAAAATGATTGTTCCACATGATCCTACTCCACGTGACATGCTATCTTCAAAGATACTCATGGAAGAGTTCACGATCAATGGGCTCTAGCAAATAAAACTCCATTTTCTCTATAGAGCCCAATAACCAGATTGGGATGACACACAACACCACTCAGGTGAACCAAAAATCTAATCTAGATCAAATCACTACACAGTGAATCATATAAAAACCTTAGCAAAACCCCTCTATAAATTTCATTCTATATGGAGGATCAGCACCCTATGCATGGAGGTCAGTCTGATTCCACAAACCCCACCTAGGTTGAAAGATGAAATGATCAACAATCACAATCTAGTTTCACGAGAGACTCCACAATCACTATCTATGACTCATCCTCCATAAGGTATCTCAATCCATATATTTGGATGTAATTTCATAATATACCCTTGATCTAATAAATCATGGGGTAAAGCTCAATAGATACTCATCCAAAAAAATTAAGGGCTCCAAACACACTCTAATGGGTTACACGGTATGTACAAGGGGTACAAACTACTCTAGTCAATCCTTGGTGTACCCTTTTTTGTACATCTTCCAACATCTTGTATACCACCATATACATTTTGTGTCTATAAGTTACTCGACATGTAGATATCTATCGGAACCATGTCCATGCAATCTGTTTTTTCATATATACTAATAATTGTTCCTTTATACCAACTGGTGTATACCTATTCATTCCCATATACACTTGGTCATTTTTATATATTCCAGCCTCCCCATTCCACTTGTCTATAAATATATCCTAATGGTTGTGCCTATGTACTGACCCGTGTATACCTATCTGTGCCAATGTACTCTTGGTCTTGTCCTTTTATCCCAACATTCCATTTCATAGGTGTCCACAGAGATGAACACATATCTATTAACATGAGTTACATGGCATTCAACAGATGTCACATGATATATGAACTTTTCCTTCACTATGAAAGACCTATTATCACTTAGAGGGTCTAACACAGAGTGTATATTGGTATTACACATCATTAAACTATGTTTTTCTAGGGACATTGGGTTTTATCCATATATTATTTTGCATAGTATTCATCGTGATTCCTATTGGGAATTAAGGATATGGGGTTGGTCGGCCCCTTCCTTCCCCATTCTATAGAAACTATTTTAATATTTTATAGGAAAATATCACCATCAATAAATAATTCACAATTATGTGTAAAACTAAGAATAATAGAATCCATCAATCCTTCCAGTGTACATCTGATTATCCGCTATCATCACTGCACCTCAATCACACCCTATATCATGAAATTAACTTGGGGAATTGATCTATTACAGCAAATAAAGGTCAAAAAGTTATCATATATAAGGTGTTCATCTAACCATAACAATGTAAATTTCATTTGATGATCATGGGAATAAACAGGGGAGAAATACATAATCCACTTGATGTGTGGAGAGTACCTCATCATTTTTCACTTTTATACCTAATTAATTATTAATGAAATAGACAAATGAAGAGTGAAAATAACTAATGAACAATAAATCAACCATAAATAAAATCAACTATCGATGATGGAATCAATTATTTTTAATGGAATTGATCTATTTTTGATCAAGATAAAAAATTATATGGAAATAAAAATAATTAACCATCCAACCTAGAGTTTGTATTAATCTCTAATGAAGAACAATCATGTGTTTTCATCATTGGTGATATCCATGAACTTTTATGGACCAACAATCCTCAATCTGATATCAATATGATGTCGACGATCATGATCTCCTCCAATTCCTCTCTCTAACAACTCCTCCCAGATTGAAATATTATTCAATAAAAAATGAAAATTGGACATAGAAGTATATTTATAAATAATCATTATGTTATGTATTCTAATCAAATAATAAAATTTAAAAATTATTTTTCAGTGAAGGTAATCATGTACAACGAATAAAAAAACATATATTATGTCATTCCCAGGGTAAACCCTATGATATGAATACAATAGTGGCCAAATATTTCCAAAAGAAGACTTTTTATAAAAAGTTTTCCCTAATTTTATGAAAACTATGTTTTTTGTGTATGTAATATTAATATCCTTAATATTTTTTGGTATTAATTATGGGATCACTAGGCTTTGTTTTCACATGATGTCTCTACACCTATCACAAAAACTAATCCATCTAATATTATGATGTAATATAAAGATAAATTAGTGTTGTTACATTCTCTACACATTAGGGGTTTGTTCATGAATATCAGAAATACTAGTCAAATAAATAATGGAATTGGGATTGCATATAGGACCCCAACTCATAGGTTCCATCTTGGTGATTCATGTGCAACTCTTTGACATGCACTAGGGGAATCAATCACCCATTATGGATCCTCTTCTACTAATCCTCGATCTTCATCAGGTAATCAAAAGAGGATCCCCCATCCTCGATGTCTAGATCATCCCAATCGATAAAATGTCACTGGTTGTGCATGTACCTACATAGTTGTGACATCTGGAAGATGTCATGCACCTGTTACAACAATGGAGGAAGATCCAAGAAGTATGATAAATCTTCAAATCTAAATATTATCTGGAACGTGTTAACGAATCACATAGATATCTTGATGCCTTGGAGAAATCACTATAGTTCACAATGAAGAGAGAACCTCATGCCCACATGGTCTCCAACTGTGAACTCCATATTCCTCTATCGTCAGTTTGGATATGAATTCTGACCACTATATATAGTCTTCATTCTCCCATGGATTATATTAATCTTCTCAATGGAATTTCAAACCAAATTTAGTCCCATGAGGGATGACTCACTTGGTTATTTCCAAACTATTTATGACCTTCGATGTCACCTATTCAAGGCCATGAATTGTCCAACACCAATTGTGATTTTTAAGTTCATTTTTGTAAACAAACTCCTTCATGGGTTAGTGATTTTTAAAAAAAACACAACTGGAATACCTGAAACATTTCATCCAATACATGAATGGTCCAATAAGTAATGTTCTTATTCTATGGTCAAAACCCCATATTCAAATAGAGTTATTTCATTATGTCCTCCTTCAATCATTTTAATAATCTCAATGTGAAGCGAGAATAATGGTTTCAAATGATTTTTGTGGGAACTCAACGGAGATGGACTATATTCTACATGTAAAAATAACCTGTTCTCGTTACATAACCACTCTCTTGAATGGCTAGGAATAGGGCCAACTTGGTGAGTCAGTCCACGATCACCCAAATGGAAGTATATACACTAGATGTACACGGTTACCCGAACACAAATTCTATAGATATATAATCCCAAATCCTTACTGGATCCTCAATATGTTGATATAACCATGCTATAATGAGATGATAATACTCAGTTGCTAAAAAATGAGGCATCGAGTGACAAACAATAGAAAACGAATCATTATTTCGAAACAAAAAAACTGAAATATGATGTCATGGTACATCTTTTCAACACCACAATTTACTAAAAAATGGGGTCTATAAAACATCCTAATCACCTCCTCCCACAATGTAACTAGTACCATCCAATGTACTCTGAAATGGATAACATGGTCCCCACCTCCATAATATCAATCAGAGGGAATATCTAGTGGATATCTTTGTACATAAGTTCCCAGAGTCATTTTCTCCATGATGATATTCCCCGACACAGTGTAAAATAGGTGGGATAAAAACCATCTACTAAATATATGAACCACCATATTTTTCTACTAAGGACAACTAGAACAAGGATAAATACTCAAAATCATCATTAAATAACTAATAAAAAGTTCTTATATAGAGAAAATATTCTTCCACATTTCCCATACGTGAAATATAGTCAATCTCAAATTCATAGTCCAATAGGAACTCTATCCATCACCACTATCTATGGTTAATACACTTCTTGGAAAATATTTAATTTAGACTCTTGTGGTAAGTGAAATGATATACTGGTAACCCATTAGGTATTTTGTCCACGTCATTAGGGTGAATACTACCACTGAACGATAAATATCATGTGATCTATTATTCTATTCAAGCGGTCTCAACAACATGGACCCACAGATAATAACAGTATACCTCTTAATCAAAACAAAAAAAGTTTTGTCCCTAAAGTATCTAAAACCACTACATTGATTAAAACCCCTTTGGAAAATATAAAGGTGGCTGTGCTCATAAACCTCTTCCCCATCTCATAAAAATACTTTTGAAACCTTTTCGTCCACCAGAAATGCTACCCCTTTTGATTAAAAGCTCTCCAGGGTTCTACACTCTAGAGAAATCAGGAAAAACCTCCAATAGTATGAGCCCAACCAATGTAATCTTTGAAATAGGGTAACAAAGGTGGGTAGATCCCATGCTATAACTACCCAAACCATCAACAGGTCCATATCCACTCTTACCTCAAAGATGTCATGTCACATGAAGTGGGCCTATCAAATACAAAATTGACAATTCAAGATAATGCAATTAATCTATTTCAATTAGATAGTGTCCAGGTCCATCCTAGAGTGTCTCAGGTTCTCCACCTTACACTATGAGTAGAATATGATATCATCAATGATGACCACCATAAAATCATCTAAAAATAGCTAAAATTTCGACTTTATGATTCCTAGGAACACTATTGGGGTGTTTTTCAAGCTGAAGGGCATCACAATGTACACATAGGGACCATATGAATTTTTGAATGTTGTGTTCGGTATATGATTTCCACATAATCACAACAGGTGGTAGCCTGACATGAGGCAAATAACTGAGAATGATATCTCCCCTCTCAGCAAATTGACATGGTCTTGGATCCTTGGTAGTGGATATATATTCTCTATAGTCTCCTAGTCCAAGAACCTGTAATCTACAAATATCTTCAATCTCTTTTTTTCGATCATCAAGAATAATACATGGGATGTCCAGGGTTACCAATGGGTCTTACAAATCCCATCTCCTACAAGTTATCAAACTACAAATAAGATCAAGAAGCCCTATAGGATCCATTTTATATGTTTTTAATGATATCGAGGCCATAAAGGGATCTAAGTCAATGAATTATTCAATATATTTGTGGGTAGGTATTCATAGAATGACCTTATGGAAGAATTCCTCATACTCTAGTACAACCATTTATAATATGTAGCTAAAAACATCCACTACTCTGAAATTAATTCTATCCAATAGGTGAGTAATCTACTAAAATCTCTTACACCTAAGCCAATCCTTATTCTCCATGATTTCCATTCCATCCACAATGATGTCCCTCATCCTATCACTAATATCATTCTACATCCTACACTCAAAAAAGACAATCTGTGTATGAATTTTGTATAACCAGTCAATACATAAGATGACATCATAAAGCCTCATTACTAATAAAAATATATCATATAAAATTATATCACCTCCAAGAACATGATCACACCTTTAGAAGATGAGTTCAATCAATGATTCAACTCCTATTTGAGTATCCAAGTGCATCGGTGAAGATGATGTCTCAACCAGAATCTATATATCGGGAACAAGATAAGTGGAAACTATGGAATAACCCACACATATGTCTGTTAATAATAAAACAAAGGTATAAAAGATAGATATTGTACCTAATTTTATACATAGAACCTTGCGTTTATAGGTCTCCAAAACCTATTTCTATCATAATCCTTTACCTCCAGCTCCCGGATATTTGAATGTACCACCTGGGGATGGTGGTGGTAATAGGAAAAATGCTTTACCACCTCCAGATGATCTATTGGACTAGCTGGCATGCCCACCACATTGGATGATACTATTATCCTGCCTCTATCTATATCTTAATGGTCCCTAAACCATATCTTTATCATTTGTACAATGGTTCAATGGATCCTATGCAAGATGTCACTTGTCGCCATAGTAGAAACACCAACTCTCCCTTGGAAGAGTTGATCAATCTTCAGAGCCATGCACCATTGAACATCTATCATGATATTATATCCGAAAGTGTCTGACATGACCAAATACCCATGACTATGATTTTCTATCTTATTCAATAGTCTCAGTTACTAGTGTCCCACTACAAATACCCACCCTCTAAACCTACGCTGTTGTAATTATATCAACCACTAATTTCCTATCCAACACTCTCGTATAAGGGGGAATGAAATGATATATCACTGAAGCCCTGATATAATTTCATAATCCCTTTTAAATGGTCTACGATATGAATAATCAATTCTAAAACATATATATGGAGTGTTGTGCAATATCAAGAAACCATACTGAATATGCCACCATATTCATACTTCCGTGATACATATGTCAAATCTATATGATGTTAACTATTCGTAACATTTTTTGATAAACTCATACCTAATGAGATACTCAAATTCTAACCAGGAGAGATATATATCATTATGTGGAAAGGTCACTAGACACTACCATTTCCTAGTGGGGCGCTATAGAAACCACATCATGTATACTATTACTTGACTTGTAGGCATAATTTTTTTTTTGAAAACTCATGTGATTCCCTCAAGGTAGTCCTCAGTCACATGGGGGTCTAGATCTCCCTAATACACGTTAGGACACTTCCCTTGGAACTCATGAATTGTACTCATCATGCGTGCATCCTCAACCAGAATTATCGTTGCTATCTCCTACAATATGAGTGGTGGTATATATGGTAAACCACACAGAGGTGTTGTATCCATCACTTTTCAATATACTAATGTATCTTCACCTTGAATATCATCTTCGTGATCTCACAGTGGGATCTGGATGGATGTCTTTAGAGAAGAATCCTATATTAATCATGATTCCCCATGGTCAAAGAAGATATATTGGAGATGACTCAATAAATAATGGAAACCACAACCCATTCATATTTTATGCGTGTACCAATAATTTCCTTGAAACCAATTCTTATATATATTGAGTCAAATGAAAGGTGATCAGATTCCTTGATTATGGACACATCAGCTTCCACACAAACACTAGATTCCATAGCCTAAAATCATAACTCAAATCACTAAAAAATATTTCCAAAAAAACCAATACCAATATAAAAAACTATATTCCTATGGTATAACCGAATCCTCTACTATAACTCTATCATGACCTTTGCTGATGAATCCACAACAATGAATAATAGAATCCAACCTCCACTATTCAAGGGGATTGTGACTAACAATGAGTAGGAATGTCAAGTAAATAAGTGGAATTAGAAACATTTACCTATACACATGCACACATGTCTAATCCTATACATTATAAAATGTAATACAACTGAAACTATTGTGTACATATATCTATAAACCAACTATCAAAGTATGATTGGAAATTACTAAAAGTAAGAAATGATTCAAATACAAGTTGACCATAAAACCAATGAGATTCCAACCTTCTCAAAAGGTATGAAGTTCTATTAAATGAAACCACATAGGGAAGACCTCAGCCTGTCAAGCATATGCTATGTACCACAAGCTATGTATTATCCGAGGGCACCGTAAAATGGGTCATCACCTTCTTATGATATAACACATGGGATATTCGTCCATATAAGAGTTATTAAAATAATAGCCATAAGGGAACCTTTAAAACACTAAAAAAAAGATTCATGTATATTAATATCAAAAAATGATATAGATGTAAACAAAATCACAAATACTAGATAAAATCTGGAAGTACACCACACCACTAAGGAGTGACAATAAAACATCATGCTATAAGATTTTTCTCTATGCATGAATGAAATTATTTTTATAGGAGAACCCACTCAATGATCTTTTATTCATTTATGATAGTCCTCCATTAAATCATGGTCATTTAGACACACATAAGAAAGTGCACTAATCTCAGAATAACTTGATAATCTGATAAGGGATGACACCCAAGACCACTGGGGTCTCTACCAACCAAATCTGGATAAACCCACTATGTTGGGGATTATATACCAATGATAATAGGAACCATAATAATATAGAATTCTTTATTTAGGATCAAATCTCAACTTATTGTGGTCATGTAGATTCTAAAAACCCCACATGGGTTATAAGAAAAAATGATTGAGGATCAGACACTGGTCTCATGGATGGACAACACAAACTCAACCTAAGACTTATCCTTCAGTGGGAATCATAATACAGATATGTAGATGTAATATTTCAATGTACCATCAAGGGGATGGACTAAGGGAGCACAATTAATCGATACTGGTCAAAAATTGTGAAATAAAGGGCTCTAGTCATCCTCAAAGGGGGGTCATTATGTGTACCATGGGTACAAAATGAGTAATTGGGTTACATGGAATCTCCTTCTAACCCCTGTTGTTCCAGAGTAATGATGAATGACACAAAATTTATAAATACATGTACATAGAATTAATATAGGCTACAAGACATGTAAATCATTTTTGACACCTTTCTCAAGTTGTGTGTCTGTGCTCATGTAGAGATGGTCATTTTCATGTACCAACCTATGTAATCATGGTCATTATAATATACAGCTAATCATTCTAATGTATCATGGACTACATATGACCATGTAACCACTATGAAACATGCCTATGAACATAAATAATTTAAAAATGGTGTGATAGATTTCAGAAGCCATGTGATCTTTTTCCACTTGCTGTAAACCCTAATTCCACATAAAGGCTTCAAAACGGTGTGTATCTTTGGCTTACATGTCATGGAACCTGAGATCATACAATAACCATGGGTTCTTATCTATGAAATTTTTACCATATCACTACAATAATTCTAGTAGGGTATCATGGATATGAAGTTATCCAAACATTATTGTCACCACTCTCCTGGATCCGAGCTTGTATTTTCTTGGAAAACAACACCATTGTGATATATCTCACTAAAATGATTCGAAACATAGAAGAAATGAATCCATTGTTGCATATGTTCTGAATTTAATTTTTCTTCATTATCTTTTCACATCAATGTTTCTTTGTATTAAGAAATCCATTATTGTTTTTGATCTATTGCATTAAAGAATGTTCACACAATGATCATATTTCTGATATTCATCAACCATAGGATAAATAAATTACCCATGTTGATCAGAAGATGTAATGGAAGAGAAATCCATAAAGCACACAATGGTAGCAATAAACAACATCCATTTTTTATTTGGGGCCTCAATACATTGTGGAATAAGTAGGAAAACATATTGATAAAACAACAAATATAAAATAAATCAATGTAAATAATATTTACCATCGATTCATGAAACAATTTTTTCATGTAATTGATCAATGTTGGAATAGGATAACGAATGAGATTGAAATCACACTTATTAATAATAATGATTGATGTTTAGATAGATCGATGAAGGATAACAATCATGTGTTTTTACTATGGGTGAGATCCAAAAAATCTGATGGTGTGGAGATCCCCAATCAGATCTTGATCCAATGTCATCTTATAAGATTCCTTCCAATGTTTCTCTCTAATTGATCCTTTCAATTTTGTCAGGTTATGGGCTATCCAAAAAAATATTACACATAACCATATGTATAAGTAATATTTATGTATAGGATTTTAATGAAATAATGAAAAAATATAATTTAAATTAATTGTTTATTCTACCATGAAGGTTCTCAACACCAACCCCTCATGCCAATATAGATTATTTTGCACCTATGGTAATACATGATATCTAAACACAATGGTGGACTCATATTTCCAATTCAAACTTGTTTTTATGATATATTTCACTTTTTTGTGAAATCATTGTGTGAATGATATTAATATCTATAATATATTTAAAATATTAATTTCAGGATAAATAGGCCTTGGATTGTCATGTCATATCATCTCCTCAATCCAAAAATATTCTATATAATATTATGAAGAAATACATGGAAAATTAGAAGTGGTTAAATTCTCCCTAACTTTTGGATTTTTTTCATAATTGTGAAAAACCCCACTAAAATATATGAGTGTATTGGGCTCTCATCTCGGACTCCCACTCCCAAGATCTCTCCAGAAGACTGTCATTCTATCATTGACCACACACCAGGGGAACTAATCTACTATGAATTATATTATCCTTCCAATTCTCAATCCCCAGCAGGTAATCAGAAATTTTATCCCCATACTCAATGATTATCATGACGTAATCGATGTCATGTGACCGGTCATGGACATACATCCTTAGTTGTGACACATGGAAGATGTCTTGTATCCAGTCAAACGGTATGAGTATATCCATGTTTTAAGCAACCAAACCAAATCTACACAATATTTGGAAAGGTCCAAATAATCTCATAGATATATTACTACCCACCCAAATCTTTATAATCCACATTTAGGTAAGACCGTCATATTCACATGTTCCCCATTATCAAAAACTCTAAATTCCTACAACATCGGTCATCAAAGGACTTATGATGGCTATGTTTTGTCCTCCTCCTCTCCTGTATAATACGAACATTCTTTTTCGAAGCTCACAGAAATCCTAGACCCATATTTGTGGAGACACATGGGTCAGTCCAATATAGTGTTGACCTACAAGGTTGGATGAACAAGACCAGAAATTATTCCATAGTTATTGTGTAATAGTGTACATTGTTGTACTCATACTCAACTAAGGTTAGGTGATCCCCCAACTATGGACAAAATCCATCATGCAATAATGTGAAATTTCCATGAAAACCTAAATAGTCCTTTTAGTTGGACTATGATACTCAAGATGAAATTTCATTCTAAAAATGATGATTCGAAAAGGCATCCTATAATCATATTCCTAATCGAGACACGAAGCAATCATCATGGTTTGAAATGATTTTGTAGGGAACCCCGTGGGTCTAAACTATCTTCTACATATTCAAATGTCCCAAAATCTATATCAAAATATACTCTCTAATGGATAGAAAGTGGGATGACTGTGTGAGTCAGTACATGATCACACATATAGAATCATTCTACCTAGATGTACATGGGAACCCCACCATGAATACCCTAGATATCTCATACCACATCCAATCAGTCACCTCTAGGTGTTGAGCTAAACACATAGGAACTTGTTTCTTGGAAGTCACTTTCTAAAAAGTGAGGAATCGAGAGAAAATATATGAAACCAACATCATTATTACTTACTATGAAAATTAACATTGGAGGTCCTGGTACATCGTTTCAACCCTATGATGTATACCCAATGTGAATGTATGAAAATACCTCATCACCGCCTCCCCTAATGTAACTGGTACCATCATATATCCTCTAAAAAGGATAAAGCGATCCCTACCACCAAAATGTCAATTATGAGCATGTTTAGTGCATATATAAGTACATATGGTCGCACAGTTGGTATATACATGCTATTTTTCGGAAACTAATTGTAAATGAAGTGTGGTAAAATCCATCGATTCAGGATATGAACCACTATCCTTGTCCACTAAGGAAACCCAGAACAACGCTAGCTGCTCTATCACATCATTGAACAACTGAGTAAAATATCTCCTTTTAAAAGAATATTCCACCATGTTCCCCTTCTTATATGTGTAGAAAATCTCAATGTTAGGTTCTTGGAGGAACTCTAGCAATTTCCACTTTCTCTAGTTAAGATCCATCTAAGAGAAGATATACATGTGAGAATTGTGACCAATGAAGATGATAAACTGATCTCCCATCAGGTTGTTTCCCCACATAGTATGGTTGAATACTATTACTATTATCTCAAAATAATTCTTCACATTGTTCTTCTCATGTTTTATCAACTATATATACTAATATGAAATCAAAAAACTACCTATAAATCATAACATTACCAAATTATTTCCCTGGTGAATCATAAAACATTGTGTACTCGATAACCACCTATTTAAACCTCAATATGGGGTGCTCATCAAAATATTCCCCAACTCCCTAGAAAACACGGGAAACTTTTTCATCAGTATGAAAGATTTCACCTTTTGATTCAAATATATCCTGGGTGATCATACAATAGAGAATTTGGGTACAAATCTCTGATAGTACCTTGCAAACCAAGGAATATTCCACTATTAAGAATCACCCTTGAGTAGATCCCATGCTAGTATTACCCCAACCATATATTGGTACACTACAACTACTTCTACTAAGAAGTTTTGTCCCTGGAATAGGACCTATCAAATCCAAAAATGGTACATTCGGATCATCCTATATTGATATTTCTATAAAATTTTGTCTAAGACCATCCTCGAGTGTCTTGTGTGTTCCTCCTCAAACAAGGAATATACTATGAGATCTTTGATGAAGACCAACCCATACCTGTCTATGAAAGGATGAAAAATATGATTCATGAGTCTCATGGAGACTAATTTGTGTTCATCACACTAAAGGGAATCACCAAGTACTCAAAGTGACTATAACTACATCTGAATGACATTTTTGTTATATCATCTTCCCATACATGAAGCCAGTTATTGCCTACCAAGAGGCCAGTCAAAGAGATCCATCGCACCCTATAAAATAATAAAAGTGGGCGTTGATCATTTTTAGTAGATACATATTCAACATTTTCAATTACAACATGCATCGGTAATCTACACACAACCTGAATCTCATGTCCTCCTTTTTTGTGAACAACTCAAGGGTTTCCCAAGGGGAAAAAAGTGTGTCACAAAGCCCTTATCATGAAAGTCCTCTATCCAAACCCTCATCTCACATATATTTATTTGAGATATATGATATAATAGTGAAGATATCAGGGTCATCCTTGGGTGTAAGTCAATGTGGATTTGTAGCTCTTGGTGGAGGTTCAATCCTGTCACATCCTTAGGGAAGAAACCCGTATACTCTACCACCAATATAGGGATATGGTATCCTATAACATCTACTGCTCCATGAGTCATGCTATTCAGCTGGGGAGAATTTGGATTTACTCTCTTATTAAAGAGCTCATTATTTTATGAAAAGGATTCCTTTTCACTAACAAAAGAAAACCTCATCCTATATCTACAAAAACATCGTGTCCTCAACCTAAAAAAATATATTTGGGAATGAAAAGTATATATCCATCCCATACCTACGATGAAGACATAATACCTCATCAATTCACCTCCATACTCCAAATTTCACTATTGGATGAAGTGAGAAAATATTGATTCAACTCAAATTGGAGTCTCCAAACACAAGGGTCAATCTAATTGATCAAAAAGAATCTATATGTCCCATACCAGAGAACTGTCAAGAATCAAATGAGTCACACCTATGTTTATAAGTATTATAGATAATGTAGAAAATAAACATATCATAAAAAATATTATCGTTAGAACATCGAGGCCATAGGCCTATATATCGTATATATATTTCTATCCCAGGACACCATCTCCGCATAATTTATTTGGACCACCTAGGGATGGTGGTGGTAATAGGTCAAACCTATGACCACCTAATGTTTCTATACAAGAACCTATACCACATTTTTATTCATACTGACATCCCTTGTACTTCCTCTTGTTCTAAATTTCTGGTTCCTTGATTGTCTCTCTATCAGTTATATGATGGTTCATAAAATCTAGTGAATGATGTCCTCAACTGTCATAAGAGAAGAACCGTCTGCCCCTCGGCTGACTTGAAGCATCCTGAGATCCCTACACCTCCAATACATTGTCCCATTATAATCTACTGAAGCATTTTACATTCTTGGATCCTCAGGACATTCATAATATACCTTATTCAATGGTCATAGAAAATGGGTTCCCATTACCAGTACCCCCATCGTTGATTGCACTTCCAGAAAGCTTTTCTCTACTATGTACTCGAGAACACCTGTATTTGTGGGAATGAAAATTTACACCCCTGAATACCTAAAATATAGGCATAACCATAATCAAATGTCCCTTCAATAAAGTATAAACCCCATCAAAATCTATGGTGTATCGTTAGAGAACTATAAACCTCACCAAATACACAAACACAACAATAATTCCTTATTATAGATGCACAATATCTTGGATTCACAATGATCACATCATGGTCGGTTATAACTGCTCCCAAAATAGACACTTGAGGTCTGAGCATGAGAGTGATGTATCATAATGAGAATAAGTCACTAGATACCTCCAACACCCATCAAGTCTTAAAAGAAGACTCGCTGCATGGACTACCATCCTATCTGTAGGTATCCTATTAATGTAGAACACTCAAGTGACTACCACTAAATGGACCTTATTTTCTGGGGGTTTTGTATCTACCCAAAACCAAGAGAGTTGTTTCCTTTCTTACTCAGGTAGTGCACTCATTTTGTGTTCTTCCTCAACCAACATTTCAATTGATAATTAGAACTCCACGATTTTGGGTATATCTTGTAAACCTATCAGATGAAATATATGTAGTACATTCCCCTGTAATGAAGAATTTTTACTTAGTGGATCATCATTGTGAAAATTTAGTGGAATACATTACGATTATCCTCATAGAGACATCATGAATTAATCCAAATCACCATGGTGGAAGAGTATATCTACAGAGCTATCTCTTGAAGGACATCGAAACTATAACCTATTCCAATATGATTCATGGAATAATTTTTTCTATGAAACTAATTACTAAATATATCATGTTGAAAGGTAGGTAATGAGAGTCCCCATGTATGGATATGTCATCTTATGTACCAACAATAGAGTCCCTCACCTAAATTCGAACTTTGAAAACATAACTGTATTTCCACAAAACACAGTCCAATCTCAATGACTCTGATCCTATTGTAGAGCCATATTCTAGGCTACCACTCTATCATGAACCTACCAAATTAGAATGAAACCATGAAAACCCCAATACCACCTCTAAATGTCCAAGGTAAGGTTACCACTGTTAACTAGGAATATCTCACACATGGGAGGAATTAGCAGAATGCACATGTACACATGTAAACATATCCAACCTATACAATGATGAATAGAAAAGAAATTAAAACCAATAAATGCATACATATATAATCCCACATTCATAATATTATAGTAATATACTTAAATTTATATAGGAGAAAAATATAACCCAATACAATATTGCAGAGAGTCCAACATTCTCATAATATATAGAATACAATCAAATTAAACCACCTAAAAAACCCTTTGTATATCTATCTCAAGCTATTGTCCACCATCTCCTTTTACTGAAAGGACATAATTAAATGGGTTGTCATTTATATATGGCATGGCATATATATGAAGATCTCGCGTAGGTGTGGGTATAACAATACCCATTAGAACACCTTGAAAACACTAAACACAAGGTATCATTCATAGAAATATTATAAAAAGGATATGGAAAAAAATTATAAATATATAAATAATCAGGAAGAAACCATTCTTCCAAGAAGTCATTACCAATCTAATGGACACATAATTATGCTCAAAGCATCTAGGAAATAATCATTTTGGGAGAACCCACTCCATAATCCATTCAATCATCAGAGACACTCATCCATGATGTCATGATCCTTGGGACTCTTCTGTGAGAAATCTCTAGTCTCTAAAGACCCTAATACTCAGATAGGGGATCATACCTTGGACCACTAGGGGACACCATAGGCCAAATCTAGATCAACCTTTTATGTAGTGGAATATATAACAATGATACCAAAAACCCTCCTAAATTATACTTCTAGATGGAATATCAAAACCCTACTAATGGAGTTCATGCTTATTCCAAAAATACTACCTAGGTTATTAGAATAAATGACAGAGGATCGCACTCTAGGGTCATGTAGGGACAACACAATCTCTATCAGAGATTAATATTCCTACTTAGATCAAAATGCATAGATGTGGATGTAATTCTGCATTGTACCCATATGTGGATGGACCAAGGGAACAAAAAACTGATAATGGTCCAAACTAAATAAAACATAAACCCCCTAAAATTGTGAACATGGCATGTACTGGGGGTACATGGCATGTCAAACCAATATCAGTTCATACCGTGTGGTGATTCCTCACATAGAATGTAATACACAATAAATAAAATTTACATAGTGTACATGACATGTAGAGCTCTATAGAATCCATGACCATGCTGTCAATTTGTTCCCTTAGATTGCTAACTATGTTCATGTACAAACTCATTTACACTTGGTATTTTCATATTATACAAGGTCATATCCATGTATCCCAGCCTAATAAATACCCATGTATCCTCTAGGATATAGACTGAGCCACCAGCATGGGTCACATAGTGTGTGATCATTTTCTTCTCTGAGGAAACCATTACCCCACACATAGGTTCCCACATTGTCTATATCTTAAAATTACATGTTAAATGATCATGGATTTTCTGTAACCATCATGTTCTACACCTTGTCATTGTATAACTGTTGCCACCATAATTTCATCTAGGAATCATTGATCTGGTGTTTTTCAACCACTTCCACCTCTTCCCACCATTATCCAAGTTCATTTCATCTTAAAAAACATCCCAATCTAGCCATGTATGACCACACTACATCATTACTGGGATGAAAAAAAATCTATCATTCCATCCATTATACCTCCAATAATCAATCATCATCGATGTACCTCGATCAAGGAAATTACTTGTGGTTTTGATATATGGAACCTATAAACCGTTGAAAAAAAATCATATACCTCGTATTCATGAAACCACGGTCCATAGAAAACTCACATGATGATCATGCAAATAAACATGGGAGAAATCCATAAAACATGTGATGTGAAGAATGATCCTTGAACATTTTTCATTTTCATCCTTGATTAGTTTTAAATTAAATAGATAAATGTAAAATGAAAAAAAAACAACTAGGCACAAATAAACCACAAATAAAAACAACCGTTGATGCATGAATCAATTATTGTATGTGAAATTTACCCAATTTGGACTTGGATAAATAATGGGATAGAAATCACAGAAAATTAAATATCCTTCATATGGTTTTTATTTATCACTGATGAATAAAATTCTTGTGTTACTATCATTGGGGAGATACCTAATATATGATGGTACAACAATCCGCAATTTGATCTTGACCTAATACCATCCGCCTGGATCTCCTCCATTGCTTCTCTCCAATAGTTCCACTCAATTTTTATGGTTGTTCAGATAAACCTGAAAATTGTCCATAGAATCATATTTATAAGGATTCATTTAATTTAGTATTTTAATTATATTATTAAATAAATATAACTGAATATATTTAAATATTCACCCATGAAGGTACTCAAGCCGAACTCCTGACACCAACCATGATTATGTCGTTCCTAGAATAAAACCCATGCATTGAACTCAGTGATGCCCTCATATTTTTTATTCAAGCATCAATTTCAATGTTACTCTATTTTTTAAGAAAACAGTTTGTGAGTGTTATTAATATCTTTAATTATCTTAAATATAAACTTTGGCCTCTCTAGGACTTGATATTTCAATCCATCTTAGTGCCCGGATTAGAAAATAATCCATATAATCTTTTGATGTAACAAATTGAAAAATCGGAGCTATTACAGAGAGGAAATGTCCTAATTTCAATTGTAAAAAAACTAAATACCAAATAACTTTTTTCCCATTATATTTTTTGGGGAGTCCAATGATCAAACCCATCATAATGTTTATCCATTTCCATTCTAGTAGGATTAATTTTTAAAACAACTTCTTTTATTTATTTACCTCATCCTTAACTTCAAGAAATACTAGTAATCATGACATATACTATTTAATATCCATTTTCTTATTATCACAATCGAATCATTATTTTAGATACCTATACATCATCACACATTTATCATGAATAGAGGGTGATGAACTCTTATCTTAAAAAAATAGATCTTTTTTCATGTATGGTATGTATGAGGAACATAATTGGTTCATGAACCTTATAATTCCATCATAATCATGGTAACACAATTTAATTCCATAGATGTTTTTCTACTATTCCACATCCTAATTATGTACCACTTTAATAATCACATGGATGGATAGTTGTAAATTTATCCTAGAAAAATATGACATGTCCCCTCTACATATGATTTCAACAAACATATTCTAAAAATATAATAATATTGTATCAATTTCAGCAATCATCAATTGAAAACATGAATGGCATTTCTCATCAAAACCATCAACAACCTTGCTCACCTCACGAGGGTGGTAGTGTAATTATCAGTCATGGTATATAATTATTTACAACCATCCACTTTGGTTCATATTCAAATATTTATAAGTGAATATATAATATATGATTTTGTGATCATAATATGAATCACATATTTCACTATATATATAATCCCATCCAATTTTAATCGAAAATATACTAATTCCAACTCAAAATCAAGAGTTGAGAACTTTTTCTAGTGAATTCTAAAATTTTGAGAGGCATAAGATATAATTTTATCTTTTAGAATAATGATATATAACAATTCCTTATTTAATGTGTCACAATAGACCCAAAACCATCTCCACTACTGGTTATTGAATCATAGGTTCTGTGACCTTCCTTAATTTTAGCTTGTAGAAATTTTCTCCACATCTATATTTACAAGGTAACTTTGATAAACTTTTTTAATATAATATATAGCTATGTGGAATCCATAGAAAGTAATTAGTAGTATCCATGTAGAAAAAAAAAAATATGAATATTATTTTTCTTGCATGGTTAAGGTCATTACTCAGTAACTTCCAACAATGAAGGGTCCACTGATATTTCATCACATGAGATTATATGATTCAAGAATATATTTTTAACAATAATTAGAACATTCTAGATTTGAAATAAAACCAATATTTTCCCAGGGACTTTTATATAATCATCCAATGATATTCATTCTCTTCAATTCTCATGGAATATATAAGAATGGTATCTATAAATACTAATAGAAACTAATCAAGGTAGTCTTTAATGACTATATTTAATAAATCAATAATGATGGATGGTAATTGGTATGTTTAAATGGAATCACTATAAATTCATAAAAACCACAACCAATATAGAAGAGTGTCTTTAGTATATCCTTCATCTTTACCCTAAATTTAGGATATCTAGAACTATGTTCAATCTTTGAAAAGTATTGAGCTCTACATAGTATATAAAAAAAGGAATCATTATATGTTAGAGTATACTTGTTCTTGATAGTGATCCTTTTACGTTAAAAATATTCCATGTAAAGTAGCATTGACCCATATTTATCCCTAATAAATTTAATTGGTGCACCCCATGGCGACGTACCAGTTTCGATGAATCAATTGTAAAGATAATCATGATGTTTCTACTTCTATTCCGATAACTGAATTGGGCCCATTCTATATGGAGTCTGTGGAATTGGTATGGCACCATGTATGATTTATTTCAACACTCAACCTCATGATTCATTGGAAGGATAGGAATTTACATAAGAAATACATCATCATAATTATGAAAAATACGAATATTATTGAATTTGAGTTTCTCCTGAATCATTTGAGATAAATATCACTTGGGAATAGGAATTATGCCTCATTTAATGGGAATAACATACATAGAATGTTAATATAGATCCTTACCCCAAAATATGATCAATTGTTGATTCAAAATATTACACATGACTTCCCTTACTCCAAAATTGATCTATGATCTTTATAGAGGGATCATGTCTATGCCTAAAATCACATCATATTCTACTATAGGGTGAATCAAAAGATTTTTAGGAAGGAAATTCCAAAAGTATTATATCAGAAAAAATCTATAGACTTGAGATGATATAATCATAATATTTATAATTTTTACTAATAACATAACATATAATCATTATGTATATTAATTAACATTCAAATAAAAATTTCATGATATAAGTGAATTAATTTTACTATGATTGTATAAGATACTTATATATTTATGTATGGCTATCAACAACTCCACATTATCATTCTATCTTAATCACATTACTAAAATCACAATTCATAGCATGAGAATCAAACATCATTGTGATTAATCATATAATCAACAAAATAATTCATGATATTTTTAAATAATTCCACCATATATTCCATCCACGTAACCTTATATATAACCAGGGTCATTCATGGTTATAATATATTCAAATAATTCATAATACTTCCTAATGAAATGATTAATTAACCCAATCATTTACCCTGAGTGTTACAAGATAGGTGTATAGTCTTAAGCCAACTCATCTTGAACATGTAACGATCATGTTAATTACCAATGTTTCCATTTTTTATTTTTTACCCCTATATGTATTTATTTAATAACTGAATCCAATTTCTAGTGTCCAAATAGGGATGTATTCTCTACAAAATCCAGACAATCACTACTTTTCAGAATCACCATTATGTTATCATCTAAATTGACATAGCTTAATGGTATTTAATAAATTTCTCTTAACAAAATATTTAAAAATAACATAGCCCTTCTCTGATAAGAACCAAGAATTCCCAAAAAATGGACACATTAATGTCATAATATTTTTTATGAATATTTAGTAAATTTCAAAATAATATATAATGGGGGACCATAATGGTTTATCATCTTTAGGGAAAAGATATATAACCATCTTATTTCTTGAAAAATATTCAACATATCCTACAAATATCTTCTCATGTATTGAACCTATTTGACATACCCTACTTAAACTATATAATTATAACATTGGGAAAATAAATATAAGAAAAGGTTAGATCATATAGTCAATAAGTATCATCACAATATAAATAAATCAAATATAATAATTGAGTATTAGATAAGCATAAGGATATTAAAACATGATCATAACATATGATAATAATACCCAATTAGTTAATGATCATTAATAATAAATCATGGAATAAAGAATTATCAAAACAAAAAACATTTCATAAGTGTGTAGAATCATAAAAAATGAATCATTGTTTATGAAAACATACCATAATTTCGATAAATATGTTTTTGGAATACACATAAGAATATAAAATCACCTCCCTTTTCAATGATCACTTCCAATACTATCATTGTGGATTGGGTTCACTTCTCATTCCATCATTTCATTAGTCAAGGTTTACTCATACCATAATATTACTAAACAGAGTCCCCTACTGAACTATATTCACTCCCCATTATAGTTTTTATTAACTCATGAAATATCTATATTTACCAAATGCATTAGATTTATATATAATTCATAACCCACCAATCACATAATAAAAACTATATATATTTTTCCCTATGATCCTGAAAGATTCATTATATCATCATATCATAACCCATGGAAAGGTAAAGTGGTTTATAATCAATTAATTATTTAATCATAACATAACCCCTAGAAAAGAAATTCTTTTCACAAGGGATTCATTATAACATAGTTTACTGAATGAAAAGCAAAGGGTTTCATAAAATGAACCTTAAATAAACATCATAATTCAAGAAAAATTAATGTTTAGGGTATCATAAGATCATAAATCTAGTGGGGTATACCAATACTTAATGTATAGTGACCTGGAAGAAAAATACTATTAAAATATAATCAAAACCATTATTAGAAATCATGAGAAAATATCATTTTCTTCTGATAATATTATAACTAAAAATTAAAATATTATTTATAAAATAATTTTCATTAAAAATAACCAAGAAAACACATAATTGAAAATTCAAATAAAAGAACAACAATAACTGTATGATACTATGTTATTTCTACTTAAGATAAAAGAAAACATTTATTTCAAACATTTTAAAAATATAAATAAAATATATAGAATACTAATTTAAATATTCATTTTAAAATCTATTTAAATAATGTGAAATATATTGAATGTAACCTTTCTTAAACATTCCAATAAAATATAATAACATTCATAAAACAATTATTATCAATGTGGGGATAAAATAAATGGTTCATCAATCAAAGGGGAAATAAGGTCAATTTTTTATAAATATGTTTTATTGGAAATTTAATAAACAAAAAATAATAAAATTTTACAAATAAATAAAAAATAAATGAATAAAAATATAATAATAAAATATAATTTTTTAAGGATAAGATCAATATATTTTCCATCAATGATAATTTTACAAATAAAATCTAGAAGTGAAATAAGATTGAGGCATAAATATCATAACTAAAGTCCCATATTTATTCAAACATGTTCACATATACAATTTATTCAATATATTGTAGAAATATATTCATACATAAGTTTCTCTATATCGTCCCTTTATAATTCATTGTTATCTTTTTACTAATAGTTTCTTCATTAATTAGACCATTTGGGGTGAAAACTGGTCTATCTTCTATACATGTTTCGAATCGATGGATCTATTACAATCTCCCTGTTAATGATTTCATAATATATATAATATTTTTAATAAAATTATCGTCATATTTATTCATAATTTATTATTTTATAATTATTCATATAAAGTGGTGAGGAAAAATAATTAACATAACCTCAGGGAGATTGTTTTATGATCATATATACGAGGGATGTTTTCACCTTTTGATGGATGAAATGAATGAAATGTAGATAATAATTCAAATTTATAGAATTTTTGTTATATAATAAATATGATATATACTCATTTAATTATTCTTTATTACAATCCATGTAAATAAGAAAAAAAATGAATCACATTACATTGTGGAGGTGGTAGTCAACATGTACACACAAGTGACATTGTCATTTTCAATTGGATTGAAAGGTAAGAAATTAGAGAAGGTGTAATAATTACAGAAGTATAATTATTTAATAAATATAATATAGAATAACTAAATCCAAAATAATAACCAACCATGAGTTTTAATGATGAAAATGAATTGCATCCCTACGTGGATGCAATAATCTACATAGACGCATGTGCGATACTTTCATTTACCAATTATGTGAAAGGAGGAGAAAATGAGTTGATATAACTTTATAATAACAATTATATATATTTGATATTATAAATTATTTATTTTACAATGGATACCATATATTCATAATATGTATAAGATAAAATTAAATTGAAATTACTTGATAAATAATTAAACCTCTCCATTGAGAAACCTTCCTTGGAATACAACTTAAGCCTTAAAAATATGGTACAATGACAGAACTATGACATCAAGTACATGGGAATGGATTTTATTAAGGGTATATATATGTTTTTTTCTATTATATAATGCTCATCAACTAGGAGGAATAAAAGAGAGGGGGTATCCATTTATAATAGAGGGTGAGTAGACACATGAAAATTTTAAAATATTAAAAATATATTAATGTCTTACTCATATCAGGGGGATACAAATTCCCAAATATTCGAATATTTTAATTATAAGGTTTTATTTAAATAAAAAAATAAAATTAAATCATGACCAATAATTAATTTTAAATTATTATATAATATCAATTTTTCACATTAAAAATAATTAATAAATTTTAAAATATTCAATTTTTATAAATTTAATAAATTATATTGGAAATAAGTGTTCAATATGAAATAAAACCATTTTGAGGAAAAATGAATTTTTAAGAATAAAATGATATTTGTATTCATTATTTTCCATTTAAAAACTATTAGATGAAGGTTAAAATATTTTATTGAATATATTCTCAAAAAAATTGATTAAAATTACTCATAAATAAATACTAATATAATTTATTAATTCAA
Organism: Viscum album; assembly: GCA_963277665.1. Taxonomy (NCBI): domain Eukaryota; kingdom Viridiplantae; phylum Streptophyta; class Magnoliopsida; order Santalales; family Viscaceae; genus Viscum; species Viscum album. The sequence continues at coordinate 706,095,597 of OY728139.1, forward strand.
AAACACATTTTGGGATTAAAAATAATTCTTTAGAAAAAACATCTCTTTTTACACAAAAATGATTTTTGATTAATTTCTCAATAATTAAAATATAATGATTTCATTTTAAAAATATGTGAATAATAAATTTTCATAATTTAACTACTTCTATTCAAACCTCCCAAACCAATATCTTTATGAGAAATATCTCATTAAATAAAAATATTTAATTGTAAATCGTGCTTCATTTAAACTCACTATTGGGTGTAAAGAACTATAAAACCGAATTCATATAAATAAAAATGTATCATAAAATCATTCATTATTAAATATTTAATAACAAACATTTAGTAATTTAAGGATTACAATACCTATGAATTATTTTTTAACTTTCAATATATAGCACAACCTTTATAATATTTTAAAAAATGTAATAGTGGGACTCCTCCAGTTCTATAACGGAAATTATGAAAGAATCTCCCCTATTAATTACTTAATTGATAGGGAAAAATGTTTTATGATATTTGAGGATAAATTTTTTATCCAAATCATACATGTAGTTAAGAAAACATTCAACAAATTATTTGACAATATATCGATCTATAATAAAACTTGTTTGATGACATCAAATTTTTACACGCCCTTTCAAGATCATCATATACCATTCAAGGGGGTACATCTTTCGATAATGATTAGTAAAACATAATTGGATCTATCTAACCAATTAAACCATAAATTTAACCATTATATAATAATATGAAAGGGGAAAGTACATAACCAATTCACATAATATGATTTGAATTCCATTTTTCAAAAATTACAGGATTCCATATGACTATAAAATTTGGGTATATATCTTAGTAAAATAATAAAATACTAGTTAATATGATTCATAAATATTTAGGTATAATTACATGTTTTTAAAAATATATTAAATATTATATCAAACTATTTCCACCCTTGGATTTTAATACCATTAACATCAAATCAGTCATCTATATGGTATTATATTTATTTTACAAACACCTTTGTGGAACCTTTACAACACTAATGGTGTTGAAAAAATATGATTAATTTTACCTAGAAATAGAATACGTCACCAGATTAATTCTAGTTTTCACCCTTCATTAGAACCAAATCTTAACTTATCTGCACATCAATTTTTTACAACCATGTTTTAATGACATATAATTTTTTTGTTGTATTTAGTAACCTTTAAATGAAATTATCCCAAAAAGGTTTCTACAAGCACAAAATTATAATAATTTGTATTGTAAAAATAATTCTAATTTTTTCATTCAAAAATAAGTTTTTCAACTCGTTATTTATGTTTTCTGGAAAAGTGTTTTCCAAAAACTGAAAAATATCCCTTACTTTCTCAAACTATTCATCCCTTGTTAATTGTAATTTTGTTGTATCATTTTCTGAATTCCCATGAAACTTGATTTCTAAGATTGGTATTTATGTCATCAGTGTAACATATTATGATCTCCAAAAAAATGTTCATGATATTTTTTAACCAAACTAAGAGTGTAACTTATTTAAAAATAAAACACCACAAAATTCCTTTAATTACATATCATGAAACATTTATATAAGAAAAAAACTCCTTCATCTCCCAAAAAAATGAATATCAATGTTAACTCTTAATTTATATTTCCATCAATAAATTTAATACGTTAATCCAATATCAAATTCAGATCATTTATCTATGGAGAAAAATGAATGTGTGTATCATTACATATCTGGATATATGTAGAGAAAAAAAATATGTATTCACATTATGTACTATAATGGTGGATAGTTATAATTTTTCCCACATTACTAGCCATGTACTATGAGATCTAATTTTTACAAAAAAATTATTCATTCATCACATAGATATTAAAAGATGTGGTTTTCTCATATGGTTTCCAAATTCACGATTCTCTTGATCAAATTTATTGTACGATGTAGATTCTATAGGGTTATGAAGTGTCCAAATGTGAAACCTTATATCCGAGTACCTTTTAAAATTTCTAAAAATTTCATTGATTTTATATAGTTTTTTAAACCATGGAATGATTGAAAATACCATAAAAATTTCTATGGGATGGATTCATAATTCTTGTATTATTACACATTGAATAGAGATACTTTTTTAAGTGATTCATTATCCTTGATAAATAATATAAATTCATATGTAAAGGATTGTATAATTTTAGAGATAATTCCAATTGAATATAAAACTCATTTAGAACAATATATTAATTAAGGAATATCATTATCTTATAGTGAAATATCTTTCAATATACATAATAGTTTTATAAAACTCTTATTTCTATATCAATTTTTATCTTTCAAATTATATTTCATTAATATACTGAAACATTTTATACATTTGGTATAATCATAATACATTGACATATTATCATATAACATTAAATTCAGAAATTGATTTAGAATATCCTAAAGGTCATATTTAACTACTATTACCATTTACCCAATACGATATCTTTCATCTTTTACATTTTTAATCATATCAGATGATCCATAAATTGTAATTTTATCCTTATAACTAGATAACTTCATTTCCACCCTTCTTTAATCTAACATTTAAATCTAAAATATATTCTATTGCAAACCAAGTGAAACACTTTGATAATTTGTGAATTTTTATTTCAGAATTAATTTAATATTTTGATAATTTTAATTTCAAACATGAGTAAATATAGATTTATTATACAAATAAATAATTATAGCTTGAGTTATATGAAACACCGAGTCAATAATATATTACTTGAAACACATAGATTATCCTGAAAAACACGCTACACAATTTTTGTCTTGTATTATAAAAAATACCAAGTCACATTTATGTCTTTCGTTACATGCACTGTCGAGTTTTACCAGACTATAGGACACTATTAATATTATTATTATAATATTATTACACAAACCACATTGAAGTTTTAATGGATGTTATGAATAAGATTAACTAGACTGTGAAAATATGTTTACACATGTATATAAAATTAATCATCTTATTATCAATTTGTATAAGTGAATGTAATAATTGTTTTGAAAATAAAGAAATTACTTTTCTAGGAAAACAAATTTTCATTGTAAAATTACAATTTAATCAAAATAATTTTTTTAAAAAATTATTATTATTTTCTATAAAATTTATATATTATATATTAAATAAATATTTATATACTCATAAAATTTATTTAATTGGATTAAGATAAGAAAAATAAAATTTTATGAATAAAGAGAAGTACTTTTCTGAATGGAAATTTTACCATATTTTAATTGAGAACTGATTATTGATCTCATCTTTTCACCATCATAAGATGTATTTAGAAAAATATAATTAATTTTTAAAATTGGGACATAAAAATTAGGTTAGGGTGAATTTTTTGTATTTTTCTATAATTTTTGACTTTTTTATGAATTGTATATAACTAAAAATTTTAATAAAAAACAACTATTTCATATAATTTATTTATAAGGATAAATTATGTTTTTGATTGTTTTTAAAGATAAATTTGATAAATAATAAATTCTTTCTTCCAATTTAGGTCATTAGATTCAATTTTACTTTGCAATTTGACATAATAAGTTACAAATATTTTGAACATTTTTCAATAAAAACACACAATGGTGTCCCATCTACGGGAGTAAATTTGATTTAATTTGTACAAAAAATATGTTAAGAATGTTAAAAAATGGATTCCATATTTTGAATGAAAATTATAAATAATGTCAAATTAGGTTAATATTTTTTCATAAAAATGTTTAGTTAATGTAATTAAAATTACTTACCACAATTAAGGGGAAACTTAGCTTTAGAAGATACTAAACCTTACACTTAGGGGTCAAAATGACCTATAAACATATAAAATATAAATTTTATATCCATATTTCTACCCTATCATACATTTTTTAAAATTTGGTTCATTGTGGGACCCAATTTCATAGAAATAACGTGGGTGAAATACCCTTTTAAAAATTTACAAGAATACAACTCATCTTCCTCTATAAAAATTCACTCACCTATCCCATTAATTCACACATACCAAGCCCTATTAATCACCCAATATCTGCCCAAATAATAAACAAACACCCCCTCCCCACCAACATTGAATTCTCACCCTAGGAATAAATCCATAAAAGGATGTTATTTTGATATAAACCAAAATGAGTTACTTGAAAATGATGTAACAATTTTCAACGGTCATCTTTTATTTAATATAATTTTCCACAGCCTAAATTATTTTATATAATGAGTAAATAATAATAAATTTTATCCAAAATATATTAATAATTTTTATTATCATGTTTCAATATACACTTAAACATACTTTGATATAATGGGTAACAAACTTAACGTTATTATGTTCGGTGAACTAACACATCAAGTAATAATGTTGTATGATTCTACATTACCACCTCTCCTACTGGGGAATTTTGATGGAAACTCTTTTTATTGGATATTTAATAAATTTATGACTTATTTATTATTCTTCAAATATTTTAAAAAACATACAGTCACTCATTCCATTTTATGTGAATACAATATCTTTTTTGGGCACGTGTGAACCACCACCACCTCAAATTGATGTGATTCATTCACACTTTATAGATAATGAATTATAGGAATTTTTAGTGAAAATATATGATATATAGAAAGTAATAATTATTTAATAATTATATTATATATATATGTCATTTAATTACTTTATTTTTATACGATAAAAAATGGAAACATGGTTCATGCATATGTACAACATACTGTATCCTTAAACAGTGCATTCAATTTCATATTTCTATATTATATTTATAAATATAATTAAATATATAATGAATATATATGATATTTTTATCATGATTTATATTCTATAAGTAAGTAAATCATGATCCAATTAATAATATTCAGAATAAAAAACATATAAGAAAATTAAATAAGATATTACCTAAAACCTAACATGTACATATGTTGTTAATAAATATGTAATATAAAGTAAAAAAATCATATATTTAATTATTTATAATAATATGGTTATATTTTATATTAGTAATATACATATATTTATTATATTAAGGGTTTCAATGATTACGAAGAATGTTAAATCTTAAGGTAAGGAAATTTTATCTCACATTTTATTTCAGTGAGATTCATGCCTTAATCCCCAATAATTCAATTTTTGTGGAGTCTATACATCCCCTAGATTTATACTATGACATTTAATCATATATTTATGTGTATCTACATATCCAATGGATGATATTTTTTCCGTGGGGTTTATTTTCCAAAATATAGCATATTGGTAGTGTAGTTTTATCTCAAATTTCCCTCTTTGAGAAACATTACATGACTTTGAAAAAAAAATTCAAAAACATCTTAATTTTTTTTTATAAAAATTGAAATTTTTTTTAAATATGATTTTAATTAATATATTTAAGAAAAATAGTATTTTTGAAATGTTTTATGGTTTTTAAGCTTCCTCTATATGTTCTCAAAACAACTTTTTTGGGAAAATTATTTTAAAATGTTTTATGCTTAAAAATGGATTTTTTCAAAGAAGAAAATATTTTTCATCAAGAAATGTTTATAAAAGATATTACAAAATTATTTTCCATCTGAGGGAACATCCATCAGTTATTTATGGGGGAATGATCCAATAGTTATATTCATATTCATCCCCTAAATGATTCATTTTTTTATGGAACGATTATTATGAATCAGGATTCTATTTCAAGGGATATATTATTATGAACCCCGTTTAATTTAATGGGTCATAAATTGATGAAATCATTATGAAGCATGACTCTTTTTTTAATAGTTTATGATATGACAACATGTTTATGATACCTATTTTATATCATGGGTTATGATATGATTTATTGTGATATTGTGGAAAATGTATCTATAATTTTATTATGATATGGTCAGAACTTATATCTCCCTCCAATTAATTGGTTAATGATTTATAAATAATGAGATAGAAATTGTAGATATGGGGTGAGAAATTGGTTCAGTAATGGGATTTTTTCACAAAGATGGTCTTGGGAGTGAACCTTAACAACTAGGATGGTATTCCGAGTGAACCTTGAAAACTAATATGATCATAGAAGTAATCCATGACTACTAAGATGGTATGGGGAGTGAACCGATAATACTATGATGGCCTTGGAATAAATTACTTGATTATTATAGAAATAATTTTATATACTTATGTGTCTACCAAAAATTCTATGACTTATTCTTATGTTATGCTTTCATGAATTATTCCCTTAGTTCCCTTATGATTAATGTCTTATGAACTACCAATACTTATTTCATGATTTATTTATATGATCATTGATATGAATGGTTTTATATTCAAATGTTATCCTCATATTATAACCATATACACATTTTATGATTATTTATATCCTCTTTTACCCGTACAGAGCATATCAACTCAATAATTTCTTATATTTCTTTTCCCTACAATATGTGGAATGGTTTTATGTATATGTACTAATGGGAAATATATTTCTGGGAAACATTTAAGTTATTTCACCAAGTCTGAAGATTGCGCTCCATGTTTCCAAAGACACTAAACTAGTATGGCTGCTGAGCATTTATTTTTTGTAATGATTTTAATATTCATCTGAAATGATGTAATATCCATGTATGTTAAGCATTAACCACCGAATTTGGTATCAAGGGAACAGTTTATTCAACTTTTGGAAACTGGGATGATAAAACCTTAATGAGATACCTAAGGAAATTTCTATCTATATGTCTATGTATGTCTCTATGTATAAGACTAAGGTTTGATATTATGGTGTTTGATTCCAAAATCCTACTATTGAGTTTTCATGATTGTGTAATTTTCCAATATGATAAGTGATGGCCAGACTATGATTTCTTGTTTTATTAAATGTTTGGAACCATAATGAACTGGGTTAATAAAGAATATGAGGTGAATTTTTTTATGAGAATTCAAATGGGATGATCCCTAGAGTAAATTATATTTTGATAATGACAAATAAGTTTTCAAGTATCAAGATTAACAAAAAGTACCTAAACAATGTCTATGTCTCACTAAAAAATAGAATGCATGATTTTGCTGAGAGTTTAGCCAATGGACACCATGGGGGAATGAATATTCAGTTTCCTTTTTATCGAGAATGTGGAAAGAACCACGCAATTGAATGTATTATAGAAACAGAAAAATTATTTTACTATATAAAAGAAGGATACAAATAAACTCACATTAGAGGAATTATATAGAGTTTTTTAACAGAATGGATGTGAATATTGGCCTCCATAACACTTCATCCATGGTCAAGTGGCTTAAGTGTGTAATATATTTTCATAATAAAAATAAATTTCCGAATTATATATCCATGAATATAATTGTGATGGTCCATGTGTATTGGTTATAATGTTGAAGATAAGGGTACATCAAATGACCTGTGAATGAAAATGGATGGTCTTCCTGTATTATTTGAAATAAACATCAAAATAATGATTATATTTAGATTGAGGAACCTTAATGATTCATATTTAATATACTATGAATTTGGTTTTAAGAAATAACATGATGAATCTCGAATAATGGTTTGTGAATAATGTTTTAAGATTAAAGTGTATATTCATTTTAATTCAATGATTATGTTATATGATCCATGGAATATATTCATAGAATCAGTCTAATATTTTCATTAATGACTAAATAGGATATGTTGAATGGTGATGAAGATATTCAAATGTTATTTAATGGAAATGTGATATTTTTAAATAATTAAAATTAACCCATAATATGTTCAATATGTTGATACAATTGTTTATATCTACGATAAAGATATTATTGGTTTGGATAAAGTAAATCAGAGAGTTTTTAATACTTCAAAACTGATAAATAATTTATTGACTTTGCAGTCTCCATTATCATGGATTAAATTTATAAATTCTTGGATTTATGGAATATGTCCAATAATCTTAAGACTAAGAAATCATGCATATTTTCCAAAAAATTTATGGTATCTTAGGTTATTTACATGTTTTAATAGAATCTATGATAAGGGTATTCACAAGTTTGGAATGTGAAAATCAATAAATAATTTTGAATATATTTGGGATCAATGTTAATATGATTATATGACCATTATTATAATGTTATGTATTTTCATATTTCATAAAGGTTATGTGGTTGACCATTTATTGAAAATTAAGTTAAACTCTGAATGAAGTTAGAGAGACTATACATATTGGGAAAAAATTTCTAATAACTCTATGTTGATAGTAACTATATATAGATGAAATGACTTATCACTGAACCTCGTGATTTTTTAGTACTCTAGGAATAAAAAATTTACCATCATTTTTTAGAGTAAGAGATGACATAGAAATAAATCAAGAAATAACCAAATAGTGAATGTTTTTAAATAAAATAAAACAAAATCGTGTAGGTATATTTACATATGTTCATATTTAGTTAAACAATTACTCAATTATTGGAAAAAGACATTGAAAAATACTTATCCTAGAACCATTTCTTTTGTTGAACTGATCGTCTTATAAATTATAATTGAATGATGTTTAATATGACCTTAAATTTCCATTAACCATTTACTTACTGATGATAACTGATATTTATAACTCTCTATAATTATTTTCTCTTTTCTTCCATGTATAATATTACAATCACACCTATGTTCTCTAATGTGTAAACCAAGTTATGCGATACTCTGGGTAACCATTATATATCCAACTTTCCCTTGTTAAAGAATGTTTTTGTAATGTTTTTTACATTGTGGATATCTATGAATGAAAATTTCATGTATTAAACCATTTATAACACAGATGGATTTTGAGGGTGAAAATTATTTTTAGAGGGGTAGAATGCAACACCATGATATTTCTTGATTTATTATTTCTAATTGAAATAATATTTTTATATTTTCTTCAATAAACACTATATATAAATTTTTTATATGAATTAACTACATGTGGATTGTGTTATACAAAACAGCAAGTAAATATTTCACTACAGGAAACATTGATATTTTCTAGTAGCACACACATCACTATTTCTGTCTTGTATTAAACAAAATATTGGATCATGCCGATAGATTTTGTTACATGAAAGGTTGAGTTTTACCAGAATAAAAGATTTTATTAATATTATTATTAAATTATTATTATGGCCACAACATTTCCATTCAAAGGGAAGTTATGAATAAAATTAACTAAATTTTGAAAATATTATTTAAACATGAATATAAAATGAACCCTTTGGTTATCAATTAGAATTAGTGATTGTAATAACTATTTGAAAATAAATAAATTACATTTCTAGATAAAATGTTTTAAAACATACCAAAAACAAACATTTCTCAATAATTTTAAAAAATAAATTTTGATTAATGTATTCATGTAAATTATATGTTATATAATTCATAAATATTTCTGATACTCATCCAATATATTTTTTTGGTATAATATAAGAAGAAATCCATTTTTATGAATAAAAAATTTTATTTTTAATAAGGTAATTTTACCATATTTAAATGCAGAACACATTTTAAATACTATTTTGGACACCTTTATGAATCATGAATAATATTGAATTTTAATTAGAATTTTTTTTCATAAAATTTATTTATAAGGATAAATTATGTTTTTGATTCATTTTAAATTTAAATTAAATAAATAATAAATCTATTAATCCAATTTATTTCATTGGATTCAATTACACTTTAAATCTGATATAAAAAAATACCAAATTTTAGAACTTTTTTTACTCTAAATTCATATTGTTTCATCCCATGTACGAGATTAAATTTCAATTAATTTCATGCAATTATTTGTTTTGAATTTATAAAAATGGGTTCTTTATTTTGAATCATAATAATATATAATTTCAAATAATCAAAGTTTGGGTTTTCAAAAATATTATCTGTGAATGTAATTAAAAATAATTACAACGATTAAGAGGAAAATTAGAAAAAAACGGACTAAACCATACACTTATTTGTCAACATGACCTACAAAATTTTCCAAAATCTATTTTTTAGACATATTTAGAACATGTGCATGATTTTAATGAATGAATTTCTTTATTGGAAAATAAATTCATTGAAAAAACATTTTTGGATTTCCCTTTTAAGAAAATTACATAAATGACACTCCTCCACCAACCTAGAAATGAAGTCACACATCCCATTCATTAACATGTCTCAATCCTATTAGATCATCAAAATGTATCCCAAATATTCTCCCAACATCATTACCCAAAAACTATAAGCCTCCCATTTTTCAGAAATCCATCCAACGATGACTTTTGTTATAAACCAAAGGAAGTTACCCAAAAACATGTTTACATTCTTCCACCATCATATTTTGTTTCATTTAAAACTCCACACCTTCGATTATTTTTATGTCATAATTTTATAATAAAACTAGTTTTTTCAATATACTGATAGGGTTTCATTCTAAGGATTATACTTAACACATACACACACTTCTATCTAATGGGTAATGAACATAACGTTCTTGTGTACGGTGAACTACCACCTCATGAAATGATGTTGTTTGTTTTACATTTACCACATCTCATGGATGGGAATTATAATGGAAACTATAATTTTATATGATATATATTTTTTATTTATTTTTTATGATTTATTATATAAAACTTATATTTATGATATCTATATTTTTAAATATGATAACATATTTTGTGAACGGGTGGACTATCTCCACGTCAAAGCGATGTGATTCGTTCACACTCTATATGGAAGGTATTAAGGACGGTTTTAGTGAAATTAAATAATATAAATTAAATAATAATTATAAATAAATGATATTATATATTTATATACATATATTTTATTTACTTTCATTATTTAAAAACTATAATTAAACATATACTACATTATTGCGTATGTACGATCTACCATCTCCATGAACAATGTCTTCAATTTATTTTTTCTTTATTTAATAGGTTTTTATAAATAAATACATACTGAATATATATAATATTTATATCCTTATTAACATTCCATAGTTATTTAAATCATGTTCATCGTAATAGGATCAATAATAATAGATCAAAACTAATATTAAAAACAAATCATATATTACCTGTAACATAGCATTAACATATAGCTTTCAATAAATGAGTATTAATAAGTTAAAATTAAGTACAATTTGGTATGAGACATATTAATATTTCTTTGTTATAAGATTTATAATATAATAATATTTATTATATAATATTTTTGAATCTGTTCAAGGAATGTATGGTCTTATGGTAAGGTTATTTCATCTCACTTTTTATTTTCATGAGTTACAAGCATGATTCACCACTTATTTATTTTTTTGTAGTGTGTATAATGACCATGGATGTTTTATTTTATTCATATAAATAAATTTACTGATATTTTATATTAGTGTGATGATATTTATTTCATGTGTTTAATATTTCAAAAGGTTTGAAATTTGTAATTTAGATTTGCCTTAATTTTCCTTCTTTCAAACACATTGTTGGAATTTCTAAAAACATTTTTTCAAAAAAAATAGAAAATGTTAACAATTTTTTTGAAATATGAAAATTTAAGCTCATTTTCAAGGAAAAATTATTTTAATTAATTTATGGTTTCCTATATTCCTCTATAAGTTTTCAAAAACAATATTCCAAGAAAATGTTGTACAAAATAATGTTATGTTTTAAAACTATTTATTCAAATTAGAATGGATGTTTTCATCATGAAATGTTTAAAAAATGTCTGCTAATTATTTTACATTTTTTTAACATCCTTTTGTGTTACTCATTAATTTTTTTGGAAAATTATACAAAGGTTATATTTATATTATTTATGTGAATGGATTATGTTTTAGTGGAATGATTTTTATGAAACCCATTTATCTTTCTGGGATTATGAGCTTATGAATCTCACTTATTTTCATGGGTTATGATTTAATGAAATTATTATCAAACATTTCAATATTTCCTTATGATACAATATGATTACATGTTTGTGAGACCTATTTCATTTCATTGGTTATGTTATGATTTTTTATGATCATATGCTACAAGTATGTATGATTTAGTTATGATATGGGTGGGACCTTTATCTCCCTCCAATACATTTGGTAATTTTATATATCTCATTAGATATACGTGGATGGAAGATGGAGTGAACTTAGTTTAGTAAAGGACTTTTTCTGCTAATATCTTCTTAGTAGTGAAACTTTACTACAAAGACTGTAATAGTAGTGAACCTTGAATATGAAGATGGTCATGGGAGTGAACCTTTAAATTCAAGATCATATGGAGAGAAACCTTATACCATTATGTTAGCATTGGTTTTGATGCCCTGAATACTAAAGAAATAATTTTATATGATTATTTTTGTTTAAGAAATTCTTAATTTTATTCATATGTTTTTCATTGATTGATTATTCTCTTGTTTCCCTTATGGTTCATATCTTTTAAACGTTTAATATTATTTTGTTGACTTGTGTATATGAACATTGATATGACAGGTATAATCATAAAATATTATTTTAATGTTCTCAAACTCTTATTCTCATGTAATTATTATATATATTCTTTGTTCACCCTTACTAAGCATCTGATCTCCCCGGTTTATTATATTTTTAATCCACTAGTTATGAATAATGTTTTTATATATATGTACTTATGGGAAGATCTTTCAAGGAATAATTTATGATCTTTCACTAAGTTAGAATATTTTGTTCTATTTTTCAAAATACACTAAACGGTTATTGTCCTGAAGCATTTATTTTTTTAATGTTGTGAATATTCATCTAAAATGAAGTAATATCCATGTACGTTAATCAAGGTCACTATAAAATGCATTCTTTCAAATGATAAAGAAAAACTAATCATGAATAATAACAACATAATCATGAACACATGATTTCATTTGGGCCATTTCCTTTATCATTAGCAATATTTATTGACTCTTTAACCCAATCTTTATCCACTTTTTCAATTTTATTGGAATCTGTCAATTTTCAATTCAAAGTCATCCAATTTGGTTTGACAATATTCTTATTTTTCAATAAATAAATAAATACATTGATGGTATTCATATAATGTATCACTCTTAACGTGCATAAATTATATAAAGTATAACATTAAAATATAAAATTATAAGTTATAATACATATAATGTATATAAAATAATTATTATAAACACTATTTATTATAATACATTGAAAAATATATACATAAAATTAATTTGATATAATAAATTTAATTCTATATCTTATATATATATATAAACAAAAAATTGATTTGTAAATATATATAAATCCAATTATTTATATCTCGCTATAAGGGACGAGGTTACCTATTGTTTATAAAATCTATATTACCTTTGTATCTTAGGATGAGGTCAATTCGTATTTATAACCTCGAAGTGTATTTCTTCCTAAGGGTGATGTTACAAACTATTTATCATCCTTATGTTGATTTCAACAGAAGGGAGAGTTTTTCTAATATTTTGTATTTAAAAAGGGTTTCTATATGTAAGAAAGGCTTCCTATTTTCCAATGGAATAGATTTGATTTTCCTCAAATGGAAATTTTACATAAATTATAATTTACTCTATGTGGGAAGATATTACATATATTTCTGTAATGATTTATATGTACGATATGAGTATGACACATAATATGTATTGTCAGGTATCGAGGTTATAAATTAAGGAAAATATAGAACACTCATTGAATAAAATATTTTAATTTCTTTGATTGGTTTTTTATACTACTTGTGTTATATTCTACATTTTGGGGGAAATTTTGTACACATGCATCTTAAATCCCTAAAGAGAACAAAAATTGATGATTACACTATAAAAAATGGTTACAAGGGCTATAGTGAAATACTACCAAGTATTTAAAACTCATACTCTCCATTTAAAACCCATTGTATTGTCAAATATTCCTTCCATGTTTTTATAACGCTATGTTAATGGTGTCTTGAAAGGAATGGGTGATAATGTGAAAAAAGACTAGTGGATGGATACAATTGTGGTCATTGTATTTATAGTTTGATTTCATTGTTGTATATCATGATATATATGTTCATCGACCATTTATTAGTTTTTTTGGGTAGCTATTCAAATACATTATTTTATGGAATAAGTTCTCAAGGAATGTAGTGTTTTAAAATTTTGTTTATTAATATTATGTTATATAATGTATTCATTTATTTATTGGGTACATTGGTATTTATAATTTTTTTATCCTGACCATAAATTGTCCATAAAAATAATTTTGATACCCTTGAAACATGCTTAATAGTTGGATTGTTATGCATATTTCCAATTTATTTTAATTTTGTTGTTTTTCTATAGTGAAATAACCAATGAATTTAAGTTACTAGTAAATTTATTATTGTTCATGGGATATAAAATGATTTAGAGTGGAATTCAGATTTTATTGTGATCTGTAGATCATTGTATGAATATAATGAAATATAATAATATTATATACATTGAAATATATTTTTATTATATATACATGTATTATAAATTATAGATAAATAAAAATTAAAAAATATAAAATAAAATAAGAATTAATTTATTTTCTTAATTTATTAATATAAAAAAAACACATAAAAATATCTAAATTCACACATACACATAAAAAACATCTAATCATATTTATACACAAGAAAATAGATATCACAGTCATGTGTATATATATGAGTAAGATTGTGTTTTTATTGTTTATATAATATAATATATACACATGATTATGAAAAAAAAAATTAAAAAAATAGGGATTGAATTAATTTTATTGTCTCTATATTAATATATACACAAACATATAGATTTTAAAAAAAAATTAGGAATCATATAAAATTATTTGAATAAAATATGAAGAACAACTGCAAAATCATGAAACCTCCAAACGAGGATAGTTTAGAAATATTTAAAGACATGTTATGAATAAAATACCTACAATTTTCATGGTTGATTTAGCATAAAAGATCAAGAGTGGAAGAAGCAAGGATATGGTTCTGTTAAATCAGGAACAGTGACATGGTATGACATGAATTTTATATCACTTTAAAATGAGGGTAAGAGTTTTATTAGTGATAATCAAAAATTTATGCTAAAAGTAACATTTATCTGTGAAAAAATGATATGCATTGACATATAAATATATTACCAACACTATAAAAAAAATGAAATTACCATAATTAATGCTAAACCTTAAAGCACTAATAATGATTTATTTTATTAGTGTAAAATATAGTTTTGATAAATATAGAATTAATCAGTGTTAAAATTACCCTAATGAGAAAATACAGAAAAAATAAAAAATAAAAAATAAATATTAAATTGAAAAATAACCACAAATTAGTCATTATATACAAATGAATAGTAACAACATTAAAACGTAGTTTATAACAAAATGAATAAATATTTAAAATGTTAAAATTTAAAATAATATTAAAAATGAATAAATGATTTTAATTATATAAGTTAAAAAATGTGAATAAACATTAAAATAAAATTTAATAAATTTTAATTAATACATTTAAATACAATAGATATATAATATATTTTTATCTAAAATGAGAAATTTGTAATTGTAAAAAGATTTAAATAAAAAAGAATAAAATAAAATTTAATGAATATAAAATATGAATAAATATTAATTATATAAATTAAAAAAATTTATATATTTTAAATATTATTAATATAAAATATATAAATTAATCGTTAAAAAGGATTAAATTTAAAAAATAGGAGTGGACCAAATATTTCAAATAGAATACATTTATAAAATTTTCACATTAAGAAAATATTTTAATTGAATAAAAAATAATTTATCAAAGGTATTTGAGGCTAGAAAAAATTAAAAAAACAATCAAACACCCCAGGTCAGTCTGAAAAATAAATAAATAATATTATATAAAAAAAAATTAAAATTTAACAAAAAAAAATTCTTAAATTAAAAAAATATAAAAAATTATTAAATAACATTAATTTTAAAAATTACATAAATATTAAATATTTTTAAATATGAAATAAAAATAAACAAATACTAAAAATTAAATTATAATATAAAATATTTATAAAAACTTACTAACTAATAATAAATAATTATTAATAGCATAAATATTTAACATGAAATTTTTTAAAATAAATATGAATAATAACTAAAAATGAATCAATATTAATTATAGAAATAACAAACATATTACAAATATTAAACATTGACAAATATTTTTTAAAATAAATACTAAAAATTGACTAAATTATAAAAATAGTAAATGTATAGATATGAAAAATTATTTATATTTAAAATAATTAATTACAATATTATTTAGAACGATATAATGTATGAGTTAGAAATCAAACCCATGTTTCAAAATTTTATTTAGTAAAATGTGGATACAAATAGTGTGATCGGGGTGGAGTGGATTTGAACTAACTAGGGATTTGAAGGCAATGAATGAAAAATTACAATCACTAAAGAACTAAACCTCAATTTGAAAAGTAGAAAAAAAAAGGCCTTCTAAATTCCAACTCACTATATTCATGTGTGATAAGAAAATACTCCATATCAAGGTTAAAACATTCTTGAAGAAGTCAAATATGATATCCAAGGAACACCATCCCTAATAAGGCCAAAAAAGTTTCACAAAATTATCATCTTAAGTTGTGGTCTGGAAGGTCATCCTAAATATAATATGAGGGTACACAGTGTCTAATATTAGTTAGAGATTGTCACATCTTCATGTTTTATTATATAGTATAGTCTTGTGCTTGTTCTACATGTCAATAAAATACTCTCCTAAGTGTCCATCAACACATAGCCTTCAAGGGACATAATATTAAAATTAAAAGTAGACTATTATGATTATGAAGTCATTTAGAAGGTGTTAATAAATCACCATTAAATGATTATTATATGCATCTAAATCAATCATTGAGCTCTGAACCATCATAATATGCATCATTCATTCACTCATATATAGGATATTTTTTACACTTCATAAGAAACAAAAACCTATTAATTCTAAGTAACATGAAGAAAAACCACATGAGGGGTATTTCTATATTCAATTCGTAAGTATAAATGAAAAAAAATAATGTTAAATAGAATCATGTCCACAAAATGTGCAAATAAAATCATCGTTTCTTATAAATAAATTCCCATGAAAAGTTAGATGGTGCACCTGGAAAGGGGAAGGTAGCAACCTTTTTATCGAAATTTAATTTCTTGATTCCCATTAAAGATTGGGGAAATACATTGATCAGTTGTTTTCAAAATCATCTTTAACCACTGAAATTAATGTATCTCGAAATCCGAAGTCATAATTTATGAAAAACAAATGATATCCATTCCCAAGGAAGTTTTGGATAATCCAAATTCAGATTTTTTTCAAGATAAGACTGTATTATATAAAACATACACCATAAAATATCATGGTTATCATCCACAGTTATATCTACGATGTAGATTTCTATGAAATGTATAATTTTATTCTTCCTCAACTTAGGTATATAATTCTTCCTTAATACATTCCGTAATAACCATAGTGTATATCTTGAGATTATTGATTTTTTCCAAACCTCTTCATCAATGGATGAGACAGGATCCTCTACAAGATTTAGCTTGTGGGGGGGGGGACTTTAGTTTTTTCGAAGCATATACCTGAGGAAATGGAGATAATAATTCTCTCCAATTTAGAATAATCAATATTTTTTAGTCTTTCTATGGTGTGGAGTAGTAAATTCATCTGACTCAACAACTCGACTTTTACCATTTTTAGCAGTCAAGTGTAAGAAATCAAACCCAACTTGGCCTAGTTATTTATGACCATCATTTTTGGATTCACTATAATCACAGTGATTATCTAATCTTTCATTCTATATAGAGGGACAAACTCATGAGGAAAAAGTAATATATTTAGAATTATTAATCGCATCATCAATAGTAGAGATAATGAATTTCAAAACTAATATAAAGAAATAAATATTAAAAATAAAAAAAATATTTAATGAATAAAAATTTTAAATGGATAAAAATTAACAAATAGAAATGAAGAAATTATAAATATTTAAAAATTTGGTTAAAAAATATTAATTATATAAAGTACTGAAATATTAAATATGCATAAATGTTAAAATACACATTAATAAATATTAAAAAATTCATTTAAATAAAATATAATTATATATCTGTATAAACACCCCAATTATTTGTATAATGTTAATGATAAATGTATTTAAATATTATTAATAGTATTTCAAAACATTTAATAAATATATAAATGAAGCAGTATTTAAAATTATAAAAATTTATACTTGTGTCTCTATGTTTAAAAATATTAACAGATAGTGGATTATTTTCTACATATTATTATTTAATATCAAATTTAATATCAGATATATTTAAAATTATACTTTATATAAGTATTTTGGGGATTTCCTAAGAGGAAAAGTCACTGTGTGATCTTATATCACACTCGAGTCCAAAATCAGGATGGTTTGAATTTTAATGGTCCTATTGTGGTACAATAGAAATCATGTAGTGTATGTACTTTAGTATGTACTACATATAGGTAATGTAGAAATGTTACCATTCACCTGGTAAGGATCCCAAAAATAGTATCTTTGAGCTTATTTCTTCTTTAGTACATTGATTTGACAGATTAAGACACTAATGAGGAGGGGGGGTTAATTGAGTGCATATAAAAATTTCCTCCTAAAAATATTATTTAAAAATCCCCAAATTTAAAATCGCATATGGCCCAGTTAAATAAATTATCCAACTTATAAAAATTTTGATTGTTTGAAATATTTTTCCAAAAACGATTACTTTTCCATTAGGATAACATGAATTACTATATTAACATTTTCAAATATTGTTCTAAATAAACATATAATATAAACACTATCTAAAATTAACTATCAAAGGGAAGTGAAGTTTTTTTGTATGTATAAATAAAAAAAATAAGAAAAAATAAATACTGAAAATCATATAGGATTAAAATAAGAAGTTCAGTCCCAAGTACAGTCTTAGTCCTCTCTGCTTAGTGATAATTTTCTAAAAGAATTTTATATAAATAAATTTGATCCACACTCTAGATTAGTGTACACAACAACATATAGACTATCCAGGTCAATAGTCATATTTCACAGTATCCATCAAAGTACAAAACAAATATACGTTCTATATAGGGACCTACTCTGATGTTATTCATGGGAGTGTTTGGTGTAAGAATGTATGTTAGTGAATATATATATATGTGTGTGTGTGTCTTCATATTTAGAACCGGAGTCAGTGTGTATTTATAAATTAGAGGAACACACTACTCAAATGGTAAATAATGTACACATACATAACAATATAATGAGAATAGTGTTTAGAATACTCTGTGGGGTGTTCTATATAGCATTTGGACTCCTTAAAGATGGTAGGAGTAAAGATGGAGTCGATATCCAAAATAGATAGCAAAATATAATGATATTTTTTATTATATGTTCTGCTTCTATAAAGGTAGATTTTTATTCAATGTGTTCTTATCATCAATGTTTGTTGTTGTAGATGTTCATAGAATTATGGATATCAGTATTGTCTCTATGTATGCATCGATGGAAGTTCATGTGTTTTTATCTAGGGTGATAAATATATCTCGTTTACTTATCCTATATATGTGTGTACAACATATTGATGTGGTATAATATTTATACATGTCAACTTACAAAGAGCATGTTCTTGAGCATGTGATGATACCTCATACATTGTATTGTTCTCTAAAAATTTAATTAATGTTAACTTCAAATTTTTTTTAATAAAATCATTATCATTAAATGAAAAAATATTATGATTAGTAATAAATTTGAATTTAAGAGATAGATCATTGGTGTCTCAGTCTATCAGTATCTAAGATTTTCGGTATTTCATATTGTCAGTGTCTCAAACTATCGATGTATTGTGTAATCGGTGACTCATGATTTTTCTGATTCATGTTATCGGTGTGTCAAGTTTTCGGTAAGCCGGTCACTTGGTAGATAATCCAATTGATAGATCAAACTTGGATTGGTAAAATAGGATTTGTCTGTCATGTTATCATTTTTTGATACATCAGTAACTCAGTTTTTAGTGACTCGCATATTGGTACATCATACATATGAAAACCCTATGTCATTATTTTAGTCAGTTTCTCTATTGGTTGCTCAATCCATTAGATTCTTAGACGTTTATTGGTAACTTATGTATCAGTGAGTCAAGTATCAGTGACTCAATAATCTTTTGGAAAAGTATTAGTGAATTATATGTTTACAAAATCTTTTAACCTCTATTATGATTTAAATTCTTGGACAAGAGGATTATGATTATAAGTAAACATTATTAAACACAATGTAACTTACTAAATGAAGATTAAAAATGATTTATGGGTGTTTGAACAAGAGAATCATAATAATATCTAACTTTTTATGATAAAATATTAGGGAATTATATATGACAATATTTAATTTCTGATTATCATAGAAATATATGTTTAACATATTACATAGATCAATAGAGATGATTTTATCTTCAGATATGAAAATTTTAAGAGAAATTAAAATAGATTTACAGGTCACATATTGAAATTTATTTTTAAGATTAAGTTGTTTATTAATTTTATGATCCATTTTACCTCCCTTTCAAATGTATGACATAAACATTCTCCCTCTTTTGGGATTTTGAAAATTGGGAAAAGGTATAAAACAATAACACAAAATTAGGCAAAAAACAGATCAATGATATAACATTAGTTAAATTGGACATCAGATTAGGAAACATAATAATAGATCCATATAAAACAATTTTCCAATCTCTAATTTCTAGATTACACCACTAGTTTTCTATTATTATAGGATACAATGGTAGGTGCATGAGGTGGAGAAGATGTGTGGTGCAGGGCACGTAGAGGTTGCTGAAATACGGAAGAGAAACACCATAAAAATAGATGGAGTAAGCCTCACTCTAGGAGAGAAAGTAGGACCTGTATGTTTCTGATGGGTTCCAAGTAGTATTTGGTTAAGGGCCTAAACAATGGTCTTGGTCAAAGGGAATGAAAAATAATTAGAAGGTTGTAAGAATGTTTTAAGAGGATAAGCTATTGAGGACACAATTATAGTACTGTGATGATGCATGTAGGGATTCAAAAAATTAATGATTTCCTTGATGATATAACCACCATAATCAAAAGACTTTTCCAAATAATAATTATTCAACATATACATGTGAAGGGTAGGAGTGAATTCTTTAACCTTCATTACCAGATCATTGAATGCATTAGTGACTTGAGGTATCCTCTAAATTTCTACCAAATACCTGAAATGAATGGTTCACCGATTATTGGTGTAAATCCTCTTACAATTGAAGTATACATTCTTGTTTATGTCCACCTGAGAATTAGTTTCTTCTTCTCATTATAATATAACCATGTAATGGACATGGCCAATATCCTTCCAAATATTACTAATTCATTATTTATCAGTTCTACACATCATAGACTGACGTTCATCTCGAACTACAGATCTAAAAATCTAAACATCAGGATAATGAAAATTAGGAGCAGTTGAAGTGGATGAACCTTATACAATATCTTGGTCATCTAATGTTAATTGGATTACATCAAGATTAGGAGTTTGAGTCCGAGCATTATCATCCCTAAAAATTTCATCCTATATATTTTTCACCACATTATCCAAGAATTTCCTATAATCAATTGTGAGGTTGTCAATGGTTGTAACTAGAGTAGTTATCTCATTCCTAATTTTCTAATTTTCATGGACAATGTCGTCCAGAACTGAGACCAACCGAGTCTCAGAATGTGATAGAAATTTTTCTATTAACAAATATATAACTATTTCACTCATTAATGGAACTAATGTTGGTGGATTTATAGAGGAAAATCAAACAGCAGGAAAAAAAATATTCCTTGAAAGCATCTAAATCAACATGGGTAACATAATAAATAGATTCTAAAGCATCAACACAAATGGAATTATGAGTAGGAGCAGATGTCCTATCCTATGAACCAGGATACTCTAAACAAAAATACATGTATCCAAGATCACTCCTCCATACATGCACAACAATTTCATTCAAAGGTGAAAGTACATTAACCATTTCTCTCTTATAATGTATCTCCCCCTTAGCTGGTGTCCTATTTATTTAATATATTAACATTATCATTAGAGTCCCTGAGACTTCCAATATAGTAGGAAATCCAACATGAACATGGACATTAGGAGACCTTTCCTAAACCACAGATCCATCAGGTGCTACATGTGATTTATTGGCAAGTTCAATTATTTATATTAATACAAGAGCATCAATAAGACTTTCATTATTAGAAGGCTATAATGTAATTTCAATTGGATTAGAATCAGGACCTATTCATCACCTGGATGATCTGATTCAATATCTGGTCTATCACTTCATCCATCTTCCCTTTAACTTCCATCATCATCTTCTTCATTTTCTTCGGCACCACTTTCACCATAAACTTATTCTTCTTCTTCACAACCACTTTCTCCTTATTCACTATTTTATTCCTCATCACTACCATATCATATTTCATATTTAGTATCCAATGATTCTTCAGTCTCTTCACTGTCATCCTGAGCTAGAAGTGGTTCATTAGAGGGTAGAGGTCTAGGTGGAAATATAAATGTTTAATTATTCTTATATGGACTTTCATCATGATTAAGATCCCTAGTATAATGAATTGGTGATTCAAATCCTATAACTGCATCAGCCATATCATAAAATGATTATACAACCACTTCATCTGATCCTAGACCAGCGTTTACCATATTCATTTTCCATGGGGTATGCTCAAAAGGATTGAAATATTCATACAAATTATCATTATCATCATCACAAATATTCTTCAAGGGGTTCCAATTATTTCTCATCCTCCTTCAAATATCCTTGTTTAGACAGAAATCATTAGAAGATAAAACTGTATCTTCACCTTCATTCTCAAACCACATAGATTTCAACATATGAGATACAATCCTTGGATAAAAATATTATTTTTTCTTGTATAAGTGTTTTTCTCAAAGAACTTATATGAACTAATAAATATATTCACAAATTAATGTCATTACCTATCTTCAACATATATAAAAAATAAATATCCTATTACATGGGGGAGGAAAAAGACCCTTTCCTAGGATATAATTGATATATGATAAATTTGAATAAGAGCATGTACTCCCCATAAATATCAACATAAATAGGCCTTATATGTAATGCCCCGACCCCAGCTACCCAGAGTCGGTGCATTACTTCGTAACATTGGCATGATCACAAAAGATCAAGTCTCGAAAGACCGATTAGTTATTAGCCTTGGAAACACTAGATACATTCATAAATGTTACATTACATCATAAAGTGAAAAACTAATAACAAATTCTTCATAGTCCAAAATCATATCCTCTTCTGACTATCCCTGCAGGTCATTCATAAAATACTTCTTCACATCCTGGAAAATATTAAAACATTGAAAGGGGTGATCCCAGATGCTCAGTAAGGATAACAATATAGCGGAAGCTTTCATAAATAAACATTAACATTTCAGGCAGTGTATAACTAAAACAAAAGCCTTTTAATCATTAACTTCAACATAATATGGAAAAAGTAAAATGAGATAATTCCATTTACTTATTCACATGGATATTCTACTGGTTGAATAATCACATGAAATATCAATAACCACTTTCATAATGATGGAATGCATAATGCCAGACTATCATAACCACGTAGCCAAGGCCTCGTGCCAAGAACACAAATAAGATTTTGTCAAGGCCTCGTGCCAAGACACTAGTTTGTCTCATGAGACCTGCAGATGCATCGAGGATCTATAGCGGGCTCCACCTGTCACTTACTAAGTCCAATGAATTCCTCATATAAATGGGTTTAAACATATCATAAACCATAACATAATCGTATCACATAAAACATGCAAAAAGGAAACATAACATTTCCACATTTCAATCACAAGATTTCAATACAACACATTTATATAATAAAAACGCTTTCAAAACCATTTGCAATACCAAAATAAAAGAATGTTAAAACTTTGTATTTATTTTTCATTAATAAAAAGTGATGGCTTGTGGAGGAATCCGAAACTCAAATAATGGTCACGGCGGCGGAGAAGTCATTGTCGCCACATATGTATGGAAAGAAAATCATTCCCTTTTTGTCGTTTAGTAAAACGCTTCATATAAAAAAGATTCCTTTTGAATAAACGTAAAAGTCAAAGGGGTTTATGCACCGTATAAAAGAAAGTTGTGTATAAAACCAAATATGCCTCAATAAAAGGAGATTGAGACGGAGTCCTTAAAAAGATCATTTTTAAAATAAAATAGATATATTATGTGTATTCACTATAGGTACACATAAATAAAGTAAAAATACAAAATAAGTCATAATAATATCATGACATAATTCGAAAGTAGGAGATTAACCCAAAAATGGAAGTTGGGTTAAGAAATTCCCTTACCTTGCGTCTTTTCCTGACTCGACCGTTCTTTAACCTCATGAATAATAAACTATAGTTAATTTCTATTTACTTAAGAACCTTTTTCATGTTCATTATTCCTTTTATATACCTTATTACCATGTTATGAACATTATGTAATTATTAATGTTTATAACGGTCATTTTGTCGATCTTAGGTACTTGAGTCAAAAATAAAATTCATAAAATTACAAGTTGTTCATGTGGTGATATATCCATTATATCCAGAATTATATTCATGATATAGATATCATATATCTCATATATATCCAGTATATACATGCATTTATAATATTCCATAACGTTTAGAGGTAAGAAATGAAATGCACCATTCATGGAGACGGTAAGCCGTACGTACGCATGAACACTACTTTCATTTCTACTTCGTATTTAATCGAATGAAATCATAATTATATAATGGTATAATATATTTCTAGTATAATATCATATATAATATCATTTACTCCATCCTTTATACATCCCACACATGGCATTAACGATTCACATCACTTTGAGGGGGCGGTAGTCCACACTTCCTAAAATGAAATTATCGCGTTTACCCATAACGGAAATCATAAATTATGCCATAAATGAGAAATAAAGAAGCATAAGGAAAACATAAACATACTATATATCATATATAAATATAGTGACATCTTAATGGCCACCTTTGATGGTGTTATATGAGTGTTGAACAATCATCATTTCGTGAGGCAGAAATTCGCCATCCACAGAAACCGTATGTTCTTTAACCATTAGATGTAGGTGTGTGTAAGTGTAGCTCGAATCCTTCTTATAACAACATCCTAGTATACTGAGGATACTGGTTTTGTTAAAAAAGAAATGAATAAAAAGAGTTTATGGGGTTGGAGAAGCAAAATAAAACAAAATTACATTAGAGAAGACATTACCTCAAAATCGGGTACCTCTTTTTGATTTGAGCCAAATGCTTCCTTGGGAAGAGTTATGCCCAAAGTGAGGCTTCTAGGAGTAAGGGGGGAAAGTTGGGAGAGTATTTGGGCAGAGTTTGGCCGAGCCAAATGGCTTGAAAGTGTTAATGAGGTGGTAGAGGTGGGGGCCTTTTATAAGTGGAGAGGAGGGGAACTCTTGGAAAGTAAGGAAATTTTACATTTTTATACAATGCTTTTCGGATTCTAAAGGACCCACACATAAATCATTCAAGGATAAGATGATAAGGGTTCTAAATCTACCCATCCAATAGTCTTTGGACAAGTGTATGCCTTGGAGTTGACATTATCTTTTCATTTTATTAAAATCGTTAAATAATGAGTTCATCGCTGCATCATAATCATGTCATAAATTATTTAATTTATATAATGTCTAAAAATTATAAAAAAATACTATGAAGTAGGAAATATTTTTATCTTTCCAATGAATATTTATAGTCAAAAATATGACTTGTATAACCGCATGCAAAAATTGTTTTAGTAAAACATTTCATGTTTGTGTCATTTTTTACTTTAACATTAAATAAAAGGTATTTATGTCATTTTCCAACTAAAGTGGCTCCATGGGGTCCCCCAGTTGACCCATGGATTTTCATGGTCTGCCATGGCACATCCAATGAGGGTAGGGCATGTTTCATGCTCATCTCATATTATTAAAAAATTATTTTTACCTTAAACTAGACTAATTACCTCTAATCGCGATTAAGAACTTAAAAGTTACTATTCTCCCAAAATTATTTTAATCTCATTGGATGACATTTTACTTCATAATGACAACCATGTATGTCGGATTTTTGAAAATCAAATGACAGAAGTGGTAATATTTCATTTAAATGAAAAATCAGTTATTTAACTACCACTTAGTGGTTTCACTATTCATCAAAAATTGATGTTTTTCAGAACAATGCCAAAATTTCACCCTAAGCTATAATTGATATTCCGAATTTAAAAATGATGTCTATTTTAAAAAATTCCAATCATATAAGTTGCATTAATTAATTTTATAATTAATTTCCGATGTCACAACAAATAGCGTGTTTTTAAGAAACAATTTATATCAAAAGATTGGCAATTGTTTATGTCCAATTTCAATGTTAAATTAATTCTAATGACCACCATTGGATAAAAGGTTAAAAATATATTCTAATTATAATGTAAAACCACTAAATAGTATAATTTATCGCTATAAATTATTTTGATTAAAAAAGTAGTTTTTAAGTATTTTTCACTATTCATAAAAAATTAGACGTTCTCAGAAAAATACCAAAAATTCAACATAGGCTAATTTCGATATTCCGAATCCAAAAATAAAGTCCATTTTGAAAAATAAAATTTCTGTAATTTTAAAAAGTGGTTATTAGTATTCATAATGGCTACTTTGATTAGTTGCGGTGTGTAAGAACTCGAAGTTGCTTACAATGCAAGCTATTGCATTATTGAATGATAAGTGTTTCATAGAAGCTCGGGGTGTTACATTCTCCCCTCCATCAAGAAATTGCGTCCTCACAATTTGAAATTTTTCTTCGAAAATAAAAAGATGAAAATAGAAAATACCTTTGTAGAAAACCCACATTGGAAATAAGGTTAATAAAAATATAACTTTAATAGAATGAAAGATAAGTACAAAGGTCACCCGAGATAGCCCATACTAGGATTCTATGAAAATATGGATATGGAAGAAAAACAAACCATCAAGGTCTGATGGAGAGTTGTAGAAAACTGGATTAGGAGGAAGTTAACAATAAAAAAATCACAAACTTGTGATTGGTTAAACGGTCATTGAATCCAAAATTGGAAAAGTTAACCGGCAACGTTATTGTTTTAAGTTATCTTTTATAAAGTTAAAGAATTTATTTAGGATATTTACTAAGAACGTAAGGGAATATACATACTTGTCATATAGACTTTCATTCTTTAATAAATTTTTACCAAAAACCCATCTTTCACTCTAAAAGGTAATAGAACTCAAAAATATTCTATTTATCCTAATTGTATAAGGTTCCAAATTTTAACACATACCATTTAGATTGGAAAAACTATTTTGTAATAACCAGGTACTTCACGTAGTCTAGTGGTAGGAGATTAATCCCAATCGCACTATGGTTGTGGGTTCGATTCCCACAGCTTTGTCCGACGTGATGGGTTGTCACTCGGTCTGCGTGTTGTCCTTTTTATAAATATCTAAAAATAACCTTAACAATAGTATCCAACGTATAATCCATTCCAACCTTTATAGTTATCCAAAATACTTCTGTCCAACTCACAGTCCAGATTTTATGAGGAAGGTAAACATAATGAAACTTCTTTTTTTTCTGCCTAACAACATGTGAACACCTTCATCATGTATTCTTTTAAAACACTGCAACATACTGAATTACCATAAATCCTTATTGATTACATTCATGATCACTTACTCCTTATAGAAAACTAGATATACTCCTTCTATCCAAAAATGTATACAAATCATTAATCAGTTTCAAGGATGTTAAGAATATCCAACATAATCTTTCTGAATCAATCATGTCTTATTCCAAAATCAGTATCTCGGTATCAGAACCATATTATGGTTTATCTTTCCCTCAACCATATATTTTCCAAAAATTTAACCTACTGTGGAGTCACTTTTCTTGGTTCCACACAATCTCAAGTCCTAGATGAAATAGTACTGCAGTACAATCCTTATATACTCCATCATTATTATAACCAGTACATCATTTATACAACACTCAAATTACAAAATTATTTAAAAACAACATAAGAAATCTAATCATTCCTCCTCATCTATGGTAGTATCATAACATGATTATTATCCAATAAAATCATTTGGGGCATACTCTGATGATTTGAACATTGGTTTGCGTAGTGTCCCCCCTCATCGCAGATGAAGCATTTTACATTTGAAACCTTTTTCTTACCCTTGAAGTCACACACTTGGTGTCCTTTTTCTCCACACTTATAACAAACTCCCATTCCCTTCAGGAAAATTCCAAGGTGTTTCTTCCCACAGTTATCACATACTGGAAAATTATTCTTTTCCTTCGTCCCTTTATCCATCATTATCTCTTCCATCCTTTTCTTCTCTTTCATCCCTTCAAATCCATAAGACTTAGAGAATTCTCTACTTATCTTATTAACACATGATACTATTTCTTCAAATGTTGATAACACATGGGAGAATATTTCCATTCTAAATGTTGGCTTAATACCATGAAAGATATGATCCTTCTTACTCTTTGGATCATACATATTGATGGAGTTCACATTCCTTCTACTGGGTGCCATTTCTATAAAATGACATAAAGTAGGTTAGTTTATGAATCAAAATACATAATAACAAACATGAAAACACTTATAATAAATTGACCTATTTATGGATATAATCCATAATCATAAAAATGTTTTCTTTTAGGAAGTATATACTCATAACCCTTCACAGTGGTTTGTAAAGAAAATGTGAATTATCCTAAGAATATCCCCTGGGAGTGTCGTAACCAAGAGTGCAGCAAGGCCCGTTGTCATGCACCAGTTCCCGTTCGAGTCTAGCTCAAAGAGGTGTTTTCGGGTTTTACCCCTAGGTACATCTATGCCAGAGCTACCTCTACCTGCTCGTATCCAGAAAGGGATGTATTGCTCGGAAAACTCACAAAATCTCTAAAATACCAAAGTTCTAGGAAGTTCTTATATACTAATCCTTAAAGTCTATCTTCGGGCTATGTGCTCCAATCAGAGTTTATCTAAATCTAGCTTCCAAAATTAGTACTAAATGCCTCTGATACCAACTGTAACGCCCCGACCCAAGCTACCCAGAGTCGGTGCATTACTTCGTAGCATTGGCATGATCACAAAGGATCAAGTCTCAAAAGGCCGATTAGTTTAGTAGCCTTGGAAACACTAGATACATTCATAAATGTTACATTACATCATAAAGTGAAAAACTAATAACAAAGTCTTCATAGTCCACACCTATATCCTCTTCTGAGTATCCCTGCAGGTCATTCATAAAATACTTCTTCACATCCTGGAAAATATTAAAACATTGAAAGGGGTGAGATCAGATTCTCAGTAATGATAACAATATAGCAGAAGCATTCATAAATAAACATTAACATTTAAGGCAATGTATAACTAAAAAAAGCCTTTTAAACATGAACTTCAACATAATATGGAAAAAGTAAAATGAGATAATTCCATTAACTTATTCACATTGATATTCTACTGGTCGAATAATCATATGCAATATCAATAACCACTTTCATAATGATGGAATGCATAATGCCAGACTATCATAACCACGTAGCCAAGGCCTCGTGCCAAGACCACAAATAAGATTTTGTCAAGGCCTCGTGCCAAGACACTAGTTTGTCTCATGAGACCTGCCGATGCATCGAGGAGCTATAGCGGGCTCCTCCCGTCACTTACTAAGTCCAATGCATTCCTCATATGAATGGGTTTAAACATATCATAAACCATAACATAATCGTATCACATAAAACATGCATAAAGGAAACATAAAATTTCCACATTTCAATCACAAGATTTCAATACAACACATTGATATAATAAAAACACTTTCAAAACCATTTTCAATACCAAAATAAAAGAAAGTTAAAACTTTATATTTATTTTTCATTAAAAAAAGTGATGGCTTGTGGAGGAAGCTGAAACTCAAATAATGGTCATGGCGGCGGAGAAGTCATTGTCGCCGCATATGTACGGAAAGAAAAACATTCCCTTTTTGTCGTTTAGTAAAACGCTTCCTATAAACAGGATTCCTTATGAATAAACATAAAAGTCAAAGGGGTTTATACACCATATAAAAGAAAGTTGTGTATAAAACCAAATATGCCTCAATGAAAGGAGATTGAGACGGAGTCCTTAAAAAGATGATTTTTAAAATAAAATAGATCTATTATGTGTATTTACTATAGGTACACATAAATAATGTAAAAATACAAAATATGACATAATAATATCATGACATAATTTGAAAGTAGGAGATTAACCCAAAGAATGGAAGTTGGGTTAAGAAATTCCCTTACCTTGCGTCTTGTCCTGACTTGACCGTTTTTAACCTCCTGAATAATAAACTAGAGTTAATTTCTATTTACTTAAAACCTTTTTCATGTTCATTATTCCTTTTATATCCCTTATTACCATGTTGTGAACATTATGTAATTATTAATGTTTATAACGGTCATTTTGTCGATCTTAGGTACTTGAGTCAAAAATAAAATTCTTATAATTACAAGTTGTTCATGTGGTGATATATCCCTTATATCCATAATTATATTAATGATATAGATATCATATATCTCATATATATCCAGTATATACATGCATTTATAATATTCCATAACATTTAGAGGTAAGAAATGAAATGCACCATTCATGGAGATGGTAAGCCGTACGTATGCATGAACCCTACTTTCATTTCTATTTCATATTTAATGGAATGAAATCATAATTATATAAAGTTATAATATATTTCCAGTATAATATCATATATAATATCATTTACTCCATCCTTTATACATCCCACATATGGCATTAACGATTCACATCACTTTTAGGGGGCGGTAGTCCGCACTTCCTAAAATGAAATTATCGCGTTTACGCATAATGGAAATCATAAAGTATGCCATAAAAGAGAAATACAGAAGCATAAGGAAAATGTAAACATATTATATATCATATATAAATATAGTGACATCTTAATGGCCAACTTTGAATGTGTTATATGAGTGTTGAACAATCATCATTTCGTGAGGCAGAAATTCGCCATCCACAGAAACCGTATGTTATTTAACCATTAGATGTAGGTGTGTGTAAGTGTAGCTCGAATAATTCTTATAAAAACATCCTAGTATATTGAGGATACTGGTGTTGTTACAAAAGAAATTAATGAAAAGAGTTTATGGGTTTGGAGAAGAAAAATAAAACAAAATAACATTAGAGAAGACATTACCTCAAAATCGGGTAACTCTTTTTGATTTGAGCCAAAGGATTCCTTGGAAAGATTTCTGCCCAAAGTGAGGCTTCTAGGAGTAAGGGGGGAAAGTTGCGAGAGTATTTGGGCAGAGGTTGGCCGAGAAAAATGTCTTGAAAGTGTGAATGAGGTGGTAGAGGTGGGGGCCTTTTATAAGTGGATAGGAGGGGCACTCTTGGAAAGTAAGGAAGTTTTACATTATTATACAATGATTTTTGGATTATAAAGGTCCCACACTTATATAATTCGAGGATAAGGTGATAAGGGTTCGAAATATACCCATCCAATAGTCTTTTTACAAGTGTAAGCCTTTTATTTTACATTATCTTTTCATTTTATTAAAATCGTTAAATAATGAGGTCATCGCTGCATCATAATGATGTCATACATAATTTAATTTATTTAATGTCTAAAAATTAAAAAAAATACTATGATGTAGGAAATATTTTTTTCTTTAAAATGACTATTTGTAGTCAAAAAAATGACTTCTATAACCCCATGAAAACATTGTTTTAGTAAAACATTTCATGTTTGTGTCATTTTTTACTTTAACATTAAATAAACGGTATTTATGTCATTTTCCAACTAAAGTGGCTCCATGGGGTCCCCAAGTTGACCCATGGATTTTCTTGGTCGTCCATGGCACATCCAATGAGGGTAGGACATGTGTCAAACTCATCTCATATTATTAAAACATTATTTTTACATTAAACTACACAAATTACCTCTAATCGCGATTAAGAACTTAAAAGTTACTATTCACCAAAAATTATTTTAATCTCATTGAACTAAATTTTAATTCTTAATGAAAACCATGTATGTCGGATTTTTGAAAATCAAATCACAGAAGTGGTAATATTTCATTTAAACGAAAAATCAGTTATTTAACTACCACTTAGTGGTTTCACTATTCATCAAAAATTGAAGTTTTTCAGAACAATGCCAAAATTTCACCCTATGCTATAATTGATATTCCGAATTTAAAAATGATGTATATTTTACATAATTCCAAACATATAAGTTGCATTAATTAATTTTATTATTAATTCCCGTTGTCACAACAAATAGCATGTTTTTAAGAAACAATTTATATCAAAAGATTGGCAATTGTTTATGTCCAATTTCAATGTTAAATTAATTCTAATGACCACCATTGGATAAAATGTTAAAAATATATTCTAATTATACTTTAAAACCACTAAATAGTATAATTTATCACTATAAATTATTTTTATTAAAAAAGATGTTTTTAAGTATTTTTCACTATTCATAAAAAATTAGAAGTTTTCAGAAAAATACCAAAAATTCAACATAGGATAATTTCGATATTCAGAATCCAAAAATGAAGTCCATTTTGAAATATAAAATTTCTATAATTTTAAAAAGTGGTTATTACTATTCATAATGGCTACTTTGATTAGTTGTGGTGTGTTAGAACTCGAAGTTGCGTACAATGCAAGCTATTGCATTATTGAATGAGAAGCGTATCATAGAAGCACGGTGTCTTACATTATATGATATCCATTTCCAGTAAGCTTATACAATGCCTCCCAAAAACTATCAATGTCACTGGTTGGAGGTACACATCTCTAATGATTATTACGTGCACCCTCATGGGGCACTGTCACGAATTCTGACCAATTATTTGATGAAAAATTATTCTTTTTCCATCTATCATCGACTTTATCCAAAAAAATTACGATCCATCATGAAAAAACTCTACATATACGTATAAATCATGAAACTTCATCAGATAGTATGGCCTATTATTATTGGAGGACCAATCCAACCATCCTTGAGCTTATAACACATTGACCAAGGGAGACTTACATGATAACATCCATTCAGAGTGCACTTACTTCTGATGAATCATGATTTTATTAATTTATTTATGATGAACATGCATAGGTTTAGGTTCTATAGATTCACTTATTTTCTTATTGGGTGGATATAATTCATCCTCTTATTGTTTTAGGACACACTTGACATGGGACATTAAGTGATGTTAGAAGGTTTAGATTCGAGATAGAAAGGTAGTATCTTGAGAAAGAAGTGTTCAAGGGTAAGAGTTTGAGGGTATGAGTATGGGGGTAAAAAATTATTTTGTCAAACCTTATTTAATAATTTAGGGAGATGAAAACATAAATATGATATGCGGGATAAAATAAAATAATACAAATAAAACAATGTTGTGTAATATTCTAGAGAAATAAATAATTAAGTATCGGTCTATGAGACACATCGGTGTGACTTGTCGATGAATCTCTATTAGTAAGTCCTATCATTGATTCATAATCGATTGGTCTTATTAGTGAGTCATCAATTGTAGGTCCTCAAAAATTGATCAACCATAACTCAGGTCTGATGTTACTCATCCTCATATAATTTAAAGTCATATTAAAAATATCATCAAGGTGATTATCTAGGCCAATGAATTCATGATTTTTATTACCATTTTGATAATTATAAGTCAAAAAGTTATGTATCATATCAGTATTCAGTGTTCTTGATTGAGAAACTGGATTCTTAAAAATGTTAATAGAACTTTTCTTGTCATATTTTATGGTGACATTCCTAAATTGATATCCATAATCTAGTAATGTCTGTTTCATAAACAAAATCTATGAAAAACAATTACTAGTGGCTATATAATCATCTTCAGAAGTAGATGTTCCAAAAAATATATATTTACTACACCATGAAACTAGAAACATGGAAAAAATTTATATGTTATAGAGGTCCTTTTTCTATCTAACTTACTTCCACTAAAATCATCATCAGAATAACTAACTATGTTAAGTGGTTTCCTTTACTGGTATACTAATCCAATGTTGTAATTATATTTCTGGTATTTGAAAATAATTTTAATAGTAAGTAGATGT
Source organism: Viscum album (assembly GCA_963277665.1). Lineage (NCBI taxonomy): Eukaryota > Viridiplantae > Streptophyta > Magnoliopsida > Santalales > Viscaceae > Viscum > Viscum album. The sequence continues at coordinate 706,129,980 of OY728139.1, forward strand.
GACTCTTTACGATTTTCCTAAAAAGGAGAAGACAGACAAACACTAAACAAAATATTTGGTATAAAATTTGTTAAGGGGAGAAGTATTTAAATCATACCTCTATAATTAGTTTGATCAATACACTTTCCATTTTAATCAATATCCAATTTTCAGGTGGTAGTCAATGGAGTATCACTACTTTTTTTACTTTCCAAGGAAAAAATCACAATATGATTTATGTATTTACATTTATTCAAAATAATACCATCTATATTTTGAAATATTTTAAATATAAGAAATAATTTTAGTTAACCTAATAAACACATCTCAAATTAATTTTGAATCATTTTTTGAAAATCAATACATTAAGAGTTTAATGAATATCCAAAGATAATATAATCAACATATATTTTAACAACGAAAAAATCTTAAGAAATTATCTTTATTAATTGAGTAGGGTCTCCAATAGTTATGGAAACCCATTAGAAATAAGAAAAGTGTTGAGAGTATAATACAAATATCTTGGAGCATTTTTTAAACCATAAACAAATTTAATTGAAAAACATGATTTGGAATGTGAGATTTAGTAAAACCATGGTGTTGTTCAAAAAATCCTCATTCATATACCAATTTTTTAATGGACTATTTACATCCATCTGATAGAGTCTGAAATTCCGATGTGATGAATAAGCTAGCAGTATTCTAATGGATTCATGTCAGTAAAAGGTTTAAAGTATTCTTCATAGTCTATTAATTTTACTTCACAATAAGATTTTTATACTAATCTAGATATATTCCTTACTGTAGATCAAACATCATCTACATTATTTCTAAACACCAACATAGTTGCTATTTCTAAGGTCTCATTTGGTCAATCAATATGTTTCTAGAGTTTTTTCATTCAAATTGTTTCAATTATTCTTGCATAAGAATCGCCCAAAATTCATCATTTATTGAATCATTGATATTTTTAGGTTCAGGCTATTAAAAAAATTATTGAATATTCAACCCGGTTTCTTAGAAAAGTTCTAGTTTGTGTTCGCTTATATAATTCACCGACTACAACATCTAAGGTATGGTTCATAAGGGATTTAATAGATGTAGAAAATATGTTACAGTTATTTTAGGTTCTTCTAAAAGTTCAGGTTGACAATGATCAGAATGTAGAAATTTTCCACAACTAGAAAACTTTTCTTCTTACTTAACACAAGTGTCAAAAGGTTTAGAATTCCGGTCAATATTTGTTGCTCTTGGTATCCTGGCCAGAAATTACCTGGGGCAAATCATTACTACAAAACATGAATCACACCATGCCTTCTGGGAACCCGCTATTGCTGAGGCCTCCACCATCCTAGCAGGTACGATGCTCGCTATGGAATGTGGATCGGTTGATATCATCAATTCTGACTGCCTCACCATTATCAATGCTATTAACCACAACAATGGAGAAATCCATCCATTTGTCTTCATCGCCAGGAGAATTTGCGTGCTTCACCAAGGCTTTTCTCGTTGCTCATTATCCTTTAACAAAATGGAAGGTAACAATGCGGCTCATCAGCTGGTGGCCTTAGGCCCCTTCGCTGTCTACCAGCTCTGGCTGGGCAATTTCCCTTCATGGATTTGCATTTTTACGTCGGTTGATCTTATTCATTAATTTTTTTCCCTTCTTTTCAAAAAAATTTGGATCTGTTTCATCTAATTATACTTGCACTGATTCTTCCTTACACTTGGTGCTATTATTAAATACCACATAGGAATTTCTAGAGGTGGAATAGCCGAGAAAACTTATATCATCACTTTTAGAGGAAACATGGCATGATTGTCTTTTGTATTAAGGATAAATACATTGAAACCAATACAATTAAAGTAATTAACCATAGAATTCCAATTGTTCCATAACTCATTGGATGTATTCACAAGAATAGGTCTAATTAAAACTATATTGACTATATAACAAGATGTATTCACTATTTTTTTCCAAAAATAGTCAGAAAAATCTTATTCACTAAGCATAGTTAAGGATATTTCTTGTAATTTTCTCTTTATTATCTATACCACTCCATTTTTTAGGGTTTTATAAGAGAAGAGAAGTTATGACTAATTAAATTTTATGATAAAAAAGACTCAAATTATTGATTTTCAGACTCTCGGCCATGATAACATTAAATGGTTTTGATCCTAAGTCTAGTTAATATTTCTACTGACCTAGCATACATGGTGAAATAAGAACATTCTTGACTCTTTTGAGTTAAAATGAAAGTCCTTGTACACATTGAAAATTAATTTACTCGAATATGGGTTTAGTGATTCCCATTTCGACAAGAAACACTGAAGGTCTAAACTAATATATGGGCACCAAATCACAAGGTTGAGAAGTTTAATGTTCATTATTTGGTTTAAAAGATATTTTTTGATATTGTATCATTTGGATACTAAATTTTAGGCAGATCCCAGACTAGTCCTTTTTTAGTTAGATATCTAAGAGATTGAATATTATAGTGGCCTAATCTCTTATTCTAGATCCATGAATATTTGTAAAATGAATGAAATTAGGAAACATCTTGATTAACTAATGTATCTTAATTAAAAGCATATGAATTTTAATTCCTAAAATAATTGAATACAAAATCATTTTTAGAAATGACAACATTACAAGAATCATTTTCAAATTTAACATAAAAACCATCATAAAATAATTCTGATATGATATTCATATTATAATTAAGATCATTTACAATAAGAACATTAGGAATTAAAATTAAATCAATGATACTGATTTGGCCAACACCAATAATTTTTCCTTTTACATTATCACCAAATGTGAAATTCCCACCATCAATATAGATAATGTTCTTGAATCTAGAATATTCCCCAGTCATATGTTATTGAACAACCAATGTTCAAGTACTATAAGATAGTACTTGAACTACTCTAAAAACATTCCTACAAAATATTTCAAACATGAAATTATTTTATTACCCAAACTTTCTAGGGTCTAGTAATATTAGAAATTAATGATTTTGGAACCCTCAAATTATTTATAGGTTTATTATATGAATCATGTAAATTATTATAAAAATAAAATCTATTTGGTCTAGATTAACTAGAAGTAGAAAATGTATAACATGTGCTGGAACAACCTACTGATTTTTCAGATTTAGGCCTAAAATTGTATTTTTAATATTTAGATACCAAATTGGGTTTAACATATTTTCGATTTACATCATGATATTTAATACCAAAATTATATTTTGGAGAATATTTTTTCTATGAATATGAAATAATGTTTCTCTACCATTTGTAAATTTCTCCAAATCCTTCTTTAATTTTTCATTAGATAGATTTAGTTCGTTATTCTCATGGAATATTTGAGAATTCTTCTATTTTCTAATTTTATGTTCCTATTTAATTGAAATAGTAAGAGCGTGTTTTTGGATAGAGTTAAACATATCATTTTGCTCATGGTATGTATACTCCTGAATTTTAGAATATTCAAAAATTTATTCATTTGTCATATTATCATGATCATATTCTTCTCTATAATAATAATAGTCTTTTGGAAAATATTATAGATTTACCTTAAATGTTTTTATCATTATACACATATTGGATTTTTCATCTTTCTCATCATGTGATGATTTAGATTCGTTGGAGCTATCCTTAGAGGCACTCTAGGTGGAGTTCATTGATTTCTGGTACATTTTATCATTTTCTTCATATTTCTTTTTGAACATTAACATTGGACAATCATCTTTCACATGTCATATTCTCTTACACTCATATCATACTATTTAATTACTATTTTCATTTCTCTTCTTGTTATATTTTCAATATCCATTGATTTAATTATTCTATTTATAGAAAAACATTCTGAAGAACTACGTTATTCTGTAAATATATTTCAATCTTAGTGATAACTGAATCATTTTGTCAAACATATTGACTTGGTGATTCGTCATTGCTGTAAATTTCAGCATGAACATTCCCTTTCACTTTTTATTTCGAAGAAGCATTTTTGAAAGACACTTACTCATTGGTTCATCACATTCTTCTCTGTTGACCTCAATCTCTTCTTCCTACATCATTAGTTTACATATCATATTCATTATTGGTTGATTTTTGATGTAATATGATTCCCTTATTGACCATAAGGTTCACTCCCTATTTATAGTAAACATCTGAGAATTATCATTACTTGTTCCTGGGATGTGATTGTCTTTCCTAGAGAGATAATTGTATTTAAAATTTCATTAATCCCAAGATAAATTTCGGAGATGGGGTTTTTTAGTCTTTATTTTAATGTTATCATATTTAATGGTATATGTATTAAGTCTCTTTTCTTTGACTTTAGTAGTACCTTCATGTGAAATTCCTAGTGCATGCAGCATTTCTTATTTTGTTTTACATGAAGAAATCCTATTAAATTATTCATCCCATGTAGAGAAGTATACGTCATTCATTTTTTTATAATTAATATTATATGATGCCTTAGTGGAATCATCCCATGTGTTCCTAGATGTAGTAGGAAATTTATATACATCATCAGTTGAAGAGCATATTTCAAAACCCATAATTTCCAAATAAATATTAGTTTTAATTTTCTAGAAGGTATAATTTGTGAATTTAATGTAGGGAGTTCAATTTTAGAATCACCTTCCTGTCTATTGTCAATTTAAAATGGTTTTATATAATAAAAAAATTGAACTGATAAATGTTCATAGATATTTAACATACCTAAAATCATTGTTGAAAAGAGGTAAAAACATTACAAAAACATTACCAAAACAATAGAGTATGAAAACAACTTCTACAAATTATTGGTTAGAGTATGAAACTAAAGAGGGGGTTAATTGAGTTCTAATAAAAATTTATACCAAAAAATATGTCCCAATTAACCAAAGTTTCAGATCTATAAAAGAATTGATTTTTGAATGATTTATCAAATATTGATTAGTTCTCAGTTAATATAACATGAATTAATATTTTATCTTTCAAATTTTTTTAATATATAAAATTCTATTACATATACTCTCTAATATTTACTATCAAAGTGAAGTTGACTTTTTTTAATCAAAAATACACAAATAGATATAAAGATATTCTTGAAAAAGAACCAAGGATTAAAACAAGGGGTTAAGTATAAAGTAGAAATTTATTAAACTCAACTTCGTGACCACCTAACACCAAGATATTTATATAAATAAATTTGATTGACACTAGGGATCGGGTTCTACAATAGTATAAAAACTATCTAGGTCAACAGACCTCTTCCAAAATATTATAGGGATCACAAAATAAACAGATTGGCCCCACAAGGACCTCTTCCACTATTATTCATGGGATTGTATGGTGTAAAAATGTTGGATGGTGATAATATCTATGTACCTTATAGTTTAGCCCAAGATTCAGTGTGTGTTTATAAATCATAGGCATGCGATAATTGAATTGTAGATAATGTACCCAAACATTGAAATATAATGAGAATTTAGTATAGAATGCAGCGTGTGAGGTTCTATGTAGCTTTTGGACTCCATATTTATGTTAGAAATAAAGCTGGATCCATCTTATAGAATCATTCAACAAAATAGTAGGTTGTTTTTTTGTCTTCTATTTTGAGGAAGGTAGTTGCTTCTTCAAAGTATTGTACTCTTCTATGATGGTTGCTAAAAACTTTTGTGGAGTTCTGGTTGACAATAATATGTTTTTGTATGCATAATAGGAATCTATTGGGTTTTTCCTTTAAGGTGCCTGATCTATCTCCTATGCTTTTCATATATATGTGTTTACACCTTGTTGATCAGGTATGATCTTTATATATGTAAACCTAGAATGATCATGTTCTGGTCATGTTCTAGTACATCGTACCTCGTATTGTTTTCTGGAAATGTCATCAATATTTTGTCAAAAATCATTAATAAAATCAGAATCATTAAATAACATAAATATGATAGTTATTAATATGTTTGAATTAAATATACCGATCATTCGGGTCTTAGTCTATCGGAATATCAAATTGTTGGTGTCTCAAACTATCTGTGTCATATGTTTTTGGTGACCCGTGCTGTTGGTGACTCATCTTTCAGTGTCTCAATTTGTCGGTAAGTCAGACTGTCGATATACCCTTCTATCAATGGATTAAAAATTCATTAGTAACACAGGATCGGCCAGTCAATTTTTTCAGTAGGTGATGTGTTGGTAATGTAGTTTTCGGAGACTTGAATATTGGTAGCTCATACTTAGAGAAACTTTGATTCGTTATGTCGGTCAGTCGCTCTCTTGGTATCCTAATTTGTTCGTAGCTTAGACTTCTGTCAGTAAATTATGTATCAGTGAGTCAAGAATTAGTGACTAAATTTTTGGTAGAACAAGTATTGGTCAGTTATTATTATCCATAATCCGTTAAAATGTTTTATTATATAATCTATAACACCATTGATTAAGGGTTATAAATAAATATGATCGAACATAATGTAGCATACTAAATAATAATTAATCATGATTTTTGATTATTAAAACTATAAGAGGACAAAAAAAATTACATATGATATTTGGAATCACATTATAAATGTCTGAATAACATAGTATTATTGGTTAAATAGTTACATACATGATTCCCATTATACATTTGAATAAAAAAATGACAAAATAATTTTTTATAATAACATTGTTCCCTCTATAATATCCTTACATATCATTCGTGGTACTCTTCTTAGATTCATTGGAATTGAAAATAAAATTGAGGGAGAACAAATTATCCTTAACAGTTGAATACAATGGAAGCTATCATGAATCAATATAGAGAAATAAATATGAAAAATTAAATAAAATACAAAAATACCATTTAAACAACTTTATGTCAGGAATATATAAGGCATAATAAAAATGGAATGTTAAATAGCTAAAAACATATTACATTTATTCGATAAACTATGAAAGAATTCAATATAGAAAAAAACATCATTGTGAAAATATCATGGCAAATAATAATATTATTCCTAATAAAAGAAATGCATAATTATTGGATTTCATATTTAAAACACTTGATACATTTACTATCAATACCATTTACAAAGTAGTTAAAAAATTTTGGGTTCATCAATTTTCAGTTTGGCCAACAATACATTTACCTTCCATATTTTTCATAAGACAATACAAAAATACTGGTTAACAACTCCTAGGTTTCAGCTAAGGGATTTCACTAATGAGATATATCAATGGATTTAGGATATTTATATTAACATTCCCCACCCATAATAGTATTTACAAAGAATTATTTTTGTGTCGGATAATTTGACTAATACATAAAAAATTTGCATTATCAAAAAAAATTTCTTTATTGAATAACATATATATATATATTTCATTAGGTAGTCAAATAACATTAACTATTATGAATCGTATGTAGAAATGGTAGAAGGATTAAGAAATAAACAAATCCATCATAAATAATATTGATATTTAGTGTAATGTTAATCCATAGAGTAAAATGAATAATTTAATGGAAATTTTCTATGAACAAAACTAATTCAATGATGTAAATTAAAAATAATTCTTTTTCAAAATTATTATAATCCCTTCAAATTAAGAATAATAATAGTCCCACTAAAATATATATCCATTAGATTAAAACATATGGATTTTGTCATTGATGAATATAAATTCAATAAAAACATATTTAAATGAATTATATAAGAATATATTCTTTTAATTTTGAAAATAACTTTTCATAAATATAAAATATTTAAAAACCTTTTCATTGAAAATTACTTTTAAAAACTAATAATTTAAATAATTTTAGAAAGCTATTATTTAAAAATATCCTTGCATACTTGTAAATGATAATTAAAGGAAATTATTATCATAAAGGTGGGTAATTATATACATACCATACAATTTAAAATGAACATTCATTTGGTAGTGTAAAAAAGATAGGAATATTCCTTGTTCGGAAGACAACAAAATGATTCCTTTCAAATTTTCAATAAAATCCAATAGAGAATTGTTTAGAAAAATAAATAAGTTTCTTTTGAGAACTTTTTATTAAATGTAAATATGGGTAAAAATACCTGTAATAAAATCATGTTTAAAAATTTAATAACAATTTTTTAATTTTTTTTATAAAACATGGTTTTAGATTAAACGATATTTTTGACTGAAGAGAGTAATAAATTCATATTTTCCTCAAAAAATCATCAATTATTTAAATTACCAAAGTTTGTAGAAATAGAAATATTACTTGAAATTATTATTAATACATAAATGAGATGAAAATTAAATTTTTTTATTGAGACAATGACTAAATAATTCCTTTAACTAATATTTGAGAATACAAAATCTCAATTAGAATGAGATTTTGAAATAAACCCTTAAAATGTTCATAATTTTAATGTGATAAATAATCAATGAATATATTATGTTTATCAATTGTAAATCCACCTAAATAAAGTATAAATACAATAATATATATTCAAAATATATTACACACTTAATTTTTTAAATGGAATATGTTGGAGAATTAATGTAGACCCATAAAAAATGATTAATGAAATTATTTAACACTTGGTAAATTTTATGTGAACTAGAATTATATTATTTAATTAAAATACTAACATAAAATAAAATAAATAATTTATTATTCATGGAATTAAAATTAACTAGATCATTATATACACCATATAAAACAAATTAGGTGTATAACATTACCATATGACTCAATGAAATGAAATTGTGATGAAATCCCTTAACTCACGATTCCTTTTGAATGAATATTATTTATCCTAATGCATATGTCATTGAATTTTTTTAATTACATTATAATAATAATAATTTTAATAACATTATATATGATCCTTTTATAAAATCTTCACACTTGTTCATTAATAATTATTTATTATTTTCATTATTTCGGGTGTTAACTACCGTCTTTTCTCTTAGGCATGTGGTCATTAAGGACCTGAATATTATAAATATTATATTATTTTGTAATTTATATATTTCTACACATTAAATAATGATAATATTTATAAATTAATTATACCATTAATACTATCCATTAAAACGGATTTGAGAAATAGACTATGTTACGTTCATTGAGATGGTTGGTCAAATGTACGCATGTGAAAGGTTTCTATTATTGAATGGCCATTATGGATAAGAGGTAATAATTATTTTATCATTAATAAATTATAATTTTATCAAAAATCCCAAATTATAATGTTATATATGGCATACATGTGATTTGGTGATGAAAGGAGACCCACATCGCTCCATGCAAGTGGTAGTTCACATGTAAACAATGCATGTTATCATCTTTATGTGAGTGAAAAGGTATGAATGAAAATGATATATTATATTTAAATAATGATAAATATGTTATTAATATCACAAATAATTCATTTATATCACATATAATCATTAAATGTATCCTTATCACCTTTTAATTATTTCCACAGTTAATGATGATTTACAACGCTTCGTGAGGTGGTAGTCTGTTGAACACACGAGTGATGTTATCGTATCCCCTTTGTAATGGTAAGTAAAATTTATTTATATGATATAATTACTAGATAGGATTAATTATTTTAGAAATAATATATATATATATATACTTTATATCCATCAACATATCCAACCATGAAACCTGGTAATTGAACAAAGAGTTACATCGGTCCATGAGGCTGTAGTCTACCATAAGAATGAATGATGATTTCGCAACCCATTTTATAGAAGAGGATATTGTTATAGGTAATTAATTTTTTATAAGGAAATTATAGTATATGTACTACCCTATGGTTATTATATCACCTTTTTTAATAATAATTTTGGGAAGCTTAAAAAATAATATAAAAACACTCGTTGGAGAACATTACCTATTCATGGGTTATCCATTTTAGGTTTCCACTAAAAGGCTTATAATGATGGATTTATATATGAAATATGGATTCTAAGATGAGGGTACAAATGTTGGGTATTTATTTTTTCATTTAATTTCCATAAAATATTTTATTCAGTTTAGAATAAGAGGGGACAAGGATGGAATTTTAAATGTGAGTTGAGTGTCAAACTTGTAATATTTTTTATAAGATTCATTCATATCCATGTACATGAAAAAGATTCCAAAATGGGCCTTTATCGAAAAAAAGGTATACAGTAAAAATATGTCTATTAAATGGTTGTTATACAAGTTATTAGTCCATTTATAACCCTTATCTTCTTAGATTACCCAATTAAAGCCATTTTTACCTTAAGCATAATAAATAATTTTATCTCTTTCAGTATTCAATTTGGTAGATAATTATGTTAAAATTATTATAAAATACATATTATACTCATTCCAAAACATGAATATAATATTCAAATATCCATTAATATAACTGAAAAAAATTATGTCAAATTAATCTCACATAAGTGTAAAAAAAGGATTTTTATGGAGGAAATGATCAAAAGGTTACAATGTTTATATATGAAAATTCAACAAAAAAATGATTCTTTTGACCTAAATTGAATTAATAGATATATAATTTAACTAATTTTAATTTAAAAACTTTTCAAAATATTATTTTACATTCAATATTATTTACACAAAAAGTTAGTTTTCAAATAAATTTCAATAAGTTTTCACTATTCATTAAAAAAAATTTCTTTTAGAAAAATCCAAAAAAAACACCCTAGACTAATTTTGATACTATGATTTTTTAAATAGATTTTATTTTGTCAAAACAATTTACTAAATTTAGTAAAAAAATCAATATTATGTTTGCAATGTAGGACTATACCTATTGGGTCGAAATAGAATATGTAGATGCTCAATTACATGAAGGGGTGAATAGTAATTTTAAAAATATTTTTTTACCTTTATGGGAATCATTTTTTAACAATTTTAATCAAGGTTAATTCACAAACCCTGTTTGGTTCTTACATAAATGGATAATTGGAAGGGCCCCGGTCGAATTATCAGAAACATAAACTTAATCAATTAAAACATAAGTAAACTTGAATAGGTTTTACGTAGAGAAGGATTATACCTTAAATGTAGAGACCCAAATCATGACATACATGGACATTAAATTACTTTAGAGGAATACTTAATACATAACAAAAACAGACACACAAGGACCATAATAGTTTATTTTCTTTGGAAACTTGGAACGTAATCTTCTAATGGTGGTGAAAGATCTTCAACATCTCCCATAAAGATCTTCCCTTTTTTCTACCTAAAACCATTCTTTATATCCTGGGGAAAAGAAAACATAAAAAGGGTGACCTCAAATGCTCAGAAAGGGTAAGCATGGAGAAAATAAAACATACCATATACATTTTAACATAAACACATGAACACAATGTTTAAACATCAAAACCTAGAGAAATGACACAAAACATGGAAGTACGTAAGGAATGGATCATAAAGAAACATTAAGAATGATACAATAGTATGGGAATAAAACATGTATTTTTGGAAACCATTAAGCACATGTAATGACTTCCATAGTATCCAAGCCATTATTGCCAAGACCATCTTAGTGGACAAAGTCCCTTTCTGTATCGAGTTCACTCCTCGTTTCAGTCTTGTAACACTGAACCGTATTAACTTACAGTTCCAGCCATGTCTATCTCATGAGATATAAATATTTACCCAATGCATTAGAGGGAGATATAGGTCCCACCCATCTCATAATGAAATCATTCTTACTTGTGCCACATTATAAACATACATCATTCATAGTAACCCAATAAATAAATTGGGTGTCATAAACATCATCCCATAATCACATAATTCATATAAAGGAAATGTATATCATTTCATAATAAGAAAATTTAAACGATTTAAATCATAGAGACTTTATACTTGAAACAAACACATATGAAATAATGTTATCTTAGATGGAAAAAGGTTTTGATAAAACACTTGAAATGAATTTTTGAGGAAAATATCCTTTCTTCTTCAAAATCAATTTCCTTTCACAAAACGTCATGCTATTTTAAAAGAAAGAGATTTTGTTGAAAATAGTCATGAAATATTTTTAGGAAGAATCATGAAAATATGTCTTTATAAAACTGTAAAAATCTGTTCGTTCCGTATAAGTTAAAAAAACATTCTTCTTGTACTTTTGTCGAAAAAATTAAAAAAGTACCTCATAGGGTAAACACAAGAATGATTCCTTCCATACCATGGGGTAAAAGTCAAAATGGGTATAAAAGGACCTTAAACATACATGAATAAACTTTTATAAAACATTGACATGGATGATAGCAGTAACCCCAGTAAATACTTACGAATAAGTAATCTTGGATAAAAATGAGATTTGCACAATTATCCCTTACCATAGGTCCGATTTGATTCGTAAGTGTCCGAACCTCCTGTATAATGATTTAAATAATGTCATTGACTTATTCCAGAATCATACTCATTGTTGTGATATCATATATGGTTCTCTTATGACTTTATATTATCCATTCTTTTGTAAATTCCATGTTAAATAGCGTTTTGGGTAAAATCGTTTCATTTGTCGTTCCTATTTTGACTAGTAATTATTCATATGATTACTTAGATCATGATTACTTAATTCCAGAATATAAAAAATGATTTATATATAATATATATTCAGAATATTCATATATATTATAGATCAGTAAATGGAAAGAAATACGCCGTTCATGGAGACGGTAGGTCGTACGTACACATGAACGCTGTTTTCGTTTCCTTATTGAGTTGAATGGAATTAAGTAGACGACATACATATATATACACATAAATCCAGTATCATTATTATGTCATATATTTCATGATTACTTATTATATATACTTTATAATCATTCATGAATGGTTAATGTGGAGAATGAATCTCATCGCGTCGTAGAGACAGTAGTCCGTACGTACGCATGAGCGATGATGTCATTCTCATGATCATGGAATTGTATTGGAGTGTATATATACTATTTCAGAATAAATATAACTTTTACAATAATCATATATAGATATTATGTACACCATTATACCCATCCAAGTAAGGTGGTGGTGGAAAATAGATTACACCACGGTGTGGAGACGGTATCCCGTACGTACGCACGCGCGGTGATTTCGTTTTCCATAGGATGGATAGATGGTGAAATAGGGTTTTTTCTAACGTATAATAACATATCAGTATATTAGTGATACTTATTTTATTACTTCATAATGAAAAAACCTAAGAAGAAGAAGCGGAAGAAGAAATAAAGTTGAAAGAATCGGTAACGGACATTACCTCTTCTTTGAAGCGCCTCTTTGAGTCCTTCTCTTAGGGCACTAAAATTGGTATTTGAAGAATACCAGGACCTCTAGGATGTTTCTAGGGAAGTGAATAAGAGAATTATTCAGGGTTTGGCCGAGCGTGGAGGATCAAAGTGGTGTGAGGAAGAGAGGGAGGAGGTGCCCTTTTATAAGGGAGGAGAGGGGCACCTTTGGAATAACAAAAAATATTATTTTTTTATCAAGCCAAATTCGGTTTTAAATAGATCCAAATTGATTTATTTCAAAGATAAGGTAGGGATGGGTCGAAATACTCTCATCCAATAAAATTTATACGCGTTTAGGTTCCTATTTTAACCTTATCATTTAGATTAAAAATTAAGTTAGATAATTTTACTTTTACAGTGTATTTTTGTGTTCTTAGACTATAAGGTTAATAAACATACTATAAGAAGCCAAACTAACCCCAAGTTGTTTATTATTAATATATATAACCTTATCTAAGTAATTTGGCCGAACCTTATATTTTTAAGAATAAAATAACAATTAATAATATAATATTTTTTTTAAAACTATTTTATGTCAATTTTGACACTATTTAGTAATTGATTTTTTTGAAACTCATAACAGACTGATTAGTTCGAAAAAAAGTTAATTATATCAATAATTACATGTCATATTAACCTATAAAATTATTGGAATTCTTAAAAAGTCTCTAATTACATTTATTTTGGTATTTATAACATCAATTATGTCAATATTTCATTAATAAGATAATTACTACATCATCTTTGTGTCATAAAAAAATTAAATTATTTAATGCATAAAAATTACAAATAAAATACCATTATGTAAGAAATATTTTTATCTTTCTAATTAATATTTATAGTTGAATTTATCTTATGTATAACCCTATATTAAAAATGATATACTTATTAAACATTGATTTTAACTATTTTAACCCTTCTTTAAAAAAATTAATAATAAATGTCCTAATCTAATCCAAGTGGGCCTAAATGGTCATATTTTATTACTATGGTTTTTTTGGTCAAATTAAATTATCCAATAGAATTCATAAATATGTTAGGGTAACAATAATATCATTTTTACCCTTAATTACCCTATTTACTTTTAACCGTGGTAAAAAAAGTAAAAAGTTACTATTCACCAAAAATTATTTTCATCTCATTGAACCACATTTTACATAATGACATAAACTGTGTCTCTTAGATTTTTGAAATTCCACTCACAAAAGTGGTAAAATTATTTTTTATGAAAAATTCATTTTTTAACTACCACTTAGTGGTTTCACTATTTATCAAAAAATAAAAGTTTCAAGAAAAATACAAAAAATTAGGCCTAAGATATATTTGATATTATGAACTGAAAAATGATGTCTATTTTACCAAATTCAAAACATATCAGTTATATTACTTAATTTAAAAATTAATTCCCATCGTCAGAACAAATAGTGTGTTCTTAAGAGAAAGTAACTATCAAAAGATTGACATTTGTTTATGTCTGGTTTAAATGTGAAATTACATCCAATAACCAAAATTGTATTCAATTGTAAAAATATATTCTAAATATACTTTAAATCCACTCAAATTAATAATTTATCATTATTAATTATTCCGATTATGAAGGTTGTATTTAATTAAAATTTAGTAATTTTCACTATTCATCAGAAAATGAAAGTTATCCGAAAAGTACCAAAATGTCACCCTAATCTAATTTCGATATTACGAATCCAAAAATGAAGTCAATTTTGAAAAATAAAATTTACAGAATTTAAAAAATTGGTTATTACTATTCAAAACGGCTAGTTTTAATAATATTTTAATAGCATATCATTGTTTATAGAAACTCGATATTGCGTACAACACACACTATCGTGGAAGGTCGCGATTGCGTGTAATTAAAGGAAAGTCAAGGATACGTGTTGTGAAAGCTCCTTTTAGTGTAGCATACAACACAAGACAATAATGAAATTAAAAAGAATATTTTTCATAAAATCTCGAGGAGTTAAATTAAAAAAGATAGAATCTTATTTATATCATAGTCAAACAAGTGTAATAATTAATAAGAAATTTTCAAATTATTTTTTTAACAAAATTTAGTGGAAATAAAACATGTAACAACAAAAAAGTAAATAACCAGGAAATATTTTAACCCAAATAGAAGAGTATCCAACAACCTCACATAAACATCCCTTGATTTTTAATTTCAATAAATTATGTCCTACTCACACTAAGGTAAGCCAACGATAATAATATTAGAGTTTGTATTTCTATCCCTGTAAGCCCTCAAACATTAAGGTAGTCCGCACCTCTGTCTTCCTATCCTTGTAAGTCCTCGAAAATTAAGATAGTCAACACCTCTATCTTCCTATCCCTAGAATCCCACGACCATATATATCAATATTCAACATCACACAAAGCAAGCTGAACAAGATGTTCACGGTTGAAATGGATTTCCATAAAACACACAATGCATGAGAGGCTTTATCTCTCTAGAAATCACTTCACAGCATGTAATGTCTAGGATCATCTATCAATAATGAGATCAATCAAATAAGATCATATTTTAGGAAAGGATTCAAATGTTTGACTCCCTCCTTTAAGAGTCATAAATTTCAATGAATCTCATAGGGACTTGAACACATCACACTCAACCATGGTTAGTTAGAATCAAATTTTGTGACATCGTTTTATTGTAACAAAAACACGTGTGAGGAAATTTTATAATGTTTGAAAAACATTCCTAAATTTAAGAACCTTAATTAAAATAAGATCCAATATTATTGGAATAATTTGTTAGGAAAAGAAATATTCTTAATCAAATATATATAATCACAATCTAGAAAATATATTATTTGGTTAATAAATATATGAAAAATTGGATTCTAGAAAAATGGATTTTTAGAGATTGAATTCTGATGAATTCGGAGTCTGAATTAAAAGGAATTTAGAACCATAATTCTATAGAATTCGGAGTCTGTGTTATAAGTAATTTTGAGTCTGAATTTTAGATAATTATATGTCTAAATATCAATGAATTTATATTCGGAATTTCAACGAATATAGTGTCATAATTTTATAGAATCTGGAGTCTTAATTTCATAGAATTCTGAGTCTGAATTTTAGGGAATTTAGAGTCAGAATTTGAGAGAATTTAGAGTCGGAATTACAGAGATTTTGGAGTCTGAAATTTGTAATAATTGGTATCTACGGAATCGTAACATTCCTAGGGTGTTGAAAATGATCCTAATTTTTTACTAAATAAAAAATTTATTTTCTTCATTTTCATAATACATTGAATAAGATAATAAAATCAAATTAAGGAAAAAAGTTTCATTGAGAAATATAATTTTCCTTATGAAAAAGTGTTTTTTATTTTCAAAACACTGAGGAATGGAAAATTTATAAGGAATATTTATTAACTCCATAATCTCCCCATTTTTTAAAACTCAAACAACCTTTCAACAAATAATATACATAATAAGGAATTTTCATTACGTATCTAAAACAAAAAACTTATATCCCTTTACATATGAACTAAAATAAAAATGACTAACTACCCCTTAGGTTTTGAAGTCCCTAACGATCATATTTTTTTCTTTCATGGAAAATTTTGTCTAACTTTCTCAAGAAAAATATTATTTAAGTAGACTCCTCGTTACTTAATATCCCCATTTCATATGGAATTATCTTTTTTTAATTAATATTCTTTTGATCATTCTTCCCCCCTTGTGATTTTCAAAAATAAATGGTGGGAAAGAAATTTTTTTTACCTAAATGATTAGAAATATACAACCCAAATGAATTTAAGGATACCAATATCTCATTGTGATTGGGAAAATTGTTACAAGAATAATACAAAAAAAGATTGACATTACATAAAAATAATTCATTCTTTTTTTCCCTCAGAATGAGCTTTCTAAAGGTTTCCATTAATTACATCATCTATTTTTGGTATTCCTCAATCCTCTTGAGCAACTAAACATGATCTAAATTCTTTTTTTTTCAAGAGCATTGATTATTTATTATTGTGACTTTAAAAATTATACGTAATACTTTACTATCTCTTCTTGTTGTTTGAAATTTTCATCAAACTCTTCCATGAGTTTCCTTTTTCTTTTTTATGTTTAGAGAAACTGAATTCAAATTTGCTTTCAGATCTATATCTTCTTGCATCTGGGAAGTTTTATTGGGATTCAATTTCCCTGAAAATATTATTTTATGGTTATTTTTTTGAATCATCTAGCTTTTCAAAATCATGTTTTATTGAATCATTATATTCTTCCATGATTTTCATATCATCAACCATTCCTCTAGACCATTTGGTTATTTCCATACATGATCTCATATGAGCATCATAACCACTATGGAATGTATTGAACTAAGTTTGAAGGTTGAAAAACATTTCCATGAGCATGATTATCGATTCTGATTTTTTTTAAATAATGATGAAGCAACTATCCTCTGAAATCAATAATAAGAAAAAAACGAATTATGTTAAAAAACTTTTTCAATGATTGAACAATGAAATTCTGACTGGTCGAGGATGATGATTCAGAAGATTATTTCTTTGTTGGTGTGGAATATTTATCTAGCTCTTCATCATTCCTATTAGATATTCCACAAATATATTTATTTTCTTTCAAAACCACATCCTTTCTAGGAATATCATCAACCACTTTCTTACCTTTATCAAATCTGTAAATTTCATTATCAATAATCGAAGTTTCAAATTCACAATCTTAGACGTATATTATATTTTATTCATCAACATCTTCTTTCTCAGACTCTCCCTTAATATCATCAGTATGACTAAGATCATGGTTTCTTCTCTCATCAAATGAAGGCTTATCAATATCATCGTATCCATCATCATCTTTCCCTTGGGAAATTAATTTGGTTGATTCAACCTGGGACATTCGAATCGATATATTTTCTGAATGACTATCCATCTCATGGTATTCTTCTAATTGTTTAATCACATATTCAATTCCATCTTCTTCATCTTATTATTCTTCTACAGAGTCTTTATAAGCTATCTCTTCTTCCACAAAAGCTTCCGATATTGAAAATTTATTACGAAGAGTTTCTTTGAGAAATGACTCTTGAAGGAAGGTTTATGTTACTTAGATTTGTTCAGAATCTTTCTATGTATGTTTGAGTAATGAATGGATGATTTAGTCTTCGGAAAGTTTCTACTTCATTTTCTTATCATTGGATTGTTCTTAAATCTCTTCTGCTGCCTAGTTTTTCAAAACCATTACCTCGGAAACATCTAAACCAAATCTAGCATCATCCACTTTCTTCATTATCTTCTGCTCTCTCAACTTTTCTACCACTTCATCAAAAAAGGTTTTCTTCTATTTGAGATATGGTGGTGCTGATTTGGTTACTAGAATGGTTTCATTTTCTTTAGTTTCCACTTTTTTCTGATTCTTTTATTCTAGGTTTTCTTGGATGTTTCTCCTATTTACCCATTCTTGGTTAAGCCTAGAACCTCACATAAAGAAAGATCATGAAATTATATGGATTTGGTACAGAAACCAACTTTCATTCTCCCTAGAGTTTCATCACCCTACAAAACAATCAAGACTGTTAAGGGTTTTGAGTTGCAGTTAGTTTTAAAAGATACTAAATAGAGGATGATTATCTTTGAGAAGATCTCTGAATACATGATAATACAATATTTCAGGGTTCTATTCTTTATATTATTGATATTAAGGAGGATATAGTTGATAGGATTTACCTTTCCCAGATTCACAAAAAAGTACATCCTAAAAATATCAATTTTCTTAATATAGTCATTGTCTACCATTCTCATAATGAGAAATACCTATAACCATAAATATAACAACATGATGTATATTGATATATGGTTGATATTTGGTGATTTCACCCCCTTGAGACCAAGACATTCAATATACATAATTTATCAAAACATCATATCTTATCTTTCAACTTCTAAGAGAAAAATTCTACTTCAACTTGATAAGGAATACCAAGAATATATTCATCCATGTTAAAAGATAATTAAAATTATTTCACATAGCTCATGAATAAATACTTTTCCCTTCCTCCATCATAAAAAATTATTTCATCATAAAATTCTATAAGAATGTCCGGATAAACAAGATCAATAATATTTGGATTAATTATACATTAGCATTCCAATCCGTTGAGATTTATATTATTTGTAATCAAAGAATTAATCATAGAAAAAAATAGATTCACCAACCTTTCTGTTTAAAATTTACAATCCTATATTTCCTTTTTTGAAGTCATCTAATTCAATTAGGAAACATTAAGTAACATATTGAATGTAATAAAACATGGAAAACTGAATGACGGATTTACAGATGGGTAGATATTAGGAAAAAATGCCTTGAAAAACCGATGTGGGACACAGATTATGGGGTCCTTTATATAGGCTTCGTGATGACAGTTTGAATTCCTGAATCAATTCAACTGTTGATATAAGCTTTAACGGATCAGACGTTTGAGATTAATTCTAATGAATGATTTGGTAGGTTCCTATCTTTTGTGTTTTAAGAAAAACTCATATTTATGGAAAGTAAATATGAGAGAGTTTTCTTAAATAAAGATAGAAATAACAGCATTTAAAAAAAATTAAATTTTTTTGAAGTTTTATGTGTGGAAACATACCATCTGGATTACATTGAATGAATTGTTAGAATTAATAAGGTTCTTCATCGATTATGGAAATTTTTATTAAGGAATCAAAAAAATCTAGGTTCTAAAAAAAATTATTAATGGAAACAAATTATGTTCCAAAAATTAATTTTTTCAATAAAAATTTTTTTTAAAAAAAATGTAACCCCATTATGTAAAATAAATTTCATAACTTAAGGAGATATGTTTCAAAAAAAAAATTAACGTGGAAGATTACCATACAATTATTTGTAATACCTTTAACATCATTTTTATTATTTTTCAAAACACGATTATATAAAATGTGAGAAATCCATAGAGAAAACATAGTTATTAACGGTTAAAATAATAGGGTTATCATTCCTATCTTTTTTAATGATTATAAATCTATCAAAGGGTAAATATTTTGTAAAAATATCTACATGTTGATATTTCATTTCGATAAATTAAAAAATTATATCTCATTTAAGTGTATGTTACCTATGAATGTGATGTCTAATATCTTTGTACTTTACACGAGAGTAATGTGATGGGTTTTTTCTTAGGTAAATGGAACATGTTTTTTCAAAAAATATCTATGTCTTGGTTAAAGTCATTCCATATTCTTTGACTGTGTGATTTATCCACAAGTCTTGATCACAAAAATGTCTAGTAGCCACATATTCAACTTTGGCAATGGAAAGTGCTATTGATAGTTTCTCATTTAATGTCCAAGAATATTATTAATCTCTTATGAAATTATATATTCCCAATGTACTTATTCTATTTATTCTATATCCACCAAAATCATTATCTAAAATACTTTTTATAATAATTCAATTTCCATAAAATAGAAAATTTGTAAATCAATGGTTCACTTTAAATAGATAAAAAAAATTCACTGTTTGTCAATGAGATTCTTTTGGATTTGATTGATATCTTTATAATAATTATACAGAAAACATTATTCCTAGGTGACTAGACATTAAGTATAATAATCATTCTATCATACCACTAAATATTATTTGATCATCCGGTTTCCCGGCTTCATCATGATCAAGAGAAGTTGAGGTACTGACTTGAGTGATTGAACTTTAATTATTGTCATATCAAGACTTATTAATGAATATTTTCAATATACTATTGTGTATATATATTAGTTCATTTGGGTTTTTGAGAGATTTCAAAACCAAGGAAAATGTTAACTCACCCATCATACTCATTTCAAACTAATATTTCATGATTGTCTCAAAAGAATCTATTAAATATTACTGATTTGATCTGAATATAATGTCAACAACAAATATTTCAACAAAAAAAACATTTTTTATCTTTCATTATAGAAAACGTTGGATCAGTAGTTTTGTTTAGAAAATTGTTTTGTAAAAAGAATCATGTAAGTCTATCATACTAGGATCTAAGGGAATTTTTTAAGTACATATAAAGCATTTGTATGTTTAAAAACATCTTTAGTATGTTTTATTTCTTCAAAACTGGGAGTTTTTTCAATATAAACTTCCTCTTAAACATATCAATTATAGAAATCACACATTCATCTATTTGAAATTTTTTGAAGTTAAATAATACTATAATGTCATGTAAAATACATATAGATTCAAGTCTCTCTTCTAGAGAGTAGGATTATTCATAGTATATTCCTTCATGTTGATTATATCCATTAGCTACTAATCTTGATTTATTTCATACAATGAATCCATTTTGAACACATTTAATTATGATGAACCATTTTTCTCCAATTAAAAAAGATTAATTAAGTACTTAAACTAAGGTACATACATTGTTCTTTTCGAATTCATTTAGTTCAACATTCATAGATTTAATCTAATCATCATCATCTAAACCTTCATCTGTACTTTTTGTTTCTTATTGGGAATGAAATGTGAGATGTTACACTTCATTTCATAATGAATGAATAGTACTTACAGGTTGATTTACATCCCCAATGATACTATCAATGAGATGATTCTTAGAAAGCAACTGATTTGTGTTTTTAAAGAATGTTCATCAACATAAGGTCATAAATATTCTCTGGGTAAATACATCATAAATAGTTTCTTGATTATTTTTTTATTAGAAGAGTATTCTTTCGAAGGATGATAATAATTTATTGTAAACGCATCAGAGGATTTCCATTTGGGTTGTATAAAACAACTGAATAAATATCATCAAATTTAACATGTACTCTTTCATCCACAGAACATGACTTTTTATTATATACTCTATATGTCATATATATAGTTGATTAGAGTATGAAAATTTCTTCATCAAATTTGGGAGTGAATTTATTTAAGATATAATTTGTATTCAAGATGAATACATTGCATCCAAATACTTTAATGTAATAATGTATAGGTTTTTGACCAGTCCACAATTCATAAGGTATTTTTATAGAAAATGTGCGATTATAACTCAATTTATAGTATAACAAGAACAACTAACAACTTCAGTTAAAAAAATTAGTAATAGAATATTCACTCACCATGGTTCTAGTTATCTCATAATGAATTTTATTTCTTCATTCAACAATGCCATTTCTTAAGAGTTCATGGTGTTGAGAAGTTATGAGTAATTAATTTCATACTAAATAAATTTTCAAAATCTAAATTTTGAAAATCTCTCCCATGATCACTATGAATAGTTATCAATTGAATGTTTTTCTAAGTTTTAAATTGTGTATAAATGTTTTGAAATATAAAAAAGGCTTCAAATTTCATTGCTTGATAATAACACCATATAAATATAGTGTAATGATAAACTAAAAAAATACATAGTATTTTCCTCTAATACTTCCATTTTGTGTTGGAACTAAAAGATCCATATGCACTAGCTATAATGAATTAGATGTTGAGACTTCAGTGATTGATATAAAGCTTGACTTATGTTTCATTCCATACTGATAAGGATCACAAACAATGGAATAATAAATCCTAAAATCGGATAGATACTTTACAATTGTTTTCTTTGAGAGTTTTCATATGTTCCAAAGATTACAATATCATAGTCTTCTATGACATAACCAGGATTGGTCTTCTATTTCACTATGGAATTGTAGGTCTTAGCTCCTATGGTCTTCTAAGTTAAGTGTGTAAACATTCTCAAGACTATAAATAGAAACAATATACTCTTCATTATAATTGTGTACTAGAAATTTATCATTCTTAAAATTCACAAGGTAACCTTCATAAAATAGTTGAATTATGCTTATGAGGATGTTCTTAAGACCATTAACAAAATAAAACATTTGAAGTTTATGATTTTCCATGAATAATAATGCTACCTATATAAACAATTTCTCCCTAATCATTGTCTCTGAAAGATAATATACCTCATATGAAAATGATTATAATTTTCAAGAATTTTTTTTTATCATTCATGTACTGAGAACATCTACTATCTATATACCATATATTGTTTTTGGTACATTCTTTATTTTTCTAAAAATAAAATTGTTAGACTTTTAGAATCAAAATTTCTTGTATCTGAAAATTTTAGGAAGTAAAATATTAGGATTCCACATTTTCATCATAAAATAATCCTTACGAAAACCTAAATATTGGGTTTTATTTAATGAAAAATATATCTCCCAATGTCCACCACAATGAAACATAGTGCAAAATATGTCACATTAGGGAAATATAATTATGACTAAAAACTAGTTTTGAGTAATTATAACCAAATACAAAAATATTCATAAGAGGATGAAGATGTCAATAAAATTTATCAAATTACTTTCTTCCGGAATTAAAATTTGATAAAAGATTCATTAAATAAAAAATATCGATTTTTAGTCTAGTGGATAAATTCTTATTCTCAAAGTTGATAATTTTGGAAGATGATTTATTAACTAAAACAATTTTAATTGAAATAAAATTTTCAAGATCCATATAATTTTTATCCATATCAAAATTAACATCATTATGTTTTTTAAAAACATAGTCAAAATGAAATTTTTTTAAAGATCTTTAGAAATACCAGATATGTTCTTTGTTAAAATATAAAATCTCGAATTTTATTTCGATAACTACTTCATTATGTTAAATTTATCATTTTCAAGTAATTTAGAAAATCTAGAAACTTATTCTATTAAAGGTAAAGTATTAACATTTGATGAGGAAGATTAATCATCTGATGATTCATAATATTCTTTATTATGAAAATTTTCAATTAGATATATATTGGTTTAGGATTCAACATTTTATACATTATCCATAAGACAATGATTTTCAATAGATAATCTAGTTATAAGAACAATATTCTTTTGACTAGAAGACTCATATTCTCAATATTCACTTGAAGAGTCACCACCACTGGCACTCTAGATGTCATTTTCTATTAAGAAATTCATAGCATTAGATTTGTAATAATTTTTTATGTTTATTTTAGAGTGATTTTTCTGCCTGTATTTTCTCTTAAGCAAATGAAAATAAGGTCGAATATGTCTAACCCTTTTTACAGATATAAAAGGTTACATCCAAATCTTTCTTGACCTTTCTATCTATATTCTTATATATGTACTGAAAATATTTCTTTCCCACAATATTTTTCATCCAATGAGAAATATTGGCTAAATCATTCTCAGACTTCTCACTACCCATTGATTCAGACATAATAAAACCTTTCTTAGCTTTGGATCTAGTTACTATTTCTAGTGTCTTGGATTTAGATGTAGTAGAGAAATAAACACTTCCATTACCATTATTTTTCTTGTTGATGTCATAATTTCTCTTTATTTTTTTCATGATGAATAATAGTTCCAACTAACTCATCATGAGTAGCATTTGATACTATCCTATTATCATCAATTGTTGTCCTTTTAGATTACCACTCATTGGGCATGATATAAATTATCTTGTCCACATAAACATCATCACAAAGACCTTTCTCTTTCAAAGATTTAATATTGTTGACAATTTTTATAATTCATTGTTGTACAATAAAAACTGGTTCTCCTTATGGAAATAATAATCCATGATATTCATCTCTCAACAAATGCCTTCTAGTATCTATCACTTTTTAAGTTCCAATGTTTGTTACATCAGGATTTTTCCAAATACAGTTGTGAGGTTCACAAAAATATATTTGAATATATATATTTCTGGTCATAGAACACAAAAAATATTTTGTACCTTGTAGTTTAATTTATAATCATTTTTTTCATCGTTTGTGAAAGTTCTGACATCCTTATCTGGAATTTTGTAATATCTTGTGAGAATAAAAAAATTGTCCATGCCAGTGTTAATAACAAAAGTCTTCATCCTATCTCTGTAGAACTCATAATCATTAGCATCAATGATAGGTTGTCTGATATGATTAAATTTGTCTATAGAACCAATATGTAGACTTGATATTATATAATAAAAATACTTTTCTACAAAACATGTTAGTAGTAAAAGATTATAAAAATAAAAAACATTAAACAAAACATTAGGAATTATAGTTAAGAAAGAAAAATTGTGAAATAAATATTTGACTAATAAAATTTCTAAGATGAAAAACATGAGAAATTAAACTTATATGTATGTATTATTATTCAGGGACATCCTATGATACCAGCTGTTGGATCGAAATAGAATATGTAGATGCTCAGTTACATGAGTGGGTTGAATTGTAATTTTAGAAACCTACACTTTTAACAATAAAAAAACTAGGTTTAACAATATTAAACAAGGTAAATTAACAAACCCTCTTTTGTTCTTACATAAAGAGATAATTAGAAGGGCCTAATTCAATTATAAGAAACATAAACATAATAAAATTAAATATAAGGAAACTTAAATAGGTTTTACATAGAGAAATATTCCACTGTAAAGCATATAAGATCTTATAAATATCAGAGTTAATCAATTATAAGAAAGTATATGAAATTTATACTTTCTTTAATTATCAATATACAGTATAAATAAAAAATCAAAGGACAAAAATGTAAGTAAGTAGGAACTATTTTAACCCAAAGAGAAGTGTATCCATCAACCTCGGATAAAGGTCCCTTGATTTATACTTTCATTAAAGTATGTCTTACCCACACTGGTTTAGGCCCTCGATAAGAATATTAAATTTTGTCTTAATATCCATGAAATCTCTTGAACATCATGGTAGTTAACACTTCTATCCTCTTATCACTGGAATTCCTTGAACATTATGGTAGTTTGCACATCTGTCTTCTTATCCCTAGAAGCCCTCAATTTGACAATGCACCAATTGGATTTTCCGAAAGCATTTCAAATAAGATGTTCATGGTTGAACATGATTTTCATAAAATGAACAAGTAAAGATAACCATTATCTCCCTATAAACCACTTCATTACAGGTAATCTCTATGATAAAAAATAGACAATGATCTCATTCAAATGATCTTCTATTTGTATGCATGGATTCCAATGGTCAGATCCCTCTTCTAATGGTCATATATTACCTTGAATCATGGAGGGACATATACACATGTCACTCAACCAACTGTTAGTTAGAAACAAATTGTACGACATCATTTCATTATAAAAAAAACATGTCTAATGAAATTTTATCATGAAGGAAAAACATTATTATGTATAATAACCATAAGTAAAATAGAATCAGATATAGTAGGAACAATATTTTAGGAAAATAATGTATAATAAAAAATATATATAATCAGAATATAATAAATATAGAATGTTAAGAATAAAAATATGAACAATTGGAATCTACAAAAAATAGACATTCAGAGTCTGAAATTGTTGGAATTTGGAGTCTAAATTATAAGGAAGTTGGAGTATGGATTCTAATAATTTGGATTCATAATTCAATGGAATTCGGACTCTGAATTTTAGATAATTTGGAGTCTGAATTTCGATGAATTCAGAGTCTGAATTTCAAAGAATTAAGATTATGAAATTCATATAATTTTGACTATGAATTTTAAAGAATTTGGTGTCAGAATTTTATAAAATTAAGATTCTAAATTTCATATAATTCAGAGTCTTAATTGTAGAGAATTTGATGTCTGAATTTCAGATAATTAAGCGTCTAAATTTTTAATAATTCCGAGTCTTAATTTCAAAGAATTCAGAGTATGAATTTTAGGGAATTCAGAAACTATATTTTAGAGAATTCGGAGTCTGAATTCCAAATAATTCGAAGAATGAATTCAGATTATAGATTTAATAGAATTCAATGTCTAAAAATAGTATGACTTGGTAGCTAATGAACTATAAAATTATGATTTTTTTATAACGATTCTAATTTTTGACTTGATAAAAAATTGGTTAGACTTGGTTTTGAAAGGGCTTTTAATAAGACCTTAAAAACTACGGTATGGATAAAACTTTTATTAGAGGAAGAAAATTTTCCATAAGAAAATATTTTATAAGGAAATATAATTTTAATTAAGAAAATGTTTTGGTGATATTCGAAACATTGAAGACTGGAAAAGATATAAGGAAACGTTATTGACTCAATAGTACCTTCCATAGAAAAATACCATTTTCTATGAAAACATTTCAATTCTTTTAAATGAATAATTATTTATTTAGAATAAATTGACTACTATGATTGTCATCATATTAAATATAAAATTCATACCCTAGTACATAATATCTAGTTTATAACTATTAAATTGTAATATTGTAAAAATAATCCACATTTCTTTTAGACTCAGTGTTGCGTGTAACAGAAGTAAAACTAGGTGTTGCATGTAATCTAAGATAAACATAGTATTGCATGTCACTCTAGATATACTTAGTGTTGTGTGTAATAAATCTATTGATTATATTTAATTTATTTAAAAATAAATATATCATAAAAACATGGGGTTTTATATTTTCTTATATGATTGGTTTTTCCTTTCATACATGATATCGAGTACACTGATTTTTTTCTAGTTTTTTATTGTGTTTCATTTTCCCCTCTTTTATTATGTTGTGTTCTCTCAATTTAAATATAATATTTTTAATGAATGTGTTTATATCTGAAATTTGTATTATTGAATACTAATATCATAAAAATATTTAATAAAACATCCTCTTAACATTAGAGGAATGAGATTACAAATATCATATTTGGATAACAAATAACTGGGTTACTACATAAGAGAAAATTTGTGAAAGGTGAAGATATATACATGGAAGAAAATGGTAAATAATTAATGGGAATGATAATGATAATTTATCACAGGATAGTTAATTATCATTGTAAATTTATTGACCAAAAAATTATAAGCATGGGATGATTTAATGGGATATTTGATTCCTCAGTTATGATGGTATTTGGATAATATTTGTGTTTTATGATAATTTTCCAAAAACATGATGTATTTTCGTACTATTTAACAATATAAGGAAATATAATTACATGATATATTTCTATTTCATAAAAATATTTCATTCCATTGGTTGGGATTTGGTATACATATAATTCATCCCTTACTCAACAAAATGAATAAGAAAATGATTTTTTTCATGAATCAGTAAAAGTCACCTTTAACTGATCATAAGATCCATAAAAGAGTGACAAGTCGTTCCTCCAGCCTCTAACTATTTTCCAAAACCAATATGGTTACCCATAGTTATCAAATATATATAAATGTACATAGTGTGAAGTAATAAAATTTTTCCTAAAACCTCATTCAAATATAGACTAAAACCATTTTCTAAATTTTCAACTTTATGATCATTCCAAAACAGTTCGATCAAAAAACATTAGAAAAAGGTCACTAAATTCCCAAAATGAGCATATCATTAATTACTACCATGATTTTCTGTACTATCCAATTTTTATTTTCCATATCAATTAACTCCTTTTCCCAACAAAATTATCTCAACATCATTAACATTCTATTGGTTATGTTTCCCTCAATCATGTGTTTTCCAAGATATTCAACTTTCTACAGAATCATTTTTTTATTATTAGTACCATTCAACATGCGCATTCAAATCCATAAGGAAAACATAATGCAATAAAATACTTATCTATTTCATAATTGTTATAAATATGATATCATTGATAAAACACTCTAATGAAATTATTCCTAAATATAAACTAAATTGCATCAATCATTCCTCTTCATTTTTTGTAATATCATAGGATTTATCGTTATTCACCTTCATATCTTGAGGTATATTCCATTGATGCTTGAGGCATTAATTTTTGTGGTGTCCCATATCCTTAAATTTGAAGCATTGAACATTGGAAACAATTTTCTTTCCCATTAAATCATGATCATGGCATCATTTCAATCTGTAGTAACACTAAACTCTCATTCCATTTGAGGAAGAACCATGATATATCTTTCAAAAATTATCACATATGGGGAAACACTTCTTTCCATTTTTCCAATAATAAATTTTTTCTCTTCCATCATCTTCTTCTATTAATTCCTATAAAATCCATAATAATTATATAATTACTTCTCCATCTTGTTAGCACTATATTTTATATCCCTGTATGATGGGGATATTTGAGAGACTACATCCCTTAAAAATAATGTCAGAATCTCATTAAAAAAGATAATTTTTACTCATAGGATTTCATGAATTGATTCTATTTGAATTCATTCTACTAGGTGCCACTTATATATGATGAAATAAACTAGATTTTCTCATATAATTATGAAACATAATGTATAATAAAAAATAGTGAAATACTTATCCTAAATTGAAATAATTTTGTGCAGATATTCTTATAATAAAAAAATTAATTTCTTTGGGGATATTTCTATTTTCAAATAATTCATAATGGTTTTTATTGAAAATAAAAACATAATATAAATATCCCATACGATTTCCAAACCAGTCGTGCAATAAGGCTCATTATCAATGACCATCTAAAAATCATGTGAAGACCAATTCACCC
This sequence comes from Viscum album, assembly GCA_963277665.1. Classification (NCBI taxonomy): domain Eukaryota; kingdom Viridiplantae; phylum Streptophyta; class Magnoliopsida; order Santalales; family Viscaceae; genus Viscum; species Viscum album. Next base: position 706,159,698 of record OY728139.1, read on the forward strand.
TTTTTGTAGTTATTACACCTTGGTATATCTGTGTCAGAACCACGTCCACTTGCATTATATAGACAAGGATGTATTTCAATGAAAACCCATATATCCTCTACCTTATGAAAACTTTTTTATGTTCTTCTACACTTATCCTCAAAAAATATTATAGGGTTATTTTCCCAAATCTATATTTCCCTAAATTTTGTTTCCTAGTTTTCTACAAATATTGAACTGATACCAAATATAATGACCCCAAAGCCAATATCCTAGAGCGAGTGTATGTATCATAACATTGTCATAAGATACAAGAAATCATATCTCAAATTACTGAATAGATTAGTAGGATCTGTATACTAGAAACATACCTGATTCTAATTTTACATTTGATTATTGAGATTAAACTATTTTTTTATAGAATAAAATTATTCCCTATAGGATATCCATCCATATCATCCATATTAAACATCATGGATTCCTTGTAATGTTAAATTAATAAGTTTGATCTGAAATTCCCACTAATTGTTCATTACGATGGAAGATATCAAGAATCAATAATGAATAATCAATATAGAATGGTATATAAATGAACAAAAATGTAATTTAAATATGTTGGATTCCATAATAAAAAATTAATGGTCAATATAAAAGGTAAATAACTGAAAATATATGACATTTAATCCATAAATAGATAATGAAATGTATATAGAACGAATTTTTTATTATTGGATGACAGATCTCAGGATCTTGATACAACTACCCCTAATTCCTTTATCTATCCGATTAAAAACTACATTGTATAATATGATTCATTTTTAGAAACTATACATCTACAATCAAGACCATTTACAAGAATGTTTAAAATTACTGAGTATAGACTCATAGGGTTTGGCCAACAGATTTTTATTATGAGGATAGTTGATGAATCGAGGAGCTTTCTATAAATTATTCTCACTCATAATTCAATTTCCAAATCATTCCACATATATCAATTAATCGATTTAATTCATGACCAATGTGCCTAATAGAAAATTCAAATGTATCGAGTAAAAGATGAATATTTATCAATATTTCCCCAGTTAAAAAAATAAATCTCATATTAATGCATTGTATGTATAAATGACATACAGTTTAAGAAATAAAAATATCCACGATATATAATATTTTTATATATGGTAAATTTAATATCCATTGGAATGGTAATAATTACAAGGAAATTTAGTTATTATAAAAATCAATCCATTATGTGAATTTCAACATCTTCTTTATTCATAATGATCATAAACCTTATGGATGTAAAAGAAGGATGTTATCAATATACTATAAATAAATTAAAGCAATAATGAATGTGTTTCCATTTATTAATAAAAATACCCTAAAAATATCACTAAAATAATCATGAGGAAAATTTCCTCTCGATTTTGAAAATCAAATTTTTAAAAAATATAAAAAATAAAAATACTTTTCTTTTAAAATTACTTGTAAAAACAATGATTTCAAAATGTTTTATGGAAACTTTTTGTTTAAAATTATCCTTGTAAACATGAAAAAGAAGGTTGAAATAAATAATGTTAATAATGGAGGGTAATTTTGTACTAGTCATAGTATTTAAAAAATAAATTCCATTTTCACGGTAAAAAAGTTAGGAATGTACCTTGTTTAGTAGATTAATATATGATTCATTTCAAAATTTAAATAAAATCAAAATAGTTATTATTTTGAAATTGAAATAACTTTCCATTGAAAAAAATTGAGAAATAAAAATTGTTAAATTTTTTATTAAATAAATTTTTAGATGGTAAATAAAAAATTTTAAAATTTTTTTTGAAATCATTGTTTTGGAAGAAAACATAACTTAGTTCGAAGAGATAAAAGTATTCATGTCTTCTGAAAAACATTTAACACAATTATTTTAAGTAACAAAGAGTGGAAAGTTTTTATTATTAAAAGAAATTATCATTAATAATTATTGGATAATAAAATAAAATGTTTTTATTTTGATAATTATTAAATAATTTTATTCCATTACTATTTAATATTATAAAATATCAATAAGAATGGTATTGTCAAATAAACCCTTATAATGATCATAACATTGGTGTGAGAATTATTCAATGAATCTATTATTTGTATCCACTATAAATCTACATAAAACAAGTAGAAATATTATAATAGATAGCCAGGATGTCAGCTCACACACAATCGTAGACTATCAAAGAAGTTGAAGTAATATAACCCAATGAAATTAAAATGAGGTATAAAAATCCATATGCCTTGGTAACATTTATATCAAATCCAAATTGATTAAACAATTCAAACTAAAAATTAAAATAGAACGAATTTTTTTTATTCAAGATATTACATTTCAATGGGGTAGTATATACACTATAAGGAAATAAGGTTCATAACATTACCATATTACTCAATGAAATGAAATTGGGGAATAATCCCTAACCTCGCGTATCCTTTTGATTGAACATTAATTTACATCCAATATAATAGTTTTAAAAAATTTTATTAACATACAAAATTACTATATTAGTATTTAAAATATCAAATATAATCCTTTTTATAATATCTTATCACATGATTGTTAATAATATTTTATTATTTTCTATGTTTCAAGTGTAAATTGCCTAGTTTTCTCCTGTATGTTTTTTCATTAAATATCTAGTTCATGAACATATTTCATAGTATCAATAACTCCAGGTTAATAATATGAAAAAAATATCATATATTTAATTCATTTATTATTTTAATACAGTCAATGAAAGTTAGATTTGACAAATGATGTAAGTTATAATCATGGAGACGCTTGGTCAAATGTAAACATGACTAATGTTTCCATTTTTTTATGATCATTAAGAAAATTAGGTAAGAAATATTTTAAAATTAAGGAATTTTCATAATATCATTAATAACATATTATATACATATATATCATCCATGTAGTGTTGTGTTTAAAATAGAATATTGTCACTTAGTGAAGGTGGGAGTCCACTCATTCACAAATGATATTATCATCATTAAATGAGTGAAATGGTAAGAATGAAAATGATATTTTATCTATCCATAAATAAAAATATTTAATGAATATAATAATTATTTATTTTATGTAAAACATAATAAATATCTTTATCCATACACCTTCCACATAAATAATTATTGAATGAAGAATCATATAACTGTGTGAGGGGGTCGTCTGTTGTATATACGAGAAATGTTATTGTATCCCATGTGGAATGGAAAGTAAAATAAGATATATATGACATAATTATTATAGAAGAATAATTACTTTATAAATTTCATCAAATTTTTATATCCATCATCATACCCAACCATTAAATGTTGTAATGGTAAATGAAGGATATTGGTTCGTGATGGGGCAGCCCTCCTTACGCATGAATGATGATTTTGTAACTCATTCGATGGAAGTGGGGATAATTGTAGGTCATAAAATTATAATAAAATCATACCATTTTATAGAATAAACATATATTATATTATAATAATTTTATAATAAAAAATTATAATATCAATAAGGAATATAATAAAAAACACTCTTTGAAAAATGTTACCATTTCATTGAGTATCCACCCCAGATTTACACAAAAAGCATTCCTAAGAAGAGTTTTTGTGAAAAATATTTCTTATAAGATGAGGATTATGAATTCTTGTAAGGGATTGCGTTCGAATTTTATGATCTATAGAGTGTTTACAATGAGAAGAATATAGTAGATGGGTGTCCTTTTATTAGTGAGGTGAGTGGAACACTTGTAATTTTCTAAAAATATTCAATCATAACCATGTTTTTATCCAGAAACAATCAAAATAAATGTACCATTATGAAACATATAGGAGGTATGGTGGAAGTAGTTCCATTGAATGAGTGTTTTACATGTTTTTAGGTAATTTTAAACCCTTATATTCACATTTTGACCCCTAGTAAATCTATTTCTATATTAACCACCATAATTAATTTTTACTAATTTGACTATAATATTTGGTCACAAAATTATTTTACTATATTAGAAAACATTAATTATTATTATTAAAAAAAATAATTGATTTTTCAAAATTTCATTCATATTAGTGTAACTTTTAAATTAAAAATCAATCTGATAGATGTGAAGAGAAAGCATGTTTTTTAAGAGAAAATTCCCAAATGTTTACAATATTTTTTTAACAACATTCAATATGAAAATGATTCAAATGAAATAAATTCTATTAATAGATAGAAAATTTGACAAAATTAACATTAAAACTATTTTAAAAAGTAATTAAACATTATATATTCTTTAAACAAAATGAAAATATTCAATTAAAATTTAGTAATTTCCAACATTAATAAAAAATGAATCTTTCCCAAAAAATACCCAAACTTCTTCCTCATATAATTTTGATATAATTATTTTAAAAATTAATTGCAATTTATAAAATAAATATTTCATTTTTTAAAATTAATTTTAATTTTTTTTTGAAAATGGGCGACTAACCAACCCTTTCGAAAAATGATGTTTTTCATAAAACTTTTATTTTTATTTTAAATGATCCTTATTTTATTCATAAATAATAGATCACCATAATTTTCATTTTTATTTAGTATTATTATTAACATCCAATATAAAATATATGTTATTACTATTATATAATAAAATTTTAATAATATTTCACATTTCATTTAAACTCGATGGTGCATGCAATATAAGATAAACTCAGTGTTGTGTGTAAGAAATATTAAAATTGTGTTCCAGGTAAGTCATGATAAACTTAGTTTTGTTTGTAAAACTCGCTACTAAATTGATAGAATTTGTTTAAAAATAATAATTTCTTCTTTCTCCAAGGTGTTATATTTAATTATATATTTGTTATTGTGTGTCATAGACATTGTCAAAGAAGATGTTCTTATTTTAGATTTTCGAGGTGATACAAACCTGAATTTGGATTTTGGGCCACATATCTGAGCCTTCGAACACTAGGTCTCTAGGATGTCAATGGTGGGCCTTTAGGATTCATAATTGATCAATTCCTAGCCTCTGGAGTGCATGAAGGTGCCAATACAATATCTAGATATGAAGGCTGGATGAGGAGGTTCATTCTTATAGTGACTTGTACACACATGTTCTAGACCCCATTTGGTGAGGTAGTGATGAATAGCCATGTACATTACATCAGATCATCATGCTAGAGTCTAGGGATACTGGTTGGTGAAAGGGGTTGTTTTAGTGTGGGGTTTTGGGTAATTTCACATTCGGTCCATGTAATAAGACTTTGTGTCATGAGGACTTTGAGACATGTATGACAGGTCTTTGTACCTTCGAGCCTCCAAGTCATGTAGGAGTTCCCTCTTAATGAATTAAATGTTGATTAAAAGAAATATAAAATATTCAATTGTATTGCATAAATAAAATATAAAATTAATAATTTTTTATCTACTACATGAAAAGAATAAATGTATAAACGATTCTCAACACATATTTTTAATTATAGGATTATTGAATTAAAATCAATAATTATAATAATAATAATTATATATATATTTACAATTGCAAATATATAGTTATATTAAAATTAATACTTATAGATTCATTGAGTGTATTGATTTTATAAAAAAATAACAAATTAACATATACGAATTTTTTTTAATTTACATAAATGAATAAATATTATTTAAATTATATTATTTTTCATATAAATATATAATTATATTCATAAATAATATATTAAAATATGAAACATCTATATATAATTAATTTAATCTAACTAATGTTTAAATTTAAATTCATTTAATTAAAATGAATATATTATTTTTAATAATGTATAAATTAATTTTGATAATTATATGTATTATGAAGAATATATATATATATATATATATATATATATTATATAGTCCCAAATGTGTGTGATTGTGTGTAAGTATATATATATGTATATATGTATATATTACCACGACATTTGTCAATTTGAAACCCCAAATGACTTTTCATGTTATATAATGATATATTCACACAAAAACACTTGCATTGACACAGAAACACACACAAATATATACACATTTATGCAAGCACACTTAGACACACACACACACATAGAAACAAAAGCATAAATAGACATGAACATCAATAAACATACATACACTTACAAACACATACACACACATACATAGACGTACAAAGAGATAAACAGGGATACACATACATACACATACATACACGTGCATACACATACTTACACATGCATACACATTCATAAAGATATATACACATACACAATCATACATACACATACATACTCATGCATACTCATACATACACATACATACACATACATTCATATACACATACATATATACTGACATGCACATTCATATGGGTATATCTATATAAAAATAGACACAAACACGTACATGTATATACAAACATACATACATTCATAGACACACACACACATATACATACACACATACACATACATTCACATACATACACAGACATGCTCATACATACACATAAAGATATATTCACTCATACAAAAATACATACATATATACGTACACACACATGAACATGAATAAATACATCAATATTCACATATAGATACATACACATATGAAGGTTTCAGACAAATAAAAAGCACATTTGGGACATCTTCAACTCTGTTTTCTTTCGAAATAAAAAAATAATCAATGTTGATAAAGAATATCACAGAATCCATGAACACATGATAATCACATAGAATTTAAATTTAATTTATTTGGACAAATAAATTCATTTATTTAAATTTTGATTTTCATTGATTTATTAGTAGACTACTTCCTGTTGTTTTATAGTTTAATTGGGTAGATTTGTGTTTAAAATATATCCAAATATGATTTACACATGCTATACGAACCTATAACCATTTTCATAGAAATACTCATGTCTGTGTATTAATGATTATGTAACGTACATCATTAGTTTATGATTTCCATAAGAATCACTTTTTGTAGAAGGAATCATTATTATCTCTCTAGTCGTGAGAGGTCAGTGGAGGAGGATTGTTCTATGATCTTGATAGAAGTCTTCTATAAAACCTCTCAATGTCATGAAATAATTATATTTGGGAATTCATTATTCACAAGGTGGATTATTTATAGAAATTATATAATCTTGGTTAGATCTTTTTTTATATACATAATAATTATAACCATTATCTTGTTTCATTTTGAATTCCCCAACAATATTTATTTCAAAATTATTATTGATATTATTCTACTAACATGTTCCAAAACTTGTGGATGAAATAAATATAAATTTCTCAGAATGAATAAATCACAATTCATTAATATAATATTTAATATTCCTTTTATCATAAGGATATTATCTTAGCTCACATCCTCTACAATATTTATTAGTCTTTAAGTAAGGACTACATAGTTAAATAAAATAAATATCATAACATCCTTTACTAAAAAGTTAATAAATATTACATACTCTAAAATAGAAAATAATTAGTTACTAAAAATTTGATTGACATGTATATTATCTCCAATGACATTTGACATAGTATTTACGATTAATGATACATGAATAACTATTAATCCATGTAATGGAATAATATAAATTCCACAAGTTAAATTCATATAGAATTTATCTTATGTTCTGAATACAATTTTAGTATGTAACTCATGGCCCCTTTCTAAGTGGAATAAAGATTTTACACTTATAGTACAATGATAGATTCTAGAAATGAACCAAGGTACCCATAGATAATGATGTTAAACCCCATAATGAAAATAACGACAAACAAATGAACATAGTGTAACATATGTAACGACCCAAAATTTTATTAATTAAATTTCCAATTGATCTAATTAAATTAGGTAAAACAGTTATATAAGACATATCCACTTACTTGGTTTTATTTTTTTGGATTTTATAATAACTTTAATAATTTATTCATTGATAATATAGTTTTTGAATAGTGATCACATGAATAGTATAAATGTAGGTATTTAACAAATACAATTTACTCGGACAAAGGAAACTATGTCCTCATCAAGTATAATTTCTCAATATGAAGCCCATATATAGGCGCTCATAGAAGAGTTAAAACCACTAGGCTTCACTCTTAACCAATAGTAAGCCGAGTTTCAACACATTAAGCTCGAACGGAACTGCCGATGGGAGAAGTGGAAGTTTCTAGAGATTACCACCTTCGCGATGTTTTCTGAGCCACCCCAAGGGTCTGTCAATATCACACACCTTACCCTTAGGTCATATGAGGGTTTTATAAGGGGTTATTTAACAATACACTATCACTATTATTTTGCACAATAGATTTTTACACAATAATGAATGTACACTCATTTTATTATTATTACATTGTAAATTGTTTTTAAAACACATATAGTATATTTAGTTAATATTCAATTATGATATCTATTTTGATGAATTAATGGATTTTTTAATTAAATAATATTTTAGTCAGATGCTTTTATTAAATTAATTTTCATTAAATAAAAATAAAAATATATTTTTTATAAATACAAATATGATTTTTTATGATTTGAACGTCATTTTTTTTCAAAACCCATGAATTTAATATAAATTTATATTTTTATATTAAAATTAAAAATTAAAATATTTAGAAAATCATTAATATTTAAAGAATATTTTTTTTGAGTGAAGATGTCAACATTATACCACGCTGAAGTGTTAATAATTTTCGGACACATGCCAATTTTTGGGTAAAAATTAAATACCGTTTAATTATATAATATGTTTTATAACATCATAATGACAAAATGGTGATTTAATAAAAATATATAAATTTTATTTTCATTCAATATATGGTTTATAATTAAAATAAGTTTATTTCAGGTTTTCATTATTTATTTTACAAAGCATTAGTGGACCCTCCAAATCATTTAAAATATATTTACCTTTTAAAATGTTTTCCTTGAGTGTGTGACTCACATCCACAATCAAGCCTAATATTTTAAGAAGTTAGTACATTTTACTTATAAAATAATGTTTTTCACTCCCCTTTTGTAAAAACTATGGGAAAAACCATGGATTCATTTGTGGTCTTAATTAGTTTAATGTGTGGTGCCCAAAGCCGAAATACTAATGAATTCCCTCTCTTTTCCTTTATAAACCCACCCAAGAGCCCACTTATCATTACTAAAAATCCTTGGAGTACGTCCTTACTCTGTCCTAGTCTCTCTAGTATCCTCTCAAGGTGCCCTAATGTCCCACTAAGCCTCTATATGTCCTCTCTCAAGCCTTTGGGATCACACTTCCAATTAAGGGATTTATTCTTTTTTCTTTTTGACCAAATTTAATTAGGTTGTTATACCATATGTTTTTCAATTAAAAATGTTTGGTTATGATTTTTAACCATCCATTTATTTCCCACCTTATATGTTTTAATGATGAGACACCCCTTTCTCTCGATAAAATGCCTCCCATGTTCACCCATTACCAGGCCGAAATTCCGTTAGAAATTTCTCTCTCCTAATATACATTCCATCAATTATTTTGTATCATGAACTTAAATTACATTACATATGTTTGGAAATGTATCTATATGACCCCTTACTATCAATTGCATGTAAATATGATGAGAAACCCATCTATCTCTCATAAAACATTTTTATTAATTCTTATGTCATGTTGTTATGTTGTTGGAATTACACTGATATTTTTCCAAGACAAAGTCATTATGAAGTGAATACAATGCCCATTTCTCTATCTAGTGTATTAACCTTTATAAAAAATGAATTATTTATTATATTGTTTCATGTATTAATTCCACATTCCTTTGTCTTGGAATTGATTAATATGTTTAATGAATCCCTGTTATTTGATATATGTGGAACATTATTGCATGAAATGAAATGATTAAGAAGTATGTGCCATGATAGCACTCCAATGCATTGGGTAAATATTAGTATCATGATAATTCATGTTAAAATAGGGTTTAGTCATGCTAATTCATGTGAAATGAGGGTTTACTCATGATCCAAGTGTAATAAGCCTTGGCTCATTCTAATAACATTTTAAATGTTGTTACCACATTTCAATGTTATGATAGTCAAGCTATATCAACCCTTTATGTCCATGATTCTTATGTTATCCATTTATATTCCTATTTCCTATCATTTAATATATTATTCATGTAATTACTTTCTTACTCCCTTATTAGGATTTATAGCTCATCCTTTTCTTATGTATTCCCTCAGGTTAGGCCATGAAGTGCTAAGAACGAAGGAATGTGTGTGGTCATGTAAAATAACTTTTCACTAAATATGTGTATTGAATGTTTTAATTAGTAATTTAATGTTCCTAAGACTCTAATACACAAGACATCTCAATCATATATGTTGTATCATGTGAATATTTTATGTAATAAATTATGTTTAAGAGTGAAATCAGGACCAGGGTTGTAAAAGATAGAATCAGAGGATAAGTTTATTTATTTTTGGGATTGGGATTAGAAAACCCTATTGAATGCCTTATGGATAATAATATGTATAATTAAAAATTCCCCAAATTTTAGTGATTATTGAGTAAGTAGTTTATTAAAAAAAATCTCTGTCGAGATACGAATAGGTAGAGGTGGCTCTGGTAAAAATGTATCTAAGGGTAAAACCCAAAAACACCACATTGAGCGAGACTCAAATGATAACCAATGGACAAAAATGGGGTTTTAGGCACTCTTGGTTATGACACTCTTTTGGAATATGCCTTGGTAAATTCCTGATCATGGTATGAACTACTATTAAGCGGAAAATCCCCCCAACGAATATATGTTGAGAAGTAGATCATGGATAACATAGATTGAGGAATATCAATTCATAAGATAAGAAAATAAGGGTAATTTATATGTTATCAATTTTTTCATTACATTCTCCTTTATGTGTTACCCCTAACATTCCTTCCATTCCAACCAATATCTAGTAATATTAAGACTCTTGCTAACAACCAATGCAAAGATCAATGTGACGACTCTTCAAATGAGATGCCTAATCTGATGGGAGCAGGAATCATGAACATTTTCATGATACTTTCTATGTTAACTCATGTTTTGAATAGAAAGATAGTTCAAGAGGAACGTTCAACCACCCCCAACCCCCAAAGAAAAATTCACAATTAAGAACATCATGAGAAAAAGGCCTCCAACTTTTAATGGTTCATATGATCCCTCAATTGTCGTACAATAGATCAACTCTATTAAGAAGATATTCTTCATCCTTAAATGTCCCAAAAAAGAGAAGGTTTTTACGGATTCATATCATATGGAGGATGATGATGATCAACAGTAGACATTGATCAAAAATATGTAGCCTGAGGAAGAGCTCGAGGAATTGGAATGGAAGGATTTCTGGGAAAAAATTCGATAAATATTTTTGGTGCACCCTCTGACTTATGATGGAAAGGGACTTCCTTTCCCTTAGCAAGAAGAAGACAAATCTATAGGAGTGTACAAGAACAATTTCCCAAATATTTCAGGACACGTCTCTGGCTTTGTCATTATCCCTAAATGCAAGTTTACCACTTCTTTGGTGGGCTAAATCCTAGCCTATAAAAATCCATGGTGATCTGTGACATCGATAGCTATGAGGCAATTATTCGATGTTCCCCTGAAGTCGAAGTATAGATTGAAAATTATCAAGGGTATCATGTAGATATGAATCATAAGGGGGACTTTAATTCTGGTGGTCCTTTGGAAAAATTTTATGGTTCTATGAAAATCCAACACCCTGCTTGCCATTGGTGCGGAATGAAGCACCTTGGAAATAGCCTGAATCGGATGAGAAAATGATTCAGGTGCAGAATAGAGCGGAACATAGATATTAACTACCAAAAATAAAAAAGTGCAGCTATGAAAGAGTATATTAATTCTCTATTCAACACCCAATTCATTGTTCATTACTTTAACTATAAATAACCAGAGCACTTTGTATACCAATTCTCTAAGCCATGGGTTTTCAAAGGCAACCAACAACCACCGAGGAAGAAAGGGTGAGCATTTTCCATCACTACCACCAATGTGGAACCTGAAAACAATATGGTGATAGTTAAAGTATTTATTCATTCAATAATATTGATCATACATTTTTATTGTTGTTCTATTAATTCTTTTATATCCTATATTATTACAATAAAAATCCAAACACCACCTAAAATCATGGAATTAAAGATGACAGTGAGAATTGAAAATGGGGAAACCATTGCATCCCATGATTATAACCCCTCCCTTGTCCTAATTTGTGCATTAAACTTCTCGAAAAACATCTTCACACACCCTCTGGAAGAATTTGATGCAATTCTAGGCATGGATTGGCTTTCCTTATATATAGTTAACCTAAATTGATGAGAGAAGAAAATAACTCTCCATATGGAGAATTGACCCCTGATTTTCTACATGTACAAGGAAGTGGATGAATCTTGTTTATCACCATCAACTCAAGAGTGGATATTAACGCCCTATGAACATGTGTATCATTCTGAAATGATTGAGTCAAAGGAAGAAACCATCCTTGACGACATTACTATTGTGAGTGAGTTCAATGAAGTGCTTCTCATGTATTTTTCTAGTATTCCTCCTAGAAGAGTTTTTGAATTCTGAATTGATCTTACCCCTAGAAATATTGAAATATCCAAGAATCCATTTAGAATTAATGTTTTAGAGCATGAGGATCTGTAGAAACAACTATAGGAGAATGTAGATAAAGGGTTTATAAACCCGTGTGCATCACCATGGGGTGCACCAATCCTCTTAATCAAGAAGAAGGATGGGTCAATGTGCCTTTGCAATGAATATCACGAGTTCAAAAAAACATGATAATGAACAAGAATTATCATCCATTAATTGATGAATTTTTGGATTAGATACACATAGAACAATAATTCTCTAACGTGGATTTGTGGTCAGTATATTACCATGTAAGGGTAAAGAAATAGGATATCCCCAAGACTGCTTTTCCTACAAGGTACACGCACTATGAATTCATATTAATGACTTTCAGACTCACTAATTCTCCAGATATATTATTTTACTTGATGAATATAGTCTCTAGATATTATTGTGAAAACTTTGGCGTAGTCTTAATAGATTATATTCTAATATACTAAAAAACCAAGGAGGGGCATGAAGAGAAACTAAGCAGTGTACTAGAGACCTTGAGAAAGGATAAGCTCTATGAAAAGTATAGAATGTTTGAGTTCTGTTTAAAGTAGGTCTCATTATTTGGTCATATCATCACAACTCATGGGATATCTATGGCTCCCTCCATGATAGATGCAATAGAGGGATGGTTGAGGCTAACATTGGTAATAGATATCAGTAGCTTCCTGGGGATGGTTTGATATTATCACCGATTTGTGAGAAATTTATCACGATTGTCAAAACATTTTACCATGCTAAATGATATGGGATTCATGTTTTCATATAGTGAATGCAGAGGGAGACTCAAGGAGTTGAAAAGGGGGATTATCACTATGATCGTGATCACATTACCCATAGGTGGAGAACATCTTTGGTATTTAGTGATGCTTCGATGAAGGTTCTGGGTTGTTTGTTGATGAAAAATGAAAATTTCATTTCTTATGATTCATGGAAATTGAATTTTCATGAGAAAACCTATATGAAAAATTATTCGGAATTGGATGAAGTAATCTTGACTTTAAAAATTTGGTGACATTACCTCTTTGGGGAGACATGTGAAATATATATATATCACAAAAGAATCAATTATATATCCACCCAGAATGAGTTGAATATGTAAGACTGAATATTGGTAGAGTAGATCAAAGACTATGACTGCTCAATGCATTACCACCATAGAAAATCGAACTAGGTTGAAGATTTTGTATGTAGAAAGGACACAATAATTATATAATTAATGATAATTGAAAAGGATCCAAACTTTTTATATTGTATTATGATGGACATGGGAATCATAAATAAGTGACCATAATAATTCTTTTGGAAAGGTTAATGTATGCTCAAATGGATAGTGTGGGATTTCATAAGAACATGGAAACTGTAAGAACCCAGTTCTTATTTTTGACGAATAAGTTTCTTCCTTTCTCTTTTCCTTAATTTTTATTGAGAAAATAAGGAAAAATGGGGAAAATACTAATTTTTGGGATGACACTCCATGTACTATTCCACACACTGTGTACTTTGGTAGTGTGGGATGAGTACACAGGGTGTGTATCCCTGTTGGAAAATAAAGGTGTAAAAACTGACTACACGCTGTGTAGTGGGGTATTTACACATAGTGTAGTTAGTAGGAATGAAAATAGTAAGGTAGTGGAAGAAGCTACCAGCAAAGAGATAATACACGTCGTGTAATCATAAATACACATCATGTACTCATGTCGACTGATGAACAGTGTGGCGGTGCCGCCAGAGGAACAGTTAAATGAGAAAGGTACATGCTGTGCAGTCAATAGTACATGCCGTGTATTTTGTTTTTTTGCTTAAAATGGGTTGTAGCCTCCTCCGTTCATAGAGGAATCTTAGAATTCTAGAGGAGCTTAGGAGAGGAGGTCAGACCTTCATGGAGCTCCCGATCATGCATCGAGAATCAGATTCTTCCTCCATCGATCTCATCGGAATCACGCGGGTATGAGATTACTTCTCCTTGTGTGTTTCTTTCCAATTCTTCCTCTAATAAATGTTATTTTATGTTGAATGAGAATTCTTTTACCTCATATCTATCACGTTCTTGGACATTTAAGAAGGCCTCATTCGTGTATATTGATCACGGGTGATTGAGGTAGGTGGATTGGTGTTTAATTTCCAACTAATGTAAGTTTTGTGTACCATTGTGATACGCACCCATGAATAGAGTGTTTTATGGATGAGGCCTTTTTGAATTAAATAAATAGAATTGTATTGGTAATTTATATGTGATAATAAAATTTTGATTGGGATCACTAGTTGGATTCAGGACCACCCCGGGGGTGCGTTCCTCTGTTTAGCCATTTGGCCAGGATACCCGATGGAATGCCATGTTTATTTTGTGCATTACATTTTCCTTGAGATGAATTGTATCTGTATTTCTTTTTTATATGTTGGGCATGGCCTGATTACTTTTTTAGCCTGAGGGCATTGCTTTACGTAGGCTGAGGGCAGTGCCACTTTTAGCCTGAGAGCATTCTTCTTCCATGCTAGTGGGAAATAGCCTCTGTGCCTTAGGGAGACACTTGTACTCCTGAGGGGAATATCTATTTTTTCCTGAGGGAAATGCTTGGGGGAACTATTCCATTTACCTACGGGTGACAGTTTTGTTTACCTGAGGGTAAGGGTTTGTGTGTCTGAGGACCCTGAGTGTTTTACTTAGAAATTCATTGTGGTTGTTTTTCTTTATAGTGAATGATTAAATGAATAAAAAATGGAAATATAACTGGTAAAGATAGTTACTTTGGAGTAATTCTTAGTTTATTTCATTTTACTAATGCACACTGTTGTTGCATATTTTCACACAGTTGGGCACGTGCCTTTGGTGGCTGCCTATTGGGATTATTTCTCACACCCTTTTTGGGTCATGTCTTTGACTCAAACAGATTACATTTCTGTAGGTGTGGATATGGGAAAGAGTCCTTATACATGTACTTGATTGCAGTTGAGGAGTAGGAGAGCATGTGACCGGGCTTAGGCTCACGATGCTAACCGCTGTTTTGTTTTGGTTTTGTTTTACTCTGTATTGTACTGTATTGTACTTTTTTATAACATGTTCTGGCTATTTTCATAGAACATAAGACATGTTCATCATCATATATATAACTGTTGGTTACCTTTTACTGCAGTTGTTTATTTTAAATGTGTATGGTTTATTACTTTTATTGTTCCTGTATGCTTTCTATTTAATTCTGTTGCGCTACACTTTGACTAATGAGGCCACAATTTCCCCACTATCAAACCTGGGCCCTCGCTTCTAGTTGGCAGCCTCTGGGATTTGGGGAAATGCGCTTGAGGTCACGTGGGAAACTGGGTTCGGGGCACCCGTTGAGTGGCACCCCGAACTGGGACATTACAAAATGGTATCAAAGGGGTTTTTTTCATTTACTTACTATTTGGAGCCTTAGTCAGGGATAGGATGGAAATGGTAGATTGTAATAAGCTGTGCCCAGGCATAGCTAACCCGTGTACAGGGAAAATCCAATTTACCCTACGATGAAATTTTTTCTGGTTTTTCAATTTGACAGTTGAATTGATTTTCACCGAAGGGTGAAGCACTTGTATGGTGCTGTTTATATTTTATTCATGGGATCTATTTAGTTGCAACCCGATGAGATAAGGGTATTTCATCTCATGCATCATTTATGCACATGCTAGAAATCACATGACATTCATAGTTTACATGACATGTAGGTGCACTAGACATTGAAGGTTGTTGTAATAAATGTTTTTCTAGTAAATACATGTTGTTGTGGTAGCTGCTTCGATAGATACTTGCTGTTTGATAGATTATTATTGTGTGAGCATGTTTATAGAATGAACTCCAAACTTTGGATTTTTGGGAGTATGTGCCATCATTGAATGGAATATGGTGGATCATTGATGGTTTATTCGGTTATAACACATATAAGATTCCAAACATTGATTCACGAGAAGTATGGGCCCTCACAGATAAGAATTTGGAACATAGGTGTTGTTTTTCAGTATTTTCTGGGTTCTGGAAAAGTTTCTAATGGATTCATTCCAGAATCCCAGTATATACGCCGTGTAGAACTTTAAACACATCATGTTTGTTCTTATGTTCGGGACGAAAAGAAAAACATTTTGAGTAAACGATGTGTACCCTAAGTACATGCCGTGTAGTCTCTTCCCATGTCATAGACTGTGTGGGCGGGGACACAGGGAAGGGAAATTCTTGGGGTGAACACGCCGTGTAACGGATGTACACGCCATGTAGTGTTGACCTAGAGTCAGCCCGTGTAACTAACAAAACTGACAGAGGATACCTTAGGACAAACACGTTGTGTCCATTATGGAACACACAGTGTAGTCTGACCTGGGATCCGGCTATATAGCTGACAACACAGGTCAGGGAAATCCTTTCATGCACACACACGTCTTGTGTATATTGAACACACCGTCTTGTTGTAGCAATGTATCCGGCCGTGTAACTAACAACACGGGTTGGTGAAGCGCGTCTATAACATACACTATACCTTTGGGACATGCCGTGTAGTCTTGACCAGTGAAATACCATGTGGACCTTACCATGTGGCTAGGAAACGGGGTAGTGTACACACAGTGTGTAGGTGTAAAACACCATGTAGTATCAAGGAGAGTAGTGGGTCGTGTCACAAACGACATGGGTAGTTGGTATATTACACCATAACTGATGTGTAGATTATATACACGCCATGTAGTTTTGTTTAACGGGGGCCATTTTTCTTGGCCGCGTTGAAGGAACAGGGCAGGAGAAGAGAAGTCAGGTACGTGTTGTGTAGTCAGTATACACATTGTGTAGACATGTTTTGCAATCTTGATTGCCTTCTTCCTCATATTCCCCTTTATGGTTCCTTTGTTTTCAGTCTTGATATCTAGATCTAAGGTGTGCATTTGAGCTTGTAGTGTCATTCCGCCGAGACGTTCGCGCATTGTTCTCTAGGAGAGCGGCAATGAGTACACTCCGGAGATGGTGGGACATGGGATACCAGTTGATCCTCAACCAGAGCCAGATGAGGCGCTAGCCGTAATACCGACAAAGGCGCAAAGGCATAGTTCCGTGAAGGCTTTATGGGGTTCATGCAGACCTTTCAAGGAGCATCGTCGACTGCCACATCAATGGCCAAGCTCAATCGTATCTTCTAGTAGAAGAATCCACCTACTTTTTCAGGGGATGGTGGACCACAAGCTGTGGAGTCCTGGATGGGGTCAATGTAGACTATCTTCGAGCATCCTGAGACGCCTCCAGGGCGGTGGTTCAAGCTCGTGATTTATATGCTCCATGATTCTGCCACGATGTGGTGGGATGTTACCACCCAATCAGAGCATTACAGAGAAATGTCGTGGGAATATTTCCAGACAGCCTTCTATGAATTCTTCTTCCCAGAGACGCTGAGGGAATATCGAGCTCGAGAGTTCATGAATCTGCAGTATGGATCTATGTCGGTGATGGATTATTCTGATCTTTTCACCGAGCATCAGTGTTTTTCACCCGTTCTAGTGGGCGATGAGACGCTAATATCCAAGAGCTTTGAGGATGGTCATAGATATGACATCCAAGAATTTGTGAATGTTTTCAAGATTCTTTCAGTACATGCTATTCTAAACCAAGCGCTGATTATAGATAGGAACCTGCGAGAAGCTAGTGGTGTGGGCCAGGGCGGTTCAGCACCAGTTTCTGGTACTATTTCTACTAGTAAGAGGATGAGAAAGATAAAATTCTCTCATGGTGGCCATACTAGCCAGAAGAATGTTTCAGGTGGCCAGTTCATGTAGTACCAGTGTGGTAAGAAGGGGCACAAGAGACATCAGTGTCCATGAGACCTAGTGGAGTGCCGAGCATGTGGAAAGATGTGTTATCTGTATCACTTTTGCCGGGTGTTTCTACCAGTGGCTAGTGAGAGGGTTTCTGTGAAGACTCCGTGTCTGGGAGCAGGACCAATGGCTTCTCAGCAATCAGGGAACTGGAATATGTCAGGGCATGCAGGCAGGGATGGTGGTTGTGGCCATGGTAGCCAGAAACTAGGATCTCAGAGGCAGCAGGGCGGGATAACTCAGGGTAGCCAGGTTGTGTCGCAGGGCCGCGGCACTGGGCAGGAAAATGCATTGCAACAGACCCATAAAGAGAAGGATCCCAAACATTCTACTGTCAGTGGTACTATTCTTGTAGCCTCTGTTCTATATTCAGTACTTTTCGATATGGGTGCTACACATAGTTTCATATATGTTCCCATTGTGGGGAGTTATGGGCTCTGTGTTTCATCTTATTCTGCTGTTATGACGCTAGACACTTCGTTGAGGATGAGAATGAAATGTGTGCGCCAGTGCAAAGAGTTCCCCCTTTAGTTTGGTGGGTGTCACTATCTATGGGACCTCTATGTCATGGAGATGATGAGATATGATGTCATTCTCCGGATGGACTGGTTGGTTCCCTTTCGAGCCTTTGTGGATTGCTACCGTCGTAAGGTTTGTTTCACATCATCAGAGGGCAGAGAGTTTTTATACAAAGTTTAATGGGATGTTCAGGTGAGTCATGCTGGAATAAATCATCATGGGTGAGGTGGAGTCACAGCCTAGATTGTGAGCTTATATCTAGATGACTTGGGGACTTTTCAGAAGCATTTCCCTCCAGTGGTTGGTCATTTCATGGATGTCTTCTTGGATTAATTTTCAGGTCTACCTACGGAGCTTGAGGTGGATTTTACTGTTGATATTGTGCCATGAGCAGCACTGTTGTCCATTCCTCCTTATAGGATGTCCATGCCTAAGTTGCAGGATCTCAAGAGACAGTTAGAGGAGTTATAGGAAAAGGGTTTCATCTAACCCACTAATTCTCCTTAGGGTTCTCCCATTCTTTTTGCGAAGAGACTCTATGTGGATTATCGGAAGATGAACAAGTTGATGGTTAAGAACTGATAACCCTTTCCTAGTATTGATGATCTTTTTTATCTACTATGTGGAGCACGAGTGTTCTCAAATAATGGAATGAGATCAGGATATCATCAGCGGCATGATAGACCATCTGATATTCCTTTCATAGCTTTCAGGAGTAGGTATTCTCTATACGAGTATACGGTTATGCCGTTCGGACTCACAAATACACCAGTAGTTTTCATTTCCCTGATGAATCGTGTGTTCCATCCTTAACTGGATTCTATTGTTGTAGTATTAATGGATGATATCTTGGTGTACTCTCACACTCGACATGACCATGCCACCCATCTTGAGATCATATTGATTACACTGAGAGGGCATCGACTATATGCTAAGCTCTCAAAGTGACACTTTTGGATGGACCTAATACCCTTCCTGGGTCATATCATCTCAGAGGCAGGAGTTGCAGTAGACCCAGAGAAGGTGAGAGCAGTAGTTTCCTGGGAGCAGCCTAAGAACGTGACTGAAATACAGAGTTTCTTGGGGCTGGCTGCTTACTACAGACGCTTCATACCGGACTTCTCCCGCTTGGCAACGCCGTTGAAAGGTTTGACTAAGAAGGTTGTGAAGTTCGTATGGTCAAAATATTACAACATAGCTTTCCAAGAGCTGAAGGTAAAATTGACATCATCACCAATCCTAATACTCCCAGAGTAGGGGATGAGTTACACAGTTTAATGTGATGCATCATGGATTGGGCTAGGAGCTATGTTGATGTAGGGAGATCGAGTAGTCGCGTATGGGTCTTGGAAGTTGAGGCCACATGAGAGAAATTACCTAACGAATGATCTCAAGTTAGCTGTAGTTGTTCATGTGTTACGCTATTGGAGACAGTATCTCTTGGGAGAGAATTTGATGGTTTTCACTGACCACAAAAGTATCAAGTATATCATTACTCAGCGTGAATTGAATATGAGGTAGCGAATGTGGGTCTAATAACTTCAGTCCTTTGATTTTGAGCTTGCTTATAAACTAGTAAAGGTAATGCAGTAGCTGATGCATTGAGAGGGAAGACTTAGATACAGGTAGTTCAAGAGGCCAGTGGTGAATGGAAGCTTATGGCTTTGTTTTCTGAGATTCATTTTGAGGTGCACGACAGTCAGTGGTAGACCTATCATTCATCTTTAGTTGTGACTTTTATCCTCATGCATAGGGTGATGATGAGACATATATCTGATTCAGAAGGCCTGGTTCTACGGGAGTCAGTGACCACTGAGGACTCTTCTCCTGGTTGGATGATAGGCGATGATGAAGTATTGTGTTTCCATTGATGAGTGTGGGTTCTAGGAGATATACGCGAGGAGTTAATGCGCGAGTTTCATGCTTCAGTCTGGGCAGTTCATCTCATTGTTACCAAGATGTACCATGACATGAGAAATCTATACTGGTGGCTGGGTATGAAGAGTAAGAGATAGCATGTTTTTTTACGAGATGTTCCACCTATCAGCAGGTGAAGGCGGAGAATCAGAGGCCAGCCAGACTATTACAGCAGTTACCCATTCCATAGTGGAAATGGGATGATGTGGCGATGGGCTTCATGACTGGGTTGTTGTGGTCACCATGAGGCAATGATGCCATGTGGGTTGTTGTGGACAGTCTCACAAATTTATCTCACTTTTTTCTGATCAAGGATACCTAGAGTGTTGATGAGCTCGGGAAGATGTATATACGAGAGGTCATACATCTTTATGGGGTTCCCCGTTCTATCATTTTGGATAGGGACGCTCATTTTACATCTCGTTTTTGGATGCATTTTCATAGTTCATGGGGTATACAGGTTCTTCTGAGCACATCTTACCACCCTAAGACCGATGGTTAGTCAGAGCGTACGATACAGGTGCTAGAGGACATGCTATGTGCATGCGTTCTAGACCTTGGGGGCTCTTGGGAGAAGCATATAATCTTAATATTGATTTCCTATAATAATAGTTTTCAGGAAACTATAGGGATGGAACCATACGAGGCCTTATACGGTAGGGCATGCCGAGAACCCTTATGTTGGTTAGAGACAAGTGAGGCACCTTTACTGGGACCATGATTCATGCAGGATATTTCTGAGCAGGTGCAGTTGATTTTGAAGCAGATGTCTATCGCACAGTCCCGTCCGAAATCTTATGTTGATTTCCGCAGATAACCCTTGGTGTTCGTGGTTGGGGATTAAGTTTTCTTGTGTGTTTCACCGAGGTTGGGACACAGGCGGATCAGGAGACAGGGTAAACTTTCACCGAGGTACGTGGGGAAATTTGAGATTCTGGAGGGAGTCACGCTAGTTGCCTATCGGTTACAGTTACCACAGAGGTATCGAGAAATTCATGACGCCTTCTATGTATCTCAATTGCATACCTATCATTCAGACCCATCTCACATTTTTCAGCCCGAGGAGGTTGATCTTTAAATAGATGCATCCATTGAGGAGCGTCCAATTCATATCATCGATAGGAGCACAAAGGTTCTCCGAGGATGGTCAGTTCCTCTCATACGGGTGCTATGGCAGAATGGCCGAGGGCATGACGAAACTTGGGAGTGGGAGACCGATATATGTGCTCAGTGGCCAGATTTATTCATGGTTGTTTCTCCGCCACCCTTATAAGGTAAATTCGGGGACAAATTTCTTTAAGGTGGGAAGTTTGTAAGAACCCATTTGTTATTTTTTAGGTACGAGTTTCTTTTTTTCACTTTTCATTAAGTGTTTTTGAGAAAATAAGGAAAAATGGGGAAAATACTAAATTTTGGGACAACACACCATGTACTATTACACACACCATGTACTTTGTCCATTTTGGATGACTACACAGGGTGTGTAGCCCTATCGGTGAATAAAGGTGTAAAAACTGACTACACGCCGTGTAGTGGGTATTTACACGCCTTGTAGTCAATCGGAAGGAAAATAGTAAGGTGGTGGAAGCAGTTGCCAACAGAGCGACAATACACACCGTGTAATCAGAAATACACGTCTTTTACTCATGTCGACTAATGAACGGTGCGGCGGTGCCGCCAGAGGAACAGTTAAATGAGAAAGGTACACACCGTGTAGTCAATAGTACACGCTGTGTATTTTTTTCGCTTAAAACGGGCAGTATTCCCCTATATTCACAGAGGAAGCATAGAATGCTGGAGGAGCTTGGGAGAGGAGGCCTGACCTTCAAGGGGCTCCCGATCATTCATCAGGAATAGGAATCTCCTGCCTCGATCTCTTCGGAATTACGCGGGTATGATCTTCCTTCTCCTTGCGTGTTTCATTCCAATTATTTATCTAAGGGAAGTTATTTGAGGTTGAACGAGAACTTTATTACCTCATATCTATGACGTTCTTGGACATTTTAGAAGGCTTCTTACGTGTATATCGATCACGGGTGATCGAGGTAGGTGGCTTGGTGTTTAATTTACAACTAATGTGTGTTTTTTGTACCATTGTGATACGCACCCATGAATGGGGTGTCGTATGGATGAGGACTTGTTGAATTAAATACCTATAATTTTATAGGTAATTTAAATGTGATAACAAACTGCTGATTGGGATCACTTCTTAGATCTATAACCTCCTCGGGGGGTGTGTTCCTCTGTTTAGCCATTTGGCGGGGATACCCGAGGGTATTCCATGTTTATTTTGTGAATTAATTTTTCCTTGAGAGTAATTGTATGTGTATTTCTTGTTTATATGTTGGGCATGGACCGATTACTTGTTTATCCTGAGGGAATTGTTTTACATAGCCTGAGGGCAGTGAAACTTTTAGCCTGAGGGAAACTTCTTTCGTGCCTCTGGGCAATAGTCTCCATGCCTGAGGGAAAAACATGTATGCCTGAGGGAAATATCTGTTATGCCTAAGGGCAATGACTGAGGTCAAGATTCCAATTACATGTGGGTGATGTTTCTGTTTACCTGAGGGTAAGGGTATGCGTGTCTTTGGACACTAACTATTTTACATAGAAATTAAATGTGGTTGTTTTCCTTATAATGAACGATTAAATGAATAATATAATGGAAATATAACTGGTAAAGTTAGTTACTTTTGAGTACTGCTTAGTTTATTTCATTTTACTACAGCACACTATTGTTGCATATTTTCACACAGTTGGGCACGGGCCATTAGTGGGTGCCTACTTGGATTATTTCTCACACCCTGTTTGGGTCATGTCTTCGGCCCAAACAGATTACATTTCTGTAGATGTGGATAGGGGTAAGGGTCCTTATACAGGTACTTGATTGCTGCTGAGGAGTAGAGGAGAATAGAACAGAGCTTAGGCTCGCGATGCTACAAGCTGTTTTGTTTTGGTTTTGTTGTAGTCTGTATTGTATTATATTGTACTATTGTATAACATGTTCTGGCTATTTTCTTAGAACTTAAGACATGTTGCATCATCATGTATATAACTATTGGTTAACTTTTACTACAGTTGTTTATTTTAAATGTTTATGGTTTATTTCTTCCGTTGTTGTTGTATGCTTTCTATTTTATTCCATTGTGCTACACTTTGACGAATGAGGGCATAGTTTCCCCACTATCAGACCTGGGCCCTCACTGCTTGTCGGCATCCTCTGGTGTTTGGGGAAATGCACTTGAGGTCACGCGGCGAACCGGGTTCGGGGCACCCATTGAGTGGCACCCAGAACTGGGACGTTACAGAAACCATCAGAAAAGGAAAATCATCAGACATTAATATAAATGAAGACTAAAATATGATATTTTGGACAAGACCATTTGTTCCATTAAAACTGGAGTTAAAGAAAGAACTTTTGGATGATTCACATAGTTTTAATTTATCCATTCTCATAGGAAACAAAATGATGTTTCATGATCTCTGAGGGAATTATTTGTGGGATAACATGAAGAGGGAGATCACTAAGTATACATCAAATTGAATGGTATGTCAACAAGTGAAGGATGATAAGAATAATTTTAAGTGGATGGTGCAACCATTTCCCATAGCAGCATGGAAATGGGAGAACATCACCGTGGACATTGTCACTTTACTTATGGATACATCTGAAGGAAACAATACTATCTAGGTTGTTGTAGATCGTCTTAAAAATACTGAACACTTCATTTAAATTCGAGAGGATTTCTCATTGGATCAACTGGAAAAGATATACATCAGAGATGTGGTAAGGCTGCATTGAGTACCACTATCGATTGTATCTGATCGAGATCCAAGATTCACCTCTATATTTTGGAAGAGTCTTTAACATTTTCTAAATACTGAGCTGAGCATCAGTATGTTTTTTCATCCTCAATCTAATATCCTATCCGAGAAGACTATCCATACACATAAGGACTTGTTGATAGAATGATCTATGGTCTTCATATGATGATGGGATCAACATATTCTTCTAGTTTAGTCAAATTACAACAGATGATTCAACTTAAGCATTCGAATGGATACTTTTGAAGCCCTTCATGGGATGAGGGGCAGAACATTGACAGGATGGGATGATGTTGGGGAGGGAAAACTCCATGGTACAAAAATGGTCAATGAAATAGTGGAGAAGGTTAAGACCACCCAGTAACACATTAAAGCTGCTCACAGTCGATAAAAGAGATATGTTGATAATCGTTGAAGATACATTGTGTTTTATATCAGAGACATGGTATCCCTCTACATATCTCCATGGAAATGAGTTATGATATTTTGGAATAATATAAATATTAGTTCAAGGTACAATGACTCTTTTTATATCCTTTATCGCATTGGAGCAGGGGCCTATCGACTAGAACCCCCACTGATCCTATCCCAAGTGCATGATGTATTCCATGTATCACTATTGAGGAAGTACATACCTGACCGATCACATGTACTCAATCTAGAGGTGGTACCATTGGATAATGAAATCCCCTATGAAGATAATCTAGTGACAATCTTATATCATTGGGAAAAAGTTCCAGAAAATAATACAATGCCCCTCGTGAAAGAGTTGTGGAAAAACGACAAGTTTGAAGCTGCAATGAGAGAATCTTATGAATTGATGAATTAGAGTTACCCTCATCTGTTTTAGTGTGAGAAATGGAAAATTTGAGGGCGATTTTTCTTAATTGGTATGATTGTAACAACCCATTCTTATATTATTGAAAACTCCTACTAATCTAATTAAATTATATAAAATGGTTATATAAGACATATGCATTTCCATGGTTTTATGTTTTTAGATTTTAAAATACCATTAATAATTTTTATCATTTACAATATAGTCATTTAATAGTGATCACATGATTATTATAAATATACGGCTTTAAAAAATCCAATTTACTCAGACAGAGGAAGTGATGGCCTCATCCGGTAGAATTGATCCATACGAAGCCCATTTTGTCTGAGCTTAAAAATGAGGTGGCGTCACTGGGCATCCCTCTTGACCACACCCAAGACAAGCTCCAACATGTTATTCTCAAATGGAACTTAGTACAGTAGAGGTGGGTGTTGATAGAGATTACCACCCAATCAATGTTAAATGAGCCGCCCTAAGAGTCTGTCACTATCGCACACCTTACCCTTAGGTCATATGTGGGTTTTATAAGGGGTTATGTAAAAAGCCCCTAGCACTATGATTATGTTCATTAGTTTTGTATAGAATAATTAATATACATTATTTTTATTATTCTTACATTGTAAATGAATTTTAAAACAGAAAGAGTATTTTTATTAAATTTTCAATTATGAAGTCTATTTTGATGAATTAGTGGATTTTTGAATTAAATAATATTTTAATAAAATATTATTACGAAATTAATTTTTAATAAATGTAAATGATAATATTTTTTTAATGAATACTATTTTAATTTTTATTACGGTTTGAAAGCAGTTTTTGTCAAAACCCATGATTTTTCAATAAATGTCAGTTTTTATATTAAATGTAAAAAATATACATATTTAGAAAATTATTTAGATAAAATGAATATATTTTATTAAATTGGGACATCAAAATTATACAATGGTAAAATTTTCATAATTTTCCAAGAGAGTCAATTTTTTTGGTAAAAATTAAATATCATTTAATTATATAATTTGTTTTATTACATCCTATTGACCCAATAGTGATGTAATAAAATAATATAAATGTTATGTTAGGAAAATAAATTTTTTTCAAATAAAATAATGATATTTTATGTTTTTTTTATTTAATTTATAATTGATTAGTGGATCATCCATGTATTTTGAAATATTTTAACCTTTTTAAAATGTTTTCCATGAATGTGTGACTCACCTCCACATAATAAGGAATAATATTTTAGGAAGTAATGTTATTGGCCTTATAAAATATTATTTCCCACTCCCCATTTGAAAAAACAATGGCAAAATACCATGGGTTGGTTTTTGGTTTTATTAGATTAATGTGTGGTATTCAAAACCTAAATCATAATGAATTCCCTATCTTTTTCTATATAATCACACCCAATATCAAACTTATATTAAAAAAACCATGAAACACGTCCCTACTCTTAAATCCTATATCTAGTATCCTCCAAATTCTCCCCAAGATTAGAATAAGTCTCTCTCATGCCACTCCCAAGCCATTGGTATCACACTTCCACGTAAGGGAATTCTTCCTTTCTTATTTTGTCTAAATTTCATTATATTGATATTCCATTTTTCTCAATTAAAAATGTTGGGGAATGATATCTAACCTCCACCATACATCCCTAATTTTTTTTAATGATGATATAACCATTTATCTCTCATTAATTCTTCCTAATAACACTCGTTACCATGCTGAAATTCCGTAAGGGATTTCTCTCTCCTCATTTATATTCAAGCAATTATTTTGTATTTTGAATATGTATTTCATTACATAGGTTGTGACATGTGTCTATATTACATCATTACATTCCATTTCATTAACAAATTATGATACAAACCTTCCTATATCATCATACATTTATATGTATTCTTATGTCACGTCGTTATGCTATCAAAATTACATTTCAATTTTCCCAAGCCAGTCATTATGTAGTGAATACCATGCCCATTTGACTATAAATGGTATTCAACCTTATCCACATTTGCTTATTGATTTTAGAGTTTCGTATATGAATTCCACATTCCTTTATCATGGAATAAATGGTTATGTTAAATGAATCCATGTTATATGATCTATGTGGCACACATATACATGAATTGAAATGATTATGAAGGGTGTGCCAGGATAGAGATCCAATGCATTGGGTAAATATTAGTATCATGATAAATAAAGTGCAATTATGGTTTAGACATTCTAATTCCGTTGAAATGGGGATTTACTCATGCTCCATGTTTAATGATCCTTGGATCTTTATAATATCATGTTAAATTTTGTTTCGACATTTCCATGTTATGATAATCATTATATATCATGACTTTATGTTCCTTTTACTTTTGCAATCCATTTATATTACTATTGCCTAACATTTACTATATTCATCAAGTAATTAATTTCTTACTCCCTTATCGGGATTTATATATCGCCCTTTTATTATGAATGTCCTCGGATTATCCCATGAAATTCTATGTAATAAAGAATTTGTCTTGTCTTGTAAAAGAAGATTTCAATAAAGTTGTTTATTTTATGTATAATTTGTTATCTAATGTTCTTAATTTCCATATAAACTATACCTATCAATATTATTTGTTGTATAATGTGAATATTTTTTGTACTAAATTATTTTTAAGTGTGAAATAAAATCAGGGTTTGTAATAACATATTATTTTATATCAATGTATCTATTTTTTAGGTATTGAGATGGTGTCATAAAACAATTTGATCAGTTTAAATTTATTTTAATTACTATAAATATATTTTTTAATAGAATACCGTGTCCAGATAATTGATCTGGGGGTTCCATTTCATTTAAAAAGATCAATATTTCATCTTGCATGGAAGAAAATAACATAAAAATCCATTCCGGTCTTATTTTTTTCTCAGTATCACCACTGAAACAACCGAAGTATCTGATCTAAATGTGAGCATATGTCAAAATATTTTTCATCAATATATCCAAGAATTTGACTCATAATAGGAATTAATAAAATTCTAAAATCTATGGACCAATTAATCAAATGAAAATGGAATAATCTAATGACCCAAATAAATATTTATTTCTTACATGGGGTACATGTTCTCATAATATTCTACTCTGAAGATTACTATGGGAATACACCATGAGAAAGTTTCCAAAATCCCTATGAGTAACCACTCATTATAGCCTATTTCATTTATATCCCATCATATGTCATCATTTACCTATAGAATGTATATTTAAGAATAATTTCATTTCACTATTAGGTTATAATAAAATTGGGTAACTACTAAGAAATTTTAGTCTGACGGTTCGATACATTATCACATACTATGTCATGGAGAAGAAAAATAATGATGTGATATGAAATTTATTAGTATTTAGAATTATGAATAAAAGTAACCATAAATTTCATATTTTTTGGGTCTAGGAAACCAACTTAAATAGACTCCCACTCATATTAGAGTCAATTACTGACAACCTTCAGTCTATTATATATCACATGGTATTCATGTTATTCCTATAACAAGGCTTCAATCAAGTGGTTTTTCACATTATCCTTTGTGAATTCTCAACTCACCCGGACATCTCCCCTATTAGATTAGTCCCTCAATATGTGATACTTATGGAGTACATTCATCATTTGTTGGTGTAACATTGTCTCCTTTGTGTGATCCACAACTACAGTATTATCATAATTTAATATTATAAGTCCATTACTAGTATTCACCTCTTAATGATATTGGAAAATGTTTTGAATCCATAAAAATCATTAGTTACATCAGAACCCAATTTGTAATCATAATCCATAGTAGAATCATTGAAAACATACTTATATAAACTCTTAAAACTCATAGCTCTACAATACATACTGAATATATATCCCAACTGTGACATTAGATCACTCTGATACGTACGAAATCTAGTATATTAATAACCCATGATGGCTACACTGTCATCTCCTTTATATACTAAAAGAATAAAAATAGTTCACAACATATATTTAAATATAACCTTATTAGTAAACCAATTATATTAACCTAAATAAGGTTTATATATTATTATCATTCTAAAGGTATAGGAAAAAGTAATTCTTGAACATAATAAGGCCTACAATATTGATCCTATTATAGATGAATAAGAGATATTACATAGTAGCTATCTGTTATAGTGTTTGAGCAAGCATTTTCATATATATATATATATATATATATACCATTTCACACTAGAACAAATCCTATATTGTATTTTTATATACTAACTATCTTTAGTATCTAGTAAACAGATGTTCCTTGACTTAGTATGATCATCCTATTTGGAATATCTTGAATGATATTAATAGTAAGGATGTAGGCTGTTGTACCTCAGTACTTCACAGAGAAGCACTTATTCAACTTGTACATATCTGACTGTATGACCAGAATTCCATTTACAACAAGAAAAGTTTAATCAACATATACAACTAATATAATAACCACACACCCACTAAAATGGTTGTAAACACCTGGATCACATTCATTCTTTATGTTTCCATATACTCTTGGGGATTCATCCTGACGAATGTTCCTTGACTTTGAGGCTTAAATCAATATATAAATAGACCATTGAAAAATTAATCCCTTTTTTGAAACACTTAGAGACACAAACACTTCACGTTCTGTCATATACACATCATTCTAATGATTCCCATTAATGAAATATGTTTTGAAATCCGTCATCCAGATAACATATTAATCGAAATTTTTAATTACTATTGGAATTCAGATGGAATTAAATATAGAAAATGATGAAAATGATTCTTTGTAGAAAATTTCATGAAGTTATTTAAACCATTGAGCAAATAACTATTTTTTGGGTAGTCACATTTCATTCAATGTCCAACTATATCATCAATACCCATTTTCACCCAATGGTCTTTAATTCAACTAGAGAATCAACCTACACCCCAAATTGATTCTGATATATGGAATCAATATTAAAATTCAGCATTTGATTCCATTATTAAAAATTATATATCTATACAACCTCTTAGTTGAAATATGTTTTATTATTGTTTTCCAACAATTATTTACCCTCCTCACTGACTACAAAACCAAATATCATTGGAATTACATAGTACATTGGTTTCATGAACAATATCGTCCTTGGAGATAAATGTAACATGTTCTTATAAAAAATAATATGTATCTTAAAAATAAAATTCATAAATTTTAATCCTTCCACCACCATACATCATGCAGATATGCCCTCTCTCAAAAATACGGTTCATCATGCGATGAACACATTCCCAAATGAGGTGTTGTATTGATATTATCCCCTTGTTTCTATTAGGATACCCTATGAAGATACACATAGTGTCTATGGTGCTATTTTTTTTCCTGATATTTTTCTTATCAAATTCTTCACAACCCCATTCATGAATATGTAAAAACATAGATTTATTTTCAAACATTAATTCAAAAATTATTCCATTTTCCAAAATTGTTAGAACCCTGTTTAGAAGTTATACTGCAACATTAAATGAAGACCCCCAATAGGAAAATGGAATATCTACATGTATCAGCACCTACATACCATGCTATGTTGGTTACATTCCCCCTTACTAACATCATTCCATTATGGTGTATAAAGTGTGTGAGTTGAGATAGATCCAAAAACCCCATAGTAAATAAATAAAATATTGGTAAAGACACCTTCCAAATCGATCAAATAGAAAATTATTTTTCATTTTTCAATTCCAATCCCCAACATAAATCTTTAAAACATTGAATTTATCAAATGATTCAGACATATACATCATTACCATGATATAACCTTATCTACTCAAATTAAAAATAAGTGTTATAAAAAAAGAATAATACAAATATATATTCTACTAGAAAATTTCTTCACACATTAGTTTATACCAATTATAGAGGTTGTTTTAGCACATTCACCCTACAAAAAGAAATCATTGTATATTTTCATTGAAAATAATTGAGACAACTATTCACTGGATTTATATTGAAATAATATAAATAATCATCTTGATAGAGCTTGGTCAAATTATCTTTATTTTCATAACCAATATTGTGATGCAAAAAATGGGTGTGAAATGTGTCATAAAAAAATAATTCATTATATATTTATACTACATAGATTTCATAATATAATACATAAATATAATTATATAAGTGTGCCATATTATAAAATATACAATAATTATGAAAGAAACAACTACTGTTTCTAAACATAAAAATAAAACCATCCTTATCTAGAAAGGATATATAATAATGTTTCTGATAAACATTAGTATATAATATTAATATTTCAAAACCATTATCATCCATGATTGAAATTGAATTTTGTATTCTCAAATAGGTAAATCATTATGTGTAGACGCATTGGATGATCTATGTTCAACATATCCTATGGAAGTATTCTAGAATATACGTGATTTCTTTATTTGGATGTATATTTTAGAACCAAAAGAAATATATAATACCCAGTGAATAGATATAGAAATATTTCACATGATAATGATCACACCATGAACATCGTATTTCTTCATCAACTGGGTTTTGTTCTTCTTCTAGTGGCCTATCATTCCAAATTCTAGACACACTGTGTCTTTTTTCCTTCTCTAATACATTGATTGTCTTTTTATTAAATTGATAGTTCTCAGGAGCCTTATAATTTTAATGATTCTCCCAAAATTCCGAAGTTCTTATTTTTATTATTCATCATAATTACAAGAGTATTTTCATGCCACATGTCTATATCAACTTGGGGAATCAATGTAAGGATTTCTAAAAGAGCTTTCTCACTATTTTTCATGTTATAATTCTCAATAAAATTAGAGCATCATTTATGTAGTGAGGATTTAACAAGATCTCTATGTATCCTTATAAGGATATTAAATCGTATGATATATTAGTGACCTATGTAGTCAAACATCATGAAAACTTGAGCCCCAATAGGCAAAATATCTCCCTGATTTCAAGTGAGAAATGAATTGTAGATATTATATCTCTCTAATGTAACTTTGTTTTATAAAAGGAACATAGATGATACATGTTTCTATGTGGAAAATCATCGTAGTTATTCTATTCATCATTTATATTGTTTAAATTTATATCACTTAATATTTTGTTTTTTTGACTGGTTAAGGTCTACATGTCTTATATTATCGCTCCCCAACCGTGGGTGGACTTTATCATCATGGTTGATGATGTTTTCATAGTTATCAGAATGTGATTTTGGGATGCCATATCTTCCTTCAAAATATTCTTCCATGGAGTTTTTTTCCTCATCCATATATCTCATAAAAATTTAATAAATCTTCTTGTATGTTGTTCCAATCGCCATATTCTCATGGGAACTTGTTAATTACCATGCTTCCTTCCATGCAATGGTGACTACCTACGGTTGGTGATGGTGTTGAAAATGTGAATTTTCAAAATTTACAAGTCTTCAAAATTTAAGGTTTTTAAGGTATATTATTCTCATTGAGTAAGGAATATCAGGTGTAAAACTTGAGGAAACTCATGTTTTTTCATAATAAGACCTATGTTTAGTGTGTAAGGCATCCAATTCTCATCAATTTAGAAATCATTTCTTGATCACCCAAGAATTTATTGGGTCTTCAGATACAGAATCAATAAATTGAAACACCTGTTAAGGACTTAGTCATCTCACATAACAAAATTGTTATGGTATCCTATTTTTTTAACATAAGATCTTTTTAGGCTCTTCAACTAAGGAATATGAAACTCGTCACATGAGGTAGAATCTCTTGCTCGTCACCTAAGAGTGGAATATAAGATCATTTTCACTTCAAATATTTTTTTGGATCATCACATAAGGAACCATATCTTCATCTCCTAGATCAATGGTTTGGATGTATTTGGAAGGGAGACACATGTTTATTGTTTAGTGAATGAACTCGTAGATTTAAATTCTACATAGTGGACCCTTCAAATATGCTCATCATGTACTGATGTAAGGAATATTTAATACCATATCGAGGTCACTCGTGATTTATAATACAATGTGGTATTCCTACCAATTTAAAGTTAGTTGGATGAATTATTTCCATATACACTCTTCACGTACTGGTCCAGGCATAAGTTTACATCCTGTGGAGATTCCAAAATATAGGGGGACCTTGTATTTATATATAATTGGTCAACTCTATAAAGATTATTAGGAATCATAGTTTCTAGATACTTGGGGAGGTAATATGGTTCGAATATCCCTATTCTAAAGAATGAAAATTCACATCCCACTCTCATACCATAGATGAAAGGAATGTTTTCTAGGAATGTGAGATTTTTTCATATTAGACCTCATAGAGTCATCCAACTTTCCCTATTATTAAATTGATATAAAAACCCATATAGTTAAAATTTTAAAATATAAGGTTATTTGATAGGACCATAATATGCAATTTTTTGTCACGCAGTAAAGTCTCCTTAATCCTGAAAGAGGTAAAGACAATGTATAGTTTGGGGATTACACATTATGGATTCCGAAGTGATGGGAGAACTCATCTAATTCTGATCAGATGATAAATCTCATGTTGATCAAATGAGTCATCTTTTGGAGTTATATACACACCACATAGAGTAATGCTAAAGTTTGACGTCATTCACTGAGGAAGTTGTGAGAATGCTTGAGATCATGCGACTAGGATGTTGTGTTATATGGTTTAATGTAGTATTCACCAGACATTCATGTATGGGAGTTACATATCAATCTACTAATTCCTTTTTGACATGAGAGGATCGAATGATATAGGGATCCTATGTGTTCTCATTGAGGTAGATGATGGATAGTTTCTCTCGATGATTCCATGGATGGGGATTATAAATCCAACACACAAATGATTTTTGGAGATAAAGTGTTTTCTATACTAGTAATCAATTAGGGGAAATTGTGTAGGGGATTATATGTGATTCTCATCACCAAAGTGATTCTAAGAAGAATTGAACGTGTGGGAAGGGATTAAATGTGTGTGTTTCTTAAGTGATTCTAAGGAGTAATGAATGTATGAGAATGGTATTATGTGAGTGCACTTCCCAGGGTAAACTATGAAGTGGTGAATGAATGAATGTGGTGTATGAAAATTTTCTCCCTTGGTGATTATAAAAAGAATCTGTGGAATGAGTTGGAATTACATGGGGGTTCTTTATAGGTGTAGATAAGTTGTGGATAATGTTTGAGTGGGGGTTAAAAGAGTTTTTTTTCCTAGGTTATATTAATGAATACTGACGGAATGAAATGTAATTATGAGTATATTATTCCATGGTGTATATAAGGTGATAGAAATATTTGAGTGAAGATTATGAATGTGTGATCCTTATGTGATGGTACTCATCTCATGCACGTCACATGACGAATCTTATTCACATAACATAAGGAATACTATGCCATTCACACAGGGCATCATCAGTTCATCAGAAAAAGTCTCTTATTTTTACAATATAGGGTACGCCATTGTTTTAAATCATGATTCGAGGACGTTGGTCACATAGTTAACATCATATCGTCAGGATGAAGTAAATGCTATTTTGAAAATTATAGGGAGGATTCTTTGTGTGGGGATTTCATGACTGTTGAACCAATTATTTCTCCCTCACGTCTATGCATGAGGTAATATCGACCAACTAATGGGTTGGGGGATATTATTTGAGGTTACACCTATGGAGGATGACTATAGGGGTAGACACTATTTTTATTTTTATCGAGTGAGGCAAAAGTAGATGTAAGACAGGGATCAGGACCTTGAGAAGGGGGCTCCTTTTAATACCTATAAAGGGAATCAAAACCCAGATAATTCTATTCCACTAAATAAGACAATATATAACTTTTATGGTATTATGGAAAAGACCGATGTGGTTCATTTTAAGGCCATGTATCCATGACCGAGTGATATGAAATTTATTGTCGCGTGTATAGGACCTATGAACTGTGTAGTTTATATTCATATTATACAAACTACAAGGTGGAAGGTGCCTACATGTTTATTTTTTGGGATTATACTGAATAATACATTTTAGGTTTGACACAACATATGGTTTAGGTGAACAGATTTTATAACTACATGAATGACAGTTTCAAATAAAGATATTTTGGGGAACCTAAGAGGTGTATCTTAAGTCATTGAACAATGAAGATAAAAAGATAAATATCTTAACTCAAGAAATATTTTGGAGACAAGAGGAGTATAATGAATATTGGAATTTTTTGGGATGCATGTTTGGGATGTAGAAATCACATTATGAAATTTCTCGAACCCATCATGAAAAAGCTAACGGTTTGACTCTTGATTTTTCATTAGGGTCAGTGACAGAAGTGAAGGGACCTCACTGGGTGGGGGTGCAATGGTTATACCTCTATGGTACGGATTGGTAGGAATAGATATAAGGCTTTTGAAGATGTGTCCCAAAATTTCTTAGTTGTGTGAAAATTAATTTGATTAATACATTACCTTCTAATATGAATATTTGTTCTTCAACTCAATTGTTTGAAACTCTGCACTATGTTGTGAAATATGGGGATGTGTTTTAAACCTTTGGAGTTACACAAAATTTAATTATTTGTTAAATGTTTTACTTTAAATGCAATCAGGTTCCCAATAGAAAAGGTTTCATTAAAACAACTAATGATGATTCACATTCCATGAAGGGATTACTGAGTTAATTTATATAAATTTTTGGATTTTAGGTTTCTAAGATTCACTCAAACCTATGTTGTGTGATTATCAAAACCTTGAGTTGTAGGAGTGACATTATTGAAATTGGATTCCTAGTGGTCATCTAAAAAATGGGGGAGTAGTTTAGTATTTTATGGTATTTTGGTTGTGTAGTAAAACATTCAATATATAACACAATATTTGGAGTTTTGTTAAAATTATATTACATGAGGCATATCTTATTTGTGTGATGATTGTGTATTTGACATCATATTTTTATGTAAATCATTATTACATGATGATTTAGTATATTCAAGAACAAATGGAATTTATTGTGAAATAAATACTTTTCTATTGAATATCTCCTTCTATCCATTTTTCTATGCTTTATTTTGAGCGGATATATATTTTGATCCATAATTCTCTTTGGTCTCCATGAACAATAATTTTGAATCTCTTAAAATGAGATATACCACATGATATTAATTTTTACCCTTATATATTTTTTATATTTATTTATATATCATAAATAGTTTTTATTTGGAATCTCATTAGATATAAAGGATATTAGGAATCATTACACTTTTGTGGTATCATAGAAATGATTCTTATAGATTTATAGTTATTACTCACTAGCCTATTTTGTAGTAACATTAGTAATGCAGAATTATAGAACATATAATTTCACTTCATTGAATATTGTAATGCATAATTACCTACTTCATTCCTATAAATATGATCGTCTTTGAATTTTATCTTTATTTAGTATGGATAAAAGTGATTTAGTTTATGTAGTGTGGTGTACCATTTTCAAAATAAATAAGAGAATATTTTTTGTACTTTAAATGGAATGTAGTATTATATTTTAAATTATATGTATTTCTAATTCCCGTTATTTTTTAAAATAAACCAATATCCAACTCCATTGGTTTCTAAATACCATAAAGCATGGATATTTTAGTAAAAATGATTTATATTTCCATTATCATAAGATAGTGGAGTTCTGACAAAAACTTGAATGTATTTATGTAGGAATAACATTCCAATGAATCATAATTGAATCCTTTTTATCTTTTGAGTGGAATCCCCTATCCGAATATTTATTTTTTATATTTAATCTACACTTTTCCAAGTAGTTACACAATGTCTCATAGAGGTGATCTACAAAAAATGTGAAAAAGTGGAATCAACCTACAACGTAAGATACAAATTCCCTAATAATTTAATGTACCCCAAAAGTGGTTTTTTAAGAATATTGAACAATTGTTTGATTTCAACCCATTCCGTGGAAGGATATACCAAATTAATATATTTTTATTTGAGATATTATTTCCTTATGGATAAATTTCTAAATTTATCATATCAAATAATTAAAAATATTACATTGCTTTTATATAAGTTATCTTCTGTGTCTTAGATGAAATTTATCCATAGACACATTTATTTTTATTTCATATTACATTCTTGATAGTTTATTAATATATGTTATTGTGAAAAAATAGACCATAATGAAATTTAAAATGTAGCTTGATTGATGTAAAATAATAAATATGGTATGATTATGTTGTTTATAATATTTAGTTTATCTATCGGATATTAATCTGATCATTGGCACTAGTGGAAATCCACCATGATCAATAATGTGGGTTGTGCTATCACATTCCACAAATCATCCCATGTATCACCAAGATTTAATTTTTCTTACCTCCAGACATGAATTGACTCCACCTAAATGAGATTTATATCCATTACATAATCTTTAAAAACACATAGTTGAGGGGAACTAATGAGTTTTTAAATGTGTTTATATATAAGAAACCTCATTCATACATTCAATTATATAATAGGAGGATGAGATGACATGTAATGAATAATGTAATTTAAAACAATTAAAATAATTATTCAGAAAATGGTATTTTCTAATCATATGATTTCACACACAAATGATACAAATACAAATTTTAAACCTATATGTAATTAAATTGAATATATTCATTAACTAAGAAAAAATTATTTCAATTAATCTAATTAATGATCTGGTTAATCAAATAATTTAATATAATTTAATTCCATACAAATATTCCTATAAATATCCCACATCCATAATTTAAAAAAATTAAATAAATTAATTTAAATAAAATATAATAAATTGAAAATTAGTATTTGGAGTAAACAACGTGTAAATATTCAAATGACCCAATATAATCTTTTTTTGTGTATTCACATATCATCTATCCTACCTAGAATATCACATAACTAACTTGTTATCCTTATCAATAAATAAAAAATGAACACATGTAAATTATATATCTTCTAGTGATGTTAACTCACATAGATAAAACTATATGTAACGACAATACACAACATAATGTTCATAATTTAACCATGAGATTAATTTAATATATAAATAACAATCTTATCTCATTGTGTGTATTATTAATAAATGGAACATAGAAATGTGTTGATTAGGTTTAATTATAAAATTAATATTTGTTCTTATTCAATGTTAATCACAAGAGGTGCAATATGTAACATGGTGTGTTCTAGAGATACAGGTCGTAATCTCGTCTTCTGATGTATACACCACCCTGATAGGCATTGTCCTTGTTTTTAGACCACCAATGTGTTTGAGGTACAAAATGTAAATGCCATCTACATGGAATGTGACCATGATGTTTCAAAGTTTATCAGTACATATGTCATGTAATAAATGAATGACATGACTTGAACGTCATTATTTTTTTGGAGAAACACGTCGACTATGCCATGTGTAAGAGAGTTACAAAATGTGTAGTGCATAAAATGGTGTGCTAGATTAGTTTATTAAAATATTATATTCATTTAATTATTTATACATGCACTTTTCATATGATGAAACACATTTCATGTATCTCATCATGCTGTAATTAACATGGGTAGATGGTGTGTACTAATAAAAAACATGTCATGTAGTCTTGTTTTATCTATAACCCTTAGAATCTCTTGATGTATTTTTCGAATGTTAATTATAAAAATTTTACCTATTATTTTTTATATGAGATAGAACAAATAATGAGAAACGAATTTTTTGATTTTCTCATTTAATGAATAAATAATCTAGAAGTTAAAGCAAACAGAAAATGCATGTAATCAATTAGAGATAACTAAATAATTATAAATTAAAAATGTGATAGGTCAAATTTTATATAATGGTTAGGAGTATAATATAATTTCTTGTAATATCTCATCTATCACCCATTGGATTTAGAATAGGTGGATGTGCCGCTAACATTCAGTGATATCTCCAAGACACAAAATTTAGTAAATAAATTTCTAGATCATAGTAGAAGATAGGGGATGGTTTTTTATGAATAACCAACACAACCAAATAGAAAAATACTATTAACCAAACCATATATATGATGCATGATAAAAAATTATAAATATAAAATAAAATCCAATACTAATGAAAAAGGGTATAATTTAATATGTAATAAAGGATTATAAAAGAAGTCAAATGAAAAACAAACACAATAACACAAAAATAAGAATCCCTCTAATGAATCCAAGGGAGATATTTAATCTCTAAAAACCAACTAAAAAAGAACATCATGATGATGCACTAATGAAATGTGATAATTTTCCCTTACATTTATTTCAGTTTATAATATCTGAAAATACACACAACATTTCAATCAGGGGGTGAGTATAAAAATTTTAGGATTTCTATATAAATTTCACAACACATTAAACTAGGAAAAAAACGATACCAAATTTTTTATTCAATAGAAGAAAAGTGGATAAATGGTTATTTATAAATCCATAACAAGTTCCATGTTTGAAAAACTTTGAACAATGATTTATAAAAATTTCTTACTACTTGGTATAACTATTCCAATATTTATAAACATGCACAGCCATACAAACACTCAAAATTTTTGTCTCACATTAACAGTGGTAATTAACAACTACACTCCATCAAGCATTTATGGTGGTACATCATGACCATTCTACATCCTATTGAACAAACAGTGACCCAAATATTCAAATTTTCATTATCATTCATTCAACATAAAAAATATTTCCTTTTATATAATTTGATCAGTAAATTTCATTATTTTCAAACAATACAATAATTTAATACCATAATTAGAAATTATAAAACAATGTGTCATTTAAAAAATACAACCGAATTTCTATATTCCCAAAACAAAAATCCCGGTTGGTTTCTTTCAAGAAATTAAATAATGTTTTCAGAAAAAATGCAATCATAGAAATCAAATAAAAACAAGATTTTCTGTAAAAGAAAATTTATAAAGTTAGAGAATCCACCTACATCTCAACGGACGACAAAAAAAATAATGACATAACAGAAACTCCATATCCATCCTCAAAATCTAGTCCCTTAAATAGATCAAAACATATCTCAATAATATATACAACTTAGAACATGTATATATTTATGAATGAATTAATATATGAATAAAAGAGAGATATTAAGAGTAGATCTATAGATAAAAATGAAAAATGAGTAATTTTTATTGATTCTAGATATCCAAGACCCATTTATTCCCAAGAAATTCATTTTCAGGTTAACTGGAATTTCAATAGGATCATTGAGAAGGATAAGAGCTTGATAACCTAAGAGTGTAGAATAAAAATCAATGTTTAGGGTTTTTAATATGACAAAATGACTTCATTTTTAAAATTTAATTCATGTCTCCTTGTTGGGTCACATGATTTTTCAAAAATGAACCAAATAAGAACATGATAATAGAAATAAACCTGGTACCCACAAGATTCGTGTCACATGGTCTGGAAAAGAATGATCTAAATTATATGTTCTACTATCTCAAGGTAACCCCATAAAATGGTTGGCTTTCATGGTTTGATAAAAATTCACCAACTTCCCTTCTTCCATTCCCTCAACTGGCATGGTTTCTCTAGGAATGAACATAGTTTAGCTATCTTGTGCACCTATAGAGTGACTTATAGGATCATTGTGCACAATTTCTAATAGACATTGCATGATTTCCCATGTGTTCATATTTTCTACTCTTTAAAAAATCATAAACACTCAAAAACTATTTATTAACTCCAAAAACATAATCCAAGTGTTATATTACATCAAAATACATAATAATAGGGTATATTAATTGAAATTTGGTGTGTTAAAATCAGAACAATATCGATTTTTTCACAATAAATGTTGGAGATCTGATGTTCTTTATAAGAAGTATATCCAACACTCCAACATTTCCTTCTCAAATTTTATCATCTCTTCTGAAATCTGACCATGATACTATAAGACACATACCCAAATGATGATTTTCAAATCTATAAAATTTTATTTTATATCCAATCATTGTATATGAACATGAATCAATATATAATATGGTTCACAATCAATATGGTCCCCTCAAATCACATTGTACATATCAGGTTGTTACTTCTTTAATTTATAGAGATGAAATACATTATGGCAGAGAACAAAGTATTCGTGGTAAAGACAACTGATAAGACATATCAAAAATTCCTTCAATATCTCAAAAGGGTAATCATACTGAGGAGGTAAACAATGCTTCTTATTATAATGATCATTTCCTATCCTAGGATATATTCTCAAGAGAACATGCTCAACCACATCAAATGATAACATTTTATGATGATACTTTTCATATAATTTTTCATTACTCTGATATGTCTCCATAATCTTTCTAACCATTAGTATATTCACATTAATCTCATATACCAGTCCAGTTATGATAAGTGGGGTCTCACTATCTCTAACCCAACAAAGTATATAATGAAA
Source organism: Viscum album (assembly GCA_963277665.1). Classification (NCBI taxonomy): domain Eukaryota; kingdom Viridiplantae; phylum Streptophyta; class Magnoliopsida; order Santalales; family Viscaceae; genus Viscum; species Viscum album. The sequence continues at coordinate 706,201,744 of OY728139.1, forward strand.
GGGATTTACATACGGATCCTTGAAAGGTTCCATAGGTATAAAGGCCTATGAACAATTATTGTATGTGTACTCTACTAACATTATATCATCCTTTGAGGATTTTTTAAAATTTATTACACTTGATATTATCACATATTCCTAAACTTGAATAATACTTTTATATTATCCATTAGTTTGAATATGAGAAGCTACGTTAATTGTCAATTGGGTTCTAGTGTCTAGTGACAAGAACATCTATAAATGATATGTAAACATGAGTTCTCAGTAAGAAAAAATTGAAATTAGAATTCCATGTAACTATATAAATTTTTGAATTTATATTATTTATATATATTCCACTATATTGGATTCATGAATATGGTTAAAATGAGTAGATTTTGTGATAAAATACATAATCAAAAATATAGAACCCTATTTTCAAACCATTCATTGTAGATATGTGACAGAATCTATAGATATATTCTCCCATTTCAATATGGGATTGGGTATAAATTGAAAATTATCAGTTTTTAATTAGTGGTATTCCTTGAAATTTTGATAGGTGAGGCCTCTCAAGACGTATTTCAAGACCTTTATTTTCATTACATCCAAAAAACTATATTTTCATTGACATGTACATCTTTTGAATTTCTGGAAGAAAACCAATCTTGAATGGTGCTATATAGATGGAAATTCTTCCAGATAAGTTAGTGGAACCACAATCCTACCTCTAAAAAGTAATATAAATCACACATCCCTCTTCTATCCCTCAATGGTATCATTACTATTGAGTTTTGACCTCATGGTTAGATATTTACAATTCATGGTTTGGAAATATTTAACCTACTCAATCAAATCAGAAACAATGAATACTTGAAATAAAACCAAAATATCACCTAAATTCCCTCAATACAGATTTATATTAGTTATGAATGGAATCTTCTACCACTGATATAAATTCAAATAAGCAAACATACTATAAGAATTACAACTCAATTCATCCACCACATTATTCCCTTTACATGATGTATACAACAAGTCAAATTCAAACAACTAAAGGTATGAAATACCTCTTCATTTCCTAAGATTCATATCAATTTTTGACAAAACAATTTTCATTCTCTTATATTACATGAAAACTATGAATTCCCACTTAAATTGTAATGTTGAAAATTTATTATGGAACGAATGAAAATGAATTAATCTAAATCATGTTTTGGGTAGTTCTTCTCATGCACCTACGATTATCATAAACCATAAGCTATAACAATATTACCTTTAATGAGAACACATCCCAGCCTAGATACATGATTTATCATGATAAACCCCATATCCACATCCTGACTCTGACAATATAAAGATAGGTTCCTATTTATGGTTCAACATTAGCTCTTGATAATATTTTTAGCCCTCATATATCTATTAGAAAGGAAATCCTTTTCCTCTTAAATATTTTCCCGATGAGACATGTTATGAAAAATCATGAACATGGTATCAGTAATATCTTTCTATGTTTAAGAATACATATATCCCAAAGACATTATTAAATTTATTCTAGGAGATAACAAATTTCCATTTTAGGATCCACTGAATTCTATCTTTTTGAAATTACATGGTCAAGGAAACGTACAACATGTATCTAGAAATCATACATTATATAATTGGAATAAATGAAATTTTCCCATAAGACACACAACCCTATATCAAACAGATTTTCATGATCAACCATAATACTAGAATGCACCATAATATCATCGAAAAACACTGCTATAAAGGAGTCAAGATTCATACAAAGTATCTAGTTCATCAGTTCAATAAATGATACTACTGAATTTATATGGCTAGATGGAATAACAATAAATTCATATTGAACATAACTAATCCTAATGTATATCGTAATAATATCGACATTTATAACTCTGAGTGGATGATATCCTATTTGTATATTAATATTTGCGAAACATGCATCTCCCCAAAATTAATCCAATTGATCATAAATTTTGGGGAGTAAATATTAATTCATTATAATTATTTGGTTTATCATAAGAGAATATAAGAAATGGGAAATAGTTCCAACTAATTTATTTACAAAAATAATTATTTCTTCACCGGAAGATGTACTTGATAAAATGAACCCTTTGCTTTCCAACTCCTCAATCTGATATTTCAATTCCAAAAATTCTTTTAGTTTTATAGTATATGATGAATGTGAAATAACACTTATCCCTAGAATAATAAGAATATTAAATTCAAATTATATTTTAGAATGAATCCTAGAGATGTCTTCAGCTAACACATATTGAAAATTTTCAATGATGGTTAGAAAATAATTATATTCAATTGTATAATAGGATTATAGTATAGATTATTAGAAGTGATTAGAGATAGAATCGACCACCATTACTAAATGTATCTCTTTTCATAATTTCACATCATAATCCACATTAAAGATATTTTTAACACCACTGAAATATGGTAAACTATACTTCCACACACAATAGTAGATGTGTGCCTTTATGGCTGTTAATTTATACATTCCCAAAATAATGTTATATAAATAAATTTATAAAACCACGAAATAATTTCCAATTCATCCTAATTGATAATTATAAAACAAATTGCACTCATAAAGGTTTGACACTTTTATTGTAAAAGTGGTGTGTCACGTTTCATAATATAATTATTCATATCATAATGCAATCCCATATGATAAAAAATTTAAAATAGATATAATATTAGTATGTACCCATATCAAACAAGGTTTTCATAAGGTTAGAATTCAATATAACGGTACCTCACATCGTCAAATGTCAGGATTGATCCCCCATGATCATATTCTCAGCACCATATAATTTATTACTTTCACCCAATTGATTCACACTTCTTTGTTTGTGATTGCATCACATTAGTAGTCTTAATTTTCCTAAAATCACATTGGATTCCATATTTTCTAGGAAGAGAGTTGTTCTAGTGATTTTTCTCTACTAAAGAATAACATTTTTGAGATACATGTGATATATCACTGACCACAAAACATTATAAAACTATAATAATAATGTAGTAGAAGTTTCATTAGATTATTGCAATGAAATGATCAATGTGGCTCTATAGACTTTCAAATACTATACTCTTGTGATCCATGCTGGAATCATCCAATATTGATGTTGGGTTCTGGATTAAGGTGACCGATTATCTATTTTCTTATAGATGTCTGCCACCCCCTAATAATATTTGTTCCTCTTCGAATTGATCCTAGAATAATAGTTACCACCAATTCCCATGGAGAAAAACATACATCCCCCAAAATATGCCGAAAAAATATCTTATTCATCTATTTTAAACATGTTAACAATCTCTATATAGTCAATAATAAAGTGGAAGCAATATTAGAATAAAACTCGATCACAATCTCGATTCAATGATGTTTTCAATGAATGATGCGCTATAAACTAGATCTATATAATAATGAACTATGTTATGGAAGGTTGATTTATACTACATCACCAATGGTTGAAGAAAAATGTTTTCTAGGATATCGATAATCTTCATGGATAGAACTTTTTGTTGAATAATTACTCAATGTCTTCCATCATAATACCTTATCTGACTCTTGATTAGACTGATAAATCAAACTATTAGAATGTTTGATCTTCCAATATGTATGATTATAACTAAACCTTCATCTCCAATGTTGTTCCAAGGAATGTGATGATTCAATTCATTCTATTTATACTTAGCTATACCTTTTTAGGTTACGAATATCCCGAAAATATGGGTGCATTTTTTTCTAGAATTTCAAGGGATGATCCACCTATCGAGTTTATTCTATCTCATTTCTTCTATTAATGGATTCAAAAATACTTAATTATTCTATATACGAGTTGTTGGTTCACAGAAGGCTAATGTGAAATCATATTTTCTGCAACCTCTTCCAATTCATTTCTACAATGTAAACAAACTTCCAATATTGGTGGTCAGAATAAAAAACCCATTACTCATCTTTATACATTAATTAAAGGATTAGAATATTCCAAATAACCATAAGAAATAATTATTAAAACCAACATTATAAAAATAAACCATTTCAAAATTTTTTTATAAATCATCAAACATAAAAAAGATCAATGAAGACTTATTTGGAAGCCCCGCTACTAATTCATGACATGCTATATTAATTAACTAAACAAACGATGATGAGATAAAATATACCTAGAATTGTTTTAAAACTATTTTCATATTAGGCCATACCATGTAACTTTAATTTCAATATAAGCATGTTAGCTATATATTGTTATGGTTTTCATTTCAAGTTCAAATATTTCTATATCTATTCTGACATCCCAAGATGACAGATTGACCACACATGACATATACGATTTATAACATCCCTCCCCTCACTAATTATTCTTCAAATATGTGGAAGTGATAATAAATATAGGTGACATCCCCAAGACACCACATGTTCGTAATAAATGCCAATGACTTAAAAGATGATAGGGGTATTTTTCCTGAAGGACCAACACTACTAATCAATAAAAAATAAAAAAAACCAATCCAAATATATTATTAAAGGGTAATAAAAATAAAACACAAATAGAACACAATAATAATAACATTAGAGTATAATTGAAAAAGTAATAATGAAAGATACAAGAAACCAAAGGATAACTAAATAGAGAAACACTATGTGGAATCACTCCAATGACTCCAAGAGAGTTATTCACGTCATGAAAACCAATAAAGGAGAAACATCATGATTCATCAATAGTGAAATGAAACACCATTATAAAACCTATAACTCTATATAAAATATATCCTATAGAAAAAATCCCTAGTAGGGGTGGCTATAAATTTAGAAGGATTTTCCCAAATACATCCCAAAACATGCCACAAGGATAAGAACATGTTAGCACATTTAATATAAAAAATAAGAGAAGAAGATTAATAGTTTATTAAAAATAAATAATAGGTTCCATATATGAAAAACATTGACTAATGTTTTGTCACTATTTTTTACCACATGAAGTAACAAATCCCATGTTCACACGTACACACAAACCCGTACTCACACACTCAACATTGGGGTCTTTTATTGATGACCGAATTTTATAAACACACTAAATCCCACTTTTATAGTGGTACTTCATGACCATACACCATTCAAAAAAAATCATTAAAAATAATATATTCCTTATATTAAAAACATTTCCCCAACCCATTTTCAGTCCTTAAATCAATACCATAATATTAAACCATTATTTACAATTATAAAACAACGTTTTTTTTCTAAAATCAATTCAAATATCAATATTATCATAACATAAAACAAGATTCTTTCCATCAAGAAGTCAAAAAATATTTACATTATAGAAAAGGAAGAATATTTTTTATAAAATGATACCATTACATTCTATAACATGTAAAATGAGAGATTATTCACCTACCACTTAATGGATGATGAAAAAAAAGAACTAAAAAACAAAAAAAAACTTGATCCATTCACAAAATAAGTTCAATTGAATAAGTCCAACAAGATCTCATCAAGATACACATACTAGCACATATATGTATCAGTGATTGAATATATCTATGGATTAGAGAGATAGATCGAATTGATCTAGATAGAGTAAGCCTAAAAGATGACTTAATATTGATTTTGGATATACATCACATTTTTATTTTCCAAAAGATACTACTATAACAAGGGGAATTTCCATTGGATCCTAGGAAAAGGGAAGAGTTTTAGAACCTAATATGGGAGAGGGAAAATTGTATTTTAGGGTCCTTTATTCTTATTAAAGAATAATTTATAGAGAAATTAATGCACATTGCATGGTTTTTTAAACATCCCCCAATAGTGCACATGCTACTAAAAATTACATAGGTTGCTGAATGGTTTGTACTACACGATTTAGAAATACACACACCAATAGTGCAGTGATACTATATAACGACGACCAAATTACAAGGTTGGCTCATGTTGTTTTAGAAACTGTGCACCAATTTTTCTTTTCTCTCTATCTCCACTCACACGGTATCTCTTGGAATGCACATGATATTGGAAAATCATGGAGAAATCATGAAACATCCCAATGATTCCCGACATAACCATACATGGTTTCCTAGAGATATTTCTCAATTTCCCCTAACTGTTCTCCAACTATGAAAGCCTTAAAAATCATAAAAAACACTATGAAACCATCCAGAAACATCAGAAATATTCACCATGTATTATATAACATCAAAATACATAATATAAGGGTAATGTACCTAAACTTTTGGGGACTCACAATGACTTTGGACCATATCTGACTTGTGATTTTTACATTATCAATGAATACTCTCAGATATATAAAATTATGAAAATCATGACCAATATAATTAAATAGATGATTAGATGACATTTATTCCAGAACCAATAAGACATTATCATCACATATAATCTATAATTAAATTATCTAGATAATGAAAACCTTTCATTGAATACCTTTCTCCATTGATGAAATATTAAACCACATCCTTTCATTTAGATGTTGTGTTGAGAGGATTCAAGTATATAACAAATTTAATGGTGATATAACCATGCACTGTGAACCATTGAATGTTGCTATAGAAATCATATTGTGGTATCAAGTAAGATTACGTCACATTCATTATTTATTGGTGATTTCCAAAAGAATCTCTTTATATAGAAGGATTTTTTTTGATATCTTCTTTCTATAGATATTTTTTATGTGGATTTCTCTCCATTGTGGAGAGAAATATAGGAAAGAACATATCTATGAATTGAAATAAGTCTCTAATGATATTCATTATGCACAATTATCATTAGGATTAAAAATGTGATAATCTGGTTTATATAGAGATAAAGTTAGAGAAAAAATAATCACATCTATTCCCTTATTACTTCGATAAATCCATGACATAACCCACGTCTAAATTAATAATATTATTTTTATTTACATGACATGTGCTAAAAATGATGGATAAATATTTCTTATTTTTCTCAAATAAATAAATCAATACTTATTCAAATAATTCTAAAAATATATTTTTTCATCTGGACATTAAATCCAGTGACATTTTACATAGAATTTATTTGTCATTGAATAATTAATATTACATTAAATAAATAAATGACACTATATTGTTCAGTAATATGTAAAAAATTATTATTTCCACTAAAATATAAAATAACTTTTTGAAATGATCAAACTAAATTGTATATTCTCTTAGATAACATGTGATTGAATATGTTAAATGAATCGTACATAAACAACTATTAAACCATGTATGAGAATATTATTTTTGCAACATGTTAAATTTATATAGAATTTAACAATGTTTTTTAATACTCTTTGCCTGTGACCCTCTAATCCTCTTTCTTAGTGGAATTAGATTGTTGCACATAAATTCCAAATATAGAATCTAATTACAAAGAAATTATTCTATAGAGAAATCATTTGAATTCTTCAATGAATATAACATACATACAAATACACATTGTGTAATATAATCCATTTATCATGATGTCAATAATAAATCAAGTTTCATATTGTATCCATAAACCCTTATTCATTATATCACTTTCTATGAATTTCTATAAATGAACTTGGGGACCGAACTCCATGGATATAGAGTTGATCAGGCAGTTAAAATTTCATTAAAGGGGATAACATATCAACTTCCATGAAATAATAGAATTGAAAATCATTTCTAATATTATCCATTAATGAGATATCACTTGTAACACACAATGTGTATCCAACTTCATTACGAGCATATGTCATCATGATTTTCATCAAGACAATAATGTATGAGACTCATGATATACTTAAATAACAATATGAAATTTAAATACCAAATCAGACGTATGAAAATAAGAACATCCAGTGACACATAGAAATATTGATTTTCTACTCGCAGTCATGTTACGACAATTTCATGTTCTTAATATTGGTAAGGGCGTACACCATGGAAAATTTTCTCAATGTATTATGAGTTACTACGTTGATAGATTTTATCATTTTTGTCCCATAATATGTTTTCATAAATCAATTTAAATTATTTTTTTGAATACCACCAACACACTATTATTTCCTCATCATAGTGGAGAATAGTTATGACCTTTCAACGAGACAGTTACTCTAAAGACATTATCACATACAATGTAATGTGGAAGAAAAATCATGATGTCGTAAGAATTTTAGTAATAATAAAAACAATGATTATTGGTAATCATAAATTATATATATGTTCATTGTAGGTACAAAACTCAATAAACATACAAATAAATACACATATATACACATAAGTACACAAACATACACACATATATACACATACATAAACACACACACAAACACATACATATATTCATACACATACATAGATATATACATTCAAATACAAACTCATATATAAACACACACACACACACACCCATATGCACATATAAATAAATCAATACACAAATGTTCATATAGACATACAAACATATACACACAAATATATTTGTCATATATACATATACCAACCTAAGATTTTTAAATATTTTTTTATTCTATCACACCATAAGGTTTTAAAAAAATATTAGATTGGATTGGCATCACAGCTTCATTGATTATATTAATATATATTGTTATATATATCTATATGTTTTAACAGAAATTTACATAAATATATTCATATATTCATTATATATTTATAAAATTATTTAATAAAAATTAATTTTTTATATTGACATATACATTTTTAATGTATTCAAATATATTATGAAATATTATTTATGTTTAATATATATATGATCATATGGAAATATTATTAATAATTTCTTTCTTTTAATAAGAAATTTTATATTTAAATATACATTTGTTTGTAAAAATATTTTCATATATATGTATACATATTTATAGATTATATAATAAGTTATCAAATATATAAATATATGAAAGAAGACATATAACAATAAATATAAATATATGAATTTAAATATGAACTACATTTAATGTATTTAAATAATTATTTATATTGTTCACTTAACTATATTTCTATAAACACACACAAATTTAATTATAATTTTATATATAATTATAAATAATTAGAAAATAAAAAAAGTATAAAGGAATAAAATATATATATAATTTTATTTATATAATTATAAATATAGTTATATAAATCATATTTAAAAAACATATAAATGTAACTTTGTTAAATCTATCATGCATGTTACCCTTTATCGTTGTTATTTTAACCCCAATAAAGGGAACACTATTATTGGTGTTGAATATGTATATATATGTCACATAATTTGGAGGTAAATATATGTATTCATTTATTTTGTAAATGTTGTTTTTCATATTTTTATTATTTACATTTTTTCATTTTAAATATTTTTTCGTTTAATATGTCCTATTGATTTTTAATATTTATATATTTTCATTATTGTGATTTATTCAACTTTGAATATTTATTTATAAATTTTTATTTTTTGATATTAAATATTTTAAATAAATTTTTAAATTTTATAAATAATATTTTATCATTTTATAACGAGACAATATTTTTTGTTCCTAGTAGCCCTAAATTGGAAATAGTGATTGGTCTTGCTAATGATTCGTTCTCATGATTTGGTGGTTCAATTTTTGGGTGGGGGTTCTCTCTTTGGTTTGAATAATATAGATAATCACCTAGAGAATCATAGAAAGGGTTCCATTAAAGAATATAGAAGTTATTACCAAGAGGGTAATGGGCTTATTATTTGTTTCAAGTCCATGAAGGTGGTGGATTTAGAATGTATTATAAAGTGAGGTATTACTGCACATATTGCTGCAAATAAAGATGTGACATTTGGTAGGTTCATGATCCACAAACATTTTTCCATTTCTAGGGGTAGTAATCTATGGAAATCTGATAATGAAAATTATTATCGGAGATCTCCTTTTATAGTCTACTGTAACCTCCATTGTCCTACCCTTAAAAGAATGAGTTTTACCAAATTAAATGTAGGAAAAAGGTAGGTTGCCACCCTCTTTGAATGAATTGATGGTGGAGACCAATGTTATTATTATTTTCTACATTAATAAGTCTTTTTAAATATCTCCCACATTGGAATTTTATTTAGAACAAATCACAACTCCACACATCCTTTCTATCATCCAAACATGCTACTGATTTCATTATGATGATACTCAAGGATCTACACCCATTAAAAATTTCGATTCTAATCACCTTAACCAATAAATATGCTAAATTTTATATAATTTTAATTTTATCTAAATTCACACTTCAAACTTAAACCACAAATTAAAATAATGATATTTTAATCAAATTTTCCTTGTACTAGAATGAAGAGACTAATTAATTCTAATTTATAAGGTGTATACCTATAAAAAAATGAAATACATTTATGTTTGTTCCCAAGATCCTTCAACATATTTTTCTTAATAATCAACTCTTTTAAAACGTATTTATCTTCCTGGTGTTCTATCTTAGTATCAGATAAGGCCACAACATTCTACAATTTTAAATTCCATCTCAAATCTCCTCCTACAAATGTAAACACTAAACTAGTAAGGGATTTCCGCTTGTCTGAATCACCTAAAAAATCCAAATAAACATGTCCTATAATAGTAAAATATAATCCTTTGTAACATAATTAAATATCTCAGGTATGATTTTTATATCTCATGGTCTTATTCACAATGTTCCAATTCTCTCATCCTATATTCATTATGTATAATCAATTTTCCCTCAACACATGTTCTATGTTGGGTCTTGAACAATCTATGGAAAAAATTTAACACCCGACTGTTGATTAATACAAAACTCGAGTCGTTTTTATCCTCATTAAATTACTTATAGGAGTCATAGCGAAGGATAAAATGAAATTAATTTGAGTTGTGGTAGGTATTGGATTGCAATATTAAATGTTGAAGCATTTAAAGACATTATTTAAGTAGATATTCTATGATAGAAAAAATATTTCTATTATTTTGGTCTTTGTAAATTTATATCCCAACAATAATTTTTGTGAGTCTCAAGTCTTCCATATCAAACTCCTTAGCCAAATATTCCTTCATCTCAAAAATTTGTTCATTTTTGGGGCCATTAACCAACATGTCATCCACGTATAATAGTAGAATGATAAAATCATTACATTATAGAAACTTTAATTATGCACAAGCATCTGAATTATGTCATTCATATACATGGATCCTGATATAGGAATAAAATGTCACTCCTCATCACCTCGACACCTGCTTGAGATAGTAAAAATTCATTTTCAACCTATAATCAATGTTCTCATTACCCTATTTAGAAAATACATGTAGTTTGAGCATATATTTTTCTTCATCATGATCAACCTAGAGAAATATTGTATTCACGTCTAGAAATTATAAATAAATAGTGTAATTATAAATATTTTGAAAACTACGAGAGTTATATTAAATCTATCAAAAGGAAAAAGTAACTAACTGGAATCAATACCTTACTTCTAACCATATCCATTGACCAAAAGTATCACACAATACTTCTAACCAATTCTATTTCCTTCTTCTTTTTACTTTAGTGGAAATTTTTCCCAATGGACTACCTTCAATATTGTAAAAAACATGATTTAAAGTCATGTTCTGGGGTAGGTATTCATGTTCCTAATGCACTACCAAGATCCATGTATATTGTTTTGGAATCTATGTCAAATTCACAATAGTTGATAGCTCTCAATCATCTTTCAATATGAAATAGGCACCGTATCTTCCGATGACATAATCTCAGTGAATTATTTTCTCAATTTTCTCTTTATTTTAAAATTTTATTAAAGGATCATCTAGTAAATAAGAATTATTCCTTGGTAATGACTTATAGGAAACTAGTTATAAATTTTTATCAACTTCTATATTGAATATTTTAGTTCATGTACTCTCGTTCTCCAAATATTTATCAATCAACATTTTCACCTTGTATTATAGAAATATTACATCTATACTAATGAAAAGATTGGGGTGAGTGATTTCCCATAATTAATACCTCTTCACACCATATATGTATCCCAAGAAGATATATTCCTTAGATATTGAGTTCAACATTGATATCTCATACTCATTAAATAGTGCATATACCTAACAAATAAATGTATGAATCTGAGAATAGTCATTATGTTAACCATTCCATGCCACTATAAGTTTCTTAAAATAAATACCACATAAGTTTATTAATTTATCAAATAGTAGGTTTTATTCACTTATTCATCATAGAACTTTTTGGTAACTCCAGCACTCTTCAAAATCAACCATGTCCTTCTAATTATGTTATGTAAATCTGCTATACCACTCCATTATGATAAGGAGTGTAAGCCACAATAAAATATATATTGATTCCTTAAAATTTTTAAAAAAAAATCAACCTACTATCTTTTATGTTCCCCGTCATTTCCATTCCTCAAACTATTGATCTTTTTTCAGATTTGGAATAATTTTGTTATTTGAATGTTTTGAAGATTTCAAATACAAATTCTTTCTTATTGATTGAAAACAAAAAAATTTATAGGAATAGTCATAATTGAATGATAATAATTCCATTAATCCTCCTTGGGATACAACTGGTGCTTTACTAACAGTACTCTCCATTTATATCATTACACGATGCATTTCCTTAAGAGTAATTTTCACCATTTTGATTATTCAAATAGTCTTTGAGGACATTCCCCATCATAATGAAATCATATCATCTAACATATTTATTCTTGATCTATCATTTATAAAATCCTATATTATTCCTCCCACTTGAATTATTCCCATCATTATTACTCATTATATTGAGATAAATTCCACTTGGTGTGATGATTCATGTCTTCATTTCATGTTCATGTACTGAATTTCTAATTAAATATCAACTACTGAAACATCATTGATGAAAAAAATATAAATTATTATATTTTTTTGGTGTTGATGAAAAGTTGACCATAAGAGTGTAGGAATGTTTATAGTATAATATCTACATGTTAAATATTCATACATTTTTAGACCAATGACATTAGCTAAGAAAATAGGGTATTGACAGTGGTTATGTGGTCGTTTACTAATGAAGACTTTTCCATTGGAATAATGTACAATTATCTATTCAATAATTGTTTTGTGTTGTGACTTGACCTCATGAAACATTTTAATAAATATCAAATATGTATCAGCCTCTTTTTCTATAGATTTATTAAAAGGACTGTATATATTAAATATATAATAATTCTAGAAATATTATTCTTACCCATGTTGACAAATCTCTCATATGTCGCACCATCCAGTTGTTCACCATTCACCTACAAAAAATTATCATTCTATAAAACCTATATCATCTTCATTTTACATGATGAAAAAATATTTCCACTGAATTATTGGATCCATAATTTCACCACCATATGACATTTCATCATTAAAAATTTCCTCTCTCTACATAAAGTCCAATCTAATACCACATGATAAGGTAAATGGATAGAATCATTAAGCATGATAAATTACATTAGAATGTCCCCAATGACTTTGTTGTCTCCAAATAAGACCTCCAGGCACACTAACATCTACACTGAGTCATTCTTTTAACTAGTTATTGTCTTCTTAGGGTCTTCATTTTACAAAGAAATTAATTGAATGAAAATTGAACTCATATTCAAGCAAAAAATTACAAAATAATACAAAACATGATTATGTAGTTTAGTATTTCACCTTAAATCTAGGGTATAATTGATTAATCGCTTTCATTAGATGTAGAGATTCATCTAATTTACAATAATCACCATCTTATGGAACTCTTCATATACCACCAGATGATGTGCCAACTACACCATGAAGTCATCACATGTTATTACTCCCTTCATATGTTTCAAAACATTTAGGTATCATCCTATAACTTTGGTTCTAGTTCATTATGTTATTGGTATGTCCCCATACAGGTTTCCCTAGAACTTGAGCCTCCTCTTAAATTTTCAGGCCCTATCATTTCTCATCATTCATACTAATGAATTAATTTCCTCATTTAATATAGTCACCGTGTTCATATATCTAATAAAACCATCCAACATTAATATTCCCATCCATTAATAAATTATAATTAACTCTCCATTACTGTTTGGAGAAAATCCTCTATTAACATTGATAAAATATCTCCATTAATAAATTTCTCTCTCTCTATAATAAATGGGCTATGCTTAAAATAATTTTTTTAGAATATATTTTTCAGGTTCAGTCCCATAATCTCCCACTTGATGACAATAGTTGCACTCAGCAATTTCAAAACTGGTAAAACTTCTATTCACAATTCTTCTATGGTGCCTACATGGTTCTATACTCAATGTTGCTTCAATTTTGTCATGGTACCACTGATGTCATTCCTTCAAGGTGTTCTACAACCATGATCTGATTTTCCCACTACATATGTGAATCTCATCAAAATTGAATCATGTAACATTTCTCCAAATCTATCATGAATGAGTTTTCTTCATCCAATTTTGTTGAAAATTACAAAAACATGATATTCCATGAAACATTTCCATTGAATCTCTCTATCAAACATCTATGATTTTTTTATGTATTTTCTAATGAGCTTCTACCCAACCCTACACTGTTTTAATACACTGAACTCTAGTGACACCCTAGAATAGTCCTTTATCGGGTAATTATGGCTTTTAGAATTTGTAATTTCACTGTCTTGATGAATCCAAATTGAATATTTTTTTAGTGAAACGATGGGTACGTGGTCCTCTTCTCCTTATTATTCCATCATGGTTCCGAATCATTCATTTCCTACCATCATCACATAATTTCCGTTAGTTGTTCTGCTGATCCTCAGAAATATCATTTCCATAGAATCTAATGTTTCAATATCCCTTCTCCATCCATAAATATCATATGGAATAGGAGAACCATCTAAAACATACATTGAAATAACTATCAACTAATATCTTTATATGACTTCATTTTTTGAGAACCTGAGTAATTTCATACCTGACATCAATTTATAAAACATTCCCCATGTGCTTGTTGTCTTTTATTTCATTTTTCATTCATTTTATAATTTTATAAGCATTACAACAAGATCCAAATGACAATAAACAAGTGAACTCTTTACATGATACTTGTGGCAATGATTAATTTTAATTTTATAGAAACACCATTAATACCATAGATATATTAATGAGATATTTTTTTAAATGCTTGATAGAATGTAAAACCTAGGGAAACCCAGTAATCTCATATAAATATATGACTATCACCAACAGTGGAAAACACCTTTGACTCCTACTGGTCAGTCAAACATTATCTATCATAGGAAGCACCTATGGTACCTTCACTATCATCTAGTATCATTATTCACGTCCAATATGAACTAGTCCACTAGAATTCTACCACCACATCCCAAAATAAAAAACATCAACTAATCCCCCTAATACCACATGTTAGGATAAATTTACTATAGACCTAGTTCCACTAGTCCCAACACATATTTCATATACTGTTCCATCCTAAAACCCATGGTATATAAGATAAATTTCCCATAAAAGATTAAATCTGAGCCACCATCCTTTTTAGAAACTAATGTGGGACCTAGGCATGCACCCAACATTTCTTAATGGGATTTCTTTTTAAACCCATCTTATTTTTTAGAATACCTGGGTAAATACTTTGTTCCATTTAATTGGACTAAATTTGATTCTTTGGAACCCTATAATCCTTTATTGAATTACATCGACCATGGGGTTATTATTTAATTGGATAAAAAATGATGAGAAAAGGAGTAGGTGCTTTTTTAGTTTCTAGTTGAAATTAATCTAAAATCAACATAGAAATTTGAGATTTAGATCTCCAATATTGAGGAGTATTTTACTTTATGAAATACATATGAATATCTTCAAACTTTTTTTTCATAAAATTAGTATATATCAAAAAAACTTTTATAAGGATGATACTTGTAAGGAATTTTCAATGAATGTTATTAAATAAGTTAATTTTAATAATATTAACATGAAAGAAAAAGGTAAGAGGACCATGAGAGGGGTTGATTCTCATAGAGAAATGAATTTTGATAACATGTATTGGTTTGTTGGTTCTTCATTCCTATAAAATGAAGAAAATAATACGTTTATTAAAAATGAGGTAGTGAAACAGAAAGAATATTTTTTAGAATCATGGTATGGATTCCTATGGTTCTTGTGGTAAGGTAAAATGAATTTGAGACATTTCAACAACTATGGTGGACATTCAAATTCTACTGGATTAGTGTTGTTTTATACATTCATTAAAATGTGGTTTACTAGGTAGTAAAATTGGTGATTACTGCATTGGATCTCCTAAATATTTTTCCTTATGGATGGAAGAAACTAGTTCCATATTATCAGGGTAATTATTATTTGATTCTGATTTTGGTTTTATTGTATATATAGATGCTTCTGGGTCATTATAGGCTTGTGATTGGGAGCCTTTTTCTCAATATGGATTTGGAGTTTTTTCATATGTTTTTGCCGATCGGGGCAGAATCTAAATATTTGTTATGGTCTTCGTTATAGAGAGATTATATTATAAATAAACTGAGCTTAGTTAATCATGATGGTTCTTGTACTCCTTGATTTGTTCTGTTGGATTCTATATTACATGTCTCTAAGGGTGAACATTAGCTGGGTTGGGGGAAACTCTGTTTCATATAAGAGGTGATTAATCAGCCTAGACTGCATCTGATGCTACATCCACTATAGGTAAAGGGGAGAGTGACTCTCCATATAGATCATATACAATATGGGTTCCTTAAATTTCTCAATTTTAATGGATATGGGATGAAATAATGAATTAGGGGTGTGACTGTGATGGGGAAGCAGTGGAAGATCAATCTAAAAAAGAGACTACTACTGAAAAGATTTATAACTAGAAACATCAATATCAAAATGTGGTCGCTTTAAGATCTATCAATGGAAAATAAAAATTTGATCTTAAATCTCTAATGAGACATATGTCTGAGAAGCATGATCAATCATATAACATTTCAAGAGAGGTAGTTAGGGGATCACACTCACAGGTGATAAGTAAGGTTCACATGCATTACTATTTTGAGTTTTTTTACTCTGAAAACATATACATTTAGGGGCATAAAATATATGAGGTATCTCAATGATAACTAGGAGGAATTGAATTTGGATGATATTGTTTCCATTAAGGATGAAGATTCTAATTAATATTAAAAATCCCTTGGGAGAATCCCCATAACAGAGGCCACTGTCTTTCCACCTGGTAAGTGGGTGCTGAGTTAATCCACCTATGCTTTAATCCAATCATTTATACAAAATAAATGAATAAAACATTAATTTTTTTCTTTTTATAGTTTACAAAATTTACTAGAAAATAACTATTAAAACTATTCCCCATCTTATTACTAGATTATACCTTTTCTCATCGCCTAAAAACCAAAAAATGAAGAACTTCATAATCAACATCATTTACACTAAAATCCCCTTGTATTTTTTGATTTGATCCCAAATAAAAATACCCCATTATCCTCTAAATAAGTTATACTAGATAGAATATGATCTTGGAGTGACACATTATCATTATTGTGATTCTAAGAGAATAAATTTATTCTACATGTTGTCATCTATGTTTAATCATCCTCCACCAAACCAAAAAAAAATTAATCATTTTTAGAATATATCTACACCATAGCTTTCAATACATCTCACTAACTTTGTGGTCACTGTAAATCAATGATTTAAAATCCCCATCACTAAAAAATATCCACAATGGAGATGTGAAATACATTTTTCAGGATCATCCACTAAGATGATGTTTGCATGAAATTAATGATGTTCCTCACTAAGTTCCATTATAATAAACCTCACATGACTTATATCCCTAATAAGGTTATATCAGGGTCTTGAAAACCTGGAAATAAGAGATTATCTCCTACCAAATTTTTCTTTCTAGTAGTTAAAATTACGACATCCAACCACCAATCGAAGATTTTCCCCAAAAATTTCCAAATGATGTATATTGAATCGCAATAGATTTTAAGTCCTCCATATTTCATTCTACCATTATATTATTCCCTCCTCATATATATATTTCATATATATCACCCAAAAATATTCCCCTTCAGTGATTTCCAATGTGATTCTCTCCTAAATTCCATCCATGGTACTAGACACATTAGTTAAATTAATGACTGTATCCATAATAGATTTCAACATCATTTACTTTGATTACAAATGGAATTCTCCTCCATGATTTTAATAGAAAAATAATTTAATCATGATTTTTACATATTTTGTTTTCTACTTTAGTTTTTTATTTTGATCGAACAGATGTGCATTGTAATGGATGAAAAGGAATTGTTCACATGTATAATTGATCCCCCAATGATAGAAAATTATTCTTCCATATGAATATATGATCTAAAATATTGTTTATGATGAATTTGAATAATAAATTCTTGATATTTCTATCTGTATGGGTGCTTGAAATTACTCCATTGATAGAATATTTATTTATATTTCCAACTTGTTTTGAATAGGTTTACTTCATCTATTGACTAAAATTCATGGCATATTTTTTTACATCTCCCCTTGATTAATCATCTTCCCACAAAATTGCCTATATATATTCATAAGAATATTAAATAAATTTATATACATTTTCCTTCTTTTATTAAATAAACAGACGTCATCTACAAACATTATATAGGAAAAAATTTTAGACCCATAACAATTCTTATAATTATGATCTTCCCCTCTGAATTATTTTAATTAATTTTTCTATTATGATCATCATCTATAAGAATGTTAAGACTTGGAGAAACATGATCTCAATTACTTAACCCATTCAAGGTCTCAGAAAAACCAATTTTCCTACCACGGGATGTAAGGGAAATCCATATTGATGGATATTATTTGAAGAAGAAGTCACTAACCCACTCCATAAATCCAAAACTGACTCAGGACCCTAAAAATAAATCCTCACTCTATTAATTATTATTATTTTCTCATAAAAACATTATTAATATTATTATATCCAAGGGGAATTTTTTAATGATCGTTGACCATTTATTTAGAAACCCCAATCACCCCTTGAATTCTTTTGTCCTTCACGTAATCGTGTAGTTCATATGAAGTAATATTTAGAAAAAAACACTTTAGTATTCATTTCATGTGGTTTTTTATAATCATTTATATGAACATTCTAAATCATATGGTTCAATAAATTTTATGAGTAATTGAATCTTTATCTATTAGGACCAGAACCGCAGTGGATGGGACAATATATGACAACCCTTTTTTTATTTCAACTTAAACATGATTTATTACATAAAACATCACTTCATAGAATGAATAAGATTGAGAGGTTTAGTGTCTTTGGGTCTTAGGATCATCACATAAAAATCTAAAACATGAACTACAACATCTTTATTGAAAATTTCCTTTACATGACCACTATATTCCCTCGTATATAGCATTGCATGTGATTACCTGAGGACATGCATAAGAAAAGGGTGACCTATGTAGCGCAGTAAGGGAATACACATGGAATAACATGAAAAGTATAATAAATTTTAGACATTAGGCATACCAATATAGAAAATAATAATCATGAACATAAAGGCATGATAAAGCATGATAATCATAACATGGAAATGTGGCAACAACACTTAACATGGAATTAGCATGACCCAAGGCTCATTGCACATGGAGCATGAGTAAATCCCCATTTCACATAAATCACGAGTAAACCCTCATTGAACTTGAATTATCATGAGTTCACACTAATTACACATGATGTATCATGATACGATACATTACCAAATGCATTGGAGCACTATAAGGGCGCACCCTTCTAAAACATTTCATTTCATGCATAAGTGTGCCACATGGATCATAAAACATTGATTCATTAAACATAATCATTTATTACATGATAAAGGAATGTGGAATTCATACATGATACTTTATAATCAATAAGTAAATGTGCATAAAGGTGAATACCCTTGAAGGAGAAATGGGCATGGTATTCACTACACAATGGCATTGGCTTAGAAAATCGGTACAATTTCGTCAGCGTAACGGCATGACATACGAATTCATAAAAATGTCTGATGAGATATAAAGGGTTTAATACTCTTATTTACATGTAATGTACAGTAATGAGGTCATATAGATACTTTTCACACCAATTGTAATGGAATTTAGATTCATGATACAAAAATATTGCTTGAATGTAAATGAGGAGGGAGAAGTTCCTTTCAGAATTTCAGCATAGTAACAGGTGTACATGAGAGGCATTTAATGAGAGAGAAAGGGGTCTCTAACCATTCAAAAATAAAAGGCGCAGTATGAGGGAGATTTGAAACCATACCCCAACATTCATAATTTAAATTAAAAGGGCAAAACAACTTAAAGAAAATTGGACAAAAATGAGAAAGGAAGAAAAACCCTTACTTGGAAGTGTTCTTCCAAAGGCTAGAGAGATGCTTCTGAGAGGCTTTTTCAGATCTTGGGGCACCTTGGGAGGATTATAGAGATAGTAGGTCAAAGGTTGGATGATCTCCAATGGCTTTGAGTGAGGAGGAAGTGGGAGCATGGGTGGGTTTATATAGGAAAGGTGAGGGAATTATTTATTATTTTGGTTTGGGACACCTTATATTAAATTAATCAAAACCACAAACCATCCCATGGGGTTTTCCCATGGTTTTTGGAAATGGGAAGAGGAAAAAAATATTTTATAAGGCCAAAGTCCGAACTTCTTAAAATAATAGTGTTGCTTATGTGGAGGTGAGTCACACTCCCATGGAAAACAATTTAAAAAGACAAGATGTTTAATAAGTCTTGAGGTGTCCATTAATGCAATGAAAAGTAAGTAAAAAACCCCAAAATAACATTATTTTAATGTTAAAACATATATGGGCCGAAAATAAAGATTATAGTATTTTATAAAATCACTATTGGGTCATTATGATGTCATAAAACACAATATATATTTTAACGGTATTTAATTTTTACCCAAAAATTTGATTAGCTCAGAATATAATGAAAAATTCATCGTTGGATAATTTCGACATCCTGATTCTATAAATAAAATTTATTTGTTCTAAATATTTTTCTAAATATGTTAATTTTTACTTTTAAAATAAAAACCGACATTTATCGAAAATTCGTGGTTTTTGAATGAAATGTCTTTCAAACCTAAATAAAATTATAATTGCATTCGTAAAATTATAAGATCATTTATATTTAATAAAAATTAATTTAATAATAATAATATTTTATTAAAATATTATTTAAATAAAATTTCCCTTAATTTAATAAAATATAATTCTTAATTAAATAATAACTAAAAACACTATTTCTACATTAAAAACTATTTACAATGTATCAATAATAACAAGAAATTATATTCATTATTATATACAAAAATAATGTACATGAACATAGAACTATCGATTAGTTACATAACCCCTTGAAACGGACGCATAAGACGTAAGAGTGAGGTGTGCAATGGTGAAATACTCTTGGGGTGGCTCGGATAACATTACTCGAGTGGTAATCTCTATCAACTTCCAATTTTCCCGTAGACGGTCCGCTCAATGTTGACATGATGAAGCTCAACTTGGCATTGGTCAAGAGCGAAGCCTAAGGGCTCCACCACTTTTCAGAGCTCCGATAAATGGGCTTCGTATGGAGCAATTCTACTGGACGAGGCCATCGCTTCCTTTGTCTTGAGTATATTTGGATTTGTGAAAGCCCTGTATTTATACTAATCATGTGATCACCGTTCAATGACTATAAAATCAACGGTCACTATTCTTAACATAAAACCAAAGAAGATGATATTTAATATAAACTTAAAGAGACATTTAATTAGATCAAGGGGGATTTCCATTATTGAAACTATGGGTCATTACAATATTCCCCCATAAGAAATTTCACCCTCAAAATTTTTCTTTTTCCTACACTAAAATAGATGTGGGTAACTCAGCTTCATCATTTCCTCCAATTCCCAAGTTGCTTCTTCAAACATGTGGTTTCTTCACAAAATCATGATGAGGAGAATTGTCTTATTTCGTAGAACATTTTCTATATGATCTTTGATCTTCACGGGTTGCTCCTCATAAGAAATATCATCTTCCAATTGTACCACCTCAGATGAGAGTACATGTGAAGGGTCCGGTATGGACTTCCATAAGAGGGATACATGAAAGACATCAGGTACTATGGCCATAGTAGGTGGAAGTGCTAGTTGATAGGCCACAACCCCGACAAAATCATGAATCTCGAAGGGGCCGATGTACCTTGGACATAACCTCCCTTTCTTTCCAAACCCCATGACCTTCTTCCACGGAGATATGCGTAGAAAAATCATGTCTCCAACTTTAAACTCAAGGTCTCGTCGACGATTATCTGCACAAATCTTCTTTTGACTCTGGGCTGCCTTGATATGATGCTGAATGGTTTTCACCTTCTCCACCATTTCCTTGACCATTTCTGGTCCAAGAAACTTACGTTCACCGACCTCATCAAAACATTACAGTGATCTACACCTTTTCCCATACAGGTCTTCATATGGTGTCATTTGGATGCTCGAGTGGAAACTGTTATTATAAGATAACTGAATCATAGGAAGATGTTGATCCCATCCACCTTTAAGGTCCATTGATCAGGCTCTCAACATATCTTCAAGTGTTTGGATAGTCCGCTCGGATTGGCCATCAGTTTGAGGATAATAGGTTGTACTGATGTTTAGTTCAGTATTCAGAGCATGTTGAATACTCTTCCAAAACATAGAGATGAATCATGGATCTCGGTCAGAAACAATAGATATTGGTAGTCCATGCAGCCTTACCACTTCCCTGATATATATATATTTTCCATTTTATCCAATGATAAATCCTTAGGAATAGAAATGAAGTGTGCAGTCTTTGTAAGATGATCCACAACAACCCAGATTTCATTGTTTCCTTTGGATATCCTTGGAAGTCCGGTGACAAAGACCATGGTGATGTTCTCCCATTTCAATTCTAGTATGGGGAATGGTTGCATCATCCCCATAGACTTCTGCCACTCTGCCTTCACTTGCTGGTACACCAGTCTCTCTGATGTATATTCAGTGATCTCCTTCTTCATATTATCCCACTAAAAGTTTTCTCGAAGATCTCGATACATATTTTTGCTCCCTGGGTGAATAGATAAATTTGAACTATATGCATCATCCAAAAGTTCCTTCATCAGCTCCAGAATTGATGGAACACACAGTCTTTTCCCAAACTTCACAATTCCTTCTTCATTAACATTAAACTCTGACGATTTCCCATTTTCGATAGCATCCACTTTTTCTAGAATGCCCACATCATCCTTTTGAGCATCCTTTAGCCTTTCCAAAAGAGACTATTGAGTAATAATTTGTAAAAGGATTGATCATGTTCCCTTCTCTATGATTCCCATGTCCATCATCATAAAGTCTAAGAAGATTGGATCTCTCTCAATTCTCATCATTGATAGAATCACTGGGTCCTTTCTACTTAGGGAATCTTCCACCTTGTTCTCATTCCAAGGGTGGTAATGTACTGAACAGTCATAATCCTTGATGAGCTTTATCCATCTTCTTTGGTGAATATTAATCTCTTTCTATGTGAATATATATTTAAGACTCTTGTGGTCAGTATATATCTCACATTTCTCCCCATAGAGATAATGCCGCCAGAGTTTCAAGGCAAAGATCACCACCACCAAATCCAGATCATGTGTTGGATAGTTTCGCTCATGGATTTTAAACTGCCTTGAAGCATAGGATATCACTTTATCATTCTACATTAGCACACAACCTAATCAATTCATTAAAGCATCGCTGAAAACCACAAAAGGTTCCCCACTTGTGGGTAAAGTGAGCACGGGTGTAGTGATAAGCCTCCTTTTCAACTCCTTGAAACTTTCTTCACATTCATCAGTCCAAGAAAACTTTACTCCCTTTCAAGTTATCATTGTAAGAGTGTTGGAAAATCACGGGAAATTTCCCACAAATCGTCGATAATATCCATCTATCCCCAAGAAGCTATGGATATTAGTTACCGATGTTGTCCTCGGCCATCCCTCGATTGCATCTGTTTTGGAGGGATCCACAGATATCCCACTGCTTGAGATGATATAGCCCAAGAATGAGACCTCCTTTAACCAGAACTCACACTTGTTGTACTTTTCATAGAGTTTCTCCTTGCGCAATGTCTCTAGTACAGTTCTTAAATGCTCCTCATGATCCTCCTTGGTTTTGGAGTTTATTAAAATATCATAAATAAATAATTCCACTAATTTGTCAAGGTAATATATAATGAATATATTCATTAATTCCATGATGATTGTTGGAGCATTAGTGAGTCCGAAAGGAATTACTATGAGTTCATAGTGCCCGTATCTTATTTGAAATGCAGTCTTGGGGATATCTTCCTTCATCACACTTACTTGATATTATCCCGACCGCAAGTACACCTCGTAGAATTATTGTGCTCCATGGAGCTGATCGAACAAGTCATCAATTCCTGGGAGGGGATACTTGTTCTTTATTGTGATTTTTTTATGTTCATGATAATCTAAGAAAAGCCACATTGACTCATCCTTCTTCTTGACGAAGAGGATTGGGGCACCCCATGGTGAAGAACTTGGGCATATAAACCCTTTATCAAAATTCTCGTGTAGTTTTTTCTTCAACTCTTCAAGCTCTACAAAAACCATTCTACATGGAGTCTTGGATATTGTTGATGCCCCATGTATATGTTCAATTTATAATTCAACATATCTTCTAGGAGGAAGACCATGAGGTTCCTCGGGAACACTTCAGCGAATTCCCTCACAATATGAATTTCTTCAAGGATGGTTTGTTACAAGGACTAAATCATCTGAGCCAGATATGTGTGCTCATAAGGAAATATTATAAATTCTTGTGATGATGGAGCTAAAATATATTCATCTTCCTCCTTACACATGTAATGAATCAGGGGTCAATTCTCCATATGAAATGTCATTTACCTCTCCCGACAATTTATGTTTGGATATATATAAGGAAAGCCAATCCATGCCATGAATTGCATAAAAAACCTCTAGAGGGAGTATGAAGAGGTTCTTCGGGAAATTAAATCCACAGATTATAATAGGGGAGGACTTATATTTATTGGATGCATTGATTTCCCCATTTTCCGTACTCACCGAAATCTTCACTTCCATGATTTGTGGTTGTGCTGGGATTGATCTACTAAACTTTTGAGATATAAAAGAATGCGTAGAACCTGAATCAAAAAGTACATTCGCTATTCTTGAATGAATAACTAGAGTACCTGTCACCACTTCGTTTTCGGGGATCACTTCGGCAGAAGTGATGGAAAAATCTCTTCCATGCTACCTTGGAGGTTGTTGGTTGCCTCTGAAAACTCTTGGATTAGGGCACTGATTAGAAAAATGATTCAGTTCTTTGCATTTGTAGCATTGAACAATGCATTGAGCTTCGAACAAAGCATTCCTCTCCTCTATCGCAGCCGCAGGTCTTTCTTTCCGACAGCTAACAGCTAGGTTCCCTTCTCTTCCACACCTGTAGCATTTCCTCGTCCCTTTAAGCAAATTTCCAGGGTGCTTCATTCCGCAGTTTTGGGAAGTGGAGTGATGGATCTTCTTAGAACCGTTGGATTTATCCATCGGACCACCAGCATTGAAGTCCACCTTACGCTTCTTATCCCCATGATACCCCTGTGATTCTACAATATCCATATCGACCATGGGGGCACATTGGACAATTTCTTCATAGCTGTCGATGATACGGATCCCCAATGCGTTCCGCAGGATAGGATTCAACCCACCAAAGAATTGGAAAAATTTGCATTCGGGGGTAACGACAAAGCCGGAAGCGTATCGTGAAAGCCTTGTGATGTTTTCTTTGTACTCTCCAACAGATTCTTCATCTTTTTTCATTAGGGAAAGGAATTCTCTTTCCATTTTAAATCAGAGGGTGCACGGAAAGTATTTATCGAAAAACATCTTTTGGAAATCCTTCCATTCCAACACTTCGATCTCCTCCTCAGGCTTTGTATTTTTTATCAACTTCAACCATTGATCAGCTTCACCCTCCATATGATATGCCTCCAGAAGAACCTTCTCATGTTCAAAATTTTGAAGGATGTAGAAGATCATTTCAATGTAGTTGATCCATTGTTCAGTGATCGTGGGATTAGATGATCCAATAAAAGTATGTGCCATTTGTCCCATGAATCTCTCGATAGTGACTTGGTCATTCTTATGGGGGGTTGAATGTTCCTCTTGACCCGTTTTTCTATTCAAAACGTGAGTTAGATGAGAGAGAAGCATGACAATGTTTGTGATTCTCACTCCCATTAGATTGGGCATCTCATTAGTATAGTCATCACACTGATCTTAACAACGGTTTTTTGCCCGATTCCTTCTATTACCGGCCATTAGCTGGAATAAAAGGAAATTTAGGGGTAACACATAAAGGGTAATTCAAAGACAGAAGTTAATGACTTCTAAATAAACTATTATTTACTTAACTCATGAGTCTATAGGATTCAATCTAGGCTTTTCCTGATCTACATTCTAACATATATTCTTAGGGGAATTTTTTTAATTTCCTTAATAAGGGTTCATAATAAGCTTGTAAATTCTTCAAAACATATCCCCCTAGAGTATCGTAACCTAGAGTAAATTAAGGCCCATTGTCGTGCACTAGTTCCCATTCGAGTCTAGCTCAAAGCGGTGTTTTCGGGTTTTACCTCTATGATACATCTGTGCCAGAGCCGCCTCTATCAGCTCGTATCCAGACAGTGATGTATTTTCTTAATAAACCACATACTCAGTACTTACCAAAATATAGGGATGTTTTTATAATACTTAGTCTTGTATTTAAGGCTTTACTAGGGTGTTATAATCCTAATCCCATAAATAACTAAACTTATCCTCTGATACCAACTATGACAACCCTGCTTTTTATTACAACTTAAACATTATTTATTACATAAAACTTCACTTGTTACAACAAAGAAGATCAACAATTTTAGTGTATTTGGGGCTTAGGATCATCACAAAAATACATAAAACATGAAATACAACATCTTTATTGAAAACTTTATATACACAACCACTACATTCCCTCATACTTAGCATTGCATGGGATAACCTGAGAACATTCACAAGAAATGGGTGAGCTATATATCCCAGTAAAGGAATACATGTGGAAGAACATGAGGAGTAAAATAAATGCTAGAAATTTGGTATTCCAATAGATCACAAGAGATACATGAACATAGAGGCATGATAAATCATGATAATCTAAACAAGGAAATGTGGCAACAACACTTAACATGGAATTAGCATGAGCCAAGGCTCATTGCAAATGGAGCATGAGTAAATCCCCATAGCACATAAAGCATGAGTAAACCCGCGTTTCACATGAATTAGCGTGAGTCCACACTCATTTCACTTGACGTATAATGATACTATACTTTACCCAATGCATTGGAGCGCTATAAGGGCGCACCCTTCTTAAACATTTCATTTCATGCATATGTGTGCCACATGGATCATAAAACATGGATTCATAAAACATAATCATTTATTACACGATAAAAGAATGTGGAATTAATACATGAAATGTTATAATCAATAAGTAAATGTGTATAATGGTGAATACCCTTGATGGAGAAATGGGCATGGTATTCACTACACAATGGCATTGGCTTGGAAAATCGGTACTATTTCGGCAGCGTAACGGCATGACATAAGAATTCATAAAAATGGTTGATGAGAGAGAAAGGGGTTCCTCATCATTTGTACATGTAATGGACAGTAAGGAGGTTATATAGATACATTTCCCAACAATTTTAATAGAATTTAGATTCATGATACAAAAGTATTGCTTGAATGAAAATGAGGAGAGAGAAGTTCCTTTCGGAATTTCGGCATAGTAACGGGTGTACATGGGAGGCATTTAATGAGAGAGAAATGGGTATCCCATCATTAAAAAATGAAGAGGGAATTATGATGTAGGTGTGAATCCATACCCAAACATTATTAATTGAAATTAAAATGGCAAAAAAAACATAAAGAAAATTGCATAAAAATGAGAAAGGAAGGAAAACCCCTACTAGGAAGTGTGCTTCCAAA
Source organism: Viscum album (assembly GCA_963277665.1). Taxonomy (NCBI): domain Eukaryota; kingdom Viridiplantae; phylum Streptophyta; class Magnoliopsida; order Santalales; family Viscaceae; genus Viscum; species Viscum album. The sequence goes on from OY728139.1 coordinate 706,229,900, forward strand.
GGCTAGAGAGAGGCTAGTGAGAGGATTCTTGGGATCTTGGGGCACCTTGGGAGGATTATAGAGAGAGTAGGGTAGAGGTTGGAAGAACTCCAAAGGATTTTAGTGAGGAGGAAGTGGGAGCTTGGGTGGGTTTATATAGGAAAGCTGAGGGAATTCTTTATTATTAAGGTTTGGGACCCCTTATATTAAATTAATCCAAACCACAAACCATCCCATGGTTTTTGACCATGGTTTTTGGAAAAGGGAAGAGGAAAAAGTTATTTTATAAGGCCAAAGTCCAAAATGGTTAAAATAATAGGGTTGCTTATGTGGAGGTGAGTCACACTCCCATTTAAACTATTTAAAAATACAAGGTGTTTAATAAGTCTTGAGGGGTCCATTAATGCTTCGAAAATAAGTCAAACAGACCCAAAATCACATTATTTTAATGGTAAAACATATATTGGCCGAACATAATGATTATAGTATTTTATTACATATCTATTGGGTCATTATGATCTCATAAAACACATTATATATTTAAACGGTATTTAATTTTTACCAAAACATTTGGCTGTCTAAGATAAATTATGAAAAATTCACCGTTCAATAATTTTGACTTCATGATTCCAGAAATAAATTTTATTTTATCTAAATAATTTTTTAAATATGATAGTTTTCACTTTTAAAATAAAAACCGACATTTATCAAAAATTCATGGGTTTTGAAAGAAATTGATTTCAAACCTTAATAAATATTATAATTGCATTCATAAAATTATAAGATCATTTATATTAAATAAAAAATAATTTAATAATAATAATAATAATTTATTAAAATAATATTTAATTCAAAAATCCCTTAATTTAATAAAATCAAATTCTTATTTAAATAATACCTAAAAACACTATTTGTACATTAAAACTATTTACAATTTTCAATAATGACAAGAAAGTATATTCATTATTATATAAAAAAATAATATACATGAAAATAGTACTATCGATTAGTTACATGACCCCTTAAAATAGCCGCATAAGACCTAAGGGTGAGGTGTGCAATGGTGAGAAACTTTTGAGGTGGCTCGGATAACGTTGCTCGAGTGGTAATGTCTATCAACTTCCACATTTCCCGTAGACGGTCTCGTTCGAGCATTACTTGATGAAGCTCAGCTTGGTCTTGGTCAATATCAAAGCCTAAGGACACAACCACTTTTTTGTGCTCCGATAAATGGGCTTTGTATGGAGCAATTATACTAGACGAGACCATCGCTTCCTTTGTCTTGAGTAAATTTGGATTTGTTAAATCCCTATATTTATACTAATCATGTGATCACTGTTCAATGACTATAAATGAAATGATCACAATTCTTGACATAAAACCAAAGAAGTTGACATTTTATATAAACATAAAGAGACATTTAATTAGATCAAGAGGGATTTCCATTAATGAAACTTTGGGTCGTTACAAAACAGAACTTGTGATATCTCATCCTTTGTAACATTATTGGAATACATTAATAACATCTTCCTATATTATATCACATAAAATTATGTGGAAAGAACCAATGAATAAATTAGGACATAATGAATTATTGAGATTCATGATAACATTTTATTCTTTGATATCCTTATCTCCTTTGATGTCTTTCATCTCATCATTGTCATTGTCCTCCATCAACCTTGGTATGTTATAGTAGAACGTTTTTTCTCTAATATACCCCAGACTTCTCCATTAAATATTTTTACATGATATATCTAGTATCCCTTCAATGTGATCCATAAATATATTATTTTCCACCTCCACAAAAAGTGTATACAAACTATCCAATACCAACAAATTAATCTTCCACTCCACCCGCATTCCATTACACATAACTTGATGAATGAAATTATTTTATCCCCCACCAAGTGCTAGAGAGGCTTCAGCCTTTCCTCAGTGATTCATTCACTTAACACTATTTTCTCTAAAAAATATATTTTTTACACCTCATATTAATAAATTAGTAATCATTATATCACTCAGGTAGTTTTTCCTCCATATATTCAATAAATTATTAATCTCTTAAAGGATAAAATGTATTTATATATATCATTCGATATCCTCTACTGAAGCACACCCATGATGATCCCCACAAAAGATGTACCAAGGGTCTTTATACTATATAAATAAATTCATTATCCCGTTCCCATCATTGAGACATAAAAAACAAAATACTTCTCTTACCCTCATGCTTTAATTGTATTAAAAGTGGTGAACTTTCTTACTACATATCAGTAAGATACATCCCCATGGCTTGGTAAAAACATCTATGATGGAATCAAGGTAGGAAAAAATCAATAAACGCTCCAAAATAGTGAATGGACCAACTATTTAGTGAGACACTACACTACAAATTGTTTTAGGAATATCTCTGTCAAACTATGAATAGTATTAAAACACACCATAATAATAAGTACATACTGTTACCCAAAACATCTTGTTTAATGTGATGCACCAGTTTACATAAAATTTAACTAGTAGGAAAAAGTGGTATCAAAGAGCATAAATGGGGTTATCAATACACATAGACCCAATAAGTAGCATAAAAATAGTTTTACACACTATATGGATATTTATCTATAATGTGGCCATATTTGGGATTAATCTGATTTGAGAAACTATGACAGAAAATATCCTAGTGAATTAAATTAATCTTATTGCATTTATCTTGGTTTATTGTTAATTGTATACTTGATGAATTTTTTTTATTATTTCAATTTCCTTAATTCGAGATCTATTTATTCAATAAAATAATAAATTGCATCATCACTCACAATTTTATTGATTACATTATCCCAATTCTAATCACCTATACACTAGTAGAATAGTTATACTAAACCCTATAAGGTAGAGTCTCATTTTTTATCCCTTAATGTGTTGCACTAAAATTATTTAGGAAATAGGAAGATGTAAATATTCAAATGAAAATTTCAACTAAATGAATTGAATCAAAATAAATGACACTACAAATAACATCCACTCTATCCCCTCAAAAATTATATGGATCATCTAATAAGAGGGATATCCCTCCATTGATGAAATTTTCCCAATGGAAGGTAGAAGTGGAATCATATAGGTGAAATTTAAGATTATGAACCAATAAAATAGAAAAAACCCCATTGTGTGAAACATTTCACACTTTTTTGTATGAATAAACTCCCACATTAGGGAAATAGTTTCATAGTGTTTTGAATAATAATATAAAATATGAATAAGAATAACATTAATTATGAAAATATGTTGATTTTAGAAACTCAAATGAGAGAATGAAACATCAAACAATAAAGAAATGATATAACGTTACATTATTAATGAAAAATTGACTACCAGAAAACAAATTCACCAATACTACCTAAAATGGTCATTTTGGGAGCCTTGTTTTGACCCCCCCCCCCTCCCCAATATGATTTTTAATTAATTGGTAGGAATAAATAGAGGGTTCAGAAATCTTACTTTTTAGCAATTAACCCAAAATTAGTGGATGTTGGATCAAAAAAATTTACATTCCCATAGGATATTTAACATTGCATCTTTTTGGTGGTATAAGAAACTAAAAATCATATAAATATGGGTTCTATTATCTTGAAATCTTTCAACCCATTTGGATTTGGAATCTCAATGTTGTGATAAAATGTTTGGGTTTTCATTCAAGGCCACAAAATCTGCCTTGTAATTTTTCTTTGGGTTATACTGCCACGGTCAAATATAAAACCTTAGAATAAGGTCTGTCCTCATTTTAATTAAAATTTATTCATGATTTTCTATATATATAGTTGAAATTTTATCGTTACTATCCATGAATCATGTTCGATGAATTCACTATATTAGAATGTTGTCCAGTTCACTTCACTTACAATTTAATTGTTTTAAGGCCCAAGATAACAGTATTCTCCAAAGAATCTCCCATTTCATAAGAATTATAAAATATTCCTCAAAAAATGGGAAACATAATCCTTAAATTTCAAATCATAATTATCAGTTGGGTGCGAATTTAAAGGTTATGAAAAATTTGTTGAGTATTATATAATTTTAAGAATATTTTTAAAAAAATATTATAAATTATCTTTAAATTCTAAAATTCATTAATATTGGTGATTTTAACACTGAAAAACGTGAAAATTAAAATATATATAATTAATATTATCCTCTTATAGTGGCTGATGAGACCCTAAAAATTTATTTTTTCGTGTCTTGAGAAAAAGATATTTAAAAAGATGAAAATTTAGAACCCTTTTTATGTATATTTTTGACAAACAATGCTTACTATTGAGACCTCACATAAAAAAATCCTCAAACCCCTCAAATTAATTTATCCAGACTTAGATTCAATTGAATATCATAATCTTAATGAATGTTATTTATTCGAATTCATTTCCACATTTCATTCAATTTTAATTAAGCGTAATGATATGTTGTTCATAACAAAAGACTTGTGGGGTGTAATGAATTCACAAGGTTTGAATCATGTTTAAATAATAAGATGATCATTTTTTGGTTTTTTTGTATTATGTTTAAATTTCCGCCAAAAAAATAAATTTTGATCTATCTATTCAACCTTTATAGTGAATCATTATTGGTGAAAACAACAGTAAAAACCTATAGGGAACAGTGTGAATATCACACACTTAAGAATCACCTCAAGTTAACTCAATCAATAAAAAAATTGCAACTACCAAAAATAATGTTAGAATACAAAAAATAGGGTTTGACAAAAATTTAGTTGTGACCCCATGTACTAAAAGAAACACATTAATTCAATAAATTTATATGCATGAAACTACTTTTAATTTATAGTTTTCTTAACTTGTTATGTTTTTTTTGAATTCTCATGTTAATCAAAAAATAAAAAATTGTATGGTATTTATTACTGATTTAAGTAATCAACATAATACTCCCTGATATATGGGATGCAAAAAGTTATATTTTTATTAAATGGATAAAAATATAGAAAATGAAATTTCACATCAGACAACAACCCTTTGTAAAATTAACCCTCATGAAATCAAACATGCGTTATAATCATAATCGTGGAATTTAAATTTATTTAATATTCAGTTTTAAAGAAAAAAATGTGTATGATCAAAAATAAAAATTATATTAATTCGTTTTCTATTGATTAACATTATTATTTTAATGCATGTTATTTTTTTAACATTTTCACCTTCTCAACCAAGAATTAAACTTCCATCAGGGATTAAAGAAGAAATATTAGAAGGAGGAAGAAACATACGAGAAGAGTTCCAAAATAGAATTTTGAAATAAATATAGACAAACAATTCACATGGTAGTTTGAATAATAATATCATTCTATAACCAATTGATCCTTAAATCCCCATGTCACTTGTAGAAGACTCGTCAATGAGGGTAGAATATATTTCAAGTATTTGAAGTATTTCATTTTCTTAAATAAAATTTGATTTTATTAGAATAATAATATAATTAGAAATAAAGGTAAACCCAAAGAGGTTATCTTAATTAAAGTCAAATATAAATAAAAATGAATAAAATAACATACATATATATTTTATAACAACATACACTGATTCAATATTGAGTTAATATAAAATTGAAAACAAATATGAATACATATTTACAAAAAATATGTGAAGATGCAATAAAATATACGTATATATAAAAAAATAAAGAAGATAGAAGTAGTACTGTGAAATTAGTCAGTAGTAGGATCACTCCCCTACCTCCCATAGATCGTGGGTTCTGGTATTATGTCCTCTCCTGATTTGGGTGTTTCATATATCTTGACATTTTTCCTACCCTTTTTACTGAAAATAAATTTAAAAGGTTGAAAAAAATAATATAATGAAAAAAATATTTTTTTTAGTTTTAAATGACAGATTATATTTTTGAAGAATGGTTTTTTTTATCAATTTTCAATTATTTAAAGACATAAATACAAAAAAAAAAGAAAAAATATGAAAAAAATCACGATTCCTCTCAAGAAATGGTCAGTTTTAATTAAGTAGATATACTTTAACCCTTAATTTTTATATTGTTCTCTATGTCATAGTTTTTCTCATTAACTCCACTTCAGATTCAGTTTTATGGAATGACTCTATGAATGATTTTAACTAATAATCATTGAACATAAAGATATGACCACTAGTAGGCCACTGAATCACGACTAACCATTGATGGTAGACATGATTTTTAATATATGACCCTATTTTTCTCAACTATAACTTCCCAATGTTGATAAGATGTTTAAAAATATATAGGATAATATAATTTCTCGGTCTCTTGTGTATGAATTTATGATTCTATTATTGCTTTCCTTAAACAGTAGCTTCATTTATCTTTGATTTTTCATAACCCTCTATCCTATGATCCAGAAGTTCATTAATGTCTTGTTTTATCGTTATTATAGATATTGAAATGTCATGATTCATTTTTTGGATTTCCTAAAAATCCCTGTGTTTAGTTTCAGCAGGAAAAAAAGATTTCACACAAACCAACATATGTGGTTACATGCCTTGGTTGGTTTTTAATATGGTTGAAAAAGGGAATCAAAGAGTTTTATTTCCCAAATGATTTACTCATCTTGACTATTGGTTCAAGAGAGGTGGGTTGTGTAAACATTATGAGAAATCCCATAAATTTAAATGGGTTTTTTAAAAGGGGGGTTGCATTAATGGGATACATGATCTCTGATGATTCCCCGAGGAATTCAAATCAAGAAAATAAGTGTTCATTAATATAATTAATCATAGTACAAGACTCATAATACAGAATTTTTATAATTATGTGGTGTTTTCATGGGTCCTCTGAGTGGAATCTTCTATCCCAATCATGACGGATAGGGTTTCCCTTCGTTCTTGTTTCCCTTCCCCCTTTGGCCAAACTCAGTCTCGATGTTGGATTCCCCAGTATTAGCTCGGCATCAGCATGGAATGGGGTCGTTGTGGTGTGGTGGGGCTCTTTCAAGGATTAACGTTGTCTCTAATCATTCTCAGTGATGATATTGCTTGAAGGGGTACTAGCTTCTCAGATCAGTTCATCATGGATCATCCCTTATAGTGATGACTTGGCTAACTATGGCTGCGAATTATCGGCTCAGATCATGATGTGTCTTTGGTCGATCTGGATTCTCAGTTTGGTCTAGCATGGCTTGGAAACGTCTTCAGTGTGCTTCTAGTGTTCCTTGGTGACATATCTGGAGTGGATAAGAGGGGTGAGGTCCTTGGTTTTGGAGATTCTGGTAGTTTTTTGCAGATTTTACGGTTTGGTGATGTTTGTTGAATGATCAGTGGGCTTTAAAATTGTAGAGATATCATGGAGGAAGAGAGTCACATCCTAATAATAATTAGTCAGTAAGGAAAAGAGTCACATCCTAATAATAATTAGACTTTATGGGAATGTAATAAATCCATTTTAAAGATATAATTAAATAATAGTAGGAAGTATTTATATCCCATAGATTTTGGGAATGGCTGTATAAAAAAAATTCCAAAAAATAAAATATTTTGATAATCATAATGTGGGAAAGAGTAATTTGATTCTTTTTGTGATGAATCATTGTTGTTGAAATTGTGGAAAAATTTATAAAATTATATGGAATCATTAGAGATGTTAAGATTGAATAAAAAAGTTTTCATGACTTTACAGTAGTATTATTTTTTGAATAGAGCCCCCACATGCCTCTCTTAGACAAAATATCAGAATGGCCACTTTCATGGCCTCTTGGACATATTTTCTAATAACCCGACCATGATAAAATATATTTAAGTATATATCATTGAAAAAATTGTGTTTGAGATTAAAATTTGTTTTCAACCAAGACTAGTCGATAATAAATTTGTAATTACACCGATAATATAGTAGTTTACTATGTAATAATAACATAGAAAATCATTCATAGAATATATGTTCTCATCGTGGAATGAATCTCACACAGAAATATGTGATTAAATATCATTTAATTAAAACCTAGAAAGGTGAATAGATACCACATTTTCAATATAATAATTCCATGGATTTTTATATCAAATTCTCTCAAGATAAGAGCCCACGTAATCAATATTTTCAGGGAATCTTATTATTTGAAAAAGTATTTTAATATCAAATGATCAGCGAAAACAGTGCTGAGGGAAAATAAGATATAGGATCTATAATTACATATACTGAATAAAATCGTATTTAATTCATTATGAGTGGTATTTTAGTTGATTTATTTAGTATTAAATGATTTTATTACAAAATAAATTGAAATTCAGGTTTATCAAATAATTTTCATAATACATATGCAATTAAATGAGGAAATAATAACACATTTCATTGAAATAATGTATTTAATTAAAATCATCCATGATGGGTAGAGTGATAATACATGACTTTTGTGTTAATAATGATACATCATATATTTATATCCAACATAATGGAAAACATTTCACAATTAAAGAATAAAGGGGTCATGAAATGGAGTTGAAGTTCCTAATAAATAAAATATAGAAACTAACATGGCCTAATAATTACCTCACATATTTGATTATTTTTAGATATTAATGGTGAAAAATGATATATAACCTTTGATTTATCAACCACAACTCCTCAAATAGTGACAATGTTCTTGAGGAATAGTCATTAAATAACCCTAAAATGAAACTTTTCCCTACTTATGATGATATTATTAGTCTCACATGTTGATAAATCACTCACCACATTCATTTAAGATCCCTTAAATTTATCCCAAAAAATGGAGAAGACACCCATAAGGATCTCTATATAATCCCTCTTAATGGTAGTGAAGATTTCCATCATGCACCGCTAGAAGGTAATATGGGAATTACACTTTCGAAAGGTAATTCACATTAAGGAATAATTTCCAAACAAAAAGATAATAATTTTTTCCCACAGTCTTCTAAGGATTCCACAATTTTATTTTATCCCAAATAAAGATCAATGAAGTAGTAAAAATCAGTAATTATATGTAGTTCATGTACAATATCAATTGTTGTTGATAAAAATGTTCTTTCTTAGTACTAGTGTTTAACTTACTATAGTCAATTCTCATTGTCCATCATCTACTCAAACATGTGAGGATAAGATATCCATCATCCTTGGTTGTCACAATGCTTCCAGCCTTATTAGGAACCCCTTGAATTGGACAACTGACTCACATCCATCGACGGTGTATACTATACCAGAGTTCAACAACTAAATTTGTTCCTTTATACTACATGGATGAGATTGATATTAAGTCTCCACTCTGTTTTAACAGCTAGTTCGGGAACTATATCATTATTGTGCAAGATCATGGCATCAAAAAAATATTTTATCTTGGTTACATTTTATAGAAGAATATTTGGTAAATGTAAGGGTTTGGCTATCCACTAAAAATAAATACATTAATGAGGTGGGTAGGACCTTGAATTTGATATAGGGTTGATTAGAATTATTAGTAGTGGTTTTTTAATTTGATTTGAATATAGTTTCTTTTAATTCTAATATATAATTGGTTTTATATAGATAATTATTATTCCAAAAAATTGGTTATATTAGGTTTCATAATGTATAATAAATTAAATTTTTTGATTTATCAAATGGTTTCATCGATCGATGATCCTCGAAAATAATCATAGGGGTATATGATATAAATTCAAGAAAATAAGGTAAGCATCACACCTGTGAACAAAGGAAATTGATCACTTCTTGACTAAAACATCCTTAAAAAATCCTTGATGTAACTCATTTTTAGTTTCAACAGTACTTATTTGAATCTCCTAATGAACTTATTCCTTACTAGAAATTTTAGATCTTTCATTATAAGTTTTTAGGTCGAGGACCATGTTACTAAAATTTATGGCCATGTATTCATCCATTTCCTAGATAACCAAGATAGTTTTGATTAGTAAGGGATAACCAATGAATACTGGATTCTATTCAAAAGTTCCTCATTTCATAAGATTTTCAAGGAAAATTAATTCATCATGGTAGATGATGTTTTTAAATTTTATTAAAACACTCTCAAGAAACTGTTGGGAATTTTGATACTACGTTCAACCAGTTGAGTGTGACTAAAGTCAGTTGGATCTACATAATCCAAAATGGAAAATAAAATACACATGGAATGTTGTTAAAACTAGATATAAAATGAAATAAAAATATTACAACCATTTTCACACTTAGTTAAATATTGACGTCTGGACAACTAGTGTCTTTCTACTAAGGAGGAATGCTCCATATTGGGTGGTTCTCACATTTGAATCTAAAAGGTCTCAATTTTTATTATATAATATCCTTTTCAGTATACATATATACTCAATTTACATGTATTATATTTTTATGGTTAGAATTACAACATTAATGTGGATGTTAATAATAATTAATTTGAATATTTCCCTTAATTTTTCATTCAGTCCAAGTTTAGAATTTCCTCTCATTCATTGGGGGAAAGAATATGTTTTCTAGATTGTTTGGGAGGGTGATGGTTCTGTAAAATTTTTATCATATTTTTCAAATTCAAAGTGTGTTTCTTTATAATTTTCATGCAATTTTCATGAATCATATTGTTTTTGAATTGGATGTTCAGGTTTTTAAATGGATTTTATATTTCATGAGAATATCACAACATTGAGCTGTTCATGAGTAGATTATAGGAAACTATATTCAGCCCATATTTTTTGGGGGGAATATCCATAGTGGGAACCATAAAAATATAATTTTTAATGGTACACAATTTTTGTTTTAAGAATTAATTCTCATAATTTATGTTGTATATTTTCTTGCGTATTTTTCAATGTATTGAGAGATGAACATATTGATAAGGTGGTTTAGTTGGGTGGTTTATTCAAAAATAATTCTTAGTCATTTGGATTGGTTTTTTAAATTTTTACATAATTTTTTAAAATGTATGTTAATTGGATATATAGGTTTTTTAACAAGTTGTGGGTTTAAAAAATTGGAGGTTCGAGATTTGGTCCTTTCTGTTGATTGGGTAATTGATAATTTTTTTAATAGAATCATGAATGACCATTTTACCTTCAATTTAAATAATCCCATTATTGTGGAATTTAAAATTTCGTATCATTGACCTATAATGGTGGACCTCCTATAAGAGAACCATTTTTATGGAATGGATTAAAAATTTTATTTCATATGGTCATGTTTCTAAAAAATTATGAAAAAAGGTCTATAATTTAATTTATTTTACTTTACTATGATCGATTTACAAAACCATCTTGGTGGGGGATACTAGTTTATCCCTATGGATTTTCATACACAACTAGTCTGAATCCCAAAATATTCGAGAGGGTTTTTATTGTAGATTAAGATTTAGAATGTCTAGTTTTGTTTAGAAAAACGATATAGATACAAATAAGCATCATTTTGGGATATTTTTAAAAAAAATTAACATTAAAAATCATGTCAATGTGGATTTGTTTTCCAACAATAACCATTAATAAAATGTCTTTACTTTTTATGTGGCTTCAAACCCATGGCGTGAAACCATGATTAGTGTATCTTAAAACCATTCCCATGTTTTATAAAAAACCCCCCATTTTTTACAATGTTTTTATGCTAATTTTTTGAAAACCTGTTTTGCCATGATATAGTATTTTTTATATAAGCCTCTTTGAAATTGGTCCCAAGAGTGAATATATGATGTTATTAGAAATTTTAAATATTTCGTTGTTTATCTTTTAGGATTGAATAATGTGGTTTATATTAGCTAACTCATGTTGATTTTTGGGAGAATAGGGTCTCACCAATGTAATTGAACTCCTAGAAATGAAGGATCTCGAGTCTGTAACTCCATCCCATAAAGGAATGGAATGTTGGTTAGGAAATTTGGATTGAATAATTAATGGGTATATCGTAGGAGATATTTTCTAATGGAAGAGCATGAATTGATACAATTATTTGTGGGGTATTTATTCATTATTTGACCTACCAAATTGCCCAATTTTGGGGTTTCCTTATTAGGATTTTCATTTTGGTTCCTAACATGGATTTTGATTTTGACTCTTAAAATATTATCTATAAGAATGGGCTCATGTTTAGGTTGTAGCTTATTAAGAAGACAATGATGAAAAATATCCCATGATATACTTGATACCCCCTGGAATAATACCGTAACTAGTAGGTGTTAATTCTACTAGGTATAGTTCAACATACATAAAATGGATGAAAGTGGGAATGATAAGATAAATTGGAGATATAATAGAAAAATCGTGTGATAAATTAATCTTAATGTATAACATATCATACCCTGTTACTAGAATAATGGTGTAAAATATTGTCTTCTCTCAAATATACCTAGTAGGTTGAAGTGGTCTCTTGTTGCAAAACTAGTGTTGTTGAATCCACAAAGTCCTATGAAATATCCTAAATAATCATGAACATATTACGAATATATTTTTATATAATGTTTCTGAATTTGGTTTTGATCTAATTTTGTTAAAAATTTCACAATACACTGAAGTAAATTCAATTAATTTTAATGGATTGATCATAGATTATTTATAAGGAAATAGTAGTTTAATTTATTTTTTGATGATTCAAATTTGTTTAATTAAAGAGCGATTCATTCAATGAAATAATAATGTCCCTCAACATTCACTAGTTTGGAACATTCACCATCCAAAGTCTAATCAACTAAAAATTTGGATATTCATTTTCATTAACACTCCATGTTAAATGATCGTTATAGTACTCAAAATGTTTATCAATAAAATAAGACATGGAGAAGGATAAAATGAATCCATTGTTAAAAATATCAACTAAAATAATTCATCAGAACCAACTATGACAAGTAATAAAATCTAATACAACCCATTAAAACATCCATTGATACACCCAAAATAGTATTATCCCTCCATTGATAAAAATATCACAATAGAATATAGAAGTATAATCATTTAGGTGGAATTAAATAGGTCAAAATAATAAAACAACAAAAACTCAACTATTGTGTGAATAATATTTTACATTTTAGTGTGAATATTTTTAAAAATTGAGGGAACTATATCAATGTGTTTTGTATATGAGTATAAAAAAGAATAAGAAATAATTTTATTCGGAAAATATGGTGATTTTCAAAAAATAAATGATAGAATGAAAATTTAAACAACAATAAAAAAATTTGACAGTACATTTGAAATTAAAATACAAATTACTTCAAAATAATTCAACAAAATTATCATAAATAGTAATTTTTCATAGCCTTGTGTTTAACCACAACCTTCCATGTCTTTAAACATTAATATAGTAGGCATTGGTGGGGTAAAATGTTGAATAAATTTTACTTTTCCTCCCTTAACCAAAAGTCGATACAAGATATCTCCCTCCAGTGAGTGTGCCAAAAAGAACTTATAGATGGAAGAATATACATATGATATAGTAGAATAAAATTTTGAATGAGATTTATTATATCTTGTAGAAATATTCTAACCATATAGAATCAGTCTCACGTTGTTATAATGGAATTGGTTGACAATCATTCTAGGATACAAAATCTGAATTAAAAATTTATCTCCGACATGGATTGCATGTTTCTCCTTTGAGACCATATATATCACTATCCATATTTTAATAAAATTTTAGTAATGATGACCAGTGTATAATGATAAAAACTGTTCTTCATTGGGACTATATCATGGTGTAGGCATTCCATTTATTAGATTATTTCCTATTTCACTTTTCCAAGAATTTTATGGATTCATGACCCATGATGATGGTATTATATATTGAATAGCCCATTTATACAAAAGGAAAAAATCATCCACAAAAAATTTGTAACAGAAACCAATACTATCAAATTAAAAATATAAACAATGATTTTCTATAAGGTAATGAATAATGTGTTAATAATTAATGCATTTTAAGTAAATTTTTCAGACAAGATAACAAATGACGATTAATTGTATAATGAAATAATACTCCAATTCATGAATAATAAATTACATTAGAATTAAAATTCAAAATAAATATTTTCGTCTTATAGTGGAAAATAATTCACTAACTACTTGTTGGTTTCAAACATCACTAATACATTTATAGAAAATATTTCCTTGGAAATTATAAGAGAATTTGTAGCTTAAATGGGTTTTGGTGGGTGTAAGTGGGGACTAGTGGGAGTTGTGCCAAAATTTTAAATATTACATCATTCAAATTTAAATATTTTTTGGAGCATTCAATTACTAGTCTGATATATAAGGAATTATTTGTTTGTTTGAAGGAGCCTTGAGAGATTTAGTTGAGCGAAATGGTGGGGTGATGCTACTTTTTCATATCATTATTCATAATAAATGAAGTCTACTATTTATATGTTATATCAAATAGTTATTAAATAATAATAATAAATAAATATCAATTCCATTGGTGTTGAGATTTTGGAAACTAGATATAGTTATCCAAATTTTGAAATATTAATTTTGTTTAGATTCATTATTTTTTTGTAGGCCAATTAAGATTTCAAAGATATTAGTATAATGATAAAAGAAATATAAAAAAGAAGAAAAAAGACCCCTCTAATGTCAGTCAATGCTTATATAACATAGGGTACTATAATACCGACTTTCCAGAGAATAATGTACTGTTAAAATATTAATGAATTCTCTGTTGACCTTTCTTGTAGCTTCATTGGTCTCATATGTCTGTCTGACACCAAAACTACAGAATCACAACATAATATTTCAATGTAAACCATTGATACAATTGTGATGAATAAAAAATTATTTTCGGTCATCTGGTGGTTGATTTAATTCTTTTTAATTTTTATGAGATAATGATGTTGCCAATTTTTCAAAATTTTGTATAATTTTCAAAAAATATAATTTCAATGGAGGTATCATTCTCAAGAGGGTTGTTCAAGTTGACATACTCAAACCACTCCATTTTGATATCTTGAATGGATGATATCATTAATACAATGAATATGTAAATCCATCATTAGAAATACTGTTTTAACGATTTAGTTACCAACATATTTCTTACATATAAATTTTATAATTTAAAATATAAACCTACATAATTATACAATTCTCAAAACCAATGGGTTGAGGGTATTTGGAAAATTTAGTTCATACAATGCAAATACATAAAAAGCTTTTAAATTAACATAATTCCTCTAGTATAGTTCATCTAAAGTCATTCATATTCAATTTTTACATGAAATAACATAGGGAAAAACATCAATGAAATGGTGATATAAATTCCCTATATGGGGAGGGATAATAAGATGTTTAATTAATCTTATTTTATCCAAGGTATAATTCCAAAGGAATTTGAATTTTTGAATTTGGTGGATTGGGTGTCCATTAAACCGATCATTAGGACATAATAGTGTGATTTGGAAGACTCAAATAAATTATTTTTTCTTGGTTAAAGGTGTGAGGGTTTACATGTGTGTTCTATTAAGTTTATGGTTCATCAGGTTTTGAAGACTATGAAATAGGAAAGACTAGTCAAGGATATGGTTTTGTTTGAACCCATGAGACCAAGCAGTGGGAACCATGTTGCTCTTTTAATAGAGCTTCATGTGACAAAGCGTTTTACATAACCATGTGAGTAGAGAATAATTTCAATGTTTCTTGCTAATTTTTCTTGACAATGGGTTGTTGCACAGTTTGTTCATGGTTAGAGAAATCATGCATCTTAACAAGGCATGGTTTCTACTTAGGCGGTGATATAGTACACCGTTGGTGTATGGTTTTCCGAACTATGTGTACAAAGCATTTGGCCCTATCTATTTAGCTGAAACAGTGATTTCTCTCTAAATAAAATTAAAACCTTGACCTTCTCCTCCACTCTCTTATTTTCTCTTCCTCTAACCATGTGAGTCTCCTCCTCCTATCTCATGGGGGAAATGCTTCCCCATGTTTTTCATAAAGATTTAACCTCCACAAAAAGTTTTATTTTAGCTTAATCACAATTTATGGATACCTCTAGGTATGCTATATTTTCATATTGAACTATTTTTTGACCATCACTCTATCAGTGAAGTTTTATGGTGTGAGGAAATTTGCCCTATTTTTAAATAGAACATATGTTTCATTGTTTTCTCTTGAACGAGACCAAATAAAACCTCTATATTGGATATATGAGTTATGCATTGTATAAGGTATTTATTATATATAATTTTCCCCAGTTTTAAACATTTTTATAATTTTGATGTGTATCTCATTATTGAACTACCTGGTGTTTCTTCTAAATCGTAAATTAGATTAACTTTATTTCTTCGACTACCTTATGTTGTGTTTAAACCCGAATTGGTATGTTATATGGTTATAAACTAAACCTTAACCTACCCTTTATGATGGTTTCATATAGTATCTTCTTCTAAATATTTTCTTCCTTTGTTGGAGACACCCCTGTGTGTGTGTTTTTTATTAATATGATAACCTATGAAGCTCATTTGTTAACAAACTCTATTATAGGGGGTTGATTTATGACTTGTGATGAAACCAAATGGATTTCACTAAATGAAATTAATTTATTTTTAATAATGTTATGTTTTCCAATAAAACTCCCCTATTGAGGTGTGTTTTCTATAGAAGCCAAAACTGAAATGTTTATTGGATCATTGTTTATATTTTATCCATTGTTAGTACATATGCCATATTATTTTGTAGTTGAAATTATCAACAAAATTTTCCATATCAATTAGTATGAAAGAATTGTGATGTTTCATTATTATATAAATATCCTCCAACATTTCACCTTGTTTATGATCAGGCACGTTTATATATTGGATGGTCTCACTATGTCTGTATCTTACCTCTATGTGAGTGATTCTAGTTCCTAGGGGAGTACCCACAGACAGACTCAGTGGAATGGCAGTTACACCATGACATGCATGATAATTGGACCCATTTGTGAGATACCTGGGATGGACTGAGGTGGATATGTTTTACTTACATCGGGAGAGATATTTGGGATTCAATATAAGGATCACTATGGAAAACTCACTTATTTTTTGAAAGTTTTATGCTCTAGGTGCGATACTCTGGTTCCTTTATAAGGTTAACCTTGGAGGGGAATAATATGACATATAAAATAATACTGGAGATGCCTATTTAAATTAAATTAAATATGATATTTATTTAAATAATATGGTTCATCTGCTAGAAAAAATCACATGTTTGTGTTTAGTCCATTTCTAGATGTTTAAATTATGATGCCTCGTTACTACTTTATATCCCATTCATGTAGGTTACCTTTGGTTCTGACATTTCGGCCTAAACCTAAGTAGGTAAGGTCATGACCCGTTTCATGGTGGGACCTGAGACAAAAATGGTTATTTATTTGCTTTTCATTAATGATTTAATTTTTTTACACATTCACACTACTTATTATATATATATATATGAACTAGATAAATCATTGGTGGTGTCCTATTGAGTATTTATCAAACCCTTCTCGAGCCCCCATTGCATTGGGGTACTCAAGAATATACTCTTGTTTGCAAGTCCTTGTTCCATCACTTCTGATGTGTATTATTATTTGGAGTTATGGGTATGGGACTAAGTTAGTATTCAGGATTCTCAAGGAAACCATCCTTGGGAATTTTTTTCATTTCATTTTTTAATGCATAGTATCATATCGCTTGTTTTATATTTCCTTAATGATTATATAGAATAAAATGTACATTCATGAATGATTAGTTATATATTGTATATGGACACTTACAATTAGTAATTATATTTAAGTTCCATTAATTTTAATTTTCATTACTACTTCTGTTACATTCTATTGATTAAAACCTAATAATATCACTATTTTACTCTGATCATGAGGTTATAGTCTTCTAGTCGTACCAATATTAGACCCTTGATACTAGTCGGTAGCCTCTAACCTTCAGAGAGGCATTATTTAGACCATATAGAAGATTATCCAACTACCAATTTATTGGTCAGTGAGATCAGGATGTTACAAAGCTATATTAGATCATTTATTTTAGATCATACTATTTGGGGTCGATAGATAGGAGATTGGGAATGTGTTGGTACTAGGTAAATAGTTGTTCTTGGGAGTGATCAAACCATGTATGGGAAAAATTCCATGTGGGAAAGGATTTAATTTTTTTCATGTTGTAGATTGTTATTGTTGACTATGAATTCACCTTGACTGATTTCAGTAATTTCTAATTTTTACAGATTTATGAGATTATAGTATTTACACTTTAATAGTATGAAAAGGAAGTGGAATTACATGCATCATTATAGGAACATATAATTTCACATTCCATGCTTTTTTTATGCCATGTAGATTGAATTATTAGGATATATAGAAATTTTTTATGTCCATATTGTAATAATTTTATGCCTTTTATATACCATGTTAGGTAGTTTTTGTAACATTATTGTTTTTTACCACATTAGATAATTGATTAATATTCTTATTTTTATAATATGATATTTTTATTTGTCATGTTTTCTATTAAGACATGATTTTGTGGAATATTTTTTATTCTTTAATTCTATACCATTCTTGTGTGTTTTCCCTACTAATGTAGTAACCTTTCAAGATTGTTTTCATTTAGCATGAATAGTGATTCTGTTAGCATTTCTAATTTCATACTATGTTTAGGTGAATAATTAATTTTACTTTTCATCATATTCCATGCTTTTATTATTATTTAGCATGGGATGAAACAGGCTGGTTGTGATTACATGGGTTCCTATTTTCAATTTATAATATAAATAGGCACTTTATAATTTGAAAAATTGTATCCCATATATTCGAACAATAATATTTTTTCATTATACAATTGTGGGAAAATGTATAAATTCTTAAGATATTATGTTTTTCATTTTCCATAAATATATTGGTTGTGGTCAAATGGGAGATTCCCTACAATATAAAAATTGAATGGAAACATTAAAAATTATAAAGTGGTGAACCTTATAACCAATCCATCTTTTCTAGTGGTATATATATAGAAACTGAGGTAAATATAAATATTGTAAAATATCGACCTTAAATGTTTCGGATTCCTTTATAAGGTCATACAACTCCAATCTATCGATATAATGATAGTATGACTAAATTATTAAATGCACAATAGATCCATGTAGGTTAGTTTGTTCATAATGCTAATTAGATAACCCCATTAAGGGTGTTTTAAAAATATTTATGTTTTAAATAAAATGATTGGGTTGTGTCATGATGAGCCAGGGATGTCTCGATTGGGATCCATGTAGGTCTCATTTTTTCTACCATGAGTTTTTAACCACATAGGGTTATGTTTATACTATATAAGGATTGGTATTTATAATTTTCGTAACTGTTTATGGGGTTTTACATGTATGAATGTGATGCATTCTTAACTGAAAATTCCCACTGTAGAATAATAAAATACATGTTTTCAACCATTGAACAAGTTATTATGAGGATATAGCTAACTAAAATATAAATTAGAACCTAAAGGGTTTCTTCTCCTATAAATTATAGTTGTAATATTCATTAAATTATGAAATTTTGAATGATTTTAAATATATGAGTGATGTTTCAATTGGGGTTTGTGAGATTAAAGTTCCAATTATGATGAGATACTCATTAAATAAAATATTTTTAAAAGTGTGTTTAATATAATGTCATATTTCACCTAGATTATTAGATAAATAAAGTGACAGATGAGTTTTATGTTTTCTTTAAAACTAGACCATATAATGTTTAAAGAGTTAAATGAGTATTTTAATGCCTTAAAAGGGACCTTAAGTGTTGTTCATAACTTTGACCCATTGGTACGAGTAGTTTTTAATTCACTTATTTGTTTCCATGGAATAGGGACATGATCATTACCTATAGGATTCTTTTTATAGAGATCTAACTTAAAATACATGCCCATAAGAATAGTGAACTTTTTAGGCATGATCCTATTTTAGTTCAATGATTTATGCTTCGGTAAGGGTCTAGCTTGTTATAGGAAGTGCACATTGATCATCAAGTCATTTCTAGTTCCTTGTAAATATTTGATGGTGGGAGGTGTTGTTTAGGTTACATAGTCCCACATAGGACTCTTAGCTTCTAAAATGACACCTTAGTTAAGACTGGGGGAATGTAGTAGTTTAACCATTTTTAGGGGGTTGAGCATCATCTAATGCTAAGTTTCAGTGGGTTAGACATTCATAGGGTGTAAAAATCTGTTTGGTATGTCCTATGGCTGATCTTATT
The DNA here is from genome assembly GCA_963277665.1 of Viscum album. Classification (NCBI taxonomy): domain Eukaryota; kingdom Viridiplantae; phylum Streptophyta; class Magnoliopsida; order Santalales; family Viscaceae; genus Viscum; species Viscum album. The sequence goes on from OY728139.1 coordinate 706,250,051, forward strand.
CTATCTCTAGTGTTACATGAATCGGGATTTCATCACCCATTTAAACAGTTATATGGGATAATGTGGAATATGTATAATACATCATACAGGACATCATAAATTCGAAATTATAGGATATATAGATTATGAAAAATATCAAGGAAATGCGGTTTTGATTCTGAGATCTCATGTTAGTGTTTTCTTATTTATAGGCATTAGCAATTGAGTTTCTAAAATTTTATGATGAAACAATAGGTTTTCTAGTTTTCGTTTGATCCTTATGTTTCAACGCCTGAGTCACAGTTCATCTCTGCAGTGTAATGACCTGGGCTATAGTACAAATAAAACTCGTCCCAACACTCTGAGTGATGCACTAAAGAGGATTGGGTGTCCTAACACATTGATCAGTTTATTTTGGCCTTTATACCTAGTGTTATGGTGCATTTGGGTTAAACTCTAAATGAGTTTCACATATACATCTATTATTTACCCTAATCTAGAGTTCTTTTACATGGATGGTTTTCTTCTCTCCTTTGGTTTCACTCTTTATAAAGGCATTCGAGCCACCTCTTGGACCCACAACTAGTGGTATATGGAACATGTACCATGGGTTGTGGTCCTTTAATATGTAAATCGGATGACTAGGAATCTCCTAAGGTGGGGTATGTTTCTACATATATTGTTAAAAAAATCCGTTCATGTATTAGGATAATAAATAGGAGGACCATTTAGAGATGGTCTGTGATGTTTCAAAATTCCCCTAGTGTTAGGGATTTTCAAATTGGGATTCTTCTTACGAGTTTTCAAGATGAGTAATGGTTGGATGTGGTTGTGCCATTTGAAAAAACTCCACTATTTGGGAATGAATCTTACTAGGTATTCTAGATCGAACATGGGATTCCTCAGTTAACAAAATAATCATCTGTAGGTTGGTGATACATTGGTAGTTGAATCCTAGCTTCCTAAAAATTTTGATTTGTAGTGATGGTTGTACTGCCCTTCCATTCCATAGTTGGTTTACTATTGGTATTGAATCATTCCGAGAACATCATCTTAAGGTCGCAAGAGTTTCTCAAGTCATTTTTTGAAATCATTAAAATACTCTTTGTCTACATTGTTTATAGTGGATGTAATGTCCAATGAATTTACATCATCTAAGTACACTACGAGAGAGTCAGTTTTACTCCCTAATATGTTGTAAACAATGTTGGATTTAGTGGGTGAATTCAATCAATGTTGTGCTATGAAATAATGATTTTTTAGAGGCCTTTTTAGTCATTTGTGATGCATTGATTCCAAATTAGTAATGTCCTAGATGGACTCCTAGACACTAGTTCTTCCATTGACTTGTTCTCAGGTGGATTATTTAGAATAAATCATAATTATTATGTGATCCTTTTGGTAATAGATGTCAATAGAATCCAATTATGTGCCTTATTGAGTTTTCTTGAGGAAATCTGGGGATCAATTTTCATAAATGCATCATGTTTAGATCTTAAAATATGCCCTATTTCTTAACTGATAATTTTGACAACAGTTAGATGGTTTTGGATCAGACAATCCTCCTTCGAATCGATTAAATATGTTCATTGAGGAACTGTTTCAGGCGCACTATCAGGTTAAGAGGGGTGCAATGTAAATTTCGGCCATATATTTTCATGAAAAGGTCAGCATGGTTAGCTTAATTGAGGTCGGTTTGAAATCGACCCCTTAATCTAATTGTCAGTCATTTCTTATGTTTTTACCATTATTGTAAGTCTATGACACATGTTTAAAAAATATTGATGATAGAGATACCATGATTTTCAATTAGTACTTACATGAGAGAACCTATGTAGGATGTACCAGAGGATGGATTGTTAAAGAGATTATGTGTATATTGTGTCACCAGTTTGAAGGAATGGGGAGCTCTATATAAATTCATTAGTTCAAAGCATGATATTTGTCTAGAGATTTCTATGGATGATTTACCGAAGGCTTAAATAATTATTGTAGTATTATTCGGAATTTGCAAGGCAATGTGGCCGTTTGAACATGAATACATAACCATTTAAGGTTTAGTTATGTTTTCATTATTTCTCCAGGGCATCTCTAGGATACGAATTTTTAAGTTGGGGGGCCTATAAGGAGATGCATTTTTAGCGAAGGTAGAATTCAATGTGAATTTTATATTTCCATTTGCTTGAAGGGATGTTCATTGAACCGAAATTCAAAACATAAATATGAGATTTGGAAGACTCAATGATATTTTTTTAGACTTGGTAAATTGTATAAGAGGTTCCTAGAGTTTTTTATTTATTGAATGAGTGTGTCCAACTCTAAAAAATCTAAAATTGGAAGTACATTCAAGGATTCACAGTTTGTCTAAAACTATGCATCTCACTAGGGGAAACTATATGGCTCATTTAGTGGTGATTCCAGTCTCACACTATTTGATCTTTCCATGAGAGTGGAGCTTTCATACCATGCACCTTTCCATAGGTTCTTTATGTGGTTTGTTTCATAGTTTTCACACAGTTTGAGAAGCCATATGCCTTAACCATGTGGGGTTCCTCCATTGGCGGTTCAATAGGTCATGGTTGGCACAATGATTAGACAACCGTATAGAAAAGCCATGTGCCCCTATCTATTTGGATGAAATTACGATTTAGTCCTTAATGAAATTATGTCAAAAACATTTGTATCCCATCACTTTTCATATCTTCCTCTATTTATGTGAGGCTCCTCTTCCCATATCATTGAGATCCTCCTTCCCCATGAAAGTAATATTGATTTCACTCTCATCTGAAGGGAGATTCATGCTCCATAAATAACTTTGGATCCCTATGAGTTTTCTATATATTTCTATTAAAATTTTTTTGTCAATCTATCTCTCCCTCTCTCTCTTTAGGAAGTTATCATAGTGTAAGATAATTCTTCTTATTTTCGTTTGAGTCTTATATTTCATTGTATTCTCTTGAATTGAACTGAATCAAATCTCTAAAATATATCTATTAGTTATCCATGGAATATGGTAGTTGGTATATAGATTTTACCACATGTTATTATATTTTTATAAAATTATTATGTGTGTCATTAACCAAATATACATGATTTCACTTAAAATTTAAAAATTTGATTAATTAAAATTCCTAGACCTACTTATGTTTTGTTTAATCCCTCCTTGTAATGGTTTATGGTTAAGACGTCAATCCAGATCACCCCTTTAGGTTCGGTTTGTATAATGGCCCCTTCTAAATGTTTTTCCTTTGTTAGATCCACATCTTTGGGTGCACTTTTTTATATATGATAAATTGTGATTCTTGTTTTTAATAGACCTTTCTAATAGTCGGTCGATTAATTCCTTGTGATGAAATCAATTGTTTTAAACTAAATGAATTTAATTGTTTGTTAAAAAAGGCCATGATTTCTAATAGAACCCCTCTATTGAATTAAATTGTATTCTAATAAAAGGATGATATATTTATTGGTTCATTCTTTGTATTGGTGACATTCCTAGTACATGGGACTTATAATATTGTAATTGATTTATCAATGGCCATGGCCCTCTCCCTTAGTGTGATATAAATGTGAGGTGACTTTCTTATATTTGTAGCCTCCTAAATTTCACCTGGTTTATGATAAGTCATGTTCATATGTATAGCCTCTTTGGTTATTTAATTTTAAAAGGATTAATCTATTGTTTACACCATGAGAGATACTCAGATACTGGTTAATGGAAGGCTGGGGATGGGCTCATGAGTTTATGAGGCCTCATTCGTCGGGGGTGAGACCTGGTATATCTTCTAGGGGATCTCTATGAATGTTTCCTACAACTATATATGGAATTATTGTTCCTATGGGAGTACCCATGGATGGAATTAGGGGAAATATTGTTTCACTATTCCATGACTGATACTTGGACCCCTTTGTGAGATTCCAGTGACACACTTGGAGGGGCCATGTTTTACATACATCAGGAGTCATACTTGGGATTCTATTTAGGGATCACCATGGATAGACTCTTTCAGGTTTGGAATATTGTTACTCTCCTAGTGGGATTCTCGGGTTCCATTATATGGTTCACCTTGGATGGGAATATGATGTCTTATAAATGAATACAAGAGATTCCCCTTTCAATTAATTCTAAGATGTTATGTAATTAAATCAAAGGGTGCATCCAACTAGAAAAATCAAAATCCTGGGTTCCATCCATTTCAAGATGCTTAAATTTTGATAACATACTATTAATTTATAACTGATTATTAGAGGTTAGCTTTGGTTTAAATGTTCTATATTAGTCCATGTAATGTGCGGTCAGACCGGGTGTCCTAGAGGGACCAGAGCATGAATTTATTATTTATTTAGTTATAATTGCTACTTTAATTTTTTCATACATGCACATTTCTTATTGTATATAATTCAAGTTGAATATTATTTAGAAACCCTTGTTGGTGGAATTTTGAGTAATTTCACACGCTTCATAGGCATCTATTGCACTAGGGTGCCTGAGAATATTTGATTGTTCTTAGTTCCTTGATCATTCTATTGTATTGCTCATTTTACCTATCTTTAAGAGCATGGTACCGAGTTAGAACTCATGATGCTCAAGGAGACCACCCTCAGGGATTTTTTTATTCATTTTCATTGTTAATTCATTGTATAATATTACACATAATATGGTTCCTTTATTAGGTAGCATCACATGTACATGCGTGCATTGTTAGTTGTATATTTGCGTTGGCCATTTATATTCTGTTATTATATTTATTTTCTGCTCCTTTTCATTTATAATTACTAATATTGCTACTATATCTTGATATATTCCAGAAAATAACATCATAGTACTCTGATATTGATGGTATAGTCTCCCCACAGTACCACCATTTGACTCTCGCTACTAGTCAGCATCCTCTAGCATTGGGAACCTTCCTGAAATGACTCATGTCAACAAGGTACATCTTTCTTTTTAGGAGCCTACGTGTATGGAACACCACAGTTATGTGTGCATGGTTGGTAGTAGTGATATTGATGGTTGAACTTTTGGGATGTTTCCTATGTTTTGTGTGAGTGAGGACAGTGAACACTAGAAATAACATGTGTTGGCCAATGGGGTTATTTATTAGTTTGATGACCAATTCAGACACGTGGGTGGGCCCTAAGGATGGGACCACTTGTATATTGGAAACTTGTGGTACCTAGAAGGCCAATACCTGATTACCAAGTTCAGGTGGGGATTCTATACTATTAGTGGGGCCTAGTTGTAACATTGGTATAAGGGAATGAATATAGCTTTATGGGTGGTGGAATTGCCTATGTTTATATATAGGGTCCACAGTGAGGACGTTTTTCTCTATAGAGGGGTTAATGTAACACCCAATAATGATAAAGGGTTAAAAAATTATATGACACATGTCATCAAGAATAATATATATTTTTGGGATTCTAACTACTTATAACTACACAATTAAGGGATCTTGGCCTAGATTAGTTATCATGATGGGTTACCTTATGTGTAGTTTTGAAGGATTTATCCAAGTGAGGAAAATCACACTGGAAAGAACATGTGTTGTTCCATGGGGGAAATCATTAGTATGATGACTCGTTTGATCATGTAGGTGGGATCTAGAGAGGGTACATGTATCTATGGGGAAACTAGTGGTGCCTAGTGCGCAAGGACCCGATGAACAAGTTAAAGATGGGTGTCTATATTTTCAATGGGGGCCAGTTGTTATAGGAAGGACATGAGACACTAAACAATAGTAGTACATGGGTGAGAATAATAATAATCATCAAATAATAGGCACAGGTTCATCTGAATAATAATTTGGAAGCCATTTGAGACTGAAAATGAATTTTTTTTATGTGTAATAATTATACATCACAACATTGATTAAACATATTTGTAGGTATTTCTCCAACACATATAATGTCAAAAATGACAACATCATGTTTACTCGTCATATTTCTACATATAAACTTTAATAATGCACAAACATAATAATCACATGATGTATATTACATTAACCAATTAATTGGAGGTATTTATATTTCTCGGTTCAACTATCACATCATAATATTTTCATAATATTTTCTTCTATATAGAAAGGAAAAAATCATCAATTGTAAACATGAGGCGAAAAATGATAAAAATAATGGGTCTAATAATGACTTTCTGTGGAATATATGGAGGAAAAAATGGATTTTTCTAAAAGGGATGGAGAAAAAAACATTTCTATTCTCAAGTGTCACATTTTAATTAAAAATATTATATATCATTAATGAGTGTAGAATAAACAGAAGATGAATCAGTGATATACTTTGAGAATAAAGTCTTTATTAATAATCATTGAGTCGTAGATGTTAATTTTTTTCATTAATGTAGATGCATGCATATCCCCAAAATAATATAATAAAATAAAAAGATATAATAATTAATTTTTAATAATAATACGGAATATAGGAAGAATGAAAAGAATATAACTAATAGATAATCGATGTAATGGGAGTCCCCTTACCTTATGTCATGTTTTATTTCGTTATTCAACTTTGGTTTTTTGAAACATAGACATTAATGTGTATAACACATTTTAATAATATTCATTCTAAATTATAATCATTCTAATTTGTTTAATAATTATTTTGTTAATGAAGAAATGGAAGATTGCATGTTTCTTTAAATTGTCCCCTTATGTTTTGATTTCACTATTTCAACTAATTGTTTGTTATACATTACTATATTTACCTCCATATTAATAAAAAATATATAATTATATATATATATATAAATTTCTAATTACATATGATTACAATCCATGAATTTGGTGGAAATTAAATAATTCAAAACATCCTCATAATTTGTTAATAGTCCATTAATGGGGATTGTTTTTGAAGATTGATGGTGTGGGTGAAGGTTTTTATACATACATTATAAAAAATATTTTTATAGTAGATTCATATGGTTAATATTGTGTTAATATAATAATTAATTAATTTAATTGAAATTATATATATAAGGTATATAATAATCGAAAAATAAAAGTAGAAAAGTGAAAGGTTAAAAAGTGAAACAATGTAGGAACTTCTAAAATAATTAATCATTTTATATGAGACTAAGGACTTAATGGATTAGTTTTTGATGATGGTATATATGTCTATGTATTATATGGCTATTAGTGGAGCTGAATTGTTATGATATTGGAAAACTAAAATGATTTATGATGTTATTTTCTAACTGGTGAAATATGTGGTATTTATACTTGAGAAATAATTTATTCTGGGTTGAAATGGTGACAAAATAATATTCTCAATGTAAAATATTAAATATTTTTTTCTTTACAAGTAATATTTTACTAAAATTTCATTATTTTATTACTTTTAGAAACTTACAGCACAAAATATATTTGTTAATACAAAATAAAAAAATTGAGAAATATTTTTAAATGTTATACTTTATCTTTTTAGACATTTAAAATTAGTTTATTTTTTTTAAATATTGGTTACTATTTTTAAATAAACAACATATTCTAATTAAAAAAATCTTTGATAATGACATTATATATTTTATTAGTTCATGATTATATCAATAATATACTCTAATCTATATGGTATTTGAAAAACGAAATTTTCACTAGTCACCTATGAAATTATATTTTTTAAAGAATTATAGAAATATACTTACATTATATTGAAAGATTAATTCCAAAGATCAAAATAATTATTTAAAATAAATTTTGAAAAATATTTTAATTTAATATTAAAATATTCTAATTAATATTAAGGTTTTTGAAAATTATGTTAAAATATTAATTTTAAATAAATATACACTTATAATTTATTTGACTTTCCAAATTTGAATATTTTTTTATTATTTTATTAGTTTAAATTTCAATAATGTATCAAAATTAAATATTATTTAATTTTTTTTACCTATTTATGTGGTTAGGTTACTATTCTATTGGACATGTAACAATTCTAGCAATCGAGTTACTATTTCAAAATCCAGGTTTACTGTCCCTATAGCCATATTTCTTTAATACATCCTATAAATACATCTCATCTCATTCATTAATCATTCAATCAATTTTATATTAAGGTAATATATATCCTTTGTAAAATACTTATTATATTTCTATGTATTTTTTACGCGTATAGTGTTCTCCGTGGTTGTTATTTTTCTTGGGGACTATTACTTGATGGATTTTCAAATAATACTTATATTGGTTATTTTTTTATTACCACATTATTTTTATGGGGTATATTTATTCTATAAATGAAATATTATATATATATACAAAAAAATTAGTTATGGTTTTTATTATGTGTTTTATGTGTTTTAAAATATACTATATCCCAATATATACAACATATATATTCAAAAGGAAAATTACTTCGAGAAAAATCTTGGTCATTGAATTCCTTTCCCTAATAGAAATTTTATCCATATAATTTCAACTTATATATTTATTCAATAGTTTATTAAGGGACGTCAAATTCATTTTATCCTTAGGATCCTATGTCGCCACTTCCAATATATAGTATCAAAAAAAAATTATATGGTGGGTTATCTAATTTAGTAGATTATTGTAATTATAGTCAAAATATGTCTCTAGTTTTAGCACATAAGAGAGGTCATTATTATGTTGAAACACATCCATGATTTTTACATGTGATGGGTTATGAATATAATTCCTCGAGAGGGTATATGGAACACATTTGTTCTTGAGTTAGGATTAGTGGAAGATCAACTCGATATGATACCAATACTATGAATTCAGTGGTCCCAAAAGGTACAATTTACCTAGATTTGATCATCACCATCGTTAAATACCTCATGAAACTCTTACAAGTATTTATGTGATGGAATATTATGTCCTTCCTCAAACTATAACTCTTTATGATGATTGTCATTAGATCTCTTTCATCGACTCTATGAAGACTTTTTAATTTATAAATGATTTTAGTCACAATTACTATTTTTTTATCAGTTTGGGTCCCCAAACTATCTATTCATTACTTATTTACAAAATTTTGGATTTCTACATCTCTTACAATATAGAGATTCATATAGGACCATTAGAATACATGGGATGAAAATTCTAATGTATGAGAACTCAATGATGGGAATATGTTGATCCTAACATCCTTTTAAGTCCATTAATTAATCATAAAACATTTACTCAAGTTTCTTAATGTACCTTTTAGTTTCACCATCAATCTAAGGGTGATTAATAATACTAAAATTTAATATATTATTAAGTGATTGTTAATTAATTATCTAGAACATAGATGCTAACCTTGTATATAGATTAGATATGATCAAACATGGAAAACCTTATATCCTCACTTGTTATTTTATCTATATATTCTCAAGTTTAGAAATTGAAAAATATTTCCAAATAGTAAAGCAGTTAGAAACCATGGTGACTGCATCCACCACAACCCATATGACATTTTTTTCTATTAGATTTATTAAGAAGACATTTGACCAAGTCTATAGTGATGTTCTCCAATTTTCATATTAATATGTGTAATGGTGGAAAATCATATAAGACATCTCACCCATTCCCTTAACGTCATGGAATTCCAAGAAAATTGAGGTGTTTATAGAAATATCCTTTTCAATTATTATAACTAGACGTTTTCCTAAAGATCTAATAAAAAATTGGTACCTCCAATTTGGATGGATAATGTCGTGTTATGTGCATCCTCTAATAGATATTTAATTATATTATGTGATGTTAGAATGATGATCTTAGTCCTAAACAAAATTAATCCAATTTTGTTGAACATTAATTCACAAATTTTCCCTTGCAATGAACCAGATCATTCTAACCCATTGCATTGGAATTTTTGTGTGGTTGAGGATACACCAAAATGATTGAGAAAGGAATTTTATAGTTAAGATGAAATGTCAACTAGGTTTGGGTTTTAGGAATTCTTTTCTGGGCTATGATGTGGAGGTTCAATTTGGATATCTTGATATGAAATTCCTTGTTTTGTTGTGGTGTGATTTTTTGAGTGATTAGTTTAGAAACTCTTTGATTTTTTGAACTATTTTGGTGTGGTGCCCTAATTGTGCCTTGGTTTTCAGCTGTTAGATTTGGTTTTCCTTTTTGGAAATAGGACTTATTATGTGGTCCTTCATGAAAAGACATGAATTTTATGCGGTTTATTGTTGGGGGTTCTACAATTCTCATTGAAATTGTGTTGCTCAGTTTGTTCTCTTTCGTATATGGGTTTAGGTTACTTGTAGCAGCACCGAAGAGAGAACCTTTGTACCATGCTCCCTCCACAATTTTATTGGCTATAAAAGATAACTTTGTTTTATAAAATTGGGTTTTAATAGTGGATTTTATGGGACATTTTGACCCAATCAACTATGTTATGGCCATTAATCTTTTTTCATGGATTCAATTTAACTTAAACCCATTAAGTAGTGTCCATACCCTTTGTATTGTTATATTTTATTTTATTTTTTAGGTAATAAATTGGGATTTATGTGGAAATTTCATTCTCCCTACATTTATTCCCTCATATAATGGGTATCCACTAGATCATTATTGTGAGAACTGTTAGTTCCTTTTCTTGAATTTTATCATCATATTCGAGATATCGTTTGTCTATGATCCCTGGTAAGTTTCTTTCAATTTATTTTTTATTCTATCATTGTTCCCTTATCTAGAGATGGTCATGGAAATGAAAGTGGTTGTTCTGGGGTAGTGTTATGATGTGATTTTTATGGATTATTTTTTTCTATGATTATTGGGTTTCTATTATGTGGGAATGGTCTTATAATCATCCATTGTTTTTTTAATATTGTGCAACCATTATAAATTATTAGGTAATTTTAGGGTTATGATAACTCTCTTAATCTTCAATGTAGAATATGGAATTAACATACTCATTTTTTCCTTATGTTGGATGGTAGTAATTTTATTAATATATAAATTTAATTAAACATTAGTTGAATAGATAAGGAGGGGGTTTCCACATTTTTGTTTGTTTTTTCCATGATATTTCTCACATTATTTCTTTCTTAATGTTTCTCATGCTGAAATCCATTACTATTTCTAAGAAATATGTGTGGATTACATAATTTATTTTTTCAAATCAACATTCATATATGTATATTTAATTATGGGTATAAGTATACAATTTCATGAAATCTTGAGTTATTTTGTCACCATACATGTAATGGGTTTGGAATAACGATGCAAGGATGAAATAGTGATTATGGTAGTTGTTAATTAGATCATTTACTTTTATTTTTTGTGTGACTTCTCTAATTATATGATTACATGGAAATTGTGGAGACTATTATGTAAAAATTATATGATTGGATTGGATTATTATAAAGTGATGGGAATTGGGTCTATGACTTTCTGGAATTAGATGAAATAGTTGTTGTTGTGTGATGAATATGATGTTGTGGTGGTTATTTTCTTATGATTTGTTTGAGAATAGGTGGAAGGGATATTTTGGTTTATAGTTTTCAATTAATGGGGGTTGGTGACATATTGTTTTGTGGTGATAGTGCAACTAGTTATTTGGGTCTGTATGGGATATGTTACGAAATGGTTTTGTTGTTTTTGGTAGATATTTTTTGAATTGTTTTGTAATTTTCTAGAGAAAATATATTGGGTTATTGATAATTAAATGGTAAATGAGTGTAAGATAAAATATAATAAACCACTGTAATAATTATAATATAAATACTTGAAATGAATGAGAAATTATTTGGCATTAACATGGTTGATGCTTTACAATTATTTCTTATTAAATATGGAAGGGAATAATATAAAACTTATAACATGGATTGTAAGATGTAAATGAATAAATTGATGGTTTTTTAATAAATAGGGATACATTTAGTACTTTTGTGTCTATTTTGTATGGAAAGGTGGTATCTTTAGTGATGTATAGTTACAGAATATTGTTTGTTAAAGGTATCAGATGTTTTGTGATGTTTTTGGGTTGTGATAGGGAAGTTTTGTTGTTAAAAATCTAGGTTGGGCTTCTGTGAGGTATTATTATTTAACTTATTTTATTTAATTTTAGACTCAACCAACCTTATTGAGATAACATTACCAAAAAATCACATGATTTGGGATTCATGTGTTTTATCAAACAAATGAGTTTTTGTGCAATCATTTGGAGGATTATTATCCTCCCACTCTCCCTTCTATGTATATTATGATATGTGAATCTAGTTTTACTACAAGGTAGGTTTAATGAATTGAAGGATTAGAGAACGGGGATGATGTTTATCATGTTCATCATTCCCTACATGATGGATTTGGATGTGGATATATAGTTTTGGCTAGGAACCAATTCAAGCCCAAAAATGATTGATACTCCAGGATATTCAGATTAGAATGTATATGTTCTGACCCACATTAGTTGTGATATGTTTATTAAAACTAATTTCAATAAGGGGTTTTGGACCCTTTTAGTGGTTGGGATAACTGGGTTGTGACCCACATCAACTGTGACATAATATATTCAAGTTTTAAGATTGAAAGATATAGAAGGGATGGAAGGACATGATGTCTTCCAATGGGACATTAGAATGAAAATCTTGAAGGGAAATAGTTTTTGGTATCCATATATATATATACATCAATATGTTTTATTATACATGCATACAGTATTTGGTGAGTGAACCTTAATCCAACTATGTGATAGTTAAATTCATAAGTGTTGGTTGCTTCTACTTTTTATTTATTGATGTCGTATTGTGATTCCTATAAATATTCATGAATATTCTTGATGATGATTTCACTAATTATGCATTGTTTTCAACTATATATATAAATAATTTTTCATTATTTTATGGTGAGTTCGGAAAACAAGCAAGACATTGATAGCATAGTCTAGGTGTTTGGTTTGGAGTTACATCATAGGAGTTTGCATATGGTTTTTTACTTTTTATATTTTTTCATTTGTACACATATACGGAATTTCATATTATTATGGTAGCATATTTTTATTTTATAATACTATATTGATTAGTGAATATCTATTTATTTACTTGGTTTATCTGTGGGTAATTCCTCCCATTTATAAGCTTTATATGCCTTTTCCAAGATTCCAATTAGGGTCATATTAGAGGACATCCTCGAGAGTCACCCTCATCTTTGCTACATGACCATGAGATTATCCTAGTAAGTTTGGATTCTGATAATGTTGTATTATTGATTTTGGTTAAATGTTTGGATGGATTTTGGATTTAATCGCAGGTGAGGATTTCATGTGTTTTTAAGATAAAAAACAATATACAATCCTAGTGTGTGATGTGGTAAGGGAGACCAATAAGGACATTAAAATTTAGGTTCCCCTATGATGAAAAAAATGTAAATCATGTTTATTGAACACCCTAGGTGAGATAATTTTGATTGTATGGGAGACAGCTATGTGAAATACATGTATCATATCCAGTTGGGGTTTTTTATAACTGGAGTGATTCTATTGGATGAATTGAAATGAAGCTAATAAAATAAACCTTAATGTAATCCACTATATGATTTTTAGGAATTGTTTTCATTCTGGTGACTTATGTTATTGTTTTATGTATATAAAGGTGGATTGTTAGACTTCTCTTTGTTGTTACTTCTTCAACCATGATATGTTTTTAGTGTATTTTTCTCTCTGTTGTTGGTTATCATTTATCTATATTCATTTGTATATATGGGTCTGTATATGATAATTTATTATCAAACTTTCATTAATTTATTTTTTAATCGATATAAATCCATTGTTAATCTCATATCTTAATATGTAATAACTACCACTTAAAATAAATAATTAATAAAATACCTTGATTTTATTGAATCCATCTTCATCCTCTTGAGATTTTCATAAAAAGAATTTTTTAGGATTTAATTCCATGGTTTATTATTTATAACGATGAATATTTCTGTAACCTATTGGTAATTTTCATTGGATAAAAGGAATAGAATAAGTCTCTTGTTTTGTTATACATTCTACGTGTTAACAAATGATATCTTAGCTATGATGTTAAGCATGTTAATCATAATTTTAAAACGAAAATGATAGGGTTGTATTAGTTTTACAAATCAAGATGATGATATAATTAAAACATTCCTTATTATAGACATGTGACTTATTAATAATAGTATTTTTAACATATTATTTTTTCAAAATATTTATTTTTCATTAAAATTTATATGGGATTTAATTAGATAAAATAAAATAAAATAAATTGTTTAATACATTACTTTATGAGATATTATTATCTAATTAGGATGAAAATGTTATATTAACTGGATTATTAGGTAATCAAGCTTATGTAAGTTGACAATGATATGTTTCTGGAATGTTGTGTTAAATTTGTGAAAATTAATTTTTAGTACTTCTTTTTTATTGTTTTGTAGAATGTATAATTGTTTTCAATGTTTTTTTTGTGACTTTGTTGAATGAATACATACTTTTTGGAATTTTTTTTAAATAATTATATTTTATTATTCTAATGATTATATAACTTATTTTAAAAATTTTAATTCAAAAAGGGTTGATGGTGTTTTCAAAAAAGTGGTTTCTTTGTCAAATTTATTTTTATTTGAATTCATTTCTATAGAATAAAACTTCTCTAGGAATTTGAATATTTTTAAATGTGCATGTTTAAAGGAAATGTTCCATTGTTTTAAAATAAAATTTTAAGGTCATTTTAGGCTTTCATTAAGAGATTAAAATCATATAAGTTGAATTGGAATTTATGTGGATATTATTACTGATGATCTTTCTCTATTGTGGAATATTATAATCATCGTGTATTATTCATGATTTATGTGAACAAGGAAGGTAGTTTTTTTATTTCCTCATGGAATGACGAATGGTTCCATGAGGGAATTATGTATTTTGTGTTGCTTGAGGTTGGAATGGAAATCATTGAGGATTAAGATGATATTTTGTTGTGAATGATGAGTTGGTTTTGATTTTATAGGTGCATGTGTTTATGTGATTGTTTTAGTGTGGTTGTGTTCTCAATTTTGTTGGTATGCAATTTAGTTATTAGGATAAATCTTATTGATTTTTTGGTTTGGATTGAATACATGTAGTTAGAGAATCGTCAATTTTTTTTTTCTCAGGAATCAAAAAGATTTAAGGGATTATGTGTTGTTCAGATAGAAAATTTAGAAGGTGATAATGTTCCTTGGAATATTGTTGGCCCTCAAGGTTATGAAGATTCTAAAAGAAGATGAGTTTTTATTTCAATTAACAATTACTCTAAATCAATTAAATGTTTCCTTTAATGTGGGTTCACTTTAATGGGTGGCTTAAGAATAGTTGAAGGTGAATCATGGTATGTCATTGGGATCTCATATAATGAATAAAATGTATTTATTTTGTGTAATTTATTTTTATTGATCTAAATTCATGAACATATGAAAAATCTATTACAACTACATTGGGTAGGATCTAGTGTGTGTTGACTTAGGATTCACGTTTTCACCTTGTCCACTCATTTATATGACCTCATAGCTAATTAAGACAACCTCATATTAAATTTTGAGTTTCCGTGAGGAAGAAGACTCAATTGAGGGTACAATGATAATGGTTGAATTATGAGATAGAAGTGAGGGATCATGTTGATTTAATTGAAAATAGTCTTCTTTATTCTATTTATTGGGCTAAATGTGGCTCGTCGTGTTATTGAGCTAGTGGTAAGTAAAAGAAATAAGTGTAGTGTCTCTCAATGTTGGGGTGAATCCTTAATCCTTGGGTATCTATGACTATGTGCATACAATTATAGGTAAGCTGGAATGTTTTTTATGGTCATGTGGTTGGTCAAAGATTGTTCTAGTTCCCAATGGATTGTGGTGTTTTTGGGTTTTGGTATGGTGGTTAATTTTTTCTATTTAATGGTCGGGCTTCCAGGATTTTTCATCTTGGTTGATATATGTTTGGTTTGAAATTATTATTGTAAATTTTTATTAATTTACCTTATTCATTTCATAAGTGGAATAATATTATAGGGTTTTAAAATTATTTATTAAATGTTTTTCCATTACCATATTATTTTCTTATTCCTCTTGGGTTGGTTTTAAAAAAAATGTTGAAGATAATTGATTTTGTTGGTTGTTGACATAAACTTTAATGATATTATAAGTAAATTAGGAAGAAGTTTTTTTTTTAATAAAATGTTGTAATTTTTTTTAGAAAATCTAATTTCCATGAATAATTGGAATGAATTAAATTTCAACCTTAATATCAAAAAAATCTCTATGATGAACAGATTAGAGTTTAGTGAGAAGAGGGATGTCATATGGTCTTGTGGGGTTAGTTCTATCTTTCTATGATTATTTAGGCTTCCCATGTAGGTGATGTTCTTATTTTTGTAGTTTTTCTATGGTTGTGATATTTTTTATTGTTTTTATGTTGAAATGGATTAATATTCCCAGCCCAAACCCTTTTATAGAACGTGATAGTATTGTTCTTGTTCTTATGAGAGGTATCATCTATGGCTGATAAGATTAAGATATTTTCCTATGAAAATATGGTTGGTTTTGTGATAGAATATTTATGTCAATAATGGTGAGATTATATAAGTTTTTCTCCATTGAATGAATTTTTTTGTCTGGAATTAGAATATGATACATTGATATGATTATTCCTCTCTAGGTTTGAGAATATTTATTTTTGATTGCTTTGGTCTTAGTAGGAAGCTCTCTGTCATAGTGTTTCGTATTTTAGGGGGATAATTCTCTATATCATGTTATTATGAATTGCATTATTTTATATTGTGTTTATTTTAGTTATCATTCCCTAATTCAAATTTAGGATTGATAATTGAGTTACCTCCATTTGAGAGGTATCCTATAAAAACGGATATGTTTAGTGAATTTATTTTCACTTCAACTGTGTTTTGACTCACATGGATGGTAATAATTTGATACATATATAATTTAATTTCATAAAAAAAATTCCCTCTTACATTGCTTGTTTAGGATGTTAACGGTGGTTGAAGGAGGATCGAGGATGGAAAGGAAGAGTAAATATGAAATCCAACTGTGTTTTTTTCATAATGATGAGAATAAGTTTATAACTATATAAATTAATTTTTAGACCATTTTGGATTATTACCTGTCATGTTTGTGGTGTTATAGGTGTTGGGATATGGTTAAATAATGAAAAGGTGGTGTTAAGATGAACCATCAATTGGGGGTTCAGTTTTGCAGCATGATGGATTTGGTTGTCTCTCAGAGGTTTAGTTAAGAGTTATAATTGTTGTGTTGTGATTTTGTTTCTAGTATTTTGTTTTGGGTGGAAATTTTAGTATCCATAATTTTATTGCATTATTTTAATGTGTTCTCCTAGCTATGTGATGGTATTTTCCTATTGATTTTTTTTCCATGGTTATCCTTATTACACAATTCTCAATTCTATGACATGGAGTTATTTTAGTATGTCTTTTGGGTTATTTCTTATTGAGAGACCATGTGCTCTGTTGCATATTTGAGGTCATGAATGTGTTCAATAGTATAGATACTATGTTGTGTAGATTAACTATAGGCTGTGGTCCCAACCCAATTTTATCATATTTGAAGGTTGATTAATTTTTATTAAGGGGGATTTGTGATGTTAATTTTAGAAGAAAATTTTATATTTTCAATTATGATGTGATCCTTATCATTATGTTGTGGATTATGTTTCACATAAACCTTGTGTATTGTGTCCCTAACCCTTGTGTTGTGGTCCTCTATTTTTATATCAATAGATTAAATTGAAGTCTCACACCAAATTTCATTCTTCCCCATTTTATTTCCTTCACTCATAGGTGACCACAAGAAAATTTTTGGTTGATATTTTACCATCATTGCATGGATTTTATCTCCAGATTTTAGAGACCAATTATTGGTGATTCTAGGATATTTTAATTTACTTTCTTCATAGAATACTCCTTATTTTCTTATCATGATAAGGTTGTGGAAATGGTTTTGGTTTGTTTTTTGTCGTGATTTGATGTGATTTTGCAGGGGAATTATTGTGATCTTGGTATATTGGAATTCCGCTTTTTGGTGTTTGGTCTCATTGTCATCCCTTTCTAATCTTTCTATATTATGATAATTATAATGTTCTAGTTGAGATATGATATTAACAAACTCTATTTTAATTTTGTCTATAATTTTGAATTAACATAATCATGTTTTACATGGGTGTATGTTTAACACTAAATTTAAAAATATAATGAATTATACTTCAAGAAAATTGATAGAAAGGGGGTGTTCTATATTTGATTACATATTTTAATTATATATTTTTTAATTTGATCAGTATTTTAATTTTTGTTAAATATAATATTTCATTTAAAATTTTGTGTTGATGCCATGATTTGCTTTTGAAATCATAACTCATTAAAGGTTGATTACTCATAGGTGGTAAAGAATAAATTACACGGAATCAGTAATTTTTGTGGTAACAACAATATAAGGGATGTTGCGTAATATTAAAAAATGATAGAAAATGAAAACTGTGGTTGTGGTTCATGAAAATATTGAATGTAATATATTAAAGGAGTTCTTTTTATTATTCTCTTATAGTTTTTTATTACAGGGACCGGCATTTTTATATTATACAGTTTTTTAAAGAATTTTGCATGTGACGGGTAGGGGTATGATTGGTTAGAATGGGTATAAATTGATTTTGATTAAAGATGATTGGGGTTATGTGTAGGTTTATTTCATGTGACTGATGTAAAAAGTGGATCAAAGGATATTTTTTTAGTTATATGGGAATGTGTGAGGTTATTAACATATCTTTGTATGGGGGTGTTGGGATGGGTTTCTCTAGCTGGTATATGATGTGTTACAATATGGTTTTATAGTGGTTTGTTGATAATGGTGGTATTGATTTTTAGTTTCCTAGTAGTAATGGAATATATTTTTTATAATTTAATGATAAATTATTGTGGGATAAAATAAAATAAACCCATATGGTAATTTAAATGTGTATATAATAAATCAATAGGTGATGGGTTGTAATGAAAATTAAAAATGATTGAATTTTTTTTCATTAAATATATAATATAATGACAAAATGAATGAAAATATTTCAATTAAATGGTTATTCTATATTTACTTATTTTCAAAAATATGAATGGTAAATGTGAGGACATTTTATGAATGTTTCGTGTGGTAAAGTGTGTCGGTTTGTGAGGTAAAGGTTGGAAGATTTGTTCCTGAATGGTTTTAGAGGTATGGTGAAGATTATACTCTATGATTTGAATATTTTCATTTAAATATTATATTTTGGTCATATGTAAGGTATTATTATATGATGTATTTTCACATGATTTCATAGGCCTCCACCCAATTCTGGAAAACTTACTGACAACCAAATGATTACTCTTCTGGGCATTTTCCCCAACATCAAGGATTTCAATGGAATGGATTTTTGAGTACTCCCTCTATAATATTATCCCTTATTGGTGTATTATGAAATGTGATTATGGTTTTGGTACATGTTTGGGGTTATTCATGGAAGTTTAAGTACCTGAAGTTGATTTTATACAATTTCACGATAGACCTTTATGATGTATTTTTGTATGGAATTGGGATTAAAGAATGTAAATGAATGACTACATGAGATATTGAAACTATACGTCTTTAAGAATGGTATGACTATGGTTTGACTGACATCATTTTTTTCATGGGTATTCAACATATTTCCAACATGAAATATTGAGCCCTATAAGAGGTTAGAAAATATAGGGATATAGTTTCACCCATATCAGCTATGAAATGATATATAATTGTTATCTGATTCCCATATATAGAAGGTTTAGAAGAATGTGTCATTTTCTATTGGGGTTTCATAGAGTCAAAATATTGATTAAGTTGTTTAGGGGAGCCCATTTTTTGATGACATTGATATTTTTTATATATGGGTACTATATTTTGTGAATTAGACTTACTTAGGGAGAGTGATAATAGATTAGATTAGAGCTAGTTGGATCTATTTTTTTACTTTATCCATAGTATGATTTATCCACATTTGAAAGAGTGGTCTTATGGATGATTAGAATGATGGTATATGTATTGTAAAACATATATATTATCTATTTTTCTAGTTTTCAGGGTGAGTTTGGAAATTGAGTTAAACCGTGCCTGCTTAGAGCATAGAGTTGAGGTTGGAGTTGCTACCTAGAAGTTTACTTTTCGTGTTTTATAGTATATATTTTTAGTTGGATGGAATATCATTCATTGTAGATTATTTTCGAATATTCGTTTTACCTTATATAATGGAATCAATTGATAGATTAATCCCTACATTCCTAGGTTATACGATGGAAATTCCTTCAACATACATGTTTTATACCCCTGATTCTAGTTGCTAAAACATTGCCTATTGTAGGTAGAATATAGTGTCACCCTCATCTTTACAATAGGACCAGGAGCAGTTTAATGATAGGGTGGTTTGTGACATCCTCTCCTTTGTTAATATCACTTTCTATTGAAGTGCTAGATCTTCTTTACATGTCTTTTTTATGTATTCTAGGATAAATAGATGGGAAACACTTTTTTAAGGATGGATGTAATGCTTGAATTTTTAGATTCTAAATTCTTCCTTGGTATACGTAATATTATGGGGGTTATTCTCAATCCATACCATGGATAGGGTAGAATGTTCCTTATTTCTGATAACATCATCTAGATTTTTCTACTTTCTAGTGTGGGAGTATATTTATTAGTTATTTTCTCTGATTTAATCAAAACAAATGTTTCAATGTATATATATCTCTTTATTTTTGTATATATTCTTTAAACTCATATGATAATCATATATTCCAAAATTATCTCCCTAAATGTATTGAATCCAAATTTATAATGTAAATATATCAATTGTTAACTCTAGATCATGAATCTTTTATTTATGATCTTGGGTCATTGTTTTTTGTATGGTATACGAAAAAAATTTAATTTTTCATCAGTATGCAATCCAAGAACTTATTTTAGGAATAAAATTATTTCAAAAACTCTTCTCTACTTGATGGTAGTGTGAGTAAACGTGTAGGGTATATCCTCTTCTTAATCTCCTTATATATTTATTCACATTTTGCCATCGAGGAATACATTAATTTTTTATGTTCTTACTTTATTAATGGGATATGAAACTGTTATAAATTTCCCACAATGTTTTAGTTGTACCAAATTAATCAAAGAAAATAATATACAATCCTGAAACTCATGGTACTTGGTTATTCCTTGGTTTAGTTATTCATTGAAGGGTTGATAGAAATTATTTCACATGTGAATAAATTTTTTAATAATTTGATTTATACATATAAAAATTAAAATTTATAATAATAAAATAAAAGTTGTACTTACATAAAACAATTAAAATATTACTATTATACAAGAATTTTTTTCATTACTCTTGAATTATATGAAAATATCATTAATAAATACAAAAAAATATTTTAGTAGTTACTGAATAGTATATTAATCATATTCACAATGATTATTGGAGAGTTTTTATGTTCAAAAGGACTCACTATGGACTCATTGTGTCCATTTCTTGAATAAAAATATTTATTTTAAATATTTCCTCTCTACACATTTAGTTTATGATTCCTAGTATGAAGATCAACTTTGGAGAAATATTGAGATCAGAAAAGTCAGTCAACAAAATCAATTATCTAAGGTATTTGATACTTATTATTTATTCTAATCATGTTAATATCTTGGAAATCAATGAAAAACTTATATTTAGCCATCAGTTTTATTGAAGATGATTATTCGTACACCCAATGGTGATGTACCAAGTCAGGTGAATTATTTTTCCAATTGATATCATAGTTTCTTGTTTTACTCAATAATTTCTATCAGTGATATTCTATTGGAACTATAAGATACAGAAATCACACTAAGTATGAGTATTATTGAGAACTCTACCTCATGAACCCAGATAAATCCAAGCAATTAATCGAGGTAATATATAATTATATTACATAATAGTGGAAATTATTTCAAATTTTTTTATCTCAACCAGTCGAGAAAGATATATTTTTTGATCAGCTATTAAAACCAATACCATGGAAGTATCTAATAAAGAGGTCATACTATTACTTAAATTTTTGGAAGATTGTGGGATGGTTCATTATATTGGAATACATTTCCATTTCTTGATTGTTGATGAGATCTATATTTAATGAGATCTAATCCTTTCATAGTAGTGTGTCAATCTCCCATAATGTAATATAAATAAGATTTTTTGGAATCATATTACAACAAATAATAATAGGGTAAGTGTCCAACACATAGGTTTAAATGATTACACCAATAGTTGTTTCAATATATATCAATATATATTGTTATCAGAGAGTCAAGTCAATAGTTCTAGGAACCGTATCTTATATAATTGAATGTGTATAACCTAAATAAAATTAAAAATTCACCAATATTCTGTGACCAATAAGTTTACCTTTAACAACTTCATTGTGTTAATACACATCAATGAAAATGTTGGGATTATCTTTAAATTGATCCCTTGACATAGTGGTTGTTGTCACAGATTTACCTTAAATACACTATGTTTGGATCACTAAATTGCATAGTATCCATGTTCCCTACAGTTAATGTATTGGAACATATGTTGTTCAATGGGTAGTTCCTTCCTTTCATCAATTATATTGGTTGGATTCTTCATGACACTTTCACACTCATGATATTACTACCAATTATTTTTTAAAATTATATAATTTACTCATTAATTTTTGTGAATTTAATTGATTCTTCATTCCATGTATTTTAAATGTGGTTAATTAGAAAAAAAATTCATACTTTAGCATTTGATCTCATAGCTTTATCCTCTATCTTTTTCTTCTTGTCTCCATGTCCATGACACTATTCTCAAAACGCTATATAAAATTTGAGAGCACACCAAACTACTTCTTCATGACAATAAAAGTATTAGATTGATTTAGATTTTTAGATAAATTATATTAAACAACTAAATAATATATATTGTTTTATATCATGGTTGACAACAAAACTAGAGTCCTACTTTGTAATCATTATGAAATCCTAAATATATGTTTCAATAGATTTATTCTCCTTTTTGTTCATTTCTAAAAATTATCTAACTATATTTATGGGAAGATTTCAAGAAAAATATTTTTCAATAAATATTTTATTGAACTTATATAAATTTATTAATTTGATTTAATTAATCACATTGTATTATTGAACAATATAAACCATTTATTAGATTCTCTTTTTAAATGTTATATGAATTTTTTAACTTTCTCTTTCTGGTAAAATTAATAATAATAATAATATCTTTCTCAGGGAGTTAATCCATTTTTCTATAGAAAGTGGTTCAAAATATCTACTAAATGATGGTTCTCTTTGTAAAATGATGGAATTAATTTTTAATTGACCATTCATGGGTGAAGGTTTTCCTTTTTAATATTTTAGGTTGTTGTTCATAAACTTGGAAAAGTGGTTATGTATTTACACGAGGTTTTAAACTCCAAATACCATTACATTAATAGTTTTTTTTAAAAATAATTGCATTATAAATATCCTTCTTTATTGGATTTGTTTCTCCTGGTTCCCAAAATTTTCTAAAATTAAAATGGTTAGAAAAAACACAATGAAATATATTTAGGATAAAGAACATAACCAAGATATTTAATAGAATATAAATTATTAACTTATGATATCATGGGGTTTATCCTAGGTTAAATTTTACTAACCTAATTCCCAATTAATTATACGTTTCCTTTATACCAACTCAAGTGATTAAAAATATTTCATATATGAATACTAAATCATTAATATAATAAACATATATAATTATACAACTAAAAAAATCAATAGGATTATTTTATTTGGATTATTAGAATTATATAAAATCCATACTTATAAAACATTAAACATTATATAAAACCTTAAATATATACCCCGTAAAAAAATTCACAATCCTATTATAATAAAAAATCGCATGGGGACATAAATAAAATAAAGGATGCAATAAAATCCCAGTAAGGGGAGGGAAAATTGGAAGGACATGAGAAATCAATCAATATTAGTACACATATGAGCATTAAATTCAACATCATTTCATAAGCATGATATCATATATATAATCAAATGGGAATTAACTAAAAAATAAATAGAATGAGGAAAAATTATAATAATGGAAAACAATAAAATTGTGAGAAAATGTATCTTCATCATTACCACACAATGAATATGAAAATGGAAGTACCATATTCAGGCATCATATGTGTATAATGATAATTATATTATGTGCATGAAGAATAATTTATCGATATATAATACAAAACACAACACATTAGAGGGATATATAATTCATGGATAACCTATTAAATCATAATACTAATTTAAGGATTCATTCCACTTAGAAGATAAATAGATGCAAATAATAAACAATAAAAACATTGATAAAAGAGTGGGATTTGAAGTGATCATAGGGAATATGTGGATGAAAAAACATGTGTATTTACAAAAGGAGAGGGTAAAACATTATTTTGACATTAAAGACTATTATTTTTAAATAATAGGTGATATATTTTTTATAGAATACAAATAAACCTAATAAGTGTTAAGGAGAGGCTTTGAGAACAATGTATTTATCAATAATCATTGAATTTTTGATAACATTTTTTCTCAATAATGTATAATCATGCATATCTCAAAAATAAGAAGATGGAAATAAAGGAAATTTTCAAGTCATTTTAAAATAATCCTTATGAATATAGGGATATGGAAGTAACAGTATTTATCGAGGACGAATTATATAGGGTGAGTGTGTATTTTCCTACCACCCTAGGCCACTCAACTAGAACCTATACCAGCGCTCGCCAAATAGTCCTGATGGTACCTTCCCCTATTCTAGTGGCTACTTAATAGATGTAATGTTCTATGATCTATCCATGCAGAGACTGTACCCCTATATTACAGTGTAAAATATCATACATTAACCAAACGTCATAAAAAATAAATAAATCCGAGTATATATAAGAACACATATCTAATAATTACAAAAATAGAACTAAACACTCATAAAGATTCATGGTCATGAAAAAATAAAATAATGAATCACATATTGGACCAATAAAAAATAAAATATCGGTAAATGAAATAAGACTACACTGAGTCTTTATTACCATCAAAATGACTACCGCATCATGGTTACTATAATTAATCTAATTTGCCTTTCACAATCGTGAAACATAAGTCCTTTTTTCTACAAAAAACTGTGAACAATAATATATTGTCATATGCCCAAGTGTACTGATTTAAAAGTTTGGTGTGAGAAAAAATCAGTAGGGAACCACCTTTAGAATCAATAACATAACTAACAAATATGTTTTATTTTTAGGTGATATGATTTGTTTAACAAATAAATATATTATGGATGTGTAAATAAATAAGCATCGTCGATCGTCGAGTTCTAAGGTGACACTCTGGTTCGACCATACCCAATTCGTCCTGTGATTGAGTTTCTCGAATCAAATGACGTAATAATTAGAAAATAATAACATGCCAAATGACTGTGCCCTATAAAGTGATAGAACCAATTCCTATATGGTAATCCTAAGAAATATGATAGAATCAAGATAATAATTTATTTCTAGGAGTTAATAATTGGAAATCATGATAGTACTCGATGTATGAATTCCAAGAAACTTGAAAATTCTAGTATCATCAAAAATGAAATACAATTCTTTGGCGGTATTCATATGAAATCATTATATAAAAACTAAAAGGTGGAATCATAGTATTTTGGTAATTCCAGATAGGTAGAGAAGCTTATTCTCTAGTAACCACCATGTTAATTCATATATGAATAAAAATTGAATCCCATATATCCATACAAATTCACTAGGTATCTTATTTTTCCTATGTGAATCCATAGGTCATATATATGCAGTTTATGTTCACTTCAAATAAATATAATCCCAATTACTACTATCATGGTTATAACACTCAGTGTCAAGTACATACCACTTGATTTTTCTTATATTACACATTGAAAAGGGTTGTTCAACCTCCCAAAACCATAAAAAATAACAACTGTTGTCTTTTGATGTGCATCGGCTATCCCCATAACAATATTCATTTCATTATCACATCATCAATTTTGGTTTTAAGGTCACAGATGGAATAATATATACTTGATACCCACACACACCCTCTCAAGGGTCAAAATATCATTGGGGTAGCCTATGGGGCCCCTAGGTTTCATTAATACAAGGGAACCGAACAATTTATCCATGTATTTATTATCATATATTAGGTCAACACTTAACCCCTAGAGGGGATAAAAAACATTAAATCAACATAAGCAGCATACATACTCAATAACCTAATTGGATAAGCCATACTGGAAGAACTTTTAAATGATGACATATTTCCAAGCTGGATACCAAAGTCATCCTACGTTATCCCTCAAACAAAAATAATAAATAATAAACCCATTTCGCACCCACCCAAGTAATGAAATCTCATTGGGGTAGAAACTCCTTCCCTATACTCATTTTAACTATCCTAACAACTCTAGGGAACCCCACAGGCTCGTTATGGCCGACTAGGGACAATCACTCAAAACCCATCATAGTCATATACTGAGAGTTCACCAACGAATCAAAACTATGGAACTCTATTCTTATTTATTCATTTTTATTTCCCTATCGTCCATATCTATGTATAGGAATTCATTTATAATAAAGGATTCAACTAAAGAATATTGAGCAATTAAGCTAGTGTACAAATAACCATGTTTTCCATTAGTACATTGTCAATTTCCAAGGATTTCTTTATAAAAGAACAATAAATTATAAATAAATGGTTTATCATGCCTAGTGGTGATACAAAATATCACATACATAAAATAATTTCATGAACAATAGTGTTATTTTTGTAGGAAACCATTTCTCATCCATATAGTTAATATTCTCTAAGCACAATCTAAAAACCTTCACACAAGTTCATCGAAGTCCATTCGACCATTTACTTCTAATACAAGGATCTATATCATCACAAGACATTGAAATCAATTAATTTATGTAAATTATATTTAATTAAATAATTTACAATTAATTATACCATTTAATTAAAACATGTATAATTCATACAATCTAAAAAAGTAATCACATTCCATCAAAACTATAAAAAACAACAATATTAGTTTTGTGGAACACTCACTTCACTTCCATTGTGAAATTACTATTATTCATATCAATAAAAATTTCCAATTAACTCAATTTCATCAAAATCCCTTTAAAACACTTCGGTAAATGTACCTCTAATGAAATAATTAGAAAAAATGTATGCTTGTCCTCCCCAAATATCCTATATCCATGACATGAAAAATCTCCCTCTTTAAAAAATGATATTATAGTGATCTTGTGTAATATTCTCAATACCATAAATATAGATAATGGAAATTGTATACCAAAAATCTAGAACAAGTGTTAAGGATAAATAGGGAGATAACTCAGCTCAAAACAATGGATTCACCATAAAAATGTGC
This sequence comes from Viscum album, assembly GCA_963277665.1. Classification (NCBI taxonomy): domain Eukaryota; kingdom Viridiplantae; phylum Streptophyta; class Magnoliopsida; order Santalales; family Viscaceae; genus Viscum; species Viscum album. Next base: position 706,277,537 of record OY728139.1, read on the forward strand.
CAAATTGAGGTAGTGAAATGGAGAAAGGGGTGAAGCCCTTATATGGTTCCTCACACATGAGTGAAGTGATATAGGAGTGACAATATGAATAATAATATGGGAAGAAATTTTAATTTTCCCCTGTTTCATGATATCTGGGAGGTTTAAAAGTTTCTATTTGATTTGACAGACCATACACCAAACATGTGGTTGGAATTATATTAAGACACCTCCACCTCTTGAATTTTTTGATTAGTTTTCTAAAGTGTGATCTAGTTTTACAACCTTCACATTATATGGACACAAACCATGCATTGTTTCACTGAATAGTTTTCCAAACTATGGACTAACAATTCAAATACCGTATAAAACTAAATTTTTGGTTTGGAGGATTTGTTTGCAACTTTTAGCCTCAATGTACAAGACAATATTATAAAAACCATGTTGCATGGTTACCCCACATAGTTTCTCTGAATCATGAGTTAACTATGTGTACTAGTTTAATAATAAACACACCTCTAAAATTCATCATAATTCAAAAAGTAATCATTATTTCACCAAAGTCACCTCTCATTCTACAATACATATAAAAAACATTTCCTTGAGATATTATAACTTTTTTAATTCCAATCAAGCTATAAAATCTCAAAAATACCCCATATAATGAATAAAAAGTTAAATTTCCTCTTTAATTAAAAACCATTAAGGATTGGTTCTTTACAACCTCCTCGCGACAACAATTTTTTCCCCACGAAGTCCCAATTAACCCAAGCCGTAAATATTGGCATATTACCATCATCAATTCCAATAAAACTCATCGTGTTCCACCGAAAAATTATAATTGAGCCTCAATTATGCAACTCCAAATAGGATTCACACTTTTCATCGAAAACCAAGACACTACTCGTCACTATCACTGAGTCACTAGGAAGGTTCTTACCTTTTCATGTCTATCCCATGACACCATTGTGTCAATTATCCCTTCATATCCCAGATAATGTCACCCACTGCTATAAGACAATGCTGAAAATGTTTAACACCATGCTATGGTGATCCCCAACATCACTATTAGAAACATCACTATTAGAAACTTAAAATTTAGTAATAGTAGTATGAAATCTTTATATATGTGTGTTCAATCTCATTACAAAAAATTAAACATGAAAATGTTGTCACCCCTCCTATGGCTTACCATTCATGAAAGCCCTCTACCACACTCACTGAAATTATATCATTTCACCTGATTATGGTTCCCCCACTCTCAATAAAATCCTAATTTTTTCCAAATACCCACACTGAAGTCCAAATGTACTATTCAGTGTAAATCCAATGTTGGGTCCTCAACAAACTAAAAAAGATGTTACGCTTTCTCTAAATAAATCTACATCCAATATGAAACACCATTAGAAGATACACAAATCTATCTCTAGCTCCATGCCATTGTACAAACTCCACCAAATACCTCAATCAATCTAAAAATCATTTTTTTTACTATGGGAGTAGATAAAATCAGATTCAACTACTAACTATCATCCAAATTCCACAACAAACATCCAATGATCGGTTAAATAAAATACACAACCCTATCAATAAATGGGTATTCTTCCAAATCCCATACTTTATATATTATGTAAAATAATATCTATACATGTTTTTCCAACTCATACACATATTTGAACATAATATTTCAACAATCATCTATTCATAGCTCATGAGGAACATCATTGTAAGAATCCACTATAATTCCATTAATAAAGAGGGTTTTACCCTCCATTGTCCAATGTGCACTCCCCACCAAATGGAATTATTTATACCTCTCATGAATAAAAACTTTTATGGGTTCCATCATCATAAATTTGTCAATCCTCTTTAGTTGTGTTAATTTATCCAATCAACATTTCAAGGATGAATCCTCGATTAATCAGTACACTACACCTAAAACATTTCCATTACATCTTGTAGCATATAGTGATATATCTTATTCTCATTAAAAATCATTTGAAAATAGATCGTATAATAATAAAATCAAAATATTTGGTCCACATCCATCACATGGGAGCTCAGTATTTCATAAAATATTGGAACACTGTGTAACCCATATGTTCTACCTATCTCCCATGGAAACCCAATAGGTGTATTCTCTAATACCAACCATTCTCGACTCATGATCTCCTGAGTTTTATGACTTCAATTCTAGGATAAAATTCCCAAATAACTAACCATCCCTACAACACATCCATTTAATATATTCCAAATCACCCTTTGATCTCCTCATCAAATTGAGAATTTTGACCCATGGTAAAGTGTACCATCCAATCACCCACCACCCAGAAATAATATAGAAAACTTTAACAATATACCCATTATTCCCATAATAAAGGTAACTCATAATACTATTATAAAATCATTTTCGAGTTACCCATTCAAATATCACATAGCTCGATATTATTCTAAGTTTCATATCAATTACAGTAGGCTTTCACACCATTACCATAATCATATATCACATAGGTCACAACTTAAATAAAAACATCATTAACCCCAAAATAAATATGATATGTAAACTGACATTCCAATGGCCATTATATGTTTATCTCATATATGTAATAGGAATCACATTCTAAGTCATCAGCCTAATAGGGAAGTGATTTTCACTTGGAATATTGATATAAGAATACCCCCTCTAGGACCATTATCATATCCAGACACACACAGATAAATATATATATAAAATCATAACCCAATGAAAATCCATGTCACGTGAAATAAGAAATATATGTTTTTTATATGTATAAATCCAAAAAGTATCTATATTATACAACCCAATATAGATTGTTGTTCCAATTTTAAATAATCATGACTATTTCCAATCCACCATAAGGGTTTTTCATTCACACATATAATTATTGTACTAATCCAGTGGGGGAATCCAACTTACCTTGGATGAGGTATTGTATAATCACCAAAAATTAAAATCCCTCTATATAATCCACATTAACTATCATCAAAATAAAGTCATTTTGGTTCAGTTGAGTAGAATTTCATGAACAAGTTTTATGAGATGATTCCATATTAGTTGTTAATGAATATTTTAGGAGATTAACTATAAAGCCACATCCTTAAACCTTACTTAATCTTGAGTTATTACAAGATTACACATTGAGGATCTTTTCAGGTTAGAGTTTTAGAGAATAAGATCATAAATAATGAATTACATTCCACATTTAAAAAAAGTGGTTACATAAAAGATAGTATTGTTTTTCCCCAACAACGGAAACATATTTAAAATAAAACATGGATTCTTTTTGACACATCCTTGAAACTATCATCATATCATGAACCTTTCCCTTGACCTGTGAAAAACATTTCAAAAACTTGGGATGATCATAAAAAGCTCAGTAAGGGTTATAAAAAATATTGAAAGGAAACATGAGTTCATATATACATAAGAATGAAATCATACTTTACCCAAAAACATAGGCACTTTAACATACCTCATCAAATCATGACTAAATCATAGAAATCATAAGACATAAAAGTTAACTTGAGGAATTCATAGCATTCTTACGTAGGGAGTAACCCTCTTAGTTACGTTTGGAATACCCACAACAGTATATTCCCAAAATCTCTTCGTAGAAACATTAATGTTTCACTACTTCACGTTACCCAATGCATTGGAGAGCTATATCGGGCTCACCCGACCTTATTTTATCACGGAACCAGCAATCTTCATAACAATGCCCAAGAACCATAACATAATCGTATGACATAAAACATCCATAAAGGAAACATAACATTTCTACCTTTCAATCACAAGATATCAATACAACACATTGATATAAAAACATTATGAAAACCATTTTCAATACCAAAATAAATTAAATGTAAAACATGGTATTTATTTTTCCATTAAAAAGATGTTATGGCTTGTAGTGGATGCCGAAACTCAAATAATGGTCATGTTGGCGGAGAAGTCGTTGTCGCCGCATACATATGACAAAAGCATTCCCTTTTGTCATTTAGTAAATGATTCGTATAAAAAAGATTCCTTTTGAATAAATGTAAAAGTCAATGGGGTTTATACACCGTATAAAATAAGGTTGTGTATAAAACAAAATATGCCTCAATGAAAGGAGATTGTGACGAAGTCCCATACATAGAAGGTATCCTTGGATTAAAGATAAATCAATTATATAATTATGTGTGACAAATGAATACACGAAATATAAGTGGATATTAAGTGTAAAACAATCAGAGTTTATTCACACATATTCATAGAATGACATATTCAAGGAGTACAAGTTTATCCCAAAGAATCAAATTTGGGTTAAGAAGTTCCCTTGAAAAAAATTTGACAGACTAACGGCCTCACTACAAAATTCATAAAATGAGTTGATGTGAGATAAAAAGGGTATCTCATCATATGGACATAAAATTTAAATCAATAAGGATATAGAATAACATATCCCAACATAATAGTATGTGAATTAAAAGACATAACAAAAGACGTCTTTTAAAAAGTGGAGGGTGAAAGGTTCCCTTACCGACATGGGTATCTTCCAAGACATACACCCCGTGAATGAAGGAAAATACAAAATTGATTAAAATACTCATAAATTAATTTATATTACACAAAGAGTAAAATAATGGGAAGTACATACACAAATCAAAGGAAATTGTGGAAAATGTAGCATAAATCTCATGGTAATAAATGTGAGATGAAAAATCCCTTACGAAAACTCGGCAGCCTAACGACGCCACATAAAACTTACAAAAATGGATTGATGAGATCAAATAGGGTATCTCATAATATAAACATAAATTTTACAGAAATAGGAATATAAAATAACATCCCCCAACATAACAAAGAAAACCTTAAAAGAAGTGACATAAATGGGAGTACATAAAAAGAAAGAGAGAGGTTAGATCTCTTTCGAATATTCGGAAGCCTAACGACGCCACTCAAAACATCCAAAATGGATTGATGAGAGAGAATAGGGTCTCTAATCATATGAAAAAAAATATTACAGTAAGATTAATATAAAATAACATCCCAATAACATGAAATATGATCTTTAAAAGGAATGACATAAAAGTGTGTACTTAAAAAGAAAGTGGAGAGTAGGATCCCATACCTCAAGTCCAACTTGTCTTGTTCGTTTCTTTATATTCCTGAATAATAAACGTTGTTCAATTTATAATTGCTTAAGGACCTCCTATAAATATTATTATTCAGTTCATATCCCATATTTTAATGTTATAATAATTGGTTAATAATATGAGTTCATATCAGATGTTTTTGTCGATGTTTGGTACATGAGTCAAAAATTGAACTTGTTGGAAAATAATTTTCCATGTAGTTATAGGTACATCATATCCAGAAAAGTATTGATGTTTTAAATATCATATATATCCATTATATATTCATTTTATACTATTATATATCATTTGGAGATAAAAATTAAAAGCACCGTTCATGGAGACGGTAGGCCGTACGTACGCATGAACGCTACATTCATTTTTTGTCATATTAATGGAATTAAAACAAAATGAGATATATATATATGTGTGTGTTATAATTACATAATGATATCCATAATTTAGATGTAATATATTACGTATATATCCATTATAAATATGTACTTATAATAGTACATAACATTTTGAGATAAGAAATGAAATGTACCGTTCATGGAGACGGTAAGCCGTACGTACGAATGAACGCCACTTCCATTTCTATTTCATATTTAATGGAATTAAAACATAATGATACATAATAGTATTTTGACTCCAGTATGGTATCATATATAATATAATTAAATATATCCTTTATACATACCACATATGGTATAAACGAATCAAATCACTTTGAGGGGGCGGTAGTCCACACTTCCTTAAATGAAGATATCGCATTTACCCATAATGGAAACCATAACGGTATGCCATAAATGAAAAAAACAGAAGCATAATTAAAACATAAACATATTTAATATCATATATAAATATATTTTCATCTTAATGACCACCTCTTAAGGAGTTAGATGAATGCTGAACAATCATCGTTTCGTGAGGCAGAAATTCGCCATCCGCAGAAACATTATGTTCTTTAACCATTAGATGTAGGTGTGTGTAAGTGTAGCTTGAATAATTCTTATAACAACATCCTATAATAATGAAGATACATTATTTGTTACAAAATAAATGAGTAAAAAGAGTTTAGGGGGTTAGAGAAGCAAAATAAAACAAAGGGACAAAAGTGAAGACATTACCTTAAAATCAGGTAACTCCCTTTGGTTTGAGCTCAAAGGCTTCCTTGGGAAGACTTCTGCACAATGTGAGGTTTCAAGGAGTTATAGATTGATGTGAAGAGACAAAATGGGCAGGGGTTGGCCGAGCCAAAGGCTTTGGATGTGTGGTTAAGGTTGTAGATGTGGGGGCCTTTTATAATAGGAGAGGAGGGGAACTCTTAGAAAGTAAAGAAACGTTACTTTATTTTAGAATGCGTTTCGGATTTTAATGGACCCACATTGATTATTTTCTAGGAAAAGGTGATAAGGGTTCTAAATCCACCCATCCAATTGTTTTTGGACATGTGTAGGTCTTAGATTTTACATTATCTTTCCATTTTATTTAAATCGTTAAATAATGAGGTCATCGATGCACCATCATGATGTCATAAATAATTTAATTTATTTAATTTATAAAAATTATAAAACAAATACTATGATGTAGGAAATCGTTTTAGCCTTCCAATTACTATTTATAGTAAAAATTATGACTTTTATAACCCCGTGTAAAAATTTTTATAGTAAAACATCTCATGTTTGTGTCATTTTTACTTTAACATTAAATAAAAAGGAATTTATGTCATTTTCCAACCAAAGTGGCTCCATGGGGTCCCCAAGTTGAACCATGGATTTTCATGGTCGCCATGATACATCAAAGGAGGGTAGTACATGTGTCTAGGTCATTTCATTTTATTAAAACATTATTCATACCTTAAACTACACTAATTACCTCTAATCGCGATTAAAAACTTAATAAGTTACTATTCACCAAAAAAATTATTCTAATCCCATTGAACCACATTTTTATTCTTAATGACAACCATTTATTTCAGATTTTTGAAATTCAAAAAACAATGGTGGCAAAATTTCATTTAAACGGAAAATCGGTTTTTATAAGTACCACTTAGTGGTTTCACTATTTATCAAAAATTGAAGTTTTTCGGAAAATTACCAAAAATTCACCTGAAGCTATATTTGATATTCTGAATTAAAAAATGATGTCTATTTTACAAAATTAAAAACATATATGTTGCATTAATTAATTTAATAATTAATTCCCGCTGTCAAAACAGATATCGTGTTTTTATAAAACAAAATGTATCAAAAGATTGACACTAGTTTATGTTCAATTTCAAAGTGAAATTAATTTCCATGACCACTATTGGATTAAATGGTAAAAATATATTCTAATTTCACTTTAAAACCAATTAAGAATATAGTCTAATCATATAAATAAATTAGATTAAAAAGAGTTTTTGAATTAAAATACTACATTTTCACTATTTATTAAAAATTGAACTTTTTCGGAAAAATACCAAAATTTTACACAATGTAAATTTTGATGTCCCGATTCTAAAGAAGAGTTTTATTTTGTAAAATATAACACATAAAATTATCAAAAAGTGGATTTAAAAGAGGTTCGCCATCAAAAGGCGGTTAATCGACCTTTTATTGAATATTGGAATGTTTACCCTTAAAATTGGATTCATTCGCATTGTTAATCATATAACATTTATTATAAAGAGTAAAAGTATTTGGAAATCATATATAATAATTTTTTAGTTAGTTCTGTTCATTCACGCCATTACCACAGCTAGGCGTTAACTACCATTTAAAATAATATTATTTTATTATTAGAATGCAACAGAAGATTCCCAAGAAACTCATTGTTTCATATTGGGTACGCCATCGTGCATAACGTCCCCTTTAAAGTAATATTAATATTTTATTCACAAATATGGATAAATATGAAAATGTAATATTCTTTATTTACCTGGGGTGTTACATCCTTCCCCACTTTTGGGAATTGCATCCTCGCAATTTTTAAAATTGGGCTTGGAAACTTCATTGAAAATCCCACATCGGAACAAGAGTCAGTAAAACAATCACTTTAAAATAAAGAAAGATAAGTACAAAGGTCACCCGAGTTAACCCATTCTAGGATTCCAAGTATGAAAATATGGACATGGAGGAAAAAAAGGGTCATGTTCTGATGGATAGTGATAGTAAACATGTCTAGGAGAAAGTTAACCATAAGAAAATCACAAACTTGTGATGGGTTAAATGGTATTTGATTCCCCAGTAGGAAAAGTTAACAGAAAAAATTTTTGTTTTACGTTACTCCTCATTGAGGAATTTATTTTTGATCTTAAGGAAACATACTTACTTGTCATGTTGACTTTAAACTTTTACTAGATTTCTTACACAAACTCATACTTTCCCCAAAAGATGAGTATTTAGGAAGACTTGTTCACATTAAGAGTACTATAATCAACTTCTAGAGGATCACCTAATCCAAAAAAGAGACCTATATACTTCCCATGTCTTTTGACTTTAACCAAAACAAAAACCAAAAAGGTTAGTACAAGATCAGATAATCCAGAAAAGGATAACCCTTTATAAAAAGAAAATCTATTCTTAATCTCCAAATTTTGTCTAACAAAACCCAAAGTTCAACGATGACCATCTGATAGACAATTTGTCTATAAAATTCTTCAAAGTAAACCAAATTAATATTAAAACCCAAATATTTTAAGGATTTAGTCACATAGTCTTCTATGTTAAATCGTAACATTTATCTCCAAACAACAACAGTTGCTCTTAATTTCTCATATTGAAAAGTAATTAACCTAATCACATATCCTCCATGATAGGTTAATAAATTTCCATAGATAACCCAAAATCAACTTACTCTTAATTCATAAAATCCTCTAACTAAAAAGAATCGGTCAAACTAACCAGGGACTTCATGTAGTCCAGTGGTAGGCAATAAATACCAGTCGCACTTTGGTTTTGGGTTTGATTCCCGCATCTTTGTCCAACACGACGGGTTGTCACACGGTCTGTGTGTTGTACTTTTTCCAAAACTATATAATTCTAAAAACATTCCCCAAAACGAGATAAAATCTTCAAAAAAATAATCATAAAATATTTTAACCTCAAGTTTATCTCATGCCTTTCATTTTCCATCATAACATATAATAACCCATAATTACCTGAAAATTAAGGATCATATAAACCCTAATGGTTACCTTTATAATTATTACCTGAACTTCCACATCGATTGGTCATCTCATACATGATTCATTACAGAACATAGAAAGGTTCAAGTGGATGATCATTACTCCTTGATAGATGGTTTAGAACAACCACGAATTTCCTCGTTGAATACCCCATTTCATCTAGTCTCTTAATCAGAGAACCACCACAGTTTCCTTCAAACCTATTGTCACTTTGGTGCCTGCTAGATCCATCCATTCACTAAAAACAGAAATGTTAGTGTGAGTATATCAACAAAACCATCATGTAATAAAGAGGAATATAACCACTAAGATATACAAACTTATTCACTTTATCTAAAACTAGGACTCTTTCTGAAATCCTAACCATTATGGCAATGTCACTTATTCTTAGAGGATACCCTAACCTCTAAAGTTATCTAATCCGACCTCTGATATCATCTATAAGGCCCCATCCTTAAACCTTACTTAATCTTGAGTTATTACAAGATTACACATTGAGGATCTTTTCAGGTTTAGAGTTTTATAGAATTAGATCATAAATCATGAATTACATTCCACATTTAAACAATGTGGTTACATAAAATATAGTATTGTTTTTCCCCATCAATGGAAACATATTTAAAATAAAACATGGTTTATTTCTTGACACATCCTTGAAAGTATCATCATATCATGCAATTTTCCCTTGACCTATGAAAAAAATTTCAAAAACATGGGATGAGCATAAAAATCTGAGTAAGGGTTATAAAAAATATGGAAAGGAAACATGAGTTCTTATATACATAAGAATGAAATCATAATTTACCCATAAAAAATAGGCAATTTAAAATACCTCATAAAATCATGAATAAATCATAGAAATCATAAGACATAAAAGGTAACTTGAGGCATTCATATCATTCTTACGTAGGTAGTAACCCTCTTGGTTACGTTTGGTATACCCACCACAGTATATTCCCTAAATCTCTTCGGAGAAACCTTAATGTTTCACTCCTTCACATTACCCAATGCATTAGAGAGCTATATCGGGCTCACCTACCCTTAGTTTATCATGGAACCACCCGTCTTCATAACAATGCCCAAGAACCATAACATAATCGTATCACATAAAACATGCATAAAGGAAACATTACATTTCCACCTTTCAATCACAAGATATCAATACAACACATTGATATAAAAACGTTATGAAAACCATTTTCAAAACCAATATAAATGAAATGTAAAACATAGTATTTGTTTTTTTTAAAAAGAAGTTATGGCTTGTAGAGGATGCCTAAACTCATATAATGGTCACTGCGGTGGAGAAGTAGTTGTCGTTGCATACGTATGAAAAAACATTCCCTTTTTTCGTTTAGTAAGTTCTTCGTATAAAAGAGATTCCTTTTGAATAAATTTAAAATTATAAGGGTTTTATACACCGTATAAATGAAGTTTTTGTATAAAACAAAATATTCCTCAATGAATGGAGATTGAGACGAAGTCCCATACAAAGACGGTATCTTTGGATTAAGGATAAATCAATTACATAATTATGTGTGAAAAATGAATACATGAAATATTAGTTGATATTAAGTGTAAAACAATCAGAGTTTATTCACACATATTCATAAAAAGAAATATTAAAGGAGTACAAGTTTATCCCAAAGAATCAAATTTTTGTTAAGAAGTTCCCTTGCAAAAATTTGACAGCCAAACGGCGTCACTACAAAATTCAGAAAATGAGTTGATAAGAGATAAAAAGGGTATATAATCACATGGAAATTAAATTTAAATAAATAAGGATATAGAAGAACATATCCCAACATAATAGTATGTCAATTAAAAGACATAACAAAAGAAGTCTTTTAAAAAGAGGAGGGTGAACGGTTCCCTTACCGACATGGGTATCTTCCAAGACATGCACCCCGTGAAATAAGGACAATAAAAAATTGATGTAAATACTCATAAATGAATTTATATTACACAATGAGTAAAATAATGGGTAGTACATACACCACTGAAAGGAAATTTTGGTAAATGTAGCATAAATCTCATGGGAATAAAAGTTAGATGAAAAATCCCTTACGAAAACTCGGCAACCTAACGACGCCACTTAAAACTTACAAAAATGGATTGCTGAAATCAGATAGAGTCTCTCATAATATTTACATAAATTTTACAAAAAAAGGAATATAAAAGAACATCCCCCAACATAACAAATAAAATCTTAAAATAAGTGACATAAAGGAGAGTACTTAAAAAGAAAGAGAGAGGTTAGATCTCTTACGAAAATTCGGCAGCCTAACGACGCCAATCAAAACATCCAAAATGGATTGATGAGAGAGAATAGGGTCTCTAATCATAGGAACATAAAAATTATAGTAAGAGTAATATAACAGAACATCTCAATAACAAGCAATATGAGCTTTAAATGCAATGAAATAAAAGAGTGTACTTAAAAAGAAAGAGGGGAGTAGGATCTCTTACCTCAAGTCCAACTTGTCTTGTTCGTTTCATTATATTCCTGAATAATAAACATTGGTAAATTTATATTTGCTTAATGACATCCTATAAAGACTATTATTCAGTTAATATCACATATTTTAATGTTATAATAATTGGTTAATAATATGAGTTCATATCAGACGTTTTTGTCGATGTTTGGTACATGAGTCAAAACTTGAACTTGTTGGAAAATAATTTTCCATTTAGTTATAGGTACATCATATCCAGAATAGTATTGATGTTTTAAATATCATATATATCCAGTATATATTCATTTTATACTATTCCATAGCATTAGGAGATAAAAATTAAAAGCACCGTTCATGGAGACGGTAGGTCGTACGTACGCATGAACGCTACTTTCAGTTTTTGTCATATTAATGGAATTAAAACAAAAGGATATATATATATATATATGTTAAAATTACATAATGATATCCATAATTTAGATGTAATATATTACATATATATCCATTATATATATTTACTTATAATAGTACATAACATTTTGAGATAAGAAATGTAATGTACCGTTCATGGAGATGGTATGTCGTGCGTACGCATTAACACTACTTCCATTTCTATTTCATATTTAATGGAATTAAAACATAATGATACATAATAGTATTTTAATTATAGTATGTTATCATATATAATATCATTAAATATATCCTTTATACGTACCACATATGGTACTAACGAATCAAATCACTTTGAGGGGCGGTAGTCCGCACTTCCTTAAATGAAGATATCGCGTTTACCCATAATGGAAACCATAAAGGTGTGCCATAAATGAAAAATACAGAAGCATAATTAAAACATAAAAATATTATATATCATATATAAATATAGTGTCATCTTAATGGACACCTTTTAAGGTGTTAGAAGAATGTTGAACAATCAACGTTTCGTGAGGCAGAAATTCGCCATCCACAGAAACAATATGTTCGTTAACCATTAGATGTAGGTGTGTGTAAGTGTAGCTTGAATACTTCCTATAAAAACATCCTATTATATTTAAGATACTGTATTTGTTACAAAATAAATGAATAAAAATAGTTTAGGGGGTTGGAGAAGCAAAATAAAACAAAATGACACAAGTGAAGACATTACCTTAAAATCGGGTAACTCCCTTTGGTTTGAGCTCAATGGCTTCCTTGGGAAAGCTTCTGCCCAAAGGGAGGATTCAAGAAGTTATAGAGGGATGTGTAGAGACAAAATGGTCAGGGTTTAGCTTAGCCAAAAGCTTTGGAAGTGTGTGTAAGGAGGTAGAGGTGTGGGCATTTTATAAGAGGAGAGGAGGGGAACTCTTAGAATGTAAAGAAATGTTACATTATTTTAGAATGCTTTTTGGATTTTAATGGACCCAAATTGATTTTATTCTAGGATAAGGTGACACGGTTCCGAAATCCACCCATACAATAGGATTTGGACATGTGTAGGTCTTAGATTTTACATTATCTTTCCATTTTATTTAAATCATTAAATAATGAGGTCACCGCTGCATCATCATGATGTCATAAATAATTTAATTTATTTAATGTCTAAAAATTATAAAACAAATACTATGATGCAGGAAATGGTTTTAGATTTCCAATGATTATTTATAGTCCAAAATCGGATTTGTATAACCCCATGTAAAAAGTGTTTTAGTAAAACATCTCATGTTTGTGTCATTTTTACTTTAACATTAAATAAAAAGGTATTTATGTCATTTTCTAACCAAAGTGGCTCCATGGGGTCCCCAAGTTGACCCATAGATTTTCTTGGTCAGACAAGACACATCAAATGAGGGTAGTACATGTTTCTAGGTCATTTCATTTTATTAAAACATTATTCATACCTTAAACTACACTAATTACCTCTAATCGCGATTAAAAACTTAATAAGTTGTTGTTCACCAAAAAATTATTCTAATCCTATTGAACCAAATTTTACTTCTTTATGAAAACAATGTATGTTAGAGTTTTGAAATTCAAAACAAAGATGTGGCAAAATTTCATTTAAACGGAACATTGGTTTTTATAAGTACCACTTAGTGGTTTAACTATTCATCAAAAATTGATGTTTTTCAGAAAATTACAAAAAATTTACCCGAAGCTATATTTGATATTCCGAATTAAAAAATGATGTCTATTTTAAAAAATTCAAAACATATAAGTTGAATTAATTAATTTAATAATTAATTCCCGCTGTCAAAACAAATACTGTGTTTTTAGGAAACAAAATGTATCAAAAGTTTGACACTAGTTTAAGTCCGATTTCAAAGTAAAATTAATTCCAACGACCACTATTGGATTAAATGGTAAAAATATATTCTAATATCACTTTAAAACGAATTAAAAAGATAATATAATCATATAAATAAATTAGATTAAAAAAGGGTTTTGAATTAAAATACAACATTTTTCACTATTCATTAAAAATTGAACTTTTTCGAAAAAATACCAAAAATTTACACAAAGTAAATTTTGATGTCCCGATTCTAAAGATGAATTTTATTTTGTCAAATATAACACATAAAATTTTCAAAAAGTGGATTTAAAAGAGGTTCGTCGTTAAAAGGCAGTTAATCGACCTTTTAAAGAATATTGTTATGTTTATGCATAAAATTGGATTCATTCGCATTTTTAATCCTATAACATTTATTTTAAAGAGTAAAAAATTTTTACAAACATATATAATCATTTTTAGTTAGTTATGTTCATTTCTACCATTACCATGGCTAGGCGTTAACTACCATTTAAAATAATATTATTTTATTGTTAGAGTGCAACGCAAGATTCCCAAAAAACTCATTGTTACATATTGGGTATGCCATCGTGCATAGCGTCCCCTTTAAAGTAATATTAATATTTTATTCGCAAATAAGGATAAATATGAAAATTTCATATTATTTATTTACCTGGGGTGTTACATTAACACTCATCATTTTTCAAATCCATACGACCCAATTAGGAATATATGATTTTATTCATACATTCCAAAAATAATTCTTGTAAACTTGTTTCTTTCTAATGGGAAATGTGAAAAAGAAATATAAAATATAAAGTATAAATAAAAAACCCATGTCTATCATGAATGTTGAGTTAATACAACCATAAAATAATAATAAAATAATATAAATCCCATATCCTTTATAACCTTGAATGTTCATTAGAAAATATAATCAGGATTCACTTGAATGATCTCTATAACATGTTCTAACACATTCATATATGAAATGACTACCATCTCCCAAAATAATAAGAAAAGATAAAAACATGCCCTCTTAACCCACTTTATCCCATCTGAATCCTCAGACCACTCAGCTAGTGCTCAGAATGGTGGTCACCATATCACTATAAGAACAACTCCATGTGTTCCACTGGCGAACGACAAGATATGTGGGTTATGTGTGTGATTACTGGGAGACTACTCCCCCATATCATAGTTCATAAAAACAATCCAATCACCAATAATCATATAAGTGAATTAAATAAGAGAACACAATATAAATCTTATATATAAATGATATTTATATAGAAGTAATCATTCATATAGACTCATGACAGTTCTAAACATAAAACAATTTATCACCAAATACGCCAACACCAAATAAAAGATAAAAATACAATGATGAATCAAGGATCTAATTTCATTATTAATCCTTACCACATGATGGTAACCATAATCCATATGATCTACCCATTGTAATCATTAAAATATATGACAATTCCCTACCCAAACTTGTGAACAATGATATATTCTTGGGTTGAAACGTTTCATGGTTTTCCAACCTATGTCTGAGTATAACTCAGTAGGGAACCACTAATGGGAACCCAAAAATAGGATGTAAATAAAATATATGTGCGTGTGATATTCTTATATAAATAAATAAATATAGTATGAATCATTAAATATACAACTATCATCGATCCACATGGTTTCTAGAGAAACAAAATATCTTCCATATCTATTTTAAATAATGATTGAGTATCTTTGGTCACACATAAAACTCATTAAAATTAAATCTAGGTCATGTGGACATATCATATTTTGTAAATGAACTAATTTATAGGAGGTAGTAATAAATAATCCAAATAGAAATATGTTTAAATTTTATTTTTTTGAGGTAATCCTAAGCATTCCCATTAGACATCAAGGGATAAATCATTGTTGTTTTGGTCATTATGGTAACATCAACCAAAAAATAGAATCCTATGAAGTAGTCCTATGAAATTTAAATGGTGCACCCTAATTACAAAATCCTTACATTATAGAAAATAGATATTGGCACATATGTTCATTCTCTGGTAACCAGCCATGAAATACAAATAGACTTCAGAGTGTAATTCTAGTTAATTACCTCAACATTCTATATACATCAGGAAACTTCTGATTCCTAGGTGAAAAAATAGGCAATCCATAATATAAATATATATCTTAGGGTCTTTTATCTATTGTGTTTACCTCATAAGTATAACACTCAATGGGTATGACATCCTACCTATGTCATATCATATAACACATTCATATGGGTTGGCCTACCAACCGAACACATTTTACAAAACCATGGATAAATTTTCATATGCATAACATGTCCTTGTTATTATATCCATGCCAGGTGTACATAATTGATTCATGTTTTGAGGTGACATCTAGAATAATCTATACACAATTCATACACATACTCTATCATGGTTCAATATATAACTAGGGAACCCACTAGGGGCCCTTATGTCACATTATAACATTGATACCCATCATGGTATCCTCTATCATAGATTCATCTCTTGGGTCAACACCATTTCTATGGTGGATGTATCATCTCTTGGAATTTCCCTAATTATTATAAAACATTACTATCCTCTTAGGTTAATCCATATAAGAACCACTATTAAAAAAGATATATTGACCATCTCACCCTCCAATTCATCATAGGTATTTCCTTTCACACAACCTATCCATAATTAATCCACAGCATTCCCACTCACATAATCACATGTTAATGGGGAGGGACCCCTATCCTCACACTCATTTAAACTAGCCTAATGAATTTTAAGTACCTCGTAAGTCCATAATAGAAAACATGGAATAATTACTCCAAACCTATCACATCCTTCAATGTGGAGGTCACTAAGGAACCTAAATCAGAAGAAGAAATGAATACATACTAATTTCTACCTCCATAGGGTCTATGTATATAATGGAATAAATTTACAATCATTCCCTCAGTGACAGGCAACTGAGGATTCCATCTAGTGGAAAAAGGACCATCAGAGCATATAAAGCATTTTCCATTTTTAGAAATTACATTTTAGAGGAAAATTTCATTTTCAATAAAAGGCTGGTCACCGTTAGTGGTGAGACTATAGATCACATGAAAAAAATTCATAATCTATAAGGATATGATCAAGGGACCGCCTACCCCATCCATGAAGTTAAAAACATTTTATCACATCCAAATGACCATCTCTCATGTTCATCCAAATGCAATAAATATTTTTCAATCAATACAAGGTATTATATCATGCCAACATTTTTATATCAACTAATTATATTCATTTATAATTAATTAATAAATTTATAATTAGTATTATAATTTCATTTAAATAGTCATTATATAGAAGACTGAGATTTTTATATGTTTATTTTATATCTTTTTAGATGAATATCAAATAGATTACACAAACACAATCTTGAGGACCATAATATTTTGGTGTCTTTGGATACTATGTACGAAACTCTCTTAGTACATGAATGATCTTCAACATCGCCCATAAGGATCTTCTCCTCTATTACACTTAATAAACATATCCTACGTGAAACCTCTTTTCAGAACTTGGGGAAATGAAGCATAATAAACATAGATCTCAGACACTGAGTAAGGGTAAAAAAGGAATACGTAAGCATATAATGAACATAATAGTATGAGAGCAGGATAGTAACCTTTGAAAACTAAACCCCACATATCAAAGATCTTATTATTTAGTCTTGGAATACTTATTGCAATTTTATAAGACATGATTCATAAGGAAATTAAATAACATGATTCAAAAGAGAGTATCATTCCCTTAATAAATATAATTTTTCCATATTCATAAGTATAGAAAGTCTTATGTCAAGGCTACCCACCAAGAAATTATGACATGTAATATATGGGATAACCAAATATGTGCCTGAATTGGGCTTGGGGTAATGACCTGTGTATTATCATTTTCAGGCTTGGGAAAACAAGTTGGGTATCCTTTGAGATTGTAGATCATTGGAAATTTAAAAATGAATTTGTGGGATATATAGTTTCCACTTATCACAGAATGAATATTATACACATTTTTTCACAATATCATAATAAATTTATCATATTAAATACCATGATATGTAATGGGTTTCATAAATTTTTTATCATATCATAACCTTTTGAAAAGATATAGGTTTCAAACTCATTTCTTCATTTAATCATATAATATCCCAGGAAAAATAAGTGGGATTCAAAATAATTCTATCATGGTATAACTCGTATAATAAATAAGGTTTCATAAAACTATTTTCACAACAAACCATTCAGATAAAGAATAAAAATGTTATTCTAGATTTATGTGCCTAATAATGATTATGTAACATAAAAAAATTCCACCTTAGAAGAAAAATTATTTTGAAATATCATTTAAAACATTTCTTTAGAAAAATTAATTTTCTTTGAAAATAATTTTTTTTACATAAAACCTGTAAATTTTTTTAGTAACCCAAAAATCCTAAAAAGGAGGATTTAAAAATAATTTCAAATATTTCTTGAGGAAAATATCATTCTCACATTAAAATTAAATTAAACATAAATCATTTTAAAATTAATTATATTTTAAAATATCCTTTAAAAAATAAAAAATATTCTTCAAATGAAACCATGGTCCTAATGATGGGAAATTCTTTTCATTCTGTACACATTAATGAAATCATCCCTTCACATTTGGGTAAAACCAAAAGGGGTAGTTTCTGGAAAATTACATTAACAATACATCTAATAAATTATAATAAAATTTCAAAATGGGTAAAATTTATTTTAAAAATCAATGTATAATAATAATAAAAATTAAAATCAACTTTTTGAAAACAATGTTTGGGATGAAATCATATTTTTCGAACAAAGAGAGAAATAAAGAATGCTTTTATTAAAATAATATCAATTATTTGAAGTAACAAAGAGTGGTAAGGTTGTACTATTACTTCAAAATGTTATTAATAACCATACAAGAATAAAATCTAGGTGTTTAATGAGATATGGAAAAAAATATTTTATCAATGCAAGAATACTCATAAACAATCTAGATAAATGATGAGATTTTGACATTAAATATTAACAACATTGGTAATATTAAAATTTAATACCCATGAAAAAATAACATAATATTAAAATTAAAATATAATGATGGAAAATAAATTCCAAATATTACATGTCAATGTGGCTGTAATAAGCCCCAATAAATAATAGCATTAAATGAAAATTTTAATATAATGAAAATAATTACATTCATTATATAACATGTAAATGGTGTAGCATATACACAACAAAAAATAAATGACTGGTGAATTTACATGTCTCCCAGAAAAAAATGAGAGACTGAATATTGTATACACTTTGTGAAATATATTTTCTACCACCCACTTTGAAGAGATTTCCAAAGATGGTAATTTAAATTCCCAAATTATTAAGGATTTCAATCATAAAATGAATTCCTGGTAAGTATATGTGCAACCATTTTTTTGAATATGGCTTGTGTCTCACATAAGTAAAATGTTAGATTAAAATCTCTTACCTTATCTCATGACTCTATTAATACATGGTCAAACCTCATGTTTAAGGAATATTAGTTTATTATAAATATATTATATAACCATTAAAACATATATCATACCATATAAAATTTACTTGTGAAGTTTTATTACCCATTAACTAACAATTACATGTTAATGTAATGTTTCATGTAATAACCACATTATTTTCATATATGTTTTTATTTTATTTTTTTTTCTCCTCATTTCATCATGATTTCCTAATTTCCATATTTTTAACCAATATATAAATATCAAAAATATTATATATATATATATAGATTAATCTGTAATATTTTGTGATATAAAATGAAATACATCGCTCATGGGAATGATAAGTCGTATGTACGCATGAACCCTATTTCGATTTTCTTGTTTTATTTGAATAAATAAAGGTAAATGTATATTATCATTATCAAATAGTTTGAATTTTATAAATATTTCATATTTTCACTATACATACCCTTATTACATTCGATGTAAATAATGAATGAATCACATCCCTTTGTGAGGCGGTA
Organism: Viscum album; assembly: GCA_963277665.1. Classification (NCBI taxonomy): domain Eukaryota; kingdom Viridiplantae; phylum Streptophyta; class Magnoliopsida; order Santalales; family Viscaceae; genus Viscum; species Viscum album. Next base: position 706,297,643 of record OY728139.1, read on the forward strand.
GTTTGTCGAACCGACGAGTGATATTGTCGTTTCCATCAAAATGGAGAGTATAATGGAAGATTGATATGATTTTTATATAATAAAAATATTATAGATATTATAAATAAATAATAAATCCCCCATTACATCATTTCAGGAGAGGTGGTAACGGAAAAACCGTTGATATTAGTTTGTAAGGAAGTAGTTCGTCGTACAGACGAATGATGATTTTGTTACCCATTTGATGGAAGTGGATACAGTTTCAGTTAATTAACATAATATACAAAAATCATAATATATGTAAGATACATGTGTTCTTATATCATCATGTTATTATATTAACTCAAGGAGGTGGAGGAAGAAATTAATAGAAAATACTCAGTGTTGGACATTACCTCTTCCTTGGGTATCCTCCTAGGGTTGCACCAAAATCCATTCTATTATGGATTTATGTGTAAAATAAGTATTATTGTAATGGATGATGTAATTGGGGATGTTTTGTTTCATGTATTTATAAACCAAAATTATTTTATGGTGTGAATGAGGATATAAGTGGAATTTTATATGTAAGGTTAGTGGCACATTTGTAAATGTTTGAATGAAGATCGTGTACCCACATTTTTCACATGCCAAAATGGTCAAGAATGGATCAAATAAAAACCACATACATTATAATTTCAAACATACAATATTAAAATATATTTTAGATAATTTCATATGATGTTTTACTAGTTATATTATTATTTTATCACCATTTAAAATTTTTTTCCATAACTATGACAACTATGATTTTCTGTTTTTTATATTCATTTTTTCCAAAAATAAATTTAAAAATATAATATAATATAAATTATTTTTATTAAAATATTTAAATAGATTTTTATAAATTTAATTCACATTAGTGGGAAATTTTGATTTAAAATTATTTTGGAATACATGACGAGAATATGGGGTCTTAAAATGATCAAAAGTTTGTAAAGTATTTATATCAAAAAATCAATATTAAAAAGGTTTAAATAGCCCAAATTTTATTAATTTATTTAAAACTGAACAAATTTTAATTAAAAAATAATTACAAATATAATTTAACATTTTAAATAAATTAACCATAAATGTTGATTTCAATAATAATTCTATAATTTCAAATGTTCATGAAAAAATGAATCTTTTCAGAAAAATCATAAAACATTCACCATACGGTATTTATAACATGATTATTTCAAAAATAAATTTTATTTTATAAAAATAATTTACTAAATTTCTGAAAAGTTTATTTTATTAATGTCCAGAAATTAAAAAAATTCTGAAAAATCTGATTTCTGAAAATTATGAAGGCTTTGGTGAAAATTTACTACATTTATATATATATATATTCTTAATATAAAAACATTATAATTAAAATTTAAAACCTTTTAATTACTATTTATATCACTATTTTTAATAGTTAGTTTATAGTGGTCATAGTTTAATTAAAATGTAAATAATATTTCATTGTTTTGTAAAAAATCATAGTTGTGTGTAATGCAAGCTGATTATGTGTTGTATATTGAGAAAGATTAAATGTTTTCATGTAATAAAAGAATAAAATTTTGTTTCATTTAATTAATTATTAAATTTCTATCACAATTAATACAATATATGAAATAAATATAAATAACATACCAAAATTAATTCATAAAGACTAATGGTGAGACATTTTATTCCCTTTAAAATGATTTTCGACCAGGAAATCCATATCACTAATACCTCAAAAAGGGGGATAATTATTCCCCATTGCATACATAGGTTTTTAAGTATCTTCCTTATGCATGTGGTTTCACCAAAAAACATATACCTGGAAAGTTGTCTTATTTCACCGAACATTATTTAATGGATCAAAAACTCCGTAAGTTATTCCTCATAAATTTTTTTGTCCTCTAGCAGTATGAACTCTTAGTTCATTACACATGAATGGTTATGTAGGTACATGCACATGATAAATACATGGAACATGTTATCGAATTGATATATGTTTGTTGAAAGATCCAACTAATAGGGTACCCTCTGAATATGATCAATAATTTCAATTGGATTGATATACTAAGAACTTAGTTTCATGTTCTTACCAAATAATTTAATATTCTTACATATAAAAATTATTAGAAACACCTTGTAAACAAATTCAAATTCTAGAACATGCCAGTGGTTATAATATTAATTTTTTTATCTACTATGATCTTTATTTACATGTTGTTTAAAGGATTTAACATTCTCTACTAGTTATTCAGCTATATCGGGTCCCAATAGCTTTCTATCTCCAATTTGATTTCAACACGTTGGAGATCTAATTTTTTCCATAAAGGGAATAAGAAGTATTCATTAAATTTCTTTAATGAAAGTTTTTATATTAACAAAACTCAACAATCGGACAATGTTGATCTCAAAAACCATTGACATTTAAATAACAACATCTAAACATATTTTCTACAGTTTCAATTATTATTTCAAACTAACCATTTATATATGGATGATACGTAGTGATAAATCTCAACTCTGTCCAAAGATATAGCTATAAAATTTCTAACACATCGAGGTAAACTCTATATTTAAAAAAATATATAATTGAATCTAGTACTCCATAATACCTTTCCACTTATTTGATATTATGTAAATATTATCCAGAGAGAAACACTCTCTGATAACAAAAATGTGCGATAACTTTGTATGGTGTTAAACTGCATCTAATAATTATATCAACCTAAAAGATAAGATAAACCATCAAAGGTACTAGTAATTTTAATCATATTTTCATAATGTGTCATGTAATTTCACCTTGAATAACTTTTTCACTACCTATAAACCTATGGGTTGCACTGCCATAAATGACTCTTTTAATAAAATTAATAATGATAAAATCCCGTCACATAAAACCTCAAAATTGATGTTAATAATTTTAACCAAATTATCATCCTTAAACTCATAAATCCATTACAGTACTATAAATCTTATGGTAACAGTACCTTGAGACAAAAATTCTTCATAAATATTACTCTCCCATTATACCATAAATAATATATTATCTTATATTGAAAATCTACATTGGAAGCATGTTTTAGAAAATGTACTTATAGAATTTCAAATGGTATTCTGTTAATCAATAATTCATGTAGAGGGATATAATAAAACGAAATATCATTAAAGGATGGACAATAATATTTTCATCGGTCTCCTTTTAAAAAAAACAAACTTGAAATTCCCAAATAAAGATGAGAGGATTATTGTTCCCTAATTATCTGGATTCACTTCAGCCACCATGACCTCATAATCATTCCTCTTTTCCTTTTTCTTTGGAGGTTGATGGTGTTGATCATTTCTATTAACCATCAGATTTGGGAACATGTTAGCATAATTATCATACTCATTGAAATTGAAATAATGAAGTGTGTTTGGGGGTATTCTGTAGATTTTTCATGTTATTCACATCATTACCTAACATCGTCCCTTTACATCAGCATTAAATCACATGATGACCATCCTTTCCGCACTTTAATTTCTTTTATCCTCCTTAAGATAATTTCATCCATTATTATTCCCCAAAATTGAGCTCTAATGGAAGATAATCTTCTTCTCTCTATAGTTACTATATTTTCATTTGAATTTCATTTTTTGCCTTATTAACAAAACCATTAGATTGATATGAAACTCCTACACCATTTCCCCATTAATAGCACATAAAAAATCTCTTTATAGTTACTTAAGCATCTTATTGATAAAGTCCACCATAGACTACGTTTTAAGCCACTAATTATTTTTATCAACCTTATATTCAATTTGGATGATAATTCTCTAACAATTACTTCCATGTATTGTAAAATTATCCACATGGATACCATCAAATTCATCATCCTTTTTCTTCAGCTCAGGTAACTCCATCTCCATCTGCATATGAAGAATATGTGAAAAGTAATTATTGAAAACCATGTCTTGAACATATCCCAATCCGTGGATTTAATTTCATAATGTTGCTTCATATTCCTGAGAAGTGTATATTATTTATCCTATTGACCTAAAAAATGGTTGATATAAAAAATAAATAGATCATGTTTTAAACACTAGTGGCTGGAAAATATCTTTTCGGTGGTACTGATTCATTTTTCAGCAACTACATGATCAGAAGGTCTACTGAAAGAAGTTTTATTTTTTCTAATGAAGTAATCAAAATAATATTATACCCCCATTTTATTGTTTTTATGTACATAATGATCCATATATTTTAAATTCTATTTTAGAATAGAAATAATATTTTTCATTCCATCTCCCATAACATTTGGCTGCACAGGGGGACAATAATTTCATTATATATCACACTAAAAATTAACATTGTTCTGTAAGGTTTCATCCATTTACTAAAACCATAAATAATAGTGAAAGGAACAATAATCATATGTAGGAGCCACATAATCCTAAAAATCACTTATATGATGTCTAAATATTGACATATTATTTTTCATTTACGCAAGCATAGGTTTATCTTATTTTATTGATGATTATAATTTATTTAAATCCTTCATTAGGGTTTGTAATGGTTTTCTAAATCTCCAAATCATATACCCTAGGAGTGTAAAAAAAGGTGTACAACAAGGAATGTTTTCATGCACTGGGTGATGATGGAGTTCCACTCAATACCCCCTTTTCATAGTTATTACACAAGTCACCTCTATGTTAGATCCACATCCACATGGATTAACCAAAAAAGTATGTAATTTCATGGAAACCATTTTCTATTTATTTTTCAATAATTATGTGATATATTCATATACATTGAAACAACCTTAAACATATCATTAAAAACATCTCTAGACATATCCTCTAAAGTATTTATCAAATATTTTCTCATATATGTTTCTAAAGGTTAACTAAACCTTTCCCCAAATACTGACTATAGATATTGAAGCTTTTCATAAATAGATATTACATCTCTTTAAATAAATATTAAATACATTACACAAAAAAATGCTATAGTATTGAAATTGTTTAGTCACATTGGAGACTTGGTCCAATATCCTTTTAATTCATGGAAAATACTCAATATCATCCTTAAAGTTCTTCTCCTTTAATGCTCTTCCAAAACATACCCAATATAAAACAATTATACATTACATGGGGAAATTAAACATAAGAAGGTTTCATGATAGATAATCAGTCCAGATAAAAAATGGAGATATATTCAACATAATGAACATAAGGGTATGATAACATGAGCATAAAATTCTAAATCCATACCCTGCATATGAGATATCATAATATTGAGTATTTGAATAAATATTACATGTTTATAAGACATGATTCATAATTAAATTAGATAGAATGAGCAAAGAGATCAAATATTTTGCATAAGATTTTGAAATGTGGAATACATATAGGAATAGAAAATATTTTTTCAATGATATGAGAAAAGTCATTAATAACATCTTCGGCATGGGAAAACCCCCCATGTCCTTACACTGGGCTTTGGATGACCACCCATGTACCCTCCTTTTAGTTCTTGGGATAACCACCTGTGTACTAGTAGAGATCTTAGGACATTTATCATAACGTAATTCATTAGAGGGAGATACAGGTCCACCACATCTGATAATGAATATCATTAACATGTGTTCTAAAAGATTATAACCCATTTCAATATCAATACCCATTAAATGAAATGAGTTTCAAAAATATTTCATCATATCCTAATTTTTATAAATAAATATTGTTTTTAAAATTATTTTATCATGGAAAACCACATGGAAAATAAGTAGGATTCATAATAATTATATCATAATATATCCCATTGAAGAGAAATAGTTCTTATAAATACATTGTAATAATAATACATTCAAATAAATAATAATATTAGTATCCTTGGTTCTTATCGCCACAAAATCATAGGTAACATCAAAAAATTTCATCTCAGAGGGAAAATGATTTTGAAAGGTCATTTAAAAAATATCCTAAGGGAAAAAATTATTTCATTGAAAATAAATATTTAAAATCCCAATCATTTTTAAATTCTAGTTCATTGAAAAGAAATTATAGTATTATAAAGGAATCATAATATGCAAATTAAAACATTTCTTAATAAAAATATTATTTCCTCTTTGAAAAAATATCGAAACATAAAGTTTTTTGAAAACCCTTTTATTTGAATATAACCATGAAAATTTATAAACCATTATTCCAATAAAATAATATTCATGATGATGGTATGATTTTTTCATGCATTACATGTTACAAAAAATATTTGTATTACATATTTAGTAGGGGTAAAATGGAAAATGTTTGTAAAATGATATGAATATTATTTTAAAAACTTTTAAACAAAATTAAAACATGTGTAAAATTTTCCATTAATAATTATTGGATAATAGTGAAACAATTTTTCCAAAAATAACTGAAAAAATAAATTTTCCATTAAAATGGATTCTCCTACCAAAGAGAGAAATAAATATGCACTTTCATGAAAACATTATCTAAATTAGTTTAAGTACCATTGTGTTAAAAAATAATGAAATTACCTTAAAATATAATGAATAAGCAGGGTAAAAGAAATTTCATGAGTTAATTATGATATTTGTCTTCAAATTTTATCAATGAAATCATAATCATATAGAATCCCGATAACTGGAGAGATTGAAACATATAATATTAACAACATTAGAGACATTTAAATGTGATCACAACGAAGTAGTACCATAATATTAAACCTTAAATATAATGAGGGTCAATAAATTAAAGATTTTAGATGTAAACTGGGTTGTATATAACCCTTTTAAAAATAATATAGGTGCTTAACATAACATATGCCTCAAAGACAGAAAAATGAGAGAGAAATTACTTACCACTCTTGTAATATTTTGACTCATAAGACCCAATAAAGAATACAATTAAATTAGTATAATAATATAAATGAGATAATTAGATCCATGATATAAATTTCCAAGGGTAAGTATATTCACCATGTAAAAGAAATGAGTAGTGAATTTGCATATGTCTCCCAAAAATAATAGAGAGACTAGAAAAGCATCATTTTGATAGAGACTTTTGAACTATAAAACCTAATGAATAGATACACTAAAATGTAGATTTAAATCCCTATATATTTTTATTATAATAATCATAAAATAAATTCATGTTAATCATATACACAACATAAAAAAATAGGTGGTGAATATGGAAAGTGTATCATAGATGTAAAAAGTGAGATGGAAATCAATTATGGTAAGTCTTGATTTTCTTTTCACATATTAAAAACTCATTTTCTACAAATTTTAGTTTATTCACAATTTAATATATAACCATTCATAAATATATAATTACATATTTTATTTATATATGACATTCTATTAACTGTTTATAAAAAATGCATATTATTGTCTTGGTTTTGGTAATAAACGCTCTGTTCTCGTATATCTTTTGATAAGTTATTTTTGGTTCTATTAGTTGGATTATTATTTCAAAATATAAATAATATAATAAAATATTTAAATATCATAAATATTTAGTATATATGTATTTATATTAAATATTATTATTTAGTGATAGAAAATGAAATACAACATTCATAGTGATAGTTGGTTGTACATACCCAAGAAAGTTCTCCATTTTTTTGTAAGATTGAAATAATAAAAGGAAAATGATATATTATCCTTTAAAATTAACATTTTATTTCATATTTGTCACATTTTTTTATTAAACCCATTTTTATTACCATCCATGTAAACCATGAATGAATCGCATCACATCGTGAGATAGTAGTCCTCCGTAAACACGAACGACATTATCATATTCCTAAGAAATGTATAATATAAATAAATTTGTGGTATAAAAAATTTAGGTGTATATTAATATAATAAATGTAATATATAAATAATATATCCATCATTATTCCCAGCAAATATTTGTGGTAATGGAGAAAATAATGACATCAGCTAGAGAGGTGGTAGTCCTCCTTACACCTAATCAGGGATATCATAACCAATTTGATGGAAGTGGATATGTTTTCTGGTAATGTCCCTAAACTAAAAAATAACTATATATTTAATATGTAAAGTTTATTATATTCTCCTGTTATAATAACAATTTATGTATATTATGGAACAAATAAAATATAAACACTCATTAATGAGCATTACATATTCTTTGGGTATCCTCCTTAGTTTTGAACCAAATCACTTCCTAGGATGGATTTATCTGAAAAAAAAGAATTACAGTTTGGGATTAGGGAAGATTTAAATTGATTTGGGATGGGTTTTTCTAATAAATATTAAGTAAAGGTATGAATACGGGATGATATGGTTGTACTTTTAAAAGCGAGGTCAGTGGCACACATGTAATATTTTGGAAAGAAAAAGTATACCCATGTTTTTCACGTGAAAATGGTATTAAATGGATAAACATAAATCATTATATAAGATAATTTTGAAATATTTCAGAAGATTATATTTTATAAACGTGTATGTGTCATTTTAACCCGTATCTGTTTAGTTTTACGCTCAATAATACCATTTTAAACTCAATTATGATAAAACAAATTACATTTTTTAATATTTTTTAGTAAGAAATTATTTTTCCATATTATAAAATATAAATTAAGTTGAATAAAAATATTTATTTTAATTTTACAAATTCTATTCAAAGAATTCGAACATTTTAATTGAAAATTAATCCCACATAGGTGATGAGAAAGAGGGTTTTTAAAGATGAAATATTCTAAATTTCACACAGTTTTAATATATAAATTCAATATAAAATATATTAAAATAAACTAAGTTGTATTAATATATATATAATTGAACTAATTTTATATTATAACTAAATTATTATATAATTTTTCTTTTGTAAATAAATTAAACCATAACATATTTTTCAATAAAAATTTAGTATTTTTTAGTATTTATAAAAAATAAAACAACTTTGAAAAATCCCTAAACATCACCCTGACCTGATTTTGGCATGATCATTTAAAAAAGAAAGTATATTTTAAGAATTTATATTTTTAAAAAGTGTGAGAAATTAATTTCATTAATTTTCACAAAAACAATTACAAATCAATTTTTTGGAAATTACTATTTTAGAAACATATAAAGGCTTTCCAAAAAATTATCTACTTTTTTATTAATATCTTTCCAATATATAAAACCATTAATATTAGTATTTAATAATTTTCATTAATATTTATACCTCTATGTTTAACTTAATGTATAAAATAGTTTTGTTTAAATAAGTATATAAATAATATATGTCATGGATTTGTTAAAACTTGGCGTCATGTTTAATAAAAGATAACCTAGTATTGCATGTAGCGTGATATTAACATGGAGATGTATTTAATTCAACATTCACATGGTATTATTTGTAACTTAAGGTTAATTTTTTGTTTTTCAATGAAATCTATCAATAAAATTTTATTAATCCAAAAATAATGTTTCATAAAATCTTGGGGTGTTACACATAATTCCTAAAATCAAGCCAAGTCATCCTGTCATATTGAAACCATGACATACCACCCAAAATATTTCTTTATAGTACCCCTTAAAACCATATAAAATTAAATAAATATCAACCAGAACGCTTCTAATCAGAAATTAAATTAAATTATATTAAAAAATTTATCAAACTTTAATAGAAAAAACAATATTCCAAAGAAAAGGAATGTTAAAATGTGTGTTAGAAGTCTTGGGATATCGTTTATCCATGATGAGATAAAACCACTTCTTAATGGGATTATTTTTCCAAGATCTAATAGAAACATCTCAAGAACCCAAATTATAGATAAGGGAGAATAAAAGTGGTGGCTAAAGAGTGAAAAAAGTCAAAAATATCCAATGGAATCACCATAAAAATTCCCAAATCGAGGGAAGGAATAAGGTTAATAGGGTAGGCATCAACTCTGGTTCACCATTCCTGGAAGAAGAGTAATAAGGTTGAGGTAATTCTAAAATTAAATTTGTTGAATATGATAAAATACCTAATTCAATGAAATCTATTAGGTCTCATGGCTTCTACGTGGTTAGGAAAACTATCTTTAACTATTCGATTGTCACTATCTCAAGTCACAACATTCGTGTAGATTGTAAAAATAGATTAATAAACGATTCACTAACCATTTATCCTTCCATATATAGGGACACCCACCCCACACGGCCTTAATTAATAGTTTTATAAAACAATTTTAAAACCATTAAATTTACCATTGTTGTTTAATTTCATGTTTTTAATGAATTTAACAAAACATTGCGCCAACCATACACCACAAACAAAAAACAAACAAACAATATCCCACGGTTACCCTGCATGGTTTCCTCTAACTATGTGGTAACTATAAACATGGGTAAAACTATTTCCATACATCAAACCATAAACCAAAATATCATGAGACTCTCCATACCACCCAATGATTCTACAAATAATGTGTCCATATTAAAAAACACTTAATGACATTACAACACCCAGAATTCCAATTTTAGTCTCAATTTTCAAACCTCCACAACTCCATAATCAAGATTTTTATCTTCCTCTAAAATTATCAACCTATAAATGAGATATTTTTATATGATGTGATCATCAATATCATTTTAATTATATTATAATAAAATAATAGGATTAATTACTAATATTAAGATAGAGTAACAATATTTATTTAGGATATTTTATTGGATATCAATTATTCAGTCACTAATTGGAGTTAAATAATATAGACAATGTGTATTACCATGATCATTTGATAGAAAATTTATTTGTTTCTTATTTTATTCACTAGGTAATAAATAATATTTATTATCAAATAAATATTTATTTTGTTACATGAATATTAAATTATTTTTTTATCCTGAGACTATTAATATAATATTTTTTTTATTTATCAAATGAATAATAATTATTCATTATTCAAGTATAGACTCATTGGAAGGTGGAATTGAAGATTTAAAGTTCTAGTAGATATGATAAAATAAATATCATTTACAAAAAATTTTATGTATTTATTGGCCTTCAAATTATCAATGAGACTTGTGTGCACAAAGGAAATAATAATAATAATAATAATAATAATAATAATAATAACAATAGATGAGTGGTTATCTATGGATTAATAAAATGATAAAGGAATATTATAAATAATTCATTTCTAACAAAGCTCTATTTATTACTGGTTATATAATTTTGTGGGGTTATTTATAAGATACATTACTGTGGACAATGAATCCTCTCTAGAGAGTTATATCAAATGGATAAACATTTCTAAGGTTTCCAAAAAGATTGATAGAATTCTACCACAACCTTCATTCTTATTAAGAATTATAGAAAAATATATAGATATATTTATGATATAATGATTATTTATTGATCTTGGTAAAAACCCTAAGATGATTAGATCATTTGCAACAGCACCCAACTTTACATCGATGTTATTAATCGATCGAGGTTCATGAATGGGTCATTGCTAGTGAAATTCTATTTTAGATCACTTCAGTTCAATTAAATTACTATTTAGACATTGTTTGATTGATTTACATCTAAATAAATGAAATACCCTAAGGATGAGGTATTTTTGTTTTTATTAAAATAATTACAAATTGAATGTCAAAGATTTTCTCTTTAGTATTAGGAAAATTTGTTTAATTTGTTAAGGTAAATTCACTGGCATGATGAATTTTCAATATGATCATGAACATTATTAAGTGAATCCAAAATTTGTGTAGGTACATGCTCCCATCAACCCTTCCGATGAACCTAGAAACCTTAAGTGATGTTCAAACAGTAATCTTAAAATAAATAATTTATTAATTTTATTAATTAATATATATATATATATATTATTATTTTACCAAACTGTTTAATAGTTCTCTAATCTGCAAGTTGGTATATCTTATTTTATTAGATTCATATAACCAGAAATAATATAGTAAAAATTTTAAAAAATTTAATGAACTTATCGGGACGTTTCATAGATTCTGCCCAGATAGCATGGGATTGTACAATATGTAACCTAAATATAGAATTTATTTTCCCATATTCACCACACAAAGACAGCACAACAGTAATTGAAACTGGTCACATAGAGAAATATGAGGCTTCTTTACATGTCATGAGTTTATCTAAACATTACTAAACATTATTTTAGAAAATACACATTGTGTATTTGGCATACATAGCGTGTTGTCCTACATGGTTCAGGAATTGTGGGGTAAAATGCACATCTGGAATTTATTATATGTCATTAAAGATTTTAATGTAGAGATACATGGTATATATGAAATTACATGGAATATAGATGGGGTACATGTAACAACCTTTTATTTTATGATATATGTGTCTTTAAATAAAATTAATTTCATTAATAGCTTGCTTAATGTGAAACATTGCGTTTAAACGAGCCATGATAAATTATTATTATTATTTGAATGTTATTTCATAATTAATGTATTAGATGGTATAAATATTAATATATAACTTATTAAATATTATTTTTTATACATTTATAGAACTAATTCACTTGTTATCATTTGATAATATTATTCCAAAGTTAAAAAAAGAGATAGTTTTAAGGAAATTGTTTTTATGGGAGTAATGTGTTTTTATATTGAAAAATTAATCTTGTCATAATTAGTGAATAATTTTAAATGGATTTATAAATAATATATTCAAAAATATTAATATTGATTTAATTTTTTATTCTTGGAATGAGATAAGAAAACCTCTAGTTTTATGATTATGAACAAAATTTATTAAAACCAGATCCATTTACATTTTTCTTGATTATTTTAAAATGTATTTATATATATTATAGAAGTTGAATCTTGAAAATGTTTTATGATTTTAAATTTGGTTATTCAAAATTTTTTAATAGTACACTTTTATTTTTTTCATAGTGAATAGTAATAATTGAAAATATTTTTTATCTGGTAAGGGTACAATGGTTAAAACATTTTTAGAAATATAAGATAATGCCTAGAAATCTCTAAAATTCATTCCTTTACATTATTATATATATTACATTAGAACATAATAACATTTTCTTCAATTATTTGGAAATTTCTAGCCATATTCCTTTGATAATGACCATAATATTATTTTATGTGAAGAATAAATATAAAATGTCACCCTCTTTATTTTAATGTCTCTAATATTTTTCATAAAGATAAAAATATGTTATGTTCAGCTATAAAAGGTTATTTTATGTATTAATGAATTTATTTTATCTTTTAAATGTATTTTTAATTTTTATTTATGGAATAACTACATTCAATCCATAAGCAACAACAACACAATTCATTGTATAGTAATATAAAAAATCAAATAAATGATTTTAAAAATATTTAATGTAATAATGTTTAAATAGATTATTATGTTCCGAAAATATTTTCAATAAATATATCATATTATTAATGAGTTAATTTTTTTTATTCTAATTCCATTTCAATCTTGATATTTTTATAGCTAAATTGTGATAATGGTGTTGAAAATGACTTTAATGGTATCTTATGTTAAATATTATTTTATTAAATGTGGAAAAATTCATAAAATCATTATATTTGGCCTTGTGAAAGGGATCAGTTCTATAATATTAAAAATATTCCACTTATGGGACTCTTTAAGTTCTATATTATCTTTCATGACACTTAAAGTATAAAAAACAGTGATATCAGGGTAATCATCAAGTGGTTAACAGGGGGTTAAAACCAAGAGATAAGAGTTATAATATGAAGTAAACTTCAACAAATTTTATTTTAATAGAGGATTTAAAATTATCCTAATAATATATTTTATATATATTTACTATAAACAAATTTTAAATGAAAATTAATTTATATTAATTTAAAAATATAAATAAATCCAATGGAACCCTCCCTTTAACTAAAAAAGGCATCCTCTTCTACTATGTTCAAGAATATTTATCCTTATATCAGAGACATGAAATACATAATACACTAATATATTCCTTACCCAAATCATATATCTTATTTTCATACCAAAATACCATCTTTTCAATTATGAAGATGTATGCTGGAGGATGATTCTCAATGAAGAGTTTTAACTCCTAACCGAGTATGTTCAATTTTATTTCATCTTCTAACTCATCTAAATATTTAGCATCCATTATAAAATAATTATTTTAGTATCTTTCATTTATTTAATTGTAATTATTATTATGTAACAACCAATATTCATCTCCATTTCATCACATTGGAAATGAAAGCATCGCTGGTTTGTATGATTTGATTACCACCTCCCCGAAGTGATGCATTTCATTTTTCGTCTTTGGTTCACATTGATCTTTATTGTTATAGATTTAAGTAATATATAAGACATTTTTATATTAATATAGTTCTTTAAATGCATTTTTATTTAATTTTTTTTCATTCGATGCATCTAAATGATGGAACAACACATTTATTTACGTATAGACTACCGTTTCCATGATGTGGCGTAATATATTTTTAATCCCTGCTATATATGAATTTTCATAAATTCTAAAATAATTATTAAATATGATACACATTGTATGAATGAAAATATGGAAATTATGGAAAAATGATCTATATATAAGTATAAAGAAAGTTAAACTCAAAAATTAATGAAAAAACAATCAGTTGTCACCCAGAATAGTACTTTTAATAATGAGTTATTAATAAATGGTTATCATGATGTTATAATTAAATCATAATTTAGATGATATATATGATTATCATTATATAATATATTTATTATAAATATAAATGTAATATAAGGGTGGTTTAAATCTATAAAAAGAAAAATGATACTAGAGGAAAGAGATTATGTTACAATCTCATTTATTTTTGTGATTGCCTATACTAAATATATATTGAGAATACTTTTTATAAATCATATTCTTTAAAGCCCATATATTTTATTCCCCAATGTTTATTCATATAATATCATGTAAAATTACAGTTTTCTTCTCTATATTATTTAAAGTGTGCATGAAGTTGGTTTTAATAAAAATAGACACTATTTCTCCATTGGTCGATAATATTTTCCTTCCATGAACATGTTTTAATGAAAACATTTTCATGAATATTTTTCATATTTAAAAGTTATTTATTAAGAGTATTCTTACCCCTATTTCACATTCTATCAAATTAATAAAAAATAATCTTCATTTTGTTCTCCTAATGAGCTACTTTTTCCAAATGTGTGATCATAATATTTGATTTAATGTAGAACACATCATCAAATTTTACAACCATCAAGAATAATATTTTTTTTATCGTACATTATATTTTTATATGGTTACTTTTAAATAAATTTTTTTACTTAATATTTTAGAAAAATTCCCATATTAAATAATCCATTTTAAAATCAAAAGGGAAATTTACTCAAGAAACATTATAGTGATCTATTGAATGCATTTTTCATATTTGATAATATCATTTATTTTGAATATTCAATAGGGATATGATGCAATGATATAATAAAAATACATTCGTTGTATAGTTTATTAGGTATATGTTTTATGGATGATTCTAATAAACTCATTTCTTATCAATGTATTAACTATGTTATGATGAAATATTTCTAAAGCTTATTTCTTTTCCACATGTTATATGATGATGTAAAGATGAATGTATTTTGATTTTTTGGTTTATTTATAGTTTATATGTATTCTATAGGAGGTTCCCATTTATTTTTACAATGAATTACGTAAATATAAATAACTCATGGGATAAATATGTTATGTGTGACCATTATTTAATGTTCACTACATTAATCATTTACATGGTTTCATATCTTTATGTTTATGCATGGACTATGATTCTTGTCCGTAAATTTCTACAAGGTTTTTATTTAGTGTTATATACTTAATGAGTGACATTATCATTATTTATTCATGTTCAAAATTTTATAGTCTTATACTTTTCCATATTCCAATGTTTATGACATGATCTCAGGGCTCATGAATTATTATTTATGATTTCACACTATTAGGACATTTAAAATTTATTAAAAAATCATTAAGAAATTTCTCATTATATAATATATTTAATTGATTGGGTATGACTTTATTATGTTATGATAATGCCCCCATACACATATGATCTCATATAATCATTGATTTATATCTTACAAATTTACACTTACTGAGAATCTGACCTCACCCTTTCATTTTTTAGCCTTCCCCATGTTATTATGGATGGTTTCATGTAATATTTTTCTGGAATAGTACAAAAATAAAGAACATTATAGTTGATGTGGAATATCCTTTACGAAATAAAATTTTTATGAATATAATATCCAAATAAAAAAACAATTATCGTTTTCAGACATGAAATTTTGTTTTTGCATTGTATATTCAATTAAAATGGTGAAATATTGGTATATGTTATGTTTGGGTAACCTCAGGTTGTGTCAAAGATGGTTTTAGTTTTTTTTTCAGATTAATATCTGAAAACATTGGGGAAAACACATTGGAAAAGTTTAAGTATAATAAATTTTCAAAAAAGTTTCTTCATGTATATATTTTTTATTTTCATATTAGATAGATCCCTGTTTTGATATTCAAAATGAATGTGGTTTTGGAAAAGATAAATCTAACGAGTGGATTGAATAGTAACTCAATTTTCATATGTTCATGATTTTTGGTCCTGAGACTGCATAAATGGATAGAGAAACTCATTGGATATTATTTGGTTAATTAACACTCACTTTTTTATCCACTAAGATAGATTTAAATAGAAGATAAAAAATTAATGACCAATCTTATGCCTAAAGTGTCTTGGGATAATAAAATGGTTTCATAATACTGGAGATCAAAGGAATTATTTAAAATAATAGATTTTTGTTTACTATAATTATTTTTTTATGTCATACAGTTTGTTTTAAAAATTAGTTAATGGAATAAAGTAGAATCAATCACATGAATAATTAATGTGACGATCAATGAAACCACTATAATCATGAGAAAACAAATGGATTTGGAGCTGGGATGAAATATTTTGTTACTATAGTTACTCAACTTTATCAAGAAATGGTATGTAACATGCAACATGTAGATCTTTTTACGTCACAATGTGTAGAGAAAAATTATGTTCAATCATATATATGAAAACATCGTCATGTTTCTATGGGTATTCTAATCTATTAGTTACTAAAAAATAAATCAATGTAATGGAAAATATATTTTTCATTATATAGTGTGAAAACATAGATAATTTTTTCCTAGTTTTATTTCACAAATGATGCTTTTGTGTATCGATAGTGGAAATTTATCAAGAATAAATGGAATTCGGAACAAATTAACTTCCTTGGATGGGGAGAGCTTAATATGGTATTTCTCAAAAATTACATTCCCTACACTCTTAAACGATAATAGAGATGGGATTTCCAGAATTTAAATTGAATGATGATGAATATATTAGTACCTATGAAGAAAAAATACATGAAGTTCAATTCATTCTTATGGTTTCATGATCTACCCAAAAATTAATATTAATTGGTTCATTATTGGTTTTAAACTAATTCTTAAAATAAGAGTTTTCAATAAGGTACTTTTGAGGATGTAAATAGATTTGATTGATGTGAAATCAATGTTAAAATTTAATATGGAAACCCTCATTATTATGCTTCTGGTGGTAAGAAAAGGAAAATAGAGTTTCATGGAATATCTAGTGGTTTGTCATGTGAATGTAAGTAGAATTTTCAACCTTCCATATTTTAAAAATGTGAGAGGAAGAAATTAGGTAATTACCCAAAAGGAATGATAATATGTTTAACTTTAGGAGACCTCACCTTCATTGACATTAATGTTGATGTGATGTGATGAATCCTATGAATTAAATGAATAGTAATAAATCTCAAACACCCATAGATGAGTGATTTAAATATAATCTTTTATATAACTATAAAAATCAATACCCTAATCTAAATGTTAATGTGGATAATAAATCTCCACAACCTCTAAGATGAATGGGAAATGAGAAATAATATATAATCGAAACTACCGAAGTGGTCTAGGATAATTATGTTGTGAATTGAAAACATATCATACAATTTAGAATTGAAACTATATTATTTGACTCCCTTTCTACTGAATATTCTATATATGAAGAATTTATTAATAGTATCACATCACTTCATCAACAATTAGATGATTAATTAGTAAGGAAAATATTAATTTTATGATTATCAGTATAATGACCTAGAATTTTATCAACAATATTTATCTTCTTAAAATAATTTTATGTAGTATAAATCACAACCATAAAATAGATAAACTAACTAAAAAGTATTCTCATAAATGAATAATGACCCATTAGTCAGTATATTATACAATTTTAATTAAAAAAATATTATATTAGGTTAATAAATATAAAATAATATAGCATTAATATGAAATTTCGGATCAGCTCGATCAACCATAATGACCGCACTCGTAAACAAAACATTGAAAAAAAAGTTCTATAGATATTAATGATTTATTTTGAATATTTAAATATATATAATCATATTTGAAAATAATATTGAGTGATGAATGAATAAAATAATAAGTATATATTTAAATTAATGAACCTATGAGACTATTATAAATATAACCATTGGAATAGTAATCTAACCATTAGATTAGTAACATGACTGTTAGACTAGTAATTTAACTGTTATGAATAGTATTCTGGATATTAAAATAGTAACATCACTTATTAATGTGTGAAATAATATTTCGGTATTTTCTATATAAAAATATGTTATATTAACATCATGGTCCAAGTTAATAAATTTTCTAAAAATTATAAATTAACTTTTTATATGTTTATAAAACATAAATGTTTTATTCAAACATAAATAAATAAAATGATATAAAATAAATTTTATTTTTATAAAATGGATTTAAAAATAAATATTATGTCTTATTATAATTATATTATAGAATTATTAGCCAATGAATAATCTTTCACTCGGCTATCAAATCAATTAAAATATTAAAACCATTATTTTTTAAATAAATTATGATTTTATTGAGAATTAAATTTCGCATATTTAGTAAATTATTTTCATGATATGGATTCTATTTTTTAAATATACCCATTTCAAAATTGTTAAGGTGAATTTATTGGGAATTTTCTAAAATAGTTTAATTCTTGGTCAATAGTGAAATACTATAATTTATTGTGTTTAACATTTTAATCAAAATGCATGAATTTTTGAGTCATGGATGATTTCAACACCGTATAGTTTGAACTAACATCCACTAGTTATGTTATTTAATATAAAGGAATCAATAATATTGATATTATTGTGACAAAATAATATACTATTGAAAATAACAATAAAAAACATCCCTTCCCTCCCCTTATAAATACCAACTATTTTCCTCATACATGATAAGCCTTGGATAATTACAATATTCAACTAAATTCCTCTCCCAAGCCTTTTCCATGTGTCTTACTATTTTTGGTATTAGCAATAGACCAATTCAAATTTCCATAATGAGGTTCTCAAGGAGACTATATTCAAGAGGTAAAATCCTTATTCATTCTCTTTTAAATTATTTCATTATAATAATTTATTCTCACCACTTGACCAAAGATACATGATAACTCTATAATAACATATATTCTGAAATTTTATTTTGTTGGTGAAATATCCTTATTCAAATCTCATCCCATCTCTTTTTATTCAAAAAAATGAAATCAGTGTCTATGGTATGCGAATTCACATCCTTCGTGGACAATGAATTTTCATTTCATATTACCACTTTCATGGTAAGTTTAAATTCAATTATAAGTGTTTTTTATGAACTAAAATTTTGTATTAGATATGTTCAACCATTATTTAATTTATATATTGTAATAATATTATATAAAATAAAACTAGTTTTAATGGTCAAAAAAACTCAAACATAAGTAAACATTTATCATTAACATTTTTTCAAATGAATCATCATCATAATAGAAATAAAAATTATATATGGGACCATTCAAAATAATATAATTTCATGAATACCATATAATTTTAGTTATGTATTGATATTCCCAATTTATAAGAACATCCATAAATATACATAAGTAAATCGACCGTGAAATAATGAAACCAACGCTCTTGGAATGGTGAAATAAAAACTATAACTCATATGGACTTCATGAAAATTAAAAAATTAAATAAATGTGGAAGATGTTATAAATTAAATTATTAATGAATATAATTTTTTTATGTAAGAAATTATGTTTATGCACATAATTGATTCATATATAAGATAGGGGATCTCAACAAACCACTATTTATTCCTGTGGGTTTTGATTTATTTCCCCGTAACCAAATATATTTATTCATTATACATATATAATTCTTATATATTATGTGTATATTTTACAAAATTATGTATCTGGATAAATTCATTTGTCTTTTAGGGGGAAATACATATTTTAAAATGTTCCCTTCTCATTTCCACTCAATAATAAATCCCAATTAATGGGAATTTATCAGTTTCTTACCCATTTTAAAGTACCCACCCTAAAATAATTTAATCCACATATATTTTTCTACAATTTATACACTTATCATGAAATAGAATTTTTGTTCATTTTTTCTTTTATGAAAATAATTATTCCTTTACCGTCTTTAAATACTCTTCCTTCTTATCCCCAAAACGAAACATAAGTGGAAAATTTATTAAATATATTAACCAATATTTTTAATGTTTTCAAATAATTTTGACATCATAATTAGTGATATAATTGTATATTTCATTTATTAATGTCCAATAAATTTTTAAATCCATTCTTTCATGGATTTCATTAACATATGCCCTTTAGTTATGCCTTATGACATGATTACAGTACCCATTTCGTTTTACAGGTAACCAAATGTTTATTCCTTATGTTTGATTCCTTTATGTGACATACATATGCAAGAAAATATTATGATGTGTTAACATAGATAATTCATTTATTCATTGGGTAATGTTTGGTCTCGGGAGATTTTACTTATGGGATTATAGAGTAAACCTAATCCATTAAGGGACGTTTTCAGCCATGTGATACCATATTTCCAGTTAGCCTTAACTCATTTTTATGTCATGTTATGTGTTTATACCATATTACTAAATTTCTATGGTCATATGATTCTAGTGAAATTATACATTTCTATCGATTATTTTTATTTGATAGAAAAATATTTCTTAAAATAATTTAAAAATATGTGTAAAGGGACGGGGTCTCTATAGTTATTATTAGAGAAAGTTAATGTTTTTAAGAGATTATGAGTATAAGACAATATTATGATTCATAGGGATAATTCAATCAAAAAGGATAACCTAGATTGAAACATAGGGAATCATATATTTGGATATATTTTTCATTTATAAGTTTATAATTCTTTGTTTATAATTTTATTTTAAATTATTATTAGCTAAGTATTAGATCCCCTTAATTTTATATTTATTTTTTTGTTAATGGATGTAAATAATAGAAATAATACTCACAAATAATGCGATAGGCACTATTACAATTTCCCTAATGTGATTACAAACATGATTGGAACGATATCTCATAACTTCCTGACAGTTCTATAATAATTGTCCGAATATATGAATAATAAATTGAATAATTTGGGAGTCCCTCCATCTTATAAGAAAGATGTTGTTGTGGTCGAGTAATTTATGAGATACGAACTTATATATTAATTGGATCTGTAGATATTTTAAAAATGTAACAATGGATTAACTCCATTGAGGATATATTTGCATCATGCAATGCTTAAAATAAGATACAATTGATGTTGAGTTATATCATTTTTATGGGGAAGTTGATCAGTGGTGGACACTGATCAACAAAAAAATTAAGAGGAAATTTATTCTATATAAAAGGAATGATTTATTATAACATTAATAAATAAATATTTTATATGAACTATCTGTTATAATATGGCTAGAGAGTTTCTATGGCTGGATAAAAAGTTAGCTGATTCTATCAGGGCATGTGAGGAAAACCATACAAGTCTTTCACTATATGCCTTCCACATTTTCAATAACCATAAAATTAAGGTAGATCACTTATTTAGTGGATTTAAACCAATTCTATGAAACCTTTTGGTTATTATTGACTTTTTTAGCTATGAGTAAATTCTTTTTTGTTCTCTTACGATTTAGATAGTGTTTCAATACTCTCATTTTTAATGTGGGACCAGAGATAAAAATAAGAAAATAGTGTTCAATATGAGAGGATAAATAGAAAAATCACATAGAGGCATAAAACCAAGCATCCCACTTTTCAAAAGAGTAGGATAGAGCATCCTAAGAACTGTCTAAAGGGAAATGGGATATGCTTCAAATTTAGTAAAGAGGGGCATCGAGATAATCATTTTAGAAGGTATATGATATGGCCCAAAAAATTTAAAATAAGAATGGATGGTTTGAAACAACACTCTTCTACTATCATAGTGATTCAAATTCAATAAAAATTGTAATTATCTCAGTTAATGACCTATGATAAGGTTTTTTGAGACAATAAATTACCACAACCTCCATGGAAGGAAGACAGGTAATATGATATCACCCCTGCAGAGGTGGATCCTGAAAATGATATAGTGATAGGTATTCTAGTTATTCATTCAAGAATAGGAAGAATTATTTTTTATTATCGTTCTGAACATTTTTTTATATCATGAATTTTTAGTAGAAATATTCAAACACCACATCAAAATATAGATGTATAGTTATCATTGAGAAAAATTAATGAAGATATTTTTACATCCTATGTATATAACTCCTCTATGGTCAATGTTTGTGGATTGGGCCTTGTAGAACATCTAGTATCTCTACCTTTAGTAGATTTTGATTCTAAATTGGACACGTATTGTATATTTTTACATTAATACAACATCTACAATCAAGAAAGGGAGATCATCATTCACATCCTAAGGAATCCTCCAAATCTATACAAATGCAAGGTGGGGGTGGATGTCTTATGGGATATTCTTCTCAAGTATCAATTCTATTTACTTCAAATAAAACAAAACTTTCTCGAATGGTTTAGGAAAAGTATAGGGTTATGAATAAATACATGCCCATCCTAAGGAAGTAAACTAATGTGTTCCCTGAATAATTTCTCATCATTCCTCCCAATAGATAGGTTGATATTTTAATTGAATATATACCTAAATCTCTTCTCATATAAAATCATTATTTTAAAATTTAAACCATTTAGTATGAATAAAATAATAAGTGGTTATAAGAGAATCATGACAAGTGATTTTTAGTCCTGAGTGCTTCACCATGGTGTGTGCCAGTCCACTTCATTACAAATAATAATGGATCAATGTGCCTTTGCAGTGATTATAGTTATCCCAAAAAAATATTGAAAAATAAAAGGTATCCAATAACATGTTTTGATAACTATTTTGATCAAATTTTAGTATCCATATATTTCTCTTAGGTGGACCTATGGTTAGGATATTAATAGTTAAAGGTTAATCATAAATTTATTTCAATGGATATTTTTATATTAAGGTATGTAAATTATGAGTTAATAGTTATGCCTTTTGTAATCATTAATTCTATAACAACATTCATGGACTTAATTGTTAATTACATTAGATAATACATCAAAAAAATTAGTTATTATATATGATATTCTAATATACTATATGAACAAGGTGTAGCATATTGAAAATTTTAATATTGTGCTAAAGGCATTGTTAATGTAGAACCTATATGAAATGAACTGTAAATGTGGGTTGTAGTTTTTGTAAGTATCATTAATGGGGAATTTCATCACCATCAAATGGATATCTATGGACCCCTCAAAGATAATGTCAATTGAGGAATGGCCTAGGCCATCATCAGTAATGTAAATCCATACTTTTATCATACTAGCTGGGTATTATCAAATATTTTTGAATAACTTCTCATGCATTTCAAACTCACTATCGAAGTTGATGTGAAAGGGTGTATAGTTTTTCATTACTAGTGACTGTAAAGACTACTTCAAAGAGTTGAAAATTATTATTAGCACTGCACTAGTACTAACACTACCAGTCAGTGGGGAATTCTTTTTGGTATAAAATGTTTTTTAAATAAGGAATTAGGTTTTTTATTAATGTATAATTATATAGTGATAGCCTACACATTATGGAAGATGAATGTTCATGAGAGAAATACCCCACACATGATCTAGATTAAGAAGCTATGATTTTTTTTATTGAATGTCTAACGGCATTATATCTATAGGGAGAGGTTTTAGGAATATACTAGTCAAAAGATTCTAAATTATATAATCACAAAGTGGGAGCTTATTATGATCCATCAAATATGGTTACTCCTCATCAATGATTATGACTAGTCAATAAACTAACATCTGAGTAAAGAAAATAAAGTGGAGAATGATCTAATTAGAATGTATGATGAAACATTATAAATAATAAGAATTGATAGGGATCCATTATTCGTAGTTTTAAAAAGTATATACATGGGAATGATAAGGGAAATAATATCATCATTCCATTCTCAAATTATTTTTCAACCATCCATTATGGATAAGAAAAAGGATGCTCAATGAAATGATGTGGAAATTTAGAATATGGTGGAATCTATAAATATTAAGAAATCATCAGAGTTTAAAATTTATGAGGAAGGATTCATAATATTTGGGTCTTGATTATGTGTATGATAATATCATGAGATAAATAGGGAGGTTTTGAATTATGCATGTAGATTGAACTTATCAATCCACGGTGGTGGAACGAAATTCTATCGACACCTCTTATAGAAAAATTGGTGCGATATTATGATGGAATAGATTCCTTAATATACATCAATGTTCCTAGTATGTCAACAATTGAATACTAAAAGGATAAATTGTAAGGGGATGATGATACAATTACTCAAACGGACATGGAAATGGGAAAACATCAAACCGTAATTTTTTTATAGGACATTTGAAGACATTTGGATTAAATAATAATATATTGGTATATGTGAATTATCTTACAAAGATAGCTCACTTCATTACAATTTGACAGGAATTTTCACATGATCAAATTGAACAGATATACATCATAGAAGTGGTGAGTCTATATGGAGTTTCATTCTTTATTGAATCTGATCAAGATCTAAGATTCACATACACGTTCTAGAAAAGTCTCCATGATTATCTAAGCACTAATTCAAACCTTATTATGGCCAATCACACCAAGACTGATGGTTCGTCTGATGGGAATGTTCATACATTGGATGATATTTTTAGAGAATTCTCAATAGAAATCAATGGATAATGGAATCATCATCTTCCACTGGTTGAGTTCCTTGATAGTAATAGTTTCCACTCAATAATCTAAATAGATCTATATTAATCACTTTATGGGAATGTATATCGAGCATTGACATTCTTGGATGATGTTGGAGAATGTAAGACACTTGGACATGAAATGGTCAATGAAACTTTTGAAAATGTATAGAACATTCAATATCACATTTGTTTGCCCAATGTCAATAAGAGTTCTATGCATCCAATCGTTAATGAGACTTTGAGTTTTATATTAGAGACATGGAATTCTATATCATATCTCTATGGAAGAGGGCTATGAGATTTTGGATGAAGGGTAGTCTATGTCCAATGTAAATTAGATCCTTTAATATTATTTATCGTGTCAGAGCTGTGACCTATCATCTAACACTCCCACTAACAATGTCTTAATCATATGATGTATTCCAAATATCCCTCTTGAGAAATTACATAATTTATACCTCACATGTACTTAAGTAAGAGGTGGTACAAATAGAAACTGATAAATCTTATATGGTATAGACAGATATGATATTAGACTATAGATATAATGTTATACAGAAAAGACTACTCAACTAGTTAAAGTACTATAAAGGAACCATAAATACAAAGAGTCAAAAATGGATCAAGAGGATGAAATGAATGAGAAGTTCACTCGCTATTTTTGACCTTAGAATGTAAAATGATATTTCATGTAATAATTTCATAAGGGGGCGAAGGATTAGAAACCCATAATTTCATCAATAGAGTTTCCTGTCTTAAAATTATGTAATTTAGTATAAAGCACAATCATCAAAGAGAGAAACCAACACCATATTATTCTCAATTATTAAGAATGATACAGTAGTCATAATATAAAACAATAATAATTCAGAACATTATAGTTGGAAAATAAGTAATAAATAAGCTAATAATAATAATAAGGAAATGTGGATCAACTCGATCATTAAAAATTACAACACTCACAAAAAAATATGTAGAAATAAATCATACTATAAATAATAAAATAATTATTCTAAGGGTTACAATATATATAACCTTGTGATAAAATAGATTTGAATGAATAATGAATTGAAAGAAGTTGTAATTATAGAAATTAAGGAACAAATATGATCATTATAAATCTGACCATTAGAATAGTAAGATGAACATTGGAATAGTCACCTAACCATTGGAATAGTAATCTGATCATTAAGAATACTATTATGGCCACTATAATATTAACCTTGTACGGACCAAAAATTTTATTAATGAAAATTATTCTTTATCTAATTAAATGTATTATAATTTAAAATGGTTATATAAAATTGAAAATTCCATAGATTTATGTTATTGGATGAATTTTGATAGTTTCTAATATAGCTGTTGAATAGTGATCACATGATTAGTATAAATATAGGGCTTCAAAAAATCCAATTTACATTGACAAAGGAAGCAATGGCCACATACAGTAGGCATTCCCTATATGAAGACCATTTTTCAGAGCTCAGAAAGGAGGAGGCGTAATTGGGATTTTCCCTTGACCGAGCCCAAGTCACACTTGAATACGTTATGCTTGAGAGGAACCACATTTGAGAGAAGTTGAAGTTGATAGATATTAACACTCGAGAAATGTTATCTGAGCCACCCCAACAGTCTGTCACCATCGCGCACCTTACCCTATGGTCTTGTACTGGTGTTTTTAGGGGTAATGTCACAAGACCCTAGTACTATGACTATGTACATTATTCTTATACAGATAATATACATTCTTTTTATTATTTTTACTTTGTAAATAGTTTTTTATGCACAAATTGTATTTTTAGTTAATATTCAACTAAAGATAATATTTTAAAGAATTAATTTATTTTTTAATTAAATAATATTAATTTAAAATATTATATTTATTATTAAATTAAATTTTATTATATATAAATGAACATATACGTTTAAGAATGCATTTGTAATTTTTTATTAAGGTTTGAAAAATGTTTTTGTCTAAACCGATAAATTTTTTATAAATGTCAGCTTTGATTTAAAAACTATAAATTTAAAAATTTAGTATATTATTTGGATAAAATAAATTTTATTTGTGGAATCTTGACATTGAAATTACCCAATGCTTATTTGTTTCATAATTTTTAGAGACAGCCAAATTTTTCGGTAAAAAATTTTAATATAATCGAAATATATAATATGGTTAATGACATAATAATGACCCTTTAGTGATGTAATAAATAAATATAAACATTATCTTCGTCCAATATGTTTTTTAAAATTAAAATAATGTGATTTTGGGTTTGTTAGATTTATTTTACAATGCTTAAGTGGACCCTTCAAGGCTTATGAATCATTTTGTCTTTTTAAATTGTTTTCCTTAAGAGTGTGAATCTCCTCCACATAAACAACACTATTATTTTATGAATTTTGGTAAGTGGCCATAATAAATATTTTTTTCCACTCCCCTTTTGAAAAAACCATGGGAAAAAACCATGGTCTGGTTTGCGGTTTTTATTAGTCTAATGTGTGGTGTCCCAAACCTAAATAATAAATAATTCTCTATCCTTTTCTGTATTACCCTACCCATGATCCAACTTCTTCCTCAGTAAAAGCCTTTGGAGTCATTCTATCCTCTTACCTCCACTATCTAGAATCATCATATGGATTCCCCAGGCTCCCAAGAAGTCTCTCACATGCCCCACCCAAGCCTTTGGGATCACACTTCCATGTAAGGGATTCTCACATTCCTTATGTATGTCCAGGTTTCCTTATATTGTTATTCCCTTTCATTTTCAATTATAAATGTTGGGGAATGATTTCACACAACCCAATTATATACCTATTAATTATTTAATAAATTGATATCAACTTTTTCTCTCATTAATACCTCCCATGTACACCTGTTACCATGCCGAAATTCTGTATGGAATTTTTCTCTCCCCATTTACAATCAGGTAATTATTTTGTATTACATATCTAAATTTCATTATAATTGTTGGTAATTGAGTTTATATTACCCCATTACTATACATTTCATGTATATATTATGAGACACACGTTTCTCTATCATCAATCACTTTTATAGATTCTTATGTCACACCGTTATGCAACCGATATAGCACCATGTTTTCCCAGCCAAGAACATCATGTAGTGAATACCATACCCATGTCTCTATCAAGGTTATTCACCATTATGAACATATAAATATCTAATGGTACTATCTAGTATTTATTCCACATTCGGTAATCATGGAATAACTTATGATGTTGATTGATTCCAAGTTAAATGATCCATGTTTCACACTTATGCTTGAAATAAAATGTTTTAGAAGGATGTAAACTAAAAACGATCCAATGCATTGGCTAAAGTATATTGAAACACCCTGAGATTTTATGAAAAATATTATTTCAATTTCATTTTTGGTTTGTGGTGTACACTACAGTAGTATTACCTTGCGCTATACGCAATACCGTATTAGCTTGCAGTATACGCAACACTATTCTTGGATCATGTTACACACTATTTTAATAGTAGTTATTCTACGCAACATTGAGTGTGTATATACATATATATATATTCAATGCATAAATGAAATATTGTTGGATTATGTTATTCGAAACAACGATGGATTCTTTCATCACACGCAACCCTGACTTGGCTTTCATTACACACAATCACGACCTTCCTCGATAGCTTTTGTAGTACGCAATACCGGGTTTCACTGAACAATGATATATTGTTATAATCTTATTATGGACTAGCCTTTATGAATATTATTAAATAAATTTTTAATTTTATTTCATTATTATTCATCTTATTTATTTTCTAGAACATGGTATGAGAACAAAATAATTTTTTCGGGTAAAATTGGTATTTTTCAAAAAAATACAGTTTTGCTGCTTTTTGATGGTGCACCCACATTAAATCTAGTTTTTGACATGTTTATAAGTTCAATTTGACAAAATAAAATTCTTCCTTGGAATCAGGATATATAAATTTAATTTCGATGAATTTTTCATATTATTCCGATAACTTTCATATTTTGATGAATAGTAAAAACACGCTATATTGATAATGGGAATTACTTTCACTTTGAAATTGGACATGAACAAGTGATGATCTTTTGATATTTATTGTTTCATAAAAACACGCTATTTGATAATGGGAATTACATTTAAAATTAATTAATTCCACTTATATGTTTTGAATTTGGAAAAATAAACATCATTTTTGAATTGAGAATATCAAATATAGCTTAGGCTTAATTTTTGGTATTTTTCTGAAAAACATCATTTTTTGATGAATAGTGAAAACACTGATTTTTTGGTTAAAACCGACTTTTTATTTAATTATTCATTTATTTGATTTAAATTTAATTTAGGTCAAAATAGATACATAATAATTATATATGTTAAATAAAATTCCTTGGAATCATTTTATAATAATTTTAGATTTATAAAAATTGTATTGAACTTTTCACCGTCTTTTACCCACCTCCTGGGAGCTTTTTCAATTGTTCATGAAACATAATTTTACTGCTTCTGTGAGTTGAATTTTTAAAATTCGAGAGAAAAATTTAATATCAAGGAGTAAAATGTGGTTTAATTAGATAAAATAAATTTTGGTGAATAGTAACTTTTTACTTTTATTTACCACAGTTAAAAGTAAATAGGGTAATTCGAGGTTAAAATAATATTATAATAATTCCAAATTACATTAACACTTGTCCAAACCTTACTGGATGAGTAATGGACAACTATGGGCATCCTTGGGTCTATTTTGGGACCCGATGGAGCCACTTAAGAAAGACAATGACACATTAGATTAATTAATTTAATGTAATGAGAAAATTGGCATTAACAAAAATCCTTTAGTATTTAATTTTTATAAGGGGCTATATAAATTATCATTTTGACTATAAATATTCATTATAAATCTAAAAATATTTCCTAAATGTTTTTATTTTTTTATAATTTTTAGAATCATATAAATTAAATTATTTATGACACAATAATAAAGCAGTATTTACCTCATTAATAAATGATTTAAATAAATAAGATTATAATGATTAAAATATTATCCAAAACCTATCCAATTCCTATTGGATGATTTTATTTCGAATATGAGTCATCTTATCTTTGACATTAATGTGTTTTGGACCTCTTGAAACTGAAGATAAGTTTATAATAAAATAATTTTTCACACATTCCTAAAGAGCCACTCCTCTCCCTTATAAAAGGAGACCACATCTATGTAATTCATCACACCTATAAAGACTTTTGGATCGTCCAATCTATGCCCATATAAGCTACCAACATCCCTCTCCTACCCCCTAGAAGCCTTACATTAGGCATAATTCCCTTCATGAAGTCCTTTTGGTTTAAACTAAAGAAAGTTTCCCATATTAATGGTAATAGTTTCTCTTAAGTTGTTTTCTTTTATTCTACTTCTCCAACCCCTAAACTCTTTTTAATCCTTTATTTTGTAACAAAACCATTATACAAAAAATACTAGGATGTTGTTATGATAATTATTAGAACTACACTTACACACACCTCCATCTAGTAGATGAAGAACATAATGTTTCTGTGGATGGAAAACTAACGCCTCACGAAACGATGATTGTTCGATTTTCACCTACCGCCTCTCATGGTGGCCATTATGATAGAACTGAATTTATATTTGATATATATTATGTTTATTATTTCTATATGCTTCTTTAATTCCCAATTATATCAATTTTTTATGGTTTCCATAGTTGGTAAATTTGATAATCTCATTTGAGGAAGTGCGGACTACCGACCCCTCAAAGTGGTATGATTCGTTAATGAATTATGTGGTGTGTATAAAAGATGTAGTTAATGATATTATATATGATATTATACTGAAATTATAATATACCTATTTATCATTATGTTTTAATTCCATTAAAATAAGAAATAGAAATGAAAGTAGCATTCATGCGTACGTACGGCATACCGTCTCCATGAACGGTGCATTTCATTTATTACCTCCATATGTTATGTACTATTATAAATAAATGTATATACTGGATATATAATAAATATATATGATATCTAAATTATGATATACATTCTGGAATTATGTAAATTATGATATAAGTAATCATAACATCAAGAACAACAAATCCAAACACATACGATAAATAAGATGATTTTAACCAAAACGTTGCTTTAACATGGTATTTACAAATGAACGGGTAATATAAAGTCATTAGTGAACCATATATGATATCATAACAATGAATATGATTCTGTAATAAGTCAATGAAAATATTTAAATCATTATACAGGAGGTTCAGATATGTACGAAGCATATCAGACCTAAGGTAAGGGATAACTATTCCAATCTCGTTCTTATCCGAGATTGTTTATTTGTAAGTATTTATTGGGGTTATTCATATCAGCCATGTCCATGGTTCCGAAAAATTGTTCCATGTATATTTAAAGTCCCTTTTAACTATTTTTTACTTTTACTACATGCTATTTAAGGAATCTTTCTTTTTTTACCATACACTATACTTTTTTGATTTTTACGGCAAAAGAACGAGAAGAATGATTTTTTAACATATACGGTATGACCAAATTTTTTACGGTTTCATAATGCGTTATTTTCATGTATCTTGCTCTACAATATTTCATAAGTATTTTCAAAAAAAATCCATTTATTTTAAAATTTCATGGCATTTTGTGAAAAGAAAATGTTTTTGAAGAAGAAAGGATATTTTCCTTAGGAATTCATGTCAAGTGTTTTGTCAAAACCTATTTCTATCTAAGATGGAATTATTTAGTATGATTATGTTTCAAGAATAATGTATCTTTGATTTAAATGGTTTCACTTTTATTATGATGTAATTATATCCATTTGTTTTATATGTATTATGTTATGATGGGATGATGTTTATGAAACCCATTTTATTCATTGGGTTATGATGAATGATTTATGTTTATGTTGTGGCACAGGTAAGAATGATTTCATTATGAGATGGGTGGGACCTATGTCTCCCTTCAATGCATTGGGTAAAGATTTATATCTCATGAGATAGACATGGCTGGAACGGTAATTCAATCTGGTTTAGTGATACAGGACTGGAACGAGGAGTGAACTCGATTTAGAAAGGGACATTGTCCACTAAGATTGTCTGGACAGCAATGCCTTGGCTACTATGGAAGTCATAACATGTGCTTAATGGTTTCCACAATTAGATTATTTATTACCATGCTATTTTTTCAAGATTGATCTTCCTTTATGATATATGCCTTACATACTTCAAAGATTTATGTCCTTGCTCAAGATTTTGATGTTTAGATTTTATGTTCACGCTCTTTCATTAAAATGATTATGTATTGTTTTTTTCCCTATGCTTACCCTTATTGAGCATTTGATCTCACCCTTTATATGTTTTCTTATCCCAAGGATTTTAAGAAAGTTTTTAGGTATGAAAACAAAAGGGTAAGATCTTTATGGGAGTTGTTGAAGATATTTCACCAATATTAGAGGAATATATTCTGAGTTTCCAAAGACACTAAACTATTACAATCCTTGTTTTTCTGTTTTTGATTTGTATTAAGTATTCCGCAAGAGTAATGTAATTTCCATGTAAGTCATGAATTGGGTATCTACAGTTGGTATCAGAGGAAAGTTTTAGTTAACCATTGGAAACTAGGATGTGAAAACTTTAGTGAGATCCCTAGAGATATTTCTATGGTATCTATAGGGATGTCCCTAAGGATAAGTATTAGTACAGGTTATATTCCTATAATTACAGTAACGATCTTATAATTAAACCTAAGATGTTAGATATTGAAGTTACTCCCCCTTTATAATGTTGTTTTACCTATCATGATTTTTTCCTTTCACACTATTCTTTTTTGGGTTTTAGAAAATGGTTAGAAACAAGAAGATTCACGATAATGGAGAATATGATGAAAAATGGAATGATATTCTTCATGATCAAGCAAATGAAATTGGATTTGGAAGGAAAAACATCGTTATTATGACTAATTAGAAATCTCATAATATTATCAATAATCTCAGCGTTGGTATGTTTCCTGACTCAGCTAATAAGAGAAATATGGAGTTTCATGATGACCATAAATGAAATAAAGTTCAATTTCCCTCATGCAAGTCATGTGGGAAGAGGCATCAAGATGAATGTTTCAAATGAACTTGACGATGCTTTGAGTGTGGAAAAGAAGGACAAAAAGGTAGTAATTGTAAAGGAAAGGGTTCAGCTAACACCATGGACAAGGATAATTGTATTCCTAAGACATCAACAATGGTTAAGTGTTTTAAATGTGGAATGTATGGGAAATATTCAAACCAATTACCCAAGGTAAAATCTTATAAATATAATCAGCATGGTCATATGGGTAGTATTTATGTGGATGATGATGAAGAGACTACAAATTTTATGTCAGATGAAATAATTTTTTAAGCTCGATCAATTGTTTAAGAAGGTAGTGGAATGATTACATGTTTACCAAGAGTAATTTTGTATAAGTAATATCATGGTACTATGGAATATAGAGACATCTAAGGATTTTTACACTGTTGTCTTTCTTTATGTTTTGAAAGTGTATGATGAATGTTACTGAAAACCATGAAAGGTTATTCAGATATTTTTGGAAAGCACCTAATATGCTCATAAAGAAGTGCTATGGAGATAAATAAATGTTTGATAGCATTAATGAGCTCATGAATTATATATGGACAAAGTGATATTATGGTTTGAGTATAACGATTTTTAGGGATTTTGGTATGTGTAAAGAGTTAACATTTGACAACATTCATGTTTTCACTAAGGTTCAATGGGTATTCATTTTTCAAGAGAATACATGATTAAGGTATTCGCATGATTGGAATGTGATCAACAAGATATATCAGGGATAAATGATGGTATTCACATGTTCGGTAGATGACATTTCTACTAATTTTCTTGTTTATACTATAAGCTTAGACAGAAGTATTTTGGAAAATCCAAAA
Source organism: Viscum album (assembly GCA_963277665.1). Lineage (NCBI taxonomy): Eukaryota > Viridiplantae > Streptophyta > Magnoliopsida > Santalales > Viscaceae > Viscum > Viscum album. The sequence goes on from OY728139.1 coordinate 706,331,864, forward strand.
GATTTGAAATAGATTACGTTGGACATAAGTTAGTATTGTTTAAGGTGAGAACTGTTTTCTATATTATAGATGGAATGTCATAATGATGTAATTTCAGAAAAAGGAAAACCTATAGGATGGGTGACAACCAGTCGCTTCGGACAAGGATGTGGGAATATAACCCACAACCGAAGTGCGAGAAGCCTTTATCGCCTACCACTAGCATACAGGAAGTCCCTGGTTTGTTGAAATTGGTTTTATTTTATTAACCAGTATGATAGCTGAAGTATAAGTCCATTTTTTTGAATCATATACGATTAACCTCACCATATATGAACTTATTTATATTTGATAACTTTTTCTAACCTTATGTTTGAAACATACAGAATGACCCATCATTCTATCAAATGATCTACTAACACTTCAAGAATAAAAAATTCAACTTCATTTCTTTAAGAGATGAAGTGGAAATTGTTAAAGGCATAAAAAACATTGAGATGGTACCAAAATCATGTAATTATTTCCTTTAATTCATCAACTTTTGGGAAATGATATAGAAAACCAAAAAATGTTGTCCTAGTGCCCTCATATCGGACTAATCAGATGGTACCTTAGATCATCACAAATTTATTTCTTTGTGATTGTTGTCTTTTTCATAGCCATGTTCTCTACCACTCTCCATCAAAACATGATGGTTACATTTTTCTTCCATATCCATATTTTCACCTATTTTATCCTATATGGAAACCCAGTGATTAGTTACATTCGTTAATCGTTACGTTTCATACTTTAGTTTTTAAAATCAATTTTTATTATTACTTTTTACGAAGTGGGTTTCTATGAATAGTAAATGATTTAAAACCCCGGTGAATTTTGAGGGCGAAATTCATTTTATGGGGGGTAGAATGTAACCCCCTGATAATTTATGAAAAATATTCTTTCAATTTAATTGATGTAATGTGTTTTACGCTACACCAAGATTACCTTGCGCTATACGCAACACCGTATTAGATTACAGTATACGCAACACTATTCTTGGATCATGTTACACACAATTTTGATAGTAGTTATTTTACACAACATTGATTGTGTATATAGATTTATATATATTCAATTTATAAATAAAATACGGTTAGATTCGGTTATATGAAACAATGAAGAAGTCTTGCATCACACGCAACCCTGACTTGGCTTACATTACAAGAAATCACGACCTTCCTCGATAGCGTGTGTAGTACGAAATACCGAGTTTCACTAAACAATGATATATTGTTATAATATTATTATGGAGTAGCCGTTATGAATAGTATTGAATAAATTTTGAATTTTATAACATTTTTATTCTTCTGACATATTTTCTAGAACATGGTATGAAAACAAAATAAAATTTTCGGGTAAAATAAGTATTTTTCAAAAAATGTTGTTTTGCAGCCTTTTGATGGCGCACCCACATTAAATATAGTTTTTGACGCGTTTATAAGTTCAATTTTAAAAAATAAAATTCTTCCTTGGAATCAGGCTATATAAATATAATTTGGATAAAATCTTCATATTATTTTGAAAACTTTCATATTTTGATGAATAGTAAAAACAGGCTAAATTTTTATTAAAAACAACTTTTTTCATCGCAATAATTTATATGGATAGATTATAATTTTAATTTTTTATAATGTGTAATTAGAATATATTTTTACAATTTAATCCAATGTTGGACATTGGAATTAATTTCACATTGAAATTGGACATGAACAAGTGATGATGTTTTGATAGTTATTGATTCTTAAAAACACGCTATTTGATAACGAGAATTTATTTTAAAATTAATTAATGCCAACTATATATTGTGAATTTGGAAAAATAGAAATCTTTTTGGAATTCAGAATATCAAATATAGCTAAGGCTGAATTTTTGGTATTTTTCGGAAAAATATCAATTTTTAATGAATAGTGAAAACACTGAGTTTTTTGGTTAAAGCCGACTTCTTATTTAAATAATAATTTATTTTATTTAAATTTATTTTAGGTCAAAATATATACATAATACTTATATAAGTTCTATGAAATTAATTGAAATCATTTTATAATAATTTTAGATTTATAAAAAATTTATTGAACTTTTCACCGTCTTTTACCCACCTCATATGAGCTTTTTCAATTTTTTATAAAACATAATTTTACCGCTTCTGTGAGTTGAATTTAAAAAATCTGAGAGAGATAGTTAATATCAAGGCGTAAAATGTGGATCAATTAGATAAAATTAATTTTTGGTGAATAGTAACTTTTTACTTTTATTTACCACGGTTAAAAGTAAATAGGTTATTTCAAGGTTAAAAGAATATTATAATAATTCAAAATTACCTTAACACTTGTCCAAACATTATTGGATGAGTAATGGCCGACCATGGGAATCTTTAGGTCTATTTTGGGACCCCATTGAGCCACTTATGAAATACAATGACACATTAGATTAATTAAATTAATGTAAAGACAAAATTGGCATTAACAAAAATCCTTTAGTAATTAATTTTTATAAGGGGATATATGAATTATCGTTTCGAATATAAATATGAATTTTAAAGATAAAAATATTTACTATATGTTATTATTTTTTTTAATTTTTATACATCAAATAAATTAAATTATTTATGACACAATAATGATGCATTATTAACCTCATTAATAAATGTCTTAAATAAATAAGATTATAATAATTAAAATGTTATCCAAAACCTGTCCAATTCCTATTGGATGATTTTATTTCGAATATGAGTCATCTTATCTTCGAAATTACTGTGTTTTGGACCTCTTTAAACCGAAGATAATTTTATCATAAAATAATGATTTCACACCTTCATGAAGAGCCCCTCCTCTCCCTTATAAAAGGAGACCACTTCTATGCTATTCCTCACACCTCTCAAGCCTTTTTGATCGTCCAAACTATGCCCAACTAAGCTCCCAACATACCTCTCCTCCCCCAAGAAGCTTTACATTAGGCATAAAACACTTTAAAAAGTCGTTTTGGTTTAAACCAAAGGAAGTTACCCAAATTAAAGGTAATAGTTTCTCTTAAGTTTTTTTATTTTATTCTACATCTCCAACCCCAAAACTCTTTTTAATAAATTCTTTTGTCACAAAACCAGTATCCCCAAAATACTAGGTTGTTTTTATGAGAAGGGTTATAACTACACCTAAACACACCTCCATCTAATGGATTAAGCACATAATGTTTCTGTGGATGGAAAACTAACTCCTCATGAAACGATAATTGTTTGATTTTCTCCTACCGCCTCCCATGGTGTCCATTATGATGGAACTGTATTTATATATGATATATATTATGTTTATGATTTCCTTATTCTTCTTTACTTCCCAATTATATCATGCCATCATGTGGGATGTATAATAGATGTAGTTAATGATATTATATATGATATTATACTGGAATTAACATATAATTATTTATCATTATGTTTTAATTCCATTAAAATAATAAATAGAAATGAAAGTAGCGTTCATGCGTACGTACGAATTACCGTCTCCATGAACGGTGAATTTCATTTCTTACCTCCATATGTTATGTAGTATTATAAATACATGTATATTCTGGATATATAATGAATATATATGATATATAATTTATTATATACATTCTGGAAGTATGTAAATAATGATATAAGTAATAATAACATCAAGAACAACAAGTCCCAACACGTACGATAAATAAGATGATTTTAACCAAAACGTTGTTTTAACATGGGATTTACAAAAGAACGGTTAATATAAAGTCATAAGTTAACCATATATGAGATCATAACAATGAATATAATTCTGTAATAAATCAATGACATTATTTAAATCATTATACAGGAGGTTTGGATATGTACGAAGCATATCAGACCTAAGGTAAGAGATAACTATTCCAATCTCATTCTTATCCGAGATTGTTTATTCGTAAGTATTTACTGAGGTTATTGTTATCATCCATGTACATGTTTCAAAAAATGGTTTCATGTATGTTTAAAGTCATTTTTAATCATTTTTTAATTTTACTACATGGTATGTAAGTAATTGTTCTTATTTTTACCATATGCGATACTTTTTGATTTTTCCAGCAAAAGAACGAGAAAAATTGTCTTTTAAATTATACGACATAACCAAATTTTTTACGGTTTCATAATGCATTATTTTCATGAAGCTTACTCTACAATATTTCATAAGTATTTTCAAAAAAAATCCTTTTCTTTAAAATTGCATGGAATTTTGTGAAAAAAAAATTGAAGAAGAAAGGATATTTTCCTCATGAATTCATTTCAAGTGTCTTTTCAAAACCAATTTCCATCTAAAATGGAATTATTTAGTATGATTATGTTTCAAGTATAATGTATCTATGATTTACATGGTTTCACTTTTATTATGATGAAATGATATCCATTTGTTTTATATGTATTTATTTATGATGGGATGATGTTTATGAAACTGATTTTATTCATTGGGTTATGATGAATGATTTATGTTTATGTTGTGGAACAAGTAAGAATGATTTCATTATGAGATGGGTGGGACCTATATCTCCCTCCAATGCAATTGGTAAAGATTTATATCTCATGATATAGACATGGCTGGAATGGTATGTTAATCCGGTTCAGGGATACAGGATGTGAATGAGGAGTGAACTTGATTCAGAAAGGGTCTTTTTCCACTAAGATGGTCTTGGTAGAAATGCCTTGGCTACTATGGAAATCATAACAAGTGATGAATGGTTTCCACAATTTCATGTTTTATTCCCATGCTATTTTATCAAGATTGATGTTACTTTATGATATATTCCTTGCGCACTTCCAATATTTATGTCCTTGCTTGAGATTTTGATGTTTAGATTTTATGATCAAACTTGTGCATTAAAATGTTTATAGATTGTTTTATGTTCCCTATTCTTACCCTTACTGAGAATTTGAGCTCACCCTTTATATGTTTTCTTTTCCACAGGATTTTATGAAATTTTTTAGGTGTGAAAACAATAGCAGAAGATCTTAATGGGAGTTGTTTATGATCTTTCAACAAGATTAGAAGATTATATTCTGAGATTCAAAAGACACTAAACTGTTATGGTCCTTGTGTGTCTGTTTTTTGGTATGTATTAAGTATTCTTCAAAAGTAATGTAATCTCCATGTACATCAAGATTTTGGTCTCTATATATATTATAATGATATGTCATGTGAAATTGGTGTTGAATAATGCTAATTCAATTGCTACAAGGGTTTACTCGTGCTTCATGTCAAATGGGGGTTTACTCATGCTCCTTGTGCAATGAGCCTTGGCTCATGCTAATTCCATGTTAAGTGTTGTTCCCACATTTCCTTGATATGATTATCAAACTTTATCGTGCCTTTATGTTCATGTTTCTCTTGTGTTCCATTGATATTATTATAGTATAACATGTATTGTATTCCTCATGTTATTCCATATTTATTCCTTTATTAGGATTTATAGCTCACCCTTTTCTTATGCATGTCCACAGGTTAACCTATGCAATGCTATGTACGTGGAAATGTAGTGGTCATGTAATGGACATTTTCAATATAGATGTTGTATTTCATGTTTTATGTTTTTATGTAATGATCCTAATACCCATAGACACTAGAACCCTTTATCATTTATGTTTTATCATGTGATGTTTATGTAACAAACAAGGTTTAAGTGTGTAATAAAAATTAGGGTTTTCATAGTTGGTATTAGAGGATAGGTTTACTTATTTTTGGGATTAGGATTAGAAAACCCTTATAAAGCCTTAGAGACAAGATTATGAGTAATAAAAACATACCTATGTTATGGTGAGTATTGAGTAAGTGGGTTACCAATAAAATACATCCAAGTATGGATACAAGCAGGTAGTGGTGGCTCTGGTACAAATGTACATAGGGGTGAAAACCCTGATAAGGAGTTTCGGGATTGACCCGTGGTATACTGGTACTCAAAAATGGGCATTGTTTCTCTCTTGGTTATGACACTCCCGGGGGATATGATTTGGTAAATTAACAAGTTTAGTTTGAACCATTATTAAGGGATTTTAAAAAATCCACTAAGAATACATGTTAAAAAGTAAATCATGGATAACATAGATTGAAGCATATAGATTCATATGGTAAGGAAATAAAATCTTTTTATAAGTAATATTTTATTGTATTTGGATTACCCTTTTATGTGTTACCCCAAACGTTCCTTTTATTCCAGAAAATGGCCGGTAATAGGAGGACTTGGGCTAACAAACGATGTGAAGATCAATGTGATGATTGCCCTAATGAGATCCCCAATCGGATGAGAGTGAGAATCACGAAATTTGTCATGATAAACTCTCAGTTTAGTCAAGAATTTAATAGAAACATGGGAGAAGAGGAATGTCAACCCCCAATGAAAGAATTATTTTCTATCGAGTGCATCATGAGAAAAATGACCCTACTTTTAAAGGATCATCTGATCCCTCAATTGTCGAACAATAGATCAACTCCGTTGAAAAGATATTCTCCATATATCAATGTTCCAAACAATAGAAGATTATTATTGCTGATTATTTTATGGAGGGTGAAGCCAATCAATTGTGGAAATTGAAAAAAAATAAAAATCTTGAGGTGGAGATCAAAGCGTTGGAATGGAAGGAATTTAGGATATTTTTTTTGATATATAATTTCCACGCACACCCCAGCCTAAGATGAATATTGAATTTCATGAAATCAAGAAAAAAAACGATGAATATATCAGAGAATATGAGGAAAACATTACAACGCTTGTAGGATATACATCAGGCTTTTTTGTTTCCCTCGAATGCAAGGTTGACCACTTCTTTTATGGTCTGAAACCTAGCCTATAAAAGCGCTGTTGATCTGTGACTTTGACAGCTATGAGGAAATTTCCCAATGTTCCCTCATGGTTGAAATTGAGATCGGAGAATCTCAAGGGTATCATGGGTATAAAAAAGGGTGACTTCAATTTTAGTGGTCTGATGGATATGTCCAATGGTGAAATGAAAATCCAGCACCCCCTTTCCAAAGGTGTGGAAGGAAGTACCACAAAAATTGCCTGAAAGGGACGATAAATGCTTTAGGTGTGGAAGAGAAGGTAACCTGGCTATTATGAGTCAACAATAAAAACATGCGGCTACGATAGAGCAGAGGAATGATCCGCTCGACCTTCAATGAGTAGTTTTTTTCTTCAACTGCAATGAACTGGGGCACTTTGAAAACCAGTTCCCTATGCTAAGGGTTTTCGGATGCAACCAACAACCTCCAATGCAGAAAGATAGAGCTTTTTCCATCACTACTACTGAAGTGATCCCCGATAAAAAAAGTGGTGACATGTACGCTAGTTATTAATTCAAGAATAGCGAACATACTTTTTGATTCTAGTTCTACACATTCTTTTATATCCCAAATTTTTAGTATAGGAATCCCAACACCACCACAAATCATGGATGTAAAGATGTCAGTGAGTATGGAAAATGGGGAAATCACTACATCCCATGAATATAACTCCCCCTATCATAATTTGTGGTGTGAACATCCTGAAATACATCATCATACTCACTCTCGAAGAATTTGATGCAATTCTCTGCATGGATTGGATTTCTTTATATAAAGCAAACATAAATTGTTGTGAGAGGCGAATCACTCTCCATATGGATAATCTACCCCTAATTCAGTACAAGTTAAAGGATGAAGATGAATCTTTTTTAGCTCCATCATCTCTTGAATGTATATTACTGCTCTATAAGCATTCGTATCTACCTCAGATGATTGAGTCCAAGGAAGAAACCATCTTTGATGTCATAAAAATTGTGAGGGAATTTGCAGAAGTGTTTCCCAAGTAATTTCCATGTATTCCTCCTAGAAGAGATGTTGAATTATAAATTGACCATAAACCTAGGGTGTTTCCAATATTCAAGACTCTGTATAGAATGGTTGTCGGGGAGCGTGAGGAGATAAAGAAACAACTACAAGAAAATCTGGATAAAGAATTTATACAATAGAGTGTTTCGTCCTGGGGTGCACTAGTTCTATTCTTCAGGAAGAAGGATGGGTCAATGCGCCTTTGCATCAATTATCGTGATCTTAAAAAATCACAATAAAAAGTAATTATCCTCTCCCATGAATTGATGAATTGTTAAATCAGTTGCATGGGGAACAATACTTCTCCAAGGTGGATTGGCGGTCATGATATTATCTAGTAAGTTCGAAGAAGGTAGATATCCCCAAACTGCTTTTGGTAAATGATATGGGCACTATGAATTCATAGTAATGCCTTTAGAACTAACTAATGATCAAAAAATCATCATGTACATGATGAATAATGTATTTAGAGATTACCTTCACATATTTGTTCTTATCTTTATAGAATATATTCTAATAAACTCCATAACCATGGAGGCTCAGGAGGAGAATGTAAGAATTGTACTAGAGACCCTATGAAAGGAGAAATTCCATGAAATGTACATGAAATGTGAGTTCTAGTTAAAGGAGGTCTCATTCATAGTCCATATAATCACAAAAAATGGGATATCTATGGATCCCTCCAGGACCACTACAATAGAGGGATGGTCGAGGCCAACATCAGTAATGGATATTCATAGCTTTTTGGCATTAGCTGGATATTATCAAATATTTGTGAGAAATTTCTCATGATTTGTCAAAACTTTTATCAAGCTAACATTGATGTGAGTAATTTTTACATGGAGTGAGGAATCCAAAGAAAGCATCAAAGATTAGAGAAGGAGGATTGTCACTATGCTCATTCTCACATTACCAACAAGTGGTGAAATTTTTGTGGTATTCAGTGATGTTTCAAAGAAGGGTGTGGGCTTTGTGTTGATGAAAAATAAAAAATTCATTTCCTATGCTTCAAGGAAATTTAATGTTCATGAGCAGAATTTTCCAAAACATGATCTGGAGATGGCTGCAGTGATATTGTCTTTAAAAATTTGGTGGTATTATCTCTTTGGGGAGAAGTGTGAAATATATACGGACCACAAAAGCCGAAAGTATATATTCACACAGAAAGAGTTGAACATGTGACTGCGATGATGGTTAGAGCTGATCAAAGACTACGACTACTCAATCTATTAACACCCTGGGAAAGAGAACTGGGTGGAAGATGCTCTAGGTAGTAAGGACCCAACGATTCTATCATTAATGATAATAAAAAAAGACTCAATATTCTTAGATTGGGTGAATATGGTCATGGGAATCAGAAAAAACGAAACATCATAAATCCTTTCACAAATGATTGCTCAACAATCTATGTTGGAAAGGTTAAAGGACGCTCAAAAAGATTATGTCAGAATTCAGAAGATAGTGGGAATTATCAAAAGGTGAAATTCTTAGAGTTCAATGTCAACAAATAAGGAATTGTAGGATTTGGAAAATGACTATGTTTTCTATCATGTCCATAGCTGAAGAAGTATATTTTGGATGAAGCACATAGTTCGAATTTCTCTATTCACCCAGGAAACACAAAGATTTTCCATGATCTCCCATAGAATCATTTGTTGGGTAATATGAAGAAGGATATAACTATGTATACATCGATGTGCCTTATGTATCAGCATGTGAGGGTAGATAGGAATAGATCTAAGGGGATGATGAAACCATTTCCCACTAGCATGGAAATGGGAGAATATCACCAGGGAATTTGTCACTGGACATCCGAAGACATCTGAAGGCAACAATGCAATATGAGTTGTTTTGGATCATCTTACAAAGACTACACAATTTTTTGTAATTCAGGAGGATTTATAAATGGATAAACTAGAATGGATATATATCAGTGATTTGGTAAGGCTGAATGGAGTACCACTATCTATTGTATTTGATCGAGATCCAAGATTCACCTCCTAGTTTTGGAAGAGTCTTCAACATGCTCTGTATATTGAATTGAACATCAGTACGACCTATCATCCCCAAATTGATGGCCAATCTAAGTGTAAAATCCAAACAGTTGAGGAAATTTTGAGTTCATTCTAAATGGACTTCAATGGTGGTCGGGATCAACATATTCCTCTAGATGAATTCTTCAACAATAATAGTTTCCACTCAAGCATCTGAATGGCACCTTATGAAGCCCTATATGGGAAGAGCTGCATAAAAGCGGAATTTTGGGATGAAGTCAGTGAGAGTATGCTGCTAGGACCAGAAATGGTCAAATAAATGGTGGAGAATATGAAAATCATTCACCAGCATGTCAAGGATGCCTAGAGTTGACAAAACCATTATACCGATAACTGTCAATGAGACCTTGAGTTTCAATTTGGATACACGGTGTTTCTATGCATATCACCATGTAAAAAGGTCATGTGGTTTGGAAATAAGGGTAAGTTATGTCCTAAGAACATTGTTCCCTCTGATATTCATGATCGTGTCCAGGCAATGTCCTATCAACTAGCTCTTCCACCTACCATTGCCAAAGTATGTGATGTCTTTCATGTTTCCCTCTTATGTAAGTACATACCAGACCCTTTACATGTACTCTCTTCATAGGTAGTACATTTAGAGAATGATATTTCTTATAATTAGAAGCCAATGAAGATTGTAGATCGTAGAGACAAATTCCTATGAAATAAGACAATGCCTCTCATGAAGGGGGTGTATAAACCACATGTTTGAAGAAACTACATAGAAAAATTCATCTTAATATAATTGAATATATTATTATGTAAAATGGTTATATTAAATGTGAACTTAATTGTATTTAGGTTTTAGGATTTTAAATTACCGTTATGAATTGTGACCATTGCTAATATAGTCATTGAACAGTGATAACATGATAAGTATAAGTATTGGGCTTTATCAAATCGAATATTCGTAGACAAATAATGAAATGGAATCATCTAGTAGACATTCCCCATATGAATCCAATTTTTTAGAGATCATTGAGGAGTTGTATTCTTTGGTATTCTCTCACGAAGAAGCCCAATCCATGCTTCAATACGTTAAGCTGGGGCAGAAAGGCCTATGAGAGAACTATATGTTGATAAGGATTACCACTCGTGCAATGTTATCCGAACCACCCCAAGAGTCTGTCACCATAATGCTCCTTACCCTAAGGTCTTATGAAGGTGTTTAAGGGATTATGTAAGAAGACCCTAGTACTACATTTATGTACTTTATTCTTTATAGATAATATACATTCTTTTTATTATTGTAACTTTGAAAATAGGTTTTAAAGCAGAAATAAAATTTTTAGTTAATATTCAACTAAGAAATATATTTAGATAAATTAATGGATTTTGGAATAAAATAATATTTTAATAAAAAAATATTATTTTTATTAAATTACATTTTATAAAATATAAATGATCATATAATTTTATGAATGCAATTGTAAATTTTATTAAGGTTTGGAAGCTGTTTTTTTTTTCAAAACCCATTAATTTTCATTAAATGTAGGTTTTTATTTTAAATGAGATAATTTAAATATTTAGAAAATTATTTGGATAATATCAATATTATTTCTGGAGTCAGGACATCGAAATTATCCAATAGTTAATTTTTCATAATTTTCTGAGATAGTAGATTTTTTCGGTAAACAAATTAAATAGTGTTTAAATATATAATGTGTTTTTTGACATCATAATGACCCATTAGTGATGTAATAAAAAATATAAACAGTATAATTGAGCAATATAAGTTTTACCATTGAAATTATATGATTTTAGGTTTTTTTGAATTATTTACAAAGCTTTAGAGGACCCTTGAAAGATTATAAAACATTTTGTCTTATTAAATTATTTTTGTTGAGAGTGTGACTCACCTCCACATAAGAAACCCTATTATTCTAAGAAGTTTGGACACTGTACATATAAAATATTTTTTCCACTCCCCTTTGGAGAAAACCCTTGGGAAAAAATTGGGGGCTGGTGTCGGGTTTTGATTCGTCTAATTGGTGGTGTCCCCAATCTAAATAATAAAGAATTCCCTCTCCTTTTGTATAAAAACCCATCCAAGATCAAACTTCCTCTTCCATCAAAGCCTTTGGAGTTCATACCAACTCTTACCTACTCTCTCTATAATCCTCCCATGGCACCCCAATCTCCCAATAAGTCTCTCTCAATTCCCTCCCAAGCCTTTGGGATCACACATCCAAGTATGGGATTCTAACTTTCCATATTTATGTCCATGTTTACTTATATTGTTATGCCCTTCTGTTTTAAATTATAAATATTATGGTATGATTTTTCACCTCCCATATACATTCCTATTCATGTTTGAATAAATAGAGATCCCCTTCTCTCTCATTAATACAACCCATGTACACCCGTTAGCATGTTGAAATTTCGTAAGGAATTTCTCTCTCCTCATTTACAATCAAGAAATTATTTTTCATTTCGTATCTAAATTCCATTACATTTATTGGTAAATTTATCTATATTTCCCCCTTAACATCTATTTCATTACATATGACGAGACACCCATTTCTCTCTCATCATCCATTTTTTTGAATTCTTATGTCACGTCATTATGTTGCATAATTGCACTGTGTTTTTCCAAGCCAAAATCATAGTGTTGTGAATACCATACCCATGTCTATATCAAGAGTATTTACCTTTATGAACATACACATATTGTGTGGTACTCTCATATATTTATTCCAAATTCATTAATCGTGTAATAACATTTGATGTGTATTGATTCCAAGTTATATGATCCATTTGGCACAGTTATGCATGAAATGAAATGTTTTAGAAAGGTCCTCCCTGACAGTGCTCTAATGATTTGGGTAAAGTATAGTATCATGATATGTCATGAGAAATGGGTGTTGACTCATGCTAATTCATGTGCAAGGATTTTTTACTCGTGCTTCATGTGAAATGAGGGTTTACTCATGCTTTAGGTGCAATGAACCTTGGCTAATGCTAATTCCAGGCTAACTGTGTTTTTCACATTTCCATGTTATAATTATCATGCTTCATCACGCCTTTATGTTCATGTTTCTCTTATGTTTCATTGATAGGCCTATTGTCTAAAATGTATTGTATTCCTCATGTTATTCCATGTTTAATCCTTTACATAGCATTCTAGCTCGCCCTTTTCTTATGCGTTACCTCAGGTTATCCCATGCAATTCAATGTATGAGGAATTGTATTAGTCATGTAAATTATTTTTTCAATGAATATGTTTTATTACATTTATGTAATGATCATAATCCCTAAATACACTGTATATATTGATCTTATACTTGTTATCAAGTGACGTTTATGTAATATTCGTTGTTTTATAATGTAATAAAGAGCAAGGTTGTCATAAACCTCGCATGTGAATGTGTTGAATAATATTTAAATATCTAATAAATAATAATATTATATATTTATATCATGGTTTAAGTAAATAAATCTTTTAAAAATCATAAATTAAATTTTTATATGTTTATAAGAAATAATTTTCTTAATCACATTTCTAATAAATATAATGATATTATAAAACACCCAATTATTTTATGGTATAGATCATCTTAATTAAATTCAATTTATTTTATAGTTTACACTTCATTTAACGCTGAGCATAAATGAACCATGGTATACTTTTAAATACTAACATGACCATTAGAATAATAATGTGACCAATTAATAATATTAAACATGTAATTAACATATAAACCAAACCTATGAAAGTATAAATAAACTTAGGTTTCTCATAAATAAAAATATGATATATTTAGTTCAAAAAATAATAAAAAAAATATTTTAAAGAAAAATTATGTTTTTTTATTTTTGTGAAGCATAAATATTTATTTATAATTTGTTAATTAATATAATGACATAAAATAAAATTTATTTTAATTAAATAGATACTAAAATTAACAGTTTTTTTCTTATAATTATAATATAATTTTATGAGACATTTATTAATTTTTCAAAGAGTCATAAAATCCATTTTATTATTAAAATCTGTATTTTTTCAAATAAATGATTATCCTGATTAAAAATTAAATTTATAATATATATATATATATAATTATCTTCAAAAACAATGTAGTCTAATTTTCAGATCTTACCCATTGAAAAAATGGTAGGGTGAATTTTTTTAATTATTCTGAAATTGTTGAATTTTTTATGGTGTTTAAAATATTAAACACAATACATTAATTTGTCAGTCATGGATGATCTAATCAACCATTATTTCTAACACACAATCACTATTTACATTAAATATTCATACGAATCAACAATATTGATGTCATTCATCTGAAATAATAAACCATTGTAACACCCCAAGATTTCATAGTGTGTTATTTTTTTAAAATAATACAATAACATTCACTACACGCAACACCGAGTTCAAGTTCACCATGACTTACCAAACAAGCCGTTCAAAAGAGGTTATGAATAGTATTAACTAAATTTTAAACTTTATATAATCCTTATAATTTTAGAATCCATATTATGAGTTTCTTAGACATAATGTAAGAACAAATTCATTTTCAGTATTGCACTTTTACCAACTTTTAATAGTGAACCCATTTTAAATACAATATTTTAAACTTTTTGAGTAAAGGGGGACATCAAAAAAATTTAAAATGAAACATCTCAATCTTCCACGGTACGCTTTCCTTTGAATAATACAGTAGCGTGTGTTGTACGCAACTTCGAGTTCTAACACACACCACAACTAATCAAACTAGCCGTTATGAATAGTAATACCTACTTTTTGAAATTATATATATTTTATATTTCAAAATGGACTTCATTTTTGGATTCGTAATATCGAATTTATCCTAAGGTGAAATTTTGGTACATTTCGGATAATTTCATATTTTGATGAATAGTGAAAATTACTAAATTTTAATTAAAAACAACTTTTTTAATCAAAATAATTAATAGTGATAAATTATGAATTTGAGTGGTTTTAAAGTATATTTATAATATATTTTTACCATTTAATATAATTTTGGTCATTGGACATAATTTTACAATTAAACCGAACACAAACAAGTGTCAATCTTTTGATTGTTATTATCTCTTAAAAACATGCTTTTTGTTTTGACAGCGGGAATTAATTTTAAATTAATTTCTGCCACTTCTGTGTTTTGAATTTAGAAAAATGGATTCCATATTTCTA
Organism: Viscum album; assembly: GCA_963277665.1. Taxonomy (NCBI): domain Eukaryota; kingdom Viridiplantae; phylum Streptophyta; class Magnoliopsida; order Santalales; family Viscaceae; genus Viscum; species Viscum album. The sequence goes on from OY728139.1 coordinate 706,346,944, forward strand.
ATCAGGATGTTAAAATTGTGTAAATTGGTAACTTTTATTCTTAGACATTTTGAATAATTATTGCGGTAAATATTTTATTTACCATGGTTAAGGGTAAATCCGGTAAATAAGGGTTAAAAATTAATATTATAATAATACAAAATTACCCTAAAACGTATCAAAGCCATATTGGTTGATACATGTTCGACCATAGGCATCTTTGGGTCGATTTGGGGACCCCATGGTGCCACTTGTAGGTGATAGGGACACTTTATTTTAATTAAGATAAAATGAATACAAAAATGACACAAGAATATATCTTTTAGAAAAACAATTTTTACATAGGGTTATATATGTTGTATTTAAGATTATAAATATTCATTAGAAAGATAAAAATATTTCCTACATAGTGATATTTTATTTATAATTTTTAGACATTAAATAATTTAATTTATTTGTGACACAATGATGATGAATTAATTACTATAATAGTAAAAAATTAAATTAATTGATATTATAAATACCCAAATAAATAAAATATGAACCTTTTAATGAATTTAACTAATTTTATTAGATAATATGATATATTAGGATTGATTTAATTGACTTTTTTTGAAGTAATCAATCTGTTATGAGTTTCACAAAAATCAACTATTGAATAGTGTCAAAATTGACATAAAAGAGTTCTTAAAATAAATATTATATTATTAATTGATATTAAATTCCTAAAAATCTACGGATCGGCCAAGAGACTTATATCATGATAGGTTAATCATTAATGGACCACTTGGGGGTCTCTTGGATGTATATAGTATGTTTATTAACCATATTATATAAAAATACAAAGAGACATTGTAAAAGTGAAACTAATTAACTTAGAGTTAATACTTAAAGATAAGGTTAATATAAGTACCCCAACCTGTCTAAATTCTATTGGTTGAGTTGTTTTAGACCCATCCCCACCTTAAAATCTAAATAATCAACTTTGGAGCCATTAGAAACCGAATAAGAATTTATTATAAACTAATATTTCTAGCTTTTCCAAAGGTGCCCCTCACCCCTCTTATAAAAGGGCACTCCTCCTTCTCTTTTATTCACACCTTAAAAGCCTTTTGGATCGGCCAAAATCTGCCCAAATACTCTCCCAAATTCCCTCACTACAACCTATAGGCCTTAGTTTGTTCATAAAGCCAACCTAAGGAGCCCGTTTGATCAAATCAAATGGAAGAAACCGAAGAAGAGGTAATGATTTCACCACCCTTTTCCAAGTTCCTTCTTCTTCCACTTCTTCTTACTTTGTTGTTACCATTCTAAGATAATAACTACAGTATCATATATATACTGTGATTTTATTATAAATATGGTACAACCATATTCAGTAATCTATCCACCCTTTGAATAACATGTCACCATACGTGCGTACGTACGGCTTACCGTCTCCACATCGTGGTGTAATTGTTATTCAATATATTATTATTTGGATGGGTATAATAATGATGTGTAACTCATGTAAATAATAAATATAACATGTTAATGATTCTTCATATATGATATACCATCCATTTATATATTATTGTAATATCAAAAGACTGATATTGTCGCTCGTGCGTACGTACGGACTACCGTCTCCACGAACGCGATGAGATTCATTCTCCATCATATCCATTCAAGTATAATTATCATTTTCTGATTTAAAAATTATGTTTAAGGACTTGATATCATTCTGGATATGAATAATATACAACCTATCCATTACAAACATGGCTTACATAATAAAACATATAAAAGAAAACGAGTAAGTTAACACCCGAAACAATGATAATACTAAGACATTATTAACAAAGAAAAGTTAAAAGATCATATATGATATCATATTAATATATATGATTATTTTATGATTTAATAACAATTATTTCACTATTATACAGTAGGTTACCCTACCCCAACCATGTAAAAGTACAAGGTAATGGGTTTTCATCTCACTCCTTATTCCCGTGAGATTCATGCCATATTACCACCATTACCTTTTGTGTGGTGTATGTACTGCCCATATTTATATTCTTTGTGTAATACACTCTAATTTATGTGTATTTACATATTCATTTTATGATTCCTCTTTCATGGGTTGTATTTTTCATAAGTTACCAAATTGGTAAGAGTTATTTCACAATCTCGTCATTATCCGAGGTTGTTTATACGTAATAATCTACTGGGATCTTTTTATCATCCACATCCACGTTTCTTAAAAATGTATTTCAAAACATTTTTACTATTTACTAGAATATGAGTTAAAGTAATTTATACCCTTTTTGACTTTTATAATTTTTTTATAAAGGAATATTTCAATCATTTTCAAAACAAGGTCCTTTTTAACCTTTTTGACAGAATTAAGGTAAGAATGTTTTTTTAACATATACGGCGGGTGCGGCTATTTTCCGCCGTTATAAAATCGTCGAAGCTTCCCTTACAAGCTTATAAGAATATTTTCAAATTGAATGTATTATTTTATAATTATGTTACTTTTAAAATGATTTAAAAAAAAGAGATATTTCTCTAAAATAGTTTTGATTTCATCTATGTCAACATCCTTTGATGGATTTTAAGCTTATTTGAAGTTGATTTATTATGATACAAAACATTCCTATTTTATTGAAGGTTTTGTGATATTTTTGACTATGGATAAGTTATTCTTATTTCACTCATGGTTTTTTTTTAAGTATTGACATTCTATAAGTTATTTTTAATCCAAATGTTTATGTTATATTTCAATCTTTCATTCAGATGAATGTGTTAGACAAGTATGTTCCGGGTTGGGGACCAGTAAAAGTAAGACCTCTGGTTTGGTCTCCGGTTATTAGAGGAACTCCGGCTTGGTCTCCGGTTATTATAGGAACTCCGGGTTGGTGTCCGGTTATTAGAGGCACTCCGGGTTGGTGTCCGGTTATTAGAGGCACTCCGGGTTGGGTTCCGGTTACAGTTAGCCCCAAGGTCTTGGGACGAGGCCTTGAAAAGAAATTAAAGTTTAGCATTATTCATTCCATAATTATGAAAGTGGTTATTGATTTTGCATGTGATTATTCGATTAGTAGAATATCCATGTGAATAAGTAAATGACATTATTTCATTTTACTTTTTCAATACTATGTTGAAGTTCAAGTTTAAAAGGCTTTTGTTTTAGTAATGCATTGCCTTAAATGTTTATGCTTATTTTGAATGTTCCGCTATATTGTTATCCTTACTGGGCATTTGAGCTCACCCCTTTTCTATGTTTTATTTTCCCCATGATGTGAAGAAGTAAATTATGAATGACCTGTAGGGATATTATGAGGGGATAATAGTGTGGACTGTGGAGACATTATGTTGTTGTAGTAGATTTTCATTTTATGATGTAATGTTAAACTTATGAATATATCTAGTGTTTCCAAGGCTACTAAACCAATCGGTCTTTCGAGATTTAATCCTTCTTGTGATCATGCCAATGTTATGTAATAATGCACCGACTCTAGGTAACTGGGGTCGGGGCGTTATAGTTGGTATCAGAGGAAGCTTAGTACAAACCTTGGAAGCTAGATTTAGATAAACTCTTATTAGAGCACATAGATTTAAGATGGACTTTGAGGATTAGTATAGAAGAACTTCCTAGAATTTTGGTATTGTAGAGATTTTGTGAGTTTTCTGCGCAATACATCCCTGTCTGGATACGAGCAGGGAGAGGCGGCTCTGGAACAGATGTACCTTGGGGTAAAACCCGAAAACACCGCTTTGAGCTAGACTCGAACGGGAACTGGTGCACGACAACGGGCCTTGCTGCACTCTTGGTTACGACACTCCTGGGGGATATTCTTAGGATAATTCTCATTTTCTTTACAAACCATTATGAAGGGATTATGTGGATTTACTTCCTCAAAGGAGAAATTTATATGGTAATGGATTATATCCATAAACTATTTAATTTATGTTATGTGCCTTAGAAGTTTGGGATTAATTATTGTTATTCATAAACTAATCTAGTGTATGCCATTGTTTAGAAATGGTGCCCAGTAGAAGGAATGAAAACTCCAGCAATGCACATGATCCAAAGAGAAAGAAGGATCATATCTTTCATGGCCTTAAGACAGAATTTATAAGAGAAATAGTCTCCCATGTATTATCATCATATGAAGAAATAATATCATGTGTTGATAAGATAAGTAAAGATTTTACTGAGTCCTATGGCATTGAAGGGAAGCAAGAGAAGAAAAGGATGGAAGAGAGAAAGATGGATAAAGGAAAGAGGGAAAATAAGAATTTTCCCATATGTGATAACTGTGGGAAGAAACACCCTAGAACTTGTCTGAAAGGAATGGGAGTTTGTTACAAGTGTGGAGGAAAAGGGCACAAAGTACGTGACTGCAAGGGTAAGAAAATGGTTTCAAATGTACAATGCTTCATTTGCAAGGAGTTTGGACACTACGCGAACCTATGTCCCAGTCATCAGACTATGCCTCAAATGATGCTATTGGATAATAATCAAGTTAGGATACTACCACAGATGAAGAGGAATGATTAGAGTACTTATGTTGATTATGTCATTTGAGTGTTGTATCAACAATGTACATGTTATAATAATTATGGAGTATATAAGGATTGTACTGTAGTACTATTTCATTTAGGACTTGAGATTGTGTGGAACAAAGAAAAGTGACTCAATAGAAGGATACATTTTTGGAAAATATATGGTTGAGAGAATGATAAACCATAATATAGTTCTGATACCGAGGTAGTGATTTTGGAATAATACATGATTGTTTTGGATAAATTATATTGGATATTCTTGACTACCTTGAAACTGATTAATTATTTGTATATTCCATCATTGTTGGGGTTTAAAACATTTTTGGATTGATGAAGTATATCCATCATTCTATATGGAATAAGAGAGCATGAATGTAATCAATAAGGAATATGTTAATTCAGGATGTTTCAGTGTATTAAAAGAATACTTGATGAAGGTATTCATTTGCTATTACGGGGTAAAAAGGATCTACATTATGTTTACCTTCCTTATAAATGTTGGACTGTGAGTTTGGACAGAAGTATTTTGGATAGTTCTAGTTTGGATTATTTTGGATTGCAATAAAAGGACAACCCAGAGGTCGGGCGGCAACCCGTCACGTCCGGCAAGGCCGTGAGACTTGAACCCGCAACCGAAGGGCGACAAGGGTGTATCACCTACCACTAGCCCACGAGATGTCCTGGATTAAATAATGTAGTTTTTTTAAAAGATCTGGTAGATGAATTATAAATTCATTTATTTTGGAACCCTGTACGAATAGTATAAATAGAAATTTTTTTACGTTATATAATCTTTTAGAGTGAAAGATGAGTTTGTGGTAGAAATTTATTAATTGATAAAACTCTAATTATAAAGATAGTATATCTCCTTATGATCTTATCCAATCTCATTAATAAATTCCTCAACATTAATAAAAGAAACTTAGAACAAAAATGTTGTCCTAGATGGTACCTTAAATCATCACTAATTTATGGATTTGGGATTGTTGGCCTTTTCATAGCCATGTTCTCTACCACTCTCCATCAGATAATTGATGGTTAGATTTCTCTTCCATATCCATATTTTCCTACATGGAACCCTAGTATGTGTTATTTTTGGTAATCTTCATACTTTCCAGTCTTTATTTTAAATAGAGGCCTCATTAATTCATTTTTCGATGTGGGATTTCAACTAAGATATTTTGAAACGTCAAAAATGTGTTATCCTAATACCATATGTTTTGTTGAACCGATGGTATTTCAAATCATCATAGATTGATGAGTTTAAGGACCTCAATTTTATACTTGTTTGTGATTGATGACCTCAATCACTACCTATAAATATTTACATTTTTTCTCCATTTATATGTCTCTAATTGCCACCAATGTTCTCCTAATCGAGATCATAATTTGGTGGTGACCCTTTCATTACTCTTTTCCTCATATTAAGACTAAATTTTAGTAACCCAGTTTTCGATGTGGGTTTTCCCAAAAGATATTTTTTATTTTCAACCTTTTTTTCGAAGAATAATTTCAAATTGCGAGGACACAATTTATTGAATGAGGGGATAATGTAACACCCCAAGATTTCATAGTGTGTTATTTCTATAAAATAATACAATAACTTGCACTACACGCAACACCGAGTTCAAGTACACCATGACTTACCAAACAAGCCGTTCAAAAGAGGTTATGAATATTATTAACTAAATTTTAAACATTATATAATCCTTATAATTTTAGAATCCATATTATGTGTTTCTTAGACATAATGTAAGAACAAATTCATTTTCAGTATTGAACTTTTACCAACTTTTAATAGTGAACCCATTTTAAATACAATATTTTAAAACATTTTGAGTAAAGTGGGACATCAAAAAAATTTAAAATGAAACATCCCAAGCTTCAACGGTACGCTTTCTTTTGAATAATATAGTAGCGTGTGTTGTACGCAACTTCGAGTTCTAACACACACCACATCCAATCAAACTAGCCGTTATGAAAAGTAATACCTATTTTTTGAAATTATATATATTTTATATTTCAAAATAGAATTCATTTTTGGATTCGGAATATCGAATTTAGCCTAAGGTGAAATTTTGGTACATTTCGGATAACTTTCATATTTTGATGAATAGTGAAAATTACTAAATTTTAATTAAAAACAACTTTTTTAATCAAAATAATTAATAGTGATAAATTATGAATTTGAGTGGTTTTAAAGTATATTTATAATATATTTTTACCATTTAATATAATTTTTGTCATTGGACATAATTTTACAATTAAACCGAACACAAACAAGTGTCAATCTTTTGATAGTTATTATCTCTTAAAAACACGCTTTTTGTTTTGACAGCGGGAATTAATTTTAAATTAATTTCTCCCAATTCTGTGTTTTGAATTTAGAAAAATGGATTCCATATTTTTAATCAGGATGTTCAAATTGTTTAAATAGGTAACTTGTATTTTTAGACATTTTGAATAATTATTGCGGTAAATATTTTATTTACCGTGGTTAAGGGTAAATCCGGTAAATAACGGTTAAAAATTAATATTATAATAATAATAAATTACCCTAAAACGTGTCCTAGCCTTATTGGTTGATACATGTTCGACCATAGGCATCTTTGGGTCGATTTGGGGACCCCATGGTGCCACTTGTAGGTGATAGGGACACTTTATTTTAATTAAGTTAAAATGAATACAAAAATGACACAAGCATATATCTTTTAGCAAAACAATTTTTACATAGGGTTATATATGTTGTATTTTAGATTATAAATATTCATTAGAAATATAAAGATATTTCCTACATAGTGATATTTTATTTATAATTTTTAGACATTAAATAATTTAATTTATTTGTGACACAATGATGATGAATTAATTACTATAATAGTAAAAATTAAAATAATTGATATTATAAATACCCAAATAAATAAAATATGATACTTTCAATGCATTACACTAATTTTCTAGGATAATATGATATATTCGGATTGATTTAATTGACTTTTTTCGAAGTAATCAATCTGTTATGGGTTTCACAAAAATCAACTATTGAATAGTGTCAAAATTGACAAAAAAGAGTTCTTAAAACAAATATTATATTATTAATTGATATTAAATTCCTAAAAATCTAAGGTTAGGCCAAGAGACTTATATCATTATAGGTTCATCATTAATGGACCACTTGGGGGTCTCTTGGATGTATATAGTAAGTTTATTAACCATATTATATAAAAATACAAAGAGACATTGTAAAAGTGAAACTAATTAACTTAGAGTTAATACTTAAAGATAAGGTTAATATAAGTACACAAACCTGTCTAAATTCTATTGGTTGAGTTGTTTTCGACCCATCCCCACCTTAACATTTAAATAATCAACTTTGGAGCCATTATAAACCGAATAAGAATTTATTATAAACTAATAATTCTAGCTTTTCCAAAGGTGCCCCTCACCCCTCTTATAAAAGGGAACCCTCCTTCTCTTTTCTTCACACCTTAAAAGCCTTTTGGTTCGGACAATATCTGCCCAAATACTCTCCCAACGTCCCTCACTACAACCTATAGGCCTTAGTTTGATCATAAAGCCAACCTAAGGATCCCTTTTGATCAAATCAAATGGAAGAAACCGAAGAAGAGGTAATGATTTCACCACCCTTTTCCAAGTTCATTCTTCTTCCACTTCTTCTTACATTGTTGTTACCATTATAAAATAATAACTCAAGTATCATATATATACTGTGATGTTATTATAAATATGGTACAACCATATTCAGTATTCTATCCACCCTTTGAATAACATGTCACCATACGTGCGTACGTACGGCTTACCGTCTCCACGTCGTGGTGTAATTGTTATTCAATATATTATTATATGGATGGGTATAATAATGATGTGTAACTCATGTAAATAATAAATATAACATGTTAATTATTCTGAATATATGATATACCATCCATTTATATATTATTTTAATATCAAAAGAATGATATTGTCGCTCGTGTGTACGTACGGACTACCGTCTCCACGAACGCGATGAGATTCATTCTCCATCATATCCATTCAAGTATAATTATCATTTTCTGATTTAAAAATGAACTTTAAGGACTTGATATCATTCTTAATATGAATAATATACAACCTATCCATTACAAACATGGCTTACGTAATAAAACATATAAAATAAAACGAGTAAGTTAATACCCGAAACAATGATAATACTAAGACATTATTAACAAAGCAAAGATAAAAGATCATATATGATGTCATATTAATATATATGATTCTTGTATAATTTAATAACAATTATTTCAATATTATACAGGAGGTTAACCTACCCCAACCAAGTAAAAGTACAAGGTAAGGGGTTTTCATCTCACTCCTTATTCCATTGAGATTCATTCTATATTGCCACCATTATCTTTTGTGTGGTGTATGTACTGCCCATAATTATATTCTTTGTGTAATACACTCTAATTTATGTGTATTTACATATTCATTGTATGATACCTCTTTCATGGGTTGTATGTTTCATAATTTACCAAATTGGTAAGAGTTATTTCACAATCTCTTCATTATCCGAGGTTGTTTATACGTAATAATCTACTGGGATCTCTTTATCATCCACATACATGTTTCATAAAAATGAATTTCAAAACATTTTTACTATTTACTAGAATATGAGTTAAAGTCATTTATACCCTTTTTGACTTATATAAGTGGTTTATAAAGGAATATTTCCATCATTTTCAAAACAAGGTCATTTTTAACCTTTTCGACAGAATTAAGGTAAGAATGTTTTTTTAACTTATACGGCGGGTGCGGCAATTTTCCGCCATTATAAAATCGTCGAAGCTTCCCTTACAAGCTTATAAGAATATTTTCAAATTGAATGTATTATTTTATAATTATGTTACTTTTAAAATGATTTCAAAAAAAAGAGATATTTCTCTAAAATAGTTTTGATTTCATCTATGTCAACATCCTTTGATGGATTTTAAGCTTATTTGAAGTTGATTTATTATGATACAAAACATTCCTATTTTATTGAAGGTTTTGTGATATTTTTGACTATTGATAAGTTATTCTTATGACACTCATGGTTTTTTTAATGTAT